>CM065331.1:4945135-6262269 GCA_033032175.1 Saturnia japonica
ATGTTTTTTTTTTCCAATCTATTGAATTGCCAGTTGCATAATTATGTTTTTGGATTGAAAAAATATTATTGTCGATGAAGATGTTTTGAATATTGAAGTGCCACGGGTCGCCGCCAACGCACCCGTATAACAATAGTTCACGCTTTCCGTACTTGCCTACAGCTTGCCAGATTCACGACTTTCCACTCCATAAGGTCCTAGCATGAAGCTATATAACCTATAACCTTCCTCTATAGATATGCTATATAACGCAAAAAGAATTGTTCAAATCTGACTGGTAGTTTCAGAAATTAGCGAGTTCAAAGAAACAAACAATCTTATCTCTTTAAGCTTTATGATATTAGTAGTATAGAGATAATAAGTTTTTTTATTATAACATTTTTTTTTTTTTATAATTTCTTTGATTGATTGATTGTTTAACGTTCCAAAAGTAATTTTAAGCTTTAATGTTAAACATGTTAACATTTTTTTTAATGCTATTTATTATACTAACTTATATTTACTATGTTATGATAAAGGTGATATTTATTTATTTATTATATATTTATTATATATATATATATATTTAGAGTTATTTTAAAACGCAGCTGTGGAAATTAATCGACATAGCTAACGAAATATATCAAACTACCAGGATAACATAAACATGTGACAGGTCGCGTTTAGTACTAAAGTACGCAAGAAAAAGTTGCCTGGCCAAGACCCATATAACGTGGCCAGATGCGTGCCGACCGACTCGTCTTGGTACTAGCGATCGCCTTCGATAGTTTAATGACACTTGTTAGAGCGGCCATCTTGGACTTTTTATTACGCATACCCACCGTTTTTTTTATATACATTAATTATATCTTTATTGGTTATTATTATTTCAATGTTATTTTCCTTTCGTCCGTACAACATTACTTCCTTTGACTATATTATATATAAAAAAGGTTTCTATTTATTTTTTCTAATAAAATACATATGCATTTATGATATAAAGAGATTACACAGATAAAATATATACGCTTGAATTTGTATTAAAATATAAAATTACCCTGAACCTTAAGTACTTCATGTGTATAATACTTTACTAAAACTCATTATAATTGTGTAGTTTTGTTTTTTAATAATGTTATGTGGGGTTTAAGTTCTGGAGTACGTATTTTTATTTTCATTTTTTCATTTTTAGAAAAATGTTTTCTTCGCTCAAAAAACACCGATTCATAAATTCCTGATTAAGGTTTCCTCGTGCTAGTTATCATGGTTTTAAAAACTAAATCTAAATAGTTTCTACCATTTAGGAGCTACGATGCAACAGACAATACATACACACATTAAACTTATAACATCCCTCTGTTTGCGCCAAGGGTTAAAAATAGAGTACCGTAGGCGCTAGGATCTTTTATTCGATATAGTTATATAAACCGACAAGCTAAAGCCAGTAAAAAAATTTATCATGTGATCATGTCATATTTCTATCTGTATAACATCAAGTCGTATCCCTATATAGGTAGGCAGAAAGGTTGTAGCTTCATTTTTCTCTATTTTTATATACATTTTTCACTTTTTACATATTCAGTAAAGTCTTGAAGTTCCAACTTTCATTATTGTCATAACTTTTTCTTTTTCATTCGCATAAATTGGACTAGATCGAACCCGTCCACTACTTTCACAGAATACGCATAGTGTATTTTTTGTCATTCTTTCATACATCTTTGAATACTTATCAAAAAACGCATAACAAAACTAATACGCATAAAGGATCAAAATGAATACATTGTAGTACACATTTATTTATGCGCATGCGTGGAACATGCACTCAGGTACGTTGGCTAGGCTAGTAGCGAACTAGCGACTGATATGACAATATTAGCATAGCCTGTGTGTGTGCTTGCACTCGGTTGGTGCTGCGTTCAAACTGACTCACAACTACATCGAACTAGAAGCTTTTTAACAATCAATATACTTAATATGATCTAATAAAACTACTTTGATTAAAAAGGCCCATGAACGTTTTTGCATTGTTTTAGTACACTATTTTAATTATGTTAAAAAATATATTATGTTACATGTTAGAAAACCCTACGTAATTAATCGCTTAGGTTATTTAAAAGTGATTACATAACTATGGCGACTTTTAAAAACATTTATCGGTGGCCGATTTTGTGTACTGCGCATTGCTTGAGATAAGATGAATACTTTTTGCCGACCCTATTTATAAAAATGTTAAAACTTTAAAAGACTCATTGATGAGTACAGCGCAAGGGCGAAAAGGGAAATATAAAGAAGGGTCTTTAAATGAGGCCTAAACAGATACATCACTACACATTTTAACATGTTCTTTATTTAGTTGTGAAGATCTCTTTCATAACTATACCTTTGATATTCTTGAATGTGTTACTCTTATCTGAAATTCTGCCTAAAGTAACCCTGTTTTATATAAATACTATTGCCTCTATTTTACCGAGGTGTTACTTTGTGGAAATAAAACGTACAGACTGCACTTAGGATCCAGTCCCTGTTGGCTTAGTTAACATTGCCACTAGCCATCAGATGAGATTTTGGTCAAAAACTAAACTTATAATGCATACAGAAATAAAGATCTAAATTGATGAATTTCATATAATAAAAACACGCGTGGAAAACAAAACCAAATAGTAACGAACTAGATGCCACCCTATATAAATAATTATTCCGATTAATTCTGGATCTTATAATTGTATACGGTGCGACATTTAGTCAAGTTACGTAGGTATCTACTTTTTTACAAATTCCTTCAGAGCTGAGAAATTATTTTTTAGGGTGTACATTTTTGCGGTTAAAACAAAAGAAAAGAAATGAGGTCAAAATTAGACAAAACGTATTAGAAGACTGTTATGTAAAGCTACAAATAGTAAAACACTCCACGAAGTGGCCGGTGCAAACTAGTTTATAATAAAAAAATCAAATTAACTCGCCACATTGCATCGCAGGCAAGTACGTTATCAAACCAAACGAAGCTTTGCGAATAACTATTTAAGAGTCCACACGTGTTAGTGTGCGTGCATGCGTGATATCTCGCACGCGTGGTTTTGCGTTCTATGACGTCACTGACAACTATGTATGTACCGAAGGGGCACGGTAAGATAAAAATGAACATATCGACGTTGGTATACTTAAATCTTTTGACTTGTGACAATGTAACTTTACGCACCGGTTGGTTTTAAGCGACAAGTGACAGGGTAAAAACACTGTAAATTTTTCCAACGATGGTAAAGAAATCCACGACTGATCGTCTGTATATATTACTAGCTGTGCACGCTGCTCCGCTCGCTTGGATTACAAAATGCCGGCTGTAGAGTGCACACAAATGGGGCTGCCTCCGCTTCCAGCCACGGCGGTTGCCCGGCTGTTATTTTAAAGACAAAAATGCTTATTGTGGGTGAACCTTAGAGTATAGATATATACGCTATCGGTGACTTTTATATAGATACACTAAGGAACAACATTTTTTATAGAACATTGTATTTGCGTATCATTAACGATTACGACAACGCACGCGGATAAAGCAGTTCGGGAGGTTCTCGAATTCCGACGTACGTAATAAAAATTATAAGGCTATATTTAAGGCTACTTGAGAGTTGTAGCCTAATGTTAAATAGCCTATACTATTCCTCGTGAGCCTGGCGATAGTATACAAAAAGAATTTTTTCAATCTGACTTTTAGTTCCAGAGATTAGCCTGTTTAAACAAACAAACAAAAAACTCTTCCGTTTGATTATTTTGGTATAGATAGATAAAGCTAAAGAATTTAATTTGTTTGTCTGAACACACAAATCTCTGGAACTATCTACCAGTTATAAATTAGATATATTTGTTTTGTATTATATAGCCTATTTATTGAGAAAGGTATTATATTTATTTAACTTCACGCTATGACCCTAAAGAGTCGAGCAGTAACTATGAACGTCAAGAAATCTGGCAAACTCTAGGCAACTCCGGAAGTTTTTTTATACCACGACGGTGACACAACCTTGTGGTCTGCCTGATTGTGAGCGATCACCGCATCCTATTGACGCTTTCAATACCAGAAGCAACATATGTGCGTTGTTAGAACCTTTAACGATTTGTTCATTCCTCTCTTTAAGAACTCCACATTGTAGTCCTCTGGGTAAACCTCAGCAATGGTATTTCTTCATCGGGAACGTTCGCTGAAGGAAACTTCTCTGAAACTGTACTGTTCGCGACTATTTAGGCTTCAAGGTGCGAGGACGAACCTACCACTGATCGCGAGCGATGCGACGGGCGAAAGTAGCCGCTGGCATTATATCGAGCAGTTTCTCACGACACAACCCACTATAGAAAAAAAAAAATTAACTCTAAACCATAGGTCAACTGTTTTATGAGAGTAATTAGCTGTGCCCCGCGGTTTCACCTGTGTTATGTTTATTGTTCTCACTTCACATACTTGCCAGATTGCTTGAAGTTTATATTTACTGCGTTTCTCTTTAGAATCGTAGCGTGAAGATATATAGTAGCCTATAACCTTCCTCAATAAATAAACTATGAATTGCAAAAAAAAATCAACTACAATATTTTTTTGAAAAGTTCCCTTGTGTATCTTCGAAGTTCAAAGTCCAATGCCAAAGAAATTAAAAGGTAACCCACCTTTAAGGTATCCCCTATCTAACAAAAAAAGAATCATCCAAAACAGTTCATAAATAAAGAAGTTATGGCTTAAAATCCATTTTAAAAAAACATTCGAAAAGAGTTACCTCCTGTCTCTTGTTTAAGTCAGTTAAAAACCAAACTGGTAGTTCTAAAAAAAATTTAGCCGTCACGGGACGCCCGATAGATGTGAAACATTTAAATGCATGAAAGAAAGAACACTAAAAATTAAAAAAATAGCGTGGCGATGCGTCGCCACGGCCTGTATCGCCACGCCAACAATCAGGTTTACCCCTTGCCAATTCATAGTAAGTATATTTCCATCATATAGCGTGGCAATGCGTCGCCACACCAACAATCAAGTTTACCCCTCGCATATAAATTTTTCACATCAAAAATCTCTCTCAATCTCTGGAGCTTTGTAATATTGTTATATGTAGTTGACAATACAAAATCACTTGCGTTGAAGTTTACGGTATCGCTTCAATCAAAGTCCATATTTAAACATTAAATCATTATTACTATCAGGAGTGGACCTAGGCCATATTGATAATGAAACCAAGCTTAACTAAATGATTTTGTTCTTCAAATAAAGCGTACGCTAGCTAAATTATATAGATAATTATTTTAAAGAGTGGAGAAAAAACGTACAAATAAAATTCTGAGTTTCTTTTTCTTTAATCATATCAATGAAAAATCTGAATAAACTTTCTTCAATTTAGACCCTAACAAGGCCTTATGAAACTCAAAACACTATATTGCCTTTCGGAAAACGTCAAAGGCAGTACAGATTATACTTACAGTGAATAATCATATTAATTGTGCCCGCGGCTTCGCTCACGTGGACTACAGAATGCCAGAACGCCCGGTTATTTTAAAGACAAAAATACTTATTGTGGGTGTTCCTTTAAAGATAGACATAATACACTCTCGCTAACTTTTTTGTATATCTTTTAATGTCTATATATGTAGTAGATTAATTATATCATATGGTTTACTCATCGTAAGCCATTTAAGCGCCTGAATTGATTCACCATGAGCAGTTTTTATTTATTTGCGCGGAACCCTAATTAATTTTATAAAATAAAAGTAGCCTAAGTTACTCCTTATGACATCAGCTATCTACTAGTGAGTCCCGTCAAACGCGGTTCAACCGTTTAGAAGATTACTCGAAACAAACAGAGACAAAAAAAAAAGTTTGTGTTATAGGTATCGTGTATACTTTCATATGCGATTTAGTAAAAAGCTTTTATTTTGTTCCAGACATCACATATTGATCCACCTTAATAACGTTTTAACAGTAAAACCAGTTTAACATGGTCTTAGAACTGATTGCCCGGCGAATTAGCAATGTCCTTCAGGATTATATTATGGAAACTAACACTATTACCTACATTTTATTGGTTTTACTGAGTCTAAAACACGGTACGACTAATTTATGTCTATTTCTAGTATTAAAACTGTGCTGGTCTTTGACAAATTCTAGCTTGCCAAAGTGTTTACGAACAAACATGGTATGAAACAGGGTTCGGTGGTTCTATCTATCTACATCTATCAAACGAGGTGCTAGAGATCTGTCGCAATCACCATGGTCATAGTGATAAACGCGTACCAGGTACTTGGTTTGCCGCGATTCGTGATCAGCCAATGATCATTGACCAATTTATGGCATGTACGGCGAATGCAATGCCAGTTTACCCACTAGGCTTAGCGTGTCACCATTTTGGACCACATCGTCACTTAAAATCTGCTGAGATTGCGGTAATAACGTTAAAACCTATGAATGGTGCGGATGTTCAAATTCAGCTACCTCTGCAGTTTTCGTGTTACAAGTGTATATATGCTACGTATCCGCTTACCAGCAGACGGACCGTGCGCTTGTTTGCCAGCTTTGTTGTATAAAACAAAATATACAAGTGCGTCGTCATAAAACGATTCGGCGTCGCATAAATACCGTTAAATAAGCGTAACAATGTCCCAAAACCGATAACAATTAATCGGAGTTATTGTAGAGAAATTTAACCTTCCATCTTACGAAACCCCCTCCATTATCGGCGCGGGGTACAGTTTTACATTTTTCGCAATAACCCTTCAAGGTGATAACCGTGTTTTTTTTAACGTTGATATCCGAAACCAGGTCAATAACTAACTATCCTTGGGTGCGAGAAAATCCAATTGAAGTTTTTTTTTTGTCGGT
This sequence comes from Saturnia japonica, assembly GCA_033032175.1. Taxonomy (NCBI): domain Eukaryota; kingdom Metazoa; phylum Arthropoda; class Insecta; order Lepidoptera; family Saturniidae; genus Saturnia; species Saturnia japonica. The sequence continues at coordinate 4,951,962 of CM065331.1, forward strand.
TTTATATTGTAGGCGTTGACAACGACACAGTGTCTTGTTGATTGATATTCTATACTGTAAAAATGGCGAAATTTATGTGACGATGTAGCTGAAAGTGGTAAATAATAAATTAGCATATTAAAAAAAATATTAATCTATATATAAATATTATAAACTCAACGTCTGTCTCTTTATGTTATTTTCACGGCAAAATCACTTAGCCTATATACATGTTTTTTTTATTCATAGCTATGTTATCTGACCAGGTTATAGGATATTAGTTTAATTAATTATGTACGAAATATGCAGTGAAGATACAAAAAAATGATTTCGAGGAGCATAAATGGCTGACGCTGAGTAAACCATAAGAGATATATCAAATTAATGTAGAACATAATTGTAGGTCTTAAAGAGACATACAAAACAGTCAGCGAGAGTATATCTCTATCTTCTAAGAATCACCCATAATAAGCATTTTTGAGTTTAAAATAATCGCTGGACGACCGCCATTGGAGGCGTGTGGGTGCGGGGGCAGAAAAATTTTCGCGTGTGCTGACCCTACGGCATTCTATAGTCCACGTGAGTGGAGCCGCGAGCATAGCTAGTATATATATTACGATGTTAATAAAAGTATGCTTAAATGTATTTAGAAAAAAATTGACGAAAAAAAAAAACAGTAGAAATTTCTATTTTTTTTATTTTTTATTCGTTAAACATAGGTTTAGCGTTCGACTAAAATCTCACATGATGTTAAGTGACGATGTGGCCCGAGTTAGTAACACGCTAAACCTTGTCGGAGAACTGGCTTTCAAGTGCAACTGCCCGGAACACACCTATAGGTACTTGGCGACAGATTTTCAACTTGAAGGTGGTAGCTAGCCAGACGGGTATTAGAGAAAGCCCTACCACCATTATGGTTTTATCACGATGTTTACCTTCACCGAACGCTCAGGCTCAGCAGGGATTCGAACTGACGTCGGTCAACGCGATGTCAGTAAACGTTACTACTGAGCCATCACTGTTTCAATTAATGATTCCATATTAATTACTATATTACTATTGGTATTGTGTATGTTTGAGTGATCATAATTTACAAGTTTATCTATAGTATATTTACAATATTTGCAGATATATAATTTACTAGCTGTGCCCCACGGTTTTACTCGTGTTAATTTTATCCAACAAAACACCTCGCTGCCAACGCACCCGTGTTTATCATAATTGTTCTTCCCGCGAGTAAAAATTACTTCAATTATTCATTATCTCGTAAACTATGAGCCCAAATAACATGCTATAAAGAACAAAATTTATCTTCATAAAATTGTCTTTATGATGAAGTAACTTTTGTTTGTAAAGATTTGTCTAAAAATAATGCTTATAAATCACTTTTTAAACTTTATCACAAAGTACCTTATTGTGGCTTATGTATAATAGATAGATATATAATATCCCGGACTTTTTTTTAGATATACTAAGGAGTAATATTTTTGTATAACATTGTATTTTCGTATCACTAACGATTGCGCCAGCGCACACGCATAAAGAAGTTCGGGAGAGCCCCGACTTCCGACTTACGTAACAGAAATCAATATTTAAGGCCAACTGAGAGTTATAGCCTAATGTTAGATAGCCTATACTATTCCTCGTGAATCTGGATATCATATACAAAAATAATTATTCGAATCGGACTAGTAATTCCAGAGATTATCGTGTTTAAACAAATAATGAATGACTTATTTTCTCACATTCTTTGGCCATTTCAGGCAACCTGCAATGTATACGAAAACTAACTCCGGTGAAGCTGTAAAAGCCATCAGAGGCTCCAGGACCTCTAAGGCTAACAGTATAATCAATCTGAAAAAAAAATGAAAAAAGTCTACGATAATTGTGTAATGACTTATCCACCTCAGTTTTCCCTCCAAGGCTACGTACGTTACATGCTTCTTTAAAAAATGAATCAAAAACTGTCTCCAAGGTCCACATTCAAGTTCTAACCGACGGTAATTAATTACAATCAGATAGGTCGTCAGCCTGATTACCTACTTGCATGCATAACAAAAAACAAAATATATATTGTTGTATTTGTAACATACGAGGTTTTAAAATGTCAACATATGCTAAAACCTTGATACATAAATCACAGTAAAATAATTTTAGCAATATGTCCATCCATTATTTGACATTCTTTGATATATAACAGAACGAATATAAGTGTCCATGTACAATGAGAAAAGTATTGCCGTTATATTTGGGAACAATAGCGAAGGCGAGATGATTATGACAATATAATCTTGTTACTATATACTAGGGGTGCACGTCCGTGGTTTTGCACGCGCATTCATAGATAGACCGGCCTTGTGTGGCTGTTCAACTCTGTGACACACTTTTGAGTTGGCTTGACGCCGTCACCCGTGACGATGTAAACAGAACCTTAACTCTTATAACATAAAGTGCAGATTTAATTGCAATCGATGACGTATATAGTTTTAATTGAGACAACGCACCGGGCGTCCTATCGCAAAATTTCGAAATATAAATTTCGAATTTGGCGGTTTACTTCTTTCATGTTTGCGTTGGGGCGACAATTTTGGTAAATTAACCTTTTTAATAAAAAAAATTTGTCCTCTACCTGTCTATGAATTATTTTTATTATTCTTCCTAACTTGGCAACTAGCCCTCTTTATTGAAGACCATCACTGCCATTGAGTGAATATAAAATGTCCTGTCCTATGATGGTTTGAGTATTCTAATAAGATGGTGGCTTTGTTAGAACTTTCTAGGGAGTTTTAGAGGCATCTCAGAATTCACGATCCATTTTATTATTGTACACTTCACTTGTGCACAATAATCAAGCTTTATTATGCAAAATATTACTTGTAATACACGTTATGGGGTCAAGCAATACAAATTTATGAATAAAACTCAAAACTAGATGACAGCGTGAGATCCCGCCAAAAGCCCTATGAGTTATTGATTTTCAATGTCAAACTAGAGTTATAACAAATTTAAAACCTAGCAAATATTAATCATATTAAAATAGCAGTTGATCAACTTATTGGATGATCTTTTTCTTCTTGTAATATAATGGAAATTTTATTCACCCACAATGCTGCCAGCGTCAAGTGAATAGATTATTTTTCTAATTATTTTTGTAATCCTCATACAAAGCTCTCATCTATAATGTTCTTTTTTGGCAAGATCTCGAAACTGTCATGTATTGGTTTTTGTTTTTATTTATAAATATGTGTTGTTTGACCCTATATTGTGTAATATAAGAGGTATTTTACATAATAAATGTTTATTGTGAAGAAGTGAAGTGGATTCGAAATAAACTAAACTATTAATAAATTATGTCCATGAATTGTGAGATGCCTCAAAAACTCCCTAGAATGTTCTAACAAAGCCACTATCTTATTAGAATGCCGAAATCGTTATAAGACAGGACACACTATATTAATTCGATAATAGTAGTAATGGGCTTCAAGAAAGAGGACTAATCGCCACGTTAGGAAGAAGAAGAAGAAGAAAGCTCTAAAAAGAAGGCGGCTCCCTTGTTAAAAATATCCTGGGAGTTTTTGTAGCAAATGAAAATGCATTTTTATAGGTTAATTTTTATAATCCACTTCCCTTGCGCACAATAACCAAACTATATCACGTGAAAGACCGAAAAAAATAATAATGTAGGGTCATATATCATAAGTATATTAATTCAAATAAAAACAAGAAAATGTCACAACAAGATCACGGTCAATTGTTCCACCATAATCGTCGTTATTAGATCTAGATCACACAGGTGTGTTCACAACCTAATAATCTTTTACCAGGATAACATAGCATATAAAAGCAGGTCGGTATGTTTTATTATATTATTCAATGATAGTGAGTGATGTCTGAAAGTGACTCCCTCTCCGTGCATCAACAAAATCATTATTTTATTAAATTAATACTGTTCCACAGTTGCAAAAAAGGGTAAACCCGATCGAGTTTCTTGCTGGTTCGTCTCGATGACTGTGATGTTTTCCGAACCGGTGGTAGTGTTTTACAAGTAAATTAATTGCCACTCACCTACTGGAGTTCATTTAGGGATATGATACGACTTCTGGGTTATTTTTTTTGGTGGAATCTTGAAGTGAAATGTTGTGATTTTTATTTTTAATTCATTTACTTAGCTATTTTTACCCTGTAGCGACATCGATATAGTGATATCTATCTCACCACATACGAACTATCCTACGGGAAATACGGATGAAACCGAGGGGGACAGTTAGTATGTATTTTTTTTTTTGTATATCTTGCCTTTTTTTCTGTTACATACTGCATTTATTATGTTTGGCGTAGAATGGGGTTACGCATTGTTCAAGGATCTTTTTACTAAATCTGTATCACATTGCTCAGACTTTCTTATCTCTCATAATATGTTTATTAACAACGTCGAGCAATCGCATCTAAAACCTTGAAGATTTTTATAAAAGATTTTGGGAAGTTTTTGTGAAAAACACTTATAGCACCTGGTGGTAATAAATTCTTGGAAGTCGCTAGATCTTACACTCCGAATGTAGTGTATATGCACTCCACGGATTCTTTTTAAACCTGTAACATAAAAATACTTTGTAATTCCTGTGACATACAAAGTCCTGGTCTTAAATATACGGTGTGAAAAAAAGAACGAAAATTATTTTAATGAATGCTTTCATAATTTTTTTGTTAACCTTTAAATGCATGGTGTTCTTTTGTATTTAAAAACAATTATACATATATTGAAAATTATTAGTAAAAAAGTTTACGGAAAATATCGAAAAAAAAAACATATCTACTTACAAAAACTTTAGAGAGTTAGTTACTTTAGTTTAGTAGAGGGTAAAATTGAAAGTTGCGCGCACGTCCTGTGACGGAAGTATGACATGAAGGATTTGAATTCATTTTATTAACTTTAATTTTCTTATATTTTGAAAAAATAATTTTCAATTAATTTAAAATTTCATTGATGACTAACTTCATTATGGTGTTGGTACGCCGGATAAAAATTTTAAAGTTATTTTTATTTTAATACACGATAGAAGTATTATAACCTCTTACACGCGTACATTAATTAATTTAGGCTACTTTTATTTTAGAAAAGAATTAGGGTTCCGCGTAAAAAAAGCATCTTTATCACGGCTAATCTAAACTATATTTCCTTGGACAATCAAGACTCTTATTATTATTAATCAATACATTTTCAACAAGTATGATTTCTTTTCAAGTGTAGGCGCTTATGAATTTATGTACTTCACTACATAACTACTACATTACTACATAAGGTACTTGTAGTAAAACTACTTATTACATACATTACAATTAACCGGCATTTATATTTCTTCTTATTTCCTTTATCTGACCTAAGTAGGGTCAGTATAACATGTTTTATTTACTCTTCCACTCTTCTCTATCAGCTGTCATCTCAGAACACGATGCATCCATAACTTGTTACAGACATTTACAATATTCCTATCTTCTTCCCAGGAGGCATGAACATACTGTCCATATTAAGTATGCGTTAGTTTAGCTCAAATTTATACGTATAATATTTGTATACGGATTCAATAATATGCGTAAGGCGTATATGTATCTGATGTACTATAATAGTTGGAAGTGTTAGTATCTATGAGCTCCAAGTACGCTTAGATTCAGTGACGTAACCGCCAAACAGAACTAGCGACTAGATAGTACGAAGTATAAACGCAAACAAAAAGCAAGTGTACATACGTACATCGTGGCTTGCGCAACATAGGGCTCGCTAGTCGCTGTGCGTGCACGTACCGTCAGCAGCTATTCAAAACTTACTTTTTTTATTTGTTTTAATGAAATATTATATGATATTATTTATGTACATTTTAATCGATTGTTTTTTTTTTCTATACGGACTATTCCTTAACTGAAGACATTATGTCATACCGAAATTAATAAACCTACAAAATAGTATAGCCTAGCTATTCTTAGAGATTGGATTAGTTTTGCAAATTAGGTAACAATCTAATAAGATATGTAAGTGGCAAAATTTTGATAAATCAACTTTTAAATAATTTAAAAAATAAGTATGGGAACGCTTTTTTAATTATGAAGTTATACACATCCTTTAAACCTAACTTCGTAAAAAAAATCTAATATTCAATAATAGCTGTAAAAAGATGGTGGTTCCCTTGTTAGAAGAAATGCATGTTTCTCGTATTTATTTATTATCCACTTCACTTGTAAAAATAACAAAACAATATCACGCAAAATACCTATTAGGGCCGATTTTTCAATTGTCAGATAACTTTATTTGAGGGATAATTTTGACGTCATCACGGATAACGTATGAAAAATCTGTTAAAGTTTAAAAAACATTATACTTCGTATTAAGTTATCTTCTGATTGAAAAATCTGCCGTAAGATATCAGAATATACCATGTTTATGACAGATCAAGATCTCAACAAAAACTTTTTATCAATATTAGCCGATAGGATGGATCAATATTACTTCAAACTAGTAAATATGCACGATATTACGAAAAATCGTTGGTTTACATACCGGTGCTCGAACCTGCGGATATAACATCGATATATAATATTATGGTCGGTTTATATCATTCTTATTCACTCATTCTATTATGTACTTTTGGAAGTGAAAACTTCTTTAACCGCGTTGAGCGGCTTTTGGGTAGGGGAAAACTTATAGGTTCGCGTGACTTTCGCATCACCGATGACCTTCGACATGTAACGAATTGCGCTTGCGCCACACTAGCGACGCTTAGTTTAACGGCCTGTGTCCATGTATACACATATATACACTAATACGTTGTATATACTCGACTGTATCATATGGGTGTTTGACTTTTTTGATGGCAAAATTTTGTGATTTCGCGTCACCGACATGCTGTAATAGCAGTTTACAAGTTATGAAATTTAAATAATTCAGAATATTATTGATTTGAAAATTCAAAAAAGAACACAGTTACTCCATTGTTTTGAGTTTTCACTTCTGTCGGCAGTCCTTATACTTTTTTTATCACACGGTAATTTCTTTACTTTTACTGCTTTCTTATTTTCACTCAAAAGACAATTATAAGATTAAAATAATTGTGACCTATAGAAACAAAAACAGCAATGTCCGCTTTCACTGTAAAAGTTTTCTTTTTTATTAATAAAATGCAGGCATCTATAATTTTTTTACAATAACAATATCACAACATGATTTACAACAAAATTTCTGAATAAAGCTATGATGGCGCAGTTGGTAGCGTGTACGGACTCCGCGTCCCGTAAGTCTATTGCGTCGATCCCTGCAAAAAGTCTGAGCTTCAATGTAACCATAGCAAGTCTTCCACTAGGCTTAGCTTGCTACCACCAACTTGATTCACTTCGTCACCTAAGATCAGTTGAGATTCTGGCTACAACGCTAAACCTATAACGATAGAAAAAAAAACAAGATACATATTCATAAAAATAACAGTAATTGAAATATTTAACTGCCTCATTAACCTAGTTGTCATAAGCGCGACTGCTATGCTAGAGGTCCTGGATTCGATCCATAGGTCGAGCAAAGCGTTATTGGATTTTTCTATGAAATTCTCAGTACCTAACAGCTCGGAGTTTAACTTTGTGCCCGATTAATGGCAATTTATTTGCCTCTTTTACATGGTACCTAAAAACATACCCGGCGAACTGTGGGTGTACATTAGTTCACCTCTGCCTAACCCTTCGGGTATACAGGCGCGATGGTATATTACTAGAAATCGCTGTATTTGTTTCTATAACTCTCAATTGTGCGAACGCTTCAAACTCCATGAAAGCATATATATAGTAATATGCACTTTCCCAGACTATTCGAACCAAGGACTTGACTGCTAAATGAATATAGGAAACGTAAATATTATACTTTCTACTAATGTTTGTTTTGTCGACGTTACATGAGAGCCGCCATTTTCCTTATTGCAACACCTAATGGTCATATCTGCAGGAAAGTGGTGACGAGTATAACGTGTAAAGAAATTTCCGATTCTTCAATACAATGTTCCTCGATCGTCGATAACTTTCTCGATTACACAAAAGGTGTTTTGGTTTAAGACTAAATTCTTCTAGGGTTCTTAATTCTTATAGCCTTACTTAGCTATAATTAAGCGATGATTAAACAAGGTAAATTAATAACACTTGACTAAAAAACTTTCTTTTTCTATTTATCTAATTCCTAGACGTCTTACTTAAATATTATATAGCCTATGTCACTCCCACAATTAAGACGAATCTATCGACAGCTCATAAGCTAAAATCTACAGAGCGTGCCAAAGAAATACACATACACACATACATACGCGCGAAAAACATAACCCTCCTTTTTCGCGGTTGGGTAAAAACAAAGCATATCTTCTGTTTAGTTTCTTCAAAAATATTATATGAGTAATAATGAAAGACGTGATTTCGAATCCCTGCAATGAGCCTGAACTTTCGATGTAGGAAAACATCATGATGAAACCACAGCATGGTGGTGACTTTTTCTATTGGCTGCCTGGTCTGCTAACCACACTCGAGCTTGAAAATCTGTCGCCCGAATAGGTGTGTTCGCAGCTGCACTTGAGAGCCAGTCTTTCACTAAGCTTAGCGTGCTACCATCTTGGGCCACATCGTCACTAAAGGTCAGGTGAGTTTGTGGCCATAGCGCTAACTAATCCTATAAATAATATAAAAAAAGAAATTATAGAATTACTAACAGACGTCCTATAAATTTTTATATGTAAGATACATGCTATAAATAAAACTATAATACTTAACAAGGAAGTGGAAAAACTCCTGAAAATGAATATAAAATGGGTATGAATTAAAGAAAAATTCTAAATCAAAACAGCGTAAAATATTCTGTATATTCCAAATTCAAATTCAGCCGGTGCGCGTGACGTAAGCGGCTCTCGTGCGCCCGCGCAGCCTTGTGGCACTGTATAATAAGGCTGTATCAAATATGAACTAACATCTAACACCTTATTAGGTATAACGCACCACGTTTTAAATTTTAACTCTTTATTTTAATTTTGAAAACACTTTAACAATATTTCGTAATTGACCTCGCTTATATACCTATATATACATATTTATAAAAATTGACGTTTTTATATATAATATGTTTCTTATGACTTGAAAACGGCCGGAGCGATTTGATTTAATTTTCAGACAATATTAATACTAGCCTAGCGGGTGATCCTCTAAAGATTGGTAGCGATCGGATTTTTTTTTTTTTTGAGCCACAGCAATGCGTGCCTTTAAATGCTAGTATTTTAATATGTATGCGAAAGGTGTATCGTGTTCGGTAGTAGAAAACACACTATATATATATATATATATACCAATATTATAAAGAGGAAAGATTTGATTTTCTGAATGTTTTTTGTTTGTAATGGATAAACTCAAAAACTACTGGACCGATTTTAAAAATTCTTTCACCAATATAATGCTACAGTATCAGCAAGTAACATAGGCTATATTATAATTTGAAAAATTAATTTATTCCTCATAAAAATGTCGATAGTTTTACACAAAGTATAAAAAATTGCCTACACGGATGCGTTGGCGATTTTTGTCGTATAAAATTAACACGGGTGAAACCGTGGACACTGCTTAATTATCTATAAATTGGTTCCACATAATTTTTTATGTTTTACAAATAAATTGGTAAACAACCGTAAGGCCCGTCCAATGGTAAGCGATTACCATAGCGTATGAACGCTTGTAGCACCAGAGGTTTCACAAGCACGTTGTAGGTAAGACTACCGCGAACTTTCTTCCCCAAGGAACTCTGAAAACCTTACTCACAGTAGCAAAATACAACACAAGGTTATTTGGCTGCTGTCTTCAAAGAGAAGTAGGGCACAGTGAAATTTCTTGGATATATTATCTCTACCTGGGGCAGTCCGACAAGTAAAATAACTCCACGCTCCAGAAGATACCACGGCGAATTAACGGTATTGCCCCTGATGGTAAGCACAGTACAATCCTATCACAACTGCGACCACCGAGAGATCGTAATCCGTCGACGGTCACCACTATCATGCCAGCCTGCATTAATTAAAATTGATGTAAATAGGCAAAAGCGAGTCACTATGACGGACATTTCACCACATCCATGGTGGTGAAAGTGAAGATCATGAGGATCGCAGCCAAATATCTTAGTGTTGTGTTCTTACGGTGAGTAAGGTTTCCAGAACTCTTTGGGGTAGGGGGTCCAAGGTCGGCAAGATACCCATGGTATAACAAGCGACCATAAAATCGAAATCAATACAATCGTTATTCAATTTAGGTCCTAAGAAGGCACTTATGAACGTCAAAACACTACTGCCAGTTCGGAAAATATCCCAGACATCGAGAAGAACCGGCAAGAAACTCGATCGGGTATATCTCTTTTTCAACTGTACAAGTGTTAATATAACAGGTACAATAATAATAATTTAGTGGATGCACAGAGAGGGAGTCACTTCCAGGCATCACTATCGTTCACATAATGATCCACCCTTTCATACCTTTTGACAGTAACACCCGCTTAACATGGTCCTTGAAATTGTTGTCCGGCAAATCAGTAATGTGCTTCGGAATCTTATTATAAAACCTAACACTATTACCTAAAAAACTTTTATTAGTCTTACTAAGTCTAAAGCACGGTACGACTAATTTTATGTATGGCTTAACATTCTCTATGAAACCATAGTATGGTATTTTCCAAAGCTCGCCTGACTTGTTACCAGCTTCAATTTGAAAATCTGTCACCAAATACCTACCTATAGGTGTGTTACGACATCTATACTTGAAAGCCAGTCACTTAGGCTTAGAGTATTACCATCTTGGTCCAATTCGTTACTTAACATCTGGTAAGATTGCAGGCAAACGCTAAACCTATAAAGAGTTTAAAAAATACGATCCAAAATGACATAATTTCTATTTAAGTGATAAAATTAATCTGTATATACTTAAATAAATAAACGTATCATAATTTTCTATCAAATTTAAAATTTAACATAAAACTTATGACATTGACCAAATTAGTATTTAATTTCAATATAAACTGGTTTCATCAGAGTGTTAGGTATCTCCGCTAGAAACGGGAATTGAAATTTCTTACCAATCGAACAAAGAACGCAGAGGTTTGATCACGGTGGCAGTCGCGTGCGCAAGTAACCTCGAAGATCTATGCATAAATGTATTCATTTAATGCATTTATCCATTTGGTAGGATAACGTGACATATAGTTTTTTTTATTCTACAAAAGTGACAAACAAGAATATAAAGCCTATAGGCACTTTCGCATAATAGTTAGCTAAGATCTTCTGATTCTTTAATTATCAGAATACCAAGTCATCATGCTAATTTTCGCGACCAATCCTTCGCCGTAACGGCAGCACGACTGTGGAATTCGCTTTCTATCAACATCCAACAAGCCAACTCTCGGGATTCCTTCAAGTATTCGCTACGTAAGTTTTATTGGAGCAATAGAAAATTGGCTAGATTTTTTTTTCTTTTTTTTTTACTAATTATTATGCATACCTTGCATATACCTTTCTCTTGCTCCCCTGGCAGATTGGTAGAGAATGCTTTTTATCATATAGTCCTCCATTTGTACTTTTTTGTGCAATAAAGAATATATGTAATGTTATTTAGCTGCGATCTACTGTAGGGTGGAGGATTTTACTAACCTAATTAGTGACTAATGTCTCAATTTCTGTGTCGTACCTCTCTTACAATATCTTCATTAATTTCCTTCCTTACCTATAGGTAAGGTATACAGTATGAGGTAATTTTTGTCAATGCACATCGCGTGATACCTGACTAATAGGGTGAAGGCCTAAGCTTATTGAGTACCTATAAATAATTATACAAAGTAGTAATTAATATCGTATGCGATGCAATCTTATATAATACTAGCTGTACCCGCGGCACGGCACGCGTTTGTTCATCAAAGTCATTTCATTTCATCATTTCTCATAGGTGTTTCCCTGGTAACGCTTAATCTCCGCTAATTTTTTCATCAAATTAATGATTTAAGAATAATTTTAGAGCTTATGTTCCCCGCTATTGATATTGTATAATTAAAATCTTTTTCATTAGGAATGCCATCTGTTGATGCTAATAAAAATATATTCAAGACGCCATTATATACATACGCAATACATTAAATATATACAAATAGACGTTAGTAATATGTAAATCAGATGGATAAACTCTAACACCGTTTGACCGATCACCAAGATAAAAATGACTCTAAAGTTATCAGAACTAAAGTTAATTATGTTCACCCAGAAATATTGAAATAATACCTATTTTACTTCTATATACAGTTCTTAGAAAAATCTATAATATAACTGAAATTATCCGAAACCATCAGATATCCGAATAAATTTAATATCGGTATCCATAACCCAAACCGATTAAATATTCTTAAGATATCCAAATCCAAAATCTAACTTAAATCATCTCTACAATATATCTATGTACCATAAATGCCCGAAAATATCCAAAAACACCCAGACGCGCCCCCGCTCCTTTCACACTCTTTTTTCTTACATAGCTTATTGTTATCAACTCAACCAGTCCGTTATCTAATAGTGAAAGTGCGTACTGTTTTCGGTTACTCTCGAATTTCGTATGCAATTATACTAATAAGATAGGGTTGCCTCTGTAAAAAAATATTAATCTTTTGTCACGTTTAGTAGAGGGTAAAATGAAAAGCTACACGCGCATCATGCGGAATTGCCTCCTGATAAAATTAGTCATTGCATAAAATTAAAGAGATTTCAAATTAAATTATTTTTGTAGTGAAACTTCTTTTGGGACGGTGTGAATTGGATTTTAAGAAACGAAAAACGAAAAAAGAGATAGCTATAAATGCATATATAGGTTTTAGGCTGTGAGAGAATGAGATAGAATGCGTTTCTATATAGTTTCCCTATCCTTCGTCTATTCTTAATGTACTCTAAATATATACAAAGAGAGAGAGAGAGAACTTTGACATCTACCGCGTGTGAACTTACAGTCAATTTTTTTTTATATACAAAGTTATTTAAGTTACACAACAGAATTAAAAAAAAAACAGATGCAGTCATAAGGACTGCCGACAGAAGTGAAAACCTAATTTAAAATTTTTAAACAATTATAGTCTGAATTATTGCAGGGCATGTCGGTGACGCGAAATCATAAGATTTTACCCATCCAAAACGTCAAACAAGCATATGATACAGTCGAGTATTATACTATTAACAATATGTTAGTGTATATATGCGTATGCGTCGCTAGTCTGACACAAGCGCAATACGTCACGATCATGTCGAGGTCATCGGTGACGCGAAAGTCAAGCGAACCCATAAGTTTTCCCCCACCAAAAATCACTCAACGCGGCTGAAGAAGTTTTCACTTCAAAGTTAGTGGATGTATTTACATTATTATCTTTGATCATTGGTAGCTAACTTATATTATTATATTGTTAGCACGTAAGATAAAATTCTTGAAACTATTTTTCTTTTGTTACGCCTAAGAAGTACATAAGCACATACTTTTTTTTTCAAGCGATGATTCTTCTTCGTCATCCATAAAAAGCAAAGCCGATAAGACCAATACTAATTTACGTATAGGGTAATGTAAATTTCACGTTTATTGAGACTGTCTTTTAGAAAGAAACGCAAAGTTAAAAACCTAGAATATAAATCGGCAAAAGTAATATTTTTCGATGATATTAAATCATTTTCATTTATTTATAAATAATACCTCATAAAAAGTGACAACCTTAATTACAGTAACTACTGTGTTGTGTGAATGAGTCACAGATTAGAAAGATAAGAAACTGAATCCGTTGTATACGATAATTAAAACACAATAAATATGTACTGTTAATTGGGCACTACCATGCTTATAGTAATTTTGCTGGTTTAAATAAATAATAATATTCGGGTTTTCTTCTTAAAAACTGTTTTAATATACATCACTGCATTTATGAAGATATGTGACCTTTGAATCCAAGAAACTTTCGGAAAATTATTTTAAACATTTCATATGTTCAAAATAATACCCGTAAATTAATATGTATTTATTATTACACCTTTACAAAGTAAAAACGCGGAGTAACGTTATCATTCAATAAATAAAACAGAACTAAGGTAAAAGGTATTATGTGCTAAGCAGAGTTTACTATAATTACACTTGCAATTTATGACATTTCTCTGATAGTTGAAATATTTACAATTCTATAGAAATCGTTTTAAAGTCACTATATTTCTACACTTAGTAACAGTTTTAGAATACTCAATTGTCACAGGATAACACTCAACTGTCTTTAATCATTAAACAGTGACGTCACATTTTCTGTATGGCGTTTGCAATCGCGTGACTCACAGATAAATAATCATTTATGTAATGAAAAATTAAATAAATAAACGATTATTTTTACCTGACTTGTATTGTTAACTAATTTTTAAACGCACTTTCAATTCGCGTATTTAGTGTAATGATATTGTAAATCAAAAACACCAAAACCGGCTTTGAGCTTGAAAAGAAACTGTTTTTTTAAATTAACTCTATTTTTCAGTACCTAATCTGTCTATCCATGTTTTAAAATTGATTACCTACACACGAAATCGGATATACCACCTCATAATGCAATAGATGAAATTCGTTTCCTTTCTTTAAATAAATTATACTTTCACTTTTATACAATTTAACAAACAGTTTTTAACATATTTCAGAAAAGGTAATTTCGCAATATTTAACATTATCATGGGAACGTCTACTTAAAACCATTCGACGCACACACACATGTATACATGTGTATATACATCGTAATCGTGTAAGTCAACTTTCGAATGGGCGAAAGTTGCCAAATATGTTTCGTCGGTGTGCGTGGAGGATAAAAAGATTCAAATTTCGAATACGGAAGTTACGTTCGGAAACTCGCACGCGAGCTTTCTGTAATTTGCCGTAATATTTTAATATATTTTTAGTTTCGTAATATGTTATTGTTTCGTTATGCAATAGTTTTCTCGTATCGATAAACGCTTTTAACTTTTTAAATTATAATCGATTTGTTTGTGGCCTTTCGTGATGATGCCATTTAAAATACGAATGGACATAAAATCTTATGAATTTAATAAAAGTTCTGATCGACTTTTAAGCGGGATCTCAAAATGTCATGTAGTGGTTTTTGTTTTTTATTTATTTTGTGTTGTTTTAACCTATATTGCGTAATTCAGATGGCATTTTGTATAAAAAAAGCGTGGTTGGTACAAATTAAGTGCATTGAAAATAATAACAAGGACAATGAATTTTGAGATGCCACAAAAAGACTCTAGAAAATTGTAACAAGGGAGCCACAATCTTGTTAGAATACTGAAATCATCATAGGACATGACACTATATTCACTCGATAATTGTAACAATAGTCTTCAATAAAAAGAACTAGCTGCCAAGTTACGATGAAGAACAAGAAAGGTTCTGATGATTTTAAAATACTAAAAAAGGTTTTATGTACTGCTAATTTTAGTTCTACAGCGTTTTCGATAGAGGGCGTAACTGGTAGGTGTATGAAAAATTACGATCGTAAGTTGAAAAATGAAATTGTGTTATGCAAGTGCTTATTGCAAAAAATAAGGCATAGGTACTCCGACTTACTACTCCAATAATTTGATTAAATGGAATGATATATTATACTATCATCGCGTTATGAACATTTATCAAAAAGTGTACTTTTATGACAGTATTACCTAATATGATGATTTTAGTAGACATATTATATACTTATTCATAATATATCGTTAAAAGTCTCATGTAAAAGGACTTACGAATTTATCGTGTAAGTATAATATTATTGCAGCTTTCTTTTTTTATTATTAATTATATATTGATTTGAAGTAATATTTTTCTTATTGTTAATATTATCAATTTATTATAAAATAAATAATTATAAATCTTGGGAAGTAAATCAATTTTATCTTTCATACGCTGACAAAACCCAAGTGATAATGCCGCAAAAACAAACGTCGAGTAAACATTTCATATTTTTACGTAACTCTAAATAGTCCAACATAACCTCAAACATGACCAGTTAATAATATTAATAATTGTTAATGAAGAATTAAAGGAGATAGGCCAGGTTAAATTGGCCGTTGCAAGCTAAGATGGCCGGCGGCGCATATGTTCGTTCGTCGGAAACGGCCGAAGTTATCCGAACGCGTTCGTAAGTGGGTCACACGGATGCACCCACACATAGATAGGTTAGGAAGCCACGCGACCATCGCGTCGTCTCGTGATGAGTGCGCTTGGTGAAAAAAGGTTTTTGTGTATACATTTTTTTGTGTACGTTACTGCTATGTGGGTTTTTCCCACACATATTCACATTTTCTCTAAAGAAATGTTCCGCTGTTTGCTTAAACAACGTTTTAAAAATATATTTTTTTAATATTCTACACGCATAAACATAAACAGAAGTAACTATTGTATTTTGGTCAATAAAATATGTTTTTCTAGACAATAATAATAATTGAGTAAAATTAATAGCAATTTGAGTTTTAATATAAACAATTAGTTATTTATTATTAAGGCTTTCATAAATACAAATTTTCTTTTTTTTTTCAAATTAGATAGTTAGGTTTATATAGACGGTATATGGTCAAATGTGAAATTTGTTTTAAACATGTAAATATTATGATTTTGTTAATGAAAATATCAGATAAAAAATATATACTTACTTCGAGAAATTAACTAGGTGGTGAAACGGGGGATGAAAGTGTATATGAAGTTACGCCAAATTTGAAGATATTTCTATGGAAATTTGTATTTAGCAATTTAGTTAGAAAGGGATATAAAAACATATAATAGGATATATCTTAATTATTATGAGGCGAGCGAAGCCACGGGGAAACCCTAGTTACATACATAATAATTTAATTTATTTTTAATTTAACATTAAGTTTAAACTTAATTAGTTTGTGGTTTATGAATTGATAACATTAACGTGAACGTATAACTTTTTTTTCTATCTTAATAACACCTCGAGATATAAGTAAACTAAGACTGGGTGAAAAGCATGTCCTAGTGATCATCAACATCTTTATTATCGTAGACTAATTGTTGATGCTTCGCTGGTCACCACTGTTTTGATTGTACTGTGCTTACTAACAGTCACCGTTACATCCCATTGACGTGTTACTATAAAACAATAAATATTACATAGATGAATATTAAGAAGTTTTTTGTACAACAAAGATGACAAACAAGCATACTGCCCGCCTGATTGTAAGTGGCTACCATTATGGAAGTATGTAATACCATAGGTATTACTAACGTTTTGCCGACCTTGAACCCCAGTACTCCAAGGAGCTCTGGAAACTCTACTCAACACGGGAACACAACACAAGGTTATCTTAAAATTCATCCCCTAAAGTGGTTAATGATATTCAACCTCTATTGTTGCCAGTGAGAAATTTTGTCGGAAACACGGTTGGTCGGTAACAAAGCTTTGAGAGATTTTAACATAAAAATAATCCGCTAGCTTCCTTGAGTGTTAGTAAATACCGCTTATGTAAGAGACCTTGGGACTGGAATTACGTGTCGCCAGCCAAACAGGTATCTGTTTAGATGTTTATTGATTCAACTCTGATCATGAGTGAACAACACGATAGATGTACCTATTCCGTGCATGTGTTTACAATTTTCACCGACATTAATTGTCTAAATACGGGTACATACTGTCCTTTCACTGATGTTCTGTTAAATAATATTTACGTACAAACTAAAATTCATATCTCAATAAAATGATAAAGTGACGTGACGTCACTTTTCTTTATACGCAACATACCATCACGCCTGTATCCCTGAAGGGTTAGGCAGAGGTGTACTAATGTACACCCACATTTCGCCGGGTATGTTTTTTAGGTCCCTTGTAATAGGGGCCTGCTACTGAGATTTTCATAGAAAAACCTAATAAAAACCTTTTGCTCGACCTGAGATTCGCACCCAGGAGCATTGCAGTCGCCTTTAGGACCACTAGGCTAATGAGGCAGTTACCTTTCTTAATATAAGTGGAAAAATACATAGCCTGGGACATCGCCGTAGGGTCGCTTGCCTTGCGGTGTTCTATCGGCTACACTTTGGTGATTGTAAGCAAGAGCTTCACCAACTGATTCGATCCCCTCCATTCCATTACAGGACTACTAGACGCGGTACTGGTCTCCATCTGCCACAACCACTTCCATGGTTATGTTTTTAAAAAAAATGTTACAGAATTCTGACGAGAGTTAAGAATTTTACTAAGTCAACAAATCTCGAAGTGGCACAATCAAAAACATTGTGTGTTTAATTTGGAAAATAAAATGTATAAAAAAAATTACATGAGACCAAGTAGAGATTGAAACAGTATATTTTATAAGTGCATATCTTTATTACAAAATAACCGACGAATCAGTCTGGTTCGAGCGTTAAATTCAAACGCTTTATAGTTCGTAAGAAATGAAGGGAGTGAATTGGTGCGAATGAGATACGATTGACCCTCTTTCTTGATATAAATACTGAGAAATTGTTTTACTGCCCAAACAATTTATGTTATATAACATAACATACCATACCAACACGCCTGTATCCCCGAAGGGTTAGGCAGAGGTGTGCTAAAGCCACAGTACGCCAGGTATGTTTTTTAGGTCCCGTGTAGTAGAGGGCGAGTCAATTGCCATTAATCGGGCACAAAGCCAAACTCCGAGCTGCTACAAAGAACTACAAAGAAAAACTCAATAACACTTTCCTCAACCTAGGAATCGAACCCAAGACCTCGATTAAAGCAGTCGCTATGCCACTAGGCTAATGAGGCAGTTTACAATACATAAATCTAAATAATTATATGTTAGCGACTGTTATTAAATTTAAAATCATAATCAAGTAAGAAATTCTTATATAGGTACATATTTAAATTATATTAATCATGTGTACACATATGCCTATACATATTATGGGAAACAGCATACGGCTTGCCTGATGGTAAGCGGCTACCGTAACCTATAGGTACATGCTTGTAATACCATAAGTACCTATCACTATCGCTCTGCTGACCTTGAACCCAGTAGGTAGCCCCGTAGCTCAAGGAGCTCTGGAAATCTCTACTCACCGCAGCAACACAACACAAGTTATCTGGCTACGATCTCCTATATAGTGGAGGCATTCCATTAGTCGGACTGCCCCAAGTAAAGACAAATCTTCAAAGAAATTTACCTACCTCTGTTACTCTATTTACACTAATAAACTCACAAGCAATTTGCTCCCAGCGGACATGATTCACGGAGTCATTAGATACACTCATAGAATCCTACAATATTGACATAACCACAGATTCGTGACTAAATATACCGAAAATAAGGAAAACATAAACATTTTTTAAAGTAATTTATAAATATATTTTATAATTATAGTTATATACGGTATAATTATTATTCAAGACAGGAGTTCGCGGGATCTCAAAGTTTCAAACTGTCATTGTAGTGATTTTTTAAAAAAAAAGGAGGGTTATTATTTTCGAGCGTATGTATGTATGTCTATTTCTTTGGCAAATTCTGTAGCCTAAACGGCTTGATAGATTTTATCTTAAGAGGTGTCGTTAGATTCGTCTTAATTGTGGAAGTGACATATAGGCTATATAATATTTATGCACGACGTCTGGAAAGCCAATAAAAAGCAAAATAGATTTTTGTTCAGTCGTGTTTTTGTTGCAGTCTATTTTCTTTGTTTCCTTTTTAATAATTTAGCTGGTTTATTCATACATTTGTGTTCTTTGACCCTATATTGTGTAATTCATGTGGCATTTTGTATGTTGAATTGTTATTGTGCACAAGTGAAGTGGATTAAAATAATAACCTGGACCATGAATTCTGAGATGCCACAAAAACTCTCTAGAAAGTTGTAACAAGGGAGCCATCACCTTGTTAGTATACTGAAATCATCATAGGACGGGATGAGTGCCATGCCATTATCGAGTCCACCAGGTAATGGCAGTAATGGTCTTCAATAAAGAGAACTAGTTGCTTAGGTAGGAAGAAGAAGAAGACTAAATACAGCTTCTGCTGTCGACAGACGGAGTTTTTGGTGGGATCTTGATCTGTCACATAGTTGTTTTTATTGTATTGAAAACTTCTTTAGCCGCGTTGAGCGATTTTTGGTAGGGGAAAAACTTATTGGTTCGCTTCATCGATGACCTCGACATGCTCGTGACGTATTGTGCTTATTGTATAGGTAAAATCTTGTGATTTCGCGTCACCGACATGCCGTACTAGCAGTTTACAGATGATGAAATTTTTAATTGATTTAATAATTCAATAAAGAACAAAGTTACTCCATTGTTTTGAGGGTTCCCTTCTGTCGGCAGCCTCTGTTTTTTTTGAATATACCTACTTAATTATGTAATTGTACTGGCGTTTTGCGTTATATAGTTTGGTTATTGTGTACGAGTGAGGTAGATTATAAATAACTAGCTATGCCCATGTTAATTTTATACGACAAACATCACTAACGCACCCGTGCGGGCAATTTTTTATACTTTGTGTAAAGCTATCGACATTTTTATTAGGAATAATTTAATTTTTCAAATTATAATACAGCCTATACTGATACTGTAGCTTTATATTGGTGAAAGAATTTTTAAAATTGGTTGAGAAGTTTTTGAGTTTATCCATTACAAACAAAAAAACTAATCTTTATTCCTATTTATAATATTGGTATACATAACTGGAAACACATTTCACGTTGATACAAATGTTCTCTGGACAGTTTTAATAAAGGAGCCACCACCTTGTTTAAATATTACAGCCGAAAGACGTTAGGGATGCAAGGGGTGTCGAATTACATCTTCAGCACTGAGACGCCCAAGCCAACATGACCTGCACTTGGTGCACCCTGCTGAGTAAACCAACGAGGAAATGGAGGTAGCGGAGTGGTAGGGCTGTTTTAACCGATTGAGTCGCGACCACCATGCATGTGCTGGAAAGTTCGTCATAATGACTCGCATTTGCGTGTCGCGTTTCTGGATCAGCCTGTGCATATCCAGTTAAATTAATGCAGGCTGGCATGACAGTGGTGATCGTCGATGGATTACGATCTCTCGGTGGTCACCGTTGTGTTTGGATTGTACTGCGGTAACCATCAGTGACAGTAAAGTCTACCATGCCATTGACCATTACCATTGACCGGTCTTGGGCTGTTTCCATTCAAAGGTAAGGTTGCTTTACAAGGTCGTCGGTCCACCTTGTGGTAGGTCTGGCAATTCTGCTCTTCCTATACGTAACCACCACTCGAGAACTCTTTAGCTTCATCGGTCATCCGTTCTAGGAGCGATGTGCCCTAAACTCTGTACTTAAGACTAGTTACTTTGGTTCTTATGAGGATCTTCTCATTTCCGATTTGATCACGCAAAGAAACTCTGACCCCTTTGAGTGATCTTGAGCTTTCTAGTGAGGCCCATAGTGACCACCTTTCAGTGGCATATATAATCGCTGGCAATACACACCGGTCAACTCTTGTTGACAAGACTGTTGTTGACTCTTTAGGCACTGTGGTATCTTAGGCGAGAATATTTTACGTAGCTTCCTGAATGCGGCCCAGTAGAAGTTGGATTCGACGATCAATCTCTATGGATAAACATAGTTGTCGGAGCAAAGGAATCAAATCATGTTTGAAACGTGTCTGCGCTCGCAGGCAGTCTAAAACAAATGTTTTAAATCTACCGCCACCTACCTATTCGCATGCGCGACGACCGCTCGAGCCGAGGTTCGGCCACTCTGGCACCCTCGTGCGAGTCGTCCAAAACTTTCGCGGCTGAGTGCACTCTGCGCTCACCCCCAAGTTCCGTGAAGCTGTAAAAGCCGCAGCAGCTTCAGGGTCCCTAAGGCTAACAGTTAGTTAGTTCAAAAAAAAAATTGTTCAGATTACTGTGATCAGTTTGTTAACAAAATACAACTGTTGTAATGGTGGTGCCGCCCTGTTGCATTGGCAGCCCTAGTAGACGTGCCTCCCTGGTTAAATTTCCGCCATGGCTCATCCGCCACCCTAGTTCAAAAGACCGCGCTAAAGGCTGTATCATGGTATCGAAATACGCCCACACTTTATACCTCTGTGTACATTCTCCGGTAATCGCTCTAACATAGTTGCCATTAAATAAAAACAAGGAGATTTTCATGACTTATAAGAATTATCACGTGAGTATATTTTAACAAAACTAAGCTTACGTCAACCGATTTATTATAGATAATGATTTATCAAAGTCGACGAAGGTTATTCATTCGTAAGACGAAGTAATCGGGTATTGACCGAGCTGACATGCTGAACGAAAATAATATGTCACGAATAATGTAATCATCTATGGCAGAGGTTCCCAATCTTTTTGTACTGTGCCCCATCTTACATTTATGAATTACTCTGCCCATGGCTCATTTTCGCGTGAATAAAAAAAAATTGTTTTCACAGGGATAAAAAGTATCCTATGTCTTAATCCGAGTTATAAGCTATATGCGTGTCAAATTTCATCCAAATCCGTTGACTTTTCTTTGCGTGATTGAGTAACAAACAAACAAACTCACTTTCGCATTTATAATATTGTATATATAGGTTAGGAGACACGGTTTTGGTTTCTTTGTGAGGTTATGAGTTTTGACTGGCTCGCAATATAATTTTTTCATTAAAATCAGTTGATTAAACATGCGCGTTCGAGCCACGGTTAGAGATATTCCCCTAATGCGGCCACTTGTGATTGTCTTGAAGGTCAACTTGCCGGTTTATGGTACACGTTCGTACGCCGTTTGATAAAACCTCTTGTACTTGTTGTTTTCGAAGTGATAGTATGATAAAACTTGTAATTTGACACGAGAGGAATGACGAGTGACGACGAAAGACGAATGACGAGAGGAGATGACAACCTGACCGTCTAATGACCCGACATTTCTTCTTATTCCTTTGACTATTACTTACCAGTATGTAGCTTCTCTCGTCAGCACCAGTTGTAACATGTAATAATTTGTAGTAAAAAGAGTTATAAATTTCCCAGCCCTGCGAAACGCAGGCTACTGTTTTGTCAGCTTCACTCCATTGAGGGTTTGGATGTCAATCTTACACTGTACCTAAATGCTTATTCCTTAGCCCTTTATAGAGAACAGAACAGACTCTTATCACGACTTAGAACTATAAGTACTTGTCGAGACGAATCCAACAAACCTAAGCTCGACGACGATATCTTATTTTATTGAGACGTTGCTATGGACAGCATCAGATGAAACCATGTTTCAACTCGAATAGACGTGTGGAATATACCACACCAATTCATCAACGAGAAAAGAGCTGATACCAAGCTGATATCTTCAGACGGCTGAAAAGATGTTCTCGAATCTTAGCTAAGAATACTCTCGATCCAGTCACCTTTCGATTAAAAAAACTTAAATAAAAATCGATTCTGCGGTTTGGAGGCTACGATGCTTAGACAGACGCATAGATACACAGGTTCAACGTATAACACCTCTCTGTTTGCGTTAAAAAAATTCATGTGATGGTGGTGCTCACTAAGTCGAACCTAACATAAACTTACAAATGAAGCTTTCGAGCACTCAATAATCATTTAAGTATTACGTTTACGTCAATCGGCTCATTGAAGATAATATGATTATCGAAATCGTGAAGGTTATCCAAGACAAAGTAATCGTGTATTGACCTCGGTGACAATTTATGCTACGTTCTATTTTCAGAATTATTCCTTTGCAAATTTTCGGTATTTTTTCTTTACATATCTTCATAATTATTTATCAAAACACCCAACGAAAAAAGAGGGGTGATATAAGCTTAACGCAGACACACAGATGTGTGTCTGTTTGTGACTCGGAAACGGTTGAACCGATTTTGTTGGAAAAGTAACATGCTCGAAAGTGTTCTTAGCTATGATTCAAGGAAAACTGTTCAGCCGTTTGAAGGTTATCAGCTCTTTTCTAGTTGATAAATAGATGTGAGCATCTTACTTAGGTCTGATCGAGCCGATATTTAGTATTCTGTTACTTCAACGATATTATTACAAGCTTGACCTGATGCTGCAGCATCCTCTGGAATATGTAGGATAACTAGCTCCTCACCAACTTACAAGACCTCAGCACCTATTTATCACACACACATATATACAATTAATAAAACAGAAGTGTCTCTTTGTAATGTCAAAATAACAGTTTTGTACTAAATGCATATGAAAGTATATACGATACATATATCAAAAAAAGTTTTAAATTGTTTGTATGTCTGTCTGTTTTAACCAGGTAATCTCCGAAACGGTTGGTCCGATTTTGACGGGACTTTCACTGATAGATAGCTGATATTATAGGAAATAACTTAGGCTACTTTTATTTTAGAAAAAGAATTAGGGTTCCGTATAAATAAATAAAACTGGTCATGGTGAATCAATTCGGGAGCTTAAATGGCTTACACTTTAAACCATAAGAGATATAGCAAATTGATGTAGTACATAATTGTAGGCATTAAAAAGACCTAAAGAAAAGTCCGCGAAGGTACATATCTAAGGTTTCTAAGGAACAGTCACAATAAGTATTTTTGTTTTTACAATAGCCGGGAGCGGGAGAGGAAGATTCGCGCGGGCATTCTGTAGTCCACGTGAGCGAAGCCACGGGCACAGCTAGTACTAATATGTATAATAAACCATTATCTCGATACAACACATATATTATGTGAATATGAGCTCAACCAGTCAACAGACATTTCCACAATCACAAGTGTTAACTCAAGTCGACCTGAAGTAATGACGTCATAAGACGAGTTAAAATCCTATATAAATCTGAACAATCGGTGAAGAGAAAAATCTTTCGCAACCATAATACTAGTAGGGAAAAACAACACAACAATTATCTCGTATAAATCACGTGTAATTCGTTTTCGAGTCAGATTTTGGACGAACGCATGAACAAAACGCAATAAAAAAAAGTTTTAGTAAAATGCATGGCACATTATTTTCTGTACCAGAAGAACGGCTATGCCTTGCTAAAGTGCCGAGGGTTGTGACCTTGAGGTCATCCAAAGGTCAGTCAGATATTTCAACGAGCTTGACCTCAATATAAAGTAAGTTGTCGCCATGTGGTCAGTTCCAGTTATAGCCTTGTGTTATGTCGTTTAAAGGAAAATATTAAATAAAACTAAGTGTTTATTCATTTTCGCGTGTAATAATAATTATATTATTATTGGAGGGCCGTATTTAAGATATTAGGGGTCTGGGGTGGATTGATTAATATTCATATTTCAGCTATTTGATAGTGTGATGTGTAGTAAATAAAATGAAAATTAAAAACATTCTACTGTCTCAGGTTCTGTATTAAGTTTGAATGGAAAAGCAAGCCTCAGGTATACATAATCAAGGCCGATACGCCCAAGAAAGATTTTTATGAAAAAAAAATACATTTTTTCGAATTTAAGAAATACTTGTAAGTACTCAATTTTTACACAACTTACAATTTTTAAGAAAACTAATTACTACTAGTACAAATTAATAATTAATTAATAATTACAAATTAGTAAAATACATAAAAAGCGAATAAGAAAAAGATTATTTTGGGTATTAAAAAAAGTGTTATTAAAACGGCATCTTAATTTTTTTTTAAATAAACAATACTAAAAGAATGAAATAAAAATAGTTTACTTAAATGGCTTATAAACTTAAACTCTAACAGCTATACACTATGCACAAAGAAAACGGGTGAAACATCATTTAATGAAACCACTAAAAATTCATATCAGGCATGCAAAACAAAATCTGCATGCATCCCCATCACCTTTGACAAATTTAAAATTAAAGAAGAAAAGAAAAATACCTAAAGGTAGAAAAAAAATGAAAGCAAAGGGTTTCCCTTTTCAGTGCTTTTGAAAGTCTTTCCACTCATTAGGAGTATGGAAACCCGCATTCCACAAAAGATTAGGCCGAGAACACACACGTGCCCATTCGACACGTGTTCAACACATACGCACCGCGCCGCTAGTCACCCACACACACAGATAAGCCGGTTACGGAGTGATGTAATGCGTTGACGCCTCGCAGACATTTTTTATGTACTCTGACGCAACATGGTTTTTTTATACTATAAGCTTCTTCCATTTGATTGTTTCTTTGTTGGTTGGGTTCCGTTGAGATATTTTTATCTATTTAATTAATTAACAATTTTATTTTCATTTTATTATTGCTCATAGTTCTGTTTATTGCACTGTAATAGTTTTTTTTTGTGTCTACTATTTCTGTATTATTATATTCTTTATCGCACAAAAAAAATCAAATGGAGGATACCACAAAAAATTATTGTTCATAAGTAAATTATATCAGATTAAACTTAACAATCAATATTTCTTGATTGCGGTATTGGCATTATCACAACTTTGAAATTAACATTGAATTGTAAACTTCTTTAGCACCGTTTTGAGTTTAAAATCAATAAAAAGAAAATGCGACACTAAAAAGAGATAAACGCATACATCTATAGAATATAGCCTTCGAGAGAATGAGATACAATTATACAAGTTTAATGCAAATCCTGATTTTCCCTACAATGATTGTCGTCGAATTGGCCTAGCGGCGTATCAACCAGATTTGTACTCACCGTTTAATGTACAGAACGAGTGGTCGATATATCGAATTCTGCTGATTTAGGATATAAAAAGGTAATTTTAAAGAAGTAGTACATTGTATTTTTATGTTTTCTGAAGGATTCACTTCTAAAACGTGTAAACTGCTCACATGTTTTTTAATCTTTATATCCATGCTCATAAAGAGCTAAAGTTTGTGAGTTAGGGTGTAGATGTTAATGTCTGGAACTACTGCTCAATTCTGAAGATCCTTTCACTGATAGAAAAATGCATTAAGTTTATTAAGAAATAATTGATAACTAAATAATAACTCCCAATATTGCTGAATACGATAACAGAATGACTCCCAATAATGTTTGAACATGTTTTTTTTTATAGGCATTGTTGTATTAATATAATTTCCTTATAACTTTAGTTACTAACTTTTAAAGTACAATCAAGATAATGATTAAATGTTTGAGGAAAAAACATTTGGCTTTGACGAAACTGGTTTGAAGTTGCACAATATGTGGAAAAGTGGTTAAAATTGATACTTAAAAAAATTTACCAAATTTATTACTTCAACTATATTCATTTCAAAGAATATGAGGGACGTATCATGTTACTCATTGAATATAGCTCTGACAGTGCCTTAGCCATAAAAAAGGTTAGAAATTAATATTTTTTTAATTTCCAATAGGTTGTTTCTTTGATTGCAGTTGATAATTATACACCAGCATATAAAAAATATTCAGTTATAGTTTTATTTCTATCCAAATATGGTTCCAATAAAGTCTTCTTCTTCCTTTTATTGAATGGCAACTGTATTCTTACACAATTCTGCCAAAGTCACGTATATAGAATAGTTGTCCAAGTATTATTAACTTGCAATATCTCAACATAGCTTCAACAAGATGGTGACTCCCTTGTTAAAACTATCCAAGATGTTTTTGTGGCAACTTAAAATACATGTTCCCAGTTATTATTTATAATTATAATCCACTTCACTTGTGCACAATAATCAAATTAAATCACGTAAAATGCCACCAACATTATTTAATATAGGGTCAAATAACATAAGTTTATGAATTAAAACAAAAACCACCACTTAAAACTTCAAGATCGCACCAAAATCTCCTCCAATAAAATAAAATAAGCAATAAAATCTTACAATTGTTTTTTTTAATATTGATTATAATTTTTTTCTTATTCGTCGGCCAACTACTTTTTTTTTAATGGATATGTTTTGTGAATTCCGTGTTTGTGTAGGTACGTTCGTTAACTTGCCTTTATCACCATTAACTTTAAAAAATCGTGTCTATCTTCATCACAATAAAACAACTTCATAGTAGAGACTTTTTGTAACAATATGCGCAGGAATCGTAATAATAATATATAACGCCTGAATAATTATAATTACAAAAACCAGTTGTCATGTTGGATCGAAAAAATAACCTTAATTATCATACACTAACATTATATTTATCTTTACAGGTAAGCAATGTTTGTCACACCGGTGAAACTAGAAGCCACAAGAGGTTTGTCTGAATAAAGAAATCCAAAGACATTTCATTTAACAAAGTTTTGTAAAGGGGCGGACCCCTAAACTTTTAATACTAACAAAAATCTATTTTAATACTATGTAAATGTCATTTTAATGTAAGAAACGTTGTAACGTAAAAGTATTAATATAAAATGTATAATTATTTAGTGCGAGACATCAAAAATAACTGTAGAATAAACTCACGTATTCTTAAGTTTCTGTTTACACCCAAACAAAAAATTGCAAAATAAAAATGAAACTCCTAAAATAGCTTAGTGTGGAACGATCCTAATGATGCATAATGCACACATACAAATATCGTATAACTGTAAAGCAAGGCTGCAACACATACATAACAAGGACAGGTCAACGCCCTCCGTTGCCTTGCACGAGCAGAACACCCATATAAAACACCACTGAAGCACGAAAGAGACAGATACTCATCGCTCGTTTCCAAGATTCAAACGTGGAACTGGCCGCGTGCGACAAAGATGACGACATTGCGCGCGCAAGGGACAGCTATATAAATATTATGACTGTTATTTCACTTCCTCTGCTGTGATGCAATAGTCGTTTTACAGTAAAGCGTCTATTTTAAGATAAAGCTTAGTTATTTATATAACCCGTAATATGTCTTAATAAAATATTACTCCTCAATAATCATAATCGTGTACAATATGTTTGTATGCAAATAAACTTATTTAATGTAATGTGACCTTTTCACCTATTTATTGTACAATTTTACATTGTCTGTAATAACTTCACGGATTATTTTTACATTTCGAATGTATGAATTAAAATTAATATTTTTTTGTCTAAATAATTTTGTTACTCATTAATCATTTTAATAAGTTTTTTTTAACTAATTTATATTTCAAATTTATCAAAGCGCCATCTGTCAGCGAATAGTTTTAACTTTTTATATTACCATGTAATTTATTACCTATCTCCCGTGCCCTCATTTTCGGTCAATTCTCGCAAGAACGACTCATTGCCGGAATGCAATTTTATTAAAATAAAACTCGTAACAGTCCTATTGGAAATATTATCCTTATGTTGTAAGGAAAATCGTAAGTAAAAAATTCGTCAGACGTGTCCCAGATTGGGCTTTGTAGAAATAATAAACATGCTTCTTTTTGAACGTCGAAATGAGCTGAAAAGAATCGTGCCAAACCGCGTGTCATTGAACTCTCACAAAAAGCCACCTTGTCTACATTTTAAATTTCGACTTAGAAAATGACAGGCTACCGTTAAAAAATGTATTTAATGCGTTCCAAAAAGGAATTATTTTGAAAAATAGTTAAACGAACATAAGACCTTTCATCGCGAACACAAAAATATAAAGACTCGCACACACGAGCAAAGCGGCTGAGATGCTAGTGTGGTGCATAAAGAAAGTACGTGTAAGTGCTTTCTCTGTTTGAGTTACACAACTCCAGTACTTCATCCCTTCCCTTTCCCACTTTAACAAACACTACTCCCGTCTCGCTCTAACATACTGTTATGTAATAACGGTGTTGAGTCGTGTAACAATTTTCTTTCTCAGCTTTGTATTACATTACTGATATTAGCTATTATTTTGTAGTAATTACTACAGAAAAGGTTCTCTTGAAACGGTTTTTAATGTTACTAAAGAAATATGTTGAAAAATCGTGGCGTACTGCATGCAAATGCCTATAAATAAACCCAACATATGCCTCTCAAAATGTATGCACTTCTGTACGCATTCATATACGTATAAAGTGTTGTTGTGAATGTGTGCTCCACGCCTGTGGTTGTGTGCGCAGCGTTTATATTCATTTCCTAGTTATTCCCCTGATGGCCCGCTTGCAACATCTCGGTGTGAGCGGGTCCTTACAAATTCGGCGCGCATTTTCGAAATTAGAGTATCGCGTTCGTAATTCAAAATATAATCCGTGCGTGACAAGTGTGTTGTTGTGAATTTGAAAAAAGTGAACGGTTATTTTTTTAATATATATTTTTTTAATTTAAAAAAAGTGTTGTGTGAATGTTGTGTTGTATTTTGAAAAATGAACGTCTCGTTTCAAGGAATGCAACGAGGTTTGAATTAATATTTTTGAAATAATTTAATTCCTAAACTCGGCATTTTCGTTTTATTATGGCAACTGGATAGTCGGCAGATTATATATAATAAAATATTAAATAAAATTCCGTAAATCATTAAAACAAATTAACGCGAATAGAAGTTTTGCAAGTGGAATTGACTCAGCATTATTAACGGTAAAAACTAACTGTGTTAGTAACTGTGACTAAACTTTTAAATGTAGACAATTTCAATAAATAAATAACATAGGGAGGTTAAGAAGCATAGTAAATAATATAATTTAGGTAAATAGACATTCACCTAAGCTAAATTACGAGTATTTAATTTAAGTCAATATTTTTAAATGTTTGTTTAAAAAAATATAAATTTGAAAAACATATAGAATGGACAGAACACAATATAAGGATTATAAAAAACCGCTGGAAAAAACTATTTAAATAATCTTGTACGTCGTGTAATTTTTCCTCATCATATGAAGATAGTTGTCATATTAACCACAAATTATTATCGTTAGAAAGCCGAAGAATAATTCTATACACTATTTTCTTATACAATATCATAAACTCTCAATTGGATTATCCAAAATTACTTGCCGAGTTAAGTTTTTGAGCTCTTAAACGGCGTTCGCGCCACACACCATTACTGCAACAAAAATTTCATCAACGGAATTAATTACGCCTGCAACGAATTCCTGACTTGAGCATCTCGAAAGTACAATGAGCATTTTCAAGATATAGAGATATCTTTCAACATTTACGTAAGACAAAATTTTAAAAATTAGTACGAAATTGGATGATTTAAATATGAAGCGTGTGTGAATAATTAATAATATTAAAAATGTTATATTAGTAAGTCGAGGCAACCTATAATTGGCTTTACTTTCAATTATATCTGTAATATAACAATTGTAAATGTATGTTTGCTCTTGGAAGCCAAATAAATTCAATACTAAATAAACACTTTTTATTATCTTATAAGTTTATATTAAAATAAATTGTTATATAATTACTTACATATTATGTCGACCGATACGTTATGTAGAGAGGTGAAAGCGTTAAGTACCTTTTTTTTCTTTATTTCACATTAAATTTATATGAATTTATAACTACATACTTATTTTCAATGAATTTGCAATAGCGTATAGCGTTTCAAAAGCGCAAAGTCTATATAGAGATATCTATATACACTAAACACAGTCACACTATATAGTGTAGACTAGCTGTGCCCGTGGCTTCGCTCACATGGACTACAAAATGTCCGCGCGAATTTTTCTCCCCCACTTCTGGCTATTTTAAAGACGAAAATGCTTTTTGTGGGTGTTCCTTAGAAGATAGATGTATACTCTCCCGGAGCTTTTTGTAGGTCTTTTTAATGGCTATAATTATGTAGTTCATTAATTTGCTATATCTCTTATGGTTTACTCAGCATAATCCATTTAAGCGCCCGAATTGATTCACCATGACCAGTTTTTTTTATTTGTGCGGAACTCTAATTCTTTTTCTAAAATGAAAGTAGCCTGTGATACTCCCTATATCGTCAGCTATCTATCAGTGAAAGTCCCGTCAAAATCGGTCCAACCGTTTCGGAGATTATCTGGAACAAGCATACAGACATACAAAATTTTTAAAAATGATCATTTTGTTGTAGGTATTGTATATACTTTCATATGCATTTAGTAAGAAAACTGTTATTTTGAAATTACAAACAGACACTTCAATTTTATTCATTGTAGAGATAGTCAGCCATTTTATGGTGTACTGTAGAAAAAGTATAGTAGTAAGAAAAATTAAAATTTAATAGTTTTACATAAGTAATGCTTTGTAAGCCGCGATAGCATTATTTCAATATAGATTATATTAAATCAAAAGTCGCCTCGTAATACTTTAGTTTTTAAATAAATGGGTTTGTTTTCCGTTTTTTAATACTTCATAGGTCTACTTGGCCAAAATTTCACTTCATAGTAACTGACGAAGTGCCCAAAGACGGCGGCAAGCTGAGTCTAGACGGCACTGGCTCTCAAGTGCAACTGCCGGAAGACACCTACCTATATATATGGGCTAAGTGCCTCATTTTTAACTAGCGGGAGGTACTTAGTCACCGCTAGGGTCTTTTGATTTACGAGAAAAAATCTATAAAGCAGTTATAAAAAATTTCCGTTGCTGACGTTTTTAAAATTTAGGCGGAGTTTACTGCTTAATTATTATTTATTGATCATTTTAGAGACGAACTAAGATATCATAGTTTGGGTAAGACCAAAGATGCATCGTAACTCTCACTAAAAGCTAATTGAAAACGATACAAATTTTGTTATCAGAATGTAGAAAGAAAAGAGATAGGATTTCACAGCGTAAGGCGGAAACTCTTTGGTCAAAAAAGGATAAAAGTTTCTTCTCGCTTACGCCGGTATCAACTTCAAAGTGAACTGAGGGCAATTGTCCACCATTCACGATGGCAAGTTAAGAGCGCCAATGCCGTATCTACTTATAAAATATCATTGATTATAACTGTACACTTTATGTAAAAGCAATAAAGTCAATTTCCGGAAAGTGTAATTATTTAATTCTCCGTCTACGGCAGAGATATAGTGTTTTAGGTTCATAAACTTTTTACTGAGAGTACTGCATTTCATGGCTGCATGGTGACAGGAGATTTTGTTACTCCTCTAACTAAATTAGCCAGTCTTAGCTTCACTTGCTTTTTCATCTAACATAATGTGTAATTCTGAACAAATTTATAACAACTAGCTGTGACCAACGGTTTCACCCGTGTTAATTTTATCTAACAAACACCGTACCGCTAATGCACCCGTGTAGCCTATGATAATTCTTCTCACTTCCCGCAAGTACAAATTATTTTAATTTTATACTATCTCCTAAACTATGTATCGAAATAACATGTTACAAAGGGCAAAATTTTACGTCATAAAATTGTCTTTATGATGAAGTAACTCTTGTTCGTATGTATTACCTACTTATCTTTTGCCTAAAAATAATGCTCATAAATCATTTTTTTATTATTCAACAAAAAAAAAATCACAAAATACCGTATTTTGGTTAAGAGGTATGCATATCGAGGACTTTTTTTAGTTATACTAAGGGTCAACCATTACGCCAGCGCACGCGGGTAAAGAACTTCGGGAGGGCTTCCACTTCCGACTTTCTTAACAAAAATCAATATGTAAGGCTAGCTGAGAGTTGTAGCCTAATGTTATATAACCTATACTATTCCTCGTGTGTCTGGCTATCATATACAATTTTGCAATTTTTCGAATCCGACTGGTAGTTCCAGAGATTAGCGTGTTTAATCAAACAAACAATAATACTTTTCCGCAACACTATACCATAATAATAACAATAATATAACAAATATTTTAAAAATTAAAAAGTATAGATTTAGTATACATTAAATAAATACAATTGATATATTTCTATGTAATAAAAATAAAAAATCGAATGCAAAACACTGAGCACAATAACTAAAATTAATTTTTCAATATATTATTGTACAAATATATAAATGCAAACTTGGTTTTTCTTGTTTTCACCACTTTCATTAGGTTTAATGAATTAAACTTTCATATTTAACTATATTTTTATATTTCACAAACTTTAGGAACACATTAAAATCATGGGACATCTTTTCTCTACAGGTAAGAGTTGCCAGGCATGCAAACACACAAAATTACATTATTCAGTGTTACAAGTATAAAATCATATAAATTAACAATTATCACCATAGAAGTCAACTGAGTCGATCGATTGAAAAAAATAATTCTTGTTAAATAAACTCAATATTTTAAATGATGTAGTAAACAATACTAAGGAAATAGGAGATATTGTGTATTTTTTCCTCAACAACACATAAATGTATTGTATATAAACAATAATAATTTTGAAATAACATTGTTAAAACCAGTGGAGACGCAACGTATTCTTCTAAATAGAAAGTTTTTTTTTTTAATTATATTGTTTTTGGCTGACGGAGATAGAATAAGTATCGCCATCATTTCTTCAATTGCTTGTTCGAACTCGCACACGTTTCCGCAAAAAAAATCAATTTCATAACACAGTGTCATGAAAATCTTTGGTTACTACGTACGTACCTAACCTACTCAGAGTGCCTGCTTTTGGAAAACACTTCCACTGAAGAGAACGCAATATCTCTGCCTTTCACACTCACCATGCATGTTTGGGGGAAGTGGAACGGATGCATTGTATGGTTACAATGAGCGACCCACTTTTAAGGCACGTGGCAATACTAAAATCCTAGAGTTTCTTTTGTGTTTTGTTTTATGGGGAACCAGTAGGGTGGGTAGAATGAAGCTTTTGTATTATATAATAGTAATATATATTGCAATACCAAATGAACTTTATGAAGGTTGAAAGTCATATACAAGTTTCAAAACTCGATACATTCTGCACACGGCAATGGAATTTTAAAACAAAGAGCTTAGGAAAAGCTTTTTTTAATATTTTCAAGTTAAGATAACTACAAACATAAAGGAAATCGTTGAGAATTTTTGTCATGCTGTCTTAAATTAGGATACAAAGTTACAAAAGTAGATACTATTTCTCATTCTATTTTAAAGTATTGGATGTACTAGTACCTTCTACTTTCCTTCATTTTCGTCTATTCCAGCGACAGTAAGCTAGCCACATCTTGACCGATTGATCCATCTCCATGTTACCAGAATCCATCCTCAAATGTTCACGTGTTAAAGCCACCTACGGAACGCGAAGTACGCGTGAGATGATTCGCGACGAAATCGCTCCTTCTTGACAAGGTCTAACGATATGTATAAAAGTTTGTATTTAGAATGACTTATTTTTGACGTTTATCTAAATGGTTTTTATATGCAAGACACCCGTAAATAACTTGTCATAAGTGTGTGAGGGCGTAGCAGCTTATATAATATATAATAAGTAATCACAAGTTATATTTTCTATAAAATTAATACGACTGAGGTTTGCCGTTTTGCGCATATCACGTAAAAGTACATGGATGAATTTTGATCAATTTTCTTTTTGCTTTATCCATTTAGATACTTGGTCCTTATCAAAAAATATATCACAATATCTTCATTCAACAAAAATTTAAGAATTTTTTTAAGAAGATTTTTGTTTTTCTGACCTCCACGCGAGCGGAGCCACGAGCGCAATTAGTACATGATAAAAAAGAGTTTTTATTTTTAATCAAATTGATAAGGACTTTGCAACGCACAATATTGACCTTAAACTTGAATTAGATATAGGTCGTTCAGGTCACAGCCTGACACATTTTAGGTTAGCTCTCGAACTCGGTGCCCTAATCTGACCCCAGCGACCTTGGAACTCAGGTTCAATAGGTTTCGAGGTCAAAGCTGAAATTGGCCGACAGTGGCCTACATTTGTCGCCTTCCGTGGAAACATATTATCTTTAGAGGATAAAGGATGCAAAGTGCTGTTTGGACATGAACTAGACTTTACCTCCTTACTTTGTTATGAGCTGGGTTTTTTTTCCGTTCTGTTTATAATAATATTAGCCTTAAGGACACTGAAGCCTCAGAAGACTTTTAAAGCTTCACCGAGCTTGGGAGCGAGCGCTAAAGGCACTCAGCCGCGAAAGCGTAGGCAACAAGCGCGCAAGGGTGCCAAAGTGGCCGGACCTCGGCTTGGGCTGTTGACTTAGTTTCAATTAAGTCGTGAATTGAGTAATTCACTATACGTATAAAATTCGATCTAACTAACTATACATATTTCTGCTTTCTGGGAGGCAATTTTATCTAAAACTAGCCAGCCAAAAAAGGTCCCTTACAAAACTGAGTGGTGTACATATGTGAAGAGCAACGTCATGTGTATATATTGATGCAGTGTCACTGTATCGTGCGAGCGGTTGATGGCTCCAAGGTTCCATGCCGGAGGAACGGACCTAGGCTTCAATTGCCCTTAGAGACCCTCTCCTGTCATGGCAGGTTACTTGGAGCTGTGATGGGTCAGTAATGATACGCAAATGCCGTATGCCACAGGTTGAAATTCTACAAGTGATTTGAGATCGTAGCAATGATAGGAGAGTGATAGCGTATAAGGACACCACGTCGATCGACGCGTGTTCAAATCCCTACAATGGGCCTGTGAAAGAAAAAATCGTAATGAAACTATAGTATTATGATAGGTGATTTTCTATTGTCTGCCTGACTAGCTACCACCCTCAAGTTGAAGGCTTAACATCAAGTGAGATTCTGGCTAAACACTAAACCTAAAAGAATCGTACAAACAAACAGAAACTAAACAAATAATATATTAACATATACAAAGTGTAATTGGATTTGTCATACAATATTTCTCATTATAATGACGAGTCTAATACGATAAGAAGTACTAAATAATGACAGAGCTTGGATAAAGTTTTTTTTAAAATGAATTATTATAGGCTATAAACTACCTAAGTATGTAATGGTGGTGTATTTAAAATAAACTTTTTGAGGCCATCTTTACTTATTTATGTCCCAGGTTGGCAACCTTTTTCATAGTTGCATGACAAAGCGACAACACTGTTTCCGGCAGTAAGCAAAATACAATACAAAAACAACGGTAACCATCGAGAGATAATCATTACGTTATAAAACAAGGTCACCATGCCGCGCCGCGCCACGTCTGTCTGTCTGTCTGAACGCGATATACTCAACAAGACAATTTTTAACAAAAAATAAATCTAACTTCAATGATTTTGAAGAGTTCTCTGGTGTATCTTTGAAGATGACGATCCAGTGCCATTAAAATTAAAATGGTAACACCCTTGAGGTATATCGCCTATTCAACAAAAAATAATTATCCAAATCGGTTCATAAACAAAGAAGTTATGGCTGAATCGAAAAAATCCATTCGAATTGAATACATAGCCTCCTTTTTTTTTAAACTAGGTCATAAACTACTGAACGGATTTTTTTACAGTTTTCATCAATGGACGGAGAGATTCATGTGGAAGGTTTATGTCTTCTATGGGTCTAATTCATTAAACGTTTTGTGTAAATTGGCTGATATATGACTATAATTGTTGAAGATGGCGGAAAAAATCATACCGAGTGGGAGCTTTACTGACATGCGATCAAATCTAAAATACATTTAAAATACTCCAAGTAAGATGAACATCACTTACATTCCAATCTAACCCGCTTGATGCAAAAGGCTGATGTTTAATAGACATTTAATAGATTTTGCTACCCGTGCGAAGCCGGAGCGGGTTTCTAGTATTTCATATTTTGATATTAGCTGTGCCCGTGGCTTCGCTCACGTGGACTACAGAGTGCCCGCGCTAATGTTGCTTCCCCGCTCCAGGCTATTTTAAAGACAAAAATTCTTATTAAGGGTGTTCCTTAGAAGATTGACGTATACTATTGCCGACGTTTTTGTAGGTCTTTTTAATGTCTACAATTATTTAGTACATTAATTTGCTATATCTCGTATGGTTTAGTCAGCGTAAGCCATTTAAGCACCCGAATTGATTCACCATAACCTGTATTTTTATTTTATTTGTGCGGAACCCTAATTCTTTTTCTAAAATAAAAGTAGCCTAAGTTATACTCTCTATAAAATCAGCTATCTACCAGTGAAAGTCCCGTCAAAATCGGTCCAACCGTTTCGGAGACACAGATAAAGAGACAAAAAAAAATTTAAATGGGTTTTATGCTATGACATTACAAACAGACACTTCAATTTTATTAATTGTATAGATGCAGGCGGTAGAAGCAATGACTGCCATGATGTCTAGTGATTATTATTATATATGCAAATAAAATTGTATATAAAGCGTGCTTCATTATTTCTCCCCTCGACAAAATAGAAGTATGTTCAAGGTTATATGTGCGACATACGTGAAAGAGCCCATTTGTCAAACAACTTTTAAATATCGGTACTAACCAAGCATGAACATCTGCGTGTGCTTTTTGATGAATCCATTTTTATCTAGAGGTATATATATTTATAATTATATGAGATGTAAAATTTTGCCTAGAATTACAATTGATGTTAGGTGTGACGACTTTGTCGAAAGTGTCCCTGAAATTATGCTACCGCCAGAACAGAGTCCAAAAGCACTATTTTTTTAGATAGATTAAATTTTACACAATTTTAATTATACAAAAAAAAATCGAATTGCGTACATAACTTTCGTCTTTTTTTTAAAATTGGTTAAAAAGACCTGTTTAGTGTATTTTCTTACCCAAATGAAATGCCATTTTAGCAGCTACATTAAATAAGCTGACCACTGGTAGTTCTGTTAAAAAAATAAACACATGAATAACCTGCTTAATTTTGCTTAGAATCGCTATGTTAAAAAATTCAGTAGAAACAGGATAAACAAAAATGATTAAATCACTACTTATTTAATTTTTATCTTTACCGCGTTTTGCTGTACGCTGTTTTCAAGTTTTTATGAGGTATAAATTTATTCTTATTGCTTGTTCCATGGAAGACTTTGCGTTATGATATGAAGCCTATATCACTTCTGAATTCAAGTTACGGAGTGTTTGAGAAAGCTGAAAAACAAAATTAACATGTATTTCGAACGAAAGTTCACGACCTGGGCTAGCCTCATTATCCGTGTAAACTTTTCTTTCACTGGAAAAAGCATACAAATTCGAGTATTGTACGCGAAGAGGGCGCTCGTGTCGTTTTAATGTCGAAAAATTTTATTCGCTCATTAGTTCCGCCGTCTGCAGTCTGCTCAAACAACTTTGTTCGTTCACTACGTTAGATAACACATACGTATTACGAAACTGACTCGTAACTGTGCAATAGCAATAACTTTATGCTCGTTCAACTTGTTTTACTTGTAACCATATTAGGTACGTTACTTTAATACTAAATCGGTGCTATTTTTCCAAATGTAGTGTTTATTGCCATCTAGCGTCAAGTAGTGGATACTCAAGACAACGTTATTTAAAATATTTTACTTGTTGTTAAATTACTTTATAGCTAATTGAACATTGTTTTATTTACTTAACCGATGTGTAAAAAAGTGTTACATAGTACCTAGACGTTTAGTTCAAAGAGTTTTGTTGTTAGATTAATATTTTAATTTGTTTAATAATTAATTATATGAGTTTTAGGAAATATTTAACTTCGTAGTAACATGTTTCAAAGTAAATTACATAAATTTTATCTTAAAATTTAATATTTATTACTCACATAAATATGTACAAATATATGACAACAGATGGCGCTAAAATAAATATTGTCCAAAGCCATCGACCTACCAAGTAACAAGTAATTATGTCATATTATTCTTTTTATCGTAGAACAATATTATTATATGTAGTCTTAGTAATCGTTCGTTAACCGATTGCGAGTTATTTTTATTGCTTTTTTCCGTACATTGTGACCGGGCGTCGCGTCGCTTACCTATTTACAAGTTTAAAGCCACTTGTATAAATAAGAAACTCGCTTGTATCTGCGGTTGTACCTTCGGTTGCGTTAACTTTTTTTAACAGTTGGCATTATAACTACACTTTATTTATTGGTGGGGCTGTCTCAAGCCATGCGGAGGCCTTTGGGCACACAACAGTATGGATCCCAGATAACAAAAAGATAAAAAATTGTGAATAAAAAAAATTGTCGATGGTGACAAAATTATCACAGTGAGTCTTTTTTAGGAAATCGCGATTCAGTAATGTATATTCAGCTGCCATAAGAGTCGTGCGCTGGCATAACAACGGCGACTGTCGATGGATTTCTGATCTAACGGTGGTCACCATTACTTTTTTATTGTACTGGGGTTACCATCAGACAGAAAGCTCATACCTCATACTTACATACCATACTTACTTCAATCTATAAGGTTTTTTAATGTGACAACCTGAGTGGCAACAGAAAGCAGAAATTACTTACGTTACAGGAAAGGATCCAACGATAAGAGCAATATTGTTTCTTGAGTAGACACTTAGCTTTTTATATTTTTACTTGAGAAGTGCGAAATTCTTCACCTTAAATGGAGAGAAGTTATTTTCATCTCAAATTGTTCGGGTCAAAGTATTAATACAACAAAGAATATAAACTAAGGTATCAAACAAGCACGCGGGCCACCTGATGGTAAGTGGCCGACTTTGAACCCAACTCACCGAAGGAACACAGCACAAAGATATTTGGCTGCGATCCTCTGTAGGGTATTCCACCAGTCCAGTAGAGAGAAATTACCAAAGGGGATTTCTCTATGCCTTACCTATATTTGAATATTAGAATCTAAACAATAAATTATGATCATCACGATAGTTTCTTGCCAATAAAAATTCTCAGTCCCTTGAGTTTCGTTATAAAGAGTTTACATTGTATTTTAATTTAAAATGAAGTTATTTTAATAAACTCAATTAAACTTAATTAAATAACTTTTATTTGAGGAATATTTATTATTTCGTTTTTTTTCTCTCAGATAATTACTTATTATTTAATTTGACACACAACAAAACGCATTTATTTAATCAAAAAGTAAACAGTTTAAATACTTTAAAGTAGGTACAATGATATTAGTGTTAAAAATATTACACCACAGTGAAAAGTTAATATT
Source organism: Saturnia japonica (assembly GCA_033032175.1). NCBI lineage: Eukaryota > Metazoa > Arthropoda > Insecta > Lepidoptera > Saturniidae > Saturnia > Saturnia japonica. The sequence continues at coordinate 4,992,689 of CM065331.1, forward strand.
TTGTTTTGAATTAAGTTTATTGACCGCGTATTGTATTCCATAAATTTTATACATTTCACAAAAGAAAACATAACAATACCGGCAATTAAAAATGCAATGTAAATAAATCGTTTTCCTTTTACAAAGCACATTGCAATAATGGAAAAAATATTAAGTATGCGTCATAGGAGCTTCATAATACAAGATAAGCCCTCGGTGCTAGGTCATTTACCTTAGTTTGGCAGTCTTTTGAACTTTGGTTCCGCTATCTAATAATAGATGACACTTTACACAATTTTTTTTTTAATAATATTTAACATAGAGATAACGCGATAAATTGTTACTCAAGTTTATGTTCAACGTTGGGATAATTTTACTATTAATAGTCATTAATAATCATTGTCAAGAAAGAGGTTATTATTTAGTCGATATAACCGTTTAAGTATTTAAACATAATTCATGGTATCAACATCTACAAATATAGAATTACACACACTATGCAATATTTTGCAATTCTCATATTGTTTAATGTGTTTTTGAGAATTCGATTTATGTATGATAATTCTATTATCCGAATGAAGTTTGTTATTGCGTTGGATACATATAATGAATTTAATAACTTTGTATGCACCTAGTGTATGAACATACCTATGTTTTTAATTTTTTAGTATATTATTATTGCTGACAAAATCTATATGTATAATAAATTTGATCGCACACCTTGTATATTATATATGCACTTAAGGGAAGTAATAATAAAAGTATTAAAATTTTATTTACTAGCTACTGTGACGCTGTGAAGCCCGTCTCATGGGTGACGCTGATGAAGCAACGGTATGCTATTTCGTACTTGTAGGGCACGGATAACAAGAGATTTGAGCAATTTCAACTCACTCTTCAGTTGTATCGAACATATTAATTAATCTAGAACGCGACTAGAATCGATAATTTTAACAAAGTATAGGTATTCCACTTTTGGTCATTCAATTTGACCATTTTAGTTAACGCAAAATCCCATAAAATCCCACTTTCAATTGAGTTAGATAATAAAATATCCATCTACTTAATAAAATGTTAAAGCTTAGTAACGGACAACGTACACAATGAATCGATGGGTACCTAGAAGCCTTAAATATTTGAAAGGAGTTCCTGTATAGGTTTTTTTAAGCAATGATATCTCAGTGGTAGCATGTACGGAAATCGTGTCGATCGAAGTCATTTCGAATCCTTGCAATCCCTGCCAGAGCGTTCGGTGAGGGGAAACATCGTGATGAAACCATGGGATAGCATAGTGATAGGGCTTTTTAATACCCGCCTGGCTACTTACCATACTCAAATTAAAAACTGTCGCCAAGCACCTATAGGTGTGGTCCGGCAGCTGCACATGAGAGCTGCAGTCCTCCAATTAGACTTAGCGTATCACCAGTTTGGGACACATCATCACTTAACATCATGTGGTATTGTGACCGTAACGTAAAACCTATAAAGAATAAAAATATACAACGTAGATGAGCACTAATAATCGATTTGAAAATTCATCCCCTTGAGGGGTTTAAATAGGGGTTTGAAAATATGACTATTCCTGAGACGTTGCCGAAGGCAAAACCAAAGTAAGCTTAGTTACACAATAAAACTTAATAGACTTAAGTATGTAGAAGAGATATATAGTTTCCACATCTTCGGCAATGAGCCAAGAAAGACGCATACCTTCTAGTATTGTCCTTGTACCATTTGCAATAATATTAGTAGGCTGTGTTGTTCGTAATAGCGCTCATTTGACGATCCTTGCAGGTCATGGTAACGACTAATGTCATAGATTATTCGTATTATCTAATACAGTGATCAAGAAAGTTTGTTTTTTGTTTCTTAATAACAATAGCAAATGATTTTTATAAGCCAATGAACGTTGTTCTGCCTTTTCCAGTAGTTAATGGCTCGACCACTGCGCCACCTACCAGATCCTAACATAGCTCGTCTAACAACCATCGTCTCGATAAAGCAAATATTTTAAATAAATATGAGCTCAATCGGTCAAGTCGTTTAGAGGAGAATCACTAACAGACGCACACAAGATTTTTAAAAGAAGACTTGCTGTGGCCGCCGTTTCGCTCCCATGGATAACAAAAGAACTCGTAATTCCTTTAAAAATCCTAGTTTTTAAAACTTGTATAACTGTTCATTGAATAAAGATATCGTTTTTTTTTTTTAATAAGAAAAGTTTATCTAAGGATTGAAACAAAAACAAAAGATCAATATCTATCCAGGAGTTTTGGCGTGATGCGCACACAACGGCAAACCTCAATCATTTTGTTTATATAGATTTAGAAATCACAACTTTTGTTCATAGGAACGAATAAAAAATTTAGATTTCTTATTACGAAGATATCAATAATGGATTCTTATCGTCATGCAAAACCGAAAACAGGACAAAGTTAATTCAAGTTATGATAAAAAATAAAATAAAGAGTCATTATAAATCATACGGTTCGTATTTGAACCATTAGCTCATTCATCATATTTTAACAAGATTATTATAGTTTGAATAATAACATAATGGAAATGTATCCATCAATATATCACCGCAACAGTAAAAAAACACTAATGCTTCTAACATATCATGTACATTACCAAAAATAGGAACCTATCATTCTCTAATCGCTAGGCTCAAATTCAGTCATAGTTCGTTGACCTCATGTTTGACCTGTGGTTGTGCTATCATGTACTAGATGGCGCTGTAACAAGTATTTCCAAAGGTGGCGAGGGTGCGTTGCTCCTCGTACCGGTTGTTGGTCCTAGTATAGTTCAAGTGGTTTATAATAAAAAAAATATAAATATATACCTATTGAAAGTGTTTTGCTTAATAGCTTTAATGTTTTTGTTATTTATTGTCTCACGTTAAATAAACGAGGCATTTGTAGAGTGGGTGTCCACTCGTTTGCAATGTAGACAATTTAGATTTCATATAATTTCTACCAAGCATAATCTTGAATGGATAGTTTTATAAACCTAAGGTAGCAAATAAGCGTACGGCCCGCCTGATGGTAAGTGAGCACCGTAGCCTGTGAACGCTTATAACACCATAGGCATCAATTAAACGTTGCCAGGCTTGAACCCCCTTCTACAAAGAGCTCGAGAAACTCTGCTCATGGCAGTTTTGGGGTGGAGGTATTTTAGTAGTGAGACTCCGCCAAGTAGAGAGAATTCTCTAAAGAAATTCCTATCACTTATAACTATGATAACAAGTCAAAAAAATAGTACTAAGCTCATATGTGCATCTGCCGGAACATGCCAACAAATTCTTGTTGATACAAGTATACTCTAAATTAGAGAAGACAACTCACCATTATGTAAAGATTTCTTCGACGAGAATCACGACTGCGTCACCATTCTTGTAAAAAAAAAACTTTGGCCTTTATAATGTCACCGAATGAACTTCAATTGAAAGAGGTTACACAGTATAGAAACATTGACGTCACAGTGGCTGATAAATGATTCGTCAGACAGAAATTTGGGTCACTGACCCAGATAAATATTGTGAAACGCTCGAACAATAATTAATATCTAATTTACCTGGAATTCATTAACGCAAAATAAAAGGAAAATTAGAGCTATCCGTGGATATTGTGCGCTGTTTACAATGAATTTGATAGTAAACTTGTATGCGAGATTTCTACTAACTTTGCTAGTAATGGTTGCTTAGTGGTAGCTTGTATGGACTCAGCGTAGATCGATGTAAGTTCGAATCCCTGTAACGAGCCCGATTTTTCAGTGAAGTAAAACATCGTGATGAAACCATAGCATGGTGGTAGGGGTTTTTCTAATGCCCGCCTGGCTAGCTACCACCCTCAATTTGAAAATCTATCGCCAAGCACCAATTAGTGTGTTCCGGCAGCTTCACTTGGGAGCTAGTCCTCCCACTAGGCTTAGCGTTTTATCTCATATTGGGCTACATCGTAATTTAACAGGTGAGATTTTGGTCAACCGCTAAATCTTGTAAACAAAAAAAAATTACTAAGTAACTACTAGTTGTCGAAATTCGTACTGCGTCTTAAATGCAAGGGGTCCTAGCCAAGGTACTTTTCTACAATCGTTAACGCTAACGAAAACAAAAAAAATGTATGGAAATGACATATCTTAACACGTAATTAAACATTGAGATAATATGTCAAAACTATACTTTTTTTTTTTCGTTTTCGTTAGCGTTAACGATTGTAGAAAGGCAACTTGGCTAAGGCCCAAGGTGTTGAAGCCTTAGGCGATAACATTCACTTGTGGGCGCGCCATGTTTTCAAGTAGAAAGCTCAGAGAGGAGTTTTAACGGAATCTTGATCTGTCATGTGATAATTTTTAATTTTTATTATAAACTTATGTTATTTGTCCCTGTATTATATATAGTTTTAGCGAAATTTTACGTGATGTAGTTTGGTTATTGGATTTAGTTGATTTTTTTTCATTTATTTACCAAAAAATAACATACAATTGTATTGTGATATCCCGGAAAACATGAACTGGTTTATGCCGAAATAATAAGTGTGAACATGCATTTTAATTTACCACTAGAACGCCCTGGACAGTTTTAACAAGGGAGGCAGGGAGTCGTCATGTTGTTGCAGCTATGTTTGAAGATAACTCTGTCTGTTTGTTTGTTCCGGGTAATCCCGAAACGGTTGGACCGGTTTATTTTAGAAAAAGAATTACGGTTCCGCGCAAATAAAATAAACTAATACGAAAAAGCTAGCTGGTGAATCAATAATTTTAGACCTAAAAAAGACCTACACCAAATTAAAAAATCTGGTCACGGTGCATCAATTCGGGCGCTTAAATGGCTTTCAATGAGTAAACCATAAGAAATATATCAAATTAATGTACTACGTAATTGTAGATATTGAAAAGACCTACAAAAAAGTCTATTTAATCTTCTGAGGATCACCCAAAATAAGTATTTTTGTCTTTGAAAATAGCCGGGAGCGGGGGTATCACAATTTGTGCGTGGTCTCGATCGACAGCATTCCTTTCGCCCAAGCGCTAACGCAGCCGTGGGCAAAGCTAGTAAATAATAAATAATTATTATTATAGACGATAGACGTATTCAATATTTATCTTTGATAGCTTATCAATAATTGTCTAAGTTAATTATCAGACTGCCGAACCTAGGTTCAATGAACTACACCTTCGTCTATAAATTAGTAAGTAATAGGTACCTATATTTGAAAGTAATTAATTAACTAATAATCATTATTGGATATTTAATACTTTCGCAAATAGTCAAGCAATGATGGCTCAGTTGGTAGCGTGTAGGAACTCCGCGCCGATTGACATGAGTTCGAATCCCTGCATTGAGCCTGAGCTTTCGGTGAATGAAAACAGTGATGAAACCATATCATGGTGGTAGGACTTTTTATAATGCCCGCCTGGCTAGCTACCACCCTCAATTTGAAAATCTACCGCCAAGCATCAATTAGTGTGTTCCGGCAGCTTCACTTGGGAGCTAGTTCTTACACTAGACGTAGCGTGCTATCATCTTGGGCCATATCGTCACTTGAGACGAGGTGAGATGTGACCACAACACTAAACTTGTAACGATTAAAAAAATGCCATTGCCTCTCTCATCACTGGGTCACAATTTTTTTTTCTAGTAGGTACTTATGTGGTACTTTGCCATGTGGTAATTGTACGAGACAACGCACAACAATTGTATGAAGGGACCATCTCTGTGTATGAAAAAGTGTCCGTCGAAAAGTGTTAAAGTGCGTAAATTTTAAAGATAGCGCCAAAGGTTATTTATTATTTTTTCGTTTTCCCCCACTTGGACAATTTTTCACTTCACAAATTTTTCCCATAAATATTCAATCAGTTTTTTATTAATTTATTATTTTAAAAATTATAAAATCACGAAAAAGTATCATTCCCCTAGCTAAACTAGCGCCATTTTGGCAGGTTTTTGAATTATAATTTGCTGCATAATGTAATTAAAAACTATTACATGACTGATCAAGATCCCGCTAAAAGCCCCCTACCATTAACTAGTTAACCACTGATACCAGATGTTGATGTTTTATAGATTTTAAGAGGATTTTTAAGATTCTAGGGGAAAATTTAAGGGGCAAAAAGTGTATCCCCCGAATTTAGTGATTTTTTTAAGGCCCTATGAAAACTATACAGGTGTATTTACAGTGTGAAAAAAAAATTATATAGAGGGATTCAAGTGGTTTGTCATCCTTTAAATGGATTCTTTGTACTATTTTTGGACTATAAAAACTTGTTAATAGAAATCACAGCTAAACAACGTTGTATTGTGTTTCTACGGTGAGTAGGGTTTCCACAGCTCCTTGTTACAAGTGTCCATAAACTACGGTAACCGCTTACCATCAGGCGTGCCGTTCGCTTGTTTGCCACCTTAGTAATATAAAAAAGGATTGTAGTGCTGCTGTGCAGTACCAAGGGTATGGTTCACGACCACCATACACATGTCGACTCGCATTTAACACCTTGATACGGAATCAGCGTATTTTCACCTACCTAGTCACTTTAGCTGTGATAGGTTTATAGGCTCGCGTGACAGTGATGACTGTTGGTAAATCTTCATCTCTCGACGGTGACCACTGTTTTCGGACTTTATTTTATTTATATTAATTGTAGTACATAATACCGAACTTGTTTAAAAATAAGTTTCCAACCCCGGACCCTTTACTCGAAAAGCCATATAATTCAATACCACAAGACCCGCAATAAATCATTCTGGCGACCGTTAAATGAGCCTACCTCACTACCTAAAGTCGTCGTGATGATAACACTCGATCGCATGTAAATACGCATATTTTTTACACAATTGGTTATTCATCCTTATCGTTTACTGCAAAACGTCACGTGTAGGTATCGTCCGTCTCTCTCTTACCGGGTGTGGAAGTCGCGTGTACGTGTCGTCCGTCTCGTTCTGTTCGTCGGCCGGCGACCCGGTCAATGACCCCACGAATTTCGGCGGTCAATGCACGGCGTGTAGGTGAATGAACGCTGTATACCAGTGTGATTGCTAGCGGATTCTTTGGGAGTTTCGCGTCTGTTTTAGACTTTACTTTTAAATACATGCTATTAAGATAAGCAGAGACAAATTAAATTTAAAAAAAATTGTCTTAATTCTCTGGCGTAATAAACCAAAAATAACTCTAAAAATTATTTTCCCGCATATAAACAAAATGACGAGGTTAGTCAATTTAAAACAATATTAAATTAATGTCTAATTTATACATCGTTAAAATTTTATTATACAATAAAACTAAAGTCAGTAAAGTGAATTTATATTATTATCACTAATGACTAACATCACGTCTTCTTCCGTCACTTGCGCAGTGCTCAATTTAATTCGCCAAAGTCGCTAAAAGAAGTGAATTCCCTTAACTGCATATTGGATCCTATATAAATGTGTAGAAATTCTCACCAAAAAAATACAAGCTAATTCATGATGTTTTACATAGACACTTTACAGTTTTTGAACTCAATCTCACCTCCAACGTGGTTGGTTACACGCTAAACCTAAAAGGACTGGCTCTCAAGTGTAGCTGCCGAAACACGCATACAGGTGTTTGACGATAGATTATCACCTTGAGGGTGGTAGCTAGCCAGGTGACCATTCGAAAATGTCCTACTACCACGCTATGGTTTCATCACGATGTGTTTCTTTAAGCCCAGGGATAGCCAGGGATTTGCTTATAATGTAACATATAATTTTATATTTAGTTTCACATTGCAATATCTATCGAAAATCATACCGTACCTCCATAACTTTAACAATATATAAATAACGAAAAATTAAATGATCACTCATGCTAACTTGTATCTCTATACTTATATACTATATACTTATATACTTTACTATATTGTAAAGCTGAACAGTTTGTTTGGTTGAACGCGCTAATCTCAGGAACTACTTGTTTGTATGGAAAAATTATTTTAGTGTTGGATAGTCCATTTATCCAGGAAGGTTATAGGCTATATAACATCACGCTACGAACCAACAAGAGCGGAGTGTCAATGAAAAATGTTGCAAAAAAAACGGTGAAAATTTATTCCTTTAGAGAACTTCCATTACGTGCGCTGCGTAAATGGTTAAAAAGTTCTAAAAAAAATCCGCGATAGCATATATCTATATATATATATATATCTTTTGAGATTGCTCAATATTACCTTTTCTATGGTAATAAAATTTGTTCTAAAATAATGCATTATTTGCGAAGGTGTTTTTATAAACATGGTATTAATCCTTATCGAAATAAATACAATATTCATCACAAGTATTTAATTTTGGACAAAATTACCTTTTCTATCAACCAATTTCAATAAATATCTTAGATTATATCACAGTTTTAAAGAACTCCGCAGCAAAATCAAGAAAGCTTCAGCTCCTTTAGAATTGTATTAAAGGTGCTTACAACCCACTCCCTATAACCCTCTTTCTTTCTCTCTCTCTCTTATGTGACGCTTACTTTTTTTTTTTTTTAACTGACTACACTGTTAGCCTTAGGGGCCCTAAAGCCGCTGCGGCTTTTACAGCTTCACCGGACTTGACAGGGAAGTTCGCGGGTCAACTAGTCCCAAATATAGAGGTATCTCTCATTATTCAGGTTGCGTTTGCGCTTATTATAAAAACGTGACGTAACATGTCATCTAATATAATTTCCTTTTTAGTAAAAACATAATATAGTTTATATTTTAATTTAAAACTATATAATATAATCTAATACTATTAAGTGTGCATTTCTTGTTTCTCGGGTTTACCTAGAAAGGTGTTTTTCTATTTTTCTTTTGTAAGACCAGATATTTATATATTACTTCATTTTTTCACTGGCAACGTCATATCCCCGTTAATTCTTCGGAAAAAAATTAAACACCATTCAAATATCATTGTAAACTTTATTTTCCTCAGTATTGACGAATCTAATCTTTATACATAAAAATCGATGTTTGTATGTATATGTTACCTATGGACTCCAAAATGACTGGAGCGATTTTGATGAAACTTTCAGAAAATCTTCACATTAGCCCAGCAGGTGATCCTGTAAATAGCATAATCTATTAATGTTTTCGTTACAAAAATATTAAATAACTTTTTCATCTCATATTTTGGTGCTAATAATATATTAAAGGCACCATTTATTAACAAACTGTTGGCTTTTAACTATCTAAATATTAGTCTATTTGTTAAATTTATAACCTCATAATTCGACATCCAAACTCATTCTCAAAACATAATTTAAATAAAAATCAACATTAATTATTTTCTCTTAAAAGCTTTATTGACTTATTTTCGATAACGGCAAGCGACAATGGCTTGGTGGTATAACATGCTAAGAATCTACTACGAAGGAAGTGGGCTCAATTCTTACAATGAATACCCTTTTTGGTGAATATAATTATGTCTTAAGCGTTGCATGGGTGGATGCCAATGGTTAATTATATTACATACAAATAGGATTTTTTTGCGGAGCGCCCATGCTTTATTTTTAAAGCTCATCGTTCTTTAAAATAGAGACAAGCCTATATACAATAATTATTGCAATTCATTGTCGTTGTTAGATCAAGTAATACTTAAATAAAAAAACTTTCATTGAAACTTGAATAACTAAAAAATACATTAACTGATTACTATTAAACGAAGACTTTATTAAACTCCATCTTTTCCTCTATCGATCGTCCTATAAGTCATTACGCTGTACCATAAATGTAGTGAGCAGGAAGGAAAAAACTAAGAGCAGTGCGAAGTTTTCTAAAGTTCGTTGCTCTATAGAGAGGGCAGCGACCCGCGCAATATTTGGCTGATTTTTGCAGAGGAATTTACTAGATGTAGTAGGTCATTGGCGCCGGACGGTCGAGAATTAGGTTGCGTTAAAACAGATCAGATATGTCTATTTTTTATAAATAAAGTATCCTAATAAGGTACTTCCAAAAGTCAACTGTTATTATTACTTCCGAATTGCCCTACTCTCAGGAACGATACAATATCTTTATTTGCTCAATATGAATTTATCTTGATTTTAGAAAAATAATACCATCATATTCTGCCATTTGTGGCGTGCAAATTAATAAACAATTATATTAAAACTATGATACCTACTCGTTACAACTATTAATGAAATAATATAATATCTATAAAAACAATTAATTGTCCGAAATAGTTAATGTTATTAATTATTATCGAAACACACATTTATTAGATTAAATCATGTTTTACTAATATAGATTTTCGTTTTAAATTTAATACTGTAGACATGATTGCGCAGGAACATTTCCTCGCTGAGCGTGTTCGGTATCATGGTGAATGTTCTGAAGAGCTGTTCAATGTAATTCCCTCCACTTCCTTCCACAGCAGAACAAATGAAATTTACAGAGATTCAGTTTTTATAACATTAACTAGCAGTGTGCCCGTAAAAATAGTAAATATATTCATCGCCTAATTTTACTTTTACTCATATTATTAATGACATTTCTTAATTCCCGTCTACAAGTTTCATCAAAATATGTTGAGAATTAACTTTGTAATATTAATCAAATAGAAGTTAGAAATAAGGATAAAATGTACGGTTCCTTTGAGACCAAGAAAGGTGTACGTGACACATCTCAGGGTGACCAATTTCATCGAACCCGGTGGTGTGATCGCGCAGGTGTTCCAACATCTACGCCATGTCCATTGAAGAATGACTCGTTACTTTCGCGTGTCAATGTACTGGAGCGGGTTGAACGAACGCTTTTGACACACGTTGACTATTCAACGGCTTTTCATATCATCACAGGTCTGGGGGCAGGCACAGAGCGGGGTAGTAATAGCTTCAAACTAGCTAATAAAACTAGCTTAGTTAAAAAATAATTATTATAGGTTTAGCGTTTTGTCTTACCGGATGCTAAGTGATGATGTGGCCCAAGATGGTAACATGGTAGAACATTGGCGTAGGTAGGAGAGGGAGAGGAGCAAGTGACGACCCTAGAAAAATTTGATAATTTACTAAGAGGGACTAGCCATGGTCTTATAAAATACCTCGCCACCATGTAATGGTTTCATCACGATGTTTTCCTTAACCGAAAGCTCAGGCTCATTGCAGGAATCTGAACTCACGTACATCGACGTGGTGTCCGTACACGCTGCTACTGAGCCATCACTGCTAAATACTATTTCATGTTCAACAAAGAAAAGGAAGATTAATAGCAATAAAAAATAAGCCATGATGGATCAGGTAGCGTGTTCGGATTTTATGTTGATCGACGTGGATTTGAACCCTACAATGAATATGAGGTCTTGGTCAAGAAAAACATCGCGATGAAACCATAGCATAACGATTGGTCATTTTCTAATAACCACCCGGTTAACAGCTATCTGTCGTCAAGCACCGATAGGTGTGTTCCAGCAGCTTCACTTGAGAGCCAGCCAGTTTCAGTTTGCCGAATGGTCACTTCACATTAGGTGATATATTGTTGTCAAAAACGCAAAACCTATAAAGAATTTCAAAAATGAAATAAATGTTTATTAAAATGTATTTCTTTTATTGTATAGGTGTAGGTAGGTAGGTGCACGGAATTACGTCAAAAAAGTAGTAAAGGTGATAAACACAAAAGACTTTAACAAAGTAACCGGCTTATCGTTCAACCGAATTTACATAACTTTCAATAGAGAATTAACAATCGTCAACTAGAAATGGTTTTAGCATAATTTCGAGTTAGATACCAATTTGCTGTAACTCGAAATAATACGAATCATTATTAATATGTAAATTTGAAAAAAATTATGCTGAATATTTCTTTCTCTTACGGTAAAAATTATTTTGTAACGTATGATTTTTCACAAGTTTTTATAATCCATAATAATAAATCTGTATTTTCGTCTGTAATTATTTTTTTATTTACTGTTCGGCATGTAAATAATGACGAATATGACAATGAATTAATATGACATGAAAATTTAAATGCCGTCTAAATTACAGAATATAGGGCAAGATATCATAAGTTTATTAATTACAAGACAATTTTTAACAAAATAGAAAACTAACTTCAATGATTTTGAAGAGTGTTCTGGTGTATCTTCGAAGTTGAAAGTCCAATGCCATTGAAATTAAAATAAGACTTTTTTTAAGGTCGGTTGGTAAAATAAAAACCACAATATGGCAGATGCAGATCCCGCCAAAAACTTGTAAGTCATGCATCGTTTCAAATGATTTTTCTAGACCTTTGCTCATAGTCGTGGCTTGCTAGTGATGAGAGTCACAGTACGTCATTCCTTGGAATAAACTTCGATATGTTTAGGTTCAACGTACATAAGAAAATATGTCAATGACCGTCACTTCAAGCTGTTGATTTTAATTCGTCAAACGGCCTTGCTCATGTTCGATTTTCAGCTGACGTCACTCGGGGGCAACGTTACCGTCGAATAATTTCGTCATTATTTCATCATTTGTGATGATTGTGATGAACTGTGTAGCTAATTTCGGATTTCGATGATGCAAACGTTAAATATATTAATAGTACTGTCGCACGTTGTCGAAATTGACTCGCTGAACTACAACGTCACCCATCGGATTCTAACATATTTAACTCACCATCGCGATAAAATATATTCTGTGAAACAAATCGGCCTCATTTAACTAGTGTTCGGTCGTTAGTGCGACTGCTATGGTCGTGGTTCTGAGTTCGATTCCCAGGTCGAGCAAAGTGTTATTGAGTTTTTCTATGAAATTCTAAGTAGCAGCTCGGAGCTTGGATTTGTGTCCGGTTAATGGCAATAGGCTCGTCTCCTATTACATGGGACCTAAAAACATACTCACCGAACTGTGGGTGTACATAGTACACCTCCGCCTAACACTTCGGGGTTACGGGCGTGATGGTATGTTATGTTATTAAATCGGTCTAGTCCTACACAAGATTTTTATATGTTACTAGCTATGCCCGAGGCTTCGCTCGCGTGCACTATAGAATGCCATCGATCGGGCACACGCGTGAATCTTGCTCCCCTGCTCCCTGCTATTTTAAAGACAAAAATGCTTATTTTGGGTGTTTATTAGAAGATACATATATACTCTCGCAAATTTTATTGTAGGTCTTTTTAATGTCTACAATTATGTGGTACATTAATTTGCTATATCTCTTATTGTTTACACAGCGTACGCCAGTAAAGCGCCCGAATTGCTTCACCACGAACAGGACTTTTTAGTTTCGCGGAGCGCTAAATTTAAAAAAAGTTAAAAGTAGCTTAAATAACTCCTTATAACATCAGCTCTATTCCAGTGAAAGTTTCTTCAAAATCGGTCCAACCATTTCGGAGATAACTCGGAACAAACAGACAGACAAAAATTTCAAAAATGTTTTTTTTTTTGTTATAATTATCATATACACATTCATATGCATTTAGTAGAAAGCTGTTATTTGGGCATTACATACGGATACTTCAATTCTATTTATAGTATATAGATGACATCAACAAATGACATTCCTAATAAGAAAGCTTTTAATCAATTTTGAAATGGAAAATTAATTTTAAACTATTTCACTATTTTTCAACAATAGCTAATAATATAAACTTTTAAATTATATTTGAATCATTAATTTTCATGAAAGGGGTTTTTGGTGGGATGTTGAATTCACATATGGTGGTTTTTATTGTTTATTCATTACCTTAATTTGTTTTGAGCCTGTATCATGTAATATTGCGTACGCGTATTAATATATACGCGTATGTAATATGCGTGATCTAGTTTGGTTGTTGTACAAAAGTGAAGTGAATTCTAAACATAAATTGGAAAACACGCTGTTTGGGATGTCACAAAAACTTCCTAGATAGTTCTGACAAGCGTGCCACCATCAAAATCAAAATCAAAATCAAAAAATCATCATCTTGTCAGAAGACCCCACTTTGTATATTGGAAAATTTTACGAAGCTTAAAAATATTGACACTGGCAAGTGCTTTTTGAAGCGCCAAAATAAAAAAGAAAGTAAAAGTTTTTTGATGAAGAATTCACCAAAAACTCTTATTTGGTAACTCCTTTGAAATATCTACTTCTAGAATGAATGAATTATTTACAGAACCTTACGACGTAAACTAGTGAACTTAGTGCCACAGAGCATTTTTTCCAGTTACCAACGGTTTTCTGAAAGAAAAAATGTACTATTTTACGTAGATGACTTTACGATATTTTCGGGTTAGAATTTTAACTTAATTCTTAACCGAAAGTCTATGAACAGTCTTCACCACCTGGAATTAGGATCTATTGACAGTGACTACCAAAAGACAAACCTAAATACAAGCGCGAAGGTATTGTACGGCCTTTGTTTAATTTGTATGAACGTCTCATAATTTCTGATACAAAAGTGAAATGCCAGTGTACTAAAGCTAAATCAAAGTGTAGGTCAGTTCCTGCGGTCAGTGTCCCGGGTTCGGTGACTGGGTCGATGAGCATCGACCGCGAACATCGCTCGCTGCCGTATTTGTGTCAAGCACGATTCCAATAGAAGTTTAAACTATATTAAAAATTGTAAAGCTCGAAAATTTTGCATTTCTGTTTAAACGCCCTAAACTCTGGAACTACCGGGTGGATTTAAAAAAAATTTTTGCATTTCGTGCTTATTTATCGAGGACAGACTTTATAACTTCACTCTATAATATTATGGAGCTTAGCAGTGACCTTAAACCTCAAACAATCTGGAAAGCTATAGGCGAGTACGGGAATTGAGAAAGTAGGGCTACCATACGGCTCGAATAAATTTAATACGGGTGATACCGTGGTGCACAGATATAGATTTTATATATTCACGGCGATACTCAAACGGGGTTATAGAGACGGTGTCATAATCCATACAATTAATAAAATCGAAGTGTTGTTTGTAATGTCAAAATTTTAAACAGCTTTTTACTAAATGCATAACTTTGAAAGTATATACGGTACCTATAAAAAAAAAACCATTTAAAAAATATTTGTCTGTCTGGCTGTTTGTTCCGGGTAATCTCCGAAACGGTTGGACCGATTTTAACGAGACTGTCACTGGTAGATAGCAGCTGTTGTTATAAGGAGTATCTTAAGCTATAATCAATTCGGTTGCTTAAATGGCTTACATTGAGTAAACCATAAGAGACATATCAAATTATGTAAAAAAAAGTCTGTGACAGGATATGACTATCTTCTAAAGATCACCACAATAAGAATTTTTGTTTTTAAAATAACCGGGAGTGGAGCACATGTTTCGCACGTGTGCTCGATCAGCGCCATTCTGTAGTCCAAGCGAGCGCAGCCGTGGGCACAGCTAGTTCATAATTAAATTCATTTTTGCTACGTTGATGTAAAGGTAACGACGTCGAACGTTGGTTGGTTTGATTCTTAAAATAAGCCTGTATTTTCGAAGAGTAAAAATATCATCATGCAATCCATACAAACCCTTCATCGAAGAGTAATAGAACCTTTTTGTGAACACTTTCTCGGTGGGAGGATATTACAATTGTGTCCGGTGGGTGCTAGGTAGAAATAGGTTGAATACTCCGGGTGTAGTAAAAACACAAACAGGGAAATATTAGATTCCTCTGTGATTACATTCTGTATTAGTTAGTAGTTATTACATATTTTGCAGAAAATTTAGATTCTTTTATTTCTTTTCGAAACACAAACACACACGAACACATACGCACTTTTACTAACATTTCTTTCTCTACAACACACAACTGACTACACACTAAACGTTGCCCGTAATGAATATTCGTAATACTTCTTTTAATGTATCTAATATATCTGTCATCATATTATGGAACACAGACCCTCCTGTTATATAGCTTCGAAGTGGACACTATTGGCTAACGACCCAGTCTTGCCTAATGTAGCCAATACCGTGCATTTTTTTTTTTTCATTTTTTGCTTCATGTCGGTGGTTGAAATAAATATTATTATTATTAAATTCGTGCATTCCTTCGGAAAGAGATCTTTTAACAGAAGTGGCATACATATTTACAAAAATACAAATAGCCATTGCTAGTTTAAAATGTAATATGGTTGAATAAGATAGAAAGAAACGAATAGGATTCCTATACACAGCACTTGACGCAGCGTGTGTTTACCGCATTGGAACCAATTATTAACGCTGACCCCGTCACGGGGTCGAGGAATGACCTTGTCACCGCCGAGGTCATTTCCCTTTTTAGGACAGAGACCTTTTGTTCTGTTAGAACAAGATATTTATATTACGCTTTTGATTTGAACACATTTTTCTAACAGGATATTGGTTGTGCATATTTTATACCGATTTACATTTTCATGAAACTATGGCTTTTTAGTAAAGTATTCAGTTGGCCACACCGTCACTTAACATCAGCATTAACAAAATATGATTGATATTGTTGAAGAACTGTCAAATATAGAATTGAACTTTAATTAATATAAAATACAAAAACAAAATCCTTACACTGGTAAATGCTACCATCTTAAGAAAATTTGAATAATTATCGATTTAATTTTTTTTCTGAGTAGACTGTATGGTCTTGATACCTTTGCCTTTTCCTTTCACGAAGAAACGGAAAAACAATACCAACAAAAAAAAATTTTTTTACTGAATTTGGTGTGTACTGTATGGATTTCAAAAACGGTGTTTGTAAGCTCCGATGTGCGACTGGGTTTTATTATTTAAGAATGATTATCTTGGAATAGATATGTACCTATACAATAGGAATAGTTAAATTATTAATATATCCATATAATATAATACTATAATACATACATACAATACTTCCATAGACAAGTAAGTTGAAGCTTTATACACGCGTTCAGTATAAGATACGCGAATATGTTGTGCGAAGGGGCAATTTAATCGCTTCACTTTTTAATAACAATCGATTTTGCTCCCCACCTAATTCGTACCGCGGACTATATATCAAAATTAATTATTATGGAGTAAACACCAATTTCATATCTATACATTTCATAAATTTGCTGTTCCACTGCTATGGACCATAACATTAAAAAAAAATTGTTTTGAATGTGAAAAATATATCTCGTTTAAAAAATAAGTTTTTGTGATACAATGATAATAGCCGAATTATATTCAGAAAATCAATGATCAATTATTTGTTTATAGAATAATAGATTTAATAAAATTCTAAAATCAAGATTAGCTATTAAAAACATAAAATAAATCCGAAACAATAATCGAAATTTAACAGGTTTTATGTTACTACAAAACGGGAAAAATATTTTATATAGTATGATAACTCTAATTTTCTACAATCACACAGTGAATTAACTAAAGTTACCTACTTTCAGAATTTTTTAATTTCTGATCACTTATGGTTTTGGAAGTTTTATTTGTGCTAAATTGTCGACCACTAGTCATAGAAGTGTTATTTTGTTTATATTAGGTTGTGGAGGAAAATGTTCTGAGAAAATTATTATGATTAATAAACAATATGAGGTTTGAGGTTTACAAAGGTTCTCGAGTGGAGACCACGCACCGGAAAGCGCAGCGTAGGACGGCCCCCCACTAGATGAAAAGACGACATAATAAAGGTCGCTGGGAGCCGTTGGGTGCAGGCCGCACAAGATCGGTCGCTCTGGAGATCTATGGGGAAGGCCTATGTTCAGCAGTGGACATCCTGCGGCTGAAATGATGATGATGATGAAACAATATGACCGACTTCGTGACGCAGTGGAAGAACACCATACTATTGAGCGAAAAGCGCGGGTTCGGTTCCAGCACAAGACAGAATCTCACCTGATGTTTAGAGACGATGTTGTCAAAGATGATAACACTCTAAGCCTAGTAAGGAATCAGGCTCTCAAGTGCAGTGAACACGCCTATAGGTGCTTGCCGACAGATTTTCAACTTCAGGCTGGTAGCATCCAGGCGGGCATTAGAAAATTCCCCTACCACCATGCTATGGTTTCATCACGATGTTTTCCTTCACCGAAAGCACAGGATCATAGCAGGAATTCGAACTAACGTCGATCGACGCGATATCCGTACATGCTACCACTGTGCCATCATTGATTCATATATATTATATATATTTATATTTATCGATAGAATATAAAGTGAAGAATATTCAGTGATTCAATTTACAATAGCACGTACTAATGTTAGAATGTAAGTAAAGTGTATAAGATGTCAATGACCCGAGCCAAAGTAAATTGTTATATACCTATTAGTAATTTGATACAAAAAAAAATTATTAGACATTTAGTCATATATTATGAGTAATTTGTAATAAGAATTTTATGAGTACCTTCATGGTTCTTTCTTGGAAATGTTCAACGTTTTGATATTTTTCTTCTGTCGTTACAATCAGCAACTGTGCAAAGGAAATTTTATACTAGGACTAACTGTACCTCACGGTTTCACTCGTGTTAATTCTATACGACAAACATCACCAACGCACCCGTGTAGGCATTTTTTTATATATTTTGTGTAAAACTATCGACATTTTTATGAGGAATAAAATTATTTTGTCATATTATAATATAGCCTATGTTACTCGCTGATACTGTAGCTCTATATTGGTGAAAGAATTTTTAAAACAGGTTCAGTAGTTTTTGAGTTTATCCATTACAAACACAAAAACAAACAATAAATCAAATCTTTCCTCTTTTTAATATTGGTATAGATGAAGCGGGCTACAGCATACTATATTAATACAGACTTGGAGGTTTTATCTGTCATTAAAATATATTTTATAGGCTTTATAATTTTGTCTTTATTTTTTTTTTATCCCTGTAACCCTCAAATTGAAAAATCTGTCTTCAAGCAGAAAGGTGTGGTCCGGCAGCTACACTTGAGAGCCAGTCTTCCACTAGCATGCTACCATTTTGGGCCACATCGTTACTTATCAGGTGAGGTTGGGATTACAACGCTAAACCTATAACGATAAAATCTAAGAGTATTTTGATGTCCTTGTTAGGCCGTTGATCTGCCTTGCAGCCGCATAGTCTAATCGCGGTATACAGTCATGCGATTGTATTTCGCAAACGCGAAACCAATCGACGCGTCCGTTAATCTAACAGTTTATCGGGTTTTATAATAGAAATTTTTATCATTTTGCGTGATGACTTTCCAATTGATTTTCGATGAGAATACAAATTAATCACCTCTCTCGTGTTCATTTACTAGTAGTGTCGCTCCGGGTAATTGTTGTTAATAGTCAGTCATTTAACACCGTGCCCAATCCAAAGAAAATCTGAACAGAATTGCCATGAAACACTAGTCAGAGCTGATATTTTTACCCTTTATAGTTTTTACGCAGTTTGCGGTAGGAATTAACTTGTAGAAATCGTCACGTAAGGAAAAAGCGTTATGCCCCACCGCGCAATTTTTTAAATGTTTATTTCTATTATATAATATATAAATTTGTATGTGCGTGCGGTATCGAAATTCGAGCAAACAAGCATTGTGCGCGGACTCTTGTATAACCCTTGCTCAGGTGGCCGCCAAATTGCAAAATATTGCACTGCAGACGGGCCCCTCAGGGTGGTCTCGCGAAATAGACGTACGTTCAATGTGAGTCACTTTTTGTTTGTCCTATTATCGTGATCACCCAGTGCATATCTAGCTACAGGGAGATTCGCAGGCTGGCATGACAGCGGCGACCGTCGTTGGACTTCCGATCTCTCGGTGGTGGCCGTTGTTTTGCGAATTGTATTGTGCTTACCAATAAGCACACTGCCGTCACTTTAGTGTGCTACTATACAAAAAAACTTTGGCGGATTCGAACACATTTCTTTCAATACGCTGCTATCTGATCGGTGTACTCGTCAGCTTTTTTTTGATTATATAATTTATTTATTATTAGATTTAAATTTCAAGATACGTCCAAACTTTTTCTCGGCAATAATGATCTCATAATATAAACAGTTATAAATTTAGTAATGGACTCATACATTTTTTTTGTCTAAACTTACTGACGTTCTAAAATACAATTTGATCGATTTGAATTTCGAACGTTTGACGTCATTTATAATGTTTTTTTTATTTTACAAGCGTAGCAAGCCCCACACAAAATTTTAACCTCATTTTTTGACTTTCATGAAATCTTACTTTGGTACGCACCATGTTACAGATGATATTTAATCATTTCATATTTTTAAATTGTCTGTCTTTGTAAGGAGTTGTACTTTTTATCATAATTTAAGAGGTTGTAGCGACATCTATCCTCGCCATAACTAACGCATCCTACATAGAGACATCTATCTCGCCACATACGACGCATCACACTTTGTGATATTAAAATTAACTCAACAATTCAGTATATATACAATAACCCGACAACAACCGTTGGGCAGCTGCCCGCCAGACATAACACCCGTCTGGTCGGAGGATCCTCCCTTTTCAATGGTTACCCACAAGGTAAAGATTGTATGTTTGGATTTATGGGGATGTATATTTAAAACTACTGATCCGATTATGAAAATTCTACAGTTACATACATTATAGCTAAATGCTATAGACTATATTGTATTATTATTAAGTTTTATATTATAATTAAAATATACGAAATAGCGGGCAGTTTGTTCCATACAATATTATTATAGTTTCTTTATACAGCTAAGGTGAAAAATAAACATATGGATCTCCTGATGGTAAGCGGCTACCGTAGCTTATAGATGCTTGTAGACCCAACTCACCGCAGGAACATACTACAAGGTTATTTGGCTGCCATCTTCTCTAGGGTGAAAGTATTCCTCCAGTCGGACTGCCCCAAGTAGAGAAAAATCTTTAAAAATATTATCTGTTCTTTACAACTCTCTTAATTCTTATTTCTTTTTTATTCTAAAATTCTAATGGATGAATATAAAGCACTAGCTGTGCCCCACGGTTTCACCCGTGTTAATTTTATCCGACAAACACCGCGCCGCCAACGCACCCATGTAGTCTATCATAATTTTATTGTTCTTCCCGCAAGTAAAAATTTTTAATTTTTCATTATCTCCTAAACTATGTGTCCAAATAGCATACTCTAAAGAGCAAAATTTGTCATAAAATATCATGTTTCATAAAATTGTCTTTATGATGAAGTAACTTTTGTTCGTAATGATTAATATACCATGTCTAAAAATTATGCTTATAAATCACTTTTTCATTATCAACCAATCTTTGGCACAAAGAACCTTATTGTGGCTTATATATAAAAGATAGGCATACGCTATCCCAGACTTTTTTGTATATACTAAGGATCAATATTATTGTAGACATTATACTTCCGTATCATTAATGATTACGCCAGCACACGCGGATAAAGCGTTCGGGAGAGTTTCGACTTCCGACTTACGTAAACAAAAATCAATATTCAAGGCTATCTGAGAGTTGTAACCTAACCGTAAATAGCCTATACTATTCCTCGAGAGTCTGGCTATCATATACACAACTAATTTTTCGAATCCGACTGGTAGTTGCAGTGGTTAGCGTGTTTAAACAAACAAAAAAACTTTTCTCTTTATTATATTAGTACAGATTAAAAACATGACCACAATTTTATGCTCAGATATTGCAGTATCTTTTTATTTTATCTTATTGCGTTTGTTCACGAATTTCTAATTTCTTTTTAAGATCTTGTGGTTAAAACTTAAAACGATAATTAATACTAATGAAGTAGGTATGTAAGGGTTAATAAATATTATGCTTTACGTATAAATAAAATTTAACACCATTATATTGATTTATTAGACATTTTAGAATATGATTAGGGAGGAAATATGTGAATTTTTTTAATAGTATCTAACATTTTAATATTGAGTTTTTGGCGAGTAATGTAAAGGATACTCATTAAATACAATTGAGTCTTATGGAAGAGCTAACCAGACACTTGAATCTAAAAGCGTTTACCATTAATTTAACACTTTATCACTAAATTTCAAGAAAACATGTTAAAAGCCGTACTTAAAATGATGATAATAAATACATCATCCCACTAGTTTAGAAAGTGTTTACTTAGTTATTTCAATGATTTCAGAGTTTATAACATTTATATCCCTTGTAAAATACGTGCCAGAGTACATAACTGGTATTTCTTTGATTTGACAAAAATTAAAAAAACAGTTGAATGTGCTTATAATCAAAAAAAAAATTATACCAACTTCCTTGTCGTAACAAAACAAACTCAAACAACATAATGAAGTTAGCCAACAACAAAGATTATAATGGGAATTCGTTTTGATTAATATAGAATCTAATTGAAATGGTGTTTATTTATACACAATAAAAAAATTGCCTTAAATAAAACTACATCATGGCGCACTTCCGCAATATGATGCGCGCGTGGCACTCAGTTTTACGTTCTACAAAATGCGCCTTGCCAAGGCTTGGCAAACAAGTGGACGGAGCTTATAACTTCAAAAAGTTTCGTGTTTCTTTTACAAATATCATTGAAAGTGTACAACTGCTTCATTAACCTAGTGGTCCTAAGTGCGACTGCTATGGTCGAGGTTGGGTTCGATTCCCAGATCGAGTAAAGCGTTATTGGGTTTTTCTATGAAATTCTCAGTAGGTAGCAACTCGGAGTTCGGCTTGTTGCACGATCAATGGCAACAGGTTCGCCTCCTATTATATGGGATCTAGAAACATGCCCGGTGAACTGTGGGTGTACATTTTTACGTCTCTGCCTAATCCTTGGGGGATAAAAGCGTGATGTTATTGGGGGATAAAAGTTTAAAATTATGACTGGCAGTTTGTAATAACATTGTAAGCCAACAATTAATCTAACAGCCATTTTGTATAAAGAACATTACAATTATTAGTCACCTGTGCCTGTTACGCCCCCATGTATGCGTGTGTGTAGGTTTTGCAATAGAATTACACGGGTGCGTACGTATGTGTGTATAATCCTTCGATGTGCGCCGCGCCGGTTCAGCGAACCCCGCGCAGTGGGGCAGCCGTTGACCCACCACGTGGGCTGTGGAAGGAACCAGCCACGTCTTATCGTTCCACCCAGCTTCCCCGTTCTATAATAAAACTTTTGAATTTCGTACGCTCTCGAACGGCCATTTCTGTTTTTGTACTTTTAAAATAAGAATTGCTGATTCGAAGTATGAATTTGAAGATATTGTATTACAAGAATTGTGTAAAAGAAATGCTACTTTATTTGTATAATTCAAAGATAATATTATTAGGATATACTTTATTAGACATATGTATATTAATACGTGAAGCAAAGCAAAAGCTTTCGGTACCTTTTTTTAAGCGTATTGCGTGCACGGAAGACTGTGAGATTTGGCATGGTTAAAGTTTATATGGAGAAGGTATATGGAGAAGGAGTGCAGAAAGCTAAAATTTATTTATAATATCTGTTACTAATATATTAAATAAAATAAATTAATACTGCGAATCGTAACCCGACCAGTACCATTGAACTTAGACCCTACAAAATATTGACATTGTCACTAAACGAAAAGTGATGTAGATAATACCCACTGTTTATGAATACTGTAAATGTCAAACAGAAAATAGTCTATGATCCAAAAGTCGCTGGTCGAATTTCGACCTTAGGGTTATCGCTAGTAATAATAATTAAACGAGTCATAGATATATTGCAAAGCATTTAATCAGAACCTTGTAATGAGTTTGCTAATATACCATATCAAATGTGTTACAGATGATTTTTTATATAAAACTAGCAACCCACCCCGGTTTCGCACGGGTAGTAGAATAATACATGTAATTGGTTTACGCGGCGCACGCTAGTAAAGCTTCGAGTCGGCATGATTTTTTCCGACAATCGACCATCGTCATATTTCAAACAATTTGCATAAAACCATAATAAATTATACACCTAAACCTTCCTCATGAATCACTGCGTCCATTGATGAAATCCGTATGAAAATCCGCTCAGTAGATTTTGAGTTTATCGCGTTCAGACAAACAGACATACAAACGCGGCGCGGTGAATTTGTTTTATTCACGAAAGGTTTCAATTTTAGTATCATTAGGTTATGTTGGAGCTGTTATGGCTATTGTGAAAAGTCCATAAGAAAATAAAGGAATATTGATTGCGCGTACAACACCATATACGTGACAGAAGCGAAACTACTGATAAATTGTTAAAAAGAAAACAAAACCCGACTGCAACAAAACAACTGACAAAACTTTTTTCTATTTTTGCTCTTTATTTGATTTTCCGTCCTCATACTTAAATATTTATAGCCTATGTCACTCCCACAATAAAGACGAATCTGATACACACTGGCCGGGAGAAGGTTCCACAGCTTCACGGTACGACAAAGATAAGTTATAGAGAACTTTTTAGTTCGTGTCGAGATGGAGGTTACCGTAAAACTGTAACTCCGAACCCCAGCGCGTTTGGTTCTGTTATAGACAGGAGAGGAGGATATTAGATTAAACAGCTCTTCAGAACACTCACCATGGAACAGACGATAGAATCCGGTCAGCGAGCCGATGTTCCTGCTAATAATGCTACCCTTTTTGTAAATCGTATATTTTGTTCACCGATTACATCTAACTTGACATCATGTACTACGTAAACGTCACATTCCCATGTTGCAATAAAAAAAACAAAAGGTATGTTTAGGATTGAATGATAGTATACAACAAAATAAAATAAAATTGTGGAATTTTGTACGCACGTAAGATTTTGTACTTATTTAAGCGTAAGAAAACAAAACCTACAAAAAAAAACTCGACTGCAACTTTTATATTTTTGCTTTTAATTTGATTCCCAGACGCCGTACTTAAATATCACATAGTCTAATGTCACTCACATAATTAAGATGAATCTAACGACACCTCGTATGTTAAATTACCCGTTTAGGCTACAAAGCTTGCCAAAGAAATAGACACACATACACTCGAAAAACATCACTTTTTTTTCGCAGTTAAGTAAAAATGTTATTCCGCGAACCAAAAACCGGATGAAGTTAGCCATCAATAATTAATGAATAATTCATACAATGTTTAATTACTTTTACATAATAAAAAAAAATTAAAGTCGGGAAAATGAATTTGTATAATTATCATTCCCTACGTCACATGATGCGTGTGCAGATCTCAAGTTTACCTCGTACGAAACTCGCGAAATGATGTATAGCTTCAAGAAAACATATTCGTTGAAACATTTGGTTATAATATAACGGTAAGCTTATGTTTACACTAGCTCTGCCCGTGGCTTCGTTTACGTGGACTACAGAATTCCCGCGCGAATCATGCTCTCCCGCTCGTGGCTATCTTAAAGTTAAAAATGCTTATTGTGGGTGTTCCTTAGAAGACAAACGTATACTTTCCCAGACTTTTTTGTAGGTGTTTTGAATACCTTCAATTTTATAGTACATTAATTTGCTATATCTCTTATGCTTTACTGAGCGTAAGCCATTTAAGCGCCCGAATTGACTAACCATGGCCAGTTTGTATTTTATTTGCGCGGAACCCTAATTCTTTTTCTGAAATAAAAGTAGCCTACGTTACTCCCTATAACATCAGCTATCTGTCAGTGAAAGTCCCGTTAAATCGGTACAACCGTTTCGGAGATTCGAGAGGTTTCGTGGAACGCTCGGTAGGAACGAAATTTCTTTCGCTACATTTTTAGTGTATTATCAAATAACAAGCACATTGAAGGAATGATATTAAAATGGTATTTATTTAAAAAATATTTTTGTTTATAAAGTTATGAAAATAAACATTTTGTCGTTAGTTATTTTCATTAAAATACAAACAAATTTTAAACTTTATGAGTTTTTTATTCTATTTAATGCAATTATTTTATTACGATTCCTTCATTACCTGCGATGTACTACAGGAAAAGTGTCAGTCTGATCGGACACTCTTTCCCGTGTAACTCCCATTCATCAAACATGCGATAAGGAAGTTCATTCCAAATTTCCAACATACAGATCCGAAGAAGAAACAAAATTTTTGGAGTTTTTTACGGCAAAGAATTATATTATAACTTCTTCCGTACGTCAATAAAACCTATTAATCTTTGTTTTTTTTTTAAAGTTCTTCTGACTTATTTGTCATCTCAACAGTGTTATTTCCCGAAAAACATAATCCTTAACTAGACTGGCATAAAACACGCAGGCGCCTAAATGTCGGTAATGAAATATAAAAAAAGGAATGACGGATCGCGCGTCTGACCTGATGTTCACAACATAGATGAACTGAGCCCCAGACAGAAATGAAACCAGGTTGTAAGTGTTTACTTTATCAATGTAGAACTAAGGCTTTATAGAATTCACACTAGCCGTGTTTTTTTGCCTGTAATTTTACTAAAGCCATGTTAAATTTATTCGACAAAATGTCCATCGAACGCTCTTTATGTGGAATCGTGAATGGTGGATTGTCTTCAGTTCACTTTCGACTTGAGCGAGAAGAAACTTTTATCCTTTTTTGATTACAGCATTTCCGCCTTACACTGTGATTTTCTATCCCTTTTGTTTCAACATGCTGATAACAATATTTGTAACGTTTTCTTAAATTGCCTTTAGTGAGAGTATTACACGTCTATTTATAAAACGTCATTGATTTCACCACTTACTGATGTTCTTACTTCTTATATTTACAGCTTACCAGTATACATAATGTTTATGTTTACCGCTTCGCTCCATGGGCTGAAAAACGAATTTTTCAAATGTGACTAATAAAATGACCTTAGCGTCATCGATTAGCCCGTTTAAAGCCTATGTTAAAAGAAAAATAGGCCTTACATAAGGGTTTGGGTTTTATATAATTGCCTGTACCGTTGGGAGATAGCGATGTATATAGTAAGTGTATGTTATAGTTATGAACACATGTACAATATTTTCAAAATTTCGGTCTCTTTGCAATTGCCTCATAGGAAATTGACTGTTTTAAAGAATATATTATAAAAAAATACGTTGGTTTGCTATCTTAAAACCTAAATAATTAAGATAACTCACAGTTTAAACTCTTTTAACCTAATTCTTGTTAAAAGGAAAATAGTTTCATTATCGCTTGTTATTACGTCACAAATGTACAATAATTCTCTCATTGGTCAATAGTTAAACGGAAGAGAATTAAAGTCGGATTAAAAACGGTACCGAATTTCAAATCGTAACGAACGTTGTTGAATGGAACAAATCAGATGAGAATCAAACAAAAAAAACATTAATATCGTCATTCGCGAATTGCATCGCGAACGCTTGTAGCTGGCCGGCTAGACAAATGCCGTTGAACCCGCTTTTTCGGGGTTCGTCGCCCGAGCGTCGAACCTTCGGCAATTTTGTCCGAGATAACGTTCGATATCGATCTGCGATTTATTAGACACTGTGACGATTATAGATTGATTGTTTCCTTTATGATACTCTTCTGTAATGAATTCCGAATGCTGGTTCAATTTTAATTCACTTATTAACAGACTTCAAAAAAGGAGGAGGCTCTCAATTCGAATGTTTTTTTTTTGTTGTGGATTTTAAGCCATAACTTCTTTGTGTAGGAACCGAGTTAGAGGTTTTCTTTTTTGTTAATTATTGCCTTATAAATATATTATATCGAAGCGTGGTAAATTATATTTGATTAAATACTTAAATGTTTTATTTCTCAAAAAGTGTATGTGATAACTTTAATAGAGACTAATCTACTCCTATTAAACAACAACCAAGATGACATCTCTATTATTTCAAATATAATCTTAAATCGATTAAATCGATCGATGGTAGCCAAACGACCCCTTAACATCATGTTTTACTAAGATTCCTTTAACCGAAAGCAGAAACTCAATTTTGGATAAGCCCAATGACGTCATAAACATAGTAAGTACCTTTTAAAGAGTATGTATACATGTAAATATATTTTCTATATAAACTTAATTGTAATACACGGTTCGCCCCGCGGTTTCACCCGTGTTTAATTGATTCGACCAACTCTCCCCTGCACTGGCCGCGGCCTCTGCGTTGCCATCGCAATCATGTAGCCTGTCTTTGTTCTCACTTTTATTTATTTATGAAAAATAGATGGCCAGTGGCCAATAGACTACATTTCATTCATATTTACAATATCAAAACTATTTTCAGTGCATTTGCCTCTTAAGAACACCATCGCATGCTTCATTTGTGACCTTACTGAATATATATAATTTTTTATATTTCATATCATAAATCACTGTTGGAGTCAGTAATGATAATAAAAAAGCCAAAATGTCCACCAAAACTATTAAAAAATGTAAACCGCAAATACAAAAAAAAATATTAAAAAAAGGAATCTTCCCGTACTTGTCTACAGCTTTCCAGATTTCTTGACATCCATGGTTACTGATCCGCTCTTTTAAGTCGTAGCGTGAAGTTACAT
Source organism: Saturnia japonica (assembly GCA_033032175.1). NCBI lineage: Eukaryota > Metazoa > Arthropoda > Insecta > Lepidoptera > Saturniidae > Saturnia > Saturnia japonica. The sequence continues at coordinate 5,020,917 of CM065331.1, forward strand.
AGCCTATAACCATCCTCAATAAATAGTCTATAAGATATAAAAGATTTTTTAAACTCCGACTGGTAGTTCCAGAGATTAGCGTGTTCAAATAAAAAATCAGGAAATATACATTATCTTGTGCTTTATAGTATTAGTATAGATATACAGGCATAGTTCTGGTATGACATTCAGGTTCCTTAGCTAAACCCTTCAGGTATTTAAGTGTCACTCCTATATCTATGTTCTTACTGAATAAAAAGGTCACTACGGGTCACGCAGTTGGGTTCACAGTTCGACGTACTAGTCAATAAAATTCAGACTTAACAGGTGCTAATGATAAATTTATTTTATTATTACCATATTTTAAAAATATTATAGGATTCGAAAGATATACGATTAACTTATAGATAGCAAGTTTAGGAAGAAACTAACTCATCAATTAACCTAAAATTTTCAACTTCAAAGTGCCCCAAATATTTGTAACTTTTTTAGGCCAATTTCGGAACTCCAAAACTTGTTACGAATTGGACGCCAAGCTACACAGGAAATCGCCAGCAATCTGCTATCGCAAATGGATCCAAATTTGACCCCAAAAGTTAATTAGCAAATTTTAAAAAAAGAAAGGTATTTTTGCATATTTCGTAATAAAAAAAAACTAGTTAAAAATTATTAAAAGTCTGAAAAATTATTATTTGTATATTTCAAAATTTAATAACAATATCTGGGTGACCGAAAAATAAGGAAAAATTATCTAGACAAACTTGGAATGTAAACCATTATCTAAACACAAAATTTCATCCAAATCGTTGGAATCGTTTCCGAGAAACAAAATTAATTATATACAAGAATTGCTCACTGAATTAGATTAGATTATACAATATCTGTTTATTTTTGATGAAATGTTATTTTCCCAATTTGATTGCAACTTTTGCTTTCTAACTTTTGGTGTGAATTTGCTACAAATTTGTTATTGGGTGGTTTTATAAAGTTATGGTCATTGGTTGCTTAATGCTAATTTTATAATTTATAGTTGGTTATGAGAATTTTCACAGGGCCAAAATTAAATAGGTTTATTTTAATTTATTTTAATATATGTGTTGAAATAGTTAATTTAACATTCTCCGCCTCAAACAAAAGGCCCTGGGAAATTTCACGTGAAATAATTAATCCGGTTTTAGTAGCCGACGTTCATAATTTAACGGTGACATAATGTCACCCCGCGCACCGTATAAGGGTCACGATAGTTCACGCACTTTAGTTCATAGTTCGACGGACGCCCGGAATCGACGTCGTTCCAAATTTGAATTTCATAAATGTTTCGTTCGCGAATGTGGTATTTGAATTTCGAATCGCTTCCTGCTGGTTCAACAGTTTGAGAATTCGCTTTAAAGTTTTTCTGTCGTTTGTCTCTAAATGAATTATTTTTAGTTATTTATGAGTACTAGCGATTGCCTTAAGGTCGAAATTTGACCAGCGACTTTTTGGTCATAGACTATTTTCTGTTTGACATTTACAGTACTCATAAACAATAAGTATTATCTAGACTATGTCAATATTTTGGGGGGTCTATGTTCAATGGCACTGGTCAGGGTAGGATTCGCAGTATTAATTAATTTAATTTAATATATTAGTAACAGATATTATAGATAAATTTTAGCTTTCTGCACTCCTTCTCCATATAAACTTTAACCATGCCAAATCTCAGACTTCCGTGCACGCAATACGCTTAAAATGGTACCGAAAGCTTTTTCTTCACGTATTAATGTATAGATAAATATGCTGTCCATCAAATGTATCAGATAAGCAATAAGTTGTATTTGCATATTTGGTATTAGTTTCTGCCTGAAAAAGAAACCATATTAATACCAATGGAACTGGATCGCGATCGCAATTAGGGACCACCATTCACCAGTCGTCACAGTGGCAAACTTAGGTATGTCATGTAATGGGTTCATTTGGTGTATATTCAGTCATCAAGTCAAGCGGGGTGGCAAGGATCTGTCCCTGACTGGATCGCTGTCACCATAAACATGATGCTTATGCCCGTCCATCTCTTTTGGTTTGTCGCATTTTGGAATCACCCTGTGTATATTCAGCTACCGTGAAAGACCGACAACCTTCGATGAATTACCGATCACTTGATGGTCACCATTGTTTTTTCTGTACTGTACTTACCATCAGGCAAAGTGACCGTCACTTTGCAGTGAGAAAAAAGTATGAAATAAGGTAACAATTAAATCAATTGTTTTTTATACTACAAAGACGGCAAACAGGCATACATCTCACCTGATGGTAAGCGGCTACCGTAGCGTATGAAACTGAAACCTTACTCACCGCAAGAACACAACGCAAGGTAACTCGATCTTCTGTAGGAAGAAAAAAAAAATTGCTCTGTGCCTTTAAAATCAATGAACAATTTTAAAAACTTATGCTTTATTATCGACTAGCTGTACCCGCGGCTCCGCTCGCGTGGACGACAGACTTATTGTTTATAAAGCTATCGTGATGTTTTATTTTTAATTGTTTTGTTATTGTAATTTACTGAATTTATCTCTGTATGTAATTTGAGATTTTTAAATGATATTGCATGCCAGTTTAAATGCTTATAAGTATTGTCTACTAAAACCCTTATTAAACTGTATTTTGATTCATATCGTTTGCAAATACTATGGTCACTAGTAAATAATAATAATAATTATTTTTTACTTAAGGGTCAAGTATCTAAAGATTAAAACAGAAATAAAAACGAATCAAAATATATCCAGTAATTTTTGCGCGATGCGCGCACAATGGAAGACCTCTATCATTTTTGTTATATAGATGAAATAGCAGATAATTATTAAAAGAAACATGCACAACGAAATAAGGTATACAGTTGTAACAAGCATTACTCATATCAGCATGTTTTGTTTCACCTCCATTGGATTTGTGCTGCAGGTGAAATTTTAATTTAGGCGTTTTGTCTCCTGACCTTACGTTTTATATAAATTCTTCATGTTTGAATACCTATAATGAGCCTGAGTTTTTGGTGAAGGAAAACATTGCGATGAAACAATAGAATGGTGGTAGATCATTTTTCTAATGCCAGCCTGGCTAACTGCTACGCTCAAGTTAAAATTCTATCGCCAAGCACCTCTAGACTTGTTCTAGCAGCTGCACTTGAGAGCCAGTATGCTCAGCGAGTTACCATGTTGCGCCAAATCGTCATTTTGTGGCTAAACGCTAAACCTACAAAGTTAAAAATATATACTAACCTTTACACAACTAGCGGTAGTAGAAATGACTATATCTATAGGTGTCTATAAAATAATAACTAACTGGTGATGAACATTAAGGAAGGTCTTTTGGAAATTCAACCTATAAGGTTGTGAAAAAGGGTATGAAAATTTGTATAAAAATACGTTAACTTTTAAGATAGATAGAACGAATAGCTTATGCCGTTGATAACTCGGTTACCGCTTAACCTGATTAAATTCGTGATTGTTTTTGTTTACGGCTTTGAATTTTGAACTTTATGCTCGTAATGTTATATACCAATTTACACAGATGAGCAAGTTCGATAACTGTTAATATTGATGATGAAGAATTAAAATACATAATTTTATTTTTTCTGTAAAGTAGTAGTCTACATTCGTTTTCCTTTAATTTCTATCCTTTTCTAACTTCCGTTATGTTATATTAAAAGTTATGACAATGTAAATAGTGGTATAATAGACGACTTTTATGGTAGTAAGGTCCACTCAGGTAAATAGGTTCTGTAAGGGACCTTTTTCTTTCTTTGGCTAGTTACAATTACACCAAATCCCCAAATTACTAAATGTACATACGCATGTTTCTTTTTTCCTCCCAGAAGGAAAAAATATTTACATATATATAGTTAGTTAGATTTAATTTTACGGATATGTAGATAGTTAGATTGCAGCTTATTTGCATGTGGGGCAACAGCTCAAGCCGAGGTTCGGCCACTTTGGCACCCTTGAGCTTGTTGCCACGCTTTCACAGCTGAGTGCCTTCCACGCTCGCCTTTAAGCCCGGTGAAGCAGTCACAGCCACTAATGGATCCAGGGCCGTTAAGGCTAACAGTATATAGTCGACGCATTTTAAACTGAGCCGTCGGCCAATAAATGTCTCTGACAGTAGGAATGTGCACGCAATGCAACCCGTTATCGATACTTAGCTACCTACGTACGAGGGGTCGATGCGTCATCGTGACCTTCATTAGCACTCTGACTCCTGATTGGTCGTTACGAGTAAGGGTTGTTGTTTTTCTATAAATATAAGATTTTTTGTTATGATACTCATTATATTACTTACGCTTCGTTACGCAATACGCACAATGGAGAATTTATTTTCTTTCGTGTTTTTGAAGAAAAAAAATGGCCACATTACGATCTTTACAGTTTCTCTATGATTACGTCAAAACAAACATTTTAACTTACAAATTAAAAACTTTTATTTTCAGATAGCGAAAAATTATTCCTGTTAGTACTTAACATAATTTAGCATATCGATCGTACCTATCCCGTTATCGATATGCACCTCTACAATTCTTACGCGCATCACTACACCTCTCCATAAGACTTGTAAGTGCGAGCGAAACATACAGATAAGTATGATTTACGATCCGAAGTCTCAGTTCATAAAGCGTCGACTTTATAGTCAGTTCGAAGAAAATAATGGCATGGGCTTGTGTTGGTCTGGTTGGTCCAACTTAATAGTAATTGTAGATACTATCTGCTATGCTTATGAAGCTTTGACTGCCGGCACTACGACGTCACATTACGCCATCTTGCTTTTAAGCAAGGCACATGTCTGCTGATGGACGCTGCTAGTGTGGTGATGGTTATGTGACGTCACAATGCCAGCGGTTTCTAAGTATAGTGTATAATCTTTGAGCAATTCTTCACTTAGGATTAGACAAGATTGTTGTCAAATCATATAAGTCTAAAATTCAAATATTTCTTATTAGTCCAGTTTTTTTATAAAATGCCCGGTAAAATGTCAGTGACTACGACATGTGTTTTCGAAACGTCATACAATATCGTCCATTTTAGTACACTGTTGTGCAATATTATTAATGCAATAGAGTTTAATGAACTTTAGGATGCCGTTTGCGAAAACGCTTACATGTAATATTGCAAAGTAATCACTCAAATTCTTCGAATGTTGAATTGTTTTTTTTAAATATTATTGCCTTATTTATTTTTAAACGTACCTTTGGAAAAAATCCGCTCATAAACAGCCAATGTGTGACAATAACATTATATAAGTAAGATAAGTTAAGATGTATGGCACAGAAACACTTCTTTGGAGTTTTTTCTCTATTTGGGGTAGCCCGACCAAAAACCTTGTGTTGTGTTTCTGGTGTAAGTGGGGTTTCCAGAGCTCCTTGATCAAGGTCAGTCGGCAACGCGCTTACGAGCCAGCTCTCAAGTGCAGCTATCGGAATACACTTATTAGTGTTTGGCGAAAGATTTTCAACTTGAGGGTGGTAGATAATGCCAGGTGGGCATTAGCAAAATACCCTAACACCATGCAATGTTTTCATCAGGTTTTCCTTCACCGAAAGTTCAAATTCATTGTAGGTATTGGAAATCACTTCGATCGACGCCATAACCGTACACGCTACTGTTGAACCAACATTGCTTCTAATTCAATGTGATTGAACCAAAAGTTATTGATTTATTAAAGACGCGCATATTATACTTGAGCCATTTTTACAATTCATTCTTAAGTCTAATACAGATATGCGAACCTATCATAGACGCCCACTGCATTGATTAAATAAAATAACGCAAATGTAAATAAAAAAATTAAATATAAAAAGTTAAGTAGATACAAGTTGTTACAACGTATGAGAAACTACTAATAATAAAAAATAATAATTTAAATTAATACTAATATAAATAACAGCAATTTAATGTAATTAACATTGAAACATTAAAATAATTAATTGAAAGGACCAGTGTGTTTTAATTAATAATGGGAAATAAAAAAATTAAAAAATAGAGAGACCAGTGAATATCGATTATTGTAAATTAAACTAAGTGTCTGAGGTGAGATAACTTTTAATCTTGTTAATAATGTTCGGTAATGTCTGTGCAGATATTTCAAAATTATTTCAATATAAACAGGGGTAGAATTTCAAACAGTTACGTATAATCCATAAAATCTTATTAATCGTATTGTTTCAGTGGCTGCATGAAAAACTACTCTTAGTGAATCTTTTGGTGTTCGTTTATAATAATCCAGTTACCGAGACAAGATACGTAGGAAATACCTTTTTGTTTAGACCTTGATATACGTATGATAGGTGCTTGAATAAAATTGATTTAATTACATGCTCTATTAGTGCATTTAAAATATTTTATCAACTCATTTTTGTGTTTTTATTAATTTTTATTAATTTGTATTCTTTAGTATTTGGCTCTTTTTCAATATGCTTAATTTTGTTATTATTTATAATTTGAATTGTTTTTTTTTTTATTTGGCTATTATTATTTGTAACTATTTGGACTGTGATTTGGGATTAGTAATAATAACTCGTATTGTGTTTATTGCTAGATTTTGTGGGAACTGATTTAGGTTCGAGTTTCATTTTTATTTTAAATTAGTAATATGGTATTGTAACTGTTTGTTTCCCTTGTAATAAATAAAATAAAAATAAAATAAAATTAGCTAAAAGCCTCAATGACTATTTAGCATTATATGGACAGCATAACTATTTCTTTGACTTCATTAACCATTCAAAAAAATTGAGCCATCACAGCTTCAAATGCCTATCATCGAGCGACCGAAAGTTTCATTTGGTCTTACCAAGCATCAAACCCGTGAACTCTATCGTTATAGTCAGACATACTGACCGCTAGACCACAGGGAATCTTTCTTGGTATAATAGGTCTACATAATTAGATAGGCAGAATTGTAATAACAGCACGTGGTCTAAAATCAATAGGTCGTTAGCCCACAAGAGGAAGCGAGAGAGGATACCACTACGTCACTTCCACTGTCCCTCTCGCACGCAAGGTCGGCGGCTTCTTCCTTAGGTTATTTACTTGTAATTATTTTCCAATATTTGAGGGTTAAAGTGTTATTATGTACACGTGTTTTATGGAGATTCCTGATTACAGAAATATTACTTTTTTTGGGGAACAAAAGTCTCATAATAATTTTCCTCATCGGACTATAACTATACAATAAAATAGAAAGTATGTTGGCAAAAATATGTTGTTGTATATGTTGGAAAGTATGTATGTAAATCATATTAATTTATTGTTTAATATAGAAAGATTATTTATTACGTGTGGATAGAAACAATAACTTTATAAGAAATAAACAAATACATATTTTAAAGTTTACATGCGGTTGACAACACATTTTCCGGGGTCAACGACCCGTTAACACTGGTTATTATAACAACGTAACGTACATTGCTTACATTTCAAGATTGTATAAATTTTCTTTCTATTTCTGTATTTTTTATTTTACCTTTTTAAATCTATTTTATAATAATTAAATCTTAAAATAAAAAATGGTACGCGCATGCAGGTTTTATGTAATTTAAAAAATAAATATTTGAATTTTAAAATGTTAGCAAAAAAAATTAATTCGCCAACCACGAAAAGCGGTAGTGTAATATCGCTGAGCGATTCCACATTCAAACTAGAGTTCAACAGCATTTCACCGAAATCTACTTTGTTTGGGTCCCCGGGTCAATGAACCTCGGTGACGCCGTTGCGTCTGTGTGCGCGCGCCGATCCATCCGTATACACCGACGTACGGTCACACATAAAACCTGCCTTAGGTTCAGAGCGGCCCTGACGGGCAATTTTGTCTCTTAATTACAAAGTAATTGTACACATTTTTCAACTTGTAATTTTTAATTTCGTAGGTATATACGCCACGTTTGTTGTACGCGAAGGAATTTTCCCTTAAAGATGAATTTTGAAGGATTTTTCTCCCGGTGAAGCGACGGGGCGACTGAACTATCACTATGAGCTAAGTTGATTATTCGGTTCGAATGAAAAAAAATATATAATTTTTTCGTGAGCCTGACCGAAGATTCGTCAATGCGTCAGTTACGTTCGGGCCGCTCTGGCGTCAACATCTTCCGACTTGCCAGTTGCCTTCGCGAAGTCGAGTTAAGCATAACCTATAGTACAAAATACAACGTACAAATTTTTTTATTCCAGCCAGTGAGGTGATCGCATCTTGTTTTATCCAAGTGACAGTGCCTATAAGTGCAACAGTGACTGATATAATATTTGGAAATGGAACGTAGTGGCGTCTAGCAACTTCTAAATTTAAAATTTAAATCTTGCGTTCGAAGTAAATTCGAAATACAGGGTTTTAGATAATTGAGCATTTTGTTGTTCGGTTAACTAAAATCGTTTGAATTCCAAAAATAAACAAATAATTGGCTTGAAAAAAATTACAGATAAAAAATATTTTAAATTCAATAAATTCTTCTTTCTGTCTTGGTTTTTTGTTTACAGATTTTTGTGTTTGCAAAATTTTTGATTGAATTTTGAAAAAAAAAAACATAGTGTTTAAGTGGAATAATTACAATAAATTTTAAAATAAAACAGTGCCTTATGTAAAATAAATATTTTAAAAGAAAGGAAATACAAAAACAAAGTCACGGAGACAAAATGCCAAAAAACTTATTACTCTTCAAAAAGATAATACCAGAAATAAATTTCGCAAAAAGAAATCTCACATCGCCTCTTGGCCGGAATATATTTATCAGTTAAAAAAGAACTGGTGCTCGATAAATAAAATTAAAAAATAAATCAACATAGTTGAAGAAACAGTCTAGGAAGTGCCATAAAGTTTTCTCGAAGAAAAATCTTATGGTGATACATAGAAGCAAAACAGTTGCCTTAACGACATAGTCGACAAAATTAAACAAAACAAAAACAAACACAAAAATTTTATTTCGGAAAAAAATTCAAAAAAACACCGGATAGTGATACTAGTGCGTAGCCGAAAATGCGAATTCGATTCGCGAAACTGAATCATTGGCCGAAAGTAACCTAATAATTTTTTAAAAAAAAAACAATACCAACTTAACAAACAACAAAATAGATTTCAATTTTCGAAAAATTGATAACAACCGAATCATGAATAACAATCAATTCCACGAGCTATTTGGGTCGCAATGGCCACCCGATCAACACGGCGGGCATTCGTCGGCGACGACCATGCTGCACCAGCATTCCCAGCTACAAGGGATGCAGCTGAAGACGGAACCGCACACCGACGTCGGAGTTCGAATGCACGGCCAGATGGGTATGGACATCACATCTGGATCTGTCGCAGACAGTACTTCACCACCGCCCGGGAGCAGCGAAGGAATGTTCGGATCATCAATCTCTGGGATGTTCATGGATAAGAAATCCGCTAATTCCATTCGAGGTATTTTTTCTCTTCATAAAACATTTTTTTTTTAGCACTGGCTATTTAATAAGCCATAGGCCTTAAACCTCAGATGGCTTTTACAGCTTAACCGAGCTTGGATTAAAGTGTTTTTTCTTTTTCTAATATTATGATACTCAAGAGGTCGTTTCTTAAACGCGCTAAATCTTTGGAACTGCCAATCAGATTTGTAAAATTATTCTTATTAAGTGCCAATTGTGCCCTTGTCTTACCGAAGCTGCGATATGTGTCAATAGCTTTAAAATGATGTCCAAATCATTGATTTAATGAACAGTTGACGGTAAAACACCTTTGAGAAATAGATAATGGATTAAACACTTTATTAAAATTATCACCACTCTATACTCCTGCGGGATAAACAAACAATATGCTATTTACATTGGTGTTGCTATCCATCCCCACGTCATGTTTTTCTTTTTACTTTAATAGGCAGAATAAATGGAGTGTCACTTCTGCATTTGTATATTGATTTACTTTGTATATCAATTGTAAACCACACATGGAGCAACGAACGAGGAAACATTCAATACTCAATTGACAATTAAAGATACGTTATATGAACAAAAGTATGTCTTATTTGTTTTAATACGATATGCGTAGGGTTGTCAAAGTTAAGAAAATAAGTGTTTTTTATTAATGTTATCAATACACTGAATACTTTATGTTTTCCCATGGTCCCTAATTGATAAGTCTCTTGTGTTCAGAGCATAACTAGTATACGATTTTCTTGCCAACCCTGCAATAGCAAGTGAGATACAAATGGAAGATATTTCTCCAAATTCATTGTCTGTTAAATTTGCTGAAGTTAATTTTGGTAAACTGAACAAAACTTCTTTCTCTTAATAACTCCAAACCCACTCCTTTATATCGATTCATAATATACCTCTTAACTTAATAACATAGGGCTTATAAATTGGAAAAGTGATGCAATGCTATACATAAAATAAAAACAAAATAAGCCTTTTATTTCCTAATCGTTCTTATAGTTTCTTACAGTTAAATTTTTAAGATTATTGATATTTTTAAATTTTTTTTAAGGAATCCCTTCTCAGGTGAAGGTCTCTTCCAAAGCTTGCCCCTTTTCTCTATCTTGAGCTGCCTGTTGCCTTTGTGGGCCAGCTATTTTCCTAATTTTGTCTTCCCAACGTGTATATGGTCATTCTTGAAGGCATTTGTCCTTTGGCCCTTTCCAAGTTGATATTCTGAATACGTGCCACATGACCAGCCCACTTCCATTTGAATTGTTTTGCATATATAAGAGCATCTATTGTGTTTAATTTAAATCTTATTTAAGATTTAGCATGCTGCGTTTCATGCCCCGCTGGCATGTAGTTATTATATTTCTCGTTTTTTTCGTGAATTTCATAAACTCAGGAAAAAGACACGTATTCCATGAGTTTCTTTATTAATAATATGGGCATATTACATTTGAAGACTTCTCTAAAGATCTAATATTTATTCCATGTACTTTTTACTCCTCTCTCGACTTCTAATTATACATTTAAGGAATATTACATAATTACTCGACAACCCTGATCATAGATTAACATATAAAGAAAGTAGTTATATTCCAAAGTCCTGAACTAGTTACTGCATTTAAAATTGTTGATAAGTACCTACTAGTTTTTTATTCAAGTGTTTAGACTAATATTAAAAAAGCTAGAGGAGCCCCGCGGCTCTGCACGTGTTTATTACACCGTAATTCGTTTCATCTCGTAATTTTATTTTTACTCCTTTTATTATCAATTTATTTATCCAATAATTTGAGGAACGACGTAAGCTTCCCGTGTTTGCACAAGAATCAGTCATGCCGTTTTACAGTTAAATCCGGATATACAAACAGACAGACATAATTTTTTTATATCATATTCGTGATCAGAGTACTTTTTAATAGATGTCTATAGGGAAATTTGGATCAAAAGTTACATGTACAGATAGAACCACTGATTTATTCATATCATTTAAATAAAAATCTCGTGTCACGGTGTTATTGGTCGCACTCCTCAGAAACGGATGGACCGATTTTTATGAATGTTTTAATGTATATTATTAAGTGATTAGAGAATCCAGAATTCAGATTTTTTTTCTATTTTTTCAGTTTGCCATGTTCATAGATCAATCGGTTTACATACAGTAATAAACCGAGATGGCAGGAATCACGACCACCATACACATAGTGATAAGTATATCACTGATTTTCTTTTAATTCTTACGTTCCGGGATCACTCAGTGTGTATCCATTAATACGCAGACGAAGTCGCGGATAACAGCTAGTAGATACATATAAATTGATTTTTGTATGTATGTTCAGTTTTTGTCGAAACTATATGGAACAATAGTCATTCAAAAAACTTTGTTATTCATTGACTTGTATTGACTTTTATTTTCTTTTTCTGTGTGCTATCAATAAAGGGTTAAAGATTAATGGGTTACATTCTGATTATTGTTTTTTAATTAGGTTAGGAAAATGAAGTAATCCTATTGGTGGATTTTTCCGCGCTCACCGCTTAGCTGCCTCTTCGTTTTTTTTATACTACAAAGATGGCAAACATGCATACGACCCGCCTGATAAGCGGCTACCGTACCCTATAAACGCTTGTAATACCATAGATATCAATAGCGCCTTGCCGACTTTGAACCCCAATACTCCAAGGAGCTCTGAAACCCCACTCACCGCAGGAACACAACGCGAAATCATTTGGTTACGATCTTCTGTAGGAATTTCTAAAGAACATTCTCTTTGCCCTACCTCCCTTCTCTACGCACCTGGTGAATAAACAGCCTAAATGTGTTTGGCAGCCTAAATTTTTAACTAGAAAATATCCTACCATTATGATGATATTACTTTTGTTTAGTAATTCAGAGTAGTATTCGATAAAAAAATTTTTAAATATATTCCGTACATAAACTTCTTCGGTCTATTTAAATTAACTTTTAGATTAATTTATTTCCTTTTCTATACATAATTATAATTTAAAATTCGTATGCAACTTTAAAAATAAACATCATTTTTTTTTTAAACTTTGAAATCCATTGTTGGTTATCTCGAACGTTCCCAATTGCATTTAAATGTTTGTGTCCCACATTTATAATAATTTTCCACAATTAACCTATAGGCATTTTTCTTTGTTAGGAATTAGTGTTAATTGCACAAAAATTTGGGTTAAGACAACAGTTCGTCAGGGCTATCATTGTGCGACGGCAAATCGCGTCACCTCTAGGGCTTGTACGAAATTGTATAATTCAACTAATCGTATATATTATTTCTCAAAGGCGTTTTTCCTGGCAACGCTATATCTCCGTCGATTCTTCATCAGAATTAATTACCCAAGAAACAATTTAAAGCTTATGTTCTCCGTTATTGGCAAAACATAGGTTAAAATTAATGCTTTGAATGCCATCTGTTGATGCTAATAAAAATATATTGAAGGTTTATAGTGAATAATATATTGAAGATTTTATTTACATTGCTAACATTATATAATATGAAAACTATAGTCATGAATTATCATTATATTGATACGTGAAGCAAAAACTTTGTACCCCTTTTCTTGCGTATTGCGTGCACGGAAGACTGTGAGATGTGGCATGGTTAAAGTTTATATGGATAAGGAGTGCAGAAAGCTAAAAATTATCTATAATATCTGTTACTAATATATTAATTTAAATAAATTAATACTGTGAATCCTAACCCGACCTGTGCCTTTGAACTTAGACCCCCCAAAATATTGACATTCTCACTCAATGAAAAGTGACAGCAAGTGATATAATATTCATTGTTTAGGTTCATACTGCAAATGTCAAACAGAAAATAGTCTATGATTAAAAAGTAGCTGGTCGTATTTGGATCAATGAGCGACCGCTAGTCTAGTTAAATATACAATTGATATAATTGAAGTATCTGTTTGTAATGTAAAATTAACAGTTTTAATCAATGCTTATCAAAGTATAAACGATACTCATAACAAAACACGATTTTTAACATTTTTTGTCTGCCTGTCTGTTTGTTCCGAGTAATCTCCAAAACGGTTGGACCGATTTTGACGGGACTTTCACTGGCAGATAGCTGATGTTATAAAGAGTAACTTAGGCTACTTTTATTTTAGAAAAAGAATTAGGGTTCCGCGCAAATTAAATAATCTAGTAATGGTGAATCAATTCGAGCTCTTAAATGACTTACGTTGAGTAAACCAAAGGAGGTATATGAAATTAATGAACTACATAATTATAGATATTGAAAACACCTACAAAAACGTCAAGGGTGTCTATCTTCTATGAACCACTCACAATAAGCATTTTTGTCCTGAAAATAAACGGGAGCGGAGGTAGCACGATTCGCGCATGTGCCCGATCCACGACATTCTGTAGTCCACGCGGACACATAGTCTAGAATAATATGTATTGATGAATCACATAATAATTTATGTTAAAATTTGTCCTCACTGCATGACTCGTAATTTTTTTTCGATGATACGTAATTTTTGAACTTTATTAATTATTTCAATTTTATTTATTTGTATAGATTGTACGTTTTAGTTTCTTTTCCTTAAATCGACACTTGAGATTCCAGCAATGAGTTTTATGATAATTAATTATATCGAGGGGTGACGTAATAGTGATACGGAGCACATTTAAAGGGCTATTCCACGTGCCACGGCCGGCCGCGGTCGCTACGGGTGAATGCACTTGACACTTGCATTTTTAATCATGAGTCAGGGTGTTGAATTCATTTTGAACACGTTTGTTATGACAGTTGTATTGTTTTTTTTTTTTCTCAATATTAGGTAATGTATTTGTAGCTCTTTACCTTTTAGTCCTTATTAGGTCAGAAGTTTATTTCTCCTTTGTTTTTATTTGTTTATACTTCATACATATTTATGCCAATGTCACGTGGATAGAATATTCCTCTTATCTTCAGAGTTCTAGCAAAGTTATAACAAGGTGGTGGCTTTCATGTCAAAAGAGTCCAGGAAGTTTTTATGGCAGCTTAAAATTCATGCTTCTAGAAGGTAATTATTTATAATGCACTTCACTTGAGCTCAATGATCAAACTAAATCCCGAACAATGCCACCAATACTACATAATATCAAGGTTGGTATGATTTAATCATTTTGCTTGATTTAAATCAAATTATTCTTTCAAAGATTGATTGAACAAACAAACAACAAATAGACAAAAATCTTTACTTTTATCTATTAACAAAACTTAAAAATTAAGGTATAACAGTATCTAAGTAAATCATATAGTCACTCCGCTATATAGATATATCATTGTCATTAATATAATATTTGAACAAAAAAAATCCAGTCAATGAAACTTGGTGTACACAATTCAAAATGTGGAAAGTACTTGGTCAACAGAATCTGAAGACGCTATAAAATAACATACCATCAAGACTGTATCCCCGAAGAGTTAAGCAGAGGTGTACTGATATACACCCACAGTTCGCTGTGTATGTTTTAGGTCCCATATAATAGGGGGCGAGTCTATTTCCATTAATCGGGCACAAAGCCAAACTCCGAGCTACTATTTAGATTTACATAGAAATACCCGGTAAAACTTTATGAAGAGGCTATCACCCCAAATATTATAGTTGTCTCAATATTTTTGAGTGTTCATCTTTCTCAGACAAATTTTTTCGACGAATGAAAGATCGTAATAGTACTTCTAGATAAGTATACAAACACCGCGATAGGAGAAGGCTTTAACACTATACCTGAATGTGACTGAGGTGGCGTTTTGCTCAATTTATTGACTAATGGAAGGGGCGGAATAATGTCAGATTGTCTGCCAACTCGTTAGGTAAATAAGCGCCATCTAACTAAACTAGAATTCAGAACTGAATCGATCCAGACATTCCCGACTGACTTCGAGTAAGAGGTCAACGTGGTCATAAATTAGCGTCGAACGGCCTTGAACCCGGTGATGTGAGCAATTCACTCATTCGGCATAATGTCGGGGATGACGAAGCCGAATAATGCTTTAACTGTTCCAGAACTTTTTTTATCACTTATGACACAAAAATATAGGTACAGAAAGACGACTCCGGTTTGCCTCGAATTTAGTTTTACCCACACTTGACTGTAGCTCTAGGGTTGGCAATCTAAATTACTGCCGTTGTTAGGAAAATGGGCGCATCTAACTAAACACAAATCAGAGAGGATAGATAATAATAAATATATGAAATCTTTAAAAAAAAGTCCTTTTTGTCCTTTTAGACTAACTGTAATTTAAATAATAAAAAAATATTTCTGCATTTATATTAATATGTAAAAATCTCCAAATTAATTACTGAAAAACGTTGGTTACAAAAATGAATTCATTTTCGATTAATTTAGTATTTATTTATGACCACAATGCACATGGTGATAATCCCGTCATTCTTCTTCTTCTTCTTGTTTTGGCGCCGCAAAAGCACTTGCCAGTGTCAATGTTTTTAAGCCTTCATAACATTTTCCATTATAAAAAGTGGGGTTTTCAGTGTCAATGTTTTTAAGTCCTTGTAAATTTTTCCAGCGTCAACGTTTTCAAGCTTTCGTATTAATATACAATAAAAACAAAATGGCGTCCAATAAGATGGTGGCCGCCTTGTTAGAACTTTCTAGGGAATTTTTGTGGGATCCCAGAATTCATGCTCTTTGTTTATATTTATAATCCACTTCACTTATGCACAAAAACCAAACTATATCACGCAAAACTCCACCAATATTACATAATATAGGGTCAAAACTCAAGAAAATTAAATATCCCGCCAAAAACTTATAATCCCGTTATGTAACTCTTTTGCTTTATCACGTTTCGGTATCTGCCAGTATATATCCAGCTGCCGAGAAAGTTGCTCGGCGGCGATGAATTATCGATCTCTCGGTGGTCACCGTCATTTTTGGATTGTATTGTTGTTACCACAAAGCACAGTAACATTCACTTTGCCGTTATAATATTTAAAAAAATAGTGAACGAAGTCGGGGGCCAGCTAGTAAAGAATTAAAGGCGTTAAATAAATAACCTACATTTATAATAAAGATCTCATTTCTTTATCACACGAATGACCTTGACATATAAAATAATCCAATTGGTTGGTAGAATATCGGTTACCGTAAAAAATTCAAAATCCGAACGAGGTCAACGACCTGTGACATCATCGTTATGGTTGTATGCAGCGGATTGCGGCCATAAAGGAGATCATTATTATTATTATTTAAAATTCAAATCGTTGAACACCTAACTTCGGTTTCGAGGTCACTGACCCGTGACACCGCGGTGACGTCATGCGTCACGCTGTCACTTTTATTTTAGGGCACGTTCTAAAAACGAATGCGTTTTATTAAACGTTAGTTTTTCTTTTTTTGAACGAAGAGTGTTAATTGGCTATTTTTGTATAAAGTAAAGGTGAGATAGCGATACATTGTTCGTGATGTTTCTTTTTCTATTGTTGTTAGTGCAAGTCATAAATGCGGATAATTATGTACCTATTGATAGTTATTGGTGTGAAATCTTTTTTAATACCCTTGTGATTTGAAACGCGGTGAAAGGAAAAAGCGACTCTAAAAAGAGACAAACGCATAAATCTATAGTATTTACCCTGCGAGAGAATGAGATAGAATATATTATACATAGTTAATGCAAATCCTGATTTTCCCGACATCGATCATCTTCGAATTGGAATAGCAGCGGCGACCAGTGTGACCAGACTTGTACGAACTGTTGTATATAGATGTACAAGTAATGGCTAGTTCGAGTCCCGTTGTTTATAAGATTTTCCAAAGGATATTTTAAAGAAGATATTTTATTTTCTGAAGGTTTTACTGCTACCACGTGTGAACTGAACACATGTTTTTTTTCTCTTTAGTTAATATTCGTATGAACTAAATTTCATTTGGTTTTATTTACATTCAAAATGAATTGTATTAGGCCCATGATAACTGATAACATAGATTTTCTTTTACTTTATATTACATGGGATATTTAATTATTAACGAATGAACGGTAAGTAGTAATACTAAACAGTGCCAAAAATATTGGCATTTTGAGATTAAAAAAATTCTTTATTTTTCCCACGAATAGTCATTTGTTTATCACAAGACCCTTAGCATTAATTTTTTTAATTAGTAGTCTTGTACTTATACCCTACTTTCTATTCTTTACATAATTATTTGTAGAGACATATACTATTACATAAATGTTTTTTTATAAGTCTTATAGCAGCACAAAATACATGTAAATACAATATTGACTAGTCGCCACTATCATTATTTAAGCCCTATGTTAAATAATAAACTTAATAAAACGATCAATATTTATTCACTGGTTAAACGCAAATGTAAAAAACTTACAGTTAATTGGCTCCTAGATCTTACTTATGAGGACACAGAACGACTTCTTTCTTTTATTTAGTATATGTACAAAATAATTGCACCTAAATTATTCATACTTACACAAAGGGTTACACTAACTCATACGAATACCTACATATCATTAAACACACATGTACACTAACACACACCTGTTTTATTAAGTTTTATATTACTTTATGATGACGTTATAATCATAATAACTTATAACATTATGTTTATTTTTTTACTTTTGTATTGTTCACAACTCTTGTGTACATTGCAAAAGTAAAAACTGAAATATTATTGCGCAATCTACAACACAACTTTTAACTAAAGTACTTTCAACGTGTCATTCTGTTGTTTTATAATAATATGTTAATGTTAAAGTTTTTTTTTATCTTTATAGATTTGGCCCAAGAACCATAAACAATTTTAAATTCTAAGTAGTTTAATATTAAAGTAAAATTGCATTGAAATTGGTTCAGTAATTTTCAAGTAATGCGCATTCTAACAAGGATAATTTGTTTTAATTATACATAATAATATGTATCTACATAATTATAAACAGAAAGATCGAAGAAAGAGATGACGATATTGGAGTAGATAACTTTTCTATGTTACCTAATTGTGACGTCAATTACCTGTAATCTGGGTAATACCATAGTTTATAGGCCGTGGTAATACGGCCAGGATTACCTCGGAAGCGCGTCCCGGGTAAACGAAACGCGGTGCGGTTATGATTCGTTTGTTACCTATATGTGGTCATTGTCGTCGGGTAGCTTTTTTGGGAGTACCAGTTGTCACTCGCTGACATGATTGTGTCATGTTCGTGCCCAATTTTGAATTTCGATTAATTTACAACGTGATAATAAATATTTATCTTGTTCTATATATAGAGTTCTAGTGTTATTTTTATATTTCGAATGGAATAGGGTAGTAAGTCGAAAAAAAATATTTAAGGTCTTTCTATGAACTAGCTGTTGGGAATAATCCTGGGTCATGCCACGCAACTTTTTTTAGACCAGGTTCCTCCAGGTTCCTCATGTCCTTTAATTATTTAAAAACTATATTTGAATCTCACATACATCTTACAAAATGATTGCAGATTCATGTCCTTAGTTATTATTTAAAATCTACTATACTTTGGTGCATAAGAATCAAACTACGTCACGTAAAATGCCGGCAAAATTACATAATATAGAGTCAAATAACATAAGTTTATTAATTAAAATAAAAAAAATCACATGAACAGTTCAAGAGCCCGTCAAAAACTCCATTTGCCGTTTTTTACTCTTTTTAGATTCTCCGCGGAAACGATCGAATAGGAAGAGACATAACCTGTGAACTTGAGAACATTTAAATTTGTAATGCTCATAATACGTTTCATTTTAAAAATAGAACACAGCATCTCACTATAGGTAAATACTCGATCTTTAAATAAAATGTTCGGATATCGTTTACTTGTGTTTACATTCACACGATTCGATTAAATTTAGTTTTGGCAACGCAAGTTTTCGTATACGTTAAAAGGTCGATGATCTTTATTGTATTTAAATTGTTCTAATTCATTACTCTTCTTTCTCTAATACTTTAGATAATATTATAAAGCAGAGAATTTAATTTTTTTTGGACGCGCTAATCTCTAGAACTTCTTTTTTGTATTCTATAGACTATTTATTTATTGAGGAAGATTATAGACTATAGAACTTTACGCTACGATCCTAAGGAGTGGAGCAGTAATCATGAAAATCAACCAATCTGACAAGATATAGGCAAGTACGAGAAGTTAGAAAAACGACTACACGAGTGCGTTGGATGGCGGTGCAGTGGAGAGGTTGTGGAATAAATTTAACACGCGTGAAACCGAGTGGAACATATAGTTGCATATACATATATAGAAAGCTAGACAGAAATTATCGGATCGATGTAATTATGATAACAAGCTGAACCTAGAGGAAATGTCTTTCAAACTCTTAAGTGGAGATGCCAGACAGAACCAGAACACACCTATAGATGCTCCGAAACAATTTTTTTAACAAGAAAATGGTAGTTAGGCATTCGGGCATTGGCATGGGCCAAGCAATGATTTGGCTTTATTCCCGTATTTAAGAAGAATATTAACTTCGCATTATGTATATTAAAATTTGTTTAGGACCATATATGTTAATTCCAAACTAAGGTTCTCTTGTATTATGGTAACTAAACAGCTGATATAATATACATATGTACACTACATATTACACCTAGACACACAACTGACCGGGTTATCACACAAAGGTCAGTCACAAAACCCACCACGACTCCTATCAATTAGATTTTAGTCAAACACTAAAGTTTTTTTATGACTAATGGCACTTCCACTTTAAATTAAGTCTTGTTAACTAAAAACATTTTCAATGCATACTCCTTGAAGATCTATTCATAGGTATTCGAATTTCGAACACAACCGACGCAGCTCGGCAATATAAAATGTATTAATGTCAAAATTAATAGCTGTACGAAATTAAATTCTATTTCTTGGCCATTACGACTAACATAGTGTTTCTAGAGTCGCAAAGTTGTTTATGTATCATGATGTTGGTTCGGACAACGGCGGTCGTTGACCCGTGACGCGGGCCGTTAGATTAAAATTCAAATTTGTAACTAGAGTTGTGTTTTGGAACTTTTTTAAACGTAATTGTAAGTTCATCGGCCTATGACGTATTTTGTGGGTGTGTTACATTTTTGTGAAGGTTTTTTTTTAGTCGAACTGTCGTGTTAAAAGTAGTTTATTTAAAAAAAATGCGTGTACCCGCGTTTTTAAATTCTTTTTACCGATTTATTATGATTAAGAATTTTTAATTCTTTTTAAAATATATGTATTAATAAAATCATTATTATTATTAGTACTGAATTATATAAAAAATAGTGGTGTGCCTGCGGCTCTGCACGCGTTTGATATTAAGCAGTAGGTAGTTATTTACATCCCGTAATTATATTTTTATACATATTATTGACTTTTCATATTTACTTCCCGTGTACAATTATCTTCAAAATTGGTTGAAAAATTATCAAAAAAGTTTTTTTACATGTTTCCGAAATGATTACTATCGATTCTTTTCCCCTATCAATTATGAAATCACGTAGGTATGCATCCCGTGTACGAAATATTTTCAAAAGCGATTGAGAATTAATATAAATTAAATTTTGTGGTTTTTTTTACGATTCTTACGAGTGTTAATAATAATTGTCCATAGCACATCATTCGTGGAATGCCTTATACTTCCCGTATACAAAATTTCATCAAAATCAGTTATGAATTACTTAAAATATATATTTTTTTAATTCTTTTTTAACATTTTTTAAAGGAATATTGAAAATTCTTACACAATCAAATGACCAATGACATAAGATCCCGTGTACAAAATTTCATAAGAATCGGTTAAGCTGTTTTTAAGTTATATATAGGCATACAACAGGACATACACAAAAAAAATTCATGATATAATTGTGGTCTGTATATTTCATATAGTACACCTATAGAAAATTTTGGAAAAATATTAAATGTACAGACAGAACTAGAGATTTATTAATATGAGATTCGTCCGAAAAAATTCTGCCTAAACAAGATACTTTAAAAAAACTTGAACCTCCTTCGTATATTAGCGGTCAGGTACAGATACTAAAGCAGTATGAAAAGAAAAGAATGAAGTTATTTATTGCGAAAAATTTGAAACATAAAAGTTATTCGTAATACGAAACCAGAGATAGTTCGTAGCATTGTGAACTTGCAAACCAAAAGTCATCACTCCAAGCTTACGTGCGTAAATAACTTCCTTGTCAAACTTGCAAATGGTTTCTATGGCAGATTATATTTACCGCATTTCTTCTAGTTATACGTGTCGCATAAAATTGGTTACGATATAAATTTGATATCACGTACCGAAAAAGAATAACACCGTAAATATAACTGGGAAAATAGAAAGATTAATTAAAAATTTGTATGTCGCGTGAAAAGGTATCAGAAGTGCCAACCTACAGGCGATAAAACGGTGATAAAGATAATCGAATTCAAATTTTTAATAATGGAACAACGGTCGTGTGCACGCAACCTCGCGTAACGGCCTCCAAGCGAACGGTATACCGAAACATTCCAAATTCGAAAACCTCGCCCGCTCCGTGACGTCACACGGGCGTGATACAATTTCAAAGTTCGAATGTTTGAACGGTGCGTCGGGGTCGGTAACCTGTGACGTCACGATCAGCTGGCCGAGTGCAGCGGGGCAAGTCAGGTCGGTGTATTTCGCTACAGCTATCTCCTTCTATCATGCATTCGATTGTGTCAGTGCTGATCCGGTATTCCCTTATCTTGTGCAAGCTGTAAATAAAAATTATATTATCTGAAGAAATGAGGTTTTTTTTTGTAAGAATTTTGTCGTTCCTGTGACTTTGTTTATCTAGTGGTTTTTTTTTTTAATTTATAGTAGCACAGCAAATATAACTGATTATGCACAGGCTGATCCAGAAACGCGACACGCAAAAGCGAGACACTATGACAGACTTTTCACCACATGCAAACAACCCTACTACCCCGCTATCACCATTTCATTCATATCAGCCTCCACCACATGCAGGTGAGGTTAGTTTGGGTGGCTCAGTACTGAAGAAGTAATTTGACACCCTTTACACCACAAACATACAACTTCTAACATATTTTTATAAAAATTATCTTAATCCAATCATAATAATGATTGATACTGCTTCTGTTGATTACATTTGTAAATAAGTGTTAATCAAACAATTATTTAAACTAGCGGTCGCCCCATAATCGAAATTCGGCCAGCTACTTTTTGATCATAGACTATTTTCTGTTTGACATTTGCAATATGAACCTAAACAATGAATATTATATCATTTGCTGTCACTTTTCATTGAGTGAAATTTGTTGAAGTTACGTTGGTTGAAATATTTAAATATAAATTTAATCAACGTTTATAAGAAAGGCAGATATTGTTTTAAATTTATTTTACAATAAAATTTTCTACGTAATACTATTAAGTGAGCAATTCTTGTATATACTTATACATGTAATTTGCTTCTAGGAAACGACTCCAACGATTAGGATTAAACTACGTCTTTAGATATTTTTTTTAGAACTGACTATACTGTTAGCCATAAGGGCTCTGGAGCCTAAGACGGCTTTTGCGGCTTCACCATTGCTATTGGGTGCGAGCGCTTCAGGCACTCGCCGCGAAAGCGTGGCAACATGCTCAAGGATCCCAAAGTGGTCGATCCTCGGCTTGGGCTGTTGCCGTAGTTGCAATTAAGTAGCGAACTGGCTAATTTCCCTATCCGTAGAATACACATAGTATACATGTTCCTGCCTACTGTGGGGAAGGAGGGAACATGTTTAAATGAATTAGTGATCTGTCAATATTTTCAGAGTCTAACTAGTACAGAAAAAGAAAAAAGAAGGTCCCTTACAGAATCTATGTTCCTGTGTGGTGTGTATGAGTGTGGGGTACAGTGTAAATGTCTGTGAGTAGCTAATGATTGCTATTTACATAATGTTTTACATTCCAAGTTCACCTAGATAGGTGTTTTCCTTTTTTTATGTAATACAACAAGCGCCGCTCTCTCACCCAGAACTAAACTTCAACTAAAAGTTCCAAAAGCCTTATTAGACCTTGGAACTATGATTGGCTTACAATTACACCACTACCTAACAATAGCCGCTTATATTAATATAATTGTCCCATTAAATGTTTTAAGGGATATTGGCTAATTGTATCGCATAGCATTGACAGTATAATATATTTCGCAACTGACATTCGCTCTAACCAACGTCAATTGGTTTTTTGTTGCTTAAAACGGAACGTTGTGTCTATTGTCTCTTCGTTCCGTTACACGCAAGACGTGAATTATGAATTGTTTTTGAAGGCACTATTTTTATTGTTTTAAATATTAAATAATGAAATGTATGTACATAATTATTTAATTTTCTATAATATTAAAACAAAAATTATATAATAGGTTACATTAATAATTAAGAGAATGAATTTAAATAATAATATCCACCAGTGAAGAAATCATGGTTTTTTTACACTGATGAAATAATAAAAGTTAGCTCGATGTTATTTGCTCTCGTTTATATTTTAGATTTTATCTTTTTTGTATATATATGTTTTTGTTTTTATTGTATTTTATTTATTTCTAAAATAGGTTAAGGGTAAAAAATATACTTGTAAAAATATAAAAATATATACCCCATAACAAAGCATCTAAACATCGATAACAGCCTACATAAAGATTAAAAAATTGAATTAACACAAACAAGAGGTAGGGCTCAGAGAAGTTTCTTTGAATATTTCCCTCCATTTGGGGCAACCCGACTTGTGGAACATCTCTCCACCCTACAGAAGATTGCGGCTAAATAGCCTTGTGTTATGCTCCAGCGGTGAGTAGGGTTTCTAGACCTCTTTGGGTTCAACGCAACGCACTAGTGATATTCTGTTGCTACAGGCGTCAATAGGCTACAGTATCCACTTACCATCAGCCTACGTCACCATCGCCACACGTGTTGAATTATGGATTTGTTAATTAACAAAATCATTACATTAATCGTTTTAAATGAGTTTTATTCCATTAATATTTAATTTAACCAATTTATCAGGTATCATCATGAGAGTTCATTTGTTGTGTATACGTATATATATGTGTGTGTGTATATATGGTAACATATATATGTATTAGCATGTGCATATAGATAATAATTTCATCATTTCATTAAGTTATACCTATAGAATCGTTTACGGCCACCTGAGGCGTTTGTGGAAAATGTTTTGTAAAATATCGGCTTCCAAGATATAGGCTCTGCCTAATTTGCAAATCACTGTTTAACTTTTTGTAAATCTTGTGTATAATTTTTTTTTTATTTTGAGTGTAGTCGCTTAATTAACTGTGTTAATAACTTGGGCTGGTAGAAAGAATAAAAAGTCAATTCTAGTTTGCTGGGGTAGTGTCCAACTCGCCACCATGTGCGCCACTTCGTCATCAACGCATCCATATAGTCTGACAATGGTCTTACTTCCTGTACTTGCTTACATGTTTAATTGACGTTCACGCTTACTACTCTACTCTTTAGTGTCGTAGCGTGAAATTAGTTTGTAACCTTCCTCAATAAATAGGCTACAAGGTGCAAAACGATTTTTTTCGAATGTGACTGGTAGTTGTAGTAGTTTAGCTCGTGCAAACAAAAAAAAAACAAAATCTCTTGAGATTTATAATAATTAGTGCCTACGCTTGAAATATTAATTAACTAGCTATGCCCGCGGCGCCGCTCGCGTGCATCACAGAATGCCGTCGATGGGCACACGCGCGAATCGTTCTAACCCCGCTCCCGGTTATTTTAAAGACAGAAAGACTTATGTTTAGGTCTTTTTAAGATTTAAAATGATGTAATACATTTATTTGATATATCTGTTATGGTTTATTCAGCGTAAGCCATTTAAGCGCTCGAATTAATTCCTCACCACCGATTTATTTTATTTGCGCGAAACCTTAATGCTTTTTCTAAAATAAAAGCAGCTAAGTTACTCCTTATAACATCAGCTATCTGCCAGTAAAAGTCCTGTAAAAATCGGTCCGACCAATTCGGAAATTACTCGGAACAAACAGACAAACAAATATTTAAAAAATGGGTCTGTGTCGTAGGTATGGCAAATGGTTTTATATGCATTTAATAAAAAGCTGTTATTTTGATATTACCAACAAACACTCCAATTTTATTAATCATATATAATAGATAAATAGAATGAATAAGCAAATAAAATTCCAACATGCTAGATGGCGCCTATAGGCGATGTTCACCGGGCGCTATACTCATGTTTTTGCCAGTACTAAGGTCCAATCGATCCCGTTCCCACTCTACTATGAAGTTATCAATGTGTTTATTATCACGCACACATAGAGATGGTGAGTCGTCGGCCGCGCTCCGACCTTGCCTCCGGGGTCGACGAACTCGTCCTACCAAAAATGGCGCTCGTTAGTTATAACATTTTTGAATTTCACTCTGTTTATTTATTACCAGTGTTATGATTAAAAATGTTAACGTAATTGAATTTTGAAAAGGTTATTTCTCACGAAAATATTATATTTAAAAAAAAGTTGTTTTCTGTCGGCCAATTATGGCTTATCTTTGTAAACTAAATTTAGAATTCTTTTTATGTATTTGTTTTTATGTAATTTGGAAGAATTGCATAGAGCACAAGCACACATTTTTATTGATAAAGTAGCTATGCCCGCGGCTGCGCTCGCGTGGCCTGTAGAATGCTGTCGCCGCGTCGGTCGGGCGTACGCGCGAATCATGCTACCCCCGCTCCCGGTTATGTTTAAGATAAAAATGCTTAATGTAGGTGATCCTAAGAAGATAGACATACGTTCTTACTTTTTTGTAGGTCTTTTGAATAACTACAATTATTTATTACATTAATTTGATATATCTCACAATGACCAGTTTTTTATTTGCGCGGAACCTTAATTGTTCTTCTAAAATAAAAGTAGCCTAAGTTACTCTTTATAACATCAGCTATCTATCGGTGAAAGTCCCGTTAAAATCGGCCAAACCTTCTTGGTGATTACCCAGAACAAAGAAAAAATTTTTTTTCTGTTATATGTACCGTGTAAACTTTTATACGCATTTAGTAAAAAACAGACACGCCAATTCTATTAATTGTATAGATATTAACGTAATTCTTCATTTGTTGCAGCTCAAATCGAGATAATACCGTGCAAGGTTTGCGGAGACAAGTCCTCGGGAGTTCATTATGGCGTCATCACTTGCGAGGGCTGTAAAGGATTCTTTAGGAGATCACAGAGCACAGGTCGGCTTCTTTGCATTTGATATTATTATTTTATTATTATTATAGCACGGCAAAGCCATTGCAGTGTTCTTGATGTGTAAGCACAGAGCAATCCAACAGCGACCACCAGGATCTCTACAATGCATCGCCAATCACGCCATCACGTCGGTCTTCTCAAATGTCTCTTCACGTTATGTTTGTAGCACTCAATATTGTAGAAAGTCCCCTCCTTTCCGAGAGACAGTTCCATAGCGTCACAGTATAGTAAAGATATGACGTAGAGAACTTTTTAGTTCGTGCTGAGATGAAGGTTACCGTAAAAAGTTTCTCCGAAGCCCAGTGCGTGTGGTTCTGTTCTGACAGGGAATGGGATTTAGATTGAATAGCTTTTTATACGAGCGGTGTGCCCGCGTTTGTTACTGCGCAGTAAGTAATAATATCCCGTAAATTACTTACTTACCACCAACATTTCTATAACATTTCTATCTGGCTCTCGCCAATCGCTGCCGTGCTCGTATCCCGCTGTTTATCACAAGTCAAACCTCTGTATCCAATAAAACCCCAATGTCAACTCCGAAACGCTTGGCGGCGAGGGCACAGAAACCGCTTGCGCATAACTCTGCGCCCACCGACAAGCGCTGCCCCCCTGAAGAGAGGCTCTCCCCATTGGGGCACCCATCACCGACAGCTGACCCAGCCTTCGTTTAATTTTTAATGAGGTTTTATTCCTCATTTCGGTCGCACAGGATAGGGAGAGCGGCAACGTAACACTGGCACGCTTCTCCCGCCGCAGCCTATCACCTTTAGCAGCGGTGCCTCTCATATGACACCGAGGCCCGCCTCATTTACGATGGCCCCATGCACCATCGCACCTTACTCGTCAGTTACTTTAATTTGAGTTCACGCCAAAGCCCTGACTTAAAAGCCACGTCTGTAGGTTCCTCTTCGCTTTACCGTTGGTCGTCTCGCCACGGTTACTAGGCCCCCGCCAAGACAATGCGGTAACCCTCCGGTTAAACCTAACCTAACCCAGCCAGCATCGCTTGATAATTAATAAATAGCGCATTAATTTACTCGCTAAAATTTGGTGATCATTTACTATATTATTTGGTATTTGAAAACAATTATTATTTGGTTGTTGTTATATTTAATCCCTTTTATACATTTGAAATTATATATCTATTTATATCTGAATATATCATGGCTATAAACAAATATTATTCACTAGGTGGTACGCCAACTAACATGGATATTAAATTATGACTCGCCTCTGAAGTAGCCTTGTTATTTAAACGATACGGTTTGACTACAAGTACACCTGTTCACTGCTCACTGTACATTGTTTACCTACAGTGTGAAAGAAACCCGCATGCAAATTTTAACTGTCCTAGTCTAAGATGTTTTTTTATGTGTAGATGCGTTACCCGCGCTCTATTTTGGCAATATTAAAGTCGGGTAATTGCCTTAAATTTTCTTAGTCAGTATTATCCATTATCACGGTTTCACATCAATAACACTCAAAATATATATTCATTTCGTTCTGACAACAAAAATAACATAGTCTTTCATATTCTTTCCCTTTTTTGCATACTATATAACTCAATGTATTATTTAAGTTTTTGTGTATATGTAGTTTAATTACCCGGTTTTTTAGGGTAATCATGTTGGCGTATGACGCGTCTATATATAAAATGTCATTGGACCTAGCTCAGTAGTCTGGGCTTTGCGTTGATATATCAGTCAGTCAATAAGTTATCCTTGTAAGTAATAGAGATATTTGACTAAGTTTGGAAGCGAAGCATGCAAACCTACTCAGTGCTTATGTATTAAATGATTGCCTACAGATATATAATATATTAGTAGCCAATAACTAATAAATATATGACAGGCTTTATGGTTTGTGATTTTAACACTAAGGTCTAAACAAAAACATATTTTGTGAATATGAGTTTTTCAGGTCCATGAATACAAAATTTATTTATAATAATTACAGCACAATCTATCGATTTAAGAACACTAATATATATATATACATAACCTATATATATATATATATATAACAGCATAGGCCACAGAATATGATTTTAATTAGTTAATTTGAAAGGGGAAAATCCAAAAAAGATTATAAAATAATTATTATAAGATACGCTAACATGCTGAAGTGAAAATAAATTAAAATATCATTATTAACGCAGTAATTTTTTCCAGTGGTGAACTACCAGTGTCCTCGCAATAAGGCCTGTGTTGTGGATAGAGTTAACAGAAATCGCTGCCAATACTGCCGGCTCCAGAAATGCCTCAAACTCGGAATGAGCCGTGACGGTACGTATTCCTATTTCTTATATCGTTTTGTTTCTTATATGTTTCTTCTATAGTTCTTTTTGCTATATTTATTAATTCATAATATGTGAATGGATGGCCCGTGGCCAATACACTAGATATTACGTTTATAATTAAAGAGTAAAGACATTTTCCAGTGCATTCGCCTAACCACCTCACGATTTATTTGTGACCATTATACAATATATCGAAAAAAAGTAATTAAAGAATCAATGGCGTTTGGAAAAATTATCTAACAAAAAAAAGATAAAAATTAAATGTAATAAAAATAAAAGGCAACGTCTGAAATGAATAAAAACAAGAACGATATAAAGCATCCTTTACAAAAATCAGAATAATCCCTTTACTATATAAATTGCAGCAATCCTAGGTAATAGGTATTTGTATTGTTTTTGTTTTTAAAATTATAAATGTGAAAGTTTGAATGTTTGTTACGTAATCTTTATAATCTGGATTAACGTTTACGATATTTTCATTTTTTCGGACCCCATTCTGAACTCCACGTAGACGAAGTCGCGGGCAATATCCAATATAATATATAACTTATTATAATATATTTTAATTTGTCTCTCTCAAGAACTTTACAACATTATTTTGGAAAGCTTGCAATGAATCTGAAAATAAATATCATTTTCTTTATTATTCACTCTATATTATGAACCATGTTGACGATTTTAGAGAGTCATCATTGTTTAATACCTTACAAACAAACATTTCAATTTTATTAATTGTAAGATATACATAAATGGTCGCCTCTCCTGTCAATTTGCCTATTGTATATTCAAAAACAAACTCCAGTCGTGCATTGTTAGTTTTACGGTACAATTTCTAATAAATAGGTGTGGAATACTGGCCGGAATTTTTGCACTTACGTTACTCTTTATTACCATTTCACTTACGATCTTACGCACGGGTGAGACATACCACCGTTCGGTAATATTTCTAGCTTCGGAGCTATTGTAATCGTAGGATCTACGTACTAATAAATACTACTAATAAATCATTTCCAAAGTATCAATAAAAAAAAAATTATATGACCCTAATTTTAAAACAATGAGTAAATATTTATAAGGGATTTTACTTTTAATCAAATAATTTTTACGTAACACAGTGTATACCAATATGACAATATGTACCGGCCGGAATTTTAAAAAGTACCAACAGTGTGTAATGTAACGTAACAGCAGTGTAATGCGTTGTATTCTTTTGTAAGACAAGAAATATTAATAAATAAAAATTATATTAATCGAACAATGAGTTGAAATACTCAAAATAAAAAAAATACTATTTTCAATTTAAACCTTAACAGGCACTTAAAAGCATCAAAACACTACCACTGGTTCGGCAAACATCCCAGTTTAATTGAAAAAGTAATTGAAAAGAATGTTATACTATAATATGAAATGACTGAGTAATTGAAAATTCATACAGAACGTAATAAAGGTAAGAACACGTGGCGACTAGGAAGGGAGACGGCGGGGCAATGAACTGTTATCAGTGTTGATAACGTAACGTTATGTTTATATAACCACAGCGACAGTGCCGACCCAAGTTACAAGATAAGAGACGAAAAGAAATTATTTACAAAATAACTTAGTTGTATCGCAGATTTTTACTAAAGTTTATGTAGTATAGGGCTTTAAAAAAATATGGGACACGAAAAAACCTAAAAGTCAAAGAAATAGACATACGCTCGAAAAAAATAACCCTTGTTTTTCACAGACCCTTAAAAAGTTATATTTACAGACAAAAGTAAGATTTATAAATATACATAATTATGTAAAAGCAAGGGTTATTTTTTTCGAGCGTATGTCTATTTCTTTGGCACATCTTGTAGTCTAAACGGCTGGATGGGTTTTACAATAAGAGATGTCGTTAGATTCGTATTAATTGTGGGATTGATATAGAGTATAATATAATATTTATGTAGAATGTCTGGGAATCAAATAAAAAACAAAAAAATGAATTATTTTTTAACCTATTGTTTTTGTTGCTGTTGGGTTTTTTGTTTCCTTTTTAATAATTTCCAAATTTTGTGATAGATAGATATCTAGATATGTATATGTATAACAGATCGTCGTCTCAATGCCTTTTTGTTCAATCCACCATTGGTTACATTTTATAGGAGATGGTTTTTTTACACTAATTTGAAAACAAAGCTTTATTTTAAAGGTTCTTGAAATTATCATAATACATGAGTGCTCCATGAATCAATAATTATAATTCTTATATACGGATGGAAATTACATTGCCTTATTTTTTCATTTTAATTTGGAGGTTGAATAAACATGCACAATTGTATTAACGAACGTGGAGTTTGAACATTACGTCACTGGAGAAGGCACAATGTGGTTGTTCCATTTTTGAGTGATTATTTGTTCAATGGACCTAATATCAGATACAGGGTGATCCAAATTTAATTTGAGAAAATTAAATTGCGTAATTATATTATCAGTTAGATAGAAACAGGGACTTAATAATATGGAGGTTAAAAGTAGAGGAACGGTGCCCACAGCCCAGGAGTGAGGCAGTGCACTATTAAAAAAATACATAGAGGAAATTTTAAATAAAACTCGAATCATTTTCAAAGATTAATTAAACAATTAAAATTCAATTAGATATAATAACTTAACTGGATTTTTTAGTTTTTCTGTAGGTTTTATATTTTTCAACTACATATTTCCTTATAATTTAGTTTGTTATCTGTTTTCTTGTCGTTGGTCTTTTTTATTTTCTTTGGTTTTTTTTTCTATTGGTGGGATCTATCAAATTTTCTTTTTCACTTTTCCTCCTTTAGACTATCTTAATAACACTTTCCAAATAAATTTGATCATTTACTGGCAATGACGTTTTATAAATAGACGTGTTATACTCTCACTAAAAACAATTTGAAGATGTAACTGTTATCAGCATGTTGAAACAAAAGAGATAGGAAATCACAGTGTAAGGCGGAAACTCTGTTGTCGAAAAAGGATAAAAGTTTCTTCTCGCTCACCGCACCGGTCACAAGTCGAAAGTAACCTGAGTTCAATTGCCCACCATTCACGGTACAATGTAAAGAGCGTCAATGCCGTATCTACTTATAAAATATCATTATCTACTGGTATATATTTGTACATGATCCGTATATCATCAATTTTATTTATCGTTGGTAATATTTTATTTGTTTCTTTAATAGTAATGTCACTTAAAATATGAAAGTTTTGTTTTGTCGCTTCAACGGTTTCTATGTGACAAATATGCATCTGTTTTTCATTCTTAATAATATAGGCGTTTGTTGGGCATACAAAAAGCAAACGGAAAATAGAAGACAAACAGCATTTATAAGTTAGCTATCGAGAAGCAGTTAGTGTCTATAAAATACCTTAGTTTAGAAAATAGTAAACTTTCACTTGCTTAGATATTAAAAAAACACAGTAATTACTTCTTCATTCGACATACCAAATAAGTTGTGTTTATTTGGTCTATGTTTGAAAAAAAAAGACGAGGAAGGATATCACATTTGAAACAACCAGTGTAAAAATTATAACGGCATTGAATGCAAACTAAAAATAGCTTACTATTAAATATCCGTCTTAGTTTAATTATTGTTGGATTTGCAATATGATCTTGACATAACTTAACATATAACATTGTTATTATTAATTTTAATAAAAGCGACGATGTAAACGCTGTTAAGTTTCTATGCACAGTGACAAATCAGACAAAATAGCGGATATAGCGTTAGGCCCTGTGATTGGTCATTTAAGTAGAGATTAAACACATAAGCACTGAAAGTTTCTTACGATGTAGGAACATTGAAGAAATAAGCACAAAATTTTGATTACAGTGCCCTGTGCAAAAAAAAAATTTAAATACATGTTTTTATTATTTATTTAAATAAATGTCATACGTTACCCATACCGGTAGATTATAAACTTAAGCCTTAATAATTATACATTAAAAACTCTATTTTGGTAAATATAGTCGTTGGACAAATAAGCACTGATGCGACGAGATGTTATAAAAGTTAATAATCATGAATACGACTTTAAAAAAATTGTTTGTAAGTCCTGATTAATTTCTTTTTTTTACCCGACTGCGAAAAAGGAGGGTTATGTTTTTCGAGCGAATATATGTATGTCTATTTCATTGGCACGCTCTATAGCCTAAACGGGTAGATGGGTTTTAGCATACGAGATGTCGTTAGATTTGTCTTTATTGGGGAAGTGACATATGCTATGTAATATTTAAGTACGACGTCCGAGAATCAAATAAAAAGCTAAAAAAATAGAAAAATGTTTTAATAAGTGTTTTTGGTTCAGTCGAGTTTTTGTTTCCCCTTTTATTATTATTTATTTGCAAGCATGTATGAAATGTACGTTTTGTTCTTATACGCTAATGTATCCTTTATACAAATAAATAAATAAATTACGTCCGTCCATACCTTATTTAGTAGTTACCCAACAGATGTCAAAACGCTTTTTGACAGGTCCCAGAAGTAACAAAGTTATCATGGTTCTCCTGACGAAAGCAAAGTAGGAAGGTAGCTAGAACAAAATATCTAATGTTAAAAGTTAAAGCTTTTTTTACCAGTTTTGAAATACGAACGCGCCTGCTAATAATAGTTAATATTTTACTTCATGAATAGTATTAAAAAAAAATACCACATCGTTTTATTATCGGAGGCTTCAGTACATACATGATGAATATGCGAACCTCATAGGAGCAGTCAATTTAATAGATATCTTTTAAATTTGTATTAATATTTACGAGTCAAAGAGGCAAGTTTATATTTTTATCCCTGCCACATTAGAGACAATTTCCCCCAAAATATCATTAACTCCCATTTCTCCAGCATTCGGAGAGCATTTTTTCGGATCAATTCCTCGGTATTGTAGTATGTACACAATCCCACAATAAACGATAAAAATAGTCTCAGTAGACTAACAAATTTTTACACAGCGGAAATGCTTTTTTCTCTATCATAAAAAATAACTTGATATAGGATATATGACCCGATCTGATTGATTCTGAACTATAATTTCTCATGAAACAATTGCTCGATAAGTTGAATTTTAAAAGGTACGGCGCCATCTATTGATACATCTTACAAACTAAGTATAAATACAAAGAATCTAGTCTAATACTATTATTAAACGAGCAATTCTTGTATATTAAATGTATATCAATTATTATTTATCAGCATGTACTTACAAAAAATATTCAATTTTCAACTCTATGCGAGAATAATACAGATGATTAGGAACCATGTCCCGCAGCCAACATTTTAATTAGTAATAGTGTTTTTAGCATTTCCATTCAAAAAAGGCATCCATCAATAATAGTGAATAAAATTCTATTTTGAACAAGCACGAATTATGTACAAAGAATTAATAAAACGTGCTCAACGTACCTACATTTACAATTATTTACAATATCTTTTTGTAATATTATTATTTACAATTTTATTTAAATTCGTTATTGTGGATGTTTTGTGTCATTGAAAAATCTAATACATAATGAGTTCTTACAGTGACGAAAATATAAATAATATAGTAATATTCATTTTCTCGAAGTCAGTGGTAAAAAGTACAGTACATACCTAGTCCTCTAGAATCCTTTGCTGCTCAAGGGGTCCAACTTAGTCTCTCGAAATAAATTCCCTTTTTTCTTACTTGTTGTATAATCTACTATTTTCTTGTGATTGTCTTAGTTCCGTGCACAGAGTAAATACTTAGGTTCCGTTATTTCATGTCGTAATCAGAATAAGCATGAAGGTCCTCCTTTTTTTAATATTCTAAAGTAGCTAATAGGCGTGCTGAATAGTTTTTTTTTTGTTTACATAGATACCAAATTTCATCGCAATCCGTTCTGTAGCTTAACTTTATGTGTTTGATAGATGAAGTTAGCCACGGTTTTATTTTATACATATTTTTAGATAGGTAATAATACATTACTCACGAATTACATACATATTTTTCTGAAAATTTAACTTCATTTATAAGCTTGCATCGGGCTGCATCGATGAGTAATACCCAAAAAGCGGAACTGAAGCTGTCGCGCGCGGTACATTTAATTTTGGACTAAAATCGGGACGTCTGGCAATGCTTAAGAAACGGCGACAATCGAAAGATTGGCAATTCGCCGCCGGTCAAGCAAGAACCTCGGCAGCTGGATCTAACTGGTCTAATCCCGAAACCAAACAAACCAATATATAGTCAACTGGTTTGGTCACCTGTATGGTGGTCGGTGGTCCGGTTCAGATCCGTACGACTAAAACTATGTATAATAAAAGTAACTTCAAAATAACGCAATCATGAGCCGTCTTTTTTTAAAATTCTCTATACGTTTAGCGTTTGGTCACAATCTTACCAGATGCTAAGTGACGAGGTAACCCAAGATGGTAACACGCTACGTCTTGAGGGGCTGGTTCGCAAGTGTAGCTGCCGGAACTCACCTATAGGCGTTTGGTGGCAGATTTTTCAACTTGATGGTGGTAACTAACCAGGCGGGCATTAGAAAATACACTACCACCATACTATGGTTTCATCATGATGTTTTCCTTCACCGAAAGTAGATCGCGGTGTTCGTACATACTACCATTGAGCCCTCATTTCCTACTGCCTACTCATGAGGAGTGAATTTGGATAGTTCATGGGCCATAACGTGTTTCCAGCCACATCCTTCGGACTGGAACCCAGTACATATGAAATTCTTGCGAAGTACGTCACAACGTGCATAACGAGACGTCGCGGCGAGGCGTCACAGCGTACCGACGCCGGACGCGGACGGACCTTTTGCGCAACAACCCGCCTACAAACGGTCTAACATATGCGGCTGTGCTCGAAGTCGACACTCGCATATCGACAGCGGTGATATCACACACGTCGAAATATCGATAATTAATCACATGTCGATATTGTTTCCGTATTGAATTCATTATTTATCGATAGATTTTGTGTATGAGGTATAAAATACTTATTGCAAAAACTATTTATATTTATTACTAGCGGTGGTGCCCCGTGGCTGCTATTACGCGTTTATTACGCAGTAATTATTTTTGTTACGTAATTGTATTTTTACTCATATTTTACGATTTTCGACAGTATAATTGATATTTTTATGGCCAATTAATTCCAGTATGGCATATCACAAACAATAGGGTATTATCTTCAAAGACAATATTTGAGATAATCACGTTTTGAAAAGTTTGAAAATTAATTGCTGCATAAGGAACGGTTCAATTTTACAAAATATTCCTACTGCACCTGAGGAACTTGATAATACCTGATTAAATTTTCAATTCCTATAAGACAATTTTTGACAAATAAGAAAACCAACTTCAATGATTTTAAGAGTTTCCTTGTGTATCTTCGAAGTTGAAAGTCCAATGCCAATGAAATTAAAATAAAAACACTCTTGAGCTATCCTCTATCTGACAAAAAAATAATCATTCAAATCGCTTCTTAAACAAAGAAGTTATGGCGGAACACCGATAATATATATATATATATATACATTCGAATTGATGAATTTGAGTAACATCCGCGGATTCGTCATTTTTGAACTCTGTAAAAAAATTGGGATAACATGACATTGTAGAGATTTTTAAAAGTCTAAATTTAAAATCTTTTTCTTTTCATTTAACCCACAGTTTTGCTAACATCACGTGAACGGAATCCTTTTTTAATTATTTTTTTAATCTTCAAACATAGCTATAACAAAATGGAGACTCCTTTGTTAATACAGTTCAGGAAAATTTCGTGGCCATTTAAATGTATTCCCTTAGTTATTATTTATAATTCACTTCACTTGTGTACAATAACCAAAATAGATCACGTAAAATGTTGCCAAAATTACATACATTTATGAATTATAATAAAAACACCACATAACAGAATTGACAGAAAGTGATCCCGCTAAAAACTCCAAAAAGTAAAAGATCTTTGAAGAGTGCATGAGAAAGTATCTCGGCCGCAGGCAGCTCATCCCTGCAATTTTTTAGTATTTATATTAATGCTATATTCAAATATAGCCCATCTTACATCTTGATATGAAAGTTTTATCTTATCAAAGTTAGATTAGGTCATTTTATCAAACCTAGACATCACTGCAGGCAGGTTAAGGCAGATAATAATAAAGATTCTTTGTTCGAAAAAGCCTACAGACAGTTTAACCTAGAAATTTTATATTTATCAATGCCTATCACGTACCTTTGTTTGCTTATCTGTTTATTTATAATATATTACTTATGTCTCAAAAATTTGCCTGTTTACTTGTTTTAACACGCTTCAGGCAAGGAAAAGCTGTCTGACCAAGAGTTTCCCAATATCCAAAACCTCGCTGCCCCTCAGTGGCTACGCTCATGGAACTATTCACAAAGTTCTAATGACTCCATCAAACAAGAATGACGTCAGACGAAACTAAATTATCGATAAAATTCAATAACACACTATGTCACATCACTACATATTGCGCAACGTTTGTAAATGGCGGCGTTACGTTACAAGATATAATTCTTGTTTTTTATACACGTAACATACATAATTTACGTTTTATCATTATATAACTGACCGACCGACCAAAACGAGTCACGTTTAACTAGACAGTTCAGGTTTAACAACACGTCGGAGAGAGCTAATCGATTACGTTGGTGGTAAACGACCATTGAGAAAATCAAATTCGCGAAACGGTTTCAAAAATCATAATTGAAAAAATAACAGAGGCGGTCATAAGGACTGCCGACAGAAGTGAAAACTGAATTTTGAATTTTTAAATCAATTATAGTCTGAATTATTACAGAGCATGTCGGTGACGCGAAATCACAAGATTTCACTAATTTAAAAAGTCAAGCATATGATACAGTCGAGTATATATGCGTGTACATGTACACAGGCCGCTATACTACGCGTCGCTAGTTTGAAGCAAGCGCAATACGTCACGAGCATGTCGAGGTCATTCGGTCGAGGTCTATTTGGTTAGGCACGTATGAACGTCAAAACATTATTACCGGCTCGCAAAACATCCCTGTTTCCCGGTCATTAAAAAGAACCGGTAAGAAAATCTATTGTTTTTTTGAAGAGCTGTGATTTCAAACGCGATAAAAAGAAAAAGTGACACCAAAAAGAGACAAAAACACATCTACAGAATTTAGCCTGAGAGAAGATGAGATAGAATATATTATACACGATTAATGCGAGTGCAGATTTTCACGACTGTGTTCGTCGTCAAATTGGCTTAGTGGTGTGGCGACCAGACTTGTCAGAAGTTTAAATAAATTTTAACAGAAACTTTAAACTATTGTTTGTCTATTTTTCGGAAGCTTTCATAAGCTTTAAAATGTTATTTCAATAATTAATTTTGATGAAGAAATAAGGAAAATATAGCGTTGCCACAAAAAAAATATACATACCATCACGTCTGTATCCCCGAAGGGTTAGGCAGAGGTGTACTAATGTACACCCATAGTTTGCCGGGTATGTTTTTTTTGTCCCATGTTGTAGGGGGCGAACCTATTGCCATTAATCGGGTACAAAGCCCATACTCTGAGCGGTTGCTGAGAATTTTATAGAAAAACCCAATAACAGTTTGCTCGACCTAGGAATCGAACCCAGGCACAAAAACAAAATCTTTGAAAAATATTATCTATATTCGCGAGCTATGGAGAAGGCTATGCTTGGTGTTTCTCTACGAGATCGAATCAGAAATGAGGAGATCCGTAGACGAACTAAGGTAACCGACATAGCCAAAAGGATTAGCAAGTTGAAGTGGCAGTGGGCGGGGCACATAGTTCGGAGAACTGACGGCCGTTGGGGCAGAAAGGTTCTCGAGTGGAGACCACGCACCGGAAAGCGCAGCGTAGGACGGCCCCCCACTAGATGGAAAGACGACATAATAAAGGTCGCTGGGAGCCGTTGGCAGGCCGCACAAGATCGGTCGCTCTGGAGATCTATGGGGGAGGCCTATGTTCAGCAGTGGACGTCCTGCGGCTGAAATGATGATGATGATGATGATGATGATGATGATGATGATGATGATGAACTATATTCAAACAGATTTCTAGGTGTTTCAAGTCGCCAATACGTCCACGAAACGTAAGAGATGCAAGTTTAAAATATAGATTTCGACTTTCTCAATTTTTTAGAACTATTTGCACATAAAAATTGTTTTTTGCCAAACCTATGATAGCATGGTTTGATGCTTGTGTGTTCCTTCTTAAGACTTGATCAGAATAAAGATTTTTTTTAATGGTGTGGCTCGTAGTAAAACGAATATAATTTCACATAAAAAATACGTAAGTTGTATGTATAGAGTGAGAGACAGACTTAAAAAAAATTAAGAGTTGTACAAAGAAGTTATTTAACGCAAGACCTCCCTCCATGTTGTAAAATACATCTAGTTATTATTGCTTTATAAAATTTAATTGTAACAATTCATCACTGTTCTTAGGAAACAAAAGAATGTTGTATTATTAATAACTAGTTTTATGAGAAGTCATAAATAAATCTAGCAATATAATTATAATAACTATGAACAAATATTTCAACACTATCCGACTAAAAAGACCTCAAGGCACTAAGATTACCATACGAATGAAGGATC
The DNA here is from genome assembly GCA_033032175.1 of Saturnia japonica. Classification (NCBI taxonomy): domain Eukaryota; kingdom Metazoa; phylum Arthropoda; class Insecta; order Lepidoptera; family Saturniidae; genus Saturnia; species Saturnia japonica. The sequence continues at coordinate 5,060,432 of CM065331.1, forward strand.
AAGAAAACCTGGCAGCCGGTCATCGAACTTTTTAAACAAAGAATTTCATAGACGAAAAATTTATACAAAAAAAATAAACCGGTGAAATTAAGAAGTCGGTACGCAAAGCGTGCCGCGAAAATACCGAGCGCAGTTTTAATTCCGCCGCGTTTTCCCGCTCAACGGGATCGTTGGGTTACGTATTGATACGTCATATACACGTACGTCAGAGTTCGAGAGTTCGTTGTTCCACTAGGCAGTGTGCCAACGCCCGATGTGTCCTGAACACACACAAACACACGGCCGACACGACGCACACAATCCATCAAAGCCCGTTCTGCTCTCACACAAACGTTTTCGCACACATACAAAATTCACTTCTGGTGAATAATTTAAACGATGCGATTTAACTGGTGTCATTGAAGATTAATTTCATTGTGTTTATGGCTTATTTTTTTTACCATCGTGTGAATATTAAAAGCGTGAGGAACGATGCAAAATTGGATTTATGTTATGTCATACGGCATACCATTTGATATTATGAGTGCGATCGGAGCGCTTACTACGACGAATAGCGGAATTACGAAGACTAAAATTTGCTTCAAATTTTCAAAGGGTCTTATTTTCATATACTAGTGATGTGATTGCCCAGTGGTTGAAATTCGACCGTAATTAATTTTTAACTTTGAACCTTACTTCTTCTTCAGGTTCTTCTTTAGGTTCTTTTGTCGAAGAATATTGAATTACAAAAAAATCACACCTTGAAACTTATTTAATCAATCATTTTAAAACTCTTTAATATAATAGCTAAAACCTTTATACTCTGTTCTACCATTTCTCCACAGATTATTATGTGTTTGACTTTGGCAGTGTGAACGAAAACAATGAATGTTATATTGAATGAAATTTAACGTATTTTAAAACACAGTATAAATATAAGCTTTCTGCACTTATTCTCCATGTCAACTTGAGCTTTAAAGCCAATTTCCATACTCCTCACTACGCGAAAGAGACTTAAAAGGAGTCTATGTTTTTCTCTTCATGTATTATTGTATTAATATATAGAGATCTCATATATCGTCTCTTTTTTCCAGCTGTAAAATTCGGTCGCATGTCTAAGAAGCAGCGTGAAAAAGTAGAAGATGAAGTGCGGCGCTATCAGGCCCAGATAAGGGTGCAGACAGACGCCACCCCAGATTCGGTTTATGACGCACAGCAACAGCCGAGTTCGAGTGATCAATTCCATGGACATTATAATGGGTTAGTTTTAACTATATTAATGTATTCCACACCAGTTTGAACTATCACTCTGTTCCGTTTGATATCGCACTTTAGGAAAGTAAATTTACTAAAATCATTGTAATTGGATTACTCACGCGCTAACTAACAATTGTTATCATTTTTTTTTTAAATCCAATATGAATTATTAACTTTATTAATACACCTAAATATTATCTTTTAAATAATTTAAACGAGATTAACTTGTCGCAGCCTTTCATAAAAAGATACGACAAAAGACACCTTTACTGGGTATATGGTGCATGATATTTTTAAATCTGAGTTAGGTAGAAGGTACTATTCTCGTCTACGTTTAATTCAAAGATTAACATGAATTTATTACACGATATTTTAAAAAACAATAATTTTTTTTTTGTTCTGAATTGTTGTAATATGAAGATGCTACGACACTTTTTACATCGCAAAAAATGATCAAACCCATTTGTTGTCTATCCATTAATTTTACGGACAATAGGTTATTTTTTTTTACAAATTAAATAATAATATGGCAACTCCACCGCACGAAATGCACTCTGAGTAGTATTTGCATCAAACAGTCGCTCGGTTCTAACAGTTATATTGTTCCGTAATTCATTAATGCACCATCTCTATCCGTGTCAGTGCGGCCTGAACGTCATTATCCCACCGGTAAACGGTACATAGTCACGACTCATGACATCCAGTTGACGTGTAACTGTAAACACTGCCATCTAGTATGGAATAGCGGTACTAGCAGTTTCTAAATACGTACTGTAGATGTCATTCTTATTATAATTGAAATTGTGTTATTATTCTAATTATTGTTTTACTTGATTTTCATATTGAAGAAAAAATTATATGAAATAAATATTAACTGCATAAATTCCGACAAAAGTACTTAAATAGCTATCAACATTTGTGTTCAAAACTTTGGCTATTGAGGTCATGTTTATATTGTTATGCTAACTTTTATATTATTGTTCATTAACATAACTGTTAAAATGCTATTGGATTTCCTGTATCCTATATGAATAATTAAACGTATTATTATATTTTCAATTACTCATAATCGTTTTCTCAAACTATATAGGTACCTAACAACAAATAATGTGGGTTACCATATTTACCTAGTAAATTTTTTTTTCCATTTTTTAGTCTATAAAGATCTAGCGTTATGTCCACAGTCTTAGTTGATGTTATGTGACCATGTGGCCTAAGATTTTTGGGTGCTTGGCAACCGATTTTCAACTCGAGGGCGATAGCTAGCCAGGCGAACATTAAAAAACACCCTTCCATCATGCTATAGTTACATCACGATGTCTTCCATCCTCGAAAGCTTAGGCTCATTGTAGGGATTCAAACTCATGTAGATCCACACGAAATCATACCACCGGCTACATCCGAAAAAAACTGCTTCTTCGTGATAACTTACATATTACCTCGTGCAGAACAATTTGATTTACTGCTTGGGTAACAATTTTACTACTATACGTGATAAAGTGTAAAAAGCTGATATTTCTTCATTAATTGCTTGATGTTCTGTAATTAAAAAAAAATTCTAGATATCCAAACTACGGGTCACCATTATCATCGTATGGATATAACAACCCTGGGCCACCCCTAGCATCTAACATGGGCGGAATGCAGCCAGCACCACAAGCCCAGCAGCCTTACGATGCAACCGCTGACTACGCCGACTCAACCACTCCGTACGATCCAAAACAGACCGGATTCTTGGATACAGACTTTATAAGCCATGGTAGGTTTATTTACGGTACAATTTTTTAACATTGAAGATGGTTCTTTACATTACAACACGTCACGTTCCTACCTAATCTCTAGCTCTGGCTAAGTGACATACAATAGGACTGTCCAACAAAGAACAACACCCATCTAAAAGAATGGAATATCCATATTCATCACGTAACTTGGTATTCTTGGCGTCTTTTCTTAGAATCAATGGCTTTATTCTTGGGTTCATTCATGTTCTTTACACAATCTTCACTTGGCTTGTAATTTAGCATTCTGTGCTGGTCTAAAATCATTACCTTTAACATCTCACCGAAGAATATCAATTTATAGTTCCCGTTTAATAGAGTATGATTTTTCTATGGTCAAATAAATGCACGTTTAATGACCTAATTAATAAGATTTGTCGCTAAAATAATAGACGTGTCACCAGAATCAAATCACCAAACAATATCAAAACGCTTTTTCAATATTATTAGTAACTTGCGCTCGCTGGCTGCTGCCATTTCTTATCACAAGTCAAACCTAACCTAATTCAGCCACATCTTCCGTAAATTGATCACCTAACTCACATATTTCATCGAAACTCCGTATTAATCATCTCTCTTTAGTGATCGTTTTCATTAATATGATGTCAAAAATACTTGTTGGGAATAAATATTATAATTAGGGAATACATATTGGTTCAAATTTAAACTTTGGTAACAGAAAATAATGTCGCCAATTTAATATGCCAATATCTCATAAATTAACACCTTACCTTACCTTACCTTACCTTACCTTACCTTACCTTACCTTACCTTACCTTAATTACCTTTACAGAATAACTGTTACTGTGTAACACTTTTATGCATGTTCAATCCTTTGCAATCTCTTCTTTTATCAAAAACACTCAAATTAATTTCACTAGAGACAAAATGACTATAAGATAAACGGACGTACATAACGCCAATTTACTTACTCCGAAAAACATTGAAATAATTTGTTTGATCTGACCCCTAGTAAATACTTGATAGATAACCATTATACAACATTTTAGAATAAGTATTATGGGAACTTTCCTAACTGTAACCACGACAAAATTGTCAATAGACGAACAGCAAAAAAGTTCGACCATCGTGCGGCCGTCTGGATCCACCTCCACATCAACGGCAACCACTTCACCATCATCAATGCGGCAAACAACCATAAACGAAATACCGAGGAGCAGACTGCAAGAGTTCGACCGTTACGAGCAAGACAGGATTCAATCCCCCGCCTCTATATCCAGTGGCGTGATCAACATAAAACAAGAAATAAAACCTGAGACATCCATGGGGGTTGACAACCTGGTCGCAAGTTATGTGGACTCGACAACTTTTTTACACAGCCCGTCTAACATCCAACACAGTCCGATGGACATTCAAAACTCTGTGTTGGTCAGCGGACAAAGTTCGGTATCACTTACAAGCGAGGATTTAAGTCCGGACGATCTCACATCCAGCAGAGGGGATGGGAGGTTGATGGATCCTTTGAATATGAACATGTCGGGAATGGGTATGGTAAACCCTAACGCGGTTTCGAATAGGAGGAACCAGGGGTCTAGTCACAGTGGCACAAGCGATGACCCTCGTAAGTGTATTGGATGTGTTTCGTAGATTTATAATTTGATTTGAATGAATTTATGCTATAATTTATTTTGTCAATGTTAATTGTTTCGATCCTATTGTTTTTACATAAACGATTGTTAGTTTTATGGTTTATTTTTATTTCATATTAGATATCATACACATATAGATGTTCCATCATATATGCTTTCGTTTTGACTTTTTCAAGAAAACACCATTTTTTGTCCAATAAATGTTGTAGTATTTGCCGTTAATCTAAAAATACAAAAAAATATAAATATGATGATATAAATAAATATATATATAGATAGATAATAATAATAATAGATATAAATATGATGTTTTGCATAACAAATGCATTAAGTGAAAGTATTTCATAACAATACGAAAATTTTCATTTGTAGTAGTTCGCGTTATCTAGTTTTACTGTAGGTAAGAAATTTTTTAATTTAAGATTTGAGGTATAATGGATATTTAAATCCTTTTGTTTTATTTACCTATTTGGATTAAAGTAAAAGAGAGTTAACCATAACAGAATAAATCATAATTTACAGTTTTAAAAATGTGTCATGAACTTACGTTGAACGCGCTGTATTTCTGATTTTCACCTGTAGAAGTCCATTTTGTGTCTTCGATGACCACTACCGGGTAGGGTATAATTGGTAACAACAAGCAGCAAGGTAGGAGACATGCTGTAATATGTTTTTCTTAATTTACTACCTATTAATTACCCCGAAAACTAGAAAATCAATTTACAATATTGGAAATTTTATGTTGGTTGTACTCAATGTTAAGCAATAATTACTTGTAAAATTGTTCGGTTGGTATGTAAATCAATATAATTTATACTTAGGACACATATTAGTAAAGATTTAAGAAAATTTCTACTCAAATTATTTTAAAGTTGACTATTTATGAAAGCTTATTAATTAATAGGATATAGGCAAAATTTTGCATTTATCTGAATATACTTAATTATTCTAAAAAGGTATTGATAAGAAATAGACAAATAACTGTTGAAATACTTACGCCAACATGCTACAATGCAAGAGCCTAGCAAAAATGATGTTATCGGATCAATAGGCATTTTCTTTATTTCATCATCTTATTGTAATTGTAATTATATGAAATTACAAAATCACACACCAAATAAACTAAAATACAAATAAAAGAAAATGACAAATTAAAATGTTATGTCAAAAATTTTGAAGATATGGTTAAAACTGATTTTAACGACATCTTGATACCTTATTGTAAACCTGTTAACGTTATTTTTTATGTTCGCTAGTTTGTATTTTATTTTTAAGTTTTATATATGACTTATTTATTTTATATAAATATTGTTTGTTTATTTTAGCTCGTTTTATATATATTGTAAACAGTGGCATCTTTTGAGCAATAGCTGAACTGCGTCGTCTGTTTTCAGTGGAAGGCGATATCAGCAAGGTCCTGGTAAAGAGCTTGGCCGAGGCACACGCGAACACTAATCAGAAACTAGAGTACATACACGAGATGTTTAGTAAGCCACAGGATGTATCTAAGTTAGTATACTTTTGTTTAAAAAAAAATCTTTAATTATTTGTATTCAATAATGTTTTACCAATACCATCAATAGATGATTGCTTATTCGTAACAATTACATTGCTCAAGAACAACTCTTTAAATTTCCATGGATTTATAATAAACATACCCTGAGTAATTATTAGCATTTTCAATTAAATGATGTATTTTCTACAAAAATCAGTTTTAACAACTTTGATAACCATGAGTGTTGTCATGTGAAATTATTTAAACATTTGAAAGAAAATTGAGACAAAATGAATATTATTTTTCTTTTTTTTATCTATAGTAGTTACATAGGTTATTAGTAACCAAATACTCCGATAGTTAAATCTTGCAATCTTGCATAAAGATTTTGCATTGTTTTAGTAATTATTTTGTCCTGTGTTTTTTTGTCACTTGTCTATTGATATATTTTTAAGAAATTTCATTATTAATATACTTGTTAGATTGTCGGGCCTAGGGCCCGGTTTTTCAGCGAGGCTTATCACCACCATCATTGCTCATCATCACCCATCATCGATGCAACTGGACATTCGTAATATATCATAACTTTAATTATATTTAATTGATTTAAAATGTAGATATAATGTTTATATTTGTTACTATACTATATTGTTTATAATAAGTAATTATACGCTACATTTACAATTAATAATAATTAAATGAAATAAGTTATTATTTTATAGTATTATACTATATTTTGAATCGATTACTATTATAATTTATCATTAAAGATACAATGAAATCAGCATGCATTTTTACCATTTACAAAATTCATTTTTCAGATGCTCATTTTAGTCATTTTCCACATCTATTTCATTTAACTTTAGTAACGTGATAAATGATAATAAATTAAATAAAAATTTATTATTCAACATTCTTATTACTCGAATTACTTGTTACGAATTATATTTATAAGTTATTGAATGTATATAAAAGATAATATTTACTAACTAACCCGTGCGAATATTTCGTAAATTACAAAATGCTTCTTATTCTTTAGCATCACAATTTTTTAAGTAATTTTTAGTCAACTGCCTCATTAGCCTAGTGGTCCTAAGCGCGACAGCTATGCTCGAGGTCCTGGGTTCGATTCCCAGGTCTGAGCAAAGTGTTATTGGGTTTTTCTATGAAATTCTCAGTAGCAGTTCGGAGTATGGCTTTGTGCCCGATTAATGGCAATAGGCTTGACCTAAAAACATACCCTCCGAACTGTGGGTGTACATTAGTACACCTCTGCCTAATCCTTCGAGGATACAGGCGTGATGTTATGATGATTTTTAAAGAATCGCTTTGTCTATGTTTCTCTAGGCCTATCTTTAAAATGATGTCTGAATCATTACTTTAGATTAAGAATTAACAGAGATAATAACGTTGTTAGGAAAAAAACACCTTTGACAATTAATAGGTATACACGATAACTCAGTGAAATTAATTTATCGCGCAGACTTCTTTTCTACAACTCAATGACATATGAAGAGATGTGGCTGGACTGTGCGGATAAGTTAACGGCTATGATACAAAACATCATAGAGTTTGCGAAACTCATACCAGGTTTCATGAAGCTGACACAGGACGATCAGATATTGTTGTTAAAATCAGGTAAGTATTTCTCACTTTGACAATATGTTTTATTAGAGTTAGGGCACACAACTGCCTCATTAGCCTAGTGGTCGTAATCGCAACTGCTATGATCGAGGTCCTGGGTTCGATCCCCAGGTCGAGCAAAGTGTTATTGGGTTTTTCTATGAAAATTTGGCTTTGGCTTTGTGCCCGATTAATGGCAATAGGCTCGCCCCCTATTACATGGGACCTAAATAAAACATACTCGGCGAACTGTGGGTGTACTGAAGTAATACACCTCTGCTTAACCCTTGGGGGATACAGGCGTGATGGTATGTTATTTTATGTAAGGCACAGAAAAAGTTCTTTAGAGATTTCTGCGGCAGTCCGGTTTATGAAATACTTTAGACTACAGAAGATTCTTTCAGAGAAATTTTTGGGATAGGGGGGAGGGGTTTAAAGGTCGGTATCGTGCTAGTGATACCTTTGCTGTTACAAGAGTTACAAGAGCTACGGTACCCGCTTACCATCAGGTGGGCCGTACGCTTGTTTTTGCCACGATAGTTGTGTTTAAAAAAATGTGTATAACATTTAAGTCTCATTATCACAAGGTTGTCAATTCAAATGTATTTTTTTATGGATTTTCAGTCATAACTACTTTGTTTATAAACATATTGTTTATGTTGAAAAAGGTGGGTCCAATTTGATTTAATTGAAATTGGAACTACGACTTCGAAGATACGACGGGGAATTCCACAAAATGATTGAAATTCGTTTTCTTTTTTGTTAAAAATTGTCTTGTGGATTACAGGTTCGTTCGAACTGGCGATCGTGCGTCTGTCGCGACTGATAGATATCAACCGAGATCAAGTTCTGTACGGTGACGTCGTTTTACCTATAAGAGAGTGTGTTCATGCACGGTGAGTACACTCGAAATCATCAATTGTTTAATACATCAATTCTAATTATTATAAAAATAGTAGAAAATAATTTATATATACTAAAAAAAATAATATCAGAAAACACATTGAAATAGTCATCATTGATATGAAACAGGAACAAAGGAAGGATTCAGTTTACTCTTTTGCTTATAATTATATTATTATTATTATGCAGGCTTAATCCTAGCCCAGGTTATATAATTTTGGTAGTTTTACAACAAAAACGAGCGCAGCTGTAACTTGAGGTGGTTTATTAAAAAAAGGTACAATAGTAAGAAAACTCAATGCAGGGATTCGAATTCGTCGATCGACGCGGAGTTCGTACACGCTACCAACTGAGCCATGATTGCTTTTCTCTTAACGGGGTAGGCAGAGCCTAAGTCTTTTCAGTTGCTGCAATCTTGCATATGGGTTCTTTAACATTCATCAATACTTTCATGCATGCTCGTCGATTTAGAGTACTCTTGACTTGACCTTCCTTCAGAACGCCCCCGATTTGATCGAGGAACTTTCGCCTATGCCTTCCTTTTCCAGCGTTTCCATTCACACTCGCCTTACAAATTTGTTTAGTAATTCTTCTTTCATTCATCCTCTCAACATGCTCAAACCATCTAAGCATCCCTTTCTCAATCCGTGTGACTATATCATCTTTCCATACCACAAAGTTCTCTTATCATACTATTTCTTATTCTGTCACTCAATTTCTCTCCTAGCATACTTCTTATTTCTTCTCATTTCTAGTGAATTTATTCTATTTCAGTGCTTTTCTACCACACCCAGCTTTCACTTCCGTACATGAGTGATGGAACTAACACTACTTTATGTACAGCCAGACGAGCTTTCGTAGAAATTTTTTGGCTGTTCGTAAAGGTGTGCAATGCTCCATTCATCATGTGACTAGCATTTACTTTCATTTCTATATCACTTTCACATTTCCATCCCTAGTAAACTTCGATCCCAAGTATACAAACTCGATCACTTGCTCCAGTTCATCGCCACCAATCCGGATACATACTTTTGTCATGATCTCTTCCTTTTTAAACACTTTCGTCTTCTTTTCGTTCACTTTCATTCCCTTTCTTTACAAAGCTTCATTAATAATAGTCACCATCGCTTGTAGATCCTTGGCCGACAATACAAGTAATATAATAATTTATGGCGTTCTTTATTTACAGTGACCCACGTGACATGGCCCTAGTGTCTGGCATATTCGAGGCTGCAAAGAGTATTGCGCGACTGAAATTAACTGAGACTGAGTTGGCGCTGTATCAGAGCCTTGTATTGCTGTGGCCAGGTGAGACTGTGCTAACTATTTTCATTTTACTAGCAGATAGCTGATCTATCAAAATAATAATAATTACTTACTTTAGAACTCACCCACTTATGAACTTTAAAACACCAGTTCGGAAAACATCTGGGATGTTCGTGAAGAGCCTGCAAGAAAAGCAAGGAGCTCGATCGTAGTTTTTTTATTTTATTATTATTTTTCAACTGTAAAAATAATAAACACCCAATAATCATGTTAATAATTTAATTAATGCACAGAGAGGGAGTCATTTCCCGACTTCACTATCGATCATATAGTGATCCACCCTATGATAACATTTTGATAATAAAACCTGCTTGACATGGTCCTTGAACCGACTATGCAGCAAATTAGTAATGTGCGATCGGAATATTCGGAATTATTGAGCCTAACTAAAAAATGTTTTATTTATCTTACGAAGTCTAAAACACGGTACGACAAATTTTAAACAGGTTAACGTCTGACCTATACATACACATTTGTATGTATCGTATATGTGTTTACATATACCTACATGTACATTTATATTTATTTTCAGAACGACACGGTGTTATGGGCAATTCAGAGATCAGGTGTCTATTTAACATGTCAATGTCGGCGATGCGTCACGAGATAGAAACTAATCACACTCCGCTGAAAGGAGACGTCACTGTACTGGACACATTGCTTGCGAAGATACCCAACTTCAGGTATTGTAAAAGAATATAGACAAATTATTAATGTAAGCACGGTTCGGCTGCGCAAGCACCAACACAAAAAGCAGCAGTGCCCGTACTGCTGTGTTCCGGCTTAAGGCTGCCTGTCCACTGAAGCGAATCGGGGAGATAGCGCAGCGGAGGAGAGAGGAGAGGAGAGGAGCGAAGCTGTGCTAATTTTCACCAATAGAATTGCATAAAAATCCAAATTCCGCTCCGCTCAGCTCATGGATTTGTGGAGTAGATTAAAAACTCATATATTTTAAACGCGGAGCTTTGAAGTAGGGCGCGGAAGCGACGCGCCTAAGCGGAGAGGGGGCATATCTGTAAATTATACTAGGACTTGAAAAATGTGAGTTTTCAACGTCAAATTTGTTTTTAACGCTTATCAGCAGATCTCGCGCCTGCTAGCTTCGCTCGCTCGGCTCCTGCGTTATGATCACAGTTTCAACTTAATCTAAACAATCCAGTTAGTTTATAAACCTATGAAACTGTAACGGTTAGATTTCAAATTTTAGTGTCTGTTTACAATCTCACTAGATAGTTTACAAACTAAGTGACAGCGCGCACGGTTGACTTTTGTTACCGTATCTGTTTCGTCACTCTTGTCCAGTCTATGGATATGTACGGAAGTGATAAATTTGTCACGTACATATCCATAGACTGGACAAGAGTGAGGAAACAGTCGCTGTAATAAAAGTCACACGTGTGCGTTAGCACTAAAGGCCTGCGCAGACGAGGGACAGTCCTCGGGTAATTTTTAAAACGGAATTGCAGAACGCACACGACGGCTAAAGAACCGTGTACAAAATCGCGCAGTTCTTTACGATCGATCAATACGCGTAATAATATAAAACAGAGTAATAAAGTCCGCTCGCTACTCTGACACGCCGAGTTCATAATTCTATGGGTAAAAAGTACGGTATGTCTCTCGTCTGCGCAGGCCTCAACAGTTCGTACAATTTTATTATCTGGCGACGTAATACAGAAATTTGAAAATCGCTTTTTATTTTTACAGAGAACTGTCGCTGATGCATTTGGGCGCTCTGAGCCGTTTCAAAGCGACTTACCCGCATCACGCATTCCCGGCGCTTTACAAAGAGCTCTTCTCTTTAGATAGCGTTTTGGATTACACGCACGGATAGAATTAAAACTGATTTGTTTTATTATTCCACGGCTATTATTTTTTGCAATGTGCTGACCCGTTCGATCTCATTTATGCCCCGTACGATAAAAAAAAAAGTGGTCATGAGGCGAACTTAATTCATTTGAAGACTTGACAGCTATTCTATAATAATCATTTTCCCTCATGTAAAACTAAAGGCATCTATATGGATTTGTTAACCTATTTATAATTGTATGTATGTACTCTGAGACTGTTATAATGATATTTACGTATAGGTACGTACGTACAATATTAATTAATATAAAAAATACGTTTATTTAATTCGATTCTAAGTATATATGTATAGGTGCGTTTAGGGTTACATTTAGTGTCAGAATGTATTGGATTTTTTTTGTTACATTCTTTTCAAATGATAACAAAAAAAAAACAAAGTTGTATAGATTAATCGGATGTATGTGACAGTGTGCGACACAGACTTCAACCTGTATATAAATACATGATTGAACATGTATATGTTTTGTGGTGTATTGTATATCATGGTATATCGTAATATAGTTATCATAAAGTGTATCTAACTTTGGATGAGATAAAGTAATAATTATTATTATTATAAAAATATATAATAATAGAAATAGAGTTTTTATTAAGAAATAAATAAATGAAGTTATAAACGGTTTATTAGATGTAAAGTACACACGTGTTTCTTTCAATCGAAGCCTTCTTAATAGTTTTCCTTTTTTTTTAATTATTTTTAACAGTTTTTTTTATAAAGAGAAATGTAACTTGTTATTTATTTCAAATGATTATTATTGACGTTTTTTCACTTCAGTGTAGATTATTTGGTTAAGTTGTAATATAGGTAATATGATACTGCCTTTTTTTAAACAATTTCATGTTTGTTTTTGTTTATAAATAATTACATAGGTCGTCGATGAGAAAAGCGATGTTAATTATTAAGTACATAAAGTACGCGTGGTTTTGTAAAAATTATAGGCGTATAATTAAGCGCCTCGATAATGTGTTAATATTTAATTTACGCATTAATAAAGTGAAGGAATACGCGGACTGATTCGACTATAAAAACACATACTTCGGTAAACACGTCACCTTATTTTGACATCATATTTATATCATATGTGTCATATTTACATAAATTTCACGTGTGTGATGTTTGGGTGATGTTAAATATAGGTCACGTGGTCACTGTTATGTCAGTTGAACAAAATTAGTATCGAACATTTTGTGGACAAAATAATTGTAATTTACTGTCATCAATTAGCAGGCAATTCACGTTTTACGTAAAAGATTTTTTTTTCTTTTTTATTTGATCTCATTATTATTACAGAGCACGTTTCTTCGCTTTTTGGTGCCATGTTTCGGATCACATTTTCGCATAATAAATTCAATGTTTTTTTTTAAATTTTATTTGTGTTTTTAATCACAAAAATCATAAGCATAATAATAAAATATGTTGTATTATTTCAAATTTTTGTTTATACGTAATTTATATTTTAATTTTTTTTAATGTTTTTATACGTATAATACATATATTAAATTGCCTGCTATATTAGAATTATTAAAGTAACCTTTCTTTTATTAACACTTTGGGTGATTTTTTCGAAGTTCATGAAAACGGTTGGGTGGGTATGAAGGACGTTTTGTATTTTTCGCAGATTATCCAGACTATACAAGGATTCCATCTTATCCTATCTTCCCAATCGTAGTCGTTCTTTGACGATGAAACCCTTACGCTATGTTTGTCGAATAGCCTTTACTATAGACTGGTTTATATATTAATGTTTAAATTATATAAAAGAATAATAAATAAAATCATAATTCGTATTTTGTAAATAATTATTAATCATATGTATTTTATATTAATATCATAAGGTTCGATGGGTTATTTTTAATTTTACATTTCTATTAAAGGAGAATAATGAAGAAATAATAAATATAAATATAATACCTTTAAAGGAGAAAACAAAATTTTCACACTGGATTACCAGTTTGTTATCTTGGAAGATCATGTGCAAAATGTTGTTTTTTTTTTCCTTTCTCTATATATTATATATTTTTTGTTAAATAAAGCAATCTGTTATTGTCTAATATGTTTTGTTTTATTTACTTTTTTTTATATATATCTTTTTTTTAGTAGTAAAATGCATACAAAGTATTTGTTACCACCTTATACTTACAGTGTTGCATTTTTTTATATCATTTTTTTATATAATGATATTATTTTCCTTATAATAACAATAGTATAAATATCAATTAGTGAGACGTAATAATCTAATAATAGTAATATGTGTGATCATATATATGTTTATAATTTTTTTTTTTTTTGTTTTGGAATATATATTTATCTAAAGAATTTTTTTATATGTAAAATAATGAATCTAATATTTAAAATATTCATCTTTCGAATGTCTTGATAAGTTTTCAGATTTTATAGCCTTTTGATTGGAGACAGTTTACTTAATTGATTTTAATTAATTAACTTATGTGGTTCTGTACAAATCATGGTCCAGTAATTTTGACTCTTATTTAAAACGTTTGTTATAAAACATGGTTTTGGTGTCAGAAATCGTGAAACATGGGTTCTTCCCTTATACGGGTGGTTCATGTATTTATTTTTTATTTATATAGTAGCAAATGCTATCACATGCTGTCGCCTGCCAATAGCTTCATTCAATAAACGAAGACTTTTTTCCTGTCTGGCTATTGCATTTCTACCAGCATGCAATCTTCTATTTTTGATCATTTTATAGCATACTCAGAGCTGAAACAATGGGCTTTCACACCTTTAGAACACATCCACGCCATACGGTGTGAAATCTTATATTTGGGTCAAACACCTGGCACGTGATTTTAAGTTTTTCTTACCCCTGATATTATTGGTCTGAGTCTGTGCTTATATGTGAGTTTATCAAAACTGTGCAAGTATCTAAACCTTTTCAAAATATTGGCTTTAATCGCTTGTTTCCTTTGCTTTGTTGATTTATTTCACAACCACTAATTTACTATTGCGAAAACGCAAAAATAGCAACACTTACGTAAGCTGTCACTGTCAATGTCAAGAGGCTAACAATTAACTTAAAAGCATATAAAGTTACTGGATACACAACACGTTAACATTTTGTAAAAAAGAAGAAGTTACTGGACGTTGGACGCACATTAGACGAAGTGTAGTTTAGCTTCACGAGGGAATATGTTCAATTTGTAAAGCTATCACTTAATTAATTTACAAAGAAAATTTCATCATCATCAACATCAGCCCAGTTTATGATCTAAATATTAATGTATCAGGATTTTCGTTAAATGTTCCTTATACATATAAACAAAGCTTGTAAAAATATTGTCAATTGATTATATTAAGTTTGGCTTAGAGTTTGTTGTAATATGTTTTTTCTTTACAATATTAATGTTTTAGGATACATACATATTTACTATTTACGTCTAAATCCTCTGTTAAAATCCAATTTGGCAAAACCGATAGACATGGAAATATCTCAATTAAGGATTATCATTGATCTCAGTCATCTGAAAGATAGCTCATATGAAGTTTATAAGCAATAGGAAGAACAGCAACTATAGGTTGGTAAGCATCAAGGAAGTCTTCTGGTCCTATGGTGGAACGGTGTTAGATTAATATATCCTGCGGTCACTCAAACGTGCAACTGCTGAAATTGACAAGACACCTACGGTAATGTTATTTCAATGTCTAATTTTTGCAAACAGCAACGTAATTGCAACGAGTTTTCATTGTTCTTTAGATTTTAAAATGTTTTAATTATGTGAAAGGTGATTCTCAAGTCTCTTCACTTGCTCTGTAATTTCACTTAAAACCTGAAATATCAATTAGTTCTTAGTTACGTTATATTTAGCTATGTTCAAATAATTAATACTTTGGCATTTACGGAATAATATTATATTACCTTTTAACTTCAATACGACATCGGGTCTTTCAAGCCTAACGTAAAGAGATATTTACGCAGTCTGGCATGACAGCAGTGACCGTCTCTGGATGGCCAATCTCTGATCTCGCGGTGGTTGCCGTTATATTTGAATTTTACTGTGCTTACCATCAGGGAAGATATTATCAATATATATATGTATGTATAGATCATGTTTTTACTTGAATTTAAATGAGAAAACATGCGTGTTTTCCAGTATAAAATTCATCGGTATTAGTCGAACCAGAGGACATATAGATTTTCATTTGATTTGTCGCACCATATAACTGACCACACCTTGTACGGCTATGTGTATCTTTGTCAAGTAAAAGTGAACTGCCATTGTAGATATATTTTTAGGAAGTATATTTATCAGTGTTACATAATAGTTTTATAGTTATAAATCATATATCGGTATTTGATCATTACTGTATCATCAACGTACTTCTCATCATATACGAGCTGATGGTGATGTAATATATGATTTCGTGATGCTCTTGAAGCTATCTAAAGCGGTTTCGTTATCAAATTGGACATTTTCTCATTATTATTATCGAATAAATTTAAATAAAAAAATACAAGTAATATTCGATGAAATTGAAATTTTTAGAGCACTAAGACTGAGAAAGTTGGCTGAACAATAAATGTACCTTTGCCTGTTAGAAATTAAAAATTGAGGGTTACCAGCATACAAATTTTATCGAGATTTGGTAGTTTTTATAAATATCGAGGGAATTTAGCGTTTGTACCTTGTATTTTTAGTTTTAAGGGATTCGGGTGCCTTCACATTAAAATTTGTATATTGTTTAATTTATTGGTCGAGTACACATCTACTTTGTCTCATTAATTATAAAAAGTAAGTGAAAATGCAATAGAATTTAATTCGTGGATTTTACGAGTTAATTTTTGAAGTATATCGTTTTAGTGTAAGTTTTCACTTAATTCAGTTCAAAGATCATACTTTAAGATTGCTTAAACTTTTCCTCAAAAATTCTGACTCAATTACCTGAATTGTACATATCGCCACATCGTGGAGGATGGATAACGGTACACAAACATAAATAAAATCATTGAAGTACCTATATATTAGATCAAGGTATTCTATATAGAAAAGGGGATTCGTGTACTTATAAATTCTTAGTCAGTGTTCTTCGTTGGTGGTTGATGTTCTTGGTACGCATAACATCAAGTGTGACCATCATCACCAAAATAAAACATAAGCCTTAGCAAGCAACTTTATGATATAGACTTTTTGTTTATTCAAATTTATTGTAAGTAATGCAAGAGATATTACAACAAAATGTAAAACACTGTAAAAGGAAAACGTGAAGATACAATTTATACAAACCACTTCCAAAGTAAGATCTAAAAAAATCTCATCTAACTATAAATAAATAATTTACATATATCTAATGTACTCAATGAAGCTCTGTTCGCTATCAATCTCGATAAATTATGTTCGACCCTCCAAAGCTATGTTTCCATTATCAAATAAAATAAAAATTATATTTTAGAGACACCGACCATTATAAACCTTTTTGAATCAAAAGTTGTCCCTTATGATGCCGTGTCCATGAAAAACTTGCAATGTAGACTTTGATTGGTGCAAATATGAAAGAATAAATTGGGGTATTAATTATATCCCTTTCTCACACGTACGAAGGGTGTTATAGTGCGTGAGTGATAGTTATAGGGTAAACGTTTTCATTGCTGGGTAGTTTTTTGTAGGTATTTCTAAAACTTTTGTACTATGTTTTGCTAAATTTTCACTAAAACTAAACTAATTGTAGATATGGGTCACGTTACGGATAGAAAGTGTTTTTGAAAAAATTGCAAGTTTAGTTGTGAGAAAAATAAAAAAAAATTATTAATGTGGTGTTTGTGCGAATCTTTTGTATAAATTTAAGTATGTTTTTTTGGTACTTGATTTTGTATTTTTTCTCAGGTTATTTGTGAAGAGTGCATATTTTACATGTAACTTAACATATACGGGTGACGCGATCAATATATAGTAAAAAATATAAAAATAATTTTTGTATTTCTTGTTTTCTATGAGATGATTTATATTAAAATATTGATTTGTTAACTATGTAATTAAGTATTTTTACATATAACACAAACATATTGAAGAGAAACAAATATAGCATATATCTACGTAAAAATATTAAACAGAATATATAATATTAAAGAAAACATATAATATGTGTGCAGGCTGAAAGTATAACGACAGATTCTACCATCCTACCTTTTTTTTAAGCTGGCAACATATGTATTTGCGTAATACCATTAGTATCTTTGAGTACATATTTTTGTATGGCTTTAATAATAGTCAGTTTAAACTTTAACACTATCTCTTGAATAAAAACCTTTAAAAAATAGTTCAATAAACTAACTAATCTTTATACAACACTGGACTACACTTATACTGGTTAACCGACTACCAAACTAAAGTTGTACCAAATTTTCATATTAAACAATTGATAGAACATATAATATTATGTTCATCTTATTCATATGTATTACATATGAAATTGGCATTTTGTTGAACTGGTCACTTTGATCTCAAGTATCTGGCGTCTGGTTAGAAATTCCAAATTGAAATTTATTCCAAATTTATTTTGTGTATTTGTGTTTCGAATTTAGTGATTCATTTGTTTTCGCACCATTTTATTATTCTTTGACATCGTTCTTTTCACAAAATAGAAAATTTAAAATATCGCCTTATTTACGAATATAAGTTCCATTGTGCCATCAGCGCTGCAGAGTCGGCTCGAAGAATTAATGATGTGTATGGGAAAGCTATTGTAAAAGGAAACACGGTACGTTTTTGGTTCCAACGTTTTCGTTCTGGAAATTTTGACCTGCGTACCAAACCCCGTGGACGGCCGGAGACCCTAGTTGAAAATGAAGAGTCATAGGTGATCGTTGAAACGGATCATTCGCAAACCACATCAGAGTTAGGAGCAGGCTTTGGTGTGAGTGATAAAAAGAAATGAATTCACTTGAAACAGACAGGAAAAGTGAAAAAGCTCGAGAAATGGGTACCGCATGAATTGACTGAAGCACGTCCACAAACACCTATTGAGTTCTGCATTGCATCCGTTCAGCAGTTTTCGCGTGGTTTAGTAACAAACATACAAACTTTCCATTTATTATATTTGTAGGGTAACATTGGTTAAGCTATGACTTTTACCGGGATAAAAAGTACCCTATGTGTTATTTCAGGTCATAGACTATCTGTTTGCCAAATTTCATTCAAATCCGTTCAGCCAGTTTTTGCGTGATTGAGTAACAAACATACAAACATACACACTTTCACATTTATTATATTATTATTATATATAGTAGGATTATGAAAAGGAATAGTGTATGACAGAAGTGTGTATTCGGATTGGTGGCGACGAACTGGAATAATTGATTGAGTTTATATACTTGAGATCGATATTTAATAGGGATGGAAAGTGATATAGAAAGGAGAGTATATACAGGTAACAGTCAGAAAATTTCGACGAAAACTCGTCTGGATGTACAAGTACACAGAACAATGTATTTCCAACACTCACGTATGTGAAAGCTGGGTGTGGCAGAAAAAGCATGAGAGTAGAATAAATTCAGTAGAAATAGTAAGAGGTATCTTAGGAGTGAATTTGAGTGACAGAATAAGAAATAGTGTGTTAAAAGAACTTTATGGTGTGAAAGACAATGTAGTCACACGGATTGAGAAAGGGATGCTTAGATGGCTTGGGCATGTAGAGAAGATAAATGAAAGAAAAATACTTAACTAAACGAATATATAAGGCGAGTGTGAATGGGATTGTTTGAAGAGGAAGGCCTGGACGAACGTTCCTCGATCAAATTGGGGATGTTCTGAAGAAACGTCAGGACAAGATTACTGTAAACCGACGAGCGTTCGTGAAATGATTGATGAATGTTGAAGAAGCGAAAGTGATGAGAGAGAGGCGTGATGTATGAATGTATGTATTCTTGTAATCTTCAAACACTGTCATAACAAGATGGCGGTTCTCTTATTAAAACTGTGCAAGGAGTTTTTGTGACAACGTAAAATTCATGTTCTTGGTTTTTATCTATTAAGCAGTTTTCTTGTGCATAATAACCTATCCAAATCACGTAAAATGCCGCCAAAATTATATAATATATTTATAAATTAAAATAAAAGCCACCACATGACATCAAGATCCCGCCAAAAAGTCTTGCTGGCGCTTCAAATGGCTGTCAGCAGGTTTCAGCGATCACTCGACGAGTTAAAAAAAAGGTCATCGGTAACGGAACGATTGGTCCAATATGTTGCTGATACGATAGCTGCCGCGCTTCAGATTGTGGACCCTGGCTGGCAATCATGCCGGTCATGCGGAACAGCCCGTCCAGTGGTTACAAGGGTTGAGGATTGTACTGCTATAGATTGAACTTTGGTCTGAATATAGTACTGCAGTGCACAAACTGATATGATTAGGTCAACACATGATTTTTTTATGAACACAGGAATATTCATAATTTCACATAATAACACTTCTGACTTATGTATAATTTAATATATATGTATTAAATCTATTGCTTGTACAAAAATATGTACTTACATTTTCAAATCCTTTTCTATCAATTGATTTATAATTGTAATTGTCTATAATTCTGTTTCAATGTACGAATAAAATATGTATTCGTTCAGCTTGCACACTGGCTTTGTTGATTTATAATCAAAATACAAAACATTGTACCTAAAGTAGTTAACGGTGAATAATGTGAACCAATAGTTACTAATTGTTATTGTTTTTATTATAATTCTCGGATCACTTGCGAATTTGTTGTTTCATTTATACGAAACCGAATGATATCTTGAATGGCGAAAATAAACTAAAAGGTATATACTATTCAAAAACTTTTCTGTATGGTGCCGTCATCTCTATTCCAAACAAGAAGGGGAAACAGATATATATATAAATGTGATCAGGGCCGACTTTTTTCTGTGGTGCAAGGGGTGAGTCCTGGGGAAGCAATCCAACCACCATAAGCCTTGATATCTCGTAACCTACCTCAACAATCCAGAGTAACGCTGTAGTCCACGAAAGCAGAGCTGCGAGCACAGCATATCTAAGGTCAACCATAGGTCCAACACTCAAGATAGATTGACAAACTTGACCATTCTATGTAGGTATATAATAAAAACATAATGATAAAATGACATTATTTCCAAAATAATCCAACTTAAAACCTCGAAAAATTGCGATAGATGTAGGTAGAAAGAAGGTAGGAAGAATTGTCTGCTGCAGCACAGTGAAATAAGTTTAGTCATTTTGAAACAATGGAAACGCTAAAACCGGTCCAATAATAAATATAGATGCTAATTAAGTAGTTACCTACTTAGGTACATTATTTTAGCATCTCTAGCGTTTATTTATAAAGTCGAGGTCAACCACTATAAACTTTTAAACAACAATATTCTTAACGTTATTTATTTTCATAAACCGGAATTATAAGTCACACGTTTCTTTCATTCCAATGCTTACATGTCAATTATCAACGTGGCTTAGGACAGCCTCAAACCAAACGAAGCGAAGACTTGCGGAAGACTGTTGGAAGCGACTGGATGCAGAAATGGGTGCGGATCCAATGGCAACCCTTGGGAGCGGCGTATGACCAGCAATGGTCTGGTAAAGACTGATAATAATGTAACTCTACCCTACAGAATATCGCAGCCAAATAACCTTGTGTTGTGTTCCTGTACTGAATAGGATTTCCAGTACTTCTATGGTAAGGGTAAAAAGTTCGGCAATGCGTTAGTTATACCTCTGGTGTTACAAGCGTCAATAGGCGGCGATAAACGCTTACAATCAAGCGGGCCGTATGCATGTTTGCCACATTAGTTGTATTTAAAAAAGTTGATTAACGAATAGCAAGACTTTGGTTTCATTAAATGAAAGTAAATATCATTTACAAATAAATTTATTTTTAATTCCTCATCCACTTTGCAAGTAGTTATTTATTTTGTTTTACTGCTAAATTTTTTATGTCCCCATACAAGTGAAACTAAGCCCCATTGTATAAAGTAAGAGCTTAGACCTACTATCAGTATATAGCTAAGCAGGAAAAGAAAATAAATTGATCCGTACGATAGAGCAAATATCGGATAAGGCCACAACCCCCGCTGTTTGTACGTATATATTAATCTGAAAAGATATATTTTAAGTTTAAGTTACGTAAATATTTCTACAACACTTCTCTATCAGTATTTTTGGGCGACTGTTGTTACATTTAAGGAACACAAACTTTTTACATGTGTACGACAATTGATACCAAATGGATCGGGACCACCATATAACAGGTGTAATACACGTCATTAAAAAAAAATATTTTTTTTTATATCCTTTACACAATACATTCATAAGTACATAAAAATTTGTAAGTATGGAGAGATACAAATAAAAAATAAAAACTACTAAAACAAAATTTAAAAACAACAACAATTTTTTTTTTTTTTTTTCGAACTGACTACACTGTTAGCCTTAGGGGCCCTATCCAAAAACAGAGCCGCTGCGGCTTTTATAGCTTCACAGAACTTGGACAACAAATAACGTATTGTGCGGGAATAAATAGCTCCCACTCCCGGCATATTTGCTACACTGAATCAGTGGTATTGTTATTGGTGTTCCATTCCGGGATAAGCTGGTATATATCCAGTAATCAAGCGGGGTCGTAGTGTAACTTAACCCAACTATATGGTGGTAAACCCGTCACAGTGACTCTTCTAGTTTGTCGCGTTTCGGAAGCAGCTAGTATATATAGTATAGATAGTATATATCCAGGTGTCGAGAGGATCGCTAGCCGGTAAGACAGCGATAACCGGTGGTGGATTGAGATCTCTCGGTGGTCACCGTTATTTTTTAATTGTAATGTATTTATTAGGTGTAATGCTGTCACTTTACTGTATCACTATATTCAGTTCACTGCTGGATGTAGGTGTCTCTGGAGGCACACTACTGGAGCCACACTTTAGTCCTGCGCATTCAGTCACTATCAGCCATCTTATATAAATTATTGCTACAACTTGCAGAAAGGTATCCCCCGCGTTACGTTAATAGATAAGAATAAACATGATAGGCGTTATAAATCCACGCATTTGTAGTCATTAAACATCGATTAATATTGATGAGTATTCTTTCTATATTTTTAAAAGGAAGTAAACAATGTATCTGGCCACAACAAATACCAAGAGATCTCGCGAATAATTTTTTTGCGATTTAGTTGCTCGGTCGCCTATAAAGACGTTAAATGTTCACTACCAAGAAACAATCGATAGTTAATCAATTAATCGATACTTTTTTACAATTCTATCGGATTTTAAAACAATAAATGTTTAATGAGCACTACTACTTCGTATTTTAGGAGTCCCAAAATAACTTCTACCTAACTAAGGTTGTCTGTCTGAAAATTTGAACCAATCGAATTGCATCACTAGCAAAATTTCGACCAGTAAAATTAGATATTTCGATTTTTATGCAATTCTATTTGCCAAAAACTACAAACGTTTCGTTACCCTCCGCTTTAGTGGACAGGTAGCCTAATACTGAAATAATAAAAGCGCGTCAAAAATAGAATATTACATTTGAAGAGTACTTACATTGAGTTATAAATGATGTAATATATAATAAGGATCAGTATGTTGAGTTTATGAGATTTCGGTTGACTCTTCGGTTGGAATAATAACTCCCATAACACTACTGGTACAATACATAAGTGTATGACATAGTTCGATTCACTGCTAAACACCTGTTTATGAATTCAGGGAATATTAGATTTCTATCGTAAATGAAGATTGGCCAGAAAATTATGAAGATCAGCTGAAAGAAAAAGTTTTTTAATAATAGGTCTTTACCTATGAAATTGCCGTTCTAGCAGTACTGACCATTTCAAATCAAAATAATTTTTGTTTGGCTAAGAATTCTAATTTCAAATTAATTTTATTTTAAAAACATGGAATTCTTTTTCCAAAGTAGTCTTTGTTTATTGATTAGTGTTAAATTTTCATTGCCTTTCAATCTTTTTTGTCATCACTCATCATGGATACGTTAAAAATTCGAGTAATTATGGAATATGAGTACCGTCGTGGCAGCAACGCGGCACAAGCGGCACGCAACATCAACGACGTTTACGGCGCTAACACTACAAGTGTAAACCAACGCACCACCTGTTATTGGTTTGCTCGCTTCCGTTTTGGGAATTTCGACCTGAAAAATGAACCTCGCGGTCGTCCGAAGACTTTGGTCGACAATGACGAATTAAAGGCGATTGTGGAAGCTGATGATACACAGTCTACGGCTGAATTAGCAGCAGCTTTCGACGTTAGCGTCAAAACAATATTGATCCATTTGCGTCAAATTGGCAAGGTAAAAAAGCTTGACAAATGGGTGCCCCACGAACTCAATGATCGCCAGCGCGAAGCACGCGTCGAGACGTGCCTTGCACTGCTCAACAGACACACAAATGAAGGAATTTTGTACCGCATTCTTACCTGCGATGAAAAATGGATTCTATTTGATAACCGCAAGCGCTCAGCAAGTTGGTTGGATCCTGGTTCAGCACCTAAACAATGCCCTAAACGAAAACTTACCCCTAGAAAAGTGATGGTCACTGTTTGGTGGTCTAGCGCCGGTGTGGTTCATCACAGCTTCTTACCAAACGGGGTGAGTATTACTGCAGATGTGTACTGTGAAGAACTGAACACAATGATGGTGAAGCTGGCACATCTCCAACCAGCATTGGTCAATCGCTCGTCTCCGCTGCTCCTGCACGACAACGCGCGACCTCATACTGCACAGCAGACGGTCTCCAAGTTGCAAGAATTGGGGTTGGAAGTTCTCCGTCATCCGCCCTACTCACCAGACCTTGCGCTTACAGACTACTATTTTTTCCAGAATTTGGATAACTCCTTGGCGGGGAAAAAAATCAATACCCGAGAGGCAGTACAAAATGCCTTTGAAGAATTTGTTGCCTCCCGTCCAGCTGATTTCTTTAAGAAGGGCATCAATAAACTGCCACTGCGCTGGCAAAGATGCATTGATTGCATGGGTGACTACTTCGATTAATACAAATAAAAAATAAATGAAAAAAATTCGTTTAAATTTTTTCATACAAAACAGCAATTTCATATGTAAAGACCTAATATCATCATCATCATTGGTTTTTACGTCTGTAAGAGGCGATTCCAAGCAGCATCATGAGTTTTTTTTTTAAACTGTATAAGCCAATTTGAGAGCGATAGGCTCGTCCACAAGAACGGCAAATAACTTTGAGGCTGATTGATCTTTGCTTTTTTGTGAGTGAAGTTTGGTTAAATTTCTAAAAGTAAATTGAACCACGTGCTATCATGAGTTACAACGGCTTCATGAACAAATTTTCTTCACTCGTTTCTGTCTCATGCGAGTTCCTCCCATTTCGCGTACTCAATACCAAAAGAGGACATTTCTCGATTACTCTTTAAAACACAGACGTCTTCGTTCGCTATATGAACGGTAGAAACCAGGAGTACCATCGCTATGTATGAAACAGTGTCCGTCGAAAAGCGTCGATTCAAGATAGCGCCACGGTAGCAAGGGCGTAAATATTAAAGTTAATATTTTTTAATTTTCGCCCACCTGACGTGGTTAGCAGATTTCACCAGCAGAACTACAAAGATGCTGTACCTATAATTGATATAAACTTTATCTACTTATACATTTATTTATTTCATTTTTAAGTTTTCTAAATAATTATATTTTACTCATATCTAAACATATTATATTGATTACTTTAATATGGTATTTTTAAAATGAAATTTGACGCATACTATATAGTTGTTGAGTACATAGTGACTATTAGTGATCAAAATCAGAATATTTTCACGTTCAGTATAATTCACGTGGAGTAAAGAATGCCATCGGTCGGACGCACGCGCGAATCTTGCTCCCCCGCTCTCGGTTAAAAAAATTCTTTTTGCGGGTGCTCCTTAGAAGACAGATATTATATACTCTCGCTGACTTTTTTGTATGTCTTTTAATGTCTACAATTATGTAGTACGTTAATTTGATATATCTCATAAGGTTTACTCAGTTTAGCGGAGGTGAGGAACAGAGAGTAAAGTTCCTCATCCGCCATAGAAAAGGGAGGATCCTCCGGCCAAACGAGTGCTATGTCTGGCGGGCAGCTGCCCCGACTGTTGTAGTCGGATTCTTGTATATATCTCAACGATAGAGTTAATTTCTATAGCGCAATGTAGGATAGTAGGATGCATCCTATGTGGCTCGATAGATGTCGCTATGTGTCGCTACGTAGTTGTGTCGATGCATTGATGCGTCAGTTGTGGCGAGAGATGTCGCTACACTCAGCGTAATCCATTTAAACCCATAACTAATATATTCAATATTCACCATGACTAGTTTTTTTATTTGAGGGCTCCAATTTTTTTCTTTCTAAAATAAATTTAGGCTAAGTTACTCCTTATAACACTAGCTATCTACCAGTGAAAGGCCCATCAAAATCAGACCAACCGTTTCGGAGATTACCCGGAATAAACAGATAGTGGCCAAAAAAAAAAAAGGGTTTTATCGTTTAAGTATACTTTTAAATGCATTTATTAAAAAGCTGTTATTTTGACATTACAAACAGATACTTCAATTTCATTAATTGTGATATATATATTAGATAAGTATGTATTTCTTTATTGAGTTAATGTTGTCAATCCCTTATAAATAAATCAACTTACCAGAGTTATAGGGAATACCAGAGTTTCGAAAAAAGTGTGCCTGATGCCCGTTTTCACCAACGTACCCTTAACATACCCCTAACTAAGGGATCCTTAAGCTAAAGTGTTTCCTAAATCGGGTACCTAACTTATTACGTTTTCACCAAGCTAAGAGTTACTTACTAAGGAAACACTTAGTTAAGTGTCAGTTTTTATGTCAAGCCAGTGTTATTGTCAGTTTTTTTTGTCAAGCCAACGTTGTGATACACCGATAATTTAGCAATATTTTTTTTGTATTATTTATTTATCATTCTTAAGTGATTAAAATATGTTATTATTATTTAAATAAACAAAAATGGAATGCCTGTTTCTTGGTAAGCGGAGCACTTACGAACAGCTAGAGCGATATGGCTTTTTTAAATGGTAATAATACTACAAATAAGATTTTTAGGAAAATATAAATAAATAAATAAAAAATAATATTAATATCCAATTAATTATTAAAATAAATAAACTGAAATTATTTTTTTCAATTTTGTTTTTTTAACTCAAGACCATAACTCATGATGGATATGCGTAATACGTTATTATTTCTGAAAAAAAGCGATAGGTGGCGCGTGGGTGAGTTATTGAGTGCTGGAAAGGGCATCAGAATATGTTTGAATAATAGTCCAGTAAAAATATGTTCTAAAATACTTGCTACAAGTGGCTACTACACTGATACCACCCATATCTACCACTGTGGCAAAATATCTCTATGTAAATATAGCTGATTTGTAGGTAACACGGATATGCCCGGTCAAAAACAAAAAACCTTATATGATAAACTAATTTAAAAAGAGGTAAATATTTTTACACACTGCATTTTGATAACATATATCTACCAAAAAATCTTTGTGGTCGTATTTAAAAAAATAACCAGGCCTTTGTCAGTAAATGCCTGTTTTCCAGTTTCTTTTCTTCTTCTAAAGCTTCCAAGAACAAAATTAAACTTACATTTTAAGACGCTTAAAACAAAAATAACCAGAATTGTTTGTAAAATAAACGTCACTTAGCGCTAAGGAGTCGAATTTCGGTTCCTTAAAATTTAGGTAACCCTTAAGGTCTTAGGTGTCCCTTAGACGTTGGTGAAAACGAAATCTCCCTAAGTGGGCACATAAATGTACTTTAAGTGTTCCTTAAAATTAGGGGACGTTGGTGAAAACGGGCATGAGTTTCACTAACATATTTGGTAGGAGATACTGCTTATTCATCAGCGTTAATACATCACACAATAGTCCTAACGATGCATAAATAATTTGACATATCTGAAACATTACAGTTAGATAAGTATGAGGTGAGTAGGGTTCCCAGAGTTCCTTGGGGAAGGAGGTGTTCAAAGTGACGTAACTGGGCACAGCGATATGTCTTTGGAAATTTCACCCTACAGGAGATCGCAGCCGCATAGCCTTGTGTTATGTTTCTGCCGTGAGTAGGGTTTACCCTTCGTATGGGGGGGGGGGGGGGGGGGGGGGTCATGGTCGGCGACGAGCTTACGGTACATCAGGCGGGCCGTGCGCTTGCTTACCATTTTAGTTGTGTAAAGAGGAGCTCAATCTTCATCGTTTGCCTATTTGGTGATTGCATATTATGATTCACGGAAACTACGTGTCTAGTCTTGATTAAAAGTAAGATTACTTTTTGAAATTGTAATTTTTGCTTTATAACTGGTTAGCTCCTAGTAGGCTAGATTACTCCTTGAAAAGCCCTCTACCTGCCAATGAAAGTTTCATCAAAATCGGTTTAGTTGTTTCAAAGATTAATCCGAACAAATAAACAAACGAAAATTTTAAAATGCGTGTTTGGATTTTAGTAACGTTAAAAAACCATACAAGCATAAGAAAAAGAAAGCATTTCGAAATTATAGGTACTCAGAATTATTTGCATAAATTAGTAAAATCGTATCCTGGTCCAAGATGGTAACATGGTAACTCTGCAGCTCTCAAGTGCAGCTGCTGTAGGTATACACACCTATAGGTGCCTGGCGACAGATTTTCAACTTGAGTGTGGAAGAAGATATCACCATGCTATGGGTTCTTCGCTGAAAGCTCAGGTTCATTGCAGGGATTTAAACTCAAGTCGATCGACGCGGCCAGATTTACGTTTAAACTTTATAACGTAGGTTGTTTCAGTAAGAATTTAACATTATAAGGTAGATCAGGTTATATTATTATATTGTAATATAACGACTGCTATGAGCGAGGTCCTGGGTTCGAATCCCAAGTCGAGTAAAGTGTTATTGGGTTTTTCCTATGAAATTGTTAGTAGCAGCTCGGAGTTTGGTTTCGTGCCCGATTAATGACAATAGGCTCGCCCCCTATTACATGGGACCTAAAAACATACTCGGTGAACTATTATGATATGTTATTGTAATATAATAAAATTGTAATGTGTACTTTGTTTGAGTCTATATAGATTATATTTAAGCTTTTTATTTATTATATATGTGTAACATATGTAGTTTTGTGACTGTTGTGTTGTGTCAATGTATATTTTTTATGGGTTATTCTACAGTACACCAAACAATTGGCAACTCAATTCTATATCGTGTATTTGTCACACTTGACATTAGCTGAATTGCCTACAAAGACGGGAAGGCAAAATAAAAAAAAAACTATTGACTTTTTCAATAGCATACTCACAATGTTCCATACTGTAATATAATATGGCTGCATGGAAGCCATAGTTCTATTCTCATGATCTGTTTCCAACACATCAGTCTTGAGGGCGCGAAGCATAACCAATGAATTAACACCATGCATTATTAACGTAACTGTGTAACCAAATATACGGAAGTAAATCGGAGGTGGCATCACGCTGTAAAGTAAATAGAAATGTCGCAACTTTAATAATAAATTAAATAAAGCGCACTTGTATTATACATCGTATACTTGTGCCACACTTCACCGAGCGTCCATAGAGCTACAGAGATCTACTCCCACCCTTCACGCTATATCTCAAGAATTGTTAATTATAAAAAAAAACTCTAGAGATGTCATGTCGTGGGACACCCGGTAGAAAAGAAGTTCCCTTCACTATATGTATATTAACGCACTGCTTTATGTACAATACGAGTTGTCGACGGTTCCAGTCGCGTTGATTTAGGTTTTTTTATTTATATATTTTAGTAATTGACCCGCGCAACTTCGTCTGCGTCACTTAATGGAAGCTCTCAAAAGGAATAAATTTTCCCTGTTTTCGCAACATATTTCATTGATGCTCCGCTCTTATTAGCCTTAGCGTAATGTCATATAGCCTGTAGCTTTCCTAAATAAATAGGCTAATCTACACTAAAATATTTTTCCATTTGAACAAATAATTCCTGAGATTCAACGTTCTCATGAACGTGAGAAAACGTTCATCCAAACGAACAAACAAACTTCTTCAGCTTTATAATATTAATGTAGATTTTGTATAAACGATTATTTTTTAAGTTTTATGTTTATAAAGTTTTGAAAATAAAAAATATTTTTCATTATTATTATAAAAAATAATATAATTATAAACTTAATTATTACATTCAAAATTTAATTTAACAATATTTTGACAGAATTGTAGGGAATTGCATGCCCTATAACTTTAAGCATTAATTTAAAGATGTAAAATTATACAAGTAATAAACATTTTTATTGCTTTTAAACCTGATTCAATGGTTACTTTCTACATAATTACTCTTAACTGTTATCTGAAATCAAAGACTGACTAGGTACATTAGCTAGAGGAAAAGCTGATGACTGATAAACGATGAAAGTGATATTGCTTCGCATTCAGTTAAAACATATTTAAAAAAAATAGTATAGTTAATCTGTTTAAAACAGAATCTTATAATAAATTATATAGAAGGAATCAAAAAACTCGAATGCCACAAAAACACGAGTAAAAAAATATTTCTCTATTTTTACTTTTTATTTCATTTCAAGACGTCGTACTTAAATATTATATATCAAGTCACGCCCACAATTATGACGAATCTAACGACACCTCGTATGTTAAAATCCATCAAACCGCTTAAGCTATAGAACATGCCAAAGAAACAGACATACATACAATACGCTCGAAAAACATAACCTTCATTTATCAACCGTTTATAACCTATCAAGCAACGAGTACTTGGAGGTTTTTTGATATCGAAGCGATGGTAGTTTAGTAGGGCTGCTCAGATTAAGCGTCAATCGACGTAAGTTTAAATTCTTTATGAAACCTGTGTTTTCTGCGAAAAAAAAACATTGTGATGAAACCATAGTATAGTGGTGGGGTATATTACAATGCCCGACTGGCTAGCTACCGACTAGAAGATGAAAATCTATCACCAAGCACCTATAGGTGTTTTCCGGCAGCTTCACCTGAGAGCCAGTTCCCACACTAGTTAAAGCTTGTTACCATCTTGGGCCACATCGTCATCTAACATCATGTGAGAGTGATAATGTTGACAAACGCTAAACTTACAAAGAATTAAAAAATCTTAAAACCTTATCAGTATACTTATCTTAGAGAATATATGCAGTATACAGTTGGGAGATGTATATATTTATTAAAGCACACATGTTACTTATTCGAATGAAGTTATGATTATTTAGTTTAATTAATTAAAATTGTTGATGTGTTAGTTCGTCCGTGAGGTTTTACATGCCTACAGGCTCTGTCAGAATATTAGCGCTGCAGTGCTTGCGCTTGTGGGCCTGCAGCATTATACTGAGACAGGGACCTATTCGACCCCATGCAACACTTCATTTAATGTATCAATTTGTTTGTTTTATTTTTTATTTAATCATTTGTGTATGTTGTGCGGTGTTATTGCCGAATAAATGCTTTTTCTTTCTTTCTTTCTTTTCCGGCAGCTGCGTTTGTGGACCAGCTCTCTTTTTAGGCAGACTTTCTTTCTTTAGTGTTACGATAATTATATCTGCTTATTACCGCTACAACCAATAAGAGCGGATCATCAATGTAAAATATTGCAAAAACAGGGAAAATTTATTTCTTTTGAGAGCTTTCATTATGTGACGCAGACGAAGTTACGTGGGTCAGCTACTAAAATATATAAATAAAAAATCCTAAATCAAAGCGACTCCTCGAACCGTCGACCACTTAAAGCAGTGCGTTAATATACATATAGTGAAGGGAACTTCTTTCCTACCGGGTGTCCCACGACATGATATCTCTAGTTTTTTTTTATAGCACCTGAATCGCGACATTATTATTATTATATTCTTTATTTGCACAAAAAAAAGTACAAATGGAGGACTTAATGCTAAAAAGCATTCTCTGCCAGTCTTCCAAGGGAGCAAGGGAAAGGTATATGCAAGGTGTGCATAATGTTAAGTAAAAAAAAAGTTTATAACGATTATTAAGATTATATATTATTAAGAAGTATTCAATTGCTCCAAGTAAAACCTACGTAGCGAATACTTGAAGGAATTTCGAGAGTTGGCCAGTTGGATATTGATAGGAAGCGAATTCCACAGTCGTGCTGCTGTAACGGCGAAGGATTGGTCGCGGAAATTAGTATGATGACTTGGTATACTGAGAATTAAAGAATCAGAAGACCTTAGCTGTCTATTATGCGTATCCGCGAGAGATTGAAAAAGTGTTTTTAAATATTTAGGGGATTTGGGATTATTAAGTACGGAGAAAAGAAAACAAAGTATTCTTATATTCCTACGTTGCCGAATAGGTAGCCATTTCAACCTGGCTCGGTATTCAGAAACATGATCAAACTTCCGAAGACGGAAGATGAAACGGATACAGTTATTGAGTAGACGATCAAATTTATTTAAGAGATCTTCTGAGAGGTCCAAGTAAGCAACGTCTGCATAATCCAGAAGTGGTAGAAGAAGAGTATTCACTAGGGAAATCTTAGTATTAACAGGAAGAAAGTTTTTCAAGCGCATGAGAGAATGAAGAGAAGCATAAAATTTTCTACTAACTTCCTTGACCTGGTCTGCCCAGCATAATTTAGTATCGAAGATGATACCAAGATTTTTCACCGTAGTTGAGTAAGGAATGGTACATTTATTGTATTGAAGAGGAGTCAATGAATTAAAGTCTATTTTAGCAAGCTGTTTTGAGCTACCAATTACAATGGATTGACACTTAGTTGGATTAACATAAATCCCGTAAGATTCAGACCAGGAAAGTAAACTTGAGAGGTCCTTGTTTAAATTATTGATTATAGAAGGAAGATTCTTTATTTCGCAATGCAGATACAATTGCAGGTCATCAGCATAGAGATGGTAGTGGGATTGTAAAATAGGCGTAAGTAAGTTTATAAAAATAGAAAAAAGTAACGGAGAAAGAATGCCGCCTTGGGGAACACCAGCTTCTAGAGCACACCAATCTGATTCGCCATCATAGACGCGAACAGCCTGGTGACGATCTCGGAGATAAGAAGAAAACCATTCCAGTGCTAAGGGTGAAAACTGAAGACAAGAAAGAGCGGCAATCAGAAGATCGTGGTCAACAGCATTAAATGCAATGCTAAAATCAATAAGGACCAATACTGTGACCATACCTTTTTCCATATTAGATCTAACATCTTCCGTGATCTTAAGCAGAGCAGTAGTAGTACTGTGGGCGGTTCGAAAGCCAGACTGAAATTGATTTAATAGATCGTTGTCAGTGAGGAAAGAAGTAACTTGTTTATTGACAATAGATTCCAAAATTTTGGAAAGGAAGGGATACACAGGTGGTAACACCCTCCATAGCGGTACGTTTAAACGTGTCGTGTTCTGGGATTGGCCTTGTATACCATCCAGTAATCAAGCGATGTGGTAGTGGTATAGTTAAGGTTGCCATAAAAGGTTAGGCTCTCGTCGGGACGCAAAGAGAAAAAAAAACGATATTTAATTATTGACAAATTCTAATCTATGCAGTGATCAACGTTTTTCTGAAGAGTTTACTTTTTTAAGTAATTTTTTCTGTCCTTTTACATGTTTATAAAACTCTGTGCAATTCATATTCAGTCCATATTTTGGCACTCAACACTCTCCACAGTTTTCGGTTAATTAAGTAAATTAAGATAATTCTACACTAGGCTCATGTCTATGTATATAGTATATAGTAGTGGAGTAGCGCGAACGATATTTGCGATGCCGCGATGTGACCAGCTATCTGGCCGCCCGATAAAAATATTGTCTATACTGAAGTATTTATTATAAATCATCAATCAGTGATTTCTTCTAAGTTATATGCGGGTGAAACCGCGGGGCACAGCTGGTATACATATATATATATATTAGCAGCTGCCTCAGCAGAGGACCTCAGGCGGTGCAAGTATGCAGTCCTTGGTATGGGCTACATATTTGTGCCCTTTGTAGTCGAAACTCCAGGCTTTGCAGGTCAAAGTACTCGCAGCCTCTATAAAAAACTCGCAAGTCTACTAGTCGACTTACGACTCACGACCAGAGGTCTGGCCAATACCTCGATCAACGAACAAGCTTTGTTATACAAAGAGGTATAAATGTGGCCAGTCTTCTTGGTACTTTTCCTTCTGGAGCTGTGGCGCGTGGGATGGTATCTAATACCATATTAGTTATAGTTCTATTGTATTTTTTATCAAGATTTGTATTTAGAGAGATATTGATTAATGAATAAGATTTTGTTATATCCTGAGTAGACAATATTTTGGTAGATAATTACAAGGTACCTAATTAAATTTTGGGGATATAGTTTGAAATGTAAATTATATCATATTCCCACTGAGTTTTCTTACATAAAGCTAATGCTTGGAATTATTTGCGAAGGAAATAAATACCATAAGAAGCTGCAACTAAATATTTACAAACACTATTAACAGTTATTTCAAATGTTGTCAAACTGGTTTCGTATTTTTAACCAAGTTCAAAGAAACGAGGAGGTATTTAGATGATTTTAACTTCATTGGCATTGGACCTTCGACTTCGAAGATACATCCGGGAACTCAAAATCACTGGTTGGTTTTCTTTTTTCTTAAAAATTGTCATGTCTTGCATAAATAAAACAAAAAAAAAGTACTGCAAAAAAGAGCAAAACATTTTTTGTTCCTGAGAGTAGGATTCAAAGAAAATAATTATGTAATACAACGTTGGGGACCTCACATCAAAGGAAAATTTTCAGCTAAATTATTACATGAAACACTAATACCTATATCATGACAGTATATAGTTAATAGATAAAATTATATGTAAATACAAAATAATATTAGATTACACCTACCTGAAACAGTTTTAAGTACGTTACATTAATTTTATTCACGTTTTATTTCTTAGTACACATTTGAGTACCAAGTCTCCTCATGCAATCCTTGTTGTTAAATTATGTGACCTTGTGTGTTAAAAACTGGTTGATACTAGTTAATGTGGCAGGTGATTTTGTTCACGTTCACCCAAGCTGAACATCAGTTCGCTACTAAATGATTATCTATAATAATCGTAGTTTAATGTGTCAGAAGGTAATCTTTGGAACTAATTGAAAAATACTTTCAATTATGATAAGCTACGTTCAGGTTTCCCTGTGAACATATTTATGTCAATGTAACAACTGAATGACAATGAGTAATATCATATGCGTTATGTAAAAACGGACTCAGTAATGAGTTATAAATGGCTCATTATTTTTTTGTGTACTTTTTTTTATTTAATATGCTAATGATGTAACAAGTTTGATATATCTGTGACGTACTTTTGACATTCGTTTAATTTATCATGATGTGGGAAATTACAACCCTGACATCATTTTGATAAAAATATTGGCGGTAAAGGGTCGATAACGTGAATATTATTACTGCTGAAGTAACTATGAACAAGATTCGCAATTACATATTAGAACTAATCACTAGTCATTCTAGTGTGAAAGTACAGTCAACTAGTCTAGTACTTCGGCAGTTGAACGAATTGATGTGTTCGTGTTACTCGTCTTACTTTTAGGAGCTGATAATTGTCTTTTTTTTTTTTTTTTTTTGAACTGACTACACTGTTAGCCTTAGGGGCCCTATCCTAAAACAGAGCCGCTGCGGCTTTTACAGCTTCACCGGACTTGGGGGCGAGCGCTTAGGGCACTCAGCCGCGAAAGTTTGTGACGACCCGCACGAGGGTGCCAGAGTGGCCGAACCTCGGCTCGGGCGGTCGTCGCGAATGCGAAAAAGTCGCGATCTAACTAATTCCCTAAACTTATGAGAATTCGAGCTAACTAATATATACACATATGCACGTTCCCCTCCTCCTGGGAGGAAGGAGTGGACCATGCGTATGTGTATTTGATAATCGGAATGGATAATTGGTTCATAAAAACATACCCTTATATTCAATATATAAAACAAAACGATACCTAGAACAAAATCGTGGCAGTGCCATCTTATATCAATATAAAAAAGTAAACATGAAAATACTTGACTATATTGATATATCAACAGTATGTAAAAAAATGACTTCCCAGTTTTGTAACGATAAGAATCCCTGTTATATCAGACAATACGTAATAAATTGACATATTTGTTATATAAAATTCTGATTTTATTACTACGTCTACTGTATGTAAAAATGTGACTTATCAGTTACATGATTGTAGGATTTTATCGTTATGTCAGTTGTACGGAAAAATATGAGCTCTGATAATATTACGTAACAATATACTATTCATATTACATCAGATGAACATAAGATATAAAATAAAGCCATTACATCACATTAAGAATCACATTTTTACATTAGTATGACCCTACATTAAAATCACATCGTATGAAATATCTTAAATGTTACTAATGATGTCAGTTTTATGTCATGTGTATATCAAACGCTGTGACCGTATGCCTTTTGTGTGATGGTCAAGGTAAGGTAACGTGTTCATAGGGTTGAAATAAGGTCTGATGAGTACGGTGGGTAACGGACAGTTTCCAGCCGTAACTCCTGTAGTTTTGAGATGGTCTGTTGTACGGTATGTGCACAAGTGTTGTTGTGAAGAAAGAATGGTCTACAACAATTCACAAGTCTCGATTGTTTGACTGCGAGCGCGTTCATCATAATTTGCAATTCTTAACAATAAACCTCTGCTGTAAAGTTTGGCCGCCTCCTGTGTTCAACCAACCAGTACAACGGACGATTTCGATTATCATACATGATCTTACCAAAATCTGGCCCAGAATCCCTTCATTGTGGCATGGATTCAGTGGCATCAGCTCTACAGAAACAGCTCGAACGATTAATGATGTGTATGGGAAAGCTACTGTAAAAGAAATTACGGTACGTTTTTGGTTCCAACGTTTTCGTTCTGGAAATTTTGACCTACGAAACAAACCCCGTGGACGCCCGGAGACCATAGTTAATAATGAAGAATTAAAGGTGATCGAGGAAGCAGATCCATCGCAGACCACGGCATAGTTAGCGGCAGGTTTCGGTGTGAGTGATAATTCACATGAAACAATTTGGAAATACTATAAAAGCTCGAGAAATGAGTACCGCATGAATTGAATGAAGCACACCAACAAACAAGCATTGAGTTTTACATTACATTACTCAACCGTCACAATAACGAGGGAATTTTGAATCGTATTGTTACGTGACGAAAAATGGATCCTTTACGACAATCGGAAAGCTAAATCCTGTCCCAAGCGAAAGTTGACTCAAAAAAAGATACTGGTGAGTGTTTCGTGGATCCGTGCTAGTATCATACACTACAGCTTCCTCAGGTCTGACCAGACGATAACGGCAGATCTGTATTGTTAACAATTGCAAACCATAATGGAAAAGCTAGCCTTTAAACAATCGAGACTGGTCCAACCTCTCTAGCCCACTGCTACTTCAGGACAACGCTATACCCCATACTTCACGACAGACATTCCTAAATTAGAGGAACTGCGGTTGGAATGTCTCCAACACCCACCATACCACTTTTATCAACATTACCACTTTTTTCGGAATTTGGACCAATGTCTTGCATGGAAAAAAAATGAATTCCGATGAGGGTGTCCAAACCGCTATATAATGCGGCCATGGTCGTAAATATTAAAATAATTTGTCCAAATGATGTAGTGTGAAAAACAAAGTTTAATTACTTTAAATACCAGAAGCGATAAAACTATTTATGTTGATAAGGAACAATTTGTTACTAACAAATGTGCATTAGAAATAAATTATCTATTTTTATTAATAATAAGATTATGATAATTATAATTTTTTGTAGGACTATTAAAGACAAACATTTCCATTATACATTATATACGTAAAGTATTATGGTAATAATAATTATTGTGTGTATACATGTTGCCCAAAAAGTCGTGGATCAAATGCAACTAGGGGTTAGATGGGGCCATCAGCTGCAAAAAATTGTTCTACGGGAGGTCCTTAAGGTCAACCCCTGCCGAGTTATAATTGATTTTGTGTTTTTATGAAAAAATTGTCTTTTTGTACTAATTCTTATTAAAATTCGAAAAAATCTACAGCTATATCTTTTTTATAATTTTCAGTAGATTGGTACTAATGAGTCCTTGCGTTAGACGTGCTATTTATGGTAGTTTATTGGGTGTGTTGAAGATAATATTAAGTTTTACGAAAAAAATAATACTCAAATCTTAACTTTTATAAAAAAAGGCTAGTGGAAATCGTCTGTACTTTTCTTTACATTCTCAATAATGAAAATTCGAAGATGATGGTATAAAAAACATTGTTATAAATACGAATGTTATATGCTAACCTTCAGATTTGAAAGTCCCGCCGAAATTTTTTATTGGGTACGTCTTATTTATGTATCCGGTTTTTCTATGAAGTTGATATTCTTCCTCTGGTATTGTATTCTGTGGTCAGTTCACTTTTAACGCTTTTTTTTGTATAGTTTTCCCCCTTCTTCGTGAAAGGATAGGCAAAGGTATCTATCTATAGAGCACGCAGCTAAGTTAAATATTGGTATATAATAATCCACGGAATATAGAGTAAATTGAAATTGCTACACTTGTATCACAGTATCGAGACCGATGTCGCTAAAATCAAACAAACAAAACATTAACTACTAATAAAACACCAATCACAGTTCTAAAGGATTTAATCAAAATAAAACTCTCTTGCTTGAATATAAGGCTTAATTTTATTTTGTAATAAATAGTAGGGGATCTAATGTGGAGTTAGCATACATACATACATAAATCTCGCCTATTTCCCTACGGGATAGGCAGAGATCACGTCCTTCCACCTGCTACGATCCTGGCATTCATCTTTCGTTTCTTCAACATTCATTAATCTTTTCATGCATGCTCGTCGGTATAGAGTACTCTTGACCTGACCTTTCTTAAGAACGTCTCCAATTTGATCGATGAATGTTCGTTTAGGCCTTTCTCTTCCAACTTTTCCTTTCACACTCGCATTATAAATTTATTTAGTCATTCTTCTTTCATTCATCCTCTCGACATGCCCAAACCATCTAAGCACCCCTTTGTCAATCCGTGTGACTATGTCTTCTTTCACTCCACAAAGTTCTCTTATCACACTATTTCTTATCCTGTCACTCAATATCACTTCTAACATACCTCTTAGCGCTTTCATTTCTACTGAATTTATTTTACTTTCATGATTTTTCTACCACACCCAGTTTTCACTTCCGTACATGAGTGTTGGAATCAACACTACTCTATGCACAGCCAAACGAGCTTATAAAGGAGTGCAACGCCCCATTCACCATATTACCGGTATTCACCCTCCTCCTTTAATAACACTCTCACACTTTGCATCCCTAGTAAACATCGATCCCAAGTATACAAACTCACTTACTTGCTCCAGTTCATCGTCATCAATATAGACACATACTTCTGTCATGTTCTCTTCCTTTTCAAACACCAAAACTTTCGTCTTCTTTTCATTTACTTTCATTCCCTTTCTTCCCAAAGCTTCATTCATAATAGACAACATCGCTTGAAAATCCTTAGCCGACGATGCAAGTAAAACTTGATCATCAGCGTAAAGAAGACATTTGACAAGTAACTCGTTCATTCTCAGTCCACAATCAGTCTCTTTCAAATCATCGAAATATCTACTAATATTAGAAATCACTAATGTTCATAGTTGAAATATTTCGAGTCATCTTCATAATCGAATGATTACTATCGTTTAACTCATAATCGCCCACCGCTACTGGAAGTGACATTAGCATTAGTGACGTTTTGGCAATGATTTCGTGGCTAAATAAAAAGAAATACGACTTGGTGTAATTGCACATTTCAATGTTAATTGCATGCTAAAGCTAAAACATAATATAGTGTACAATACTGGTGAGTAGTATATACAGTAATTGAGGTGTAATTACTAATATACATTTGGCTAATAAATTAAAGAAATGTTGATCAACAATTGTTTCGCGAACATTATCGGTTTTCGATTTATAAACACTGTTTTATTGCATTATTGTTCAACAATAACAAAAATAATTGGTAACACATATATAATGTTAATCTATTAGTCTAAATAATACATTTTTCCCCTCTTATGATACGTAATACATTTTTTTATATTCCTGCTCATTCTACCAAGTCCTTCAAGTAATTAGTTCCATGATGGATCTCATGGTGAAAGTAATCAATAAACCTGTTGATTACTAGACTAGAGTACCAAATATAAATAGAACAATTAATAAGAGAGCACCGGCTTGATGCTGTCCCAGTATTAACAACACACAATACAAGTCAGTTATGCATTGAATTATGAGGATAACATACTTATCTGACAAATCATCTAGTGATTATCAAAAATACAATTAAATACCATATATTACAAGGATTCAAAATAGACCAAATTGAAGTTACTATAATGCCAATAGAAGATTACTGTGGACATTTGAATCTCTTGTATCTATTGTCTACCACAAAACATAATATAGTTGTAGCTGGGATGACAGGAACTTCATGAACCTGTGTTGGGACTGATGGCTTACAACAACACATGCTAGACACTTAAAAATTGGCATGGCAAAACATACCCTAAAAAAATTCCAACCTTATTACTAGATTTCATTATTATCAAGGGAATGTATTACTTTAAAAATAACCCATGCTGGGGATAGCTCTGCTTACCATGCACTTTTTTAAAATAATCATTACAATGGTCATTAATGTTGAAATACTGAATAGACTTATAAAATTAATAAATACACTGACTGGGAATTCATTTTCTGATTTTATAGGAAACAAGATGAAACTAAAAATGTCTCAAACCCTTAAAAATGTTTTAACAAAATATGTTGTTTATACAAAAATCATATTGGCAAAACACAAATGACATTACGAATCTATCCAAATCTACTAACGAACCTATAATCATAAAATAAAAAGTACTTGTGTCAACAAAGTGATTTTAAAAAGGACAAAATTAGGTTTCCCGGAATAACACTGCTATCTCGGAAATAAGGAAATTACAACATCAGTGGTGTGAAACTACCCTAGAGAAAAAATTTGAACAGATTATAGCTAATTATAAAATACATTATAGCTAATATAGCTTGGTATGTTGTCAATGCAGAAATTCATAAATATTCACATAATATGAACATGGTGATGGAGGAAATCAGAGATACTTCTCTAAACTACTGGAATCATCTTTAAAGGCACTCAAACAAATGATGACAGTTCCAGCTATAACAAAAGACTGTTTAATGAAGCTATTTGTAGAAAAAATCTTGTGATTCTAATTTAAGGCTGTGTTTTCTTGTAAAACTTTTATTTTTTATTTTATAGAGCAGTAAAAATGGGTGTGGCAGTGAGTAGATACTCGGAGCTGTCCTCCAATGAGCTGCTGGCAAAGTTCGTCTCCAACGAGGTATTATGTCCCAATGATCCTTTCTGGAATCAGATGCTGGCATTCAATATCAACCCACCCACAAATGCGTGAGTTTTTTTTAGGCTAACATTTTATTATTTTTGTGGTCAACCACAACAAGATATTAAGTTAAAATATGATAGAAAGCACACTAAGCTTGCAAGCGCATTGGTTATCTACTGAATTCATTTCATCATATTTATTTAGAAAGCTTCCATGCTTGGCTCTTTTCTGCATTTTTGTTTGCTGTTTTCAAATTACATTTATTTTACAAGTTCGTGCAGTGGAACCATGTATTAAAATGTTAGTTACTGTTACCCATCTATTACTACAAGTAAAACATTGTCATGAATCATAGTATGGTGGTAGGATATTTTCTAATTCCCATTGTGCTAGCTACCACTCTAAAATTGAAAATCTGTTGCCAAGCACCTATAGGCGCGTTCCGGCAGTTGCACTTGAAAACCAGATTCCCCACTAGGCTTAGAGTGTCATCATCTTGGGCCATATTGTCACTTGGCGACATCGGTGCGATTTTGGCCATGATGCTAAACCTATAAACTGGGGGTCTCCAAACTTTTTAGCCTAAGGGCCTGACGAGAGCCAAGAATTAGATAGCTCATCAGATTAATATCCCATTACAGTTTTGAAAATTGAAGTAAATATAATTATTATTGAGTATTGAATTTGGTTCATATTTCCATTTCGGAGCTAGCTGGCGACTGAGGTATGTATGCATGCCATTGTAGCTGTAGTGGCGTAGAGTAGGCTGGATGTCGTAGGCCGAAATTTGGAGACATATGCTTTAAAAGATAAAAAAATGTAACACTAATAAATGTTATTATTTCTGTCAAAGAAAGATGTGTAAACATTAATCCATTTTATGTTATGGTAGATAAACATTAAATAGAAACCGATTAGATATATGATAAGATTAATAAATACAATGAAAGTAAATGGGCTAGTATGTACTGTTTTAAGTAATTTTCAGAGTTTACGAGTCCATTCTGATACTTAGTTTTTGAAGTACCTCTTTATTTGCTTTATGAAAAAAAAAATGAGAGTGAATCTATACAAATAAATAAAACTGAATTGTCTAACCTACTTTTATTTTAAAAATCAATTAGGGTTCCGCAACAATAGAATAAAATGATAATGTTCATGAATTAATTCAGGCGCTTAAATGGCTTGCGCTGAGTAAACCTTATGAGATATACCAAATTAATGCAGTACATAATTGTAGATATTAGAAAGACCTACAAAATAGTCACTGAGAGCATATGACTATCTTCTAAGGATCACCTAATAATCACATCACATAACAATAAGAAATTTGGTCTTTAAATCTTTAAAATAACCGGGAGCGGGTAGCACGATTTGCGCGTGTGCCCGATCGACGGCACTCTGTAATCTACTCAAGCGCAGCCGAAGCCACAGCTAGTTTTATATACATTGTAACAAAAAGTCTACTCTAGGAAGTTATTTGCTAAACCTGTTGTTTTATTATGGTGAAGATGGTTATACTATATATTATTTTTTTAAATGCTGTATCAGTGTCATCTAGCTTTAATTGGTGCTTAAATATTGACAGTTTTTATTCTGATTCTGAATGGGTAGAGGTAAAAAGAACCATCTTATATGGGGGACAAGTTGAAAAGTGTTAAGCAGCAAATTATAATTTAAAAACCCACCAAAATGGCGCCAGCGTAGCAAGACGTAATGATACTCTTTCGTTATTTTATAGTTTTTACTGTTGCAATATTTCAAAAAATAATCATTTATAATGGGAAATGTTTGTGGAGTGAAAAATTGTACAAGTGTGCAAAATTGACTTTTCACACTGTATTTAAAATTGACACACTTGCTACCGTGGCTCCACTGTAATTTGATGCTTTTGAAACTGACACTTTTTCATACATAGAGAATAGAGATGGTATTACTGGTGTATACCCTCTGTTTGGAGTAAGTTCATTAGCCGCGACGTACGATGCCGCGATCACCGTGATTGGAGAAATGCCCGGCAGGTGAATCGTTCGGCCGCACCGCCCTTCGTCCGACGGCTCTGCTGGCCAGTCTGCTTCGTGCCTTGCTACCGTGCTCATACATACGCTTTTGTGGAGCTACGTTACAACGCAATTTACCGTGGTTTTAGTTTTGTATTGTATAACTATGAGTTGGTGTCCCAGGAGAGTTTTTGCTGAACTGATTGCTTGCGTGATAGTGTCCTATGAGATTTGAGGCTGCACACACACTTACACACAGTTCACTCTACACACAAATACTTCACAATCTGCAGTCCAGGTCGACGGAGAAAGCTCAAGGTCACCGTGCGCACCTGACGAGGTGAGTCTTTTTTGTTTATTAGAATAAATACTGTGTATCGCAGCAATAGTTTCGAGAGGGATTGATTCGCGATAGATTGAATTAAGGGCCTAGCACATATTTCGCGAACCTTCTCGCACACTCTTCATAATTCTAATTGATTCACGCCTGCTTCTCGTTGTTTTTATGGATAATTTGCAACTGTTTTATAGTCGTAATACAAGTGTACACTTCTCGCTCAGATAAGGTTTATTCAATTTTATTTTAATTATTTACAGAGAAGAACAACTGATGTTCGACGCAAGCACAGAGGCACTACTCCAGAAGTTTCTTTCCAACAACTTACAGACTGGGAACCTGGGCTCTCTCGTTCAAGTGTTCATAACTCGTGCGACGTTGCTTCTTGCATCGCCCAACAGTGATAAGTATGTTTTAGGCCCTTTGCACAAGATGCTACGCAATTATCCGTGTGCTTACTGTGAGTTATTCAATTAATTGTAGTTTACATAACCTTCTCGTCAGCTTTTGAAACGCGTAACTGTATGGCAAGGATAATTGCACGAGAAATTGGATTGCGAAATACTGAGTAAATTTTTAGTTTTTGTTTTGGAAGGTTAATAGGTTGTTTTTTTTTTTTAAATTATATAATAGTTAATTATTATTAATTAACTAAACAATAGACTTATGATAGTATACCTCTAGTAAACATATATTTAAGTACGACATCTGGGAATGAAATAAAAAGCAAAAATAGCCTTTTTTAGTCATGTGTGTTTTTTTGTTTGATTTTTAATTATTTCGCTTGTTTAAAAAACTTTACCTTACAGTATAATGCTAGCTTGGACGACATTTAGTGCATTGTTCGTGATACGAGCGGTGAGCAAGTATTTGGTCGAAATGGTGCCTGAATACGAGCTATGCAGGCATTTGGACGTACAGGCAGAACGGCGGGTGCCACCCAACGGCCCCGTCGATATCAAAGATGGCGATAATGATGTAAGTTTTTTTTACATTATGTGTAGTTACGTTAGTTCTAAGGTTGAAAAA
Organism: Saturnia japonica; assembly: GCA_033032175.1. Classification (NCBI taxonomy): domain Eukaryota; kingdom Metazoa; phylum Arthropoda; class Insecta; order Lepidoptera; family Saturniidae; genus Saturnia; species Saturnia japonica. The sequence goes on from CM065331.1 coordinate 5,105,076, forward strand.
TTCATAATACAAGAATCTTTAAAAATAAATCACAACACATACCTCTAAACAATTTTTGTTGTTTGGTTCTGGCATTTGAAATTGCCAATACGTTGCGGGCTGGCTAGGTGAAGGCTGGGTCATAGAGTCTGGCCAGTAAGACGTGGCAAATAACCCCATTATATATAGGAATAAAAAAAATTGTGCTACTTGTAATATTTTATTTGTATTGTCAGTAAGTACTTAAGTACAGTAAGTAATATATCGAGAGTGCAAAAGGTAAACTAGACCCCCAAACCCTAAAAACTCGATAACTAACAGAGAATCCGAGTCTTTTTAATTATCAGTATATTCACCTACATTGATTATAAATGTATCTGTTTTCTTTTTCATTTGTCATGATATTTTCTGTACATTTATCCGGTCTTCCGATGTAAGTAACTCTGAGAAAAGACTCCTTGATTTAATTTTCTATTTCTTAAGCAGACGACTCTCTTATGTCTCTGCTAATATTTTTTTTCTGTGATCGATCATCAATTTCATATTTTAATTTTAACAGCTGAATTGATAACTTATCAATTTTTTCATGTTTTTTTTAATATATAGCTTTTGACATGTTTACCTGCTAGACTCCAGCTTCTTAGCGTTTTCTATGAAGAGGCAGAAAGATTATTCGAGATACTTTAAAAGCCACTAACCCTAAATTTGATGATATCTCTTATTTACATGAAAAAAATTTTAATTTTGTATTATATTATTTATGTTCTATTTTGAAATCGATATGTGCGACCAACTATTCCATTTTTGTATGAGTTACTATCAAATAAATGGAATCATCAATGGGACACGGTTTGAATACGTTTTTCTTATTGAGTGTATGGTCTTGTTTTATGATACACATTTTTGAAGACTAACTTTGTACTGTTTTCCTAATCTTCGAATATCGCTTTGACAAGACAAAACAAAACAACAAAACATGGCAGATCAAGATTACTCCTAAAACTCTACACTTGCCTATCTCACCTATCTCCCACAGAATTTACCAGATGCAGTTTAGTGATTTACCGATATTAGTATATTTGGTTACAGTCTGCGACCGCACAAGGAATACAGTCCACACCGACGCCACCTTCAGAGCAGTCGACAACGCCTGAGGTCCACTCGACTACACAGACCTCACCGAAAATAACAACGAACGAGAGCCGAGTGGAGATGCTTATCGACGCATTGATCAGCTTGATAATCGACGTGCCCGTTACGTAAGCTAATCATATAAATCTATACTATAATATAATATATAATACTAGCTGCTCCGCTCCTATTGATCGTAGCGTGTTGTTATATAGCCTATAGTCATCCTAGATAAATGGACTTTCGAACATTCGAACCAGTAGTACTTGAGATTAGCGTGGTCAACCGAATAAACAAACAAACTCTTCAGCTTTATAATATTAAGTATAGATAATAAAGGGGAATAACTTCTGGAACAACTGTTCGGATTCGAAGAATTCTTTTTGTATATGATAACCAGATTGACGAAGAGTAGTCTATGCTATTTAACATTAGGTTACAACTCTTAGATAGCCTAATTTTCTTTTTGTTAAGTAAGTTGTAGGAGAAGCCCTCCCGAAATGATTTATCCGCGTGCGCTAGTGTAATGGTTATGATACGTAGGTACAATATTCTATAAAAATATTGCTCTTTAGTATATCTAAAAAAAAGTCCGCGATAGCATATGCTTATCTCTTATACATAAGCTAGAAGAAGGAAATTTTGAGCATTATTTTTAGGCATGGCATATTAATACTTAGAAACGAAAGTTACTTCATAATAAAGAGATTTTTATCAGTAAATTTTTTCCCTTTATAGCATGTTTTTTGAACAGATGGTTTAGATAGTGAAAAATTAAAATAATTTGTACTTGCGAGAAGTGAGAACAATTATGATATACTACATGGGGCGTTGACGGCGCGGTGTTTGTCGGATAAAATTAACATGGGTGAAACCGTGGGCACAGTTAGTATCTGTATATTTTTCATTTCTCAAAGCTGACTTTTTTTGTTGTGGGACCGCCACATCTTCCTTAATTCTTCATCAAAATTAATGATTAAGAATCAATATGATAGGTAGGGTTCCTACAGAAGATGGCAGTGAAATAACTTGTGCCGTTCTCCTCTGGTGATTACAGTTTCCAGAATTCTTTGAGGAAGGGGGTTCAAGGTCGGCAACGCTTTAGTGATACCTATGGTATTACAAGCATCTATAAGCTATGGTAGCGGTTTACCATGAGGTGGGCCGTATGCTTGTTTGTCACCTGAGTTGTAAAAAAAACATTATTTTTCAAAAGTTTCCCTTAAAAACATCAATTTAAAACTTTTGTTCTCGGTAGGTATCAATGGAAAATAGACAAATAAACTTCTTCATTGGTGCCATCTGTTGATTTTTCATCATTTTCAGTTCTAAGTGGTGATGATAATGGTGATGAAATATTTCAGTGATAACACCTACTATTTGCACTTGGAGTGTATAAATACGATTCTGGTGCTGATGTCTGTATATATGTTTGCCGGTGTACATGGACAAACGAGGCTGGTGGAGACATCGCTTATTTATAGGTAACAATTTTTTATATAACCCTGTGAAAATTTTGCTCTAGATAGATATAAAAATCATTAACAAAAAAAGAAATCCAAGCTGGTGGAGACATCGCTTATTTATAGGTAACAATTTTTTATATAACCCTGTGAAAATTTTGCTCTAGATAGATATAAGAATCATTAACAAAAAAAGAAATCCAACTTCAATAATTTTTGAGGAGTTTTCTGATGTATATTCAAAATTCAAGGTCCAGTGCCAATGAAATTAAAATGGGAGCACCTTTCAAACAAAAAAGAATTATCCAAATCGGTTTATAAACAAAGTAGTTATGGTTGAACATCCCTAATAAAAAATATACATTCGAATTGAGTAACCTCCGCCTTTTTTGAAGTTAAAACTTCTTTAGCATCGTTGTGATTTGAAAGTCGATGAAACGAAAAAGCGAAAGCGACAGTAAAAAGAGACAGACACATAAATTCATAAGATTTAACGTGGGAAAAAAGAGATAGGAAAGTTTTAGGCTATGGTAAAATGGTTACAAAAGAGGTTTGTTACCACGCAATAATGAATTTTATTACCTCAACAAAAAGCACTAAACAAAAACTTTTTAGACAACACTTATGACATTCTGTTACTGATTGATATTGTGTTAGGTTACTATGGATATTTCAAATGTGCATTAATTAAAAATGATATTGTGAATACTTGTATCTACATTTTCATAAACTTGAAATTAGTGTGTATTTGATCATTTTCTGAATTAAAAAAAAAAAGATGTGAAGGTTTCACTTCTACCACGTGTGAATTGCACACAATTTTTTTTGGGTACGAGTGATTTTCATTAATTTATTCTTGTTTGAAATATTTATGTTTGTTCAATCTTATATCATAATATTGTTACACCCGTGGTTAGTAAAATGCCGTTACCTTTCGTGTAAATAATTTATTCGTCCTCAAAAAATCCAAAATCAAACAAACCCACAAACCACTTCTTCGAATGTGGGTTTGAGATACATACAGTTGCTTCTTCTATGGTCCACTTTTTCATTTATCTCGTTTATTTTCACTTCTTCTTCACTCAGGTCGAAATACGACTGCTTATATAGTTATAAGTCAAATGAGACGATAACGAAATCTCTAGAAGATACTTGAAATCGTAAACAAGTTGTAAATACATGAGTCATCGATTTTAAAAGAAGGGGACCAGTTTATTTCTAGATCATTGTTTGTTTACGCAATCCAAGTGATAAGGACTTTATATGTGTGTATAAAAATAATGCTTCCTCGATATTTTCGAGTACATTCTACACGATTCCAGAGATTTATCAATACAATATTTATAGTATAATATGGATTATAACATATAATATAATAATTAGTATTCTGATCGAAGCAGAATGCTCTTCTCCCTACAGTTTTAATTTATATTCCAGGACACTATTTCAAGGTCGTTACGGCATGCACGCACCCTTGTTGGTGAAAACGTTACTGCTCAACCTGTCGAGCATGCTGGCCGCGCCGCCGAGCATGTTCGGTACTCAAGCCGGCGGCAGTGTACTGATCAACCTAGCTTGTGAGTTGATATTACATTATTGAAGAACCAGTTACTTTTGTCATTTTATAGTCTACTAGCGGTGAGCCATAATAATTAAAGCTAAGCAATAATTATTTAAATCCCTTTATTTTTACTCATATTGGTGACAATTCATATGCCGTATCAATTGACGAGTGGCATGTACTTCCCGTGTACAATTTTCATGAAAATCGGTTGAAAACTACTAATATAATTTACAATTTATAATACATTATTAACAATTCTTATAGCCTCTCAATTATAGTATGATGTATGTTTCCCGTCTACAAAATTTGATCAGAATCGGTTGAGATTTGATGAAAATTAAACTTTTTGAATTATTTTTTTTAATTCTAGAAGTAATATTGACAATTCTTATAGCCCATTAATTATGTAAATAGTTAAACTTCTCGTGTATAAAATTTCATCAAAATCGGTTAAGAATTAATGAAATTTAAAAATTTTTAAATTAATATTTATAAGTTTCCCAAAATTGTTATTGAAAATTCTCATTACTTATCATTCATGGAATGACTTATACTTCCCGTGTACATAATTGAATTTACGAATATTTTTTTTTTTTACATTATCTAAAAGTATTATTGAAATTTCTTATACCCTATCAACTGACCGATGATATAAGCATCCCATGTACAAAATTTCATAAGAATCGGTCAAGCCGTTTTTGAGTTAAATCCGGACATACAAACAGACAGACTGACAGACAAAAAATTTTTTTTATGGCATATTCGTGATCAGTTCGTTCATATAATATGCGTATCGAGAAATTTTGGAAAAATATTAAAGTACAGTGACTTCAGATTTATTAATATAGATAGCTTTATTTATATAATACCAAAAACATAAAACAAAAGAAAATCATAGATAGGATTATTACTGTTTGTGTGATATTATCAATATATGCCAATATGAATCCAACACATTAACCATCCCAATAAAGCTTCAAAAATAATTAAAATTATACCTTATTGTACTGGCCTACGGGAAGATTTTTTGAAAAAATTAATCCCCTTCTATTCCTTTCTTACCAAAAGCATAAATATAAATGGGTTCTTCATACAAACTTTCACCCAAGTTTTATTTACACCACATGTGGAATAACACTCTGACATTCTATAAAATTGTTCTAACAATAAAACTTCTTTACTTATTCACAGCTGGTCTATGGAACATGCTGACATTCAGCTCGTCAGCTCGGCAATCGATCTACACGCATCCACCTTTGGATAGGCAGGAGTTGATCGAGAGGCTAAAGAAGGAGCATCCTGTAGCTAACCAGTCGTGTCTCTTGCTGTTGGCGCTGGCGAACCACTGCATGAACGAGGACAACCTGTATAGAAACTCTTTGCTGTGCTGTGAAGATGCATCAGGTAATTCATATTTCAGGTCACACAAACAGTTCCAACTGAGTCCTTAAGAGTATCAGTCTATCATTCAGCATGTACACCATAGATTTATTGTAAAACTAGCTGTGCCCGCGCGAATCTTGTTTTCCCGCTCCCGGCTATTTTAAAGACAAAAGTGCTTATTGTAGGTGTTTGTTAAAAGATAGATATAAATACTCTTGGACTATTTTGTAATTCTTTTTAACGACTACAATTATTTAGTACATTAATTTGTAATATCTCTTATGGTTTACTCACCGTAAGACATTAAGCCCCCGAATTGATTCACCATCACCAGTTTTTTTATTTGAGCGGAACTCTAATTCTTTTTATAAAATAAAAAACAACCTAAGTTACTGCCTATAAAATTAGCTATCTACCAGTGAAAGTCCAGTCAAAATCGGTCTAACCGTTTAAAAATGGGGTTTTTGTTATAGGTATCGTATATACTTTCATATGCACTTAGTAAAAAGCTGTTATTTTGACATTACACACAGACACTTCAATTTTATTAATTGTATAGATAGATCGGCAATAGGTTGAATAAGATGAGACCAAGAACAGAATACACTATTTTGCGTATTATTTTATTGATTTTCTTTGTTTTCGAGATAACCACGACCAGCAAAACTCGAACCTTGTGCTGGGCCCTAAAGAAAACAAACTGTTGTCGTGGTTGACCGATAGTGAAGCTGTGATACACAGCACACCGTGCCTTTTCAAATGCCTCAAGCTTACATCAAGACTCGGCGCGGCGGTTTCCTAGCCACTAATTCCATAGACGTAGCCCATGTAAAGTGGTGTATGTATAGGGAATCTGTGTGTAAGTGTGGGTGTGTAGGTCTAACCAGGAGGGCTGGCGCACCTTACTCGTCACTTCCAACGGCAACAACAGTTTATCAAACAATCCGAAATTACGCAACAAACACATTTATATTCTTCTTAACTAAACAGTACAATCAATATCACCGTTACGTGTATTACTTTCTAAAGAATCTCCAAGAAAACTTCAAAATTACAAATGGTTTTAATACGTCCCACGCGTCGCGGTAAATTTACAAGACTATTATATGAAACTATCGAGTGAAACACATACTGAACATTATAAAAAAAATTGTAGTTTTTTTTTGTCATGACTTACCTATGCCGACTAGCATATAGGAAAATAGTATCGTATCCCTATCTCGTTTAAACTTACTAATAACCGAACATAAAACGTTAAGGGTAGAAAATAGGGGATGAAAGTTTCTATGAAAAAATATGTGAACACCAAATGCGCGTGCGCGATAATGATGGAATGACATCGGCTGCCATACCAAACAGTTTGTTGATTGTCAATCTGATTTCTTGATATATTAACATTGTTATACTTAATAAGAAAAGTATTGTATTTTTAATAATTACCTATTAAATGATAGCCCAGTATTCTTTTTAAGATTGGGTGAAGGTTTTTAAAATGTTTAACTACGCAGTACGGCATAATTACTGTTTTATTTTATGATACGTGCGCAGTCAATCGCGGCTCGCGGGAGTTTATATATTTGATGAAAATTGTACACGGGAAAGACACGCCATTCCTCAATTGATACGGAATATGAATTGTCAACAATATGGGTAAAAATAAAGTTAGGGGATGTAAATAGCTACTGCGTAACTATAACCGCGTGTGGAGCCGCGGGCACAGCGCTAGTTTATAATATATTTACTATAGCATATACTGAGCTGTGTTCCTTTTCAATTTTTAGAGTGGTATTTGTTTAGCAACGTTGCAATGTTGTAAGTGATACTATTAAAACTCCAATTTTATTGTAATCTCGCGTTTGTAATTATCTCCGTGTTTTCAACATCGAATAAGTGTTTTTTCTTTCTTCAGATATGTCTTCGACGACTCCGCAGCGAGACGCGGACGGCGCCTCTACCCAGACCACGCCCCCTAGAGTAGACATGGCTGCGGTGAGTACAATCTTCTTGAAATTCCCAAATGGAAATTTTCATAGAATATTCTACATTGCAGCCTTACCGCCTACAGTCTACTGTCTAGCGTAAATGACTAAATTCAAGGTCACCCGGAGCCGTTTTTTTTACACGATTGCCAAAAAAAGGGGTGTAATAAATTTAAAGGTGTCTTTTAAATACTCCATAGGAATAAAATATGACAATGTGCATTTGTAAACGCATTATGTCATTTTCTAATTTTTGTCTCTAGAACACTCACTTACGTTTCAGTCATGTCATGAAGTGTATGTGTAAAATAAGAGTCTTTTTGTAAATTATAAATCTTACTTCGTTTTATTAAAACTAGCGGTCGCCCAATGATCGAAATACGACCAGCGACTTTTTAATGATAAACTATTTTCTGTTTGACATTTGCAATATGAACCTAAGCAATGAATATTATATCACTTGCTGTTAAGTCTAAGTTCAATACCGCTGGTTGGGATAGGTTCGATAAATTTTAGGTTTCTGCACTCCTTTTCCATATAAACTTTAACCATACCAAATCTCAGTCTTCCGTGCACGCAATACCCTTAAAAAGGGGTACAAAGTTTTTGCTTCACATATTAATATAATGATAAAACCTAAACCCGATATTATGTATATGTTTTGTTGCAGCTCCACAAAGCGCTGTGTGCTACAGCCGGATGTGAACATTCCACTCTGCTCCTATACTTGATGCTGCACTCTTGTAAAGCATACAAGAGGCACGTCGGCTCAGTCTCCCACATTGAGAACCTGGTCAGTGACTCATCATTTACTGGATGTAACCAAATAATGTTTATTGCAAAAAATAGCCACTGAATAATTAAAATTACACATTTTTTATGTATGTTGACATATAATTCAGTACATAGTCGTGGTGGTCGAGTAGATTACATCGGTGGAATATTGATTCGATGTCCGCAGGTTCGAATCCTGACATGGTTCGGAATATGCGTACATTTACTAATTCTAATTGGTAGCACTGTCCGCTGTAGATGTTTGAGAAATGTTCTTAAAGTACCACTGTATGTGGGAAGAATATACAACTGTAATTTCTCGGCGTTCGATATCGGTAATATATCGTGGGCTGATGTGGTCATAGTCCGACCTACCCTGGGGAAGGTGCCTTTGCCCAAAAGTGGGACACCTACAGGCTGATATTATTACAACTATGGTGTCGAACAAGCCTACAGCTCAGTCTGGTTACGGACCGTAGTCTATGGACGCTTGTAACACGAGGTATCATTAGCGCATTGTCGACCATGAAACACCCTTCCTGAAGGAGCTCTGGAAACTACTTATCGCAAGAACACAACACAAGAACACAACACAAGGTTATTTTTCTCCGGTCTTCTGTACGGCGAAGATATTTTCACCAAATGGACTGCTCCAAGTAAAAAGAAACTTCCTAAGATATTTCTATGTACACCATCTCTCTTTTTGAACATACCTTAAAATTCCTATTCAAGGAACAGTTGGTTATTTTTCCAACAATTGTGCTTTGTTTCAGATAGTTCCAATACTGCAAGTGCTTTACAACGCCCCGGACAACAATTCTCATCACATATACATGTCTCTGATCGTTCTACTTATATTGACAGAGGATGATGCCCTGATCAAGAGTGTACATCTAATTGTGAGTATATATTTTTTTAACAAATACATCCAGATCTATCCGGTATCTATTCTATCCATTAGCCATACATAATTATTATAGCTAATTTCGTTAAGAGTATAAGTACAAGTAAACCACACTTGTTTTGTAAACACTGATTTTTTTTTATCGTTGCATATTTAGCTTTGTAGTCACAACCTCATCTGATCGTTAGTAACGATGTGGCAACAAATGGTAGCACGCTAAGCCTAGTGGAAGACTAGCTCTCAAGTTCATCTGCCGGAACACACTTATTGGTGTTTGGCGGCAGATTTTTAACTTGAGAATAGTAGCTAGTTAGCCAGACATAAGAAAATACCCTACCACCATGCTAAGGTTTCATCACGATGCTTTCCTTCACCAAAAATTCAGGCTCATAGCAGGGATTCGAACTCAAGTCGATCGACGTGGAGTTTGGTACACGCTACCAACTGTGTCGTCATGGATTAATATTAATTTTAATATACCTTATAGTGAGTATATATATTGAATCAACACATCCAGATCTCTCCGCTTCTTATTATATATCCATTACCCATATTCCTATATCTTAAAGCAACTAATTTTTTTATGACTATAATATAATTACAAATAAGTAAATCACACATGTTTTGTAAACACTGAGATTTGATAAAATATAATTATATATCTATTTGGATAATTTTAAGAGAAACTCATATCAGATAATATTAGCTCATACCTTCAGATGCATTATATCCGATGCAGATATTGAAGAACCCGTGGTGGTACAACGAAAGGAGCCTGTCTGAGGTGTCTCTCGGCGGGCTGATGGTGCTGGTGATAGTCCGCGCTCTTCACTACAACATGGCGAGGGTGCGGGATAAATACCTCCACACGAACTGTCTAGCTGCCATCGCTAATATGAGCTGTTAGTGTTCATTCGCCTGTTTAATTTAATTATAAGTGATGTAACAGTGGTCACTGTCGAGATATGAAGATTTATCGACGATAGCCGCCATAATACTGACCTATAAGGCTGCCTGTCCACTGAAGCGGAGCGGAGTTTTGCAAATTTCGACCAATAAAACTGCATCACTACATTTTTATACAATTCTATTGGTCCTACTAATATCTATGAATAAAATTGTTTTTTTTAATACACCAATGCCACAAAAACTCTAAAAGGCGACCCGGATTGATATGAGGAACATATTTGCAGGTGAATTTAGGAATCTACATCCATACGTAGCGCAGAGGTTAATGTCGTTATTTGAAACATTGACGAAAAGAAGACAGAGGCTTTGCACACAAATCGAAGGTAAGCGATAATAGAGACATTGTGAATTTTTTTGCACTTCCTTTTAAAAGTTTATTTTAATATTATACTATTTTATGGCTTATTTCATGTTTTTTATGTTTTTTTGAAAACATCGCTTAGTATTTTTATGATGATGTCATTACCGGCATAAATATATCTTGACCAGAGCTTTTTCTTTAAAAAAATACTGTTAATATCGATGTTATTTATTGATTGTTATACTCTGTGTGCATAGCAACGTTACCAAATGGTTACATTTTTCGTAAATTTTGATTCATACATATAATTACTTTTTCTAATACACGCGTTTTTCATAACTTCTAAGGATATTAAATTTTTATTATTAAAATAGATTTGATATTTTGCCATAAAATCGGCTCATAAGCGGCTAAGTTATTACAACGTCTCAATACTAACAAGAGTTTCTACTATTTTTGTTTATAAAAAACGAACTTTGATACAAAAAACGTAACTTCTTAGGAAATTAAACGTAACTTTTAATTCAAGAGCCCTGACAACACTGACGTGTTGGCATGCATCATGTTGGCAATCTATAATACTACGGCATTTCTTAATATTCGGGTACCAAGGCAAAGTGTGCTAGCTATGACGTCATGAAAATCAAATAATAGCCATCATAGGATTTTCTTAAAAAATATATTTATCATTAAATATTTTTAGTCTATTATGGTATTAAATTAACGTAGAATGCAATTCCTCAAAATGGTTTTTGATTTAGTCCTTTAATCAATAGTCAAACTATCGTTATTTGGGGATAAAACCATCGATAATGTATTTCTAACACATAATAGGAGTATTTTTGTGATTATAATAAAATTTTGCGCTGACTTACCAAAAAAAACAATAATCAATTGATTAATAACTTAATTATTAAAAAAACAATCGACTCTGTCGGGTTTGGAAACAATTTTTTTATCAACACTACCCGCCATAGTTATACGCTTAGGCGTATCATGATGGCGTAGCGTGGGCATGATGTGCAACGCTAGACGTACGACTGGAGTTTACTCCTTATGTACGATTACCATAGAATAAATGTAAAGTAATAATAATAATAGAAATAGCGCCATCTTTCAGCAAATATAATAAAAAATAAACAAAACGTATATTTGAAGTAATCAAAAAAGTTAAATAATTCTTGCATTGTTTACTAGATGGCGCATAAATCTGATATTTACTAAGGAGTAATGTTGTTTTGACAGAAAACATAACGCTTTTGAGTTAACGCTTTTATAAATTTCGCTCTTCATAAATTTCTATACCATTTCCTTATATGATATTCGATTCTTAGGAGTAAACTCCAAAAAAGCGGCTCACTTGGGTAGAATACCAAAACAATAAAATCAACGCAATAATACGCACACTACTGAATTCTATTTTTGATCTCGTCTTATTCGACCTATAGCTGATTATATATTATACTAAATGTAGGGTAAATAACGTTTGTCAAATATCAGGTTTTATGCCACTGCTTCTAGGTTATTAACTGATAAATAATGGTTTCAGGAGGTGATTTAAATAGTTTAGAACTGCCGCATCAGTCCGAGGAGAAGACAGAAGAGATTGTGAGTTCTTTTTTAAAATTATAAACTAGCTGTTGTCGCGGTTCCGCTCGCGTGGGCTACAGAATTAATGTTTATGAATATATCGTGATTATTTTTCCTTTTCATAAGAACCAATAGTATCTAAGGAGTATAACAAAAAAAAAACTGATCAAAACCTTTCTGGTAGCTTTTACGTGATACGCGCACAACGGCAAACCTCAATCATTTTATTACCCGGCTTTAAAGAAGGAGAGGGTTATGTTTTTCGATCTTATGTATATATATATATATATATATATATATATGTCTATTTCTTGACACACTCTGTAGTCTTAAACGGCTTGATTGATTTTAGCATATAAGATGTCTTTAGTTTCGTCTTAATTGTGGGAGCGACATAGGGTTATAATATTAATGTGCTACATCCGGGAATCGAATAAAAAGCTTAAATAGAAAAATATTTATTTTAGCCAAGTGTTTTTTTTGTGGTCGGCTTTTTTTCCTTTTTAATTAATTTAGCTTGTTTATATAGATATTTCAAAATGCAGAAATAATTTTTCAATGTTTTTGTTAAAACGTTAACACAGCCATCTTTGGGCTGCGTATGTATCCACCAGAGATCTGCGAGGTAGCTAGGCGGTGCGCGAGGAAAAACATCCACCAATAGGATTGCTTCCTTTTTTGCTATGCTCGCTTAGCGCAGCTTTGGTGGAAAGTGGCTAGCGGAGCTAAATTAAAATATTTTAGAAAAAACGAGCGAGCCTTACAGTTGACGCATATGATGTGTACCATCTAACCTAATATAGATTACACATACACACAACATTGTAGGATAAGCACACAGGAGCATAAAGAGACTTCTCTATTTCCCTTTTCTCTATCTCGTGACACACACGCACACACTGTTGGCTGACAGTACCAACCTCTCGGAAAATAGGTTGGTACCATGTGACGGCCAACTCTAAAATCGCGCGCGCGCTCATTAGTCAAATAAAAAAATAGCTTCCCCGACTTCCTGTTAAACACTTGCGTCCCTTTTCACGAAATTACTCCTATAGATTGCAGGAAAGCGAGGGGAAAGATGTTACACATAGAAATTATTATTCCGTAGTAAATTGTAACATGTAAATGCATTTATTTTTGCTTACTTATTTTATGTATTAGACAATACATTTTAATTTAGTTTGAAATAAAAAATCTCCAGATGGATCACATAAACGTTCTCGACGAAGTGCTCCGGATGCTTCTCGAGATCATCAACTCCTGTCTCTCGCATCAACTCGTGAACAACCTCAACCTGGTGTACGCACTCCTGCATAAGAAGCACGTCTTCCAGCATCATCAAAGCCATCATATCACACAGAACATTGACATGGTGAGCCAATGGGATATATTTTCTTCTTTCGACAGCCGGGCCATGCGAATGATCCACGGACGTTCTACATATTAACCTAAGATCAGGCGTGTCTTATGCGTGGTAGCCGTCGTAATAGTTGACCCCATGCGAATATTTCGCACATCTATCCATGTAATTAATAAAATTTCAAGTGTCTGTTTGTATAGTCATAATAGCAGATTTTTACTGAAAATAAATATGAGCAAAAAAAAATTTTGACTCGGTCTGTTTGTTCCGGGTAATCTCAGAAACGGTTGGACCTATTTTGACGAGACTTTCACTGATAGATAGTTGATGTTATAAGGATTAACTTAGGCTTACTTCATTTTATTTTAGAAAAATAATTATCAGTGTTCCGCGCAAGTAAATAAAAACGGGTCATGGTGAATCTATTCAGTCGCTTAAATGGCTTATGCTGAGTAAACCATAAGAGACATATCAAATTAATGTACAAGGTGTCCAGAAAGGGTATCGGGTATTTGTAAGTTCAATGAAACAAAAATTATTTGTATGCAATAAAAAAGTTTATTGTTTATTATTAGCATATGAATTGGAGAATTATTTGGAAAAGATGATGTTATCCAAATGATGACCGTTACGTTGCTGGTACTCTTCTAAACGGAAACGAAGATTGGCGATAACACGTTGACACATAGCTATCGATATTGCTGCCATTTCTGACCTGATGTTTTGCTTTAACTGGGTTAGATTCGTCGGATTGTTTTGATAAACCTTACTTTTAAGGTATCCCCATGCAAAATAGTCAAGCGGGCTAAGGTCGGGGCTTCTGGGAGGCCAGTTGATGTTACCCCTTCGCGAAATGACTTTATTAAGGAATAATTCGTTAACAACTTCCATTGAGTCATTTGAGGTATGGCAAGTGGCCCCATCTTGCTCGAACCACGTTCTTAAGTTGAAATCTGCAAACTCCTGCAACTCTGGGACCAAAAAATTTCGCAACATATCGCAATAACGGTCACTATTCACATTAATTGCTCGGCCTCGTTGATCTTCATGAAAATAAGGACCAATTATGCCTTTAGCAGACATAGCGGCCCAAACAACGACCTTTGGGCTATGCAGGGGTCGTTCATGGTTTCGTCTCGGATTCTCCACTGCCCAGTACCGACAATTCTGCTTATTAACATGACCATTCAGATGAAAATTTGCTTCGTCACTGAACAGTATGTTGTTAAAGTTGTTAAATCGCTGCAGCATTTCGTTCGCAAAATTCAGTCGATTAGCATAGTCCGTATCCTTCAATTCTTGAACCAATTGAATTTTATAGGCTTTTAGATGTAAGTCTTTCTTTAAAATCGAATGTAAAGACGATTTTTTGATGTTCAACGCTTGGCTTCGCTTTCGGATGGATAAAGACGTATTTTGACGAACCGACACCTCAACTTCTTCAATTGTTTCTTCATCGCGAACTGAACGAGAACGACCAGAGTTTTGAATTTTAACTGTCGCACCTGTATTCTCGAACATCCTGATCCATTTCCTAATGCTATCGTCACTTGGCGCGTGGCGTGTACTATATTCCGCACGATAGAGACGTTGAGCAGTCACTATTGAATCACCATTACGATAATACGCTCGTACGCAAAATGCGCGATGCGTCCCCGAGTACTGTTCCATCGTGACTAAAACTCCACAAAATGGCGGACGCTACGAACCCCTCCCCGCACCCTTTAGACGCCCCGTTTCGAATATGGCGCGAAAACAAATACCCGATACCCTTTCTGGACACCTTGTACTACATAATTGTAAATCATCTTCTAAGGATTACCAAAAATAGGAACTTTTATCTTTAAAATAACCGGGAACGGGGGTAGCACGTGAGCGCAGCCGCGGGCACTGTTAGTCGTCGAATGTAAACAATCTGACAGCTGTCTAGTTATTTATTCTTCTTCTCCTTAAAAAATGGCAACGTGTCACGTGAATAGAATCGTAAACAAAAGAAAGAAAGAAAGGATTTTATGTTTATGCTATCATGGTTTCATCATGCATTCCTTCATCGAAAGCTTAGGCTCATTGCAGGGATTCGAACTCACGTCGATCGACGCTATGTTCCTACACAAAAATCACAGAACCATCATCGCTGTAACATTCACCGCGTTTTAAATCGCCTGTGATGCAAACTTGATGCTTAATAACTTAAGCCCATACCTTTCACTGGAAGAAGCAATTCGTTATTCCAGGTGATAGGGTATTTTTCATCACGCTTACAACGCGTACAAGAGGGGGCCGGAGGAGAACTTGGAGTGACTGAAGTATTACAGTGCATCAAGAAGGGAGCCGCGCAGTGGTCCAGTGATAGGCTTAAGGTAATTTATTATTACTAGCTTCTTTACTCGGATTTCTTCAGATAGTAGTCATGTTACCAACAAAGATAATATTAAATTGTACATTGTAGAATGGGCTGTTGTGAGAGAGGGTGAAAATCTCTTCTTACTGAAAGTGTAATCTCAAAAATGGTTTCTCAAAAACGGGGAGCATTTACTTCCCCTGATTGACCGCAAACGCCAAGTCGCTTTAAATTTTCGTCCAGCATAGAACTCGCTTTTTCGCAAACACGTATTGGACGGAGTTTTGTGATGGCACCCAAGCCATCAAAAAAGCTTTCGGTCCCACTCTGAAGAAATCGCCATCTATTAAGGAAATTGAGGACTCTACTCGCGTCTTGTGGATATACAGCCAGAAGCAGTGGAGCTTATCCTAAACATGGCAGTATGGCACGAGTTAAAAGCCGCACCGTCTATCTCTCTATCTGCCCGTTAAACAGTTTAAATGCGGAAAGAGCCCATAGTAAGACGACAACCACCGAAGTTGTCAAGATTAGAAGCTTAGGTGCCTCCTGCCCATCTTTCAAAACCATCTGACCAAATGTTGGTAAAAGGTTGCAACTGTTATCGTGTAATGTCCCTTCTTAGCAATATCTGTAAAGCTTTTGCAAGGGCCATTTTGGGTAAACTGTAAAAAAGGCTTGCACAATGCGATTTTAGATCCTAACGGTCGACTGTCGACATGATATTCTCTCTTCGATAGCTTCAGAAAAAGTATAAGAAGCAACGGACTCGCCCGGTCGTCCGCATTTGTTCACCTAAATAAAGCTTTTGGTACCGTGAGCAAAGGGCTTCTACTCGGTTCTAGTCAGAATTGATTGCCCCCGAAACTCCTCATTAGTACAGTCATTCCATGAGGGCATGGAGACCACATTTCTGCGCCATTTCACGTAAGTACGTCGTGGCGTACGTCAAGGCTTTGTTTTGGCTCCTAACCCTTTTTGGTATACATTTCTCGTTACTCATGAAGGTTACTTTCGGGGATGAACAACAATGAATTTACCTGCACACGCGATCTGATGGTAGGTTTTACAACATCTCAATGCTGAAATCCCAAGTGATCAAAGTAATGTTTGTAGACAGCTTCTTCTTCGCTGATGATACTTAATAATAGATCTTATGTTAGTTTCATTGACAATACATATATAGTTTATTATCTTACATTTCTGTGTATTGGAGAAGATAATCTTTCAACATTTTTTAAATTTTTGTTATCCTGGGTTACCTCTGTTAAATTATTAAGCATCCTGTTGAATAGAATTACATCGTTAGTCGATTACTATACCTGATTCCATACATCAACAATTTTTTTTCTAGAAATTTCCTGATCTAAAATTCCGATACGTCGAAGAGGATCGTCCCGAAGAGTTCTTCACGCCTTACGTCTGGGGATTGATCAACTCTTGCGGTGGTGTCTATTGGGCGAGCGAGGGCGGAGCCCGGGCGCTCGGTGATTTGTTAGCGTGATCCTAAATATACCAATATTATATTATTATAATTGTTTTTATTATCACTACGCCAGGGGTGCTCAAACTTATAGCGTTTGGCAGTTTACCATAAAATATATTTGTTCTTGTTTTTAGTTATTGGCAACTGTGGATCATCCATAATTTTGCGTGATATATTATATTTTATTAATGATTTTCTTTCGAATATTAAAAAAAAATATACATGGTAAACGTCATGGATTATTTTAATCTTCGAAAGATTGAATATTCGAATCGAATATAATAAATATAAAGTTCATAGCAATATGACTATTATACTAACTAATACACAAACCACACTGTGACAGATTATAAACTCCCTTAGATATAGTTGGCCACCACAAAAATTTCAAAGTATTTAATACTGTTTGAGCAACCCTGCACTATGCGGTTATTTTATATAGGTGTGACTGTCGATCTCGTTTTTATAATTATATTTGAGATATGCGGGTCAATTAACTAATATACCCAAACTTGGGAGAGGTTAAATAATTTTTCTTTCGAAAAATAAATTTTACTTTCGTTTATTTCCATCAAAGGCCCTAACAAAAAGCACTTAAAGCAAACAGAATGGATGCTACTTACGGCGAAAACCCACATTTATGTGTTTCTTAGAAAATTCTTCAAGTCAAGTCGGTATACGACTACGTAAGATTTTTTTGTAAAGTTGTTTTGCCTTATTGATATTTTGGTATAACACACGATAAACTATATCGTTCCTTCTCGCTCTATAATAACAAACTAAATTATTAAAAAGGAAACAAAAAACCCAGACTGCAACAAAAAAACTACTGTTATTTTTTTTCTATTTTTGCTTTTTATTTGATACCCAGACGTCGTACTTAAATATTATTCAACTTATGTGATTCCCACAATTAAGACGAATCTAAGGACACCTCTTATGCTAAAATCCATCAAGCCGTTTAGACTACAGAGCATGCCAAAGAAATATACACATACGCTCGAAAAACATCACATCGAAAACTAATTTTTCACAGTCGAGTGAAAATTAACCGCAAGTGACAAGTAAAAGTTAATTTATAATGAAAGTTCAGTTACTTTTGACAGATTTATATTGTTTTAGGCTTTTTTATCTATAGATCAATATTAATCAAATATTTACTTTAATTTTTAAACATACAGTCAACTCGCGGATTGCTGTTACCGAAATTTATTAATTATGCAAAAATAATTGAACACTGTATTAATAAACGTTCATGTTTATTTATCATTGATGGCGAACTTCATCGTGTTGCACTTCCGTCACACGATGCGCGCGCAGCTCCCAATTTTACCCCCTACTAAAAGCAACAAAAAAAAATCTCCCGACCTTAATTGTCTTTTCATATGAATCGAGTGTTGCGAGTTAATACTAGATTTGTTTATACATTTATTTACCTATATACAAATGAAACTACAATTATTTGTTTAAAATAGTTGTACCGTCAGCATAAAAATGGTGTGCTTAATTTAGAAACTTGGTACAAGGGAACAAGTTGTGTGGTGTGTGGGAGAAACACCGCAGTAAAAGAGTTGCTCAGTGCATGGACGTAGCTAGAATTTTGGTCGGGGTGAGGGCAGACAAGAGAAAACTAATGTTAAATTATTTTTTATACTAGCTTAGAAAAATATACATTATTTACTCTTTTGTGGAACTCTATAACCGACAGTATTTTGATAACTAAAAAAACCGTGTGGTGTCATGGGACACCAGATAGGAACCAAGTTCCTTATTATATAAAAAATATTAAGATCATGAAACGTTAGCGTGTGTGTGTGTATATGTAAGTGTGCTGTAAAGAATAAGCATACACACGTATACATAGTGTATAGCCTCCATGAGTTTAACTTAGTAATAATGATCAGATGGTTCCACTTTTGACCACCAGACGGTTTAATTATCGAATGATATAATAATAATAGCAAAGTGCAATAATAATAACAGTCATCACGTAGATTATACATTAGATACTGTATAGACATACATAGACTATACATAAATATCTTACGCTTTTTTAACGTTACGGACGTTTTTTGCCGGCTAGGGCACCCCTCCGCAACGCCCCATAAACAACTTCGTTCCAATAAGAAAATTTCACGACATCGTAATATTTCTTTAGTAAAGTGGTTTTGAACTGAAAACTTCTATAGACACGTTGTGCGATTTTTGTATGGGGTAAACCTTATGAGTTCGCGTCATCGACACCGACATGTAACAATATACCTATCTGTAGATATAATAAGTATGACGTGCTGATGTGTTGAAAAGTTGACGTGACAAAAAATAAATATTTCAATTCAAGTCCTTCATACTACATTACCCAACATATTCAGTGATATAATATACACCAATATTAATTTTAAAGCCCAGCACCCACTGACGGTATGACACGGCCCGGGTATCCTTCGGCATCTAGGTACGCACTGTACGGTAAATATGCCGTGGTAGCCTTAGATATGCTACGATATCCTTAAGTATGCCGAAGCGTCGCAAGCGATGTCAAGGCGTTCCAAAGTCTAGTCCAAAGTCTAGTTCCAAAGGCTTGCCGATGCTTACTGCGGCATGTAATTATATTCCTTGCCGTGCCGTACCGCCAGTGGATGCAGGGCCTTAGGCGGCACTCCACTTGGTTTTTTTATGGAGTTGTATATTTGGTTAAATGTATAATTTATACGCAAAAATTACAAATGTGGTATGGTATGATGTTGTATATAACTGTGACATGCCAAATTTATTTATTTATTTATAATCTAATAATAGCAAATATGAAAAATGTGTTGTCGTCAACTAAGTTATAAATTACTAATATGTACATGTGATTCAGTCTGGTTTTAGGTTTTAATTAGGTACATCAGCGCACGGCATTGTGGAGTGTCGACGTATCTTAGAATCCTTTTATATGACACATGTAGATAGATCTCCACCACGTTGTTCACAAGAGACTTATAGAACATACACCCGACGCCTCTGGGACTGTATGTCGCCTTCCCGAAAACAGAGCAAGTTACCGGATTTAAGGATTATCATGTCCTCGCCCTCTTCGGACTTCTGATAAGCCCGTGATATCCCACCGTAACTGGCTAAATTCTTTCTCGAAATCTACGATCTACTCATCAGTTCGCAGTGCGCGCGTGTTTTAAATTGTCGAGACCAGTGTTTGTTTATTGTGGTAGTTGGGTCTCTGCCAAAGATTCACTGAAGCACCCTCTGCTCCGCCGTTACCGTGACCGCTATCGGAACCAGCAATAGGAATAGGGGATTTGCCGTAATCACCACGCTTGGTAGGCGGGTTGGCGATCGCAGCGTGGTCAGACCCACCGCAAGGTGGCTTGTGATATGATGATATCTATGGTATTACATGCATCCGATTATGACGTATAGTTGCGCAGCGTTCGCATATATGTCCGAATCGAACTTTAAACGGTTACAAACAATACAGAATAGGTTTATCTATGGTCTCACCGGGGCCCCTAGGTATATTCGAAGTGAAGATCTCCATAGAGATAAGGATCTTCCTTCGATTCATGCCTACGCCAGACACTTCTCTCGTTCGTATTTCGACACCGCGTCGAATCACGCGAATCCGTTGATTAAAGCAGCTGCTACATATGTCGCGGAACCCACTACCATCCGGCATAAACGCCGGCCGCGTAACATTTTCACCGACCCGGACGATCGCGTCGAAAAAAAAAAAATATTACTAATCTGTCTCTTCCGTTAGTGTAGAAAAACCTTTCCGATTACTAAATACACATACACATGGTTCCTTCCTTCCTCCCAGGAGGATGGGAACATGCTTATGAGTATATATTATTTAGCTCGAATCGTAGGAGTAGGGATTCTATTAGATCGCGACCTATTCGCATGCGCGACGACCGCCCAAGCTAGGGTTGGACCACTCTGGCACCCTCGTGCGAGTCGTCCAAACAACTTTCCCGGCTGAGTGCCCTCTGGGCTTCAGGGCCCTTAGGCTAACAGTGTAGTCAGATCTAAAAGAAAAAAAAAGTATTACATGCGTCCATAGTCCACGGTAGCCACTTAACATCCGGTGGGCCATATGCTTGTTTTCTACCGTAGTTATATAAAAAAATCTATACCTTAACGCAATAGGTGGAGTGTTGGTCGAGTTTTTTATTTGCGAATAGACAATAGACATTATACTCTCGCTGATTTTTTTGTAGGTCTTTTTAATGTCTACTATTGTAGTACATTAATTTGATATATATCTTATTGTTTACTCAGCGTATGTTATGTAAGCGCCCAAATTGAATCACCATGACCAGATTTTTTTATTTGCGCGGGACGCTAATTCTTTTTCTAAAATAAAAGTAGCCTAAGTTACCCCTTATAACATCAGCTATCTGCCAGTGAAAATCCTGTCAAATTGGTCCAACCGTTTCGGAGATTACCCGGAACAAAAAACCAAACAATCGTTTTATAAATTAGTTTTTTGTTATAGATATCGTATATACTTTCATATGTATTTAGTAAAAAGTTATTATTTTGACATTACAAACAGACACTTCGATCTTAATAATTTTAGAGGTGACGCGCACTAGCCCTAGTTTATAGATTAACTAGCTGTGCCTTATGGTTTCACCCGTGTTAATTTTCAAACACATGTTTTTTAAACATCGCCAACGCACTCGTGTATGCAATTTTTCATGGTTTGTGTAAAACTATCTATATTTTAAGGAGAAATAAATAATTTTTTTCAAATTATTATATAGCCTATGTTACTCGCTGATACTGTATCTTTATATTGGTGAAAGAATTTCTAAAATCTGTCCAGTAGTTTTTGAGTTTACCCATTACAAACAAAAAATCAAATCTTTCCTCTTTATAAAGTTGGTACCAATAAGGCGCGACTTTGTGAAATTTTCTGTTGTAGTCCATGGACCTTTGAGAGTCTACATAACAAAAACATGACACATTGTACCTAGTGCATATAATCATTGTTATACACTTTGCCTTTTGAGGACAAATATTGCAAACAAAATACACTAAAATGTTACGCCAAGTGTAGTGCCGCCTTTATGGTACTTATATTCGAAGATTAAAGCAGTTTCATACTGATTTTCTATAAACAGCAGAATCAATTGTTGTAATACTAAGTCACAAATAAATTACATATTAATGATGGTGTAAAGGCTAATTGACTAACTTGTAAAGTTTGTCATCGTTAGTCGATTAGCCTTCCTACCGTCCACATAATATTATTAGGATCATATTATTTGCTTCAAGTATATATTATGTTTGATAATTTTATTTGTACAAAACCAATTAATATTGTGTATTAAAAAATGTGTGTTAATCATAAATACAAAAAAATTAAATACCTATGTGTTTCATTTAATATGGAATAATTTTTGCAACTACTTTAAAAATATATCGGTATTTATCGTATCGACATTTCAAACTAATATTACTAATTATCGAATGATAAAAATCGATATATCGTTATTATTTACAAGATTTTTCATACATCCCAAAATATTCTAAATTTGTTTTTTTTTTTATCCAAGAACACCTATCTAGTAACATTAAGTACGAAACTAGAGTTGCGACGAAATTGATATGAATTCGATACTCTAAAATAAATATCGATATGACCCGATTAAAAATTTCTACTATGTCATATAGATATTACACATTCTTAAAGGGGTGATAGACGCGCGGGTAAGTACGCGTACTTATGGCTCGATAAGATTACTCGCCCTTGTGTAATCCTAAGTACGCGTATTTTAAAACCGCCGATTATGTTCGTCGGCGATCCAACAGGTTTCAAATTTTGCTCGTAGCCCGCCTTGGCTCGTGCGTCTGTCATCGGTGCGAGTCGCGAGCCACCACTTTGTTTCGACTGTCCGTGAATGATCAACGCTTGTGGTATTTTACATTTGTGTAATTTTTTTTATGTTGATTCAGAGAATTCATAATATAGTTAAAATTAATATAATTTCCCTACTTATCTGTTTGAACCTATATTTATATTGAAGGTTTGCAAAATAGTCCTTGTCTCTGACAAATATATGAAGTTTCAAGCGTATCAAAAATAATTTATTGGAAATTATACGCAAGGCAAAAAGAAGTGCTACTATTGATACTGTCAAGAAAATAATTAATTCGTTAAGGGCTGGGTACCGTAAAGAAAAGATACTCTTATTGCTTTTTAAAATGTCATATGATATAATTCCTAATTAACACAAAGCTTCCTCTGCCGAATGCATCGGGTATCGTCATACATTGTGAGCAAGCTACAAATGTGTCACCGACCGCAACGTCGAGCCGAGTAAGTTTGCGAACTTTAAAACCGCGTACTTTAAGTCCGTACGTCTATCACCCATTTTATATCGTTTTAAAAAACTGAAAGTAATTATAAACTTTAAACACTTATAATATAGTTCAATGAGAAGACATCAACTTAGGACCGGGATGAGTGGCATACAAGAAAAGATGCCTGTGCTCAGCAGTAAGTGATTACGGGCTGAAGATGAATGAATGAAAAGTCGGAAGTGGAAGAGTTCCCGAACTGCTGTATCCCCCTTTATAATAAAATACAATGTTCTACAAAAACGTTTGTCCTAAGTATATCTACCAAACGCCTACATGTAACCTGCATTTATAACAAATAAATTATTCCTATTTAAAAAAGTTAGCGATAGCCTATGCTTGTCTCATAAAAATAAGCCACAATAATGATGTATTTTGAGCCAAAGAATTGTAGAATATTAAAAAGTCATAGAGCATTATTTTTAAGCATGGCATATTAATCCTTACGAACACAAGTTACTTCATCATAAAAATAATTTAAACTATGCACTTTATAACATGTTATTTGGACAAATAGTGTAGAAGATAATGGAAAATAAAATAATTTGTAGGTATTTGTGGAAAATGAGACGATAGACTACACGGGTGCGTTGGCGGCACTATGTTTTTCGGATAAAATTAACACGAGTGAAACCTCGGGGTACAGCTAGTAATTAATAGTATTGGACACCCTATGCAAACAGAAAAGCATATTAAGGTTGCTAATACTATCCGTAGACAAATAACCAGAAGAATACTATCGCCTACTCATTTCGCAATTGCAGCGTTGCTAGATGGTTAACTTTCTTACAATTTTCGTAATTTTTTAGGGTATTTAAATTTTGTTATTAAATCAAATTTGCCTAATACTATGTAACTGATTTATCTAAATGGCAAATACACCCCACACACCAAGATACGATTATTTTTAGTTAAAAATAAAAACGAATATGTAACTATTGCTGAAGAATGTAACTATTCAAGAAACGAAACGTAGCTATTGACTCAATTTTTCAGGCAACACTGTGCAATTTAAAATTGTTGAGTCGATGAAACATCGATTGTTTGCAAATCAGATAATATAGTTTAGTAATATAGATCAGAGACAGTATAAAGTGTTTAAAAAAAGTCATTAATCGATTTACTATTTTTTTCTTGGTGTGAAATGTACGTCAGCCAGTCCGCCAACGTCGACAGCGAATGAAAAAGCCATTCACGGAAATCTTGGTGCAGTCACAAAAATACCCCGTAATATCTACTTGAAACAAACTATACATTGTTTTATCCCAACTACCCAATAATTGATAGTACTAATGACAATGATTAATAGATTAATGCTTGCAACACTAATTAATTACGATTATTGGATGAAATCTAACCTGATCTGGATTGTTGATTTGTGGGGAATTCTACAAATTGCGGGGAATTTTAACTCCTTTGGGGAATTTTTGGGGATTGGCGATATGTGGGGAATTGCGGGGCATTTAACGGTTTAACATTTTGAAGCTCTTCTGTCTTGAGACGACTAAAGACTACTACTGCCATTCTCAAGTGTAGTTTTCATCATAATGAAGAGTTTAGAATAAGCTCAAAATATTTAGAATCGTTTTAGATTTAGATATGGAATGGGTATAGGCGGTTAATATATGGGCAATATGTAAATGGATTTAAGATAGAAGGGTATTAGAGGGAAATATTGTGAAATTTAAGGAATTTTACTAATGATTTTGTATATAACCTGTGTTTTAAAGAAAGGATAGATGCAAGGTAGCATGGAAGGGAAGCTTTAAAATAAGATAATATATTATACAGTGGTAAGGAATTATACAAAGAACAATTGAAGAGAATGTGAACAATGTAACCATCCCCTATACCACATTCACAACAGATGCATCTCTGATTCGTAACTTTTTCAAATGAACCGGTGGAGCACTGTGACCAAATCTTAGCCTTGAAATTGTTGATATAATTTTTTTGCAGAATCTTAATTCGGAGAACCATGGTCTGAAAGAAATCACAGATTGGATACGCCAATAAAAACGACCTTTGTTTGAATCATTCCACTCCGCATTCCACATTTCGACTTTTTTCTGCCTAGGTATATAAGCTACTAGGTCCTGACTGTACAAACTACTACTAGAAGCTCATTGAACAGCTGCCAATTTTGCCAACTCATCTACCATCTCGTTCCCCTGGATACCTGAATGACCAGGAATCCATATCAAGGTAACCTGCTGATTGTTATCTGAGCAATATTTAAACTTGTTCTTTATTTCAAGAGAGATTGCTAAGGGCGTATTTTTGTTAAAAGGATTTTGTACAAGGGATTGCAAACAGTTTAAAGAATCTGTGAAAATTAAAGAGTATCTAATGTTGTTCACAATAATGTAGTTAACGCATTCCAAAATGGCCAAGCATTCCTCTGTAAAATTAGAAGTAAGAGAGGAGTATTTGAAAAGCTTAAAATATCCGGTAGAATGTGAAATAAATATTTACTTTCTACAGAAGCATTAGACATGCTTTGCTAGGGTTTCATTTCGGTCATCAACTTTTGTCACCTTTGAATTATTTTGCTTGCAGTATGAGTAAAAAATCGTTGCTGTACCGTATATATCTTTCAATTATATTTAATATTACGCTCTTACAGTGTTTCAAGTATTGAGTGAGCTGAAAAAATGCAAATTATAGTATTTTAGGTATTGAGTAAGCTGATAAAGTGTAAAACAACGGTGTGACACCTACTTAAAAATTATTTCTGACTATTTGTGCGAAACAAAACAAGATTTAAGAAATGAGTTCGCGTGATCATGATGCCGGTAGAAAATTTGAGTCAGGTAGTTCAAAAAGGAATCAAGCTATCAAAAGAAAGCAGGTACAAGAAAATTTACGTGGATCTTTATATAAATATATAAAAGTGATGATCAAGAAACCTATACGAAACATTTATTGATTGAAAGTGACTTTAATCCTGATTCAGCTGAAAATATTCCTTCCACATCATCATGGGAACCGCCGCCGCCATCAAGTAAAAACAGCGAGGATGATGATGATTTAACTACATCATTGTCTCTTAGGTCACCGGTGCCGCCGTCATCGCTATCCAGTCAAGAACACAAATCTGAGCCCGAGTCTATGTTTACATCCATGACTGCTGGAATGAAAAATCTGAATCCTCAAAATGACCCCGGTTTGTAGCCCATAACAATTACTGATGTAGACCGAACTGAGATTTTATTAAGAGGTCCAATCCAGATTAAAGTTGAGTTATTTCCCGTTAATGATAATGGACGGCGATTCATAGAATGTCATTATAATAACATATTAGTTAACGGTGAAAAGCTTGACAGGCGCTGGATGATTTATTCACAAACAAAGGATGCCGTTTACTGCGTTCCGTGTCGAATATTCGGGGTAGAAAATACAAAGATTGGGTCAAGTGAAGGAGTGTGTGATTGGAAACACTTGGGTGATTACCTAAAGTCACACGAATCTAGTCGACAGCACAAAGATTGTATGCTGAAATGGATTAATTTAGAGAATGGTTTAAATTAAAAAGCTGTTCCACAATTGACTCCTTGGCTCAGTCACAAATTGAACAAGAAAGGCAACGTTGGAGAGATATTTTAGAACGATTGCTCGCAATTGTAAATTTTTTAGCATCTCACAATTTAGCTCAGAGGTCATAGAGAGAAGTTAACATTTGACTCAGGTTAGAGTGAGACAAGCGGCAACTTTATAGATTTAGTAAAGTTAATAGCCCGATATGATCCCGTGCTGAGACTTCACTTACAACAAGTAAAAGATAAATCGATTAAAGACCACTATATCGGAAAAAATATTGAAAATTAGCTCCTACAATTAATGGCAAGACACGTGAAAACTGAAATGGTTGAAAAAATAATTAATAATAAATATTACTCTATTATTCTTGATTGTACTCGCGACGTTGCTCGTGTTGAGCCACTATCAATTATTATAAGATTTTTTAGTACAAAAACAGCTGAAATTGAAGAACATTTTAGTAGTTTCATAGTCGTCGAAAAAACCATAGCTGAGAGTTTTCGATTGACGTTTTAATGGACATATATAAAAATCTATAATTGTAGTACATGACATAGTGATATTCTTTAACATAAAATACTTTAATATACCAAAGATTTTGACGTTAGCGACAGTCTGTAATCTATACAAATAATAAAATAAAAGTTTTTTTTTCTAAATGCATATGAAAGTATATACGATAGGTACCTATAACAAAACACTCATTTTTTAAATTCTTGTCTGTCTGTTTGTTCGGGTTAATCTCTGAAACGGTTTGAACGATTTCGATGGGATTCTCACTGGTAGATAGCTGATTTTATAGGAAGTGACTTAGGCTACCTTTATTTTAGAAAAAAAATTAGGGTAAAATTTAAAAAGCAACTGGTCATGCTGAAACAATTGGGGTGCTTAAAATGGCTTACGCTGAGTAAACTCTATGAAATATAGCAAATTAACGTACTAAATAATTGTAAGCATTAAAAAGACCTACAAAAAAGTCAGGGAGAGTAACTACAATAAGCATTAATGTCTTTAAAATAGCCGGGAGCGGGGGAGCAAGATTTGCGCAGGCATTCTGTTGTCCATGTGAGCGAAGCCGCGGGCACAGCTAGTTTATTAATACGAGAGAAAATTTAATCACTTTTTCATTTACGTTATTTAATAAACATACGGATAGTAATAATAATAAATATTCACAACAATCTTTTATTTCATACTCACATTATTTAAGAATAGATACGCATAATGTCAGTATTAGATTCAAGTAGGTAGCGAAATAGTGAATATCGAATATTGAATCGGTGATTATTATTTGATTAATATCAAATAATAGGTACGGGAACCCAATATGAGTTAACCATTATATTCCATTTAAAAAAAAAATCATCCTAATATAACACCTCTAGTCCGACTAAGTGAAATGTTGGCAATTACCTTCATTCGCGATGCCATGTAAACAGCGGCAATGCCATAAATAATAAAAAAATGACATTGATTGGCATACGTTTTTTCTTGAGAAAGCTATCTGGGGAATTTGTGGGGAATCAGGTCTTCGAATTTGAACATTGACAACGCTGACTTTGATTTACATCTACACTCAACACTAGAAATTAGTAACCAAGCCATAGATTAATAACCAAGCATAATTCCTTGCGCCAACTCAATAACTCAAGCTCTGCTTACAAGAGATAAATAACCTGCTTACTGCGCCGCGTCACGTCGTCGTACGCCGCCCGCACCGGCGCTTTGAGTTAACTCAAATTTGAGCCGGCTCGCTGTGCTGAAGTGTGCCATACACCAACACATTTGGAATAAGTGTGGTAACAAATCCGGCGCAGTAAACTGAGTCGGCGCAATTGCGCGGCGTAGCTCAGTGTTATCCATGTCTAATCTACACTCTACGTCTCCAGATCTGTGATCATCTGTGGATCAAATAACAAATCAATCAAATATCATTCGACAATCACAAATCATAGATATCACAAATTGTGATCACAAAACATGGCATTTCAGTGTAGTGTTTAGTTGTGAATTTGAAGTGCAAAACAAATCAACAATTATTCATATGCATTTATAAAGAAGAAAGAAACAGTAAATATATTTTATGGTGATTTAAACAATGTAAAAACTTTGTTCGAGAAAATCTTTGGGTGCGGTAAGTTATAATTTAAAAAGTATCGTTTTCGTTTGAATTTTATTGTTTAATTTTTTTATTATATTTGTAGTAAATATTAAAAAAACTTCTCTTAGTTGATATGCTATATTTATTTAGGCACAGATTTATTTCTTAAATCTGTGTATTTAGGTATTTACTTGTTTTTTAATTTAAAATTTTTATTTTTGTATTTTTGTTTCAATAAGTATATATAAATATTTTTTTGTTTATTTACCTTAAATTTTCACACAAAAAATAAAATAGGTTTAATATTTTTTTAATCAAGTAGGTACACACCTACAAACAAATGTAACAGTTTTAATTAATTGACCATAAGTATTACTCTACCCATTAGAGTGTGAGGAATTTGACCTAATTAATCAGTAATAATTAAAATCACGTAACAAGCTGTAGTGATGTACATAGAGCAAATAATGGTTTGTTCATAAATTATATTACTCTTTATACATATTACATATGCATTATTAGATTGCCTTTCAATAGGCTGCTTATTACTATAATGTACCATACTTAAAGGGTTTTTATTTAAACTGATAATGCCCTACTATGTTACTGAAATTTACTATTTTGAAAAAAGGATGCTGTGAAAAAATGTAATTTAATTTTTTTACATGAATGTTCACTTCCTGCTATAGGTAAAAAAACAACTAGTAATTTTTCTTTTATTTTTTTGAAAATTATTATTATCATTAACATTATATTATAACATGTAGTAAGGGTATTTAAAAATGTTTTTTATTATGATTTATAATGACAAATTTTAATTTAGTGTCACTATTTCATTTGAAAGAGGTTAAAATATTATATAATTTTAATTAAAAGTTCTGATTTTTTTAGTTATATTAGCTTACATCATGCTATATCTTTATCTAGAATTTTTCTTGTTGACTATATAACTATTTAAATCCGTCAGTAATAATTAAATATACTTTTGTGTATATAAAATGATAAGTATTTTATTATACAAAAGGTTGAAATTCAGTCTAAACTTGAGAATATGGTATTTTAATAGTTTTAATAGAATTTAAATAAAAAAAGTGAACCTCTATCAAATAGTATTCCACTTAATAAATAGTTCTAATTGTTTTAATTTAAAAGGGTCACTGAAACACATACAAGAAATTTTCTTATTTTATGACAATATCAAGAAAACCATACTACACACTTTGTTTAATCTAATAGGTAAAATAAAAATAGAAGGTTTTATTTAGGCTAAGGTCATATAACAAGGAGCTACACTGGGTGCTTAGAGCTAAGCTAAGAGTTAAGTGACTGATTCTAGTGAAAAGATGCATTAAAAACTATGGAAGTATGCCACACTGAGAGCTAAGTGCTTCACTAGGTACTAGGTTAGTTATGTAGAGTTAATCTGTTAATTTCTGTGTATCACTAGGTGATTTCAAAATGGAAGATATTTTAAGTAATTCTTTGTATAAACATTCGAATTCTCCATTTTTAAAACTCGAAAGGTTAATTTTATGTATCCAACAGTTTCAAACCCAATGTATATTAAATTTCAATCTTGAATTCTCATATAATAATAATTACCTTACAATTAATTGTAATAGTGTCATGATTTCCTCATTCCCATAGACAGTCAGCTCACTTTCTATGTGGCCAGTATGTAACTTAAGACAAGCTTAGCCAGTAGCATAGCATCCAGTGAGGCTCTTTATTAGCCTTGCAAAATTTAATTTTTTTGGGTATGTACATAATTAATTTATTTAATTCATATTTTCTTACAAAATTATATTTATTTGTAAGTACAAGTATGCACACATCTTAGTATCTGTCTCATTTACTTTTGAATAAAATTTTCTTGGTGTGAGTGGTGTCCTCAAAGCTCTTCATTATCACATTATGCAATCAAGAATTATACTATAATATATTCAGGGATAAGCTGTTGCCGTCTCCCTAACTTACAGAACCTTTATCAGCGACATGCAAGTGGCTATTCTGATACTTAGTGATAAAAACATTTTAAGTATCTATGTATCTAGTACAATACTTAAATCAAAAATTTAATAATTACATAAAACTAAGAGCTTTATGCACACGACGGTTTTGAACGAACTGACAACGCGCGTTTTCGATGAGCGCGTGTTTCATTTGTGTTTGTATTGATACAAGCGCGAAGATACGTCGATCGCACGTGCTGTAAGCGCGCGTTGCTGCCTACTTCTGAATTGTTCCACAGATACGATAATGCAATTTAAATCGTATTTTGAAGGTGGTATTGTCATAATAAATATATTACATACATGCAGCATTCAAATTGTACTATTAAATGATTATCATTGGAGGATGTTTACAGTTTACGTGACAGTCGAGACTGTTACAGTCAAGGTGTTGACTGTCGATATGGTTACAATCAAAATGGTGACCGTCGAGATGTGATGGTAATCGTTATGATGGTGACAGTCCAGACCGTGACAGTCAAGATACTGACTGTCGAAATGGTGACCGTCAACACTGTGGCAGTTGAGACCTTTATAGTCAGGGTGGCGACCTTTGAGTTGGTGACAGTCAAGATGATGACTTTCGGTGTGCTTATAGTCGAGATAGAAACAAACGCGCGTTTGAAGCGCGTATCTTTTGCGTATGTATCGATACAAACGCATACAATACGCGCTGAGGACGCGCTCTGTTAATGATATTGCCGATGATGCGATTTGTAGATTTTATGCTTCTGAGCACTGTGAATGAATTATAAAGAAGACTTGGCTGAAAATGCATGTAATTGCTTGTATAATAATCGAAGAAAAATGTGACACTGAAAACTGAAAACCAAACAAAATATTCGATATTCTTTAACTAAAAAACATTCTTTTTTCTCAACGGCCAGCACGCGTCGTGCTCGCCATCGCGCGTTAACACGCTCATTGAAAACGCGCGTCATCAGTTCGTATGAAAAACATCGTGTGCATAGGCTCAAACGTTCTCATAAACACGCGTAAGGGAAAGGTCAAAGCGTTGTGGAAGATTCCAGATAAAGCTAGAATATAGGAATATGGCTTATCAACTAAATTCCTTACATAATAGTCATCGTTTTGTATCATTTTAATGTTAACGTATCTTATTACTAAAGTACACTTTAAATAAAAGTCATAGATGACTTACAGGTAGGATAATCCATGTATTCGAAACATCGATGCTGATCTTTAAAACCAGTAATGACGTTAATCCTCATACAATGGTCGCTAAGAGTTGGTATTTGAAAAGAAAACACTTTGTACGAAGGACGACCTTTTTATGCTTCTCTGTGAACAAAACGACATTGACCAATATTCAAAGTTTGTATTAATGCATACCAGCACTAGCATAACTTTTACCTTGTATATGGTACAAGAAACCTAATACCAATAGAATAAAATGGTACTTTAATCTGATTTAAATCATTGATGTTTTGACATCTACATAATTTTTTTTTTTTTTAATAATATCACAGTTCTATATTCTTGTGGTCCACACCTTTTTTAAAACGTGGGTGCTATTACTAGAGAATATATAAAAATTGCCGCTAAACACTGATACATTCACAGATACATCGATGTTATGAACAGAAATATCGGACATCGATGCTTCTACATTATTCTGTTTTTAAATAGAGTTCGAGGGTCCGTATGTAAGCAAATAAAAGATACAAGAGGTTGCCAGTATTAGAGGTAGCACCCAAATAATAAAAAAGATTGGTCACTTGAGTAGCAGTAAACCATCGAAGTTTACTTACGTATCTTTACGTTGTTTTTCTAATTACTGTCATCTTTAGAGCTGTCATAAATTAAGCAATCAGATCCGACATATTCTTTATCTACTAATCCAATACGATTTTTTTGTTTTTCACTTCTGTTTCTTCTTGTTTGGCCACGAAAAAGCACTTGCCAGTATCAATGTTATCAATTTCAAGCCTTCGAAAAAATTTCCAATATACAAAGTGGGGTTTTCAGTGTCAATGTTTTTAAGCCTTCGTAAAATTTTCTTTTATACAAAGATAGTGGCTTTCTTGTCAGAACTATCTACGGAATTTTTGTGACATTCCAAAATGCATGTTTTCCGCTTTATGTTTATAATCCACTTCACATATGCACAACAACCAAACTATATCACGAAAAATACCATCAATATTATATAATATTACTCAAAAAACCTAAGTTAATGAATTAAAAATAATACCCACAATATGTCACTTTAAGATCCCGCCAAAATTCCCCGTATTTCAGTTTCAAAGTCGTTATTGTAAGAAAAGCGTACTCTCGTCTCTGGTACTTGTACGTATCATCTCAGTGCATTAAGTTTGGTGTTATTTTCATCAGGCGTGATTGAGGTCAGGAGTCGGGCATTAAAAAAAAGTACAAAATTGCTCCGTTTAAAAACACATTAAGCAAGAGACGATTCACATCCTGAATGACATTCTTGAGTTAATTTACGAGGTCTAAATGAATACACTCATTACTGTAACTGTGTGTAGGAGATTAATAATGTCCTGAGAAATATGTGTTATTGATATGAAGGAGTCGGTGATCTTGAAATATCGTGATAATAAATCGTTTATGTCGAAAAACAAACTTTATTTCAAAATAATAAAATACTTTTTCTATGGCGAAATCGTCCATCCATCCATCCATTCAGCCAAAAGACATTCATTACTGGACAAAGGCCTCTCCAAAAATCGCAACAATGACCTATCCTGCGCTGCTTGTAAATAGTGCAGCGGGTTTCCCGCAACCTTCACTAGGTCGTCGGTCTACCTTGTAGCGTGTCTGCCCATGCTGCGTTTTCCGGTAAGTGGCCGCTACTTTACAACTCTTTGGCCCCGTTCTACGATCTACCTGCCCCGTCCACTGCCACTTATGTCTAGCAATTCTGAGAGCTATGTCAGTGACTTTAGTTCTTCTGCGGCTCTCCTCATGTTTGCTTCGATCACGCGGAGAAACTCCGAGCAGAGCCCTATCCATTGTCCTGTCCTTGAATGACCTTGAGCTTTCTCATCAGATCTGTCGTTAGTGATCACATCTCGGATATCTTATGGATATCTTAAGAGTATTTGATCGATTTCCGCTATATATCCAATAGTTTCAGATCATTTATTTTATGGATATAAAGATTTTAAAGAGTTGTTGAGCTTTTTAATATAAAGTACAAGCTTTACTTGCGGTTTCTCGCTCGCCTTCGGCCATCGGTATCCCATACCATGTCACACAGCCCGCCCGCACTATTACTTGTCTTCGTTCTCGTTTAGTTCTTTCTGATCTATAGTTTGTAGGTAATTGCTCCGTTCCTAAGGTTCATAAGGGGCCATCCATAAATTACGTCACACGAATTTCATGATTTTTTGACCCCTGCCCTAGTCCTTGTCACAGCTGGTCACATTTGTGAGACCCCCCCCCCCCCCCCCCCAAATAGTGGGATGTCACATATTTTGCAATTTAAATAAAAAATTATTTATAAGAAACAATGGTGTACTTACATTGTCGATAATATTCTTAAAGTCGGTAACTTATTTTTGTTCGAACTATAAGTTTCAAATAATCGAGTTGTAAAAGTTGTTAAATAAAACATTGCTATGTTCGAGATACAGAAGTCCAAGAGAATGGAAGGGAACACATTCTTTCGAGTTTGGGAGGTTTTCAACTTAAAGAAGTTCTAATGTACTTAGATATAAAATATTATATTTTGAAAAAATGTGATGTCACAAAATTTGGGACCCCTCCCCATCCCTTGTCACACAATGTCACACTTCGTCAACCCCCTCCCTCCTAAACGTATGACGTAATTTATGGATGGCCCCTAATGTGATGTTATATAACTTATAACCTTCCTCGATAACTAGGCTATATATAACACTCAAAAAATATTTTTGACGTGAAAACTTGTTTAGTACCGTTATGATTTGAAAAGCGATGAAACGAAAAAGCGACACTAAAAAGAGCCAAACACATACATATATACATCTATAGGCTTTAGCAGGCGAGATAATGAGATAGAAATACATTTTACTCGGTTAATGCAAATCCTGCGTTTTTTTTATCTGACTTGTAGTTCCAGAGTTTTACGCACTCAAACAAACAAAAAAAAAACTTTTCAGCTTTGTTATATTAGTATTAATATTACCAGTCAGATTAATGTCTTCCACCAAGATCGCTGTTGCATATGATTCTATTTTTGTTTATTTACTTTTCAGAATCTATTGGTTAATTGTTATTGTTATTATTAAAGGTAGGTATTACTCATGGACAGAACAAACGAATGCCTTACCCGAATTGAAAATTATTATTTATCTGTTGACCGATTTCCGATGGCACCTACGGACGTAACACGGCCGTTCAGTTTTGGTTCGCGGACGAGCCAACATGAATCCTAATTGAAAACGTTTACTCCGTCTCGTCGCCATTCTCGATGTCACCATTTTCCGCAGCGATCAGTTAGTGGCGCGAAATGGAACGCGCGGTCCGCGTTCGAAATTCGAAAATGGAATTGTTTCCGGGCTAGTCCTCGTGTTTAAGTTTTATTGTGATCTTCGGATATTTTATTTATTAAAAAAAAGTATAAATTCTTTATGGTACCTTACTTGACTTCAGGACTTTAATATTTTTGAAGAAGTAAAGTAAATGGTGCTTACCTTATGTTTAAATACATTATAGATAAGTTTATAGGAGTACAAAATATGTAGCCATCTTTTAGAGTTAGACACAGTAAGACAATTAACGTTTTTTTTAAAGGTAACAGTGTTAGGTTCTACAATAAACTTATTAGTACATTACCGTCTTTCCGGACAAACAGTTCAAGAATTATGTACCTAAAGCAAGTTTTATTGTCGAAAAGGTGTATCATTATCTGAATGAGAGTGATGTCTGGAAGTGACTCCCTCTTTAAAACTACAATAAATTATAAACAATACATACGCCTATAATAAAAAATATCAAAAACAAAAATCGATAACTCGACGCGATGGCTGAGATGATTTCCGTACTGGTAGTTGTGTTTCGAAATTTAAATTAATGAGACACTAATGTCTTCTTAGGGCTTATAACTCAAAGAAAATGAAATGGTGCGAAAACAAATGAATCACTAAATTCGAAACACAAATATACAAGTCTAATACAATTAATAAAATAACAGCTTTTTACTAAATGCTTATGAAAGTTTAAATGATACCTATAACAAAATACACATTGTTTAAAATTTTGTCTGTCTGTCTGTTTGTTCCGGGTAATCTCCGAAACGGTTGGACCGATTTTGACGGGATTTTCGCTGATAGATAGCTGATGATATAGGGAGTAACTTAGGCTACTTTTATTTTAGAAAAAGAATTAGGGTTCCGCACATATAAAAAAATACTGGTCATGGCGAATCAATTCGGGCACTTAAATGGCTTATGCTGAGTAAACCATAAGAGATATAGCAAATTAATGTACTACATAATTATAAGCATTAAACAGACCTACAAAAAAGTCCGGGAGAGTATACATCTATCTTCTAAGGAACACCTTCAATAACCATTTTTGTCTTTAAAATAGCCGGGAGCAAGATTCGTGCGGGCATTCTGTAGTCCACATGAGCGAAGCCACGGGCACAGCTAGTTGTAAATAAATTTGAATTTGGAATTCCTAACCAAAGGCCAGACATTTGAGATCAAATTGGCTAGTTCAACGTTACGCCTATTTCATATGTAAGTACCCTAATACTTTGAAGTACATTTAATTCCGCGCACTCACGGCACTAACACAATATAAAATTTTGTATCTTAATATCGGTAGGTCTTCCGCGACACAGGTTTTATATTCTAGTCTGGGGATTTACGGTTTACTTTCATGCCCTGTAATGTTATTTAGTAATGAACATATTTGTGGGTAGTAGGGATTTTTTCCCGACAGGGCCTCGACTGCTATCTATACACATGGTGAAATACGCGTCTCTGTGACTCTTTTGATTTGTCGCGTTTCGGGATCAGCCGGTGTATATCCAGTGACGACTAGCAATGAATTGTTGATCTCTCGGTAGTCACTGTTGTTTTTGGATTGTAGTGTGCTCACAGTCAGGCACATTGTCTTCATTTTGACGTGCTATTAAAAAAATGTAATTTTACATATTTATTCTAAGTTAAAACTCTCCTGTAAATAAGTTATAATTGTTAACGTGGTTTTGGTATAGAATATCCTGCGGTACAGAGATGACATTCAATACATCTGATGACTTATTTGTATTCAAAGAAGAAATAATTTGAATGTTTCAAATATCCATTTGTTTACAGTTATAATTATTTTAAGTTTTTTATATAACTGGCAACACAGACGTTGTTCTTCCAGTGGTCAATAACGAACAAAACAAAAAAGTATTGGGTATATCCGTCGACGTAATCGTGAGTACATATAAAAATCCATGAAAAAATTAAATTTCAGTTTTTCCAAAATTTTCCGAACAACTTTTCTAATTTTTCTACCCTTAACAATCTTATTCGCACTACTAATAACATTAAAACAAAAAAATTGCCAAATCGGACAAGCCGTTCTGAAGTGATGCGCTTACCAACATATACCATTTTATTTTTATTAAAGGACTGGCGACCCGCCCCAGCTTTGCACGGGCACAATTCATAAAGTGGTGTATTTTAAAAAACCCTGATTTACAGTTTATTTCTTTAATATCGATAGATCATAACTGCCTTATTATCCAATCCTAAACGCGACTGCTATACTCAAGGTCCTAGGTTCAATTCCCAGGTCGGGCAAAGTGTTATTGGGATTTTCTATGAAATTCTCAGTAGAAGCTCGGAGTTTGACTTTGTGACGTGGTCTCTGCCTACCGCGTTGAAAAATAGGCGTGATTTCATGTATGTAAGATAAAAATTGTTACTATGAGTGAACCTTAGGAGGTAGACATTCATTCCCCGACTTTACTCTAAGCTTTTTGAAGAACTTCAGTTCCATAGAACATTATTTTGATGTATCTCATATGTTAGCCAGCGTAAGACATGTAAGCGCCCGAAAATAATTTTTTGAAGACTTGATTAATAATTGAATTTTCTCTACCATACAAAAACTTCATTTGAATGTATTGTTTATATAAACCTTCCATAAGACATTCTTTAAATGATAATGAAAACCACATTAAAATCCGTTGGGTAGTTTCAAAGATCTAAGCGTATCTATGGGCAGACAGCGAGAAGCAACTTTACTTTAATACTACCGAGTAGTACCTTGCAGCTCCGCACGCGTTTATTATGCAGTTATTATTTTCGTTTCGTTTTATTATTGGCAATTATTAAATTAACAATTGAGAAACAATATGCACTTCCCGTGTACAAAATTACATGAAAATCGTTTTTTTTAAATATACATATAATCTCAATTTTATTTAGGGACTTTTGTCACTAAGGATATGCCAGTACCATCATAACTTATACTTACTACTTATACTAACAAGACCTATAATCTACAAAAAAAAAAAAATATCAATAAGACTATACAAATTTCGCAGGAAGAAGACTCATTAACACAAGAACTTATAAGAACCACACAGCATTCTGGAAGCATCCGATGTCGGTTCTACCAGAATACTGTGATATACACCCACATCACATATACAGTGTAAACTCTTTATAACGTTATCCTTTATAACGATAAACTCCCTATAACGTTGAAGTGAGCCCAACTTGGTTGGTTTGCGTTAAAACCCACATATTGAAACTCCACTCCATATAACGATAACTCTCTATAACGACAAAAAATGCTCAGTCCCTTGAGTTTCGTTATAAAGAGTTTACACTGTATTAATTTTATTTTTATCGTTATAGGATACTATAATTATTGATTACTGGATCACTTCATCAAGAAACGATGAAAATCGGTTGAGAATTAATATTTCAATTTGTTACTATTTATAAAAGTTTGGTTGACAAAATCGGTCAAGTCGTTTTTGAGTTAAATTCCGGAGATACAAATCATATTTGTGATTATTACCCTTTACAATAAATGTTTATAAGGAAATTTAACAAAAAAACATACAGAGTACAAACAGAACTACAGATATATATACCTTATGTTAGAAGAAAGCCCTATTTTGTCTTAATAATTTTGCAAGCGAAATCGCGTGTACAACATAGTAGATTATAATATGAACTAGCGATCGCCCTAAGGTCGAAATTCGACCAGCGACTTTTTGATCATAGACTATTTTTTGTTTGACATTTGCAGTATTCATGAACCTGAACAATGAATATTATCTACATCACTTTCTGTCACTTTTCGTTGAGTGACAATGTTAATATTTTCGGAGGTCTAAGTTCAATGGCACTGGTCGTGTTAAGATTCGAGGTATAAATTTAATATATTAGTAACAGATATTATAGATAAATTTTAGCTTTAACCATGCCAAATCTCAGTCTTCCGTGCACGCAATACGCTTAAAAACGGGTAGAAGCTTTTGCTTCACGTATTAATATATAGATAATCAGTAATGTTATATTGTCCCCTTGTTAATAGACTTCACTTTGGACTTGACCTGGTTGACATTAGAATCGTGCGTAGCATACATAAGTAGTATACAT
This sequence comes from Saturnia japonica, assembly GCA_033032175.1. NCBI lineage: Eukaryota > Metazoa > Arthropoda > Insecta > Lepidoptera > Saturniidae > Saturnia > Saturnia japonica. The sequence continues at coordinate 5,144,910 of CM065331.1, forward strand.
ACAACATACATACATACAAATAGTATATTTAAATAAGTATTATTGATTGAGCTGTACCTACTATCTCTGCTATGGCTATAATTAGTGATTGAATATGTATGGTATCTATTGAAAAATTAAAGAAATTTGGATTCTTTGGTTCATTATAGAAATTTAAATATTATTTTTAGAAATATGTAGTAAAAAATTATCTATTTTCGTTAATTCTTAACCAATCTTGATGAAATTTTTTACTCGGGAAGTATACTTATAAGCCATTCAATGAATGATGAGCTGTGAGAATTATCAATAACACTTTTGGGAATTGTAAAAAAATATATTTAAAAAAAAATTCAAAATTTCATTAACTCTTAACCGATTTTGATAAAGTTTTGTACACGGGAAATACATGCCATTGGTCAATTCATACAGCTCATGAATTGTCAAATATATGAGTAAAAATAAAAATTACAGGATGTAAATAACTACTGCGTAGTAACAAACGCGTGCAGAGCCGCGGGCACAGTTTAAATTAAAAACAGCTTGACCGATCCTAATGAAATTCTGTACACGGAATGCTTATGTCATTCATTAGTCAATTGATAGAGTATAAGAAATTTCAATATTACTTTTAGAAATCATTTTAAAAAACATATAATATAATCTTAACAGATTTTGTTGAAATTTTATACACGGGAAGTATAAGTAATTCCATGGACGATGGAGCTATGACAATTTTCAATAACACTTTTAGGAATCGTAAAAATAAAACCCAAAACTTTATTTCCATTAATTCATAATTGATGGGCTATAACAATTATCTACATTACTTCTAGAAATAAATCTTGAAAAAAAAGTTCATAATATTAAATTTTCATCAATTTTGAACCGATTCTGATCAGATTTTGTAGACGGGAAGCACAAGTCATACCATAATTGAGAGGCTATAAGAATCGTCAATAACACATTAGAAATCATAGAATAGAATAATAATTTTCAACCGATTTTGATGAAAACTGTACACGGGAAATACATGCCATTCCTCAATTGACATAGCATACGAATTGTAAAAAAATATATGTCACACATGATATTATTCGTTACTTAAGTACACACATTCCAATTAAATTTTGTTTCTATTTGTACATAATCAAAAAACGACAGAAAAGGGAAGCCGGCGAGGATTCGAAACTTGAACTTCGGCCGTAGCAGTCACGATTACGACCGCTAGGCTACGAGCGCCTCGTTAGAATTGAATGAACCTATGCTACTATTAATGACGCCGTAACGCGTTACGTTACGAAGTGGTTTACCTTCCTATAAGCAAAAAACATACTTGACCATATTTTTTCTCACCAAAGCGGGACGCCTAAAGAATTTTATTAATATTTTTTATTGTATAAAAATTATTATTAAAGTATTATTAATTATTATTTTAATGAAACGTCTAATAACTTGTCTTATATAATTTGTCGGCGGAACTAATCTGTGTTTTAAAATATCGAGTCTAGTTTCCAAGTAAGTAAGAATGCAGCTGTTTACATGTTTTTTTTTGTTGATGTTGGTCTTGGTAATCAAAATTGCTTTCAAAAGTAGGTACTACACTTAGCTGTGTTTTTTCACTCGTTCATGTTTTATTCATTTGAGAAAAAAATTTTTTCGATAGGTGTTTCACATCCAGACAGACATAAAACGTACTCAATAATTATACAAAAAATCGTACAGTTGCAATCATAGACGTAGTATAAATGTTGAAATGGTAAGCACAAAAGTGTTTGTTTTGTTTAATAGATATTCAACCTTCAAAATCAAAACTTTATACTTATTTCAATATTTTTAATCCACTTCAACAAAAGAAAGACTTTACTCAATTCGAATGTTTTTTTTCATTGACGTTCAGCTATAACTTCTTTGTTTACGAACCGATTGGATGATATTTTTTATGTTGGAAAGGGGATACCTCAACGGTGGTCCCATTTCATTGGCATTGGACATTTAACTTCGAAGATACACAAGGGAACTCTTCAAAATAATTGAAGGTGGTTTTCTTTTTTGTTAAAAATTATCTTGTTAAATTATCGCTCGATTTGCTGGCGAAAGCGGGACATTTTTCTTCTCGCTGGGAACAATGGGACAAAGCAGGACGTGTGGTCACGTTAATCATAATTAAATGTACATTAACAATTGATCAAAAACAATATATTTTTTAGATTTTTTGTGGAATAAAAGCGGACTGTTTATTTGCGTTATGAAAAGTTACGACCACGGAGATCACAGACAAAATAGAAGAGCTTGGGTCATCGTACTTTATAAGTTTTGGCTTTCGTCCAGACTGCATCGAATAGTTAGCGAAACTGCATGCGCATACGCCTGTTTATAATAGAACCATAGACAAAATTGATCTGCGATAAATTATTTAATCTATGACTTTTTTGTCTCAGTGAATCGTACCATTTTTATTTTATACTAGTTGTGCCCGCTGCTGTGGTCGCGTGGACGACAGAATGTAGTCGATTGGGCCTACGCGCGAATTGCATAAAAATGTAAGTGTTGTAAAGTAAGTAAGTTGATATTAGACGGTTCACTTCAGTAAATGTTCACACAAGTAAATTTTTTAACAAGCTTTTATGTAGCTTGCCTTGTTAGTATGGGTCAAATTTTGCAACTGAATTTTAAAACAGTTATCCCAAACCATATGAGCTGAAATTTTGCATACACACGCTTAGATAAGTTGACAATGCATGGTTAGTTAAGTGATGTCATTTTAATCTCACATGGCGTACTCGCAAAGATGGTGGATTAGTTGCTTTTTATGCACCCCCATGATACGGATATCATTTATAACTGACTATACTGTTAGCCATAAGTGCCGTGAAGCCTCAGACGGTTTTTACAGCTTTACTGTGCCTTGGGGGCGAGCGCTTAAGGCACACAATCGCGAAATCGTGGCAGCATGCTCATGCCAAAGTGGCCAAGCCTCGGCTTGGACTGTTGCTGAAGTTGCAATTAAGTCGTGAACTGGCTATTTCCCTATACGTAGAAATTCGAATTAAACTAACATATAGATATAATCATGTTCCTGCCTCCTGGGAGGAAGGAAGGAACATGTGTATATTATGTAATTAATGATCTGTGGTCAATTTTTGTCTACTAGTACAAAAAAAAGGTCCTTTACAGAATCTATGTACCTGTGTGGTGTGCAGTGTAATGGTGTCTGTTACTTGCTAGTCGTTGCAAATGCAGTGTCTATTGTATCACTTTGTATCGTGCGAGCGGCTGCTAGACTCACGGGCTCCACACCGAAGGAACGGACCTAGGCTTGAGTTGCCACGGGAGATGGGGGTGGACGTGGCGGCCGCCTGGGGAGGGTACGCCGTTATTGGTGCGTACTTCTACCCAAACCTAGCCCCATAGACCTGCTTGGAGATCTTAACGACATGTCGCAGGGAGTGGCAGTTGAGGAGTGGACAGTCGAGTTAGGGCTTTACCTCCTCAACAGAGGGAATTCGTTCACGTGTGTGCGATGAAACGGAGAGTCCGAGGTGGATGCTTCGTTTGCCACGTCGTCTATCGCAAGCCATTCCGTTTGCGAGGATGGAGAGTCCTCAAGGAAGTTGAGACTTTATCGAATCACCGATACATTCGGTTCGAGGTCTCCACCTCTTCAGGGGAGTTGGTGTACTGACCCTGTGGAGGGGCGCAGTTCTCCGCTAGACTATTGGTCGCCTCGACCGGGAAATGGCAAAAAAGGCGGCTAAAGTCGCCAATTTAGCGGACCGCTACACTGCTGAGTGAGAAATGCCAGTGAATGTTGCCTATCGTGCTCTGTTGGGCTTCTACTGTCCATAAGATGCAAGGTAACACAGTGGAACACGACATGTTATATTTCGGTCCTAATCTGTTCGCCGCTGGGCAAGCTTGCCCTTCGCCGAGTTAAATCTTTAGAAGTTAACCAAGAGGAAGGAAGTAAGATACATTCTAATTATAACAGTACAACTAAAATATAGAATAAAAAGCTATTTTTCATTCCACGTTCGGTCTACACTGACAACATTACATATAGTAAACTCGCGAGTTGGATGCAGAGCTAAGGAATTCGATAGTGTAGTGGCATAATTACAATTAGCTGTCGATAAATTTCAACGTTGTTTTAATTTAAACATTTACATCTTGGTTAACATAATGAAAAGATCAAGGTATTAATTTATCAGACATTTATATTTACATACTAAAATCAAACTGAAAAATGAAAATTAATGACAGTCTCCTCAGAAAGTTTTCGTGTAGCTACAACGGCAACCTACCCTTACTGTCCCATCTCAGATTTCCACCTGTATATATGTTAGTATAATTTGTATATTTTCCTCAACAAGTATGTTTTCCAAAACAACTGAAAAAGCTGTCCCTAATTGTTCTTTAAATTTGTTGAACAAAACATTTTTTTTTTGTCAAACAAAACGTATTTATATATGATCGTAAATTATTAAGAGCAAGTGGGAGTATTGACCCTGGATAAAGAGAATTCGTCATCTCAGGGAAGCCTTGAGCCCATTTCGCACACTTCTGATATTCAACTTGTTCGTGATTCTTACATCTAACGACACGATAATATCGTAATGTCGTCGAAATATCGTTGGCTTAAAGATTTGTCTATTTAATATTTCGTACTGGCTCTGGAAAATACATGATTTACCCCTATTGGTGAGTAGATTAAATTAAAAAACTAAGGTGACCACCTAGAAACGGTAATCTTTCATATTCTCGTCATCATTAATTCATACAAAAAAAAAATTGTCGCTATAGCGTGACAACACACATTACAATAAATACAATTGATAAGACCTGTCATAGAATATAAATAAATATGAAGCCAGGTACCATGAGTCTAAGAGATAAGGAGAACGATCGACATATACAATCCGCGAGTTGACCATATTAAAAGTTATTATATAATTATAATAACTTGCTTACTTTAGTACCTATAATTAGGTACTGTAGAAATTTCATACGTTTCAACTGCAATTTTATTAAAACCAAATTTTCCACATAATATCTATAGCCTTAGTTTTATTTATTGAATAACGACGTCACGCGCGGTCACGTGAACATAATTACGCGTTTTTGTGGTATATTTTTTATTCAAATTAAACATATATTTATATTACTTTTAATGGCGTAATAATGAATAAATTTTAATTCACGGTTTATATTTTCAACATACAAGGTGTCCAGAAAGGGTATCGGGTATTTGTTTTCGCGCCATATTCGAAACGGGGCGTCTAAAGGGTGCGGGGAGGGGTTTGTGGTGTCCGCCATTTTGTGGAGTTTTAGTCACGATGGAACAGTACTCGGGGACGCATCGCGCATTTTGCGTACGAGCGTATTATCGTAATGGTGATTCAATAGTGACTGCTCAACGTCCCTATCGAGCGGAATATCGTACACGCCACGCGCCAAGTGACGATAGCATTAGGAAATGGATCAGGATGTTCGAGAATACAGGTGCGACAGTTAAAATTCAAAACTCTGGTCGTCCTCGTTCAGTTCGCAATGAAGAAACAATTGAAGAAGTTGAGGCGTCGGTTCGTCAAAATCCGTCTTTATCCATCCGAAAGCGAAGCCAAGCGTTGAACATCAAAAAATCGTCTTTACATTCGATTTTAAAGAAAGACTTACATCTAAAAGCCTATAAAATTCAATTGATTCAAGAATTGAAGGATACGGACTATGCTAATCGACTGAATTTTGCGAACGAAATGCTGCAGCGATTTAACAACTTTAACAACATACTGTTCAGTGACGAAGCAAATTTTCACCTGAATGGTCATGTTAATAAGCATAATTGTCGGTACTGGGCAGTGGAGAATCCGAGACGAAAGCATGAACGACCCCTTCATAGCCCAAACGTCGTTGTTTGGACCGCTATGTCTGCTAAAGGCATAATTGGTCCTTATTTTCATGAAGATCAACGAGGCCGAGCAATTAATGTGAATAGTGACCGTTATTGCGATATGTTGCGAAATTTTTTGGTCCCAGAGTTGCAGGAGTTTGCAGGTTTCAACTCAAGAACGTGGTTCCAGCAAGATGGGGCCACTTGCCATACCTCAAATGACTCAATGGAAGTTGTTAACGAATTATTCCCTAATAAAGTCATTTCGCGAAGGGGTAACATCAACTGGCCTCCCAGAAGCCCCGACCTTAGCCCGCTTGACTATTTTGCATGGGGATACCTTAAAAGTAAGGTTTATCAAAACAATCCGACGAATCTAACCCAGTTAAAGCAAAACATCCGGTCAGAAATGGCAGCAATATCGATAGCTATGTGTCAACGTGTTATCGCCAATCTTCGTTTCCGTTTAGAAGAGTGCCAGCAACGTAACGGTCATCATTTGGATAACATCATCTTTTCCAAATAATTCTCCAATTCATATGCTAATAATAAACAATAAACTTTTTTATTGCATACAAATAATTTTTGTTTCATTGAACTTACAAATACCCGATACCCTTTCTGGCCACCTTGTATGAAGTGTTGAAAACAACTTTTCGACAATTGTCTTCTCCCGGATTGTATTGTAAACGCGTTCAGAAAACAGTGGATGGATTATTTCCCTGAAATTGACTATCAGGGTACAAGCCCGGTAAAGCTGTAAAAGCCATAAGCGGCTCTGTTTTTGGATAGGGCCCCTAAGGCTAACAGTAAGGTTAGTTCTAAAAAAAAAGCACTTGCTTATTATAGCGCTTATTACCTTTTTCACTACCTACATTGCGATAAAAATAAAGTATCAGAGTAGTATTTTAATTTTTAAATGAACTGAATAGCGATTTTGATGTGAACCATTTTGTCATAAACCCTAATAAAAAGTGAAAGAAGAATCTTCGAAAAACTTCATTATTTACGATTCCAAAGGTAACTAACCCAATTTAACTATACGATCTAGCTAACGTTCGTTCTCATGCTCCCAGGCTCCGTGTCATTGCAGGAACTTTCACCGTTGGTTCCTTATCCCTAATATTACTAACAATGTAAATATCAATTTTGTGTAACTTTGGATATAATCTGAGAATACTTTTTATTAGATTATTCGTAAAAACTTTGTGATTTCTCAAAAAAATTTTTTTATAAATTGTTAAATTCACAAGCTTCATGGCTATATTATCTATTCTTTTTAATATTGAATATTTCTTCCGTGAATACTCTTTTTACTCTGTATCGGTTTTGACATCTGTGCGAGAATGTCGTTCCGTATCATTTAAATGTCCGCAATTTAACAGTGCCAAAAATTCCACTAATATCTGACGATATTAAATTTAACGATAGTACATTTTCGGCAGATAATTTATACAGTTTTAATGGAAATGAATTTTATTTAATATAATAACTAAAAATAAAAACACTATGTAATGTGTAACTAAGCTACATTAAAAAAGTTTAATTTATTACATCATTTTTAGTGGGTTATATATATTAAAGTTTTAAATTAAAGAGTTTACGGTAAGATGTAATTTATTTGTAAATCGGGTGTTTCACATATCTAAGTCAACCATATTTAAATATAGTAACTTCCTCGAAATGTTCGTAATTTCATGTGGATCTCAGCGGTCAGTCGCCGCGTTGTATTTCTGATCGACTGACGGCCGCACAGGACTCGATTTCAGTGCTCGATTATATTACGGTCTTTTTCTTTAATTATCATTAATACACTTTCTCGTTTCATCTATAATTTTATCAAATATTTAGAACGCGTTTACCACAAACATATTTTGTCTATGGTTACGGAATTTCGAAATAGTGAAAACGGCACAGGAAGCGCTTTTGAAAATGGAACGACGCATGTCATTTCGTTTTCGTCGGCACGCGAAAGTTTGTTTGTGTGCCAGTGATATATGTATAATCTGTGGTCCACTGTGGTGTATGGTGCGAGTGTGCAAAGAGCAATAGAGGATATTTTGCGTTGGTGTTTACTGGCAATATTTTGTAGAATTGAAAAGTAACTTTAATAATAAAATCTTTACAGTAATTTCCAACAATTTGTAGTAAATTATTTGCTGTTTTACAAGCTATGTAAAGAAAAAATAATTGAGTTACATAGTACAATTGGTCAATAATTATGATAAGATTCATATGCATTTGAGTCCCAAAAACATAAATTCTATAAATTACCAGAAACTCTAAATTAGGTTCTTTTACAAATAGACCAACGATACAGGTTTGATCTATGATACAAATGTACAGAATATAAATAATATTTTGACCTCTACATTTTTGCCTAAAACGGAAATTCAATTTTCTTAAGACAGAAAATTAACTTGCTAAAACCACTAATCTAACCAACAAGCTCAAGTAATTTTAGTTGGAATCATATCTGCGAATTTTTCATTCAAAAATTATAATAACAATAACTCGATCGCACATCTTCATTCCGAGGTTAATTTGCAATAATTCTATTGCAGTATGATATTTTTCCGCAGCATAATAACATATAATATCTATTTCCTGATCTTTATTTTAAATGGTTTTTGTATGAGTGCTGTTGGTTGGCGCCCAGGTATCATTATTACTGTACTTAACATTATTACCTGTGTTAGTTGTGACTTGTGACGCACTGGATTATCATGTCTCGTGAATTTGGAGTTTCCTTTTCATATTTCATTTGATCAATTATTTGGCGCAGGTAATTAGTATTTTTTTAACTAACATCAAAGAAGAAGGTTCAATTCGAATGTACAAAACTTCTTTGTTTATGAACCGATTTAGATGTTTTTTTTTTTGAATCGGTGTACCTCATGTACGATCCCATTTATTTCCATTGGCTTGGACTTTCGACTTCGAAGATACAAACTGGGAATTCCTTAAAATTATTGAAGTTGCTTTTTTTGTGATAAATTGTCTCGTTAATAGTTGCACGTCATAGTAACGGCATTATACCTAATGATAATAAAATACAGAACAATCCAAAAAGAACGGCGACAACCAAGAGAGTAGTAATCAATCGCGGGTTACTGTCATACCGGCTGTTCCCGAACTGCGATAAACCAAAAGAGAGTCGCTGTGAAAGATTTACCTACATGTGCAAGATAGTCGTTATCCAGTAAATTTCTTCTTGACAAAGGTTTCGTTTTGAATTCCTTACTAATTTTTAGCCTTAATCTTTATGCATAGCAAACCATTTGAATATAAACTCTTGAAGTCAAGTCATGCTGTTTTTGAAAATGGTAATATACCTAATACATCTAATACCCTTCTTCCTTCCACACGCGCTGGGTTTCGGATTCACAGTTTTACGGTGACCTCCATCTTGGTACAAACTAAAAGTTCTTTATGACTTATAAATCGGGTCCTTTAAGCGTAACGTGAAGAGATATTCATGCAGGCTGGCATAACAGCGGTGACCGCCGATGGATTTAGACCTCCCGGTGGTCGCCGTTGTGTTTGGATTGTGCTATGTTTACCATCAATGTACCGAACTGTAATAAAATGTAGATAAATTAAATTTAGTATTGCATCTTAAACGCAACAACTGGTTACATCGACTCGGTGACAGATTTTCAATTGAATCTGTTAGATAGCAATACGAGTATCAGTAAATGTTGTTGACCTTCACTGATATTGATTACATTCTTTGTTTCTACAGAACACATAAAATAGAAAAGACGTGAAAGTTGCGTTCATGAGGTTAATCACCTTCGTAGTTTAGCTGGCAGTATCCTACTAATATAATAAATGTGAAAGTGTGTATGTTTTGGATGTTTGTATGTTTAGATGTTTGGATGTTTGTTACTCAATCACGCAAAAACGGTTGAACGGATTTGAATGAAATTTGGCAGACAGATATTTTATGACCTGGTACACATAGGGTACTTTTTATCCCGGCAACAGTCATAGTTTAACCAATTTTATCCTACAAATATAATAAATGTAAAGTTTGTATGTTTGTTGTTTGTACTGTTGTAAGTTTTATGGGGAAGGTTAATGTGTTGGATTCATATTGGCATATAATGACAATACCATACAAACAGTGATAAACCCATGTATGATTTTCTTTTGCTTTGTCGTGTTCCGAGATCTATCTCTGTATATCCAATAATACGCAGACGAAGTCGCGGGTACCAGCTATGATTATAATTAAAAATATGCATTTTGCAGGTTCAAAAACCACTGTGGCCAATTAAATTTGTAGTTGCTCTGGTGTTAATTAATTAGCCTTTCGTAAACTGGTCTAATATTTACACGGAAAAAAAAACCAACAATATTTTATTCTTTAAGCCCTAGGAAGGCACTTAAGAACATCAGCACACTACTACCGTTACGGAAAACATCCCAGTCATCAATAAGAGCCGGATAGAAACTCTATCGGGTTTATTAAAATTAATAAAATAAAAATTTTTTTCGCTATATCTGTTAATTAAAGTTATTGTCATTGTTAGTGTATGTGCAGTAACAATAATACAAAAGAAAACCAAACGACCATTAGTTGAAGAGTAGAATAAACGACTTTAAAAAACACCATTAGAAATATTAGAATAAACAAGAATCGTGGTGAAGGGCGAATATTTTCAGAATGAAAATGCGCTCATATAAAAATATTATATGTTAAATTATTTTGTAGTATACTGCTAAATGTTAACAGCAAAGAGCTTGCTACCTACATCAGAATCCAATCCAAATATAACACCTGATGATTCATCTTCGTCTTTAATCTTATTTTGTCTGCGGCTGAGCGGTTTGTATTTACTTCTAACGAGCTCGTCTAGTGGCTGTGTTGCAAATGGATATTATATAATTTTTTTCTTCTTTAAAGGTTATAAACCTGTATAAGCTGACACATCTATTGGTTAATGAGATATTAGTTCTTTTTACCCTACTACGGAGAAGATAAAAAGAGGATTATTATTTCAACAGGTTATGCACTATGTATGTTCACCTGTTCTCGTAAAACTTCTAAACTACCTATCATAATTTCACATATAAGGTATCTTTAGAAGCATCTTGATTGTCCGCTGGTTATAACCTATGTGACATCGCATTGAATTCGATATGGCGCCTACAAAAGGACATAAAGTCCTGTAAAAAAATGAAACGTCATAATCAGCATATTCCAAAATTATTGGTAGTACTTTTCAGAACGCGATGTTTTTCGCAGTCGGGTTTTAGTTTCTAAACTTATCTAGTTGAATTAAATAAGTACTGCTGCTAATTAATTATTGTATTTAAGATTTACCGTACATTTGTGTGTCATCACATTTTGAACTGCCTGTTCAATATTTGCAGAATCGATTCTCAATGTTGTTCCTTTATATACTACTAATTATTTTAATTTTCAATCGTGGCAGTTTAAAGGTACATCGTCTAAACAAAACTTTTTAACTCTTGTATTAGTAGTCGTTAGTTAGATAGATTTGAATCTTTTTCTTCAAGTGTCATATTATAATATTGTATACGTTACTTATTTGGATTATTAAGCGCCTGGATCAACCTGTGATGTTTTTTAAACTTATAGGTATCAGAGACTCGATCAAATAAACATAAATTTCACTCTATCATTCGCTTAATTAATTCAGAATTTAAGTAAAATATTTCGTTTACAAGTGAGAAATATTTTCTACCGTCTTCGAGATCCGTCTTTATTAATCTATTATGGAAACCATTTTCCTCGAGCGATAATGTTCATTGCTGAGTTATAGTCTAATATCTAGTCATAACAGTATTATTACGTTTTATATCGAGATCTCTGATCTCGTAGATCCATGTAACAGAAATAAACACAGAGATGCTGCGTTTCTCGCAATGTGCATCCAGCCAATGTTTTCCTTTTTTTTCCTCAAGCTTCTATATTTGAACATGGCCACGCGCCAGTCTGTGCGTGCGCACCCCATCGTGCGCTCTTAACTATTCGATTTTCAAATTTCTCTGTAGTCAATGATTGCAGACTCTTTGGTAAATATTTTAAAAGGATTTTGTACTATAGGAATATACTGTTTGTGTCCTTATGATTAATTTGTGTTACTCTTTGAACATTTTTAGTGAAGTTATGCGAAAATTACCTATTTTCTTAAATTTTCCAACAGAGCCCAAACATAGAGTCCTGTACAGGCCATAATCGGAACGTTCTAAATACAAAATCGAAGTTATTCGGCGTTCAAATAAAGAATTATAATTTCTTAACCGATAAGAATAAACTAGCCTGTGTTGGGTGTGTCGTCCGAACGTGTGACGTTCTATATTTGAACATTAAATTTTTTGTTTTGGAATTCTTTCGTATCCTGACCATTGACAGTGATTTGTGTCTTACGTTCGAGGCAAAAGTGTTTAGTGTTTTATGATTGTATTCCTTGAAGAAGAAAATGGGAAAAAAGAAGAAAAACGGTGAAAAGCGAGCTGGAAACCGCTTCTTTCGTTGGATAAGAAGGTAATTTAAAAGTTATTGAAATATAGAATATTCAGTGTCCATTGTGTCGTTGTATGTTTTTAACCAAATGTATTTGAAGTGATTACGGAAGTTATCTTATTTGTGTGTTATAAATGTTGCATGGAGTTTTAGTGTTCAACTAACTAATCTGTTTAATGAAAAGCGCTATTTTATCTAGCAGTCTCTGTATTCGAACTTCATAGTCACATCTATTATGTGCTTCCAAAACGGATGCGATTGAAGCAAACTTTTAAAAACAATTAATATTGCTCCTAAACCATAAGTGCTGTCTAAAGATCTACTGTTATGAATATTTTTTTTTAAGATAAATAAAATTACTAACTATGACACACGGTTTCACTCGTGTTAAAATTATTCGAACTACTGTCCACTGTGAAGCCGCCAACACACCCGTGTAGCCATCCTATCATTGTTCTACAGCTTGCCAGATTGCTTACTTATTAATTACTAGCTGTGCCCGCGGCTTCGTTCACGTGGACTACACAATGTCATCGATCGGGCACACGCGCGAATTTTGTTCCCTGCTTCCGGCTATTTTAAAGACAAAAATGCTTATTGTGGGTGTTCCTTAGAAGATATATATATACCTTCGCGGACTTTTTTTTAGGACTTTTTAATGTCTATAATTACATAATAAATTAATTTGCTATATCTCTTATGGTTTACTCAGCGTAAGCCATTTAAGCGCCCGAATTAATTCATCACGTTACTACTAAAGTAAAGTTATATAGCCTAACTTTTCTTAATAAATAAGGCTATAAAATGCGAAAATAATTTTTCAAATCTAAATGGCAGTTCCAGTGATTAGCTCTCTCTCTCTCTCTTTCTTTCTCTTTGTCTACCCTTATCCTATTTCATTTGGGATCGGCTCTCGTCATTCTTCGCCAGATGTTTCGGTTCTGAGTCGTCGAGTCATTCACTTGGGCCTGCTTCAGATCGTTGTTGACCACAGACATCCAAGTGAGAAGGGGTCTACGTCGCTTCTTTAGACCTGAATTTATGTAGAGGACTTACTTCGGAGAGTTTCTCTTCGATTGGGAGGATCTTAAAACTTTAAAGCGCATCTAAACAAATTCATAAACAGTCTTTTCAGCGTTATTAACTGACTTCAAAAAAAGAAGGCGGTTCTCAATTCGGTCAATAACTTCTTTGTTTATGAACCGATTTAGATAATTATTTTTTTGTTGGAAATGGGTTTCCTCATCGTTGGCCCTTTTTAAATTCCATTGGCATTGGATTTTCAACTGCGAAGATACACTAGAAAACTCCTAAAAATAATTGAAGTTAGATTTCTTTTTTGTTAAAAATTGTCTTGTTATAGTAGTGTAGATACCAGTGTTTCCGCTAATTGTTCTGTTTTAACAGCTTGGCAGCGTATTGCAAGAAATCGAACTGTTAGAAAACTATTCAAACTTGATTCACTTAACTTTATTCTAACCTAACTAAAATACACACTAAACAGCCAAAGACTGTATTTTTAAGATGTATTTAAAGTACGCTTAGGTTAAATCGGCTAAGTGACTGATTATTAATAAATAAATAATTAAATACACTAACCGGCCAGACAGGCAGCAATACGTAAAAGATGATATATTATAATAATATAAAAATTCACACGCAACACTGCACCTGACAACTAACTTTTACTATCATTTCACTCACTTTCCATTATGAAATCTGTACTATGATTACGTCTTGTCGGCGATATTTCAATACATTATAAAAATCGACGATTGTCTATCTATCCGTTAGTGACTTTATAAAATGCAACATCCGTCTATCTATTCGTTCGTGCCATTACAAAATGCAACATGTTTCTGTATATTTGTTAGTGACAGCGGGCAGGCAATGGCAGGCACAGCTGATTTATATGAATAAAATGATGGAGGCTTGGGGTTGTATGCGCATCGCGCAAAACCTACTAGATTATAGTCAATTTTGTTTTGTTTTACTCCATAAATACTTGGTTATCACGATATTTTCATTCAATAAAAAGTTGTTAAAAGTTATCTAAGAAATTACAATCTTTATAAGCTAAGCGTTCTTCTATAGACCACGCGAGAGGAGCCGCGTGCACAGCTAGTTTATATAAAATAAGTATCTATCTAGATTCGTTCTGGCCTGTACGTAACAATGCTATGTTAATGGCTTTATTGTATTCGATGATCTCATTATGAGAATAATATGGTAGCGGCGAGGCTTACTTCCGTCAACTGCGGCACAGTCACTATGTCAACTATGACCACGGAATTCCCGTGTTCGATTCTTACTTGGATCTCTAAATTTTACGCCTTACCCTCGATTATACGTCAGAATCAGGTGTACCCATAAAACAGCTCTGACGACCGAGTGATGAATTTTCTTGAACAGTCTTAAGTTGAAGTGTCTTTTTTCCCATACAACTAAGGTAGCAAACAAGCAACGGCTCGCCTTATGGAAAGCGGTTACTGTAGCCTATCAACACCAGAGGTAATCAGTAGAGTGCTTGGCACCCATTATATGTAAGCTCTTTTATCAGTGGCAAGACTTGTGACAACGAATACCCAATTTTATTTCTACCAAACATAGCCCCTTTTTCACAGTTATGTTTGTGTTGGGTAGAATTTATTCTTGCGTCATTTTTTTTTTCGTAAAATATCACGTAAACTTGAATTAAAGGAGGGCCAATAAATAAATTTAAAATCGGTTTAAAACAGATGGTACCACTGACAACAGCGAGTATAGAAGTTATTTAATTTATATTCCGTTTAAATAATTCTTATGATGAATTTATAAGAGCAAAACCTAGCGGAACTGAGTCCGCCGCGCTGAGTGAATGGTACCGTTTTAATGGTTATCTACCGTTTCTGTTTCTAAAACTCAATGCTATCATCAGTTTCTGTTTTAGTTAAAGTTAGAGAAAGGAAATTATATTTAGAAACAAATAACCCCAAGAAATAAATGCTTTTACTGCATAGTTATGGATATTTGATTGACGGAGGTGTTACTTTGCGGAAATCCATTGTAAGTAATTGCATCAAAAATTTCTTTGCTATGTGCGCCTGAAACTGATTATGTGTTCTTAGCCTTACGTATTTCTATAACAAACGATTTTATTATTGTTATTATTTTTTTAGAGCCGATAGTTATTAGTTATTACCCTACAAGAAATAAATTATAAAGAGCTTAAAAAATAATTATTAAAATCAATTGTTATAAATAAAATGATAGAGGTTTGCTGCTTGTGCGCGCACCACGAAAAAACTACTGGATAGACTTTGATCATATTTTTTTTGTTTTGTAGCTCAGATACTTGGTATCTATAAATAAATCACGATATCTTCATTTAACAAAAAGTTATTAATACATACATACATGTATAAATAACGCCTCTCTCCCAACGGGGTAGGCAGTAACCACGTCCTCATACTCGCCTTATCCTGGCAAACATCTTTCGCTTCTTCAACATACATTTCACTCTTCACACACGCTTGTCGGTTTAGAAAGCTATTGACCTGACATTTCTGCAAAACGTTGTTGAAAACGTTTTAAGAAACTACGATTTTTATAAGCTGTATTAGAAGGAGGGTCGCGAAATAGTTGCTGGGCCCTTATTTTAATCTATCTATCGCGAATCAATCCCTCTCGAAACACTATTGCTGCGATACACAGTAAAGAAAAAAGACTTACCTCGCCAGGAGCGGGCGGGTGACCGTAACCTTGCCCCGTCGACCTGGACTGCAGAATGTGAGGTAATTTGTGTTTGTGGAGTGAACTGTATGTATGTGTGTGTGGCAGCCTCAGATACTACAACAGCAAGGAGACTATCACTCAAGCAATCAGTCCAGCAAAACTCTTGGTACACCAACTCAAGTTATACAAACAACATTTAACACCATGTATCAAAACACTCGGCGGACTATAACGTAGCGCTTCACCGAACGTCAGTATTGACGTCATGCATACAAGATAAACAAACGCGAGCTCACTGTATCAAAGCACAAAGTGGTCTATGCAGACGTGATGAGCCGAGCCGTGGACGAAGCGCGTGGGGGGGCAACACGGCGTCTGCGCAGAACGATTAACGATTGCCACCGCGCATACTTAAGGCGGCATCTGCGAAGTATTCAAAACATAAGCATTTACACGTTCTTCTGTCGTCGACGCGAACGAAGCCACGGGCACAGCCAGTAATTAATTTAAAAAATGGTTTCTGGTAAATATTTGTATTATTATTAACTTTCCGAGTACAAAATTTCTTTAAGATTGGTCCAGCCGTTTTTCTGTGAAATCTAGACCAGAGGTCTGTGATCCAGACAAAGACAACAGACAAACAATTTTTTATATATATAACCTCTTATTTATATAGATAGATCTGTAGTTTAGCCTTTATTACGTGTAAATTTATTTTCCTAATTTTGTGATTGAAAAGTTCACTAAACAGGAATATAATTCGTCGTAGTGCGCGCATCACGCAAAACTACTGGATGAATTTTGATATTTTTTTTGTTTACTCTTTAGATACTTCGCCCTTATCTAAAAAATATATATATCGCGATATCTCTTCATAGCACGGAAAATTTACTGTACTGTACCTGATGATAAGCACAGTACAATCCTAACACAACGGCGACCACCGAGAGATCGTAATCCATCGACAGTTGCCGCTGTCATACCGGGCTGCATTAATTTTACTAGATATGCACAGACTGAACTCAAAACGCGACACGAAAAAGCGAGTCACATGACGGACTTTTCACCACATGCCCTACCACCCCGCTATCGCCATTTCCTCGTTCGTTACTCAGTCAGGTGCCCCACGTGCAGGTGAGGTTGGCTTGGACGTTTCCGTTCTTTAGATGTAATTCGACAGTCCTTACGCCCAAACAACAACTTACATCTTCATAAACAGTTATAATGTAGTTAACGTGTACGGAACCGCAATTACAGCTAGTTAATAATACAGTTAAAACTTTAAAACGCTGAGTAACTATGGCTATACAAATGGTCAATTTATTGATCATATTTTGAAAGCTTTAAGCTCGTTACACCTTATTCGGTTTGTGTGGGTAGTTGAAAAATATTGCAGTTACGCAAAATGACCTGTATATCTAAATTTAATCTACCCACGATTGTTTTACTTTATTGTTCGAAGTATTATGATAATTGACGTCATTGACATTGCAGTGACGTGACTCATTAGAGTCTGGGTGATAGTTGGTTCATCTCTCAGTCAACTCGTAAACGATGTAGAAACTGTGAATGAAATTATCTTTCCTTTATCAACAGTTGCAAACAAAATATGTCCTTGTTTTTTGGTCCTCAGTGCAGCGAAATCAGGCGCGTGTGGTATATGACTATCTGCGATGTACATAATACGGAATACCTTGTAGGTATGATACATTTAAGATCGGCCGCAAACATCCGGTTTGCTTATTAGGTTTTCGAATCGGGGATTCCGATTTGGACACCGGAAAGCATGCATTTCATATAAATTGTACTACATTTTGTATATTCTGAACGTAAAACATTTCTGACGTTTGATTCGGAAGCAAGCAAATTAAGGAAATTATCCCCTATGAAAAGAAACGAAAGTTTCCGCAAAACTCACGGAATTCAGTCCGGTCTAATACAGTCTATAAACATTACCCTAATACAGTTTTGAAATAGGCCACGTTCCTGTAAGAAGCAGCCTACTTCCTGTAAGAAGCAGCCTACGGCGTATTGGTGGCTTCAAATCGTCGAGAAATCTACAGTTCTGTATTTTGTTCAGTTCATTGTGTGGACTACAAGAACATTTCTTACAATGTTTTCCTTCATCGTCAGTCAATGCTGTTACTAATTATATACAAATAATAATCATTAAAAATAAAATTGAAGTGTCTGTGTGTAATGCCAAAATAACAGCTTTTACTAAATACATATGAAAGTATATACGACACCTATAAAAAAAACATTTTTTTTATTTTTGGCTGTCTGACAAACGACGATTTTGACGGGACTTTCACTGGTAAATAGCTGATGTCATAAGGAGTAACTTGGCTACTTTTATTTTAGAAAAAGAATTAAGGTACCGCGCAAATAAAAAAAACTGGTCATGGTAAATCAATTCGAGCGCTTAAATGGCTTACGCTAAGTTAACCATAAGAGATATATGAAATTAATGTCATACATTGTTGTAGACATTAAAAAACCTACAAAAAGGTCTGTAAGAGTATATGTCTGTGTTCTAAGAAATACCCACAATAAGCATTATTGTCTTTGAAATAACCGGGAGCAAAGAGCAAGATTCCCGAAGAACCCGATCGATGGCATTTTGTAGTCCACGAGAGTGAAGCCGCGGGCACAGCTAGTTGGTTAATAAATTACGAGACTTGAACCTACGGTATTCCGTTGGTCTACTACGAATACTTTCTATACTCTCCAAAAAATTACAAATAATGTAGTTGACCCTTTCGTTAGCCTGCAGAAATTCGCAGAGTAAAATCTGTTAGCATCTTTTTAGTTTACTGATTTTGGACTCAATAAATTTTATCAATACGTGTCATTCCAGATCATATTACAATAAAATCTTTCTAAAGATGTATAGTCTATTCGGTATATAAAACCGTCGCTTACTTTTAAACGGGTCTAGTTACGAGGATATGTATGTATACATAATTACCAAACCAAACTGAGTGCCACATTTCACGCATAATCCGGGCGTGTAATTGGGAAATAATTTTCAGAGTGTCAGAGTACTTAAGGAGGAGAAACATTATTACATTTTCTTATTTGTAATTGAATATTTTTCAAATGCAATTATATTTGCTTGCATAATATTATAAAATTTATAATGAATTTTAACACAAGGTAATTTAGAATCCCGAGACGTAGGTATTGTAGGGTAATGAACATCTACAAAAATATGACATGGAAATGCATAGCGTCTAATATAGTGGATTTCATTTTTATAAATTTGGCAAAATTACTACACTCCACCAAAGAATATTCCAAAAACATTAACAACTCATGATACATTAAGAATCAACGTTAGGTTGGCTTATAAACCTATAACGAATCCATTGAACGTAGACTGGCTAATCTGGAAATATGACGTAGAAATCATGACGTCTTTTCACCATAGGAGTGTTGTACCATACTATTTCTTCGTTTATTCTTTAGCAATCGAATTTTTTCGGAACTCCTTTTATTTCCAGTTGTGCAATTAAAGTAGACTAAAAAGAGATAGGCAGAGATAATTTTTTTTATAAGATTTCTCTCCACTTGGGACAGTCTGATTAATGGAATACCCCCCCATCCTACAGAAGATAGCAGCCAAATAACCTTGTGTTGTGTTCCTGCGGTGAGTAGGGTTTTAGAGGTCCTTGGGGTAGTGAAGGGTTCAAGGTCGGCAATGCACTATTGACACCTATAGTAATTATTACAAGCGTCCATACATAGTTAGTAAATTTTTAAAAAAATTAAACTCAAGATTTCACTTGAGTCAAAACCGCGACAAATATCTAGTTCTTTAAAAACACAGAACTTAGATGCACATAAGACACGATAACTAACAATTGGTTTTAGTGTAATTAAATAGCATAACGGCTACTTCCGTATATTATGTTTCTCTAACCGGGGTTCTTGTTCTTACAATGCAAGGTCAAACGAGACAGAAGCGACCTCTCCTAAAAGGTCATTTACGTCACTATATTGAAAAATTGTATGTAACCGTTTTTTATAGTTCTTTATTTTTATGATTTCTTTGCCGACAAGATAGGAGTGGTCTGATGACCGGCATACGTTCCTTACACGGATGATAAAAATCCATCTTATGGGCTCACACACAGTGTGTTGTAGAAAGATTTCCGTGAGCCTGGAATTGACATCGGGTTGCAAATGTAGCATGTGGTGTTAGGGGATATTGTTGGTCGCTGCCATTTACAAGTTGAAAATTAGTCATCAAGCACCTGTCGGTGTAGTCTGGAGAGTCAGACCTTTTCTACCCTTAAAGAGTATCTACTTAAAACCATATCAAATATGTTTGAAAAACTTTACTCTGTCACAAGTTAAAGTAACTAACAACGATGATTGTCAATTGTCTCAGGTCTCTAGATTCTTGTTAAGATATAATGACCAATTTATAGAAATGACAGAAATCAAGTTACCATATAAATATATTCAATGAATATTTGCTTACTCTTATGCAGTGGCGAAACCCGCTTTAATAAGGAAATAATAAATATTTGTATTTAATGTACAGATCCTATTTAAATTCTTTTTATTACATGTACTCAAATGTGGATTTAAATTAATTTCTTTGGACCAGCGAAAAATATGTGATCCCACGTAATGTAGTGAAAAGTTTTACGTAATGTATGTGTGTAAGCTTACTATTTCATCGTTTAAGTTCCATCTACGTTTGCCTAAATGAGATCTACCGTCAACATATTGTCTAGCTCACCTGTTATGGATTTTTTGGCATTAATGGGACTAGCCTACTAATTTTAGTGGCTATTTTGACAGCATTGCCATCTCTCCTGATAACCCAAAGCCTTACTCGTTCTAAATAAGATCTAAACTGAGGATCATAATTAATTATTTAAAAAAAACATCTTTTCCACTCGACGCCTTAAAAAAATCGTGATCACAGGTCTTTGCCCGTAATGAGTCACAAATAACTGAAATAACCGATTACACTTCGAAAACTCAAATTAGAATCTAGAGTCAATATATAAAAAGTAGTATAAACACCTATAAAAACAAAACAACATCTGTTACGGAATAATCATCACATAGAGTTCCTTTTAGCACGTGCCTTCATCCCGTACACCATGAAATATAAACAACTGCTCCACTGTCTGCGCCCTAACTTTAATTCCCTCTCTTTTATAACCTTTACCATCATATTTCGTTATCGGTCAACCACTTTCTGTAGCTACGCATTCATCGCTTCCCGTTATACGTTCGAAAAGTTTCATTCTCGATTCCGGACATGCATTGGACACCGTAACCTACAGTTGTAACGAGCAATTCACTCGTCCGTATTTAGCTTCGTAGTCAAATTGACGACCACGTCATACTGTCGAACCGCCCACGGTAAGGTAGACGTGCGCTCGCGCAACAAACCGAACGTAAACGATATATAAAATTGGCGTACCCCAAGGTACTAATTTGGTCCTTTATATTTTATATGTTGTTTAATTGCCCTTCTTATTCTAGTGAACGTGCCGGTGTCAGTAATACGTTATTCGAGTGAAATCGATCATAATACTCTCTGCTGAATGAACTTTCTCAATAAGTGAAAATTTAATTTCCCATGAGTAGGTATATAAGTGATTGTTTCAACTGACGCATTGTATAATGATTCAATGAAAATACAAAATGAATGAAATGTGTAAGTATTATTGAACTATAAGCACTTTCTAATAACGTCAAAATTTAACGTACACTAGTAAACAACCGCAGCTCCACATACATAGAACTGTATTTTCTCTATTTATGACTGACAAACTAATTTAATACATTAACACTCATGCAGCTAAAACATCAAAAATAATTTAATATTAATTACAATAGTTGAACTCAATACAAAGCAGTATCTAATAGAATTGGAGTTTAAAACGTACAAATATAGAAACATTGAATGAAAAAATATTCAAAAGATTGCCTACTTAAAATGAAATAAAGTATTCAATTAATTGAAAATAATCTCTATTTTAATTATCATTTTCAAAAGGAATGTTTTCAAAAGGAATGTTTTTAAATCGATGATTCATTTGTTAGTAATACCGATGAGTCGAGTAAAATTTCTTTCCTTAATAGTATAAGACGAGAGATGATGTTAACGAATTTTCATTGTCACTGTATTCATGGTGTTTATAAATATTTCAAACGTTATTTACCTCTTTTATATATGTACAAATTCGTACATAAAAAGTTTGTATGCTGAAAGTATTAAAAAACTACTGGAGTTATCAAGGTCTGTTTGTTTGAATGTAGGTTTAGCAAGAAATACAGAACGATTCTAATTTTTTTTTACCTAAATTGTATGATAACATACAAGACAATTGTTAACAAAAAAGAAAACCAAGTACAATTATTTGAGATGTTCCCTGGTGTATCTTCGAAGTACAAGATCCAATGTCAATGAAATTAAAATGGGATCAACCTTGACGTATCCCCTTTCGAACGAAAAAAAAAATCATCGAAATCGGTTCATAAACAAAGAAGTTATGGCTGAACATTCATTAAAAAAAATCTACATTCGAATTGAGATCCTCCTCCTTTTGAAGACGGTTAAAAACAGCGATGGCACGGGCTATATAGGTTTTTTTTTTTTTTTTTTTTTTAATTGGTGGGGTAATAAACTCCCACCCCCCTAAAAGCCTCTAACACAAATCAGAGAACGATGGTGCTATATAGGTTTAGATTTTACCTGATGGTAGAAATATTCCAGGAACAACGGCGACCTTTCATAAAATAAAGATTTAGTGACATTTACCATGGCTGAATCCGAAAAACGGCACGCCAAAGCGAATCACTGTGAATAGTTTTTGGACAAATATAGGTACGGAGTTTTTTTTTTCGTTATACGTTTAGCGTTAGCTCACCATCTCTCCTGACCTGAAGTGACGATGTGGCCCAAGATCAACAAGAACAACTTACCGAACACACCTATTAGGGCTAGGCTGCAGATTTTTAACTCGAGGGTGAGCTAGCCATGCGGGCATTAGAAATAGCTCTACAACCATGCTATGGTTTCATCACGATCTTTTCCTTTCACCGAAAGCTCATTTTCATTGCAGGGAATCGAATTCATATCCATCGACTCGGTGTCCGTACACGCTACCACTGAGACATTATTGGTCAAAATTATGAATTTATTATTAATTTAAGAAGTAATGTTTAAAAGCGTGGGCAGAGACGAAAGCTAAAGCTAGTACTTATATGAATTATAATGTTTGTATTTAGCACATCCTTAACTAGTCGAGAGTACGTTGACCCAAGTTAAACGTAAATTGCATTGTTGATGTTCATACAGCTATGTTTAGTTTTCACGGATTCGTTTCATGACTATGTTTTTTTTTTACTTTTGGCAGTATTCTCTTTATTTTATTTTCTATTCACTGCTTTCTAACGTTAATAAGTTAAACTATAATGGTCACATTATAATACTTTTAATTCATAAACTTGTGGTATTGTTGTATCCTTTGGTCGTGTTGTACGTGACGTTCATAAATTTTAAGTTACCTCAAAATACCTCTAGAAAGTTTTATTGAATTGGCCACCACTTTACTAAAACGTAACTAGAGCAAGTAAAAGTCACTTACGTGTTTCACAACGGTTTACAAAAGTAATAAGAAGATGGTATTGAGGAAGTTGTTAATAAAATTCGGACACTGGCAGATACACTAATCCCGTCTTGCCAATGAGAAGAAAAATGTTTAATGCGTTCATTGTTGCAGGACGTCCTCCATTTGTTTAGTAATGTGCAATGACGCTTTAGATAAGTGATGCGTGGCTTCTTATTCCATCTCCTTTCATGCGTACTATCACGACCCTTTTATTGAAGTCACCTTTTTAAACTATATTAGCGTAATTAATTCCACGAATAGTGTATGCAGTGACGACATTGACATACTAACCAGGATCAACTTTAGGTGTGTTTAATTAAATCGTATATTTTCCTTATAAGAGTTACTTCACGATGAGCGTTTTACATTGGTTTTTAGGTTTAGAACATCTTTACAGTAACATCATTCTCGGCTCGAACATAAGTCCGCAATGTCGCATCTTTGCCGCACTTGGAAACTGTTAAAGAGTTTCGTAGCCCTTCTATTCCCTATTTGCTATTGCATTAGGTCTTTCAAGCTAAATGTAAACATACATTACTACTACACGCCGAGGTTCAAACCAGAGGGATTGCTTTTATAATAGGTAGCACCGCAAACAGTATAATCGAAAAATCACGGCTATCTCATGAAGAATGGTTATCTATTGACGGTCGTGGCTGTCACACCGGCCCACAAGCCTCTCGGCAGTTAGATGTAGACTGTTTGATCCCAAAACGTGATAAACCAAGCGGTTTTATCACCATATGCATGTGTTTGCGATCGAGGAAATCTATTTTTGATAAAGGTTTCGGTTTGAATTCCTTACAAATTTTTGTGATTTACGTTTATATAACGTACTAGTTGTGCCCCACGGTTTCACCCGTGTTAATTGTATACGACGAACATCGCCAACGCATCCGTGTAGGACAATTTTATTTATGAGGAATAAATTAATTTTTCAAATTATTATTTAACCTATGTTACTCGCTGATTCTGTAGCTTTATATATGTGAAAGTAAATTTTAATCGGTCCAGTAGTTTTTGAATTTATTTATTACAAACATAAAATCAAATCTTTCCTCTTTATAATATTGGTATAGATAGAGTAAGTAAGTACCAATAGTAGAACTGGTCCTGACCGTCATTCATAGTGTCTAAATGTGATTAAGAAATAAGTTTCTCAGGAGAATTTGGCCAGCAATTACACAACGTTTGTATCTAATCTTATTCATTCGCCATTGCGCAACTAGTCGCTTCACATGACACATTTTGCTTCACCTTTTTGTTCTTTGATAGCTATTGTTTTGTAAATCTAGTTTGTTACCGTTGAATTATATACAAATTTCAATAAACTGTCTTGCACCAGTATCTTTGATTGCGTATAAAATCACTACCGACTCATGCTAGACCGATGTTTCTTAATATTGATAAATTTTGTAATTGCTCATATGAAAAAGAAGATGGCCGTCACGGAATGCCCGGCAGATCTGAAACATCTTAGTAAATAACAAAAAAAAAAATCAAAAATATACACCGGTTTGTCCCGAATAAAACGACAAACCAAAAGAAAGTCACAGTAAAGTTGTTTATTTTATTACTATGTGTATGGTGGTCGCGATCCCTGCCACTCCAGTTGATTGCTGGATATGCTTACACCGGATAATTCTGAAACATGACAAACCAAAAGAAAGTCACTGCGAAGATATTTATTTTATTAATCTGTGTATGTATGGTGGTCGCGATCCCTACCAACCGCATTTATTCTATCCATATTTCAACATGAAACTTTGAAATGACCCAGTCTGCCTATTAAAAAAACCAACTCGGCTCCACACCACCAACGTTCGTACCAAAGCATAGCCGGCCACGGCCAACATAGGGCCCAACAGTTCAGTACAGATTAAAACGTTAATTACTTAGTAAGTTCACTAAACCATTACCGATTTGGTAATAGGTTCAAGGACATGTCAAGCCGGTTTGACATGACTCCTTTTTACACATCCACCAAATAATATAATGATTACATGAAAAGAATAAACATTGTTTACGTAATAAAATTAATTAAACTTGATCGAGTTCTTGCCAGCTTTTCTCAAAGACTGGGATGTTTTCCAGACCGAACGTAGTGTTTTAACATTTATTTAGTGCCTTCTTAGGACTTAAATTGTATAATGTATTTAAACTTTTTTTTAATGATTCACACAAGTATAAATTAAAAAGATATAAAAAAACCTTACTGAAGGTTAGAAAATGACTTAAAACCTTGTAAGCCAAGGAATAATGTTTATTTTCGCATGCTTCAATAGATATTAATTATAAAATGGTTCAGTTTGATAATACAGGTAATTATTAGCTGCATTTATTTATATCGGGGTCAATAAATATTGGTTTTGGTGTAGCTTGAAATATTTCGTGATGTTAATGATATGACCGTGTACACATAACATATAACTAGTTTGTATATGAGCTTCCCTAGTGTGATACTACTCTTTCTGAGGTAAAATAAACTCAAATGTATGACTATTGACAATAACTTCATGCATCAAGACAATGCTTGCAGTGTGTGTAAGAGTGGAATCTGTGCAAGGTTCGTCTGCGTCCACCATCTTCATCTTATTACCTTTACCCCATCTGTGTACAGTCTGCATAACAGGGTTTCCTCTTTCACTCTTCTCTATCAGCTGTCATCTCAGTATTAACACCGTTACCTATAATTCCTCACAATATTCATCCATACCTTCTTCGGTCTTATAATATTCGAACGCGAGTTCATCGACGCGATATGCCCCGTTTGCCAATAAGTATTCTGAAGATAAATTTTTCGGTTAAAAATAAAGAAAGAAAGCACATTTATTAGGTGTTGCAACCCCGGACATAATTACAAACACTAATTTACAATAAGTTGGAATATTAACATCGGAAAGGACCCCAGCTCAGTATGGCCTCATTGGCCTTAGATTAAATTAACCAAGGAAGGTATAAAGAATAGATACTGATTTATGTTGCTATTATGTTATAACACAGAGGGGGTAGGTTGCGAATAGTAAGGAAGAATATTACATAAGTAATTTACACCAAATAACCTTTATAGGTATTTAAACATTTTTAAAATGCTCTGCGCTGAATGTTATCCGTAAATTTAAAATGTATTCGTTAATTTTAAAGGTAGAGGCAAGGTAAGAGGTAAAGGTAGAGGAATATTGTTCCAGATTTTAGCAACAGCATCATAATATTTAAAACTACCTCTTGCTCCAAATATTAAAGAAATTTCAATGCGAAAAAATAATTCACAATCTAGAAGACATTTTACGAGCCAGTAATCCAATTACTTCGTTAATTGAGTAATAGGAAAATTGGGTTATAGGTGTCCCCCAAAGTTTCAAGAATAACGCTGGAGAAACCTGTAAAATTTACGACAACACCCAACTACCGAATGTTGTTAGCAGAGAACTTTGCAGGTGTACACTTAGAATATACTGTACTTATTTTTCCTTTTTATGGTAAGAAACCAGTCATACAGGAATAATTGTAATTGAGATAGGCAACGAGAAGGCACTTAGGGACAGTGTATGTAGTCGCCTTATTAACCGAAGTCTTCATTATCCTCGCAGTGGTTATCTGCTTGCAAAGTGCGTGCACTCGCAGAGCACATCAGCTGTTGCTACCGCGTCCAGTCAGGTAGTATGGATTCCATAATCACATCGACACGATTCTCCGATATATATTAAACTAGCTGTGCCCGTGGCTTTGCTCGCGTGGACTACAGAATGCCCACGCGAATCCTGCTCTCCGCTCCCGGCTGTTTTAAAGACAAAAATGCTTATTGTGGGTGTTCCTTAGAAGATAAACGTATACTCTCCCTGACTTTTTTGTAGATATTTTTAATGCCTACAATTATTTAGTACATTAATTTACTATATCTCTTATGGTTTACCCAGCGTAAGCCATTTAAGCGTCCGAATTGATTCACCATGACTTGTTTTTTTATTTGTGCGGAACTCTAATTATTTTTCTAAAATAAAAGTAGCCGATGTTACTCCCTATAAAATCAGCTATCTACCAGTGAAAGCCCCGTCAAAATTGGTTCAACCGTTTCGGAGATTACCCGAAACAAGACAGATAGACGGACGGACAGATAAAAAAAATTATAATTGTTTTTTTTGGTATAGGTATCGTATATACCTACTTTCATATGCATTTAGTAAAATGCTGTTATTTTGACATTATAAATAGACACTTCAGTTTTATTAATTGTATGGATAACGTATTGATGTAGAAAACCGATCCTAGTAGCATGATGTCAGTCACAAATTGGTTGACGAACCCTAAACCCTGAGGACTGAGTTTACCATATACCATAGAAAATACTTTAAACAAGCAACGTCACAAACCTTTTCTATGATTCATATCTTAAACAAATTTAGATCGTGTGTCTCTGGAGATTGATAATTACATTCGAAGGAATATTGACAGCTAGCAACAAGAGAGCCAGACCCGAACTGACCATAAATAAAAAAAACATATGTGCATTTCACACGCGGTAGAAGTTCCGAACTTTCAGAAAACATAAAAATATCTTGTCTAAAATTTCTTTTAAAAAATCCTAAATCAGCGAGACTCGAACTATTGACCACTCGTACTGTAAATACAATAGTTCTTAACAAGTCTGGTCGTCCCACCGCTAGGCCAATTCGACGAGGATCCTGGTAGTGTAAATCAGGATTTCAATTTACCATCTGTAATATATTCTCTGCTATAAGTTGAATCCTATGGATGATGTATGTTTGTCTCTATGTACTGTCGCTTTTACATTTCATCGCGATTGAAATCGCAACGGTGCTAAAAAATTATCTTATTTAAAAATGTATCCTAAAATGTGTTTCAGTGATACAAGTCGCAGATTTAAGCCAGTTCAATTGCCTGAAGTCCCAACGTGTGCTAAGAACGTTGTAAGATTGAATCGAGGTAAAACGGTAATTTCGAACGGCTTTGAACATAAAACGGGATCGACTGTTCTGCGGCCGAGTGCGGCTACGTTTTAGTCTAAAAAAACGGAGTGTTTGTAACAAGTTATTATTTTCTCGATTAGTGATGTAACCATTTTAATATCCGATTATAACCTGTTGCACTCTTTAGTTGTCCCATAATTATACCATATATAATATTATAAAGCTCAAGAGGTTGTTTGTTTATTTGAACGACTTAATCTCTGGAAATACAAATCAGATTTCAAGAATTTATTTTTTCGTTTTATAGGCTATTATTGAGGAAGTTTATTATTATACATCTGTAGTTCTGTCTGTACAGTTTCCCAATTTCCCGATAAGCCTACTATATGGACGACACTGATCACGAATATGACATTAAATTTAAAAAAAAAACGTTATTTCTTAACTGATTTTGATGACATTTTGTACACGGGAAGTATGAGTAATTACATAATTGATGGGCTATATTAATTTTCAATATTACTTTTAGAAATTGTAAAAAAAAGAAGTTCAATAACTTAATTTTCATCTATTCTCAACCGATTCTGATCAAATTCTGTAGACGGAAAACATAAATCATACCCTAATTGAGAAGCTATAAGAAACCTTAATAATAAATTAGAAATCGTAGAATGGAATAAATTTTCAGCAGATTTTGATGAAAATTGTCCACGCGAAATACATGAAATTCGTTAATTGATATGGCGTATGAATTGTCAACAATATGAGTAAAAATAAAATTACGGGAAGTAAATAACTAATAGTAGGGTAGTTATCTAATACTATGACCCTAAGTAACGAATCAGTAAGAATTTTCGAATTTGAACGAACATAAAGATAACGTAGGTTAAGGGTCATTGTGGATCATCTGCATTCGGCCTGCAAGCCCGTTCCATAATTGCAGTTTGAACGCGGTTCCGATGCAGTTGACATAACAGTATCGAAACCGGCAACCGACTGCGCAGTCCGCATGAAGTCAGCGTGCAATTCTAACGACTACTCTGCACGCTGACTGCAATAAAACCGCACTCTGTCTGCGTTAGCGGTTTCGATGCAGTTGTGTTAATTGCACCGGAACCGCATCCAAGCTGCAATAATGCAACTAGCTTACAACCCGAAAGCAGATGTTCAGAAATGAACTGTAATCCACCTTATTTTTATGTTCGTTGGAAATTATTCTAAAATTGGAATATAAATAAAAATGTCAGTCTATTTTATGTTAAATGGTCAATGCAGTTCATGGCCAACCAGAATAAACTCCAAATGAATGTACACGTATCCGAGGTCATTCACCGATACAGAGCTAGTTGTTACCCTTGAGGATTTAATTGAAACATCTTGTGTACCGGTGCGTGTTGATAACCACTCCTTTAGACTTCAACACATCTATTCAAGCGTATGTTTCGATGAAGAAAAACATCGTGACACAATCACTTACTCGCTTAGCTAATCACCCTTAAATTAAAAATCTGTTGCTGTAAATACTAGCAATCACTCCCGACTTCGCACACGTTAATTACAATATAATATTTAATAACAACTAGCAACCCGCCCCTGCTTTGTAGAGTAATACATATAACCCTGTTAACTAACGTAGCGCACGCCAGTAAAGCTTTCAGACGGTATGATTTTTTTCGACATCTTCAACAATAATCATCATATTTCGGTCTATTTACAAAAAAACCTTAATGAATTATACACTTAAAGCTTCCTCGTGAATCACTCTGGTTTTCATTGAAAACCGTATGAAAATCAGTTCGGTAATTTTTGAGTTTGTCGCGATCAGACAGACAGGCGAATGAAGCGGGGGACTTTGTTTTATAATACAGTATGATGATGAAGCATTACAACGTAGCTTTCTATCAGCGAAAAAATATTTAATATCTGATAAGTAGTTCCCGATAATCCCGCATGCCAAAAACATGATGAAAGTAGCCATCAATGATAAATTCATTTTACTGAATGATTTTTTGATTTTTAATTTTAACGTGGAGAAACCCGTCATGGGTACACACCCGCCCGGGGGGGACGGCGAAGAGTATGCTGCGTGGTGTCATTGGCAGGCCCGCACTCATGACACACGGTGGTCACCTCCCTCCTTGCGATCCGGTGCAGGTACCATCCGAAACAACCATGTCCGGACAGCACCTGCACCAGTCGAAACGTGAGGGAGCCATGCACCCTCCTACACCACTCTCTTAGGACCGGGCGGACGGCGTCTATGGTATATTTACCATAACGCGCGTCCGCCGGGTCCTCCCCCCGTCTCTTAATTACCCCCTCCTTTAGGGCCCTCCTCATGTTGGCTACCTCTCTGGGAGCTGGAGGCTCCCTTCTTTCCCTCCTCGCCGCCATGTCCCTATACACGGCGGCGAGCACCTCCGCCTCCAACTCCCACGGCGGGGAGCCGGCGAGCACAAAGGCCGCCCCCGCGGACACCCAACTGTACCCGCGGATGGCCCTCAGTGCCACCACGCGCTGTGCTGCACGCAGCACACGTCTGTTTGTGGCGCTGAGAGTATCCACCCAGATCGGAGCCCCGTAGACGGCCATGCTTCGCACGACTCCCGCAAATAAGCGGCGGTAGCTCGCGCCCGGCCCTCCCGATTTCGGGAGGAGCCGACCAAGAGCCGCCGCCGCTCCCACCAACCGCGGTTGGAGTCCCTTTAAATGGGACTCAAACCGCCAACGTCCGTCCAGGATGAGGCTCAGATATTTCATCTGGGCCCCAACCCGGACCCTCGCCCCCTCAACTTGTATGTGGGCCCCAGGTGGCGGTCCACACCGAGGCCCGTGGAACAGTAGGGCCTCGGTTTTCTCTACCGCCACCCTGAGGCCCAACAATCCTATACGCCTGACCACGAAGGACACTCCCACCGTGGCCAGGCGCGTAACTTCTTCCCAGTTGACCCCCTGGGCCACGACCGAAGGGAGCGCTACGCGGAGCACCCGGTCGTAGCCCATGTTCCACAGGAGCGGCCCCAACACCGACCCCTGTGCAACGCCATACCTCACCTCTCGTCGGACGATAGTCCCTCGTCCGTCCACGTAGGCGACCACCCTACCCTGCAGGTAGTCCTCCAACAGCCGCCTCAGGTACGAGGGCACTCCGTGATATTGGAGCGCCTCTCCTATAACCCCATGCGGCAGGCTGTTGAAGGCGTTGGCGATGTCGAGCGACACCGCCAACAACCTTTTTTTTTTTTTTTTTTTTTGTTAACGCGGAGTAGGAAAACCCGTCATGGGTACACACTCGAATGGGGGGTCGAGTGGTTATGTGAGACTCATACTCACTAAAAAACTCCGCGGTGTACCATCCGCCGCCATACTGGGGCGACGTGGGCACTGCGTTAGCATTCAGCCACGCTGCCCCGGCGGCCGGCCCGGATAACCGGGCCCCGGCCTAATTAGGAGACAGCTATGATACACGATAGCTGTCTCCTCCGCCTGCCGAACCAGTGCAATGAGGAGACGGCCCCCCCGCCCCGTCTCCTCTGGTTCGGCTAGGGTGGCGGGAGTTGACGGATAAACCGCCTCCTCCGGCCACCCCTTCGCCCTTGGCGGAGAGGGCCGCTCAGGGGATCCCCCTCGCGTACCCTCTCCGCAGCCTCCTTCTGCGAGATGACCTCCTCGCAGAAGGAATCATCTACATGACGTACTTTAACATGTCTCAACCCGGCAGATGGCAACTTTTGAAAAAATGTTTTAAACACTTTATATTATCTTGAAGATAAACCTATGAATAATTTTTTTTTATTAATACATCATAAAAAGTGATTTAATTTTTTTTTTTTATAAAAAACACGTCTCAATAAATACGTCGTTGTGGTCTCGTAACGTCATCATTCATTTTATAAGCCATTTTATATGATAATAGTGACAAGTATGACAACTTACGCAAGAATTTCACGTTCATATTGCCTGAATAGGACGTCACATTTTCTAATAGACGTTTCAAATCACGCGACTGACAGGATAAAAATAGCAATTTTCCAAAGGGAAAATTAAATAAATAAACAATTACTTTTTCCAGATTTGTATTGTTTTAGGCTTTTTATCTATAGACCAATATTAATTACTCAATAATTTACTATAATTTTTAAACATACAGTCAATTCGCGGATTATATCACATTTACCTTCTATTTAGCTAAAAGCTACTTAAAAAACTACATACCAAAGTAGAAACTAGAATTTTTATATACTATTTTCTGCCCGCAATTTCGTCTGTGTCGATTTCAGAATTGGGTCTTTACCGGGATAAAAAGTATTCTGTGTTAATCCAGGTTATAAACTATCTGTATGTCAAATTTCTTTCAAATCCGTTCTTCAAAAGAGTCTTTTTTGCTTGATCGAGTTACAATTATCCGAACATACAAACTTTCACATTTGTAATATTTTTTAGTAACAACATACTTCGTTCGCGTCGATGTCGGAAAACAAAAGAAATTGATAACAGTCGTGAAACCCATGTCATTTACGGAGATAAAAAGTATCCTATGTAATACATGTTATAAACTATATATGTACCAAATTTCATAAAAATCTGTGCAGACGTTTTTGCGTAATCGAGTAACGAACATATGAACTTTCGCATCTACCTATTTATATAAAAAATGATTGAGGTTTGCCGTTGTGTGCGCATCACGCAAAAACTACTGGATAGATTTTGATATTTTTTTTTTCTTTTACTCCTTAGATATTTACCCTTTATAAAAAAAATATAATGAAAAATGATTGCACTTTTAAGAAACTACGATTTTAATGCTTGTACCATTACGCGTTCTTCTGTCGCCCACGCGAGCGAAGCTGTAGGCACGGCTAGTTTATAATATCATTATTATTATGTTAGGATATGCATAGGCAATATCCGATTTATATCCGCAACATCGATCACGATTCGCTACATCACTACACGGAGCATTCACCTGCTCTTAATAGTCACGAAACACGAATTTACTATCGCGGTTCCACGACCGGTATGCTTGCGCAACTATTGTTTCAGATAATTAAGTGATTTATATCATTTTCTTTTCCGTCACATCGCGTCTGCGCGTTCTCGTTTCTTAAAGTTCGTAGGTTAGTGCTGGAGAGCGTGTATTATTCTTATCTCCTTTTTATCGTTTTAGGAAATGAACGAAAGTATTCGATTGGCCGTAGTTACGATTTAATAACTGTCTAAATAATTATTTATAATTGTCGAAGAGAGAGACATCAGGATAGGGTATCGGAGACACCAGGATTTTCCATTATAACTTCATTGCGGAATTACAGATCTTGTGGGCGTATTCAGGGTATTAAGTGCATGTGAGAATCTAGCAAGTAGACAGGCATTAGAAAATGCCCTACCACCACCACACTATGGTTTTGTCGTGATTGGTTTTTTACACCGAAAGCCTGAGCTTATTGCAGAGATTCGAACTCACGTCGATGTACCCTACCATTGAGCCACAATTGCTTCATGCTTTGTACATGTACGCTACACAACATTTTGTCTTTTATAACTCCTTAGCTATTTATGTTAAAAAGTAAATCGTTTAAACTGAGTCCAATGAGCGCGTTCTACACGCGATGAATCGATGACAATTGAATGAACGATGCAAAGGAAGGCTACTTAACTATTATCGATATCGATAAGATACTGTCTTTTTTATTTTCAACATTTCTTATCTGTTTTCAAACAATCGATGTATTACACTTTTTGATGTTTTTGCTTAGATACACCCGCTAATGTAACTGCTTCAGCATCGTCCGAATTAAAGCTTAGAGCTCGTTTTATTTTTTGGTATGAATCCATGGGAATTAACTATTTTAAGTTTATGTATTTTAGGACCTCATGTGGAAGCTATTGTTACGCCTCGCGTAACACTGTATTAGGAACCCAATTAGAATGTGGAAATAAAGAATTATGTTTGTCACAATATAATGTATTGCATTTCAGTTTATAAATAAGAAACCAAGACATGGGCAATCATCGACATAAATTGCGAACTTGTTCTGTCGCAATTCAAATACTTACATACAAAATTTCATGAAATATCATCCTCCTTATGATTGGTTTTCAAGACAACATAAGAATAAAACAGTCTCGGTGATAATCCGATGCAACATAGCTAAAATACAGTCTAGCCAGTTGATACAGTAGTAGCATTTTCGGACGTCGTAAGAATACTGTTGTAAATTGGAACCTGTAATGTCGTTTCAAATGCTACAATAAACCAGAGTTTATGCTGAAGTAAAACATTTTAATGGTGGAAAAATATTATCAATGTATTCTGGCAGTTGTACATTGAAGTCTAAGCTTAATGCCCTATTATTTTGGGACGTATTAACATAACATAAATAAAATTATTTGTTTTAAATTATATGCTATAAAGAAAATATGTCAAATATTAGTTTAGTACCTATATGAAAATTCCTTTCACGTTATCGAATTACAACAAAATACATAATAACATTACATAAAGATACTAAAAACAATTATTATAAATTTATCGTTATCGATAAAACGTGAGTAAAGTACATCACTAAACTTACCGTAGAAACGTTAAACACAAATTGCTCCACAACACGCAACACAAGATTAGTATGGACGGACAACTGTTAAATTAATATTGTACAGTTAGTAATAAAGTATATTTTTTATTGTAGCGCAATTAGGATTTCGAGAATTTTTTAGTATTATATTATATTCTTTATTATACAAAAAGTACACTTAATGCTAAAAAGCATTCTCTACCAGTCTTCCAGGGGAGCAAGAGAAAGGTATAATACATTTAAGCATGGTATGCATAATTTTAAGTAAAAAAATTGAGGTTATTAATTAAATTCACTGATGGATTTTTTCATAATGAATCGCCACATTGACGTAACTATTCCTGATGGTAAACACAGCACAATCTAAACACAACGGTGACCACCGAGAGATTGAAATACCCATCGGCGGTCGCTGCTGTCATGCCATGCAAAAATATCTCTTTGAATGACCAGATGTGGGAGGGAGGGAACGTATTTGCCAAGAGATGGTCTCACAGCACGACAAAGATAGGACATTGAAAACTTTTTAATTCGTGCCGAGGTGGTTACTGTAAAATTGTGTCTCCGAAGCCCAGCGCCGGTCGTGTGTGGATCTGTCGTGGGAAGGAGAGGAGAGACAAAGATTGAACAGCTCTTCAAAACACTCGCCATGATACAGAAGCAATGATGGCTCAGTTTGTAACGTGTACTGACTCCGCGTCGATCGACGTGAGTTAGAATCCCTGCAATGAGCCTGAGCTTTCGGTGAAGGAAAACATCGTGATGAAACCATAGCAAGGTGGTAAGGCCTTTTCTAATGCCCGCCTGGCAAGCTACCACCCTCAATTTGAAAATCTGTCGCAAGACATATATAGATGTGTTACGGCAGCTGCACTTGAGAGCCAGTCTTACACTAGGCTCAGCGTGCTACCATCTTGGGACTGACAGCCCGTCTATGCAACCTGTACAGAGCATCAAGGCGGCATTTTTCGGATCCATCCCTGATATGCGAACAGTATTCCATACACGGCCGACCTTGTGCCTTGCAAAGAAGAATCAATGAAACGTCTGGGTCACGATCACTATGCATAATATGATGAAAAGCCGGTCATCAGCCAGTGCATAACCAGTTTCTATTTACGCTGGTCGGCGTGACAGCAACGACCGGATGACATTTTGTCAAGCTTTAAAATGTTGTTATCGTTAATTTTGAAGAATAATAAACGAAGCCAGCAAAAACGCCTTTGAGAAATAATGTCAATTGATAAAATTCTTGCCTGAGAAAATGTAACGACCTTGTAATTTCGTATTGTATATTATTAATAGAACATGTTTTAAAATTCGCGTGCTGTATTCAATAAAAGATTAATAACATGAATTTAATTAACCTAAACTAGACACTCCCATGTCTAACTTTAGCTTCAATTTGTAATATAAAAATATATATAATATTTTTTTCACTCATAAGTACGTACGTATCAATCGCGACAACTGCTTCCTATGGTCCCATCTCTTTCTCACTTGTATAATTATAATTTTCATCGAATGCGAAGAAATTACTTTATGGATACTTCGCGTATATGCGTTATAGTTATGTCCCATTATTAACTGAATTGCTAAATATCAATTCTCATAGATCGATCTTCAAAAATGACGGATTTTCATATAAACTTTGATCCCCGTTTTGACCACCTTAGGGGTTGAATTTGCAAAAATCCTTCCTTACAGTGTAACAGGTGCATTAAAATTTTCACGGTCCCAGTCTCAGTGGTTTGGGACGTGCGTTGATATGTCAGTCAGTTAGTTATCCTATTATCTATACAATAAATAAAATTGAAGTGTTTGTTTGTAATTTGTAATATCAAAATAATAGTTTTTTACTAAATGCATATGAAAGTATATACGATACATATAACAAAACGCCCTTTTTTAAAATTTTTGTCTGACTGTCTGTCTGTTTGTTCCGGGTAATCTCCGAAACGGTTGGACCGATTTTGACGGAACTTTCACTGATAGATAGCTGTAGATATAGGGAGTAACTTAGGCTACTTTTATTTTAGAAAAAGAATTAGGGTTCCGCACAAATAAAAAAACTGGTCACGATGAATCAATTCGGGCTCTTAAATGGCTTATGCTGAGTAAACCATAAGAGATATAGCAAATTAATGTGCTACATAATTATAGGCATTAAAAAGACCTACAAAAAAGTCCGGGAGAGTATGCATATATCTTGCATGTATCTTGGGTGTTCCCACAATAAGCATTTTTGTCTTTAAATAGCATGCGGGCATTCTGTAGTCCACGTGAGCGAAGCCACGGGCACAGCTAGTATATAATATCGCTCGCCCAATGATCGAAATTCGACCAGCGACTTTTTAATAATAGACTATTTTCTGTTTGAAATTTGTAGTATGAACCTAAATAATGAACATTATATCACTTCCTGTCACTTTTCATTGAGTGACAATGTCGATATTTTGGGGGGTCTAAGTTCAAAGGCACTGTTCGGGTTATGATTCGCAGTATTAATTTATTTAATTGAATATATTAGTAACAGATATTATAGATACATTTTAGCTTTCTGCACTCCTTCTCAGTATAAACTTAAACCATGCCAAATCTCACAGACTTCCGTGCACGCAATACACTTAAAAAGGTGTCCGAAGTTTTCTTCTCACGTATTATTATAGTGAAAGATGATAGATTAGGGCTTTTATGTAAATATCAAAACGAATAGGACGCATATAATCATATGATTACTGTATTAGGTATTCTGATATAAAAATTACAAACGTGCTTAAAGTGTACAGTAAAACGGCGGAAACTAATTACACCCTTTTCCGCTGTCTGTTGCTAACTTCCTACTAAACATGTGTCAAACAATAGAAAAATTATCAATAATTAACATTTAAAATTATTTTACATGAGATTAGTTTGTAAATAAAACATAGTCATTATTTTTATATCTTTTGTACGAAATAAATAATTATGCTTATCATTCTAGATTTATAGAAGGTATAGTAAAGATCGGCAGTAGGTTAAAAAGACGAGATCAATAAAGGAATACACTATAGTGTATTCAATATTCTGATTTTCTTTGTTATACGAGGTACATCCAGGTGTATTACACGTAACCACAATTAACCACGTTGACTATTACATTAAATACAACTTTAAAACCATAGATTTTGCTAAAATAATTGGGATTTGTTTTGGTCACGATTTAGCTAGGCCGATAGTACATACGTAAATGTTCTCGTATCCCTATCTCGTTCTAACACAAGCGTAAACTATGCTCTTTCCCGTTCGATTCTCCGATCTATTTATATTAATTCTATGTTTGTTGTAGGTAGAGATGGGATTGTTCATTGTCCCCGTATATTTTGAATTAGTTAAATACCCAAACCGAGGAATTTTCGTTTTGAATTAATCTTACATTATGTTTTTTGTTACTATAAATTTCAATGGTATAATTTAAAAAAAAATTATAGCACGTATCAAGAGAATGTTGTTCAATAATGAAGAAATCAAAGAATTTGAATTCCACCTACTAACTAAACCATTTATAAATATTTAGATGATTACATAACATTTGTATTCTTAAACATTGCTATGAGATGTTTTCCGTCAACAATAGGAAGCAAAAAAATTCTTCGCGTCAACATAAAATAAATTAAGATTAATGAACAAAAATGTGTAGCGATACAATGTTTTGTGTAGATGTTTTGTGTTTCATAATATACTCCTGCCACAGATGAATGTAATATATATATACACCTATATTTATAAGTGAAGCAAAAACTTTGTACACCTTTTTAAGCGTATTGCGTGCACGGAAGACAGATTTGGCATGGTTAAATTTTATATGCAGAAGGAGTGCAGAAAACTAAAATTTATCTATAATGTCTGTTACTAATATCTTAAGTTAAATAAATTAATACTGCGAATCCTAAACCTACCATTGCCATTGAACTTAGACCCCCCAAAATATTGACAATGTCACTCAACGAAAAGTGACAGCAAATGATGTAGATAATACTCATTGTTTAGGTTCATGAATAATGCAAATGTCAAACAGAAAATAGAGTCTATGATTAAAAAGTCACTGGTCGAATTTCGATCATTGGGCGACCGGTAGTACCTATTATTAACTATAATTTTATTTTAACTTATGTTTGACGTTTTTAAATTCTCAGTTGGTAATCAACTTTCTCCACTAAATCCGCAACATTAAATGAAATACGTATATTTAAAAATATATAAATTATCCACATTTATTATTATATCCATTTTTATTTATCAAGTCTAAACAAATATTATTCACGTTTTTGTTCACTCCATATTACGTTGTTGTTTATTTGTTATTTGGAGAACCACTTTCCGTACGTTTCAGTGTGTTATAAAATCTCTATTTTTTTCTCTCTTAATTGTGTTCGCTTACTTTTTCTGTTATGTTAATCGTAAGTACTCGTGTTTTTGTGTATAAATAACGCTTTATTTGCATGAACGCATTTTTTTTTTTTCACTAACAAATCTTTCATGTACTGATAACATAGTAACGAATACTTGAAACGCGACTGTGGCTGAAATTTCTTACATTTGAATTTAAAAATCGACTCTATTAACATTAAATTCGCTTAATCACTTTTAATTGAACACGTTTGGCTTAGAAATGTTTGCGTTTCATTCATATTTCAAGCTTATGAAAGAGACAAATGTATCGGCATGTTTAAATAATATAATTTAAATTAACGGATTTAAATTGCGGAACATTTGTCTTTAGATTTTTATTTAAATACACAAATAGCATTATGTGACATCACTTGTTTCTTTCCAGCGATCTCCCTGATGAAGAAGACAAGAAGACGCCTGTTCTCCTTTTAGGAGTGAACAAAATCTCCGACTCTCCTTACGTAAGAAGAAGATCCATTGAACCTCACACTTCAGGATCGATTAGGTTCTTCAGGCCTCCTAAATCAAAGTACACAAGAGGCCACCACGGCGATGAGAGATTGGAACAGATACGAAAAGACCTCTCCGTCCACAAAAGCAAACCGGATAAATACATTCCAAAACCAGGACATGAATTATCTTTAGAACCAGATGATAGGTGTTTAAAATTAAATTGCGGTGGTAATTGTATATGTGATCGGAAACAAAGTTCAGATCGCGGCTCCTTTTCGTTTCAAAGAACTGAGAAAAGGAAGTCTTTGTGTACCGAAATTGTGACCAATACAAAACAAACCAAAGACTTTTCAGAAAACGATATAGAATTCAAATATACGGAACACATTCCTAATTGTCAGCCGTCGAGCAGTAAACAGAGTTCTTACAATGTGACCCCTAAATCGTCTGAACGCAGACATTTTTTACTCGCAAACCTCAATGAAAGATTCAGGAAAACACTCAGCTTGGATTCTAGAAAGGTAGATACGAACCGTGTCTTAAGTCTACCGCAAGAAAATCGTCCCAAATCTTTAGTAAACACGAGTAACATCTGCGTACAACAATATAAATCAGGAGATCCGTTCATCCCGACAAATTTTAATAAGGCCACGCAACCCAAAAAGAA
Source organism: Saturnia japonica (assembly GCA_033032175.1). Lineage (NCBI taxonomy): Eukaryota > Metazoa > Arthropoda > Insecta > Lepidoptera > Saturniidae > Saturnia > Saturnia japonica. The sequence goes on from CM065331.1 coordinate 5,185,692, forward strand.
ACGAAAGTCTTTTTTTTCGCTTGACACGTTTTTTGACTCGAAAAAATCTGATACGTCATCGATAGATGATTACTGCTCGTCGAAATATAAAAGATTCGAACTGGAGAGTGACGAATCGCCGTTATTCAAAAGGGATGATCAGGCGAGAGTGAAGACGCCTGACTTACTTAATCTACCTGTGATAATAGACTCCGTTAAAAAACAACAGTCAGACACAAGACGCCAGTTGGCGAAATTGGAGAATTATTATTACAAAAACATAAATAAGCGTACGGTGATTGACGCCGTCCCTAAAGACGCGACAGACGTACAAGGGCCGAGCGGACATACCGACCCGTACGATGACGATGACGTTGAATACATCGAACCGATAAGAAGCAATTTTACCAGCCAAAGCACATTAATACTTGATAAAAACACGAAACCAGATTCAATACTCACTATAAACACATTTGAGACTGACATAAAACTACAAAGTTCAACTGTTTCACCGAGATCGAATGAAACAAAAAACGATCATGATTTTGACAGCATAGGCGCGTTTGAAATAGAAGTGAAAGAAACCGACTTAATAGGTGCTAGGGCGAAGGATTTAGTTGTGAAAGTTATGGATAAATCTGTGGACTCAATAGGCAGTTGTTCGTTGGATGTGGACGCTAGCACAGATTTTTCAGGTAAATTGTGTTTTGACGCTTATGTTTATGTGGTGCCTGTGTTATAAATATTTCATGTTGGTAAATTTATTTTCGATATGTATTCACGACAGGTGTATTGATTATTTACGCCTTGCCGCTTATCTATCTGTCTTCTTTATTTAAAACTTTTTTATTGTAACTTTTTGATGTTGTTTTCCAGGAGTGCTTTGATTTAAAAAATATATCGAGTTTTTTTTTAATTTCTTTCACAATAATAGGCAACGTTATTTCGACACCCGTATAATGAAGTTTTGAAATCAATTATACGTAGGTATATAATTAATACTGACGCTTATCACTTTATCAGAAAAGGACTATACCAAAAAAAGCAAATACTATAGAATGTTTTCCCCCAATTACAGATTTGATTCAGAATATTATTTCGATCTTCAACTTAAAATTTAAATAACACCGAAAAAAAATTTTGTCTTTAATAAACACAAATACACCATATCATTTATATCGTCAATTGTGTCCACTTTAGTATTGACTTGCTTATAAAGTGAAGCAGGTACATACACAATAAAATTCTATATGGAACTGTTGTACAACATAGGCGTCATGTCTAGATTCTTAAAATTTAGTTTAATGTTACAATAATTATATACTGAATTAATATTTCCACGCCCACATAGACAATGCATAATAGTTACGTCATAACGTGATCTTTATGTTTTTGTTAAAAATAAAATATATAATTTCAATATGTTTGTATTTGTATAGAACAGCACTATATTTTTAAGTAGCTTTGCAACCCTATTTGTAGTCATTGATTGTGTTCCGTATATTACGACTAGTGAGACTTGTCCACGCCTTTTACTCATAAATCTTTTTGACTAATGTAAGCTTACTTTAATGTGAAATCACACTACCGTTTAATGTTTTTGAAAACATTTTCTTTATGAAATAAATATTGGTAACTACATATTATTAATTTTATTGAAGTTATGGAAATGGCTAAAATGGATATCGCATACATTGTAAATTCTCAAATATCTTTTATTACTCAGTAAACTTTGAATATACCATACAACGTATTACATTAAAAGGTTACATATTACATAGATCACAATGCGTATTGCAGAATGCAAATCGAACAAAAAGGTTATGCATACGTGCAGTGGTCTATGTTAGCCTCGTTTCAGCCCACACGCTTTTCTTAGCTCGGTCGTTGTCTCCAAATCAGTCGCGTACAAGTACACGCACCGAAAGTATACAAGCACAGAGAGCTGCTTAATAAAAAAATATATAAATAAAACGAAATGCATTCTTTAAATTTAATAATAGTATAGATTCAAAACGTAGCGTCCGTGAAACGAAACGTACGTACTGGCTTTTAAAGAAGCCGGGCCGTCACGTTCAACTGTCAAAAAAAAAGTAAAAATTTGACGTATCTTTGTGATGTCATACAGTCATACTGTTTCATTTCGTGTTGTGAAAATTTAATAAAAATCGCTATAAAAAGTATAATAAATTAATGCGTTTTCATTTGGTAATGTAGTTTTTTTTATTGCGTGTCTTCTATTACGATGGTAAGTGTTATAAGTAGGTTTTATACTATAAAAATATTGAAATAAATTACTCGTATTTCATCTTCGTAACTTGGCGAAAAAAAATATATTTCATCATTACTCATATCAGAAATCTTATTTTAAATCTAATCGTTTATTGATGAATCAGCTCGATAAAGTGATATATGCAAATGGCTCAACTAATGAGTAACACAGTTATTTTTATAGGAATAATTTTTATTCTGTAGATTCCGGTATATCTATATTTGTAAGCGTTGACGTAGCTATTTATTTTGTTACGCAGGTAAATCGATAATTAAATTCATCTTGTAAATTTTTGTTTATTGTCGTTATTTTTATAATATATAATTTTTACAAGAGTCCGGAGAGAAGAAAATGTTAGAAGCCTTTGTATAACATATGGTTTCCACAGTTAAATCGTATTAATAATAATATAATTTCGTTTCATCCACTTATATTATCCATTTGATCCATAATATAGGCAAAATTCTCATATAGTGTAGACAAGCAGAAGTTTTAATGTGACATGTAGACAAAATGATCCTTTGGAATGTGTGTATTTTGATGACAATGCTTATGCTATATTTTAAGATCTTGTCAATGTGTATTATTAGATCATTTTTTGTGATAGTTTTGTAGAAATGTCTGTTTGTAATGTCATAATAATAGCTGTGTACTAAATGCATATGAAAGTGTATAAAATACCTATAACAAAAAAAAAACATTAAAAAAAAATTCTGTCTGTTTGTTCTGGGTAATCTCCGAAATGGTTGGATCGATTTTGACGGGACTTCCACTGATATATAGTTAATGTTATAGGAAGTAACTTAGGCTACTTTTATTTTAGTAAAAGAATTTGGGTTGTGTACACGGTGAATCAATTCGGGTGCTTAAATGGCTTATGCTGAGTTATCCATAAGGAATATAGCAAATTAATGTACTATGTAATTGTAAACATTAAAAAAACCTACAAAAAAGTCAATGAGGGTATATGTATAAGAAATTCCCACAAGCATTTTTGTCTTTAAAATAGCTGGGAACAGGGAGTAAGATTTGTGATTTGAGTGGGATCATGTAAGCGAAGCAGCGGGCACAGCTAGTGTATTATATTTCTACTTAGTATCTGTGTCTTAACATAGCTTTTTAACACTAGACTCACTATGATACTAATGAATAATAACTTAAAAATAACATGTGAACATACATACTACTATGTAATGTTTTACCTAAGTAAACGAAAATACCCAAAATAACTCAGTGACACTAAACTTAAAGGATACAAATTCAAAACCTTAGCAAGTCCAAGATAAAATGCTTCCGATTTTTTGAAGTGTCTACATAGAGGACCCAACCTTAAAATATACCAAAAGAAATATAGTGTACCAAGCTAAGCTAAAGCTAAACCTACCACAGCTGTGACATAATAAATTAATGAGTAGTGATTTGTTTATAAAATGGGCAGGAATTCAAAACCTTGAACTGGTATTCAAAGGAAACACTTGTCACATGTTGATCCATTTCTTTATTATTGTGATGTAGACTTAAAATTAGTTGTTGGGTAGTTGTTTTTACAAGTTACTGTTAAAAATACTTTTTGAAGAAGGAAAATATTTGAAGGATATAACAACAATATAATAAATATGAGGGGACAAACTCACACATGACCTTGACCCAAGAATAGATTGTGTTTATACTATGGTTGCAAACAAACATTAACATTTATAATATACTAAAGATGCCCCTGGATTCTTTCTCATGAACAAAAAAAAATCTTTTTCCTGTGATAGAAAGAGATAGTAGTTTTAATCTGGGTTATAAGCAATCTGTGTGCTAAATTTCATCCAAATCGGTTTACCTGTCTTGTTAAGTTTGAGTAAGAAACAAACAAACTCACTATCGCATTTACGATATTAGTTACATTTAACACTCAGACAGAGAATTGACAGTCATGCTCATCACACTTAAGCCTGTCCTGTAGAATGATTGAACTTACCAACTGAAGTGTAGAACTGTAATTATTGTGTATAGAGTGATAAATTTTGTTTATGTTGTGTTTGAAAACTTTACTGCGTTTTTTATTCCCATGGAGTGAATTGACATTCACTGATGTCTAATTTGGAAATAATGTAGTCACATTTATTTTATGGTAAAATTATTTGAATCATAAGACTTTAAATAGTAAATTGAAGGTTTTTATTTATTTATTTCAATATTTTGTGTTATCCAACATACCCAATCATTTACTATTATCATTAAATAAATCTAGAAACTAACTGCAAAAAATCTCTAAAAACGTTTTGTTTGTCCCAAAAGAGATGCAAATTTGTATCCCTTTTTCGGACTTCACATATGAAGGGTTCAATGTTTTTCGAAAAAACTTATAGGTATGTCTCATATGGGTTACAATTAGTACCGATTGGTGACATCACAATTTTAAAAACAATAAACTAGCAACACATGATATATCATTTACTCTGTTTGAATAAATATCGCACTATAGTTCTTAACCATAAGCATATTATGTTATATGCCAGAACTCATAAATTGTTGAATCATACATTTAAGGGCTATTACCTAATTTATTAATATTACTTAATTTAGAAAACACTTGTTGATTAGTATTTGTTTAGCTTAAATATGTTATTCAGATTGAGAGTATATACTTAACATATTGATGCAATATTTGAATGATAATTACAACATAATATTGAAAAAAAAAAACATATCTTTAAACCTACTAGTGCTAAGTCAATAAATATTAGTTTTTCTATTAGATAATGTCTCTATCATCAACATAATGTATGTAACCTTGCTCATACATACAAGACACCATGAAAGCTGCAATTATAATTTAAATAGAGATTCTGTATGAAACATAAGCTTAACTTGAGTTTAAAAAATGAAAGTTTACATTGTAAATGTTTTAATTATGTACATTGAAACCTTGTATGGTGACATTTACAATTAGTGATTTATCCCTGATGCTTAATCAGTATGATTGGAAATGAGAATAATTAAAAAATAATGTTGCTACTGTCAAGGACTCACCCCTACTTCTGGTTGTATTTTACTACAGTTATAATAGTTAAGTCACTTTTTATTACTGTTTGGTTTTATTCTTTTATAGCATTCACAATGTAGTGTCTTTTTAAATATTTATTTAAAAAAATGTACTTACATTATTGTACTTTTTTAAATATTTTTTTTGGCTTGGGCGCTAATGCCATCCAACATAGACACCTCTTTTTAAAGCCAGTCAGACAGATGTTGAAGAAGCATTAGACTTATGATTGTGATTTAGCAGATGCATTAGGTGCACTTGATCCTATTTGTTCTATGATTAAAAACCATTAAGATCTGTTTCCTTAAAAAAATCTGATTTACAATGAAATTTTATTATATACTAGCAGGTCTGGCAGATGTTGTTTTGTCCTTTATGGTAGTTAATGGCTCGATCACAGCCTACTTATTCCGGTTCATATTTCATGGTTTTCCTATATTTCACTAAAACTACGTATTATATTGTGAATATATATTATTTTGGACCAAAAATACGGAGTTAGTTACTAATGGTTAAAGCTCTGACTATCGAGTCTTAACGTAGCTATAAACCATTGTCTCAATAAAACAAATACATTATGTAAAATTGTTGACCATTGCCACTAACAGACGCATACAAGACTTTTATATATAACATAAATAAATATTATAACCTGAATGCTATCCTTATTTGAATTTGTTATTGCTGATCACTACTATTCTATAAAATAGAGCATGTCACGTTTTTTATTATTTTTCCCAACACCCATAATTCTAGCAGCTAATATTAACTCAATAAAGGTTCGAAACGTAAAAATATTTTTAAAAAATTCGCGTGCAACGCCATACACGTGATAAAAGTGAGACTTCTTAAAAAGGGAGACACAGATAGCCTGAACTTTATTTATTATTAGATACTACAATGTATACCTGTTTTTCTCCTTCTCTCTATATCTACTATCTCTGTACAGAAATGTGAAAAACTCAAATATTGCATCGCTGCCTAAGAAGTTTCTTTTCGAAAATATTGTAATCTACTATTTTACTCTGTCCGAAAAATGCTGAAAGTGACATGAATTACTCGTTAGTGGTATTCAGCAGATCACAAATATTTCTTTCACTATAACCATTAAGCAAGAATTGCACTCGTGTGGAAATTAGCAAGTCTCATTCTACGTTACGCAATACACTGTTAGTTAACAAATAGTGTACAGTTGCTAACTACATTAACAAACAGTAGGGGCCACTAACCGTATTACCCAATATGATACGTAACTTTTTATCACAACCTGATAAGATACATAACATCGATTCAATATGAAGGGTAAAGAACCTAATATGAAATATATATTTTCTTTTAAATTTAGTTGTTTGCATGGATTGTGTAATTTTTTATTATAATGTGTGATTATTTCCTTCTTTATACATTTCGTGAGTGTTTCGGCAGTTTTTTTTTTTTTTCAAATTATGTTGGTGGTTAAGGTATATTTGTTATCGTCTTTGTGGTTATTATCCTTGCCTTCAGGTTATATTTTTAATTTAATTTAAATAACTTACATGAAAGACTTTCTTTTTTGAAAAATTAGGCCTATTGTTTATGTTAAATTTTATTTTAGGAATAATTTTTGAATTATTTACGCTAATTATCAGTTAAAACATCAAAATTATTATTAAAATAAAGTTATTTGACGATTGGAAATATCAACCTAAATTTTTTTTTTACATACAATTTTTATTCGAAAGTTTAGATAAATATTTTTTTTAATCATTTACTTTCTTATGTTACAGATACAACATCAGGTAGTTTAAATATCCTAACACCATCGTCTACCACCAGCCGCATACGGGACTTCACATCTCGCATACAAGAGCGGGCTGCATCCAATCTACAACCTAACTACTTGTCGTCGCCAACCCCAGTGGTCACCCCGGTTCGGACACCGGTAGAGACTACACCGACACCAAAGAAACCAACAGAGCATCTACTGAAACCGCCTCCGAAAATTCACGTCGATACTACCAGCCATCGTTCTCGAGGCCAACATAAGAAACGTGACGATTTGCCTAACAAAAAACCTAGTTACTTGAACTTGGCTTGCTCAGTAAACGGCTACACCAACTTGACGACTTACGATTCAAAGTTACGTCAGGATATCAACAAAAGTCGGGAGGCGTCTCCGATTAGGCCAATAACTCATACGTATCAATACAGGAGTGAAAATACTTCTCTCCTCGTTCCAGTCCCGGTGAGCGCGAACAAACTGCTGGTGCCAACATTTGGACCTCATGATACAAGAACAGATTTGACAGCTAAAGCGCCTTCAAAGGCGCACACTGACCCCTATTTGGCTACATCACCCCTACATGTCTATATGGCGGCGGAGAATAAACAACTAAAGAACGACTTTCTTGGCGCCAATATGACGACAACAAGCTCAAGACCTTATATTTCATCTGAGAGTAAAAACTTTGCCGGTTCTATGCTTCAACAGAAAGACGAAGTAGATAATACAAAAGAGATCACATTCAAGTCCAGCTACTCAGAAACGAATTTCAGGAAGACTGTAACTAGTAATGGAAAGGAATGTAGGCTTACATCTGAATCTTACACCATATCCTCGAACGGAGTTTCGAAGAGGGTTGAAATTACGAAAGAAAATGGTGAAAAACTGACAAGTCCAATGAAAAGCTTCATCCAACAGCGTGTAGAAAGACTTTATGGACCGGGTGCTTTGGCCCAAGGTTTCTTCAACCAAAAAAGGTACAAACTGAAGAGTCAAAGCGAGGAAGATGATTCCAAAGTGTTGACAGAAAAATCTTTGAACTGCCCTGACACTTTCTCACAGTCGAGAAAGCATAACAAAAGCTTTGATGACATATACTCCAGTCCAAATGGCGATTTAGACAGTAGCATTTCACTGCCAGTCCTGAGGCATCTCAGACCTGAATTCAGAGCTCAACTGCCAATACTATCACCAAAGAAGACATCTAAGGTTGAAATATCTCCACAGAAAGAAGACATTCCTATTGTTGACATTATAAAGACTGATGAAGCATGTGTAGTGGTGACTAATGGTGTATCTGTGATAAAGTTAAACAGTGAAGAAGAGAAAGTGAGTGATAAGTGTGAAACAAATGGAGATGTGGTGAAGGATGCTCACTACTTCTTGGAGTTGGAGAAGAAAGAAACAGAGAGACTGATTGCGTTAGCCGCCACTGCGGATAAATACTTGGAGAGTTTACAGGTAATTAAAATAAATTGCAACTTATAGAACTGGTTAGAAATACCTTGACTTTTTTGATCTTAAGCAAACGAAGCGTGAAGTAGTGACTTGACGAATGTCGACACATTAACTTCAGGTAGTCATTGTTAGTTCTTAAGCTCAATTACTTCCTTAAACACTAATAGGTGTGTGTTCATTTGGTTTATTACTGTAAAATAAATTACAAAACATGTTTTCAAAATGTGACCACCAAGCAACTAATATTCATCTAAGGCCTAGGGTCATTCTAGTACATCTTAACTATCTATCCGCCTGCAAACACTCATTCAAATCTCTCTAGATAGCTAAAAAAAAATAACAAAATGAATTGTTTTATGTAAAAAGTTCTACTTAACTAAATAAAACAATCAAATATTTCTGATTCTTTTGTTTATTTTTGTTTGTAAATTGACCTTAAAATTATAAATTTAGCAAACCTATTTGATTATTCAGTGGATATGTTAATTCCTTAAAGAATAGTCACAATAATGTATGTAAGATTCTCCTAAATATTAAATAAAGGAAATTTCATATTATAACCATGTGCCTGATAGGAGTTTCCATAGGCAATCTATGTTATATAAGGAAATCCTCATCAAAATTTCATGTTTCTAGATCAGCTAGATTGAGCTGTGCCTTGTCAACTTAAGAATTTTATTCAATAGATAAATATAATTTGCTATGTGGAGGTCATGGTTCAGAGGTACCACACTCAAAGACAGACATAGTAGGACAATGGTTCCTGTAGTGGTCATCTGGTTAACTTAATAACTAGGTCACTTTTAAGGTGAAAATCTGTCCCAAAGCTACTATAGGTGTATCCTGGCAGCTACACTTGAACTCCAGATCTCAATTCAGACTTTGTTTATTAACGTGGACCATATGTTTGTTGTGGTTCTGTTGAAACAGCATACAAATTATAATGTGCAAAAACTATCTTTTCCAGAATGAAGAAGTGAGTGAAGAAGTGCTAGGACTTCTCCGCTCTGCGTCGGGCAAGGCTCGTCTCCTAGCGACTCAGAAGATGCAGCAATTTGAAGGTAAAGCAACAACATGACAGTCTGTATATTACATCCTATGTGAACTTGGTACCCAAATATGGTAGGTGATGGGGGTTTTTTTACACAATCATAGTAAAGTGATGTTGGTAAGCACAGTACAAACCTAAAATAATTCATCGACAGTTGCCAGCCTCCATGCCGGATATAGTAGCTGATTCCGAAACGTGACAAACCAAAAGAGAGTCACTGTGACTGCTTTTTCACCATCTGCATGGTGAATTTATTATGTTGAATTAGATTTAATTTTAATTGAATTCATGATTGTGTTTCCAGGGTTATGCTACAATAATATAAACGAGAGGCAGGACGAGCCGTTTCCGACGACTGTTCAAGACCTGCAGGGCTTCTGGGATATGGTGCTGCTGCAGGTCAGGAACGTTGACGCTCTCTATCACCATATCGAGCTGCTCCGCGAGAATAACTGGCAAGAGGTTGGTCCACACCTTTTCTTATTTTTGTTGATTCACAAAGAATCCTGTCCACAGTTAATATAAAGAGGATGTCTTTCATGCTATGAGAAGTTTACCTTGAGATACTTGTTGTATTTTAGGGGTATGATATAGACGTGAGTTAGGAACAGTGATGGCAAACATCATGATGAAACCATAGCGGTAAGGCTTTTTCTAATGCCCGCCTGGCTCACTACAACCCCCAAATTGAAAGTCTGTCACCAAATGCAAACATTCAATCTCTCCACTAAGCTTAAAGTGAAATTATGACCAAAGGCTAAAATCTATAAAGAATTACAAAAAAAATACCAGCTTTCGCATACAATGCTACAAAAGTTTGAAGTATTACTTTTAAAAGTTTAAGTAATTTTTTAATTTAATTAAAAAAAAAAACAGTTACTAAAGAAATGGTCTAGAGAAAGAGAGAATAAAAATATTTCGTCTCATTCGTCATACGTGATAATGACAAAGGTTGGTTTACTTTCGCACCAGTATTGGTGTCTTAAAGTTGTAAGGCTTCCCGCACACATATAACATTATTGGGAAAGTTAGGTTGCAATATTAATGAACAATCTAATCGCCCCGCGTAATATGCAATATTTTTGACAATTTTTCGTAATAGACACTGACTCAGTAACGCGTTTTAGCTTGATTCGTGTGTGTAATTGTTAAACATGAAAAAAAAAAAATTCAAATTGATTACTGTAATAACATTATTAAACAAAAAAAGTAATTCAAGAAAGAATCGTTGGATTAAAGATTGGATGAGAAAAAAATCTGAGTTAAATAATAAAAAAAACGAATAAATGAACTACGACTTACAGAAGAATATGATTTTCGTTTCGAAAACTTGTTTGTGGTAAATTTAAGTTAGTCTTTACATCTTTTGTCATGCTATTGGGCTTACATTTTTCTTTTTTTCATAAATAACAAGCAACTTATCCAGTGCACAATTTTTCTTTATTTTATCACGTTAGGGCGTCGATGGACGAACATCATAATAGATTATTTTACTGTTTTCAAAACCCCATCTAAAATGATAAACAATGTAATAATAATGACAACAGTAAGTGTTTTTCTTCATAATTTTATGTATTTTTTAATAAAAATCGACAAGTAAATTTAAATGACTAAAAAAACCACGCAAACGCTCCCATTTAAAAGAATCGCACTGTGACACGTGTCACACGCCTGTCATGTAGGTACGCACATTGGTTGCTATTGTCGAGTAAAATATTGTAAACATCCAAGTATTTAGGAGTCAATATATAAACACTAGCTGTACACGCGACTTCGTTCGCGTGGATATTGGAAAACAGCATAAATTCTTAACAATCTTTAGTATATTATTTGTTACATCGACTATCTGTGTGCCAAATATATACCGGATAGGGAATTAGACAGATCGCAATGTTGCATATCTTCCGCGGCTGAGTGCCTTAAGCGTTCTCCCCCAAGCCCGTAGAAGCTGTGCAAGCCGTCCGAGGTTTCAGCGCCCTTATGACAGCAGTATAGCAACATCGAAAAAAAAAAAAAAAAATCCAAATCCGTTCAGCCGTTTTTGCGTGATTGAGTAACAAACATCCAAACATATAAACCTTCACATTTATTATATTAGTAGAATACTTGATATTACATTGATACATAACTATTTAAAACGGTCAATTTCTATCTAATTGACGCTCATGGTTGCGACCAGTGGTAGTTATTTCTAATAACTGTTGTCAATCTGATGCTCAATCTTGGATATAGAAATATGATGTCTAATGAGAATATTATCGCGACGTCTTTCAGTTGAAGAGTCCGATGGAGAAACAGCAGGCGTCCGTCGCGGCGTCGTACCCGGCCCGGACTCGAATCCGCGCTACTCCCGTCGTCAAGAACGAGAAGGCGAGACTCGCTGCGGAGAAACGAGAGGCGGACAGGAAAGCTATGCTCGAGCATCGGAGGTAGATTTAATATCTACATTAAATATCTCTTATGATTTAATCATCGTAAGCCATTTAAGCGCTCGAATTGATTCACCACGACCAGTTTTTTAAATTCGCGCTAAACCTTATTGTTTTTCTAAAATAAAAGTAACGTAAGCTGCTCGTTATAACATCAGCTATCTGCCAGAGAATGTCCCGTCAAAATCGGTCTCACTGTTTCGAACATTAACCCAGAACAAACAGAAAGACAGACGAAATTGAAAAAAAAAAAATGTTTTTTCTGTTATAAGTCCCGTCTATACTTTTTTCTTCATATAAATTTAGTTAAAAAACTGTTATTTTACCATTACAAACAGACATTTCAATTTTATTTATTTGTATTGAATCTTCAATTCTTTTCAACAACATTTGTACCATATATGTTGTTTAAAAGAATGTGAAATGTACTATTTTTGTACATTGATTGCTTACGTCTAAGTATTGAATGTGTGCGTGATCCGCGTTTCTTTAACGAGTTTTTTTCCTATGAATATAATATACTGGATGTTTGTAGGAGATTTAAGGCTTTTGCAGATGATTTGAGAATAGTGTTTTGTTTATCAGATCTTAACCATTTACTTATTCAGTAATATTTTACTACAAGATGACTGGAATAGACTGTTTTATTAATCCATTAAGGTGGTAAACAAGCTTACGGCCCGCCTGATGGTAAGCGATTACCGTAATATAAGTATCACTAGTGCTTTTCCGACTTTGAACCACCTTCTCCAAAGAGCTCTGGAAACTCAATGCATAAACACGCACATCAGTCTATACAATTGCTATAAAGGTTAAGATTGGTTTTTTTTTTTTTTTTTTTTTGTGTGAACGCATTAAAACTATGGAACTACCATATAGATTTCAAAAATTACTTTAACATTTTATAGCATATTTATGAATAAATCTGTTCCCGGGGATGCCATAATATATGCTAATCTGTGAGTAGACAACTTTTGAAAAATTATTTAAAACACTTTATATGATGAAAATAATACTTATGAACCAAAAAAAAATCATTATTACACCCTAAAAAGCTCACGCAAGTCTTCAGTTTATATTTCCTGAATAGTGACGTCACGTTTTCTAATCGCCGTTCAAATCACCTGACTCGCAGCCATTAAATTTCCAAAGGGAAAATTAAATAAATAAACAATTACTTTTTCCAGATTTGTATTGTGTGTCTTTTTATCTTTCGACCAATATATTACTCTTTATAGCAAAAAAAATTACACGTATCCTTAACTCTAATCTTAACTAAAAAGATTTTATAGAAAAGGAGTTATACTACTTACTTAAATAACTAAATGGTTTTAATTAACCTTTAACCATATTTTTGATCTGACTTCTATTTTTGTTTTCAAGCTTGTCGACTATAGCTTTAGGTAATTTATTTAACATACTGGACAGAATGCATCTCCGAACCCTCTCTCCGTACACGTTTATACATTTAGGTATTTCAAATGTAGGAAGATATACCAGATTACGTAAGGTCACGGGTCTTATTATCCTATTTAAGTTCCACTCAACATATCAAAATCCTCCTGAATCATACCGTGTAGCGTATTGAAATCACTGTGAGCAGTGATTATACATGTGTCATCAGCAAACTGATATACTGAACCATGTTGAAATATATTGCTCATATCGTTTACATATAATAAGTATTCTGTCGGTCCCAGGACGGATCCTTGGGCCGTGCCTTGATATGTAGGTATCTGGCTACTATGTTCACCAGCTATAGTGACTGAATTGAATCTATTTGTGTGATAACTTTTAAAGAGTTCCAACATCGGTGCCTGTATACCATTCTGCTCAATTTTTTATACAGTATCTTAAGGTTTAATGTGTCAAATGCTTTGCTGAAATCAACCATAACAGCAAGAATATATTTTCTGTTATCTAAATGGTCATTTATTTCATCTGTAAATAAGGACAATAACTGTGACGTACTTTTATTTTAATAGGTCTAAAATTATTTATATCATTATAACTACCCCTTTTATAAACTGGTCTAATTAGTCCTATCTTAATCCTATCTGGATATATTGATCTAGTGATACATAAATTTATTAAATGTGTGAGTACTGGGGTCATTTTTTCTGAGATATATTTTATATCTTTCGCCCTAATCTTATCGTATCCTGGACTTTTTTTGTCATCTATATTTTTTATAATTTTATGTAATACTTCTTCATTAGCTTTTTTAAGTCTTAGAGACAAGCTTGGTGAGTTTATGTATGTAAGTTCATTCAGTAACGGTTCACTACATGTGTTCATTACATTTTATCGAAATCACTAACAAAAATATTCGAAAGTATTTTTGCTGGTAATTTAAAAGATTTAAGTAGTACTTCATCAATAGTTTTAACAATTCTTCCAGTCAGTCTATTTATAATTTCCCACATTTTTTTCGGGTTCTTAAAACTATCACAAATTTCCTTTTTGATTGAATATTTCTAGTTTTACAGATCATCCTATTTGTCCTATTTCTATATTTTTTGTAAATTAACTCATTTTGTTTATTGCTTGTATCATTTAAGAAAATTTTTAATAGATTTTGCTTTATACTACACATTTCAATTAATTTCTCACTTAAATAATTAAATTTCTGTTTTTTGAATAAATTAATTTTAGTTTGATAGGTACATTTTTTATAAATAGACTGAAACTGGTTAACAATAAAATCCATTAATTCATTCGGGTCGCCACAACCAAATGCAGGGCTCCAATCAATCAGACTCAATTCATTTTTAACTTTATCGTTATTTAATTTCTATACAACTTTACTCTCATTTACACGATTTGACCTGATAAGCGATAAACCGATTATAAAATGATCCGCCAATGAGTCACGAACGACAGCTGCCTGTATTGAACGCCCGAGTGTATCTCGCTCACTCGCGTCACGAATGAATAAATGATCAATACACGATTTCGATATACCGTTTATATTTCACTCAATTCTGGTAAACTGTGAAATACAACATTCAAAACCAAGACCATCTGTGCTATTAAGGTACGATCTGACAGTATTATTTGTACAACTTATATCTATGTTAGTGTCCCCCACTAGTATACTAACTAGTATTAAGTTACATTAATTTTTAAACATACAGTCAACTCGCGTGTTACTGTAAGGCTCAAAATATTTTTTTTGTTGTTGTTTGAACGCATTAAACTAAGGTTAAGTTAAAGTTAGATTTGAAAATTTGTTTTTGGATTTTGTAGCTTTTTATTAAAGATGGTTATAGGCTGTAGCGAGTTACTGGCTAGTCTACTGTCATAAGTAATACGATAGTAGGCTAGTCCGGTCAAACGCTCCTTCAACAGATAAGAACTAACACCTCGTTAAGGAACAATAGGGCTAAGACACGCCCGTTTAAATATGGCCACATGCATGCACCTATCACGGAGCCGATCGCGCCGTATTATCCGAAATTTCTTTGCTACTTCCACCTGAAACAGATTAACAGTTGTTGTTTCACCTTTCTTCAGCAAAAAACTACTCTGTGACTGCTAATCTGTTTCACGCGGATGTAGCAAAGAAATTTCGGATGAATTTATTACGATGGATATCCGCAAAGTAACGCCTAAGTCAATCAAATATAACTGCATTTTTAAATTTTAGATATTCGCAGTTTAATTATTGTACTCTTCATAATTTTTCCGCAGACGAGTGGCTCGTGAGAGGCAGTTGGCTGTGCGGGCCTCCGCGCCCGGGACCAGCCAAGACCAGCACGAGATGGGCATTGAAGGCAGCCAGGTCAGGATATAATTTTTTATTTTATTTGGTATTCTCTCATCTTCAAAACCAAGTAGTTAAGTTGTAGGACACGGTCGTGATGAGCATGAGCGTAGCTAGGTTTTTGCCCTGGGGGGCCTAATAGGGGCTCAACTGGCTCTCAAGTGCAGCTGCCAGAACATATCTATAAATACTTGGTGAAAGATTTTCAACTTGAGGGTGGTAGTTAGCTAGGCGGCCATTAGTTAAAATGATCTAATCACGATGTTTTCTGACACCGAAAGCCTTTGTTCATTATAGGGATTCCTTAGCACTGAGTTACATCTCGTATTTTTATCATTTACAAATTCCCTTAAATTTTTCCTTTTATTAATATGGACCCGCGTCTATTATAAAATAAGTTCCAATCCCTGCAATAAGCCTGAGTTTTCCATGAAGGAAAACATCGTGATGAAATCATACCTTGGTGGTGTAGAGTTTTTTCTGAAGCCTTCCTGGCTAGCTACCACCCTCAGGTTGCGGCAGCTGCATTTGAGAGTCAGGTTTTTCCCACTAGGCTTACACTTTTTTTCGACAACTATTAAAACTCCCAATAGACCCCTATAATTTCGCGTACGAGGTCGTCGTGTACATTATTATTTCATTTCTTATCTCTACAGGAGGTGGAAATATTTGTGGGCAAGAGTGGGAAAACCTCGAAAGAGGCGCCCAAAGGTGATTGCGCCAGCGACAACCAGTCGCAGGATTCTATTCCCGACTCGAGCTGATTCTACTGTACTATCTCATAACGACGGTCCTGAAGCGTGGTAGTTAAGTTATTTTTTATCTGTAAATTTTAGAGTATGGAGGCGATTTTTTCAGTTTGATTTTATGTATATTACATGACTAAAATGACAATGACCTCTGAATTATGATTTATTTTGGATGTTTGAATTTCATTTTATAGTGAAAGTCGTTTTAATTTTTGATTTTCACGAGTTTGTTTTATATTACAGAATCACCAACTACACAATTGAGGCCATGAGAACCAGAGTGGCCTATCTGCTTTTTAGATAAATTCAGCTATTAACATGTTTAAGCCATTGTGGCTTTATAAAAGCACATTATTAGATTATAAATATGTTAACAGGTAAATTAAACAAAAAAAGTAGATGCCTAGTCTGGTTCTCGCGGTCTCAATTATTATAAAAATGTACATGAGAATGGTGGTACTTTAAAATATACGAAAACCTTCCCACAAGTATATGATTATACTAATCAAAGAATCATAAAATAGATCAATATGTTTTTGAGAAAATCACTCGTATAAAAATACTAGGGTATCCAAAATCTTCTTTTTATCTAGTCTGTTAAAACATAGTAAAAAGATTCAGTTTTATCAAAAATAAATTAGATCATGTAATATACGCAATAGTAATAAAATATCTTTGAACGAGCAGTTCAAAAAACCGACAGAAAAGTAATAAATTCTTAAAAGGTACAAAAATAGTCATCAAATTTACAGAAAAGGTCTTTTTTGTATCAACTCTTATTTAGGCAAAAATAATAACTATAAAAATATATAGTCTAAAAAAACATTTGTTGAAATTTATTTGGTTTAAGATATATAGGTAAAAAACTACTTTCAACCCTTGAATGAGTGTGCGCGTGAGTGTTACATCTCTTTGGACCACTTTCACTTGAAATCGAAAGCAATATAGTTTATTTTACACACACCACAAGATAACAACCAATCTGCAAACCCCTCCAAATAACATCCAATTTCACTTTATTTATTTCGGGACCGTCTTTGTTTGTAAAACGCCGGACATCCACTGAGTTTCTCTTAACAACCAGAACTATGTAAAAAAAATTCGTCACGCCCTATACTTAACGGTCTGTGAGACTAATCTACCCCCAAATGACTAACAAAAAAATATTTACTATTGTTACGTTATTTTTAAAGAAAATTTGTAAATAAATAATTACTAAATAATTTGCTCTCGTAACTGAAATGTATTTCAAAACCGTTTTTATTATAATTTTGTACATTTTTTTAATTTTGTTTTTTATATATCAGAAGGTATGAAAAAAATCCTTCACAAAAATTTTATCTTTACCTTTATAAGGAAGGGTAAGGGAAACTCTGTAGGTGAGTTTGTTAAATTGTACAGATGATTTTTTTTTATGAAATGACTCGAGCTTCTTTCGAATATCTTGATGAGTATTTGATAATTAATAAAAATAGAATACAAAATGCGATAACGAGGAAGTTGCCGTCGTTTCTAGTAATATCGATACTATCGATAATAATATGGAGTTACTGATATGAGAAATGTGATAATTAAATTTGCTGTTTATCGATTGTTACTCAAATTACTTTCGATACAGACGAACGAATGAAATTTCCTGTAAAAAACTGACTTATACTAAATTTTATATTATGTTGCTCAGACCATTGTTTGTCGATCTTTAGCTTATAGTAATTTGTATAATAATCGCATTTATCATTAATTGGGAATTGTATGACAAATCACTTTTGTTACAGATTAAAATGTGATATGTACGTTTGTCTGTACCAAAAATGACGTAAAAGCAATGTCTTTTTTTATATAACGAATTTATTTCATTTATTTATCATGTCATTTTTGATACACACTGCCTTATAAGAGACATTTTTTGCCTACGGTGACAGTTCAGAGAGAGAAAGAGAGACGGATGTATGTATGTAGAAAAGGATGCGATGATTTTATTTTAATTTTAATGAATTTACTATGATACTCAATGTGCATTATTGGAATATTGAAATCGTATTTTTTTTAACAATTATGTCAATTTTAAACGTTTCTCTTAATAAATTATTGTAAAGAGTCATTATTTTTTATTTTTGTAAATTTTTACTTGTCATTATAACAAAGCACAATTTTTTTATGTCGACTCATCTATATTATGGTTTACAGAATGAAATAAATCTGAAAAAATATTTTTTTACAATTATATCAAGGGCAATAAAGATGGTTGCAATGATCAATCGCAAATGTAAACAACTTATGTGCTTCTAATTAAATAGATCAAGTATAGCTTCGCTGGACAAAATATAATATATCTGTAAAAAAATGTGTCATAATATAAAATTTATAAAAAGAGTCGATACTAAATTTCATTTAAAATGAAAAGTGGGGCGCTGTTGAATGAATACAAAATTCTATTTAAAAATCATAAAAATAATTATTGTCAGTGCAATTATACGTCTCATAAAAACGTTTGTTACAGATGAACTGTATTACATAAATAAGAAAGTTACCTCAAATTGAGGAATATGCGATTAACGGTTTACCGAATAATCGGGAGGTTGCCTAGCAAGGAAACACTTATACGCCAATGTAGGGGAAGTACAAGTAGGCAAATGGGACCGTCCGCGTTCGTCTGTTACAAACATATGGATATACGATTTTAGGTATTCCCTGTAAAATATTTATTTTAGGTTATAATTTTTTAATGTAATTTATCCTCGGTTTTATTGTAAATATAAAATTTATATCTATTATTAAAAGTATCTAATGCTATCCGATTTGAATTTGTTTTTATAAAATAAAGTTAATAAAGTTTTACCCCAATTTTGGTGTTAGTTTAGGGTTGTCAACTTATTATAAAAAATTACGTACTTTACATTTTGTGTTGTGAAACAGCCATGAAATTTACAGGCTGATGTAACATTTATATTATGACACAATTGATGTAAAAAATACATCACTTTGCATTTTAGGGTTAAAGTACGAATGGCAGTCCTAAATGAGAAGACACGTAATTTTATTTAATAATATAATGTTGTTCCTCGAGTAACGGGCCTATACTTATAAATATAAATGTAATGATATAAATTGAAATACGTTTGTTTACATTAATCATACGATCTCATGCCACACATCCCGTGTTTGAGATTTTAGATTTTGACATCTATTTATATATAGGTATAGGCTGACCGCCGTAAGCGTGACCCTCCTAACGATCTGCGGAACGCGGGAGGGTAACCAGACCGACCAATAAGCTAGTTTATTGCCAGCCTTCGGCAGTAATTAGACGTTTGACGTGCGGGTTTTCGCGGTTTTAGTTTTGCGACTGCTACACATGTGATTATTATAAAAAGAGGAAGTTGACGTAGGCTTACAGTCAATAAAAAGTAATGCTTTATGACGATTTGAGTAAATTATATTGTCAACATATGTGATAAAAGAAGTTTCACTTCATCCACTTTTAAAGATTACATGTGCATTTATATTTTTTAAATATAGTAGTTAATTAAATTAGGATTTAATAAAGACAAGAATACATTGTATATTTATTTATCATTAGATATCTGTCACACTTTCAATAATATACATAAAATATTAATCTTAAGATATAGGGTATTGTCTCAATACCGTGCATATTCGTGCACGCCCTTCGTCTCTTGCCCCGCAAACCATCTGGAGGATCGCACTTACAGCGGTCGGACTATAGTATCTTGGCTTCGTTAAAAGTCTTTGAACGGCAGGCAATTACGAAATTTGAGCTTTGCTAGGTATGTATAGGTTAACCTAGCGAATATTTTTTATCTGTAATAATAACTTGGATAAAAGTGAAACTGTAGGCTTATTAAATGGAAATTAAAAAAATATTTAATGCGGCACTAAACTTTTTATGCAGCTACAAATCGATTAATCCTATAATTAAAAAAAATCAAAATATGTTTTTTTTTTCACAATCTCTCTATTCCTAGCTCTCTCATTAAATATATCTTCGTCTATGGCTAATATAACGTATATATTTATCATTTACTTCGCACACTGTAGTAATTGACATAGTTACGCTCTATTATTATTATTTATTAACGCTAAAATATAAATAAAATAATAAAATCATCACATTGCAACTAAATAAAATGTGATTTAGAGAAATTATTGTATGTCTGTATGATACCATTTATAACATGGTCTATTTTAACCGATACGAGTTAGCATGATTTTTATATTAATGTATGACCAAGATTAATATTCAAATTCATTAAAATGTTCAATATATTGGTTTCTTTTCGAACAATACTGTATTTTATTAGCGGGTTTTTACATTAATTCAATAAACTAATTAAAAGAAATGACAAAATATTTGTAAAGCATAATTTACTAATAATTACTGCTCAATAAATAAGTTAGTAAGTTTAGTTATATACAGAGTGAAACGAAATTTTAACACAATATGTCTGGTCTCCTGTGTATGGGGCGCATATTAATTGTAAATAATTATATACTTAAAGTTTTAGATTGAGATACCTATGTGTTGAGACTGTCTTTTAATTAATATACCCATACCCTGTGGATTTTAAATAAATCCGGGATGTCTCTGATTTGCGTTTCGTATCACGTAACTCTTTTCCCAGAAAAAAAATTATACATGAACAACATTATTAAATAATACACTTTAATATATAAACTTACATACTTCCAACTCGCGGAACTGACAGAACTGAGTGAACTTTCCTATCAGAATGACATCGAGATCTCAAATAACGTTGACGTTAGACGTTTAACAGTTTTAATATACAACAAAATATATTGTGGAAAATTAGAAAAATTAAAATTTGTTATATTTAAAAAATAATACTATGTTGATGATAAACTCTTATAAGATACCTCCTTTTATAATATAAAGCTTTTAGCAACTGATTCATTTCTGTACTGTATTATTAATGCAAATAATTGAACAGATGAATGTAGTACGAACATTGTTTGCAACGTTAAAAATTAAAATTAGCTGTTTTGTCAAATTTACGTTTTATTTATAGTAAGGTTTAAGGTTTGAAATTTTTTATTAATATTATTTGCATTAATAATAAGACCAGTATAATAACGTTATAATGTATGTTTGTTACGTTTTGTATGGAGTTGTTTGTATGAGTTTTGATGTGTTGAAATGTAATTTGTGGACGTTAATTGATGGGTTTTAGAGCGCATACACTCGTCCCTTTACAATTGTTAAAATGAACCATTTGTAAATCGAATTATGAGCAAATAAATACATTAATATCATTAAAATACCTATAATTGTATTCGTAACATATACTGATGATAAAAATGCTTAGTTGCATTTCGTGCAATAAACAAAATAATGTAATATTATAAATTTTCAAAAATCTTTATTTATCTAAGCAGAAATTAAGGGAGTATTTTATCTCTGCATAAAAATTAATGTGAACTTTTTATATGTAAATAAAGTATTATTTTTTCGAGTTCATTTCAAAGAACGACCTATAAAACCATACTGTGAATCAAGTTTGGAAAACGATCTTGATTGTACAAAAATATGAATCATCGATGTAACACTCACAAATTGTTCGGATACTACGCATTTTAAATAGAATAATAATCGTAATAAAATACAATTTTTATTCCAATCTCTATTTATTTTGCCTCTATCCATGTAATATATTTATATTATAATCATAATTAATAACTATTTATATAATTACAACTTTAATTATCCGCTGTCAAATATAAAATTGATTAAAGTTCATTTTATAATTTTGGTTTCATTTTTAAAATTGTTTTGCAAACATTAATTTAGTTCTGTATACGAATAGATCGGCAATAAATTGAATAATAATAACTCGTCATTTCATAAATCTTAATGAACCTTTCGATTGCTACAGTAATTGCCAACACATATGGGTGAAATTACTTTTTTGATTAGATTCATAGCTTTAGAGAAAAACCGTTTTTAAGTATGGGAGGCTACCTATAAATATGAATGTCTCGTATGTCTGACCGCTTTTCGTTTTAAAATTTTTATTCAGTATCTAGTCATTATTTAACATATTTTCTCCAAAGACACATGGTGCCAGTTTTGAGATATAAACAAAAATATATTGAAAAAACTGGTCGAAGTTAATATTTGTATATGTTTATACTAGCCACTCACAAAAAAAAAAGCGGTCATAAACTATAATTAACCAAAACTTACTCCGACAGCATAACAAAACACGATGTTATCTTAAGTAACCACAGGCACGGTCATAAAACACGTGCACCTAAGTGTTATTACCCAACTAATGAATAATATCATGGCAGGGTTGTTTGTGACACCCGTATTGATAAGCTCCGTAGGTAAGTAGGTACTCATTAGTATAATCTTCGTCTATAACAATAGGATGTTTATTATATTTGAAAGGATTATATTATATATCAACTGCGATTCCTGGAATATTATTGGGTGGTAGTTAACCCTTGCTTACTAGCCAGTAATACCGGCGTGTATAAAAGAAGTGGTAAAAAATATTAACAAACTAGCTGGTACCCGCGACTTCGTCTGTGTATTATTGGATATACATAGATAGATTTCGGAACACGACAAACCATAAGAAAATCATATATGGATTTGTAACTATGTGTATGGTGGACGCGATCCCTACCACCCCGCTATATTACTATATATGCCACGGGTGATTACGGAGCACTACAAACGAAAAGAAAATCATACATGGGTTTATCACTGTTTGTGTGGTATTGTTATTATATGCCAATATGAATCCAACACATTTACCGTCCCATTAAACTTACAACCATACAAACTTTACATTTATTATATTTGTAGGATAAAACTGGTTATAACTACGACTTTTACCGGGATAAAAAGTACTCTATGTGTTATTCCAGGTCATACACTATCTGTCTGCCAAATTTCATTCAAATCCGTTCAGCCGTTTTTGCGTGATTGAGTTAGAAACATCCATACATCCAAATATCTACACATCAAACACTTCCACACTTTCACATTTATTATATAAGTAGGATTAATTGCAATTACGATCTCATTGCGTGTTGTCATTATGTATTTCCGTGGTATTGTAACGAATCATGATCTCTATGTTGCACTTCGCCAGCATATTGATCTACTAGATTATGATTATTTATTTAGTATTCTAAAGTAAAGTAGTAGTGTTCAACTTTGTGAAAGTTCGGAAAAAGAACTGAAAAATTGGTGTCATCGTTTCTGTTTTCGTATAAAAACTAGATGGGTCAAATCCAAAAGGTTCCAAGTCCGGTGAAGCTGTAAAAGCCGCAGCGGCTTTAGGGCCCCTAAGGCTAACAGTGTAGTCAGATCTAAAAAAAAATCCAAAAGATTTGCTATTTCATGCAAAAAAAATTCTAATTGGCTTAGTTCTGAAGTAAATTGGCCAGAGTTTGCCAAGGAAAACATAGTCCAAACAGAAGACGCTACTGAAGTTGTGAGCCCGTCCAAATCAGATGTGTCAACTTCAACTCAAAAGTCTCCACGAAAATCCTTTGACGATTTGTCGAATCATCAGAAAAAAAGACGCATTGAAGAAGTTTTTGCAACTACTTCAATGAGTATGCAATTTTTTCTTATGAATGCGCTCTCAAGTCAGCTGGAAAAGGAGATATAGCTAATGTTATGAAGTGTTTGCAAGATAATCCACAAGAGGTATCCAAAGTACTGAGTTTTATTGGTGGCCAAACAACACAACTACAAGAAGATTCTACACAGAAAGCACTCGCTCTATATATATATATTAAAAAGACATTAGTTTGAAAGAAGGTCTAACGAAGTACCCCAGCTACTACATGTTGGCGAAAGAAAAAACCGATTGTTATCCGAAAAAGGAAGATATAAATTATTAGCAATAACTCAGCTAAGATAAAATTACAATCACTGTTAGATTTGACGGTGAAGAAGCTTTACCCAATCACTGAATTGTAAAACTGATGCGTTTGCGCAACTTGTGTTGCACAGCAAGTGGGTCTTCAATGGAACATCAAGTCAAAGCGTCTACCATCAAAAGACTTCAATAAGCGGGGAGATTTGTCGACGGTATTTATGGCAAGTGTCGTACCCATAAAACTAATGGGTCAGACTAGAAATATCTTGTGACAAAATGACTGACCCTCATCGACCATATACTGCCGTCCAATATCCTTTAAATTCAAGAAAAAAACAGAATCCAATGTCAAATCAGAGCTAGCAGCCTTTGACTCCGAGATCTCACACCTCTCTCATCACATCATAACCTCATGTTAACCATGATAGATGAGAAAATTCATTCCTATATTTCAAAAACCTCCGCTGCTGTGTGACCTATACAAATCTCGTCCCACTGAAATGAATAAATTGGAAGAAGTGAAAGCTAAAGTAATGGAACAAGACCTATACAAATATGGGTTGAGTTCGCTGCATGCTTGGATTCGGTCCGTGGAGTGTGTTGCACATTTCCTATAAAATTGATATAAAGTTATGGCAGGCAAAAGGCGCGGAGATAAAGCAGCAAGTGCAAAATAAAAAAGAGGTCATACAACAATCCTTCTCTATTCGTCCTATTGGATTCCTATCTGAAAAAGCATCAGAGGCCAGGAATTAGGATTTTAGGAAATTCAGGTCGGAACACACACGAAAGTGTAGTGTAAATTATTATAAAATTATAATTATTAGTAAATTATTTGACGATCGCTATATCATATGGCGACGGGATCGAGACTACTCGAATACTGATCAATTGTTAGGAGGCGGGGTGTCAATTGCGATTCGGCGTGAGCTGATCGCTAATCTTCGTTCCGAGTGGTTCTCGTCAGCTGAAGATATTTGGGTGACCATATTAGCTCAATGTAAGAAACCAAAAATTTGTTACAAAATACATTTGTGTGTTGTTTATATCTGTAATCAGAATCTCGGTAATTCGATGGCAACACAATTAACAAATTTTTCGGAAAATTTAATTGAAATCGTACTTCAGAATCCCCTTGATAAATTTATTGTCTTAGGGGATTTTAACCTACCGAACTTAACCTGGTCCTTAGCGGATGATGGTGTATCGTTTTATCCTTCTAATACTCAGGGAGTTGTTCAAACTAATTTCATTGATAGCCTTGCCACATGTCACTTACAGCAATACAATTCATTTAATAACATAAACAATAGATTCTTGGATTTAATTTTTTCTAATAGTGATGTCTCTGTTACAAGTTGTATTGAACCTTTGGTTCCAGAGGATCAGCACCATAAAGCCTTAGTTGTAAATGCAGATTTTGTTGAACTCCACGCTCTTCCTTTGTGTCCGTACGTTAAATTTATGTATCACTTAGGTGACTTCGATTCAATTTCAACAGAAATAAATGAAATAGATTGGCGCCATGAATTTCGCTCTAAATCTACAGAGGAATCTGTTTCGTTTTTTTACTCTACTTTGACTAGTTTACGAAACAAGTTTATTCCCTCGAAAACTGTTACGCCTAATAATAAATACACACTTTGGTATAAATCGTCGCTCATTAAAGTATTGAAAGAAAAAATACAAGTTTTAATCAAAGTTTAAAAAATACAAGAACTTATCTGATCACAATTCTTTCGTAACTTTAAGGGAACGAGCTAAACATATGGAAAAAGATATGTTCCACAATTATATCTCTCAAATTGAAATTAATATTTTGAAATCTCCCAAAGCGTTCTGGTCTTATGTGAAAAGTAAAAACCAGTGTTATGCTTATCCATCCATGATGAAATATGGTCTGGTTTCTTCTGCATCAGGTGACATCATATGTAACATGTTTTCTGACTATTTTCATTCTTCTTTTCTACATAATACACAGAATTCTTCACCTATTACAGACGGTTCAACATTCATTCTTGAGTCTTCTTCCAATATAAGTTCTATTGAAATTGTCTGTTCTGATATACAAAAAATTCTTGAAACTCTTGATCTTAACAAATCTGCAGGTCCTGATAACATACCTCCCATTTTAATAGTTAAGTGTGCAAATAGTATTTCTGTCCCACTTTCTCTTTTATATGAGCGTTCTCTTAAAGATGGGATAATGCCCGATATATGGAAATCTGCCTTAATTACGCCTGTTCATAAGAATGGCTCTAAAGACTTGGTCATTAACTACAGACCCATCTCCAAACTTTGCATTTTTTCTAAAGTATTCGAAAAAGTCGTTTTCAAACAACTTTATCCTTTTCTTAAACATTCCCTTAACGATCGGCAACATGGCTTTGTAAAAGGA
The DNA here is from genome assembly GCA_033032175.1 of Saturnia japonica. Lineage (NCBI taxonomy): Eukaryota > Metazoa > Arthropoda > Insecta > Lepidoptera > Saturniidae > Saturnia > Saturnia japonica. The sequence goes on from CM065331.1 coordinate 5,212,473, forward strand.
AGATCTACTACATCAAATCTTATCCTGTCTAGTGATTACATAACTTACTACATGTCAGAGCCTGCCCAGGTAGATGTAATTTATAATGATTTCAGTAAAGCATTTGACAGGATAGATCATGAAATCCTGCTTTGCAAACTGAGAGATATAGGGATTCGGGGTAATTTGTTGAGGTGGTTTTCATCTTATGTCAAGAACAGATGCCAAACTGTAGTTCTAAATGGCTATACATCTTCGCCGATGCAGATTCCTTCAGGAGTTCCTCAGGGATCTTTATTGGGTCCTCTACTCTTTAACATTTTTATTAATCATATACCATCCTGTTTTACCACTTGCAAAATTCTTCTCTACGCTGATGACCTTAAAATTATATGTCCTGTTAAAACTGTTTCCGATGTAGTTCGTATTCAATATGATTTAGATAAGTTTCAAAATTATTGTACTCTCAATAAATTAGATTTAAATGTCACGAAATGTCAAGTTATAACATATACCCGTAAACTCAATCCGATTCTGCACAATTACTTTCTTAAAAATACTAAATTATCACGAGTTAATGCTGTTAGAGATTTAGGTGTTATTTTTGACTCCAAACTAATATTTGATAAGCATATTGATAATGTTGTCAAAAAAACTTCTAAAGCATTAGGGTTTGTATTTCGATTATCCAATGAATTTAAATGTGTTAAAACTTTTAAAATTCTTTATTGTTCTTTTGTTCGAACCCATCTTGAATACGCATCTCAAGTCTGGAACCCCAATTATAATATATATATCACACGCATTGAGAAAATACAAAAGCGGTTTCTTCGTTTCCTACAGTTTAAATCTGAAATAATTGTACCAGATTACACATCGCGCTGTAAAAAATTTCATATGCTCCCGCTGTATACACGAAGAGAAATAGCTGATGTATCATATCTTTTGTGTGTACTCAATGGCCTAGTTGACTGTTCGGAGATACTGAGCAAAATTAACCTACGTGTACCGGCAGCATCTTTTAGAAACCCTAACATACTTTATAGTCCTATAGTTAGAACTACCTATAGATAAAATTCCTATTTCATTCGAGTAAGCAGCAGTATGAATAAATTAGTTCGTGATTTAGACATTGATATATTTGATACAACTGTGCAGAAGTTGAAAGCTCTTTTGAATTCTTATTTCTTTTGTTTATATTTTTGTGTTCTTCCGTCTACTTTATTTTTTTTATTTATATAAGTACATAATTATATGTGAGAACTTGTAAATGGCCTTCATTAATTTATACATGTAACTTAAATAAGTACTTAGCTGTAAGTTTTCTTAAAATATTAAAATAAAATAAAATTAAAATAAAATAAATATCGCGACAAATGATGATATTTTACACAACCTTGTTTTATCTTCGTATCCTATGCTAAAATGCCTTTACGTTTAGGTTCGTGCAGGTGCTATCCGGAAATGGCTGCTTCGGATGGTACCTGCACCGAATAGCTAGAAGGGAGCCCACCACTGCATGCCACAAGTGCGGGGCTCAGGAAGATACTGCGCAACGCACTCTCTCTGCCGAGATGGACGATGATGGTCTTCTTCTTTGAGGACGCGGTAGTATGCTACCTGCAGGTCCCGCGTCGCCCCATCAAGGCGGCGGATGGTACACCGTGGAGTTTTAGTGAGTAGGAGTCTCCCATAACCACTCGTCCCCCGGGCGGGTGTGTACCCATGACGGTCTCCTCCACGTAAAAAAAAAAAGTATATACATATTTAAATTATAGATAATTCTTTTAAAAGTTTAAAGAATGTTCCTACTTAGAAAACCAAATTCCGAGGACAAAAGTTCGTAAAATAATTATGAAAAAAAAAACATTCTTTACTTTTTATTCATCCTTATTATACAACAAAATTTGGTACAACAATGAGCATTCTCCATGATTAACAATTTTTGTATATTTATTGAAACATGTTTATTTAAATTGACTAGGAGAGTTATGATTGTCAATATTTCAGGGGCTTAATTCAATATCCCAGGAAAATATGAAAAAATCGATTATTTTGACGTGACAACGTCTTATAACACGAATAAACATGACTCATGCGGCGTTACCTCGCTCTGAGGCGTTCCATTTAAGGCTTGAAGTGCAAGACAGAGCGCGGAACGAGCAACAAACAGGGACAATCGGCCTCCGCGTTCGGCAGCGTTCGACATCTGTCTCTCTCCTACTTGAGTGAGCGATGCGTCCGCGTGGACAGCTGCTATACAATAATACATTTACATGTTTTCGTCAAGTATGAAGTGCAGTGAAAAGTGAATGTGGTGTCAATTGTTTATAGCAACGATAATTGCGGCGATAAAAGGTAATGATTCTTTCGATATTAAATATATGTTCAGTGATATATTGTCGAATATTCGTGCTTTTATCATTAAAATAAATAGCATCGGTCCGCTAGTGCAGGGATTGTAGGTTATGCTATAATTGACAAAACTATAACAATAAGTTAACAGAACTATTTCACGATGATGAGTAAAAAATCAATTGCTTTACTATTCGATCGAAATAATTATCGAGCGTAGCTATGATTTCAAAAAATTATCAATTATCCTATCATCATCCTATTCTCAACAGAATAACACAAATTGTAAGATGTTAAATATCACACATGTTTATAAGTTGTAAAACAATTGCTCAAAAACACTTGTAAAAACTATGTACATTGTAAAAAAAATAAAAAATTGACATAATTGTATTTGTGCGTACAAATAAATGTAACTTGATCAATTCAATTGTCATTTCCATTTACCTCCTTCTCTATATCCATACAAAATATCTATCAAACAAATAAAATTAAAATTTTCTTTTGAAAAATGATACCATTCCATCAGTATTTTCTTATGACATTGTCACGTTCAACTATCGTCAGTAAACCGACTTTACAGACAACAGATTTTTTAAATCAATTTTAATATTTACAGAAATTACAGATTATTAAAAAATTGCTTTTTTTTAGCAAAACCACATCCCTAGCATTATTTTCTATCAGAATGGTACAAGCAGATTGGGAACTGCTTCCTCCAACCCCCTATACCTTCTCCTGCTGCTCAGCGTGCAACATTGATACAAAATTTCGAATTTGACCTTGAAACTTTGACAACCAACTCAGGCCAGGTGAATTACCTTGTAACGGGATTACTTTCAAAGTGTTAAGTGGCAGTGATCTAGTATAGAAATATTAGTAGGTACCTAATATGTAATTGTAATCCCTTATAAATTTTACCGATGTTCATTCAAGATGTGAAGCAGCACAGAATGTTCAAGAACTCCAAAATTACGCTGTTAGCACAGGTTTGTGATGCATCTCTCCAAAGACAGCCAGCTAATTCATTTCTCTCACTTGTTGATCCAGCTGAGTAAACACTAAGTAAGAAAGGGTAGATGTACCACTTTTCAAGGTCTAATACCATTTAACATTATGCAGATATGCAATAATACCAAATTTAAATATTGATCAAGGCACACAGTGTATTGTTCACCAAATAGCTAAAAAAAGGGAAGTTGTATAGAGAAGACGGAATAAGGCCATTGGTGTTTGCTAATTTTGTAGACTAAGAAGTTTAAAAAAGTAGGTCCTCCAGACAGCAGACGACATTACTAAGTCCCTTGTATTTGAAAGTTACAGCTTTTTTTTCAAATAGCAACTTTTTGCGACTACTTTACTGAGATTATTGGGCCACTTATCTACCAGCGTTAAAAGACAGCGTTCATAGGATGCAGATGCAACGGCCGCGCGTTTAGTGACTCTCGCTGCGCCAAAGCGCTTTTTTATGTCTCGATGCTTAAATAAATATAGTACACTAGCCATAGATAGCCATAGTAAGCTGCGCGTAAGTTATTGAGTTTTCGCAAGGATTTTAGCTGACTTACCCATGACTACGAGATACGTCGTTTGCTAGTTTTAAAATAGGACGTTAAAGAGGCAATTACAATCTATTTAAAAGGGAAATAAATACTTGCGTAGACATATTTACCTACATTCCTTTTTAAATCACGCAGATGCTTTTTCGCTTGTCTCGTCTTTTTGTTTTCGTATTTACACAATGAATTGAACAATTTATAAGATTCAAAATTCAAAATTTCATAACCGGAGTTGCCAATTCAAAGAAACTCGCTATAGTCTGTGGAAACTCTTATCCTATTAACAACAGTGCTGCCAAGTCAAGGGAACAGGAAGTGACCAACCAATTTGAAGAAGTCGCCAGAATGTAAACAAAATTGTACCTTATAAAGTAGCCAAAAATTTCATAACATCAAAACCTTTTATTTATTGATTAGAATGACCTACAACAAGACCTCTGGAGGAAGTACTTAGGATTAAGGATAAAGATACTTCCTCCAAGGGTGAAGTCGTAGAAAGGGTCAACTCAACAACTTTGATGAAGTTGCTACAATGTAAAAAATTTCGTACCCTAAAAAGTGGTTAAAAGTGGCCAAAGATTTGACTTGAAAACAAACAAAAGTTCATAACTTAAAAACGTTTTATTTATTGATTATACGTTGATTCAACATAACAATCATTAGTCGCTGATGGTTCTGATTTTTTAGAAACCAGGAAAGCAGTTCTTAAATAATCTCTTTTTCTTAAAAACAATGAAGTGTATGTGTAAACTCATCTTATTTCTATACTTACTTTTTCTTTACCGCTCTTAGGATGCTAAATTTTAATAATCTTTTCCCCGTCAGCATTTAAGATAGAGAGATCGAATCGTCAGTGGCACATCATGAGATACCGATTCTCCGCTGGCATTTTAGATGTGTGAAAGCAAGTGCTATGATATGGAAATAAAAAAATATTGTTTATTATTAAAAAAGTTGCTAAATTTGTGGCTAAAATATTAACTCATTAATTGATAATTATGGCTAAATCAATCTTAAATGTTGTCTGATAAAGCCACAAAATGGCCAACTTGACAACACTGCCGTAAACGTTCAATAAAACCTTCTTGTTTTGGCGCCACGAACAGTACTTGCCAGCCCGTATCAAATGTCAATGTTTTTAAGCCTTCTTAATATTTGCTATTACAAAGCAATAAATCTATGATACACAGTGGGAGTTTTCTGACGAAATGGTGGGTCCTTTGTCAGAAATATCTAAAGATTTTTGTGAGATCTCAAAATGCATGTTCCCATTTTAAATTTATAATTCAATTCACGTATGCACAACAATCAAACTATCACGAAAAATGCCACCAATATTATATAAATGGGATCAAAAAACTTGAATTAATGAAGTTTTTCTTCCTGGTAACATAGGCATTTGAAATTAGTGACGCCATTTATTAAAAAATTCGATGTATTGCATCGATGTTTCGCGATGCATCAAATAATAACAATTTTTTCGATACATCACATAAAAACATCGACATTATATACCACTGAGCGACTCATAACGGTGTTTGCTAAACTACCTGACCTATTGACTTCATTGCTTTCCAAACGTAAATCCAGTAAAACAGATTATATAAAAACATTGATACATTGATATAGTGACATCGATGTATTAACATGCAATTGATTTGAACACCCTAGCTTTATCTCTGACCCTAGCCGCCTTAAAAGTGTAAGTTTCTTTTAATACAATACAATACAAAAATACTTTTCCTTATTTCAATATTATCTTTAAGTAATTCTTTATTCAAGTAACAAATTTTTGTGAAATAATTGCAACTGATGTACTTTTTTGTGCTCACTTCTTATGGCAGGGTAAACCGCTTCGTAACGTAACATATTACGGTGCCATTAATAGTAGCATAGTTTCAGTCGATCCTAACAACACGCTCGTAGTAAGTCGTAAGCGTGACTGCTATGGCCGCGAAGTCCTAGGTTCGAATCTTCGCCGGCTTCCTTTCTCTCTTTCGTTTGGTTTTTTTTTTCTCTTTGATTAGTCTAAGTTATCACTTCTGTCGGGCGTCCCCTAGATTTATTCAATAATGTTGGTACAGTAATGAATGTAACTACTTTTCTTTTTTGTTCATGTTTAATACTTGCATACTGGATGACGGTACAACGCGTTACTGAGTCAGTTTCTATTACGAAAAATTGACGAAAATATTGTGTAGTATGCGGGGCATATAAATTGTTCAATATTATTGCATCCTTGTATTCCCAATAATATTGTGTGTGTGTATAGCCTTAATAACTATTTAATTTCTAAGTTACTAAGTGAAATGGAACGTAATTGTCTATGGCATGGGATGTAACTACAATACTCTTTTAAGAATTTATTATGTTATCATATAACCAAACCTATGCTAAACATTAAAATTATTAACAAATATTTAAAGTAATGATTATAGTTTATTATAACAAAAAAATTAAACGTGAATCATAATAATTAATTTACAAATATCAAAACGATCTTTTATATCACCGCGTGTTTCCTTCCCGCGCACGTCACTTTAGGTGGAAGTTGGTCATGGTCGTCCGCCAAACGGAAAGCCGCCATGATGGCTTTCTGTAAATTACGTTCAATATGTAAAGTTTCGTTATTGTTTTTCATTAATTGTGACTGAGTGTGTGCAAAAATTAATCATGGGAACGAACTAGAGTGTGCAAAGTTCAGTTTAAGGTCCTTTGGGACCTCCTGGAGGAGCTATAAAGTGTTTTATAAGTGCATTTTTGTGTCGACGCTAGCGTGTTTTGTTCTGTCAACAAAATGTCGAAGCTCTCGTTTAGGGCGAGGGCCCTGGATGCGTCGAAACCAATGCCTATATACCTCGCCGAGGAACTTCCGGACCTTCCGGACTACTCGGCGATTAACCGTGCAGTACCTCAAATGCCCTCTGGAATGGAAAAAGAGGAGGAAAGCGTAAGTATTTTGCGCATTTAGATGTTAAGTCATCAAAACTACTGTGTCGGCCATTACGTTTATGTTTCGTGTTTTCACCGCTAGAGGCGTATTTATTTCATTTATTTCTTTTTACACATTTTTATTTACTACTGGACTTTTCAGGCTATGCGCTTTATATAATATACGTAAAATTAAATATATTTTATGTATAAAAAATACCCCAACACGAAATACGCTAGGCGAAAAGTTGTGGGAATTTTTGGCGCGTATTCACCGCATGGTGATATATCGAGTTCGCAGAAGGAGTCTCACTGAATTCTCATTTTCTCGAACTTACAACTCCATAATACGCTGATATTTATTTATATGACACTTTAATATTTGGAATAAATGTGCTAAATATTCGTTATATCGGTCGGTCGGTCGGTCGGAACATCTGTTATTGTTTACAAACAAGTGTAATATGCCGGTACGCGATGCGGTTAAACATTACTTATCTCCACTTTCCTTCTATTTTCTAAATACTCTTTTATGGATATCTAAAACTTAATTTAGCAAATTCCCAACCACTTGTTAGTATTGGTATTGTGTTTACCAGTTTCATTTGATCTTATGTCATCTATGAGATTTAATTTTTTTTATTAATTAGACATTGTTTTAACATATTTAACGCCTAGGAATATCTTGTTTTTGTTATATATATTTATGTAGTTTTATTGTTTCACAGCTCAGTAAGGCTTTAATCCAGAATATGCATGGAAACTTCTCACCTAAAGTGAGTTTGTGAATTGCGAAAATACATTAAATAAATACTGGCACATATAATATTACTACTTATTTTAAGAAAAATAATGATGTAGAATTTTTAGGTATTGTCATTTTTTATTTAAATTTTAATACCTATCGTTTCTACATCTTCAAGGGTCTAGAAATATCATGTTAAATATATTGCATTCATAATATACATGGCATTCAGATATAGATGTAGCCTTTATAGTCTTATACTATTACTTGAATGACTACTATTGTATTTAAGTTGTTATTAGTGACATACTTGTCCTGTACTTGCAATTCAAGGTCATCAGACCAATGTAAATGTATTTGCCATAAGACATGTTTTTCAAGGTGCATCTTCCATTTATGACAATACAATGTTATTTAAATTTTACTGTTGTTGTATAAAGAAAGACATGATAGTATAGATAGATAGTATCTCAGTGGTTATGAACTTGGAAGCTGTGTCGAGGAACACTGGTTTCAATTTTATACTGAGTCAGCTTTTTATGAAATATTCATAAAGCCCAATTAAAAAAAAAACTTTATAGATTTTTACAGTTGTGACCAATCTCACCTGATTTTAAGAAATGTTGTGACCCAAGATAGTAACTTGCAAAGCCTAGTGGCAGAACTGTGAACTCTCAAGTGCAACTGCCAGAACACACTTATAGGTGTTTAGTGACAGATTTTCAGATTGAGGTGGTGCTATCGAGACAGGTATTGCAAAAGGGCCTACAATGATGTTTATGGTTTCATCACAATGCTTTCCTTCACAGATAATTCAGTCTCATTGAAGGTATTTAAAAACTCACTTTGATTGACACTGTACATGCTACTGCTAAGACATCATTGCTTCTATTCCTTCCTCAAGTGTAAAACTGTTCCCAAGCATCTATATCAGTCTCTAATGGGCTTAATGTATCTAATGGATAAACTTGAGTTAATTAAATTTCTACACTTGTCATTTATTTTCTTTGCCTGCATATACCAATTGAATATAACTTAAGATAAACATCTATCAGAGAGAGAGAGAGAGAGAGAGAGAGAGAGATCTAAATGTTATCTTCAACAACAACAAAAATGTATGTTGGAATTCTGTTATTTTTTGAATCATGTTGCTGAGATGCACCAAGGCCGATCTATTTGTCTGGATCATTGGATGATTGTACAATTCTTTATGGCCTCACTGTCGCTTACCGTCAATAAACAACTCACAGACGATAAGTTATTCACTGTCCATAATATTTACGGAAATGTTCATATGCATTTCAAAACAACATCTTCATGTAAAACTATACTTTTGTTGTGTCATTACACTGCTATGGGAGTAGATAAGGTTTAACTTAGAAACTGTTATTTTTTTTAAAGTTGTAAGTAAGCATTGGATTACAGACAAGCCTGATGCTGAGTGATGATGTGATCAGAGATGATAGTGTAGTTTTTGATGGGATCTTGATCAGTTATGTGGTGGTTGTTATTTTAATTCACAAAGTTATGTAATTTTGGCGACATTTTACGCTAGTTCATTGAAGCGAACTGGATTATAAATAATAACTGGAAGAACATGCATTTTAACAAAAATTCCCTAAACAGTTTTAGCAAGGGTGCTGCCCTCGTGTTATTTTTTTTATAGTAGCACGGCAAATTGACAGTAATGTTCCTGATGGTAAGCACAGTACAATCCTAACACAACGGCGACCACCGAGAGATCCCAATCCGTCAACGGTCGCCGCTGTCATGCCGGTCTGCATTAATTTAACTGGATATGAACACGCTGTCCCGTAACGCGACACGCAAAATCGAGTCACTATGACGGGCTTTTCACCACATGCATGGTGGTCGCGACCCAGTCGGGCAAAATAGCCGAGAGCTGTGTTTGAAGATTACAAGAATAATTAGAAAAATATTCTATTGACGTGACGTTGGTAGAACATTGGATGAACACAGTTGCCATTAAATAACAAGAAAAAATGGTAGCAAGGTGAGCCTAGAAACCGAGTGGTTTCCAAAAGCAATTTGCCTTAGTGACAGACAAATTTTTGTGACCACCGAGGTTTCATCACGATGTTATCTTTCACCGAAAGTTTATGTTCTATAAATCTGTCTTAGTAAACCATCGATTCCAATTTATCGACGATTACGAGTGATAGGCGGTTTTTTTTTTAACTAACTAGACTGTTATGGCTATCTACACACAATGCCGGAGGGTTTTTGCCACAAAAATCGGCAGTAGACCTGTAGTAGTATCATTTCAGTTGTGACAGTTGCTAACTATGTGCAGTGGTTCGTTTTTTGCGGCAAGCGCGTCGTGTTAGACAACGAGCATAGTATGTAGTAGCTTTTAGCCGTAATAGCCCTAGAGTCATTAGAGGTTTTGGTAAGTTCACTGGGCTTGGGATAGGTGAACAAGAGACTATGAGGTGGTATTAATAGTACCTTTATGAACGATAATATTGAGTGATGCTAGCTTCGAATGGTACACATCGTACAAGTAATTTAATTTTAACTATTTTTTGAATGATTGAAGTTTTGATGTAATTAATATTTACATGTTTAAAAATTAACACTTAGTAAGTGTTAATAACTTAACAAGAGATCATTACGTTGGTCTCTGTCACTGAAAGGATTTTTCTGTTAAATAAATACCATTCCCATGGTAGGTTGTGTAAAAACTCGTCTAGTGTGAATAGGCTCTTACGTTGGGCTTAAACAAAATTATGAGGTCATCATATTATTATGATAATAAAATATTGCCTAATGATTTCGCAATCGCAAATGTTTCTTTATTACTACCACTTTTAAGAACGTATTGTGTTATTTCACATTCTCTGGAAGAAATAAAACCAAAATGAGAGAAAACTATATTTTCAATGTACAAGAGATTTTCCACGAATTCTATTACTGATACAGGGGAGCGAACTTGTGCCATTCGAAACGGTGAGCCTCCGTCATACAGAATGCATGACAACCAACCGATTTAAAGTAAATAAATTTATTTCATAATGAATTAAAAAATCACAGAGTTTTATATAATGTTACAGATTGTTGAATTTTGCTTTATAGTATTAAGCTCGCCAATGTACAAACTAAAAGTGCAATAAAGTATTCATTCATTCATTCGTTGACTTTTCACCAATATGCTCGCTACAATTTTAACAAGGTCTTAACAAAAGTTATATATACCCAATGAAATGGCTTGGAACTCTTTAGCTTTCAGTGCTTTTAGTACGTGAATTTTTTCACGGTGAAATTCATAATAATATGTTAGAGCATTTTCTAGTCATCTTGTGATATTTATTAGTCAGTGCCAATGTCGCATAGGCTAAATAAAACACGTAAATGTCGAATATAACAACGTTGACAACAAAACATAGTTTTTAATGGAATTTTCTAATAAGTACTTTAACATTTTTTCGCCAAACGATTGTTTTCCTACACGCACCTGTTTTCTCAACAACAAGCTTATAACAAATTCGCTGCGATATCACTTGATATTATGTTTAATAATATAACCCAAACAAAGACGTATAGAGCCTCGGAAGGTACTGAAAATAAATTATTCTTTATGAATTACTTGAACTGAGTTTGAGCCTGAGCTCATAGCATGGTGGTAGGGCATTTACTAATAATGCCCGCTTCGCTAGTTACCTCACTCAAGTTGAAGATGTATCGCCAAGCACCTGAAGGGTGTTCTGACAACTGCACTTGAGATGCAAGTCCCTTCTAGGCTAGCGTGTTACAATCTTAGTCCACGTCGTCGATTTTGGTTTAAATCCTAAATCCATAACGTATTAAAAAACATGATTCTCAGCAATAATAATTATGATCGCGATTAATAGCGTTAATAAGACTCATGTCGCGTAGTTGAACTACCGTTATTGCACTATTAATGTTAATATATATTCCATTTCATTGGAATTAAACATGAAATGAATCTAGTCATTTCGCATTCTGACAACCGGGTCGTAAATGAGTTATGTGTATGCATGTATAACTCGATTATTTAAATAGTGACCGACTGGAGTTTCGATTTCGGTCAAAAATTTGGTGCGTTCAATACTCGCTTAAATATACCGCTTGAGTTAAGTTTTATCCATGATTACTAGTTGTAGGGAGTTCGCCAAAATACGTAGAAATAACTCGATCGTGTATTTTATGTGGAATATCTGTACCTAATACTGTGTATATAATAAATGATTTTAATTCAATGAAATTGACCGACCGAAAGCTATTTTCAGCCGAAATCTAAACTGTAACCGAATATTTGGCTATGAACAGTAGCTAAATAGTAGCACAGTAGTAGTAGTAGTATAAGTAGCTTTAGCAATAGTTTATAGAACATAGTTTACACCGAAACCGAAACAAAAGTACTTAGTTAATAATATAAAATTAAATAATGTAGAAATGTAGAAATAATTAAATAATATAGAATCTGATTATAAAAAACACACACACCTACGTTCATACAAAATAATATCAATTTGTATTCATATAGGGACGGAATAACCTAACCTAACGGCCGGATAGAAATGCTTATAAGTTATAATTTTATACGTATCCGCTTTTATGGGATTCTCTTTAGACTTTTTATATCCGCCATATCATAGTTATGTCGAAATATTATTTCATGCTTTTATATTTTGTTGTATGAAAATGGCAGTATAATTTTCTTAATAGCATTTATATGGTTCTGCTGTTGATATTATCTAGCAAATATTTAAAATATACTATCAATTTTCATGTAATGTAATGTAGTCGATATAGTTGTCGTGGTAGCTTATTTCAATTGATTTGTACATTTATTTAATTAACTGAGAGGTCGTAAGCGCGACTGCTATGATCGAGGTCCTAGGTACGATTCCCAGGTCGAGCAAAGTGTTATTGGGGTTTTCTATGAAAATTCTCAGTAGCAGCTCGGAGTCTGGCTTTGTGCACGATTATGGCAATAGGCTCGCCTCTTATGACATGGGATCTAAAAACATACACGGTGAACTGTGGGTGTACATTAGTACACATCTGCTTGACCCTTCGGGGATATAGGCGTGGTGGTATGTTATGTAATACTTTACTAGCTGTGCCTCACAGTTTCACCCGTGTTAATTTAATTTTTCATTATTTCCTAGACTATGTGTCCAAATAACATACTATAAAGAGCAAAATTTAACTTCATAAAATTGTCTTTATGATAAAGTAACTTTTGTTTGTAAGGATTAATATGCCATGTCTAAAAATAATGCTTATAAATGTGTCAATATATTTAAAATATTCCTAAGTCACAGATAAACTAGTTTTGAGAAAATGATGTTATTGCTTTACGACTCATTTAAAATAAACAGTTGGTATTATTTCTAAACTTACGTAATGGATACAAAGGGCGAGACTACGTAAAAAAAAAGTTTAAAAACCACGTAGAATTTACGAAAAACCGGTTTACATTTCGGACTTAGGCATGTTTGATATCAACTATAACGATTTAGGTTAGTTTAAAAAAATCATGTTGCAATTTCTTACTTTTTTCACTAGTTTTTATCACAGGCTTCTTCTGCTATTTTTGAATTCATAACACTTATTCTATCATCCATAATTCTATAAAAACTTGAGCGCAAGATTCAAACATCATGCGCTATAGACAGCAATGGCATCCATGACACTGCACAGTACTGTTTGTGATTGGCCGGATTGGACTAGTGAATTTGATTTACACTGGTGTTGAGACTTAAACACTATTGTAATATAATTGAATATTCTGACCCATATTTCTACGTGAATAGAAAGATGGACTTTTTTTAATTTTATAAATACCAAGTTATTGAATATGATAAACGTAATAAGAGAGTACAAAAATATCAAAAATATATTATAGTGACTTATGCTCGTTTGATATGTATCGAAACAAATTATTTTTTAATTTTCAACAAACCATTGTCATAAAATACATTATTGTGGCTTATGTATAAGAAATAGGCGTATACTATCGCTAAGTTTTTTTAGATATATTAAGGACCAATATTTTTGTACTACATTGTATTTCCGTATCATTAACGACTACGCCGGCGCTCGTGGATAAATCAGTTCGGGAGGGTTTGCACCTCCGATTTATTTAACAAAAATCAATATTTAAGGCTAGCTGAGAGTTGTAACCTAATATTAGATAGCCTATACTATTCCTCGTGAGTCTGGCTATCATATAAAAAAATAATTTTTGGAATCCGACTGGTAGTTCCAGAGATTTAGCGTGTTTAAACAAACAAACAAAAAAACTTTTCTGCTTAATTATTTTAAGTATAGATTTTTGTTATTTTACTTACACAGTTTGCACATCACTTAATTCTTATAAAGCAATCTTATTATCATGTAAATATTAAAAAAAAAATCATAATATAAACACGCGATTTTATTTCTCCTCTTCATCGTCATCATTTATGTATAATGATGGAGGTTTGCCGTTGTGTGCACATCACACAAAAACCACTGGATAGATTTTGATCATTTACTAAATTATACTATGTACTTAGATACTTGGTCCTTCACTAAAAAGATATCACGATATCTTCTTCAAAAAATAATTCTGTAGTTGAGTACGGAGCCGCGGGCACAGCTTTTCTTTATAATAAAAATTAGATATCAGTAATGCGACCTTTCCCATGATGAACGTAGTAGGTATAGCAAGCAATTATAATAATGTCCGTGAAATGCAATTTGTTTACTCAACTATAGGATACGTACTTTGGCTGTACTATCTAACCCAAAATTCTCGATTTACAGTACAGACATCGGAATTTACGTTCTAAATCTCATGTGACCCTCATAAATAAACGCTTACCTACATCATTTTTAAGTGCGACATAAATATTAAATGGCGCTGTGTTCGGATTAAAGATGGCCGTTTTTACGTATGCGCGAGTACGAAGGGTAATCGATTAATGAGTTTATAAATAAATTGATCAAAAACTTAAGAATGCAGAATCTAATACTTTTAAATGTTTTTATTGTATGTTGCAAATTTTAGAAAAAATATTTTACAATTTGAGCGTTTGGCCACAATCTCGATGTTACTAAGTGTCTGTGTTGTCCAAGAAGCTAACACGCTAAACCCAGTGGGAGGATTGGCTCTCAAGTGCAGCCGTCGTACAAACAGATCTCTGTGGTTACATAAGCACCTATAGGTGCTTGAAGGTTGTAGAAACACACGAAGAATATTTCTTGGCGCATAGAGCATACGCTCCAGTGATAATTTAAAGTTAGGTAATAGTTACTTCATAACGACATTTTCAGTATTTAATTAATTGATTCGTAAAAAAGAAATTTCGCTATGGCTTTAGATTATAATCAATAATACATCTTTTTGAAGTATTGTTGTTGGTATTTTATCAAGCGTTATCGGTCATCTAATAAAATTAGGCGGCAACGTTTGCTCGGCGTGTGACATCACCGATATACATAACGACTTGATCGCTGGCTGACTAGAAAGTTCACGGGTTCTTTACACACAGTAAAAAAAATTGTATTTTTAACAGACTACAAAAAAAGGAGGAAGTTCTCAATTCGAATGTATATCTTTTTTATGGATGTTCAGCTATAAGTTCTTTGTTTATGAACCGATTTAGATGATTTTTTTTTCGTTGGAAAGGGTTCAGTATCCTTCGCTTTATGTTTGTGGGAGTGAACAAAATTAACATCTATGCCTATTCTTTGATTACACGTAGCGTTATGTGTATATAAAAATGGTTTGTCCCTTTCTCTTTATGACATAAGGATACTGAATTATATTTTTTATTCTCCCGCATGGGTAGGGTTTCCAAATTCAGTATCGTAGTATATTTTTCGGAATATGTTATGTAAATCTATACTTCTTTGGCGAAACAAAACAGAAATATGTAACTTCAAAATTTTTATCTCGCCTACCAATATAACATAATGTTGAAGTTAGCCAACAATTATATAATGGGGTTTTGGCCACAGGATCGAGCGTCGCTATTGGCTCGATTCCGCGGCTAAGTGTCCCCTGTCCTCCCCCCGGAAATCGGGTACAGTAGATCGTGCCGTGAAATAACCCTATATCCAATGCCCACTCTGAGAACCTTATAGATACGGCGCCATACATTTAAGAAGAAGCTGAGAACCTCCATAAAGTAATTAAAACAACAAAGACGCTTAAGGAAGGAGGTTCTAAAACCTTTCAAATACCTAAAGTTTTTTGGTGAGCAACAGTGCACATTGAATTTTTTTTGTTTTATTAAGGGTCGTGAGATTATTAGAATGGCCGTTATTTTTTAATATCATTTTAAATTTACGAATTTTTCACCAGTTGGGCTGTCCTAAATAGAGAGAAATTTGCAAAATGTGTGCGTTACCTCTCTACCTGTAGTAAGCAGAAAGAACAGAGCTCTTTTCTATCTTTGCAATTAATTTTAATTAACCCCCTTCATACATCTTTTGTTACTATTTCTATGGTATAGTAAGTTTGTTTTTATAATGCTATTTTAATTCTGTACTACATCATACAAGTATCTATATGCCAGACGCAAGTATTGATCCGGGACGCACAAGGTTCTCGTGATTATTATTGCTTCATTATAGAATGTCAGTGTGTGTCTGGTCATATGGTGAGTTCATTAAGAGTCTAACGTGATTTAACCAAATGTGCGATCACAAATACGCGTATGTGTTACCATTATAATGAAAAAGTATAGTAATCGTGGTTTTATTTAGCAAATTTTTTTTTAAAGATTTTTGTTTATGTTTATTTTAATTCAGATAGAAAAAAAAATTGAAACCATTTATAATAATTATGTTAATTTTAAATATTTATTGCACATAAATGTACAAATGTAGGACACCAAAAAACCAATATTAATATTTTTTTGGTTTTTCCATTGTTATCTGCTATATTTTTTTAAACTTAGTCTCATCTGATATTATTGGCGATATCGTCAAAGATGAGTAGCATGTTAAGTCAACACACGGATAAACACTTGGTGACAGGTTTTTATATTGAAATTGGTAGTTAGTTTGACAAACACAAGAAAATAAACAACGCACGTACTATTATAATTTTTTATTGGTATTTTATCTCTTATTGATACTCGAGCTTATTCTATATTCGAGGATATTATTCTAGGATTCGAACCCCTCTAGATGTTTTTGGATAGGGCCCCTAAGGCTAACAGTGTAGTCAGATCGAAAAAAAAAAACCTCTAGATCACCAAGACGACTAATCGAACTACCACTGTGCCGTGCCGCCTTTACTACAAAAGTATATTGTAAGATGTAGATTTAAAGGTTATACAAACGGTATGTCATGTCGGTCTGTTGTGCTAAACAGTTTAAAGTTCCGTTAATTTTATACAAGAGTAGGTACTATACCGTATATTATGACATATGTTACTTAGGGTAAGGTTAAAGTAGAAGGAAAATTGAAAAGATTTCAAAGAAATTCTTGACCTTATTCTGGGTTGTTTTTACATTCAGTTTCTACCAGCTTGGATCAACTTTATACTTCAGCTCGTTGGGATATCCTGGATTCTACTGCGATACGCATAGTATGAGCTATTCTTTTACACGCTCAACATTTCAACACGAATATTAACATATTCTTCTTTAGTAAAGCCGAATAAAATATATATAAGATGTCGGTAATAATAATAATTAATAAATTATTAATATTCAGATTTACCAGTATAAATATTCACTCTATTTAAGGAACTCGGAAGAAGAAATTTATAAGCGCTGTATTTTTTCCTTTAATGTTGAACTTTTCTATAAACATTAAAAATAATATAATTTTCTTTACTTTAATGTAGTAACATAATGAGTAATGACTAATGACTCTTTATAATATTAAAATGGTTTTTTTTTTTAATAATTAACTAATTACACACTAAATGCTTTTACAAATAAAGTAACAAACTCTCTACTTTTACTCAGAGATTTTAATGTTTTTACATTCATCAGAAAAAGTTTTCTAAATGTCTCTTAATACGTATATCCATATAATAAGACTCTTGTTTCCAGAAATAGTTGCAAAAGACAAAATCGAAATATCCCAACGGAATAAAGTTATCTTTATTTATAACAGTTTTTGAAAATACTTACGTTTCAAAATACTTGAAGCTTCCACTGTGTCATCTGTATCCTTATATCCTCATGTATATATATCATGTACTTCATTTAGTATCTTTTATTCTTTGGTATCTACACAAATGTTGTTTCTAAATATTTTTTTAAACAGTTACCAAAGCTACTACTGTATCGTAATTATCTAATATTCCTGTGTTTTTATACGTAGTTCAATAATTAGTGTTGTTGGTTCTTTCACAAATATTTGTTTGTAACGTAGGTAAGATTTATAAATAAATAAAAACTAGACATTTAAGCAGTAATTATTGTCGTCTCGTTTTCTTTAAATTATATTATTATTATTATATTGAGAATTCTTATAACTTTATAACCAATTGAAGAATTACATAAGCTTCCCGTGTAACAGAATTTCATAAAAATTAGTCAAGATGTTAAATCAAGACAAAAATACACATACATACAAAAAAAATAGTGTCATAATGATGATCCAGTGTCCTTTATAGTAATAGATGCCTATCAGGAAGTCAGAATAAATAAAAAATTACATGAACAAGCATACCAGATTACAGATACAGATTAGGCATTACAGATTTATTACCATAAATATATCTAACTTCCAAAGAAAAAACTATTTTCGGAGTCCATAGTTTAAAAAAATGGCCATACCACGTGAATCGTGTATCATGTATAAATTAAACTAATGAGCTGGTTCTGACGTTATTATATGTTCAACACGTTTTAAGACAGGTGTTAGGACTGTCTCAACAGGTTTAACCTATTTCTTATTAGCGATGAACTGTATTCAAGGTATGTTTTCGTTTGCACCTACCAAGCTACGTTCTGGCTGATTGAGTTATTCAACGGATATTACGACTAGAATCATCGTCTTGGTGGGAATCTTGAATATTCACTACGCGAACACAATTCTGTTCCAGGGCTGACTTTATAGGTTGTGTGAAAACGATGTGGTGAAAAGCCTGTCATAGTGATTCGCTTTTGCTTGTCACATTCCCGGATCAGCCTGTGCATATCCAGTGAAATTAATGAAGGCCGGCTGACAGCGGCGACCGTCGATGGATTCCGATCTTTCGGTGGTCGCCGTTGTGTTAGGATTGTACCGTGCTTAGTATCCGGGACAGTACCGTCAATTTGTCAAGCTACTATAAAAAAAATGACAATCTTCCAAGAATTGCTTCTTGCGTGAATGGTAGGCATTACTAAAGCCATAACTAATATGACCGATCTGACCTAAATTGGTCGGTCACGCTAAGCTATGGTTCAATTTTGTCCGCTCATCAAGCCCGATGCGATAAACGTGAGGTCGCTTAAACATAAGAATACTTTTGTGTTATTTTAAAGGTAAAGCTGTAAACGTGCGGTCAATACAAATACTCATAACTAGCTGTGCACCTCGGTTTCACCCATGTCAAATTTATTCGTGCAACTCTCTCACCGCGCCGTTGCCCACGCACCCGTGAAAGCCGGTCGAAAGTTATTTTGAGGCGATACTTATTACTAATTAAATACAGTTACATACAGGTTTTTGATTATTAACGCACTATTTTTTTGGCGTGAGTTATTCTACGGTTGTGTAAGTCAACCATGGATAAAGCGCAGCTTTTAACCGACTTCAATAAAAGTTCATTTTTCTTTTTCAGAAAGTACACTATCGATTTTTATTTATTACCACCTGTTTTAGTATATAAAAATTTTGGCAACTTTCCTTTATACATATGTATAACAATTTCATTTAATCTTGATTTTTGTCCGTTTGTTTTTTTACTTCTAATTACATAAATTTTTACATGATCTTTGTTATTCTTTTGAATGCTTTCATACGTTCAATGCCAGGGCTTAACAATAACCCTAATATCCATTTTTACTTGTTTGTACTTATGAGACAACTTTATATTAAACATATATCTTAGAGCTCTATATAGCGTTCGTATGGGGGGATTACCTCTGCTCCATTTCGCTTTAATACGCAGTTGTATTATAATATACTAGCTTGTACCCGCGACTACGTCTGCGTATTATTGGATTTTACCGACTTATCTCGGCACGCAACAAATCAACAGAAATTCAAAGATGGATTTATCACTATGTGTATGGTGGTCGCGATGTCTACCACCCCGCTATATTAATACATCAACACCGATTGGTCTCTAAACACGACAAACCAAAAGAAAATAACGGATGGGTTTGTCACTATTTGTATGGTGGTCGCGATCTCTACCACCCTGCTATATTACTGTATATACACCGACTGATCTCTGAACACGACAAACTAAAATAAAACCATAGATGGGTTTATCACTATGCGTGTGGTGGTCACTATCCCTACCACCCCGCTATATTACTGCATAAACACCGATTGGTCTCTAAACACAACAAATCAAAAGAAAACCTCGGAGGGGTTTGTCACTATTTGTATGGTGGTCGCGATCCCTACCACCCCGCTATATTACTGTATATACACCGACTGATCTCTGAACACGACAAACCAAAATAGAACCATAGATGGGTTTGTCACTATGCGTGTGGTGTTCGCGATCCCTACCACCCCGCTATATTACTGCAAATACACCGACTGATCTCTGAACACGACAAACCAAAAGAAAATCGTAGATGGGTTTATCACTATGTGTATGGTAGTCGCGATTCTTAACACCTGGCTTTATTACTCCATGTACACCGACTGGTCCCATAACTCGCCAAACACTAATGAAATCAGGGATGTGTTATATCACTCTATGTTTATGGTATTGTAATTATATGTCAATATGAATCCAACACATTAATCGTCCTAATAAAACTCAAAAATAAATGAAATCATGCCTGATTGTACCGCCTTGCGAGATGATTTTTCAATAACGCTTATTTCTTACCAAAAGCATAAGTATGAATTTTCATATACCTAATTTGAAAAATGTTGGGTTCTTTCTACGTACTTTCAACCCCTATTTTACCCCTTAAAAGTTTTATTTTCTCGACAAAAAGTAGCATATAATGGTCCTTTCCCAGGGTCCAGTCTATCTCCATACCATAATTCATCAAAATAGGTTCAAAGGTTTTAGGCGTGAAAATGTAATAAATGTAATATTAGTATGAATTATTTATGTTAGTAGGGTTGGTAACATTCTATAGTTGACATTTAAAAAAAATACAGTTATTATAGTCAAAGTCGTGAGTGCAAGGGTTTTTGAAGCTTACCTGCCTGAATATTGAATATATAAACATTACAGACTGAATTTTGATCGACAAGAACATTTCTCAAGCGTTCAGGTGCTGTCCTTCACCAAATTAAAATGAGTAAGAATTCACTTATAAAAAACTAAAATAACTTAGAAAAATCTTGAAACAGAGGCTTTTGAAATTGCGACCGTTGAAATGATATTCCGTACAACCGGTAAAAATGACATAATTTGATAGGTAATTTGTCTTTAATTGTTAGTTGTGGAAATAAGTGTGCGAATATTTCTGTAATAGCGATTGATGTAATTTTGGACCCCTGTCGTTTTTAATACATATTAACCTTTGTTTAGCCTTTTGTCGCTTCGAGCTGAAACTTTCCAATCCCTTACCGGTTTAGGTAAAGCTTTAATTAAAGGGAATGATTTAAGGGGAATATTATGCAAAGCCGTATACTAAAAGCAACGATCCAGAATCGAAAGCGATGACGCATTGAAATCCACAATAATAATAATTAGAACGGATCTTTATTTATGGGAGCCGTGTGAATTTATTTATTGTTTTACAATTTTATTTATGGGCGTTCGAGTAACCGAGTCGAATTTGAGCCCCAGTATAATACATTCTCAACAAACAATACCTTTTCTTTCAAATGAGTATTAATGTTTTAGCATATGGCCAAAATCTCACCTGGTATTTATTGACGACGTGGCCCAAAATGGTAACACGCTAAAAGCCTAGTAGGAGAACTTGCTTTTAAGTGCAGCTGCTGGAACACACCTATAGGGCTCCTTGGCAACAGATTTTCAAATTAGGCGTGTAAGCGAGTCAGGTGGGAACATCCATCGTGCTATGGTTTCATTACAATGTTTTCTTGATCGAAAGCTCAGGCTCATTGCTCGATCGGCGCCGTGTCTGTACAAGCTACCACTGAACGATCATTGCTTGAAATTACAAAAGACCCTATTTTGTTGCGTTGGCTACCAAGGTACAAGCTGTAAACACTACACAAAGATACACCGCTATGCGTCGCTCACTTTACAACCACGATAAAAATTTAATATTAAGTCTAAATTCCTGAAATTAAACGTAAATTACGAGTTTATTTATACTACAATTGATTTTTTTAACCGACTTCAAAAAAGGAGGAGGTTCTCAATTAGAATGTATATTATTTTTATGGATGTTCAGCGATATTGCATCGGATTTTGAACTTCGATGATACACCAGTGCTAAAGAAGAAATGTCGTGATTGCAGTTTTACGGTAAACCTAAATTTCGGCACGAACTAAAAACTTCTCATGTTTTGCAGATGTGAAACATCTTAGTGATTATACAAAAAAAAGAACACCGTGTGATTGGGAACACGACAAGCCTAAAGGAAGTATGTGTAGATGTTTATTTTATTACTATGTGTACGGTGGTCGTGACCCCTACCACTCCACTTGATTGCTGGATAATGGATATACACCTAATACGACAAACCAAAAGAAAGTCGCTGTGAATATGTTTATTTTATTATTATTATATTTATGATGGTCGCGATCCCTACCAACCCCTTTGAATCTATCCATGTTTAAACATGAAACTTTGAAATGATTCAGTTTGTCTATTAAAAAAAAAACGATCTCGGCTCTACACCGCCAACAACCGGTCTGACCCGCCGCATTAGATGTTTCACGTCAAAAATAATGATTTGGCTTGTTAGCCTCAACACGCAAAGTTTCCTTGACTAAAGTCAAAAATAAATACAAGCTATATTAATATAGTTACTTCTAAAAGTATGTGCAAATATCCGAACATCGTGAGTTCTGAACAAGTGCGCATTTACAGTGAAGCAAAGGTATCGGGGCCTTTTATTGTCTCCTCGTAAAACGTTATACTACCGCTACGCTCTTACTACATTGTGTAACATACAGGTTAAAAGCACTTATATGTACTTCTCTCTGACGCATATAATCTTGTTAATCTTAATTCTACTAAATGTTGTCGCATGACCATTATCCCTAAATATTACCATAAAAATATTTAGTATATTTTAATTTTTTATATTATGTATACGTGTTTAAGATGATACGGTAATATTCTGTAATAATGGAAAAAGTCGTACCGCATATTATTGCGTATTTAACTTAAGTCATATTTTTTTGGCAAATTTCTATGTTACGAAATATTTTTGGTGTTTAAATATTTATGTTTATATGTATTATATTTTATGTTAATAATGGCACTCGACGTTAGTTATTAACCTTATCTATCATACCTAAACACATCATGCCATTAGAAGTGATTGTTGAGTCATTAGTCATTATATAGTTTTCCTTCATCGGAAAATTAATTTATAATTTATATAATTATAATAAATTTTAGCAAACAGTGCTTTTGTACAAGGTGTCCAGAAAGGGTATCGGGTATTTGTAAGTTCAATGAAACAAAAATTATTTGTATGCAATAAAAAAGTTTATTGTTTGTTATTAGCATATGAATTGGAGAATTATTTGGAAAAGATGATGTTATCCAAATGATGACCGTTACGTTGCTGGCACTCTTCTAAACGGAAACGAAGATTGGCGATAACACGTTGACACATAGCTATCGATATTGCTGCGATTTCTGACCGGATGTTTTGCTTTAACTGGGTTAGATTCGTCGGTTTGTTTTGATAAACCTTACTTTTAAGGTATCCCCATGCAAAATAGTCAAGCGGGCTAAGGTCGGGGCTTCTGGGAGGCCAGTTGATGTTACCCCTTCGCGAAATGACTTTATTAGGGAATAATTCGTTAACAACTTCCATTGAGTCATTTGAGGTATGGCAAGTGGCCCCATCTTGCTGGAACCACGTTCTTAAGTTGAAACCTGCAAACTCCTGCAACTCTGGGACCAAAAAATTTCGCAACATATCGCAATAACTGTCACTATTCACATTAATTGCTCGGCCTCTTTGATCTTCATGAAAATAAGGACCAATTATGCCTTTAGCAGACATAGCGGCCCAAACAACGACCTTTGGGCTATGCAGGGGTCGTTCATGCTTTCGTCTCGGATTCTCCACTGCCCAGTACCGACAATTCTGCTTATTTACATGACCATTCAGGTGAAAATTTGCTTCGTCACTGAACAGTATGTTGTTAAAGTTGTTAAATCGCTGCAGCATTTCGTTCGCAAAATTCAGTCGATTAGCATAGTCCGTATCCTTCAATTCTTGAACCAATTGAATTTTATAGGCTTTTAGATGTAAGTCTTTCTTTAAAATCGAATGTAAAGACGATTTTTTGATGTTCAACGCTTGGCTTCGCTTTCGGATGGATAAAGACGGATTTTGACGAACCGACGCCTCAACTTCTTCAATTGTTTCTTCATCGCGAACTGAACGAGGACGACCAGAGTTTTGAATTTTAACTGTCGCACCTGTATTCTCGAACATCCTGATCCATTTCCTAATGATCACGTCACTTGGCGCGTGGCGTGTACGATATTCCGCACGATAGAGACGTTGAGCAGTCACTATTGAATCACCATTACGATAATACGCTCGTACGCAAAATGCGCGATGCGTCCCCGAGTACTGGTCCATCGTGACTAAAACTCCACACAATGGCGGACGCCACGAACCCCTCCCCGCACCCTTTAGACGCCCCGTTTCGAATATGGCGCGAAAACAAATACCCGATACCCTTTCTGGACACCTTGTATTAGATTCATATTTGTCCACTTTCTTGTTATAATAAGTAGTTAGACCTCACTTTTGTTTGTAATGTATTATTAGGAAAGTCATAGAATTTTTTCTGGTTACATTCCTTAGTACGTACCACGTTAAGTTCCTAAGGTACAACTATCACTGTAATTTACTATTAAAAGAATTATCTACGTCTTATTATCGTGAACATGTGTTTGTAGATTTGTTACTACCTCCGCGCTGTTGTGAGCAGCTGTTTTATTCCTAATGGCGGTCCTCGGCTGCGTCGCGATCGGTAGACTGAGCAGCTGACAAACGACGGTCATTGAATGAATACCGGTAGTGAGTCATCGGCATGTCACGTTGTTCTTGGTGCGGGTACGATTGTCAAAGATTATGATATGCATACAGAGGTGAACGTGTATATAATTTTAATTATTAGACGAAGCTTCCATCTATTTTCTCGTTATATCACTGTAGATTTTTTTATTATTATTTGATAAAATACTTTTGCCTTGGAAATTTTTATCTTTTTTCAGACTTCGTATATTTAAAAAAAATGATTTAAATATTATATTATTATTTCATTTTCTTAAATCTGCCTTAAGTTTTGACTTTTACAAAACATGGTTACATTTTATAAGTTTCTTTTAATAATCATAATTTTATTAAGGGATTCTTATCCCCAAGGATTTACCAGTTCCATCATAGCTTATACATACTATGTACTTACCAACAAGAACTATAAACTAAAATAAACCTATTAATAAGAATATGCCAAATTATTAGAAAGTTAATTAAAAAGATATGCATCCGATGTTGGTTCTGCCACAATGCTGTGATGCACATCCCAGAAGTAAAAAAATATTAATTTCTTTCCTAATTACATATCTTTTATTGCCTCTTACACTATTTTATATATATAGATTTATTAGTGGATAATTAGTAATTGTTATTATTACAGTGGTGTCGTCGTATATTATCTGACAAGCGCATTAGTGGACCATTTATGGTGTGCGTCCTAAAACGGATTATAATGCTTTTATAGTGTGGTGTAATGCCAGGTCTGTACATTTTCATATTATATTCAATGCTTCAATACTTAACAATAACAAATTGATAATGTAATTAATAACTTACATTGAAGTTGTACATTTTAACAACGTACATATTTTATCAATGTAAACCGGACCTTATTATTTTGTCTGATATGATACATAACTATCATTTCATGTTTTTCTTTTCGTTACGCGATAACAAGTAAATTACTTAGCTATACGAACAAAACTTTTTTCTAATATAAATCATTATCATTGTCATAATTTTATCAATCACGTGCACGCTCGATAAACTGTCGATTTTTCTATTTTATACTAATCGAAAGAATCACCCGGACTATCTACATAGATGTTTTTGATTGTTTTGAAGTAGTTTGTTATACATATATGTATATAATATATTTGTACTATTCGATACAATAAATAGCATTTAGTTTAGATGTATTTTCATCCAATATATAAAAAGTACCTATCAAGATTAATTATTATTCCTTGATATTTACAATCGTAGGTTTGTAATATGTCGGGACTGCCAAAATATGCAACACTGATACGGAAAAAAATATTTACCCCCGCCTTAGGTAATAAAAAAATAAGATTATCTATGGCCTACGAACTGTTGCTGTAAATCTATAATACCTCCTGTACAACTACTTAACTGTAGGTAAGAATCATATGATCATACACTCGGCTTAATAACTCCTGTGTTACCTCCCTATGAAATAACATGAGCTAAAAATGTTCAACTCCGAAAATAAATCGTAAAGTTAAAGAATCGATATATTGGATAACATCAATTTATTACAACGAATAAAAGCATTGATGTGTTTTCAAAGTGGACACACCCCTGTATCGAACAAGTATTCGATGGTAAGCAACGCGCCAACCATCGCGAATAAGAAATCCTTTTGAATTTTCTAGGACATAATATAATAATTATATTTTATTTTAGTAGATTAACTAAGCTAATTTAACATTTATTCGGTATCAATAGGTTTCGAAATTGTGACCCGATATGTTGTTTGATGTTTAGGTATCAACGCCGGATGTAAAGAAAAATAAATGTATAAATTCTTAATGCCTTTGTCAACACTGAATAGTTTATCTGAGAACGTTTGTATGACGTAATCGTTAAAGGTCGCTGCCACAAAATAGATAGGTACAGAAAGTTAACTGCACATAACGTGCGATAACGACGCACGCACACACATAAACACGTACATAGGTACAAGGATCTCGGATCAAGTTGGTCGAACGCCAGTAACTAGTGTCTACGCTTCTCCGATATGAGTATTGTTGTTATGTGTCTGACTCTAGGTTCTGAATTAATAATGATCTTTTATCAAAATAGTTGTGTACTTGTTTGTATAAATTAAATATTACATTTAACCAAAATTAACGTTTTACTGTAACCTATTGATAGATTTTTATTTATTACAAATCATTGTACTTAATTAATTTATAAATATCTGGGCGACCGAGCTTTACTCGATAGGAAGAAAAACACCTATGTACGTAAAATAAATAGGATGCCAACTCTAGTTAGCTCTTGCTACAGTCGAGCGTAGCCCGTAGGTAATTAAATTCAAAGTCGACCGGAGCCGTCTTTCTCTATATATATATTCTGTGTAGGTATACTGAGAGATAGACCCGACTGCGACTCTTTGTTAGTACAATATCATTTACACAAGAGAGGTCTGTGTTTCATTATGATTAGATGAACAAAGCTTGTGTTAATTTATCTATAAAACCTCAAACAATTTGTTTATTGCGAAAGTTATACAGATGAACACAGTAAAAATAGTAAATATACCTACCAGTGTGTACTTATGTACGCACGTAAGAATTTATACTTTCATAACTAAACAAAAATAACTAAAAAAATGTATACCGCGTGCCAACAACATGGTGAAGTTAACCGTCAATGATAATAATGTAAATTCATTTCAATTTGATTAAAATAAAGTTTATATAAATACTGTAATTTTATTTTTATACAATAATCTATACATATATACAATTAATAAAATTGGAAGTGTTTTTAATGTCAAAATAACAGTTTTTTACTAATGCATAAGTAAGTATATACGATACTTATAACAAAACACCAATTTTTAAAATTTTTGCCTGCCTGTCTGTCTGTTTGTTCCGAGTAATCTCCGAAGCGGTTGGATCGAGTTTGACGGGACTTCTTTCACTGTTGATAGCTGATGATATAGGGAGTAACTTAGGCTAATTTTATTTTAGAAAAAAGAATTAGGGTTACGCATAAATAAAAAAAAAACTAGTCATGGTGAATCAATTCGGGCTCTTAAATTGCTTATGCTGAGTAAACCATAAGAGATAGAGCAAATTAATGTACTACGTAATTATAGGCATTAAAAAGACCTACAAAAAAGTCCGGCAGAGTATACATCTATTTTCTAAGGAACACTCACAATATTCATTTTTGTCTTTAAAATAGTCGGAAGCGAGGTGCAAGATTCGTGCGGGCATTCTGTAGTCCACGGGCACAGCTAGTTATACATTAAAAAGTTAGTAAAATGAATACCCAGCTGCGCAGGAGCATTGTCTTGCTGAGTGTGTTCTGAAGAGCTGTTCAATCTATTTACCGCCTCTCCTTACCACAACAGAACTACACGCTGGGCTTCGGAGTAACAGTTTTACGGGTACCTCCACCTCGGCACGAACTAAAATGTTCTCTATGAACTTATCTTTGTCGTACCGTGAAGCCGTGGAATCTTCTGTCGGCCAGTGTGTTCCCTCCTTCTTATGACATCAGGTCCTATAAACGTAACGTGAAGAAGATATATTTATGCAGACCGGCATGACAGCGGCGACCGCCGTTGGATTGTCGATCTCTCGGTGGTCGCCGTTGTGTTTGGATTGGGCTGTGCTTCTTACCATTAGTATTATGTATTTTTCATTTATTAATTATTGTCATTATTATTATTTGTTTATTATTATTATTGTTGAACATACATTTATTGAAATGAAAACTTCTTTAGCATCGTTGTGATTTGAAAGTCGATGAAATGAAAAAACGAAAGCGACAGTAAAAATAAACAGACACATAAATTCATAAGATTTAACGTGGGAGAAAATGAGATAGGAGAGTTTTAGGCAATGGTAAAATGGTACAAAAGAGTTTGATGCCACGCAATAATGAATTTTATTACCTCGCCAAAAAGGTACGAAACAAAAACTTTTTAGACAACACTTATGACATTCTGTTACTGTTTGATATTGTGTTAGGTTACCATGGATATTTCAAATGTGCATTAATTGAAAATGATATTCTGAATAATGATTGTGAGTACTTGTATGTACATTTTCATAAACTTTAAATTAGTATGTATTTTATCATTTCCTGAAAAAAAAAATATATATAGATGTGAAGGTTTCAATTCTACCACTTGTGAATTGCACACATTTTTTTTAATTGTAAATAATATTTATTTCGTTCTTAATCTTGACTTTCATAAAGAAGTCAGCGTATCCAATTGCATCGTATCATTCGCTTTCGCTGTAGGATTTTCAAGACCCCATTACAACTGCGGCGGCGACTATTCGATATTCGTGTTTCAGCGGTTGCCATTACTCTCCTTACACCTAAACTATAAACTACCAAATTACAGTAAAAAACAATTAACCCATTAACTTTGTGTTGTGATTTCGAAATATTAACAGAGATTTTTTGGAATATTTAAAAGGTTTTTTTTTTATTATTTTTGAGGCAGTTTTTTTGTTTTATATTGTAATAATTTAAATTTTATGTTATAGTAGATTTTACTCCTAAATGTTGTTTACACAGCGTACTTAAAGTGTTTTAAGCACGTAGGTAGTATCTATTCTAACTATACTTGGGTTCACGATAACTTTATTATTAGGGATGCTTACATTTAAATGAAACGATCGAAGTCGAGTTGAGCTTTGAAATGGGTTATTATAATAACGTGCGCTGAAACAAATAATATGTAACTCTTAATGTATTTACAAAATATAATTATTTTACACTCTAGCATTTGAGCAAAGGAGAAACTGACAAGTAATTAAGAACTAAAATTAATTAACATGTTAAAACTGTACTTTTTAGAGTTCCGTACTTCAAAAGGAAAAAGAGACCCTTATAGGATCGTTTCGTTTGTCCATCTGTCTGTTCTCTCTCTCTCTTTCTCAGTAACGCGTGGAGGTATCAAGTTGAAATTAATGTCAAATACTCAGGTTTGCGATCCCTTGGAACTGAGAAAAAAATCAAACTTCTAAGTCAACGTAATCAAAACATACGGCTGTTTATGTAGTATATTATTTTAACACTCGCAAAGGAAATAAAACCCTGTAAGGTACTTCCCGTTGATCTAGAATCATGAAATTTGGCAAGAAGTAACGTCATAAAGCACAAGAATAGGATAAAATCCGAAAACTGTACATTTGTAGTTGAATCACAAAAAAAATCTTTCAACTTATTTGCAGTTGGTAAACTGATCGCGTCATGTATCATGTATGGTGAAAACAATTTTTTATCTTAAATTATAAATCAGCTCCACCTGTCGAGTGTAGGTGGTATCATTATAAGAATCATCGATACAGTATGAAAAAAGTAACAAATTGTTTTGTAAATGAATAAAAGAACGTACATTCGACCTGCGAAGACGTCGATTTCCCGAACTGGGCCTCTTTTTCACATTGTTTTTGTTGGCATTTCATTATTATCAAAACAGTACAACGCCCGCCATTTATTGGTGAGTAGTTAATAACATATCTGCACTTGATGCTCATTTTTTTGGCACAACACCATCTATCGGTGAAAAGATGAAAACACCTTTAATATATAAATATTAATATAATTAAAATTTAATAATATAATAATTTATTACTGACCATAGTATTTAACAGAAAAATTAAATTAAAATATAGTTTAATATGGGTTGTAGTAGTAGACAATTCTTAATCATTTATACTGGTATGTAATGTTATTTAAAAATCTGAAAATACATTGAGATATAAATTCATATTGTTACGTTACAAAAGTATTTAGATTTTGTTCGATAAATACGATTATTATAGAGGTAAAGTTTATTTCGTTATGATGCATTATTTTTTACAAAACTGCGAGCATAGATCGAAATTGATTTCATTAAAACCATTTTGTATAAATAGTTATTATTTATCTATACTAATATTATAAAGCTGAATAGTTTGCTTGGTTGAACAAGCTAATCTCAGCAACTACTGGTTCGAATGGAAAAAGTATTTTAGTGTTGGATAGCCCATTTATCGAGGAAGGTTATAGGCTATATAACATCACGCTACGACCGATAGGGGCTGAGCATCAATGAAAAATGTTGCAAAAATGAGAGAAATTTATTCCTTCTGAGAGCTTTCGTTGCGTGCGCTGCGTAAATGGCTAAAGATACGCAACAATTGTGTGTCGGAATTGTTTCTATTAAAAAGTTCTAAAAAAAGTCGTCGATAGCATATGTCTATCTTTTAAGGTTTACTCAATATAACCTTTTTTATGGTAATAAAATTTGTTCTAAAACAATCCATTATTTGCGAAGGTGTTTTCATAAACCTGGTGTTAATCCTTATCAAAATGAATACTTTCATCATCACAAGTATTTAATTTGAACAAAATTGCCCTTTACATTAATAGATTTAAATGAATATTTTAGGAGACATCACAGTTTTAAAATAACTCCGCAGCAAAATAAAGATTAAGTACCGCGCGCACATTTTTATTTTACGAAATGGTGTGGGACGTGGGCGGTACCTTTAAATGTATCTACGACCCACTCTCTCTAAACCTTTGCTCTCTTTCTGTTATGTGACACAGACGAAGTTGCGCGGGTCAACTAGTATCAAATAAAACAATCATTCACACTTAACATAAACCGGAGAACGCTTTAAATTTAATACAAATGATTAATAATTTTATTACAACACGAGCTGTGCCCACGGTTTCACCCGTGTTAATTTTATCCGACAAACACCGCGGCGCCAACGTATATTCTATTATAATTGTTCTTCCCGCGAGTACAAATTATTTTAATTTTTCATTATCTCCTAAACTATGTGTTCAAATAGCATACTTAATAGCCACTAGCATAATTTAACTTCATAAAATGGTCTTTATGATGAAGTAACTTTTGTTTGTAAGGATTAATATGCCATATCTAACAATAATGCTTATAAAGAACTTTTTAATTTTCAACAAATCTTTGTCTCAAAATACCGTATTGAGGTTATGTATATGAGATAGGCATATGCTATCGCTGACTTTTTTTTAGATGTACTAAGGACCAGTATTATTGTAGAACGTTGTATTTCCGTATTATTGACGATTACGCCAGCGCACGCGCTTAATGCAGTTCGGAAGGTCTCGACTTCCAACTTACGTAACAAAATTTTTTTTGGCTGTCTGAAAATTGTAGCCTAATCTTAAAACGACTATACCATTCCTCGGGAGTCTGGCTATCATATACAAAAATAATTTTTCGAATCCGACTGGTAGTTCCAAAGATTACCGTGTTTAAAAACAAACAAAAATCTTTTCCGCTTTATTATATTAGTATAGATTTAGTTAAATTTATAATAAAATGTTTATTTGATTAAAATTGTACTTTTTTAAGTAGTTTTATTTGTTCCTTTGGATGCTATATTATACACTTGTGGTTATATAATTAAGAACGATTTGAAGTACCAGATTCTTAAAACCTAAATCATGTCATGTGTAGTCATGTGTTCCTTCTTAGAAGTTACTAGTTATGTTATGAAATAGCCACATGAATAGAGCAAACGGGATTAAAAATATAAAATTTTATTTATTCTCCATAGTAACAAATTCGAATAGTTATGAAGCTGAACAAATAATTAAGAACAATTTATTAAACTGCTCGAGAGTTGTTTAATATGAAATTTAGATTAAATAAATTACATTCGTTAAGAAAAAAAGCAATTTAATACATTTTATACTAAAAAGATAATTTAGTAGTATGTTCATGACCTTTAATTACTGCTTTACATCAGCGAGGCATTGAATCTATGAATCTATCTATTTTTGACAATTCGCAAGAGAGATAAAGTTCCGTTCTTGTAAGAAAACGTCGTACAGCTCTCATATATTGCCACACTGTTGATTTGAAACCTTTTTCTTGGTTTCGCAGCAAAGATGAGCTCTATTGGGTTTAGATCTGGGCTGTTAGCTGGCCAGTCTAAGACAGAAACTAATTGCAATGAGATAAATTCCTCAATGGTGCGTGCAGTATGCTTTGAGTAATTGTCGTGGTGGAATATCCAAATAACCGGAAGCACGTCTTCATCATAAGGTAACATTGTTTCTTCCAGTATATTTTTGTATTGGAATTGATTCATATTCCCTTCTATCAGCATAACAGGTCCAACACCGTGTCCAGAAAAGCATCCCAAATTTTCACATTTCCCCCACCAAGTTTTAATGTCACTTTTGTGTACTTAGAGTCGAATGCTTTATTCGGAGGGCCTCGTACATATAGTTTTCCATAAGAACATACCATGTTTATTTTTGTTATGTCATAAAAAGGAACATTTTTCCACTGTCTAACTGTCCAGTTTTCATACCTTCTTGCAAATGCAAACCGGGCTTGCCTCTAAGCATAGTATCAACATGGGCACCTTTGTTGCTATCTTGTCATACAACTTTTCATCTACCAAACGCCTTCGAATAGTGCGTTCCGAGATGTCTGAAGGGTTGTTTTCACCAAAATATTCTTTTCTCAACTCATTAGACCCTTTAAAAGTATTTTGTTTTGCCAAACGAACGATATTGATAAACGACGAGATGATTTTCTCTGTTTAGGTATACGCGGAACATTTGAAGTAGTTTTTTGATATTTGGCAAAATGCTTCACATCATGAAAAACCATTGTTTTTGAGCATTGCAAATGGTCGACTATCTTTTTATACGACCAATTCTCGCAAAATTTTATTAATATTTTCCTTGTAGATTTAATACAACTTTTATTTTTGTCCATTGTTTTCATATGAAGCAATCACCTTTAAGACTTTTACAGCACTAAATGGCGCCAAAATTATACGAATAGAGACATAAAAATAAAATATTCAGCGTTCTTAATTATGTGACTAGCTAATAAGTAATACTAAGTTCAGATCGAATGTATAAAGTTTATTTATTTATTTTTAGCCAATCACGTGTATCAACAAATGTACCGCTAGTATGGAAAGTTTTGCGATACTGAGAGAAATACAAAAAAATACATGCAATTAGTTTTACTTGTTTCGCTTGCACGGCTCGTGTATTAAGATCACAGTTCAAACATAACTAACCACATACATATATTGATAACAGTTGTTAAATTGGGATAAAATGTATCCTATGTATCTCTGGTCATAGAGTATCTCTGTGCCAAATTTCATCCAAATCCGTTCAGCCGTTTTTGCGTGATTGAGTAACAAACATCCAAACTTTCACATTTTCTTATAATTAGTAAGATAAGTCGCAAGGTTTATGTAAAATATGATACAATTTAGAAATTCTGTTCACAGGAGAGTAAAACTTAAATTGATAAGGAATGTAAAACGGAACGTATTTATTTAATCTATTTTAAGAAAGAGGATGTACGAAATGTTCAATTTAGTATCCTTAGATTATTATGAGGGATAGTTTGACATTGTCAAAAGCCCCTAAACAAAAATAAGGACAGAATTATGGTCGTCACACGCATTTCGTGTTCGGATATCGAACTAGCAACTTCTTAGATGTATATCTATCTATGTTAAGACTTTATCACAGCCTCATTAAGTTTGTAACTCGATGTTATAATATTTTAAGAACAAACGTATGTATAAATATACCTTATTTATATACGGTTAATGGTCAATGTGTGTTTTTGCGTAATTCGAATATTTTTCATATATTAAAGAGTTTTAACAAAGCAAAAATAGTGGCTCTCTTGTTAGAACTGACTAGGCCAGTTCCCTAGCAAAATGTACCAATGTTTCTAGTTATTACTTATAATTAACTTCACCTTGTGCACAATAACCAAACTACGTCACGTTAAATGCCATCAATATTACATAGTTAGGGTCAAATTACAATTTTTTAATATAAATATTGTGATAAGCGATATTGCAGTTATGTTACATACAGGATAACAATGTTGCCATAAAATGGATTCGCTAAAAGAATTAATGAATAGAAACGTAGGAAATCGTAAAATATTACGTCAAAGTGAGTGAGAATTCTGGCCGCTAGCCAGTCTGGAGTGGCGTCCAGCGACCGCCTGTTTAATTGCATATGATGAAAATAAGCAATAATGGATTCTAAAGAGAAATAAATAAAGATGAAAAAAAGTTGACAACTCTGGTAGACGGACACACTGAGTTTTTCAGACGCGATCAGAATCAGCTGTTGCGAAATACGTAACGTAAAAAACAAGAACCCATTAAGCTATTAGGTAAGTAATACGTCATATTTACAGAACTTTCCGTAAAAAATTCAAAATATTATGCTTTTTAAAAAGTTGATTTATAATGGTTTGTTTATCTTTGCCCGAAAATAAGTTAATTTTTTTTTGTAAATCTTAATAATATTTTTATACACTAGCTGGGCGGACAGACGTTGTTCTGCACTTTTCGGTTTTTAATGGCCTGACCACAGCGCCACTTATCTGCAGTGTAATCACTAAAATACACTTTCAGTAATAGGCAAAAAAATGGCAAATTTATTTTCTAGATTATAAAAAGACTGAGTGTCGTTTTTCATCTTGGTAATTGTTTCGCTACGAATAATTTAAAAATATCGTGGTATAGACTGGTCGATAGAGAAAAATTAGCTTTCGCATTGTCTATGAAACTCAAAATCAATAAATTTCACTTAACCGTCTTTTAGTGATTGAACGGCAGCTATCGGATCGTAACATATCTATAAACCATCGTCCAGATAAGACAAATATGTTATGTAAATATGAGCTCAATCGGTCAAGTCGTTTAGAAGCTACAGAATCACTAACAGATCCACAGAAAATTTTTATATATAAGAAATTATATCAATATTTAAGGCCTCCTGTCCGGCAAAAAATATTATTATTTTTATGAGAATTAGATCCCTTAAGTAATAAAGTGTTAACTTCTCAAATACGTTCTCACGGTGTTAGATCCTCGTAGAACATAAAATGACACCTTTTGCGTAAAAAAAATATGTCGACATTTTCACACCAGTTATAGTTAACCTCTCAGTATAACTATTGGACAAATCTTCAATATACCTATAGTTCTTTGGTTTAATATACCCAGCCAACGTGTTCCCTCCTTCCTATGTTAATGGATCCTTCAAATGAGACTTGAAGAGGTATTTCAGCTGACCGGCATGACATCGATGACTGCCGATGAAATCTGTATCACAGATACATATATCTACCATTGTTTTTGGACTGTAACGTATAGTAATTTTGCCCAATTGGTATATTAGAAAAATAAATAGGATTTTCTAAGCTTTATAGTCGGTTCCAAATGAACTTTGAAGAATACAAATCGAACGTTCGTATTCAGAGCGGCTCGCGGCAATGTAAAATTTCGAAACATAACGGGCGCACAGTCTAGTAGAGGTCAATGCGATCGAG
The DNA here is from genome assembly GCA_033032175.1 of Saturnia japonica. NCBI lineage: Eukaryota > Metazoa > Arthropoda > Insecta > Lepidoptera > Saturniidae > Saturnia > Saturnia japonica. The sequence continues at coordinate 5,248,700 of CM065331.1, forward strand.
TGGTTCACAGACGAGAATGGGCAATGAAAGAAATGATGTAATCGTTTCCATGAACGCTGTGGCGTTTGGCTGCACCTTGATTACCTAAGATATCAAGTATGCGTCGTTTGATTACTCCAGGAAGAAGAATACTTATTTTCTTCTCGTCTAACATTAATTTAAATTCCACCGCTTTTAACGCAAAGATACTCTTGCTGTCATGATGAATTCAGTTACAAAATATTTTAATTAAACAAAGCTTTAAGTTACACGTTCAACTTAATAATAATAATTTAAAAAAAAGCTTGAAACCAATCACATGATTACCGTCGACAGATAATAATTTAAAATAAACTTGAAACATGACTTCAGTTGAATACTATTGTTGGCGGGAAAAGGCAAATGCATTAGCGAGTTACCTGGTGTTCCACGAGTCTAGGTTGAGCCGTCTTGGACTATACAATAATCCGACTAACACGACAACTGTACTTGACATAGATATTTATGTCAATCGGCTGTCGTCTTCGTAATACCAGTGTTGCGGACAGCGAGCAGGGCGAGCGAATAACGATAGTCTAATAGTATAGAATGAACAAATAAATGAAATAATACGTGTTAGGAATAGATATAATAATATGAACTGAATATGTGTATTTTAAAACGATTAGAATAAGAATATAGCTAGTTGTAAGTTTAAATGTATAAATTTCACTAGTAGTAAGGATGAACCATGCCAGACTCGGAACATCTGGCATGGTGACTCATGGTTAGCATCGCTCTGCGGAGAGCGCGCTCATTGGCTGAGCGACGCCCCGCACGGAATCCATCGCACAACCGGTTGCGAGGTAAAGGGCGAGGTTAAATATAGCGGAGAGGGCGGCAGTACTACGATCAGTTCGAGAAACACCACAACAGCAACAACAGCAAGCAGCGAATCTACAAGCAAACTACAGTCAAGAACGTTATTAAGAAACCACATTGTTACTACGAACTACTGTAACTTTGTAAGAAACAAGAATAAAACAAGCGCTATTAATTTAGCACACATTAAAATATTGTGGACGTCTTTTTATTCACAATAACCAGCTTGGTAATATCAAGGTATAATAGTGAAACTGGCTCGCGTGTCTCGAGAATTCGAGTCGACACGTCACATCCATGCTAAATAAAACTGATAAATTCTCATTCTTTTGTATTTCGAAGAGGTATTCCCATTTACATTTCGTCACGTAACGTCATTCGTCTTGTGAAGTCACTTCGTCCCCGAGTCGTGTAACTTTTTGTAAAAATAACATGGGGATGCCAATGAATTTTATAAATCCCTAGAAACGCCGTGCTGTACAGTGAGAGTGGGAACCATGTATTATTTAAACCTGATATGATGATGATGTTTTTAAAAGTGACGTATTGATTAACATGATTAAAATTGTAGTAATGTTATCTAATGAATTTCGTGTTTATTATAAATTAACGTTTATCAAAAATAAAAGTACCTGCAAAGAGATATCTTAGTCAATCTATCTATCTCGCTTACTCTTTTAAGGGTTATCAGACTTGGGCGCTGTTGTAATAACATTAAAATAAAATTGACAACATGTCAAAGAGGAATGGAGAGGAGAGTGATGGGTGTCACAATTAAAATACCGTAAAAGAGCAAAGGAAATAAGGTTATTAACAAAAGTGTAAGATATATTAAAGAAAATCAGGCAATTGAAATGGCAATAGGCGGGACACAATATGACAAGAGATAGCAAGATAAAATGGACAATAAACGCGGGATAGTAAAACGATGGATAGATGGCATCAAAAGAAAATTAGAGCTACAATGTGACCAAGAAAAGAATCAAAAGAGGATAGATAGTATGGAAAGAGCTGGGTTACGTTTCACGTGACACGCTGACTACCAACGGGGCACCATGATATGTACCTAAACAGAAAGAAAATTATTGTTTTTATATATTTACTATCAGCAATAAAGGTTTAAAGTGAGTGTGTAATGTCACCAATTTATTTTTGTACGTTGTGATTTCCGCGTCTCCCGTGACTCGCACTTCATCAGCCAAGTTATTGTGGTAGAGTTTTAGTTGTCTATTTAAAAATTAGAGGTTATTAGCGCATTTAGGGAATCTGTCCAGTTTGTACATACCATGTCATCTATTATATAGAGTGTCCTATAAGGAATGGACCAACGCTATGATGGTGATAGAGGTGACCTGATCTAATAGAAACACTAAAAATTTATTGTCCTAGGCCTAGTAGTTTAAAAGTTATGATTTTTTTTAATGTTATTTTGAAATTCTCCTGTGAACACAAAATGTAAATTTTAAATAAAGTAATAATAAAAATTATATTTTATTTGTTTAAGTGATTTAAGAAAATATGTATCTTTATAATCAAAATGTTATTCTTGCTTAATTATTGGTATAACATAAAAATAAAAGCTAAAACATATGCAAAATTTAATTGACCAAATATGCAATGTGATATTGTAATGAAGCTGGTGTAAAAGCCTTGTAGAACTTTTGTTTAAAAACATCTACAGTTCATACCGAATCCAGTAAGGTATAATTCTATGGTATAAAGTATTTAAAACCTTTTTTTATTCATCATTCAATATTACGGACTATTTTTTCGACGGCAATTATAATAGAACAAATGTAACATTATTGGTGAAAAAGTATTTATTGCGGATCATTTTATTATAATAAATGCTCAAAATGCATTTCTCTAACTCTTACGCACAACCAACATCTGCTAATAAAATTTCTCTTTAGACTTCTTAGATCCCGCGTATTATTTTTACAGTTTAAAGTTTTTATAGTTTAATATCGGACATTACCATTCAACCGATGACGCGTCCTTTTTGCTAAAAATTTCTTATGGATGATACATTTTAATGTTTTTAGTTTTTCTTTATTAGTTTATTATCGCTCATACGTACTTTGCCGATTTTGAGTTTGTACGACTTAAATGTCTCTTCATTCTGTGTTTATTAATCAACTGAATGTGTTTTTACTCCAACTACGATTTAATGAAATTAACTCGTTACATTATGAGACTAAATGTGCGGGTTATCGTTTCTTGAAACACATAATGCGTCACTAAAGGACGGAAACGGATAACCACATAAATGTGTTATTTAAAAAATCTATTTATATAAACAACAGGAGAATTAAACAAATATATTATTAACTTATTCAAGTTCAAAATGTATTTAGAAAAAAATGAAGTTTTTACTTATAATTAAAAATTTATTTAATTGTTTGATTGATTATTAGCAACCGCCCATGAATTCGTACTCGTTAATTATAATATAAAACCAAATAAAATGAAGCATATAAATGGGATAATATAGCATCTAATTAGTGAAAGAACTTTCACAATCTGATCAATAGTTCCGGAGATTACCCTCTACATCTAAACTTACAAACTTTAACCGCTTTGCAATATTAGCTCTGTAGACTAAAAAGATGTACATTTTTAAAAGAATATAGATTTGTTTTTCAACGGTATAGCTAACCAAGCGTTTATTTTTATGAAAATGCAACCGTAAACGGTTACGAAGTTTTCGGCACAAAGCTTGAATTTGAGAGAATCCATTAATTCTAAACAGAATCTTAGAACGATTGCATGCTTAGTCCGCTTTTGTATTTCATCGACGTGAATAATGATAGACATGCTATCAGTAACTCCTCAGGCATACACAAATATAATGTATTATTTTTTTGGGTTATATTTTATTAAAGACTACTTTTCGAGAGAGAACGCTCGGGCTTAACATCACGCGAGCTCACGATGTATTGACGTTTTTTAAACCATAGTACTGCGAGAACATTTTTTTTTTGATCTGACTTTACTGGGAGCACTATCCAAAACAGAGCCGCTGATGACTTTACAGGTTTACCGGCCTTGGGAGCGAGCCGGGAAAGCGTGGGCAACAAGCGCGCAAGGGTGCCAAAGTGGTCGGACCTCGGCTTGGGTTGTTGCCGCGATTGCAAAGAAGTCGCGTTTTGACAAATTCCCTATCCGTAAAATTGGAGCTAAACTAACATATACATGTCATTATAACTCTGCACGAACGTCATATTTTTGCCGAACTGTGAAGCTGTGGAGTCGTTTCCCGGCTGGTGTTCCCTCCGTCCTAAAATTTAGACTCTTTTAAACATAACATGAAGAGACATTTGAGCAGGATGGCATGACAGCGACGACTGTCGATAGGTTGATGATTTGTCGGTGGTCGCCGTTGTTTTTGAATTGTATTGTGCTTACCATCATGCATAATGGCGTCACTTGTTTGCTACTAAAAACTGTTTTATTATCTATCCGGGACAATAGATCATAGGCAAATTAATCTTGTAAACTTGCTTGATTCTGTTATCGAATCTGTCTACATTAACGTCCTATTTTGATCTTTATTTCATGACATTTAAATTTGATTTTCCATAAACGATTATTAGATTGCTTTCTAACAGACTAGATTGAATAAATATATAATTTTTTTATCTGACTGTGGAAAAGGAGGGTAATATTTTTCGAGCGTATGGAGTATTACTATTTCTTTGGCACGCTTTGTAGCATAAACGGCTTGATGGATTTTAAGCATACGAGGTGTCGTTGGATTCGTCTTGATTGTGGGAGTGACATAGGCTATATGTATAATATTTCTAAGAACGGGTCTGTGAATCAAATAAAAAGCAAAAATAATTGTTTTTTTTTTTTCTTTTTTAGTCAAGTTTTCTTGTTTTGTTTCAGTGGGATTTTTTATTTCCTTTTTAATCATTTAACTTGTTAATTTATTCGATTGTACGTTTTTGATTATTTGACACTTTATCTTTACAAATTCTATAGTACTAGCAGGGTTAAACTTGAGCGATCCGTTATCGGTGGATTTAGTGCGAATGTGATACAAATAAAACAGATGCAGGTCAGCGATCACGTTTTATCCCACACAAACACACAGACACACACACACGACCAGCGTGTTTGTAGGGCAGCTCGACGCAACACGGGTCGGCCGTCAATTCACGTTATCTGAAACATTTCACAACCGGTTTATATTTCCCAGAGGTATGGTCATCATGTAAAGTATTGATATACTGTTATATCATTAACTCTTAAACTAAAATTGATATGTTACGAAATATTAAGGTAACAAACGGGTAAAAGAGTGTTACAAAGTATTGACCTACTTTTTGGACCCTGTTTTGGGGCCCAAGTCTGCTATTTCACATAAAATAATCTACCATACTCATTTTATCGACACTACTGATATTATATCGAAAATGTAAGAAATTTACAATTCTGCTATAATCTCATTACTGACTCGATAGAATCTCTAGTGTTGTGATAATGTGTCAGTGGAATGGCAATAGAAACGTCGCGCGTTGCGTCGTTGGCGTTGGCTATCAAAATCTACCATGGATTCAGTGTTGCTAATCTAAACTACCATTACTTAACAATAATTTAATCTTCAATAAATACACTACCACTACTATACAATAACACTATATTTTTGAAGTGAAAACTTCTTTAGCCGCGTTGAGCGATTTTTGGTAGGAGAAAACTTATGGGTTCGCGTGACCTTCACATCACCGATAACCTCGACATGCTGGTGACGTATTGCGCTCGCGTTAGACTAGCGACGCGTAGTATAGCGGCCTGTGTACATGTATACGTATATGTATATATATATATATATATACACTAATACATTGTATATACTTCAGTGTATCATAGGCGTGTTTGACGTTTGTTTGAGTAAAATCTTGTGATTTCGCATCACCGATATGCTCTGCAATAATTCAGACTATAATTGATTTAAAAATTCTAAATTGAGTTTTCACTTCTGTTGGCAATCCTTATGATTGATTGCCTCTGTCTTTTTGTTAAATTTAAAAATCAAAAATTCGTAATGAGTCTCTGGTTTTTGTAAATACATATTCTGAAAACTTGTTGCCGATTGTTGGTACATAGCCATTAAAAGATATAAATGCCTGTCACTGTCATTTGTCAGCCGACATAAAGAAGCGAAAAAATTAGAAAAAAAATTTAAAGTTTGATCGCGAAGGAAGTAGTAGTTTTTTTGAATTCATTTTATTAAACACTTTTTGCAGGAAAAGTACTAAATCAAAAACGTAAGTCTCAGGGAGGTCACTTAATGCATTTATTTGTGTTTCACCTTATAATAATACCGACGGCCACATATCAATTTATTTTTACATTATTTTGATATTATTTATACGAAACGTGTAAGCAATCGTGCTAGAAAAGCTATTGTTGTTCAATGGCTACTCAATAGTCAACACCATAAAAGTACTATTGATAAAGCTGTCAAAAGTTTAAGAGAATATCGTTTTGACTACTATTGATTTGCTACCGAGATATCATTGAGACGTGCCTAGAACAGAATACCGAATGAGTCAGTGGTTTTCCAATAGAATGATAAACAAATAGGAAAAAACCAAATGGTGACCAAATGTTTATTGAGATACTATCGACATACGATTAAAACACTATTTTGTTAGCAAACTTGGGCCCCGGAAAGGGCGATTTCGACGCGAATCATTAATTCGTGAACATTTGAAGATGGATTCAGGCAGTATTTAAAAGAAGTTAGACGAATCGGTCAAGTTGTGGCTATCTTACTGTCGCTGGCAAAGACGAAAACGAAGGGAGAGTAGAAAGTACTTAGTACATCCAATTCTTTACTATAGAATGATAAATATCTATGTTTGTTACTTTGTATTCAAATTTATGACAGCATGAAAAAGCTACTCAACAATTTCTTTTTTTTTTCAGTCATCTTTATTTGAAAATATTAAAACAAGTTCTGTTCAAGCTCTTCGTTTTAAAATTCCATTTCCGTGTGCAGAAGAGTCCATGTCCCATACTGCAGGTCTTTTTTCTATATTATCGATAATAACTTGTCTATCGAAATTTTGTAGCTCCATTTTTCTATTTCTAACTAGGTGCATTCACAAGCCTAGGTCCGTTCCTCGGTGTGAAACCCTAGAGTCTGGCAGCCGCTCACGCGATGCTGGTGACACTGCACTTGCAATCATTTAGCTGCTCACACACATCATTACACACAATATGTTCATATATACGTGCACACCACATAGGTTCTGCAAGGATCCTTTTTTCTAACGCTAGTTGTAGACCGTATTTCAGATCAATAAATACATATACACATGTTCCCTCCTTCCTCCCGGGAGGCAGGGATACGTATATACACATATATATATATATATTGTATATGTTTATGTTAGTTTAGCTCGAACTTTACGGATAGGGAATTAGCCAGACCTTAACTTCTTTGCAATTGCGGCAACAGCTCATATCGAAGTCCGGTCACTTTGGCACCCTTGCGCGCTTTTTGCTTACGCTACCTTAAGCGCTCGCCCCCAAGCCCGATAAAGCTGTAAAAGCCATCAGCGGCTCTGTTTTTGGACAGGCCCCTAAGGTCCAGAACTAAAGTCAGATATGAAAAAAAAAAACCTATTGCACGCGATTTACGCGCCGTGCCTGTCGACTTGATCTATAGCGCTCAAGTACCTCGCCGCCGCGCGTATGAATTCGCGGCGAAACTGCTCCTTCGGGACGGGGGTTTAGGCTGTTTTTCTTGTCACGTTGATCGTCGGCGCGTCGCGTCGCGAGTATCTGTCGTTTTTATTTCGTGCTGATTGGTGTGATGTTCAGACACAGGCAATACCTAGTCCAATGTTAATAAAGCCGCTTATCGCGCCACACTGACGCACCTCTGTACCTTAGTCGGTGTTATTCGAATCGCTTTATTATCTTCTATACAATTAATAAAATTGAAGTGTCTGCTTGTAATGTCAAAGTAACAGTTTTTTTACTAAATGCATATGAAAGTATATACGATACCTATAACAAATAGCCCATATTTTCAATTCTTGTCTGTTCTCTCTGTTTGTTGCGGGTAATTTCCGAAAAGGTTGGACCGATTTTGACGGGATTGTCACTGATAGATAGCTGATAATATAGGGAGTAACTTAGGCTACATTTATTTTAGAAAAATAATTAGGGTTCAGTACAAATAAAAAAACTGGTCATGGTGAATCAATTTAAGCGCTTAAATGGCTTATGCTGAGTAAACCATAAAAGGTATAGCAAAATAATGTACTACATAATCATAGGTATTGAAAATACCTACAAAAAAGTCCGGGAGAGTATACATCTATTTTCTAAGGAACACACACAATAAACATTTTTGTTATTAAAATAGCCGGGAGCGGGGGAGCAAGATTCGCGCGGACATTCTGTAGTCCATGTGAGCGAAGCCACGGGCACAGCTAGTTATATTAATTCGTGTAGCAAAAACTTTCTACCCCTTTTTAAGGGTATTGCGTGCACGGAAGACTGAAATTTGGCATGGTTAAAGTTTATATAGAGAAGGAGTGCAGAAAACTAAAATTTATCGTTAATATCTGTTACTAATATATTAAAGAAAATATACTGCGAATCCTAAACCGACCAGTGCTACTGAAGTTAGACCCCCCAAAATATTGACATTGTCACTCAATGAAAAGTGACAGCATTTATATACCTAATATTCTTTGTTTAGGTTCATACCGCAAATGTCAAACAGAAAATAGTCTATGATTGAAAAGTCGCTGGTCGAATTTCGATCTTTGGGCGACCGCTAGTAGTAATTAATACATACATTTTGACCTATTAGCGCTGACGGTCATCGTGAGAAGAAAATCATCCATAAGAGTCTGTTGATAGTAGGTAATTTACTACTTTTAGGACTGAGTTGTAACACCACGTACCCCACAGCTCGTATTAACAAACACTAGTATCACGCGAACAATTCTCGGTTGTGGTATTTTGAAATCTAGGAAACAGATATTTTTAATATAGATTTTTGTACTTATTAATGAAAATATTTACTAAAATTTAACTACTTTCATCGTTATTGCACTTCCATCACATAATAAAAAAACCTTCAAAAACACATTGATGCAATAAAATGCTAAAAAATAATTTGAAAACATAGTGAGGCGCAATGATTTTATTAAAACCCAGCTAAGCTCTTTTATATTTAATAGTCGACTGAATTGTTAGGTTCTAAAATTCAGTCACACAGTCCGTTGTAACCTCAAGAAAGATCATGTATTTTTTGGAAGTGCTATGCGGCTATTGTAAAACAAAAAAAGTATCATACGTGAAGTCTCAGTCCCGTGAAGCTGAATATAATAATTTTGTTAAAGCACGCCCCCGTCCTTAAAAGGGTCAAGTCCTTTTTTCGCTTCCTGAACAATTCGACTCATAACCCGCTCAAACAAAATTGTCCAAAAATCCCATAATTTAATCCACGTGGATTTCTTTTAAAATAAAAAAAAAACCATATCTATTTAATTAAGTCTACAGTATGAGTATACCGATGCCGTGAAAATAGTATTAACTCTGTTAAATTCCTTAACGTACGTACGTAACGGCAGGCGTTCAATTTTAGCTAATTGGCTTTATTGCTGTGAGTGCTAGCCCCCTGGTATCGGAATCCGAAACCCGTTGCAGCAGCGTTCAATATATGTATATTTCTGTATCCTATGTATAAATAACTTTTAATATGTAATGTTTATATTGTTTTCTTCGATTGATAACTAAACCTTATTCTTTGTGTTATAATAGCTTTGTTATAAATTTATAATTTGTATAGGTGTTATTTTATAAATTGGAATATATTAATTAGCGACTGTAAGTGCTATACTGTCATATATATCTGATTTAACACAACAACTTATACTATGAAAAATATACTGGTTGAAATTGTGTATATTATGAAATTTAATCATTATTTTTGTACGATATCCATAATTGAATGTTTCTACCTCAATCGCATCTAATTACTCTGCGGAAATCTTTTTCATGTTTCCTCGGAAAATATATAGGTACGTATCGAACACATGAATTGCGATTCTCGATCGAATGAACTCTTAGTAATGTTCGTTCCGGTGATTCTTAAATGTTGTAAGAGTGAAAATAACTCTGTTTGTCTGACGAAGCTACGGGAAAATCTAGTATTATGTAGTAGTATTTTTATTATTTTTGATTCTATCTGTAAATTTTTGAACTGAAATATCATTTTGTCAAACTTCAACATGTGTTCAATTTTCAAGTTCAATTAATATTAAATAGAAACTAATTTGTATTGATTTATGGTATGGGCTAATCAGAGAAGATTGGTCGGAACATGACCGTGGCACAATTGTGGGCAAAACCAACAGTTACTCGTTTGCATACGAACGAGTATTAACCGAGGGTTAGGGCTTACCTTTTGTTGCGGTAGTAAGTCGGGCTCAGGTTTAATATATTATGTTAAGCGTAATACATAAAATACATTTAAAAAAAGTAAAATTTTATAAATCCGAGATTGTACAGATTATTCTAAATTTATATAGGTATGGATAAATAAAGGACACTGCCTCTAACGGAGCCCAGGAGTGCGGAAAGTAAAAGGGCGAAACTAGGTCGCACATTGCAGTTGATGGAAAAGTGGAAGTAGGTCGTCGAATTCCTGTTCAATGTATTAAGTTAAATCAGCGATGAAATATTATTCTGTCGTCTAGTACATTTTTTCATAATTAGATTTTTATTCCTAAACAAAATTAAATCATTTAATTAAAACTTTGATATATAAATTATAAAATAATATATAATAATATTATACATATTATATTGCTGTGGTGTACATGCCCATAACAATTTTGTAATACATATATCTGCTTCCGTGATATGTTTTAATGCCACTAAAGATGTCTAAGAGAACTTTAAAATAATTAATTTTGTTTTTCTTTTTTAATGTATTTCAAGCGAAATTGATATTAATGTTTACCGGTTTGTATAATATGTGACCGAGCCGATTGTATTGCGTAAGCTCATAATTTAATATGTACTATACATATATAATACATACATTCATAATATGTGTTAGTTACCGATCAGATAACAGGATCATTGCAATATTTATTCGCACGCTGCTAAGATCCGCATTTTCATACAGAAAAAAAAGTTACAACTTCAATTCTTAATTCTAAACCAGGTATTTTAAAATTAGACGTCGCGCGGATTCCCACAGGGAATGTTTCGCCTCTCATAGTTTAACTTAATTTGTTATTAATCATTTATATGTAGATCCGTGAGTATTAAAGCACCCAATTATGTATAAAGCATAGTTTTGGCATAATATAGGTCGGCCATATCTATTCAAATAAATCTATGTCTGTTTTTATAATGTGAAAATAATAGCTTTTTACTAAATAAATATAAAAGTTTGTACGATACTTAGGTATATCAAAAAACAGTTTATGAAATTTTTGTCTGTTTGTTTGTTCCGGGTAATCTAAGAAACGGTTGGATCGATTTTGACGGGACTTTCACTGACAAATAGCTGGTGTTATATATATGGAGTAACTTAGGCCACCCTGTATTTTAGAAAAAGAATTAGGGTTCCGCGCCAAATCACAATACTGGTCATGGACCGTCATGGTGAATCAATTCGGGCGCTGAAATGGTTTACACTGAGTAAACCGTAAGTGATATATGAAAGTAATGTACCGCATAATTGTAAACCTTAACAAGACGTATAAAAAACTCAGCGAGAGTATGTCTATCTTCTAAGGATTATCCGCAATAACTATTTTTATTTTTAAAATAACCGAGAGAGGGGGGTAGGAATATTTGCATGTGAACCCGATCGACGGCATTCTGTAGTATACGCAAGAGGTGCCGCGGGCACAGCTAGTTTTTGAAGTAAGATCAGTTTCAAGATAGCCGGTATGATGTACTAGAAAACACTTAGTGATTTATGGCAGCGCTCCGTTGATGTTAGTTGTGGCTAGAAATGATAATTTCTAAGATTATTTAAAAAGGCCTAAAATATTGGAAATGAGTATCAGAAATTTACTCGAAAACAATTCAAAGTTTTTGGAGAATTTGCATCTCGATGCGGATATTCGAGTTAGAGTCGGATGTTCAAAAGTATTATTTCTCTTCAAGTCCTGAGAAGGCACTATGTATCTCTATCTCTAATACATAAGATTCTGGCAAGCTAGTAAATAAGATATAACATTGAAGCAAATATGCAGTGAAATTGTTTCCATTTATTACCCTTTCAATATTAAAAATGGAAGTTTTATGTTTGCGGTTATTAAGTTCGCAACTTTTTATTTAGCTTAATTCATAATTTCTTCTAGATTACGTTTCTTAGGGAATATGTTTTCAGTTTTATATTGTTTCCGACCAGTACTGTCTCTCTCAGACTTGAGGAAAATTAGAATCCAATAAACTGTTAGTATTTTGTGTGAAAGCTTGGGAAATGCTGTTCTAATATCACTGCTAAATAAAAATTGAACTTTGGATTTCTCCGCGTTCGATATTGCCAATGATACATCGAGGCCTGGCTTGATGATTAAGCTGTTGCCTTCCCTCAGCAAAAGGCCTTTGCTTAGTTGTTGGATACTTATAGGCTGGCGGTATATTTATTCCATTAGGTCCATCAGAACATAAACCCCACATTGGCTCGTAGGTATATATACTAACCGCTGAATTACGCTCAACAATCTTTTATTTATTTGTAATAAATTACCATTAACTTTATTGTCAACCTTGTCCCGAGCCCTCCTCTTCAATCAGAATACAATTTGCAAGTCAATATTCTTGGGACTTCTATACTATTATTATAAAGGAACTAGCTATTACCCACAGTTTCACCCGTGTTAATTTTAATCGAACAACTCTCCACCGCATTGCTGCCAACGCACTCGTGTAGCCTATCGCGCTTCTCACTTCCTGTATTTACCTATAGTTTGTAAGATTGCATGACATTAATGATATACTACTCCGCTTCTTATAGTCTTAAGTCGTAAAGTAAAGTTCTATAGCCTAATCTGCCTCAATAAAGGCTATAAAATGCAATCTCTTGAGCTTTACTGATCTAATTCTAAAGATTCTTTAACTTATAGAAAGTGAAATTATTCTTGAGTGACATAGGCCATTTTTGAAGTGAAAACTTTTATAGGCAAGTTGTACGATTTTGTATGTGGTAAATTTTATGAGTTCCCGTCACCAACACCGACAGTATATGTTGAATGGATTGTTAAATTATGCGACTCGAAACTGAAAATAATTACTGTCAATTTGTAAAACCATTGCCAGATACTTATCGCCGTATTCTTAGTAACTATCACTTGAACTCGAATCCCTCTTAATTAACTTTTTATACCAGAATTCAATAAAATTTCATCACCTAACAACAGGTGGAATTGCGGTCAAATTCCGGTTTACAGAAAATGTTAGAACCTGTGAAGTTCGAATGCAGAAGCACCATCGTCACACGGTCACACCTATATCTGCCGCAAATCTAATTTGTCGGAACAGTTTAAAAAGATCAGGCATTTACAAGTGTCAGTTTGGATTTGTTATGTGTAAAATGACTAATAGTATATTACGCACCGAGGGAGAAAAGTAGGACATTCACGCCCGCGCGTATGGTTGTCACCCGAGCCGAAGTGTAACATGTTTCTTATTTAACCAGTTATAGCGCACCCCTATGTAAAGCGGCGGTGCTCACGCTACTGTGTTCCTCTCCGAAGGGTGTGGTTGGCAAGACGCTCTGGTACGAGCCATCTCAGTTCCAATGCTCACGCTACTGTGTTCCTCTCCGAAGGGTGTGGTTGGCAAGACGCTCTGGTACGAGCCATCTCAGTTCCAACCCAGTCCTCAAGAGTTGCAACCTATTATTTCCGGCTTCAGGATTGCGGACATTTTACGTTGGTTGTAAACAGCTATAGGCTACAGCGACCACTTGCATACAAATTAATTTTTCACACAATAAAAAAAAGATTAGTTAAATAACATGGCATACTATCACGCCTGTATCCCCGAAGGGTTAGGCAGAGGTGTACTAATATATTACACCCACAGTTCGCCGGGTATGTTTTTATGTCCCATGTAATAGAGGGCGAGCCTATTGCTATTAATCGGGCACAAAGCCAAACTCCGAGTTGCTACTTAGAATTTTCATAGAAAACCCCATTAACACTTTGCACAACCTGGGAATCAAACCCAGGAGCGTAGCAGTCGTGCTTACGACAAATTGGCTAATGAGTTAGTTTAATAGAATAATATGATCATATTCTTTGGAGTAATAGCCATTTATCAGTACTATCAAATTAGACACTGAGTGTATGTATAAAATCCTGATAATAGAGGCAAGTGGTAACACTTATTCGATACGGAATATTCGGGAATTTAACCAGTGTTAACTATTCTAGCATTGTTGGGAATACCGCTTCGCTTAGCTACAGGTATCGATTCGTTATTCCCGCTGTTGCCGACTTCACGGGTCGCTCCACGTGTTCCTAGCTATGACTAACGTAACTTTATTAATGTTTGTTATCTCTATATCCGTCGAATTTGTAAGGTTATTTTATTCAATAAATATTTTGACGAAATTATTTTATTCCCACGTACTATTAAGAATTTTCGAATTGTTTACTAATATAGAAATGTATTATAATATTAACGGTAATGTAAGATAATAGGAGTCTAAGTATTTGTATGTATGTATCCATTTTGGTATTACTTATGATAATAGTGAAAAATCAAAATAATCAGTTTTAATTAATTCATTATCTATTACAGCAAGTAATTTATATTCATATTGATCAATGTCAGAATTATACCTTTACTCTTCATTTTTTTTATTTGTTTAGTTACCATAGTATACTCTGCTATGTTGAATACCAGTGATATTTTGTCGATTTGTTTTTCTATTGCCAATCGTACATATATTCCTTAGAGTTTAGACATTGGGTAAATGAAAAAACTATAGGTTTAAATTTCCGAAACTAACTAGCGACTGAATTTTGGTACATTCGCGTACCATCCTGAATTTACGATTGTATATAGTACGCAGTTATGGAAAAATACTATAATTATGGTACGAATTCAAACTCTGGTTGTGCTGTCCTATACGGTAGTTAATAGCTCAACAACAGCGTCACCTATCGGACCTCAACATAGCTATGACCCATCGTCTCGACAAAACAAATATATTAAGTGAATATGAGCTCAATCGGTTAAGTGATTCAGAAGTTACACGATCACAGACAAGTTTTATATGTGTAAGATAAATCCTACTATTCTAAGTATAATATCATTATTAATTAGTAAGTTTGGATGATTGTTACTCAACCATGCAAAAACGGCTGAATTGATTTGGATAAAATTTGTCACATAGATAATTAATTATCTGGATTAACACATATGAGATACTTTTGAGAACTGATGTGGCGCAACGACTGTTATCAATTTATTTTGTTTTCCGATACCCACGCAACATAGTCGCAAAGTGATGTGTATTCAACAAATTTTTACATACTTGTGTACTCTCTTTTGGTTTTGTGTAGTTTTTTTACTCATATACGAAACTAACGTCAGTTTACGTCGAATTTTAATAAAACCGTTTATGACGCCACAGTTATTATTTAAGTTTGAATAACATAATCACTTTAAACGATATAATTATGTATGAAAACAAAAAAAAAAAAACGTTATAAATTCACACGGAACATTTTCATGTTTGTGCTTCTGTTTTGATATTCGTGTAAGGTCAATGGCGTACAACGACCTTACGAGAGAGCCTCGTTAAAATTCATACAACTGCGTTTAAACATAAATAAAACAGTGTTTCTTATTTCGTGAAAATGGATGAGTTCAGTTAGCAGGTAGTCGAGGAAAATTCGTTTCATGAATACTTAACTTGGAAATAATTTTATCATTTCTTTGTTCGTTCAAAATTGGTCCGGAGATGACGCATGCATTTTACAGATTACCACCATAATCGATAAATACCTGCACCGCTAGTGTATTTGATATTTATATTCTACTAACTGGCCCCACAGTCGTTGTCCTGTCCTTTCCAGTAGTAAATAACTCAACCATAGCGCCACCTATCGCGTTCAGGTGTAGCATAAACACCATGTTCGTAAAAAATCTTAAGACCAACTTTCAGTGTGATCGGTCAGTGTTCGAGTTTGTAAATCTAATATAGTATACTAGCGCTTTTCCCATGGATTCGCTCGCATCATGTCCCATCTTTTTTACTTTCTAGCTGAATTGCGAAATGTCGTCTTTCATATATTTATCTTCAAAGGGATGGACTTTCATATACATTTTCACCCCCTTTTCCTTTCACCTTATGGGTTGAAATTCCAAAAATCCTTCCTTACCCGCATGCAAATTTTCACGGTTCTAGCCCCAGTAGTTTGGGCTGTGCGTTCATATGTCAGTCAGTCAGTCAGTCAGTTATATATCCTTTTATCTATCTATCTTATATATTATATATACATACATACACATAGTATAAAGTGAAGTCGCATCCCAATGTCTATCCCCATGTACGCTTAGAACTTATAAACTACGCAATGGAATTTAATGTTGTTTTCCCTGCCATTTTGAATTTTTTCACATAAGGTTACAATACATTGCAATAATAATACAATACATTGCAATGAAATTTTTGTATAGTAGACAAAATTCAATGATTTGTAATCAAATCGTGAAAAAATGATTTTTCGGACGCTTACATGGCTTACGCTGGCTAAACCTTATGAGAAGCATCAAAATAAAGATCTAAAGAATTGTAATTCTTCAAAAAGCCTAGAGAAAAGTCTGCGATGGCATATGTGTATCTCCTAAGGTTGACTCAAAGTAATTATTTTTATCTTCAACAACATAAAACTTCTTCAACATAACTTAAAAATTATGTTATTTGCGAAGGTAGTTTCTCCAATTCAGTATTAATCTTTATCCAGATAAGTTTGTTAGTTATCTAGGGCATTTAATGTAGATTAATTTAAGTAAGATTAATTTCTCTTTAAAGTTTTCTATTTAAATAAATAGCCGTAGACGATATCACGAATTCAAAATTCCTCTCAGCAAATCGGTCGCGGTCGGTTGGCCGGCACTCCGCACCTACGATGATAGCTCGACGCGAGCTAATCACACTATTCGTAACTATGAACGGTTAGGCAGAGGTGTACACCCACAGGTTACCGAGAATATTTTAGATCCCATGTAATAGGGGGCGAGTCTATTGCCATTAATAGGGCACAAAGCCAAACTCCGAGCTGATACTGAGAATTTCAAAAAAAACCCAATAACACCTTGCTCGACCTGGGAATCGAACCCGAGCATAAGCTAACTATCAATATTAAAGCGATAAACTCAAAATCAGGTAAATTGTACCCTACGAAGCTGGGGCGGGTCGCTAGTATATGTAGTATATGTAGTATATGTATATATGAGATATAACAATATTTATTTTATACATCGTCGATGATAATACAGTATGACATTAAGAAATGGTATCAATTATTAACTGCAAAAAGTTAATGTCTCATTTTCACATTTGATCCATATTCAGGATTCATTTGTGTAACTTTATATTTTAATTAACTTCTTACTAACAATATGCATGACAGCGACTAATACCGATGGATTGTAGATCTTTCGTCATCACCGTCAGGTACAGTGCCGTCTTTTTGAAAACCCACAACTAGCGAATCATTAAAATAAAAAATCTCAAGAGAGAAAATTACAGAACATACATATGAAATTACATTTTTATAGCTAGTTTATGAACGGTAGAGACCAGGAGTACCATCTCTATGTATAAAAAAGTGTTGGTCAAAAAGTTTCAAATTAGGGTAGCACGGTAGCAAGTGCGTAAAATAGAAAGATTTATACTTTTTTAAATTTTCGCCCACTTGGACAACTTTTTCCTCCGCAAACATTTCCCATTATTGGTTTTAAAAAAACTTAAGTTTTATGTACAGAAGTAAAAAACTATAATAAAATCACGAAAAAGTATGATTCCCTCTTGCTACACAAGCTAGCGCCTTTTTATCGGATTTTTGAATTGTAATTTGCTGCCCACAGCTGGACATTTTTTCAACTTGTCCCGTGTATAAGATGGTTCTTTTTAACTCCACCCTCCATAAGCTAGATATAACTACCAGTGTCACTAAGGTGTCGAAGCAAGATAAAACGTATTCAGTTCATTTCAATACGGCTCCGTTGACGTAAATTCGTTGATTCTCGGAATTCCGTGAATGGTTTCTAAGTGTAATTTAATATGTTTATAGCGATAGTTTACACACAAGAATGTTTTATAAACGAGTAGATTGTGTCTATTTATAGTTCTATATATAATATTATGTGTACCTAACCTACGTGTGTGATTGTAGGAGGTGGTTAGCTCTGGAACTACTAATCTGATTCTAAAAATTATTTCACTGATAGAAAGCTACATTTGATCCGTGAGTGATATAGACTGTTACATTTTATATTGTAATTAAACGAAGGCGCAGGCACTTGCTATAAATAATAGTACAAAGTAAATATTTATAGACAACACTATAGTATACTATCGTCAAGTCCGGTGAAGCTTTAAAAGCCGTCTGAGGTTTCAGAGCCCACATGACTGTTAACAGTATAGTCAGATCAAAAAGAAAAATATTTTTGGTCTAGTCAAATAATTCTAAAACAATAAATTTTATATTACCTAAGAGGATTTTAACGCAATGGTTTCGAAATCGAATTTTAGATATGAATAAATATGTACATATTTATTTACTTGGGCCCCAGATATTATAGAGATTAGACAAGAAAATAATTCTTGACTCCGAAAAAACAAGATCGATCTGACTAATAAGAATAAACGTAATTTTGAAGTTTTGTTGTCTGTTGATGTGTGTACCCAGTAAAAACGTCTGCCATGGTAAATATAAGCTTCTAAGACTATAAAATATATTAATAGAGGACCTGGTCGATTCCTTTCAAAATTTCATGTTTTTGTACCTTTAAAATTATCTGCCACGAAGTTAGACGCGTGAAAATGTTCTGCCATATATCTAGATATACAATTAATAAAATTGAAGTGTCTTTTTGTAATGTCAATATAACAGCTTTTTACTCAATGCAAATGAAAGTATACACGATACTTATAACAAAAAACCCATTTTTAAAATTGTTGTCTGTTCCGGGTAATCTCCGAAACGGTGTCATAAACGGTTATTAAATGACACCGAGAGACGGCGGTAATCCGTACGATTCGCGTATGAATAGGAAAACATTCACGGTACCGACCTACTGTGTGCGAGAAAAAGTAAACTGAATGGTATCGTAGTTTAATCGTGTTCTTTGATCAGAAATTGTGAAATTTAATTGGAAATTGCAGGCGACACGGGATAAGTGATAGTATAACAAATAACTTACATTATAAATGAATTATATCTTTGGGATTATACAAGAACGTAAATTTTATTGCAGTTTACGGAAACGTCCATCACCCTTGGGGATAAAGGCTTCCCTGGTCACTTTGCGGGATAACTTCACCCACTCTATCGGCATTTTAAGCTCACCTTCACTCTTCATATTTGGAACTGCCTGACTAAGAACAGACACCAGGTCCTATTCATAGATGCCCTTAGGGCGATCATCATTAGTGATTGTGATTGCAATTTAAGGTATACTTTTAAATGTTAGAATAAGGTTTATTGTTCGTTATTAAAAAGTATGTTTAAAACAGGTCTGTACATATTATTTTCCCTCCACACACGAACCCGAATCATTACAACCGTTGGACCGATTTTGACGGGACTTTCACCGATAGATAGCTTATGATATAGGGAGTAACTTAGGCTACTTTTATTTTAGAAAAAGAATTAGGGTTCCGCACAAATTAAAAATAACTGGTTATGATGAATCAATTCGGGCGCTTAAATGGCTTATACTGAGTAAACCATAAGAGATATAGCAAATTAATATACTACATAATTATAGGCATTAAAAAGGCATATAAAAAAGTCTGGGGGAGTATACATCTATCTTCTAAGAGACACCCACATTAATATTTTTTGTCTTTAAAATAACTGGGAGCGGGGGAGCAAGATTCGCGCGGGTATTCTGTAGTCCACGAGAGCGAAGCCACGGGCACAGCTAGTATTTAATAAGTTTACCAAAGGGAAAAATATATGTGTGTTTTTTTAGTTTATAGATTGCGTGTCAACATGTTTGTATTGGTCGCAAAACAGTATAAATCATAGATTATTTCGTGTGAAAAGCGTCGTCTTTATATTGATCTGTACTGTGGGCGGACGTTATGTCCGTCCTTTTATTAATTTATTAATTGTTTTATTCTAATCTTCACACTGGATGTTTTAGTACACCAATACCTTATAAATATTATTATTTCCTATATTCCTAGAATGGACTATTATTTATACCACATGACTTAAAAAGTTGTCACTATTTTTCTAGATCAATATTATTACGCTCATGGGTAATAGAATGTCGTTAGCAGTGAAATAATTTAGCCGTAAAAAAAGACAATTATGTAAAAACTCACTATTACAGGAGTTCTCATTCACAGCTCGTAGCATCATGCTCCAGAGAAAAAGTCTACACGATACTCTGTGGACGTAGTCCTCGGATAAAAACAAGGAGTCGAAGTTTCGAGTATGAACTTGATTGATTTATGATATATCGATATCGTTTAAGGGAAGTATGGATATTTCTACTCGGGCTATTTTTAGAATTTGTTTTCTGACCTTTATGGTTTCATTATGTGTGGATGTGTGTACACGCGTGTGTAAGAAAGTGTTGTGTGTTCCGCGCGATCATGATGCATTGCTTTAATTACAAATTTACATCGATGTTCGTAGGGAATTCTAGATTTTTCCAGATGTTTCTGTACTATTCAACAATAGTACATCTTCTAATAAAATTGTAATAACATAAGTCATTTTCTTATTAAAGATTGAGTTAGGAGTGCGACCCGGTTACTGAAACCCGAATGTTTTTCCTCTGATAAAGTTAAGCCCGTGAGGTGAAAGTAGTTTTCCGTGGTGTGATTTGTGGCTGTATTACGTCTGAGATGATATTTTATTATAGGCATGGGATCTGCAGTGGTCGTATAAATTTGATTAGATTTTCTATAAGCGCTTATTTAATTTTCTGTACATTTTTTACGTTTAATGCGAGGTATACGGGAATGCATGTCACGTGAGAAAATTGCAAACGATATGATTATATTAAGGAAGTGGAAGCTGCCTTTAAGTGAAGATTTTATAGGTATATTTGCTGATTATGGCAATCTCAGCAATCTGAAAGTTACTTGTATTTTAATATAAATTGTATTGATTTGTAGCTTATGTTGAATTTAAATAATAAGAGATTAGTTATAGTTATTACTTGAGATAATATTTTATAGGATCAGTTTTAGTTATATTGTTTTTTACGAAAAACAATTGTAATTAAAATATACTGTATGTTTAAATAAATGAAAAACACAAAAGAACGTCAGCTCTCAACGAAAACGCGATATAGAATATCAAAAAGCTTGCCCTACACCTGTACAATTCCGATACAGACATTTTAATTTTTACCCACACCGTTTCACATATTCTTAAAACCCTTAAAAGTGTACTTTGTATTATTCGAGTAAGTATTGTTTACAAAATACAGTCTCTACGTATATGTACTGTATTTTTACGTAAACCTTTTTTTGTAAACGTATTGTGTACATACTTGTAAATCATTATTCAACCCGGGATTTTAGTCCACATTAAGCTATGTATGCTATGTATAAGTTGATATGTATGTAGTGACCTTGAAAAAGTGTGTATACATACACACTCATATAAAATTTAATCACGACCGAAGCACACGAATAAAGAAAATACAGAATGGCCACTCCTTAGTTTGTATTAAATTATATTATAGGTATTCTTTGAATGTTTTAATTTCGAAGAAAGTTAATATGATCAATTTTTATTAATTAATTAATATGGATTATTTATATTCTTTTTTTAGCAAAAACTGTAATTTATACAAAATATTTTATAAACATTTACACAGCCTTCATTTTTTTATTTTGTAAAATACGGTTGTATTGTAATGAGAATTGTATCTTTTGTACCGATTCATTGATACTTGCGGACATCTTTTTTAAATATGTATGATAAAGGCACATCTGTGCGATCTTTAGTTAATGGCCCATACCTCGCTCTCACTTAATGGTTTATTTAACTTGCCATTAACCGCGTTATTGTAGTCATAAGGTTATACTATTAAGACTTTTTATAGCATAACCTTGATACAACACCATAAGAGGCATTGATTAAAAAAGCATACGATACCCGGATATTTCAGCGAGAAACTTATTAAGTATTTTATTGACCTAACAAAAAACCCAAGAGAAAATAAAATTGCTATACGTTGCCTATAATTAGCATTTTCGCGATTTTTCCATCCTACGATCGACGTGAGTTCCAATCCCCCCAATGAGCCTGAGTTTTCGATGACGGAAAATATCATGATGAACCCATAGCATGGTAGTAGCGTTTCTTCTAATACCAGCCACGCTAGCTACCACCACAAAACCAGTCGCCAAGCACCTATGGGTGTGTTCTGCACATGAGAGCCAGTTCTCATACTAGGCTCAGTATGTTACTGTCTTGGGGCACATCGTCACCTTAACATTAGATGAGATTGTAACCCTGTATAATTTAAAAAAAAATCCTTTGTAATTTCTTATGGTAGGTTACCTATAAATTGTAATTAACCATACTTTTTTATTTTCACAGGTAAGTACATTCCTGGTATAAGGATTCTTGATATTACGGATGCAGCTAAGTACAGTCACCAATATATCTAGACCTGTGGTTACTTTTACACTGTCCTATCGTGTATCTGAATTCTGTAGCGGGGCGAGAGGTCTGTCTGTGGTCCGTGGTAACTCGGTAGTACAATGCGATCGGCATACGCAAGCTGCGCGTAGAATATGTTTCGAGTATCACCTGTTCTTTATAGATAGATTGATAAGGTTATAAAGTTGAGATTTTTTTTAAAAAATAAGGTTTTCCGTGTAACTTTTTATTATGAATGTTTAAATAATTAGTGTTTTGAAATATTAACAATTACACTTTTTTGTTACTGTAGACATAATTATGTCGATATAATGACAAAATAAGCGATCATGATAATTGAAAGAAAACATCACCTCGGAAGGGACTAATTTTGCAGTAAAAAATTGAAAAAATAACGAGTAAAACTCGCGCCCTGAGGTTTCCGTCCTATTTACATGTTTTAAATAAGTATTGTTCCTAACATTATTCTTTTATCCTGGCGCAAGAAGGCATGTAGTTAAGTGACAATGTTGCATGCCCTCGCATATTACATTGTATGAAATTAACAGTGAATATTATTACCTTATTGTGTAATATTTCTACACGGGGCTTGGAATTAATAAATTGTAGAATGTATTCCTTAACTTATCCAATAAAACCGCATTCGTGTCAAATTTGAAGACTGTACGTATTTGAATATAAAAGGCCACATTTGTATATTGTGTTAACCTAGAACACTTGATTTTTTTACAACAGTATAAAGATAGAGCTTTAGTATGCAATATTAATTTCCACTTTATGCCGTTTCCGTATTCGAGGAATGGGGTCTTGAAACATAGATAGACAGACAGACAACAATATAATCCTATAAGGGTTGCGTTTTTTCCGTTTTAGGTACGAAACTCTACAAAAAGGTAGGAGAAATATTTATATTTACTAATTTCTTAATTGTTATGTTCTAAGTAAAGACAGAATTAGATGAAATAGAGAATATTGTTTTAAAACATTACTTTCTTTTAAATGTTTAAGTATTAATCAAAGGCTATTAAAAAAAAAAAATAGTGCCATAGATCCCATTACATTTATACATAATGAGTACAAGCAGGTGAAGATAATTAAAACGCGTTAGAACGACCTTTTTTATAAATTTGCATATGTATATTTACGTTGTATTAAATTTTATCATGACAGTTTGTTAAAAATGAAACAATATGAGACAGACATTTTCTTATCATATAAAAAAAAATGCGCACATCTTGTTTATACGTAACATGTCCACGCTAATCTTTTGTTGGAGAACGGGCCACACGGTGCGAGCAGGAGGTCACCGACCCCCTCGCCTTATGTAATATTTGAAATTAAGGATTTTGTTCGCGGGTGAGTCTCTGTCTATATTGTTTTTGAATACACGATTTGCCACGTATAATCACGCTATATTATTAGTATTGAGCTGAGGAGAGGGCCTTTTCTTGTATTTTATTAAGAAATTAGCTGTGCCCGTGACTTCCCTCACGTGAACTACAGAATGCCCGCACGAATCTTTCTCCCCCGTTCCCGCCTATTTTAAAGACAAAATTGCTTATTGTGGGTGTTCCTTAGAAGATAGATGTATACTCTCCCAAAACTTTTTTGTAGGTCTTTTTAATGTCTACAATTGTTTAGTACATTAATTTGCTATATCTCTTATAGTTTACTCAGCGTAAGCCATTTAAGCGCCCGAATTGATTCACCGTGATTTGTTTTTTTTTTATTTGTGCGGAACCCTAATTCTTTTTATAAAATAAAAGTAGCCTAAGTTACTCCCTATAAATTCAGCTATCTACCAGCGAAAGTCCCGTCAAAATCGGTCCAACCGTTTCGGAGATTACCCGGAACAAACAGATAGACAAAAAATTTAAAAATAGGTGTTTTGTTATAGGTATCTTACATACTTTCGTATTATTATGCATTTAGTAAAAAGCTGTTATTTTGACATTACAAACAAACACTTCAATTTTATTAATTGTATAGATTAGCAACCCACCCCGGTTTCGCACGGGTAGCAAAGTAATACTTAAATAACTTTATGGCTTGATTTTTTCAGACATATTCAACAAACATCGTCATATCAGGCAATTGAAACAAAACCATAATGAATTATACACTTAAAATTCCTTATGAATCACGCCGTCCAATGATGAAAACCGTATAAAAATCCGTTCGGTAATTTTTGAGTTTAACGCGTTCATACAAACGGACAGATGCGGCCAAGGACTTTGTTTTTTAATATAATATGATAAAATATTAAACTACTTAAAATGTAACAATGTATAATTATTGTCGACATTAGTTGCTCTTATCACGTATTATACAAGTGTAAAAGATCAAAAAAACCTGCCGCATATAACTGAACATTAACATTCCACTTAACTTTATCTTCCTAAGAGCGTTCTTAGAAAATATGACCAATGAGCGCTCGTACCCTTACCAACCATAATGGTTGTTTTGGGAAAAAAACTAGGATGGAGTACATAAAACATCACTTTTTGTGTGAAGCGCACAGGTATAACGATAAAGCTTCTCTCACTCCTTCCATATTATGGGACGGGGTTTATCCGGGCTCGTATCCTTTGGCGAAGCTGTGTAATTTTATGCAAGCTTTGAAACGGAAATTCGAGGCTTAATTACGCACAGTGAGCCCTTTGGAATATGTGCCATTTTGTTTCTTTAATAATTTTTAATGGGTTTTGACCTCAATCGCTTTATTTTTAATTAAAATCAATTCGGTGGAATGTCACAAAAATTTAACCATACTTAGAATTGATAATTGTGTTTAAAAACACAATTACATTCCTAAGATTTCTACTTGTGAATTGTAATTTGACTTTGAATAAAACTAGGTAATAATATTTATTACTATTTTTTGTTTATGTTGATATGTTTTTCATCGGTTTTGCTATTCTTGCCATCACGAGCATTTCGTAAATTTCACGAGTTAGTCTACAAAAGAATCTAAATACAATTCGTTATTATGTTAAACGATTATTTAAAAACTTTAGTTTCAATTATAATTGATTATAGAATAATTCAGTTCGTTGTGTGTGTGTTACTATGCCCATAGCTTTGCCAATTAACCTTTCTCGTGGACGTTGTATTTTTATACCAACTCAGCATATTTATTTGCATTTCTCTACTTGGAGTAAAGTCGAACAAAAAGGCAACCACCGGCATTCACCAGTAAACGTTATCGTACAAACATATCGCAGAAGAATTTCAGAGCGAATTGAATATAATTACAGAATTATTTTATAAAATTCGAACAGTTTATTTGTAATATAGTGGTAACCTTTATTATTTTCCTTGTATAATTAAATTGCATTAACAAAGCTATTGCCGGTGAAAGCTCCTGTGTACGACACGCTCTGGGAGCTTGCTTCTAAGAATGGATAATGGATAACTTTGTTAAAAAGTCCGTGTCTGCAGTATATGAAAATATAGTATGCCAACAGGTAATTTAAATGCATTTCGTACTTCTTTTGATTATTTTATTTTAAAGTTATTTTTGAGTAGTTTTTGTATACTTCCCAATATAACTAGGTTTTACATGTTCTAAAATTGTTAACATCAGTAACGGTTTCCAATTATTTTTCGCGTTATCATTATATTTTTTCGTTTCATGCCTCTTTAACATATTTAAAAAAAAACAAATATTTGTTATATAAGTCTGTGGAGCAATTGAACAGTAATACAGTATTTTTTATTAACACATATTTCGTCAACAGTATGTAGTATATAGAACCGAAATAATATTATAGTGCGATCGATAAACTTACCACCAAAAGAGTGATTGTGATCAAAGGTTAGCTTAAAATAACTCTGATACAGAAAATATAGTAAATAAAGTATAATGTTTTCATTATAATTTAACATACTGTTTTACATAAATCTTTAATTAAAATAAACTGAAATGCTTCAGAAGTGTATAAAAAAAAAGGAATTGCTACACAGCTTTCATACATAATCGATTAATTCAAGCAAAACGAACAAATTAATTGATACAAAAATGTACTTACTATGTAGTTTACAGATACATATACTTAAATATCAAAATTTAACTTAGTAAAGTAAATAAAATTTTGTTCATTAAAGTATAACTTTAGAGAATTTAAAAGTAACTTTTCGAAACGAAATATCCCTGTAATTAAATATTCCAAACCAAAGCTTAATGAAATAAAATTCGTTATTAAAACATATCACATAACGTTAACACATCAAATTCACCTCACACAATCAACTAGCTCGATGCGCTTATCGCCGTTTTAAACCGACTTCAGAAAAGGAAGAGGTTCTCAATTCGAATCGATATCCTTTTTATATCGATGTTTAACGATAACTTCTTTGTTTATCAACCGATTTGGATGATTATTTTTTCGTTGGAAAGGGGATACTTCAAGGGTAGTCCAATTTTAATTTCATTGGACCTTGAATTTCGAAGATACACCAGAAAACTCCTCAATATCATCGAAGTAAGTTTTCTTTTTTGTTAAAAAATTTCTATGACCTTATTCGACATCCAGGATTAACTCCAAATCAAGAAACACTTCAACGTTCAACAGCACTGCAATGAAATTTTGTGTACGCATTTTATTATTTTTTAGAGGAGCTTTTATTTAGTTTCACCTATTTCGGTGTCTGTCTGTCGGTAATCAAATCTTGAATGTTAAATTTGATCCACATCCTCTTAGCCTACGGAGTTAAAGTTTTACATATTGGTTCGAATCCGACGACAATTTTTATTGTAAGCGTGACATAACTCCACACTTAGGATTGGCTCCAGAAGAAATCTCCTTAACGGTCAATTTTATGATAGTACTATTAATAGTATTTTATGATAGTCCGCTTTAACGATAAAAGCTTGTCAGTATGTCAGTTCAATGACCTAAAAATACCGGGTCAATATTTGATTTTAACAACCCTTCTAATGTATTAAATATTTATGGTGTGGTTTATCATTTATGTGTTATTATTTATTTCTGTGTCATAAATTTATAAAGGTTAAAATTTGTACTTTTAAGAATTAAATCAAATTCTGATGATCACTAACTACTAAACAACAGAAATAATAACAGCCGAATTAGAACCATTGTTGAAATTGCCATACTGTACCATCATATTATTATAATTTAGTCGTCGACGCGACGTCCTATCGAGTGCTTCGGGGGCAGTTTTTATGTTGATTACACCCATTGAAAGCGGCCAATGCCAGGGTCCCTCTTCGGCTTTGATTGGGATCGATCGATACTCTGTTTGTTATCTAATTCAAGTTTTGATAAAAAATTAATTGTGTTCATTAATAAGAGTTGTTGCTATTTATTGCACACAACGTACATGAGAAATGGAGAGTAAAAATGGACGGAATGTACGAGCGTTAGAAGACTTCTTTGAATATTCGCACATGAAGTTATCAGACTATTGCTGCTATCACCTAAATTTTTGACGCCGGAGAATAAATTCAAAATCCCCGGACATTTGGGTTTATTACAGTTTTTCCCGGACATCCTAAATAACAATTTTAACGCGGTGAGGCGGGAAGCGAGAAAAGTATAACTACTGTTCAAGTGAGACAGATTTATTTGGTAGACAGAGAGAGATACAATTTCGATGCGCAGTACTAAACCGGTGTATCCCAACGTAGGTGGAAGTACACAAGCACAGTACTGAATAACTAATACTACGACACTAAAACGTCTCAACAAGGGTGAAAGCGCATAGCGTGCGTGGTACTAGGCCCTAGCAGGTATCCTAAGAATGCTCGTTAGCCTTAGGGGCCCTATCCTAAAACAGAGCCGCTGCGACTTTTACAGCTTCACCGGACTTGGGGGCGAGCGCTTAGGGCACTCAGCCGCGAAAGTTTGTGATGACCCGCACGAGGGTGCCAGAGTGGCCGAACCTCGGCTCGGGCGGTCGTCGCGAATGCGAAAAGGTCGCGATCTAACTAATTCCCTGATCCTACGAGAATTCTAACTAACTAACATATACTCATATGCACGTTCCCCTCCTCCTGGGAGGAAGGAGTGGACCATGCGTATGTGTATTTAATAATCGGAATGGTTTTTCTACACTAATTAGCGCATTAGTCTAACTAGCGCAAAAAAAGAAAAAAAAAGGTCCCTTACAGAACCTATGTACCTGTGTGGTGTGCACGTGTGTGTGTTCATACGTGTGTAATGTTGTGTGTGGGTAGCTAAGTGTTACACGTATAGTGTCACTTTGTATCGCGCGGGTGGCTGCCTGACCCAAGGGTTTCACACCGAGGAACGGACCTAGGCTTGAGTTGCCGCTAGAGAGGGTGGACGTGACGGGTGTGCGGGAGCGAACTTAACCGCCCGTCCTCTGCGGAGAGAACGGTGGTTACGCGGGCGTGGGCGGTGGCACGCTCAGTTTGGAGAGACGGTGGCGTAGAACGCGTTAGCTGTATAGGTTTGGTCGGGCGGGTCAGTGAATATATTACGCAGCCGGCGTTTTCTCCGGCAGGCGTTGGGGTCGGGAACATATGAAGCTGCCGCTTTTATTAGGGGATTCGCGTGGTTCGATGCGGTGTCGAAATAAGAGCGAGAAAGGTGTTTGACATAGGCATGTATCGAAGGAAGGTCCATATCTCTATGGAGATCCTCCATACGAACATACCTAGGGGCGCCGGTAAGGCGGTGAAGAAACCTATTCTGGATGGCCTGTAGGCGTTTCCAATTATATCTTGACATATGTGCGAACACAACGCAGCTATATGTCATAATCGGTCGGATACACATCTTGTAGAGCGTAAGCTTGTGTCTCGTGGACATTTTGCTTGCAGCACATAACAGAGGATGCAATCGGGCGAGCTCGATCACTTTTGGCACAGTTGCTCAGGTCACTATTTTATGTCGACATAACGATAGCGCCATCTAATCTACTAGTAGCGCCATCTCTTGGTGACTAGGCGATAATTAAATATTTACGAGATGCAGAAAACGCATAGTGACATCTAATGATGAATATTAAATGTTGGTGGCGTTACACAATATAATAATCACTTTTTTCTTTAATTAAGTTAAACAGCTAATTTACAATTTATTTTGGTTACGTTTGACAAAATCAACCCTATTGTAAAGCAAAACAAATGAAACACCCAACTAATTATTAATAACCTATACACTGTTCCTTCTGGGGTAATCTAGTAAAAAAAGTAATTTGTATATTAATTTAAAAAATCTCTCTATGACTGGCCAAGTAACGCTGCATAAAATTTAAATCATAACGTGATCAAAAAACTTAGTTGACTTAAATTTTTAAATAAAAGTTTCATTTGTTCACTAATAAATTAATTCAATTTTCCCCGGACGGATTTTTTTAAAACAGTGTTTAAAAACTCCGTCCGGAAGATCCACGAACTCTCTTTCAACTAGGACAATTCCGGAGATAGCAACTTCATGGTGTAGACTTTGATTATAATTTTTAATATCGCTCCTAAAGAAGTGTAACTTCAATTTAAAAAACAAAAGAGTTTTTTTTACAGAAATAGCACTCATACTGTGTGTATTATATATTATGGTATAATTATTTTTTTCTCCATAAATATAGCCAGGCCGAACTAAGTACACTTTTCGTATGTGTTTCATTGCTGTTTATGTATGTTGTTGTTTTTTTATTCAAAAAAAATTGTTTTGCGCAATTTAATTGAACATTTTGTCTCCGATAAAATGTTGTTCTTTCTAGATTTCAAGTAACAAAACTAAACTTGCTCAACATCTAGATAATAACGTTTTTTATAAGCAAATGCTGATAAATAAATATATTATATTGTAGTATATGATCAAAAAAATATTATTAACGAGTTACATTCATTACCCTTTAGATCTATCAAACGTGGTTTTTAAATTAACATCAGCAGTAAAATATAAATCACTAATGTCAGACTTAAAAATAATGTTTCCACATTTTATATAGTGTTGTGCTACTGTATAAATTGCAGTACAATTATATTAGAGTAGAATGTTTTTATTTATTAATTGAAATTATCTGTTATTCAAAATACCCGATAATTTATTATTATCATTACATCATTTTTGAAACTCTAAAAAGTATTATGTGTATGGCGAACTACTGCAAAAAAAAAACAGTAAAATGAACGCTATGATTGGTACACGAAAGATGTGAATTCATCTCCCTTATTTAGATCTCTTCACATTTGAAGGGTGCAATGTTTTATAATTAGCTTTTCAGTAGGTTTTATATCTCATACGGCTTTACAACTAGTAATATTTTACTCCGTGGGAATAAAAAACGTACCTACTAATAAAACTTATGAAGTTTATTATACTGAGGCTAGATCAGAAAAGTTTCCCGTAAATTCAGGAGGTTCTAAGGCCCTATGGAGACATTTTTGAGGGACAAAAAAAAAGTTCGAGGACATTAAAGGGTTGAAAAAGTTATAGGGATTTAGGACCTTTTTATAGGCGGTTCCTACTATTTTTAGACTATAAAACATGAACACACAATAACACACATTTTCCTCTATACAACTAAAAATGTCTTCCGCGTGGGAGCCTATTAATAAGCATACTTTCGTTTTTGTATATCCACCGCGAGGCTTTAGAAGTGATATTTAAAAAAGTTGCTCAACTGACAGTTCCACACTTATTTAAACTTGATATGATTTTATTTAAACATTCTTGGGTTCAAGGGGAAAGTGGGAAGACTATCTGGTAACACAGGTTTGTTAAACGCGCACTAGTTGTGGTCTGACCCTAAATGTGAATGTCTAGGTCGGTTAGGTTGTTTGAAGGGCGTTTAGGTAACCGTCTAATCAATTCACAATTTGTACCTTTTATTATTTTACCTGTTTTCGTGAACTATTCTGATTTTGTTTAAATCTTCTAATAACCGTTCGAATAACTAAACACAATAACTGGTGCGATAAGACTGTTTTCATAAATAGATTGATTAATATAATTGTTATCAATACATTTAATAAAATTGAAATGTCTGTTTGTAATGTCAAAATAACAGCTTTTTACTAAATGTATATGAAAGTATAACAAAAAATAATCTTTATAATTATTGTCTTTCTATCTGTCTATCTGTTTGTTCCGGGTAATCTCCGAGACGGTTGGACGGATTTTGATGGAACTTTCACTGGCAGATAGCTAATGTTATAAGGAGTAACTCAGACTACTTTAATATTTAAAACAAAATAAAAAATAAGGGTTCTGCGCAATTAAAAAAAATCTGGTCATAGTGAATCAATTCGGGCGCTCAAATGGTTTACGCTGAGTAGTTAGTGAGTGAGTGAGTTTTACGGGAAAATCGTATCGAAACTTATGAAAGATGATTTCAGTATAGTGTTATAACTACCAATTTTCCCATGATACAATTAAATTGTTTTTTCTTTAAATAAGGTCCTATCAAGGTTTTGTGAAAGCCAATCTAATAAAACAACTGAGTAGTATTCTTCTTATAATATGGCAAGTGTGTTTATAAACAACTAGCTGTGCCCCACGATTTCACCCGTGTTAATTTTATCCGACAAACACCGCGCCGTCAACGTACCCATGTAGTCCATCATAATTTTTTCCCCGCAAGTACAAATTATTTTAATTTTTCATTATCTCCTAAACTATGTGTTCAAATAGCATATTCTAAATAATAACATTTAACTTCATAAAATTGTCTTCATGTCGAAGTAACTTTTATTTGTAAGGATTAATATGCCATATCTAAAAATAATGCATATAAATCACTTTTTAGGTTTCAACAAATCTTTATCACAACGTGCCTTATTGTGGCTTGAATACATATAAGAGATAGGCATGTGCTATCGCTGACTTTTTTTTAGATATAATAAGGACCAATATGATTGTAGAAATTTGTATTTCCGTATCATTAACGATTACGTCAGCGCGCGCGGTTAAAGCGGTTGGGGAGGGCCTCGACTTAGTTGTTACCTAATCTTAAATACCCTATACTATTCCTCGCGACTTTGGCTGTCATATACAAAAAGAGTTTTTCGAATCCGATTGGTAGTTCCAGAGATTAGCCTGTTTAAACAAACACAAAACTTATATGCTTTAATATATTAGTAGAGATTATGCCAAAATGAAGTGGAATGAAATTTTTTCCAATCTTTAGAGTAGAAGCAACGCTTTAACAAGATGGCGGCTCTCGTGTTCAAATGATTCAGGGAGTTTTTGTGGCAACATAAAATTCATGCTTCTAGTAATTATTTATATTTCACTTCACTTGTGAACAATAACCAAACTATATGATGCAAAATTTCACCAATGTAACATAATATAGGTCCAAATACGTACGTACGTTAGTAAATAAAAATAAAACTCACAACATGGCACATCTAGATCCCGCCAAAAACACAACTCACAAGTCCTGTATTTAAATAGATGTTTTTTTTTCTTAACATGATTTTTGGTAGTTTTCGACCTGATCTTGAAGTGACATGTTGTGATTTTTAATTCATAAACTTAGGTTTTTGACCCTATATTATGTAATATTAATGGCATTTTGCGTGATATAGTTTGGTTTTTGTCCATAAGTAAAGTGGATTATAAATATAAAATTAGGAGAGCATGCATTTTGAGATGTAACAAAAACTTCCTATATAGTTCTGACAAGGGAGCCGCCATCTTGTCAGAAGACCTCTGTTAATAGAAAATTTTACGAAGGCTTAAATACATTGACACTGGCAAGTGCTTTTTGCGGCGCCAAAACAAGAAGAAGAACACATTTGTCATTTGTTTTACTGAATCTAACACGTTTTTTAACCTCCGTGGTGCAAAAATAGCTTTAGTATTTCGCTACTCTACTTTTCATTAGTTTCCTATATACACATACCATGTTATATATTTTTTGTAACATATGTGCGTGAAATTTCGACTTGTCTTCTTGTTTACTGTATTTTACTTATATTTATATAAGACGACTATAGTCATTTACTTCGACATGTCAAATAAACTGTAAGCGTTGCTTTGTAAACAAAGTTTTATTTGATTACATTTAATAATTCACTTAATATTTTATACTAATATACACTAAATAATAATATCATGTAAATTAACCAACCTGTAAACAAAGAAACGACATTAAAAGTTTATATTTCTTAGTTACATGCCCTTTCTTTAGTTTTACAATTCATTTTAATATTTGACACATCTGTCACCTTTTGTATGTCACAATATTCTTTTTAATAATAGATAAACTATATACAACCTACACTACTAAACATATTAAACCTACAAAACTTAAAATAGAATTAAAGAAATATTATAATTATATATTAAATTAGCTCACACCTTCCCACGGGTGTTTGTGTAATTCAATTCGTCCTTTACGCAACTGTATGCCCTCGTACCGCCCCGCACCCTTTATAACATCGCGTAGGCTCTCTAATTAACTACGTTTTAAGGTAAAAATCGCCTATTGTATATACATATTATATTTTGCTACATTTATCTATAGCATAGTTTTATGTGTGATAGGTTTTATGAATTATATGTTTAGGCCTGCTAAAATAATCTGGAGTTGCGGTTCATGTAAATGGCAAGAACGATCAAGGAACCGTGTAGATTTCTATGATATTCCTTACATTGCTACTTCCACCTAGGAATAAGCAATATTAATGACTCTGCTCCCGGGGATGGCATATATGTCAATTTTACGTACATTTTTGTTATGTAAGAGAGCCAAAGGGATAAACCATTAGACAATCAAGATACTACTCCTCATTTGCCAAATTATGATAGGTAGCTTTATATTTATAGCCTGCTGAAATCATGACCTTCCTTTTGGCTTTGCCGTAGTCAGGTTAAAAAAAGTGATAACCTCCTGTTTATGGTAATGCACTGAAAGTAATCCTTGTTAGGCCAGTTTGAAAATATCGTCGCCGCGTCTACGTAAGCAACTTAGCCGCTGAATATACCCAGCCAGATCTGAAAAAAAAAACAGTGACCCGGAGTTCCTAGTTTTCATAGTCGCCTTCAACATTTGGTTATTGTATTGCCGATTTTTTTTATTCAATGTTTCCGCTAAGCGCTCTTTTTATACACGTGTGAAAGACAACGATGTATATGATAATAAAGTTTGTGTATTATCGTTGACAAAAATGTAAAAAAACACGGGACCAAGCACCTCTGATGACGTCGTCTGGGTATCTGATTTAAATCCATTACCAACAACCCTAAATGTACGTTCTGATAGATATGACTTACACCAACCTAAAAGGTTTCCCGAGATTCCTATCAATGATTATTTGTTTAATTATATATTATTGTCAACTTTGTCGAAATCTCTACAGAAGTCAATGTAAATTACGCCTACAGGGATGCCACGATCTACAAAAGTAACAACATCACTTACAAAGGACGCTAGGTTAGTAACAGTGGAGGGGAATCTTACGAAACCATGTTGGTGGGGAAAAAGATTTGTAAAAACAGGATACAAAATCGACTCCGAGATTTTTCCAAAAACAGGAGTAAGGAAATGCATATATAAGTTTATGCTAGTGTGTTAGTACCAGATTTTAAAATAGATACTATTAAGCCCTCTTTCCAGACTG
The DNA here is from genome assembly GCA_033032175.1 of Saturnia japonica. NCBI lineage: Eukaryota > Metazoa > Arthropoda > Insecta > Lepidoptera > Saturniidae > Saturnia > Saturnia japonica. Next base: position 5,283,986 of record CM065331.1, read on the forward strand.
AAGTCAAGCATCCAGTAGTAAGTAAATACCTGTTAAAGATTAAGGAAAGGATGACAAAACAAATTGTTTTTCTCTTCATCTATTTATGGTTGTTCTGCGGTTGACAATTTGACATTATAAGCATTCTGCAATTTTGAAATTGGTATTTCATTTTATAGAGTTTGCTCATGTTTTAGAGCAACTTGTAAATGTAAATATTCCTTAATCATATATATTTAAAATGAATACTTTTCAGTTAAAGATTGTTATTTAATAATAGTCGACGGGTAAATTTGGGCAGCCTTGATCTAGACAAAGAATATCACGTTGGATATAAAAAATATGAGTTTACGTAATCAACAACTTTGTATGTTATATATGTTACGTACGTAACCTATGTGTTATTACAAAACTTGGCATAAGTAGCGGAATCCCGGGCCCTAAATGCAAGAAACGATAGTAACGCAGCTGACCGTGAACTCAGAATATACCGTCTCCTAACATGTCAGCTTTAGCGAACTGTTCCGTCTACATTTTTTGACGTCATAATACTCTATGACAGATATAATTTTAAATCAGCTTGTAGAGACATTTTTGCGATTGTATATCACATAGAATTATGAACTCGGCGTCTTAGAGTATAGAACCAGAACAACGGTCTCGCCTGTCTTACCACTTATACATGAATTTTTCATGTGTCTTCCCCGACGCCTGTACCTACGCTCAGTCTGTTCACGCGTTTCGTCCAGTGCTTATCTCTGTCAAAATAATACTTTTACGAAGGAAAATGTCTAATAATTGTGCAGTGAAAACTTGTAAAAACCATTATAGAAAGAAAACCCTGAAATCCAGTGGTATCTCTTTTCATGTGTAAGTACTGATGGAATATTATTTTGCGTCAAAATAATTATTAATTACATGACACGCCGCCATGGCAGTTCAGTTCACTCAAGACGCTGTAGTGTTGTGCCTACTCTTGATTGTATCGAGTGACTATTACCGCATTTTATGAATATAGACTAGGTCCTACCTTATTTAATTAATATTGTTTCTTTTAAGTATGATTCTAAATATAATTTCTTTCTAAATATTCATTAGTAAAGAATATTAATTTGTCCTATCACAATATTTAGTACCTAATATAATGTTTTCGATATTGTAATGATAATATATGATATTTAAGTTATTTGAATTAGTATGAATATAATTTATTGACTTATATGTTTTTAGAAATTTACTCAGTGAGAATTTTTGTGATCTTGCAGCTTTCCTAAATACCCAAAGACAAAAGAGAAATGGATATATGTAGTTCTTAAAGATGGATGGTTTCCAGGGCCTCGAACTACAATATGTTCTCAGCATTTTGAGGAATCATGTTTTGATTTGAGAAAGAAAAGGCAATATTTATTACCAAATACAGTACCTACGTTAAAACTTGATGTGAGAAATTTTATTTATATTGTCATTAATTGTTCATGGTTAGTGTCACTATAAAACTATACTTACTTTAATTTTCATTGTATTTATTTTAGATTGAGGAAACTGTACAAGAAAATGAAATGGATGTTGAAGTCACTGCTAGTTTTGTACCAGATATGATTATTGATTCTCCTCGCAAAAAAACTAAAATCACGTATAGAATGCCTGGAACGTATGTCGCATCAACGTTTATTAAAAATAAAACGCCTACAGTGCCATCAAAGGCGTTTGAAGCGTACATTATTTCGCATGGAGGATTTACTTCAAGACTTGAAAAAGAACGATTTAATGAACAAAACCGATGTCCATATTATATTAAGCGGAATCAATATCTCAAGTGCTGAAATAATTAAGAGACAGTTTATTAAAAGTAAAAATCTTCCCAATGAAAAGAAATACTCGGAAAATCTTAGGAAAAGAGACAGACTTACAATAAATTAATTTTATTTGAAGGTTCTTGAAAAATGTTTTAACTTTTTGTTTTTATATATATTATGTATTTAGTGGTTAAGATAATTATGTTATCATTATTATAATAAACAAGTAAAATAAACATTTGTCGAAGTTATTTTTAACACCAACGAATATATCGATACAATCTCCGTACCGGCGGACAACGCACATCACTTTAGAGATAAGGGACAAACCACACCCTACCCCGTGCCATTCCTTACACCCGCGTAAATGAATCGCATTGTTTCGATACTTATAACAAGTTTTGCACTCTCTAGGTACAGTGAGCGGACTTTATTACTCTATGGTATATCAGTATTGTATTACACAAATTGACAAAAACCGGAATAAACCAGTTTGAGCTATTTAGTAGCTACCTACCACATTCCTCGCACACTTAATAGTCTAGTCAACGAGTTGAAAAACATGAAAAATAGAGATAAACGTCCTAAAAATATGAGCGACAGCTCATTGAATTCAGAATCACCCCTAGAAAAATGTTTTTGAAGGATTTTGGTGCAGGTAAAAAATTGCAATTGTTATTAACAAAATAAGATTAATTATTAAAATATTAAAGCAATTTTGAAAAAAAGCTCTTTAAAGAGGAGGACATTTCTGATAAAAAAAGTCTCAACTCCCGGAACTCTATTATGTATAATTTTAATTTGACGTTGAAAATAGGGCTCCGCGCGGCTGTTACGGCACGCGCGCGCCCCCCGCTAAAGAGAGTTTATCAGATAAAATAATTGTTTTATAACATAAAATGACATTTTAAAAATATGAAAAAATTCTAGTATCTTCTTAACACTAGAAAGAGTCGAGCCTCGTTGAAAAAAAGTTTTATCACCATTTTTCAAAAAGTTATTCAATTGTTAATTTTAAATTTTTTTTCTAATCTCCGTTGACATAAATAATGGGATAAATTGTATAAATAATTGGCCTATAAATTTTAAACTTCGTGGAGCCCTTTTTATATATACTTCATAAGATCCTGCGATAAATGTTCTTAAAAGGTTATTAATTTGTTAATTATATTTTTTTGTGACTATTGCAAAATTAATATCTAAAAAATCATAATTACCAAATTAATAAACTTTTATGAACATTTATCGCAGCATCTTATTCACTCACACAATTTCACACCTCATAAAATTTCCATACTGGGGTTCTTATATGAAAATCGATTATTATGGAGTAGTCTTTCAGCTTTATCATGTTTAATAAATAGATTATAGCTAGATGCAGTATGTTAGAAATATCAATATTTGCATCGAAGGCATTCAATTATCGATAATTTATCGATATTTTTAGTAAAATAATCGAAATTCCATCCAAAATATTGGTTACATTATCCGTGAATGATATAGACATGATATATTTTTTAATTCTTATTAAATGCTATATTGTAATTGAAACGAAACGAAGTCACAGGCAACTCCTAGTATATACTAAAACAGGGATTTCCTGTAATTAGGGCTGTATAAAACCACAGCCTTCGCTTAATGCTACGATGAGCGTTTTCGTGTTCCCTTCGTTGAATCGTGACTTGGTTTACACTTTTATCACAGAGTACCAACCTGTAGAGTATAAAAGTTTGTATAATTTTATTTGAAATAGAGTTAAGACAATATTGTTTTCACGCGAGACGCAAAGCAGCGTCTCGTCGTGATTTCTCATCGTAGGGATGCTACCGTAAATTATTTCCGTAATTTAAAAGTTTTTTTTTAAAACATACCTAACTAATATGATAAAGATGATTTATTATGATAAAGGCGATAAAGTTAATATGATAATATAATAAAAAGTTTTTAGGAGGTAATCCTTGTAAATACTGATTCGATTTTGGAAATTCTTTCCCAGATAGAAAGCAAATTTTTATAAGTACTTTATAGCATATTTGTAGAAATTTTTGTGTATGTGCGTGTGCTTATGTTTTATTTTGTAATTAACTTACGAAGTTGCGGGCGGTTGCCAGTGTTCTTGTATTTTTATGGTTTTTATACAGTTTTTTTTCGATCGGAATGTACTGTTAGACTTAAAGGCCCTGGAGCCAAGAGGTTTTTACAGATTCACCGGGCTTTGTTTTTTATACTTCGTAACAATATTGAAGCCAAAGCCAGACACTTGATATTTATATGTTGAGTGTGATTTTCGGACACGTCCTATACCAATAAATTGTATCCAGTCCTTAGTGTGTAAGTTATTTTAAAAAGTTTATTTTCTGTGAGCTGTTTCTGTTATATAACGTAACATTTTTACTGAAATACTTTTAAAGTGAAAGTATTGTTGAATACAAATTTCTTTTTGTTTACAAGTTGACGGTTTGAAAAATGTTACGGATAAGTAAATTTATTTTGTCTTTGCTTTCTTTGTACTTAGGTAGTATTTGTAAGGCAACGCTCTATTGTGAAATCTTTACACTGAAACAAACAGTTGGTACGATTTACATAATGTTGAAAATTTAAAATCTAATAATTATATTTTATCCCGGACCAAGGTAAAATGATATTTTACTTATACTAGGAATTAAAAATAATAAAATATCGTTTTGTATCGTAATTTTACACTTACACTGGATGTGAAATGGTCTGTTTTGTGGAATTATTCACGAGGTACTCCAATTTTGTGCTCAGAATTGGAGCAACCCATTACGGACTAACCTCAGATACACAGGTCGTCTTATCAACAGTGATCACTAAACTATTGGTACATATAATTAATCAGGTTAGATAACATTAGCTTTTTTATATTTCTTGATCTATAATTATTTACTCTGGTTTTCATCAAGACCTCGATTGACTATATTATACATATTTAAATTACATTCATGCTACGTATACCTATTTATTTTCAATTTATTAACAACACAATATATTATATTACTCCATAAAGTGTAGAGACTAAAGAACGCAAAAATCTAACAGACGTCAAAATTTCTTGTATTTTATAAACTTTCTATTGCTGTCAATAGGTACTTCAATGGTTGACGTCGGAAAAACACTAAAAAACATCTCCGCTTACCTCGGAACATATATTATGGCGTGACGATAGATTATTTATACTATTAATAAAAATGTGAATGAGAATATTTCCGGTTCGGTTGTTGATTTTGTACGGTGCGGGGAACGCTACGGGTCGACGGTTACTGTTTTATACGAACACCTGCCCAGCCTCTACAGCAATAATATTATGAATGGAACTTATATATATTATTGTATATTATTAGCTATTGCCTGGGGCTTCGTTCCCTTTGTCTTGAAAATGAAACGACTCGCACACCCACTTATAATAAACTCGTTGTACTGATATAGAAACCTTCCCGAGTGTCCGCACATCTCCTCAGTGAGAATTGGTGAGAAGTTCTCACCAAAGTTTCATCGACATCGGATAAATGCAATTAGGCTTGTTACATCTTTGGATTCAACGGCACTTTACTTCATGTAAGATTAATGACCGACTAAAGGTTCGGTTTCGGCCAAAAAATCTAGTTTCTGCCACAGTTCGGTTTCGGTCGAAACTTCTGCCGCGATTAAACTTAATATTCGTGAGTTCGTGATTCGTGTGTCTCTCTACACTCTTGTGTAAATTTCGTATTCTATATCAAGAACACAATTAAAAGAAAATTTTTAACAAAAAAGGAAACCAACTTCTATGATTTTGAAGAGTTCCTTGGTATATCTTCGAAGTTGAAGATCCAATGCCAATGAAATTAAAATTGCACCACCACCCTTGAGGTATCGACTACACGAGAAAAAAAATCATTCAAATCAGTTCATAAACAAAAAATTTTAGCTAAACATCCATAAAAAATATATACATTCGAATTGAGTAACTCTTTTTCTTACGTACCTACGTTTTTTTCTGAAGTCGATTAAAAATTTAAAATACTCAATTATTATGGAGCCTGCACTTTATACCTTGTTGATTTTTTAAAAAGTTCACATAATACAGTAAATCTTTAACATATTTGTCACTTTTGTTCATGTTAAATTGTGTTTATAATGTAGCGACATCTACATAGCGACACACAGCGACATCTTTCGAGCTACATACGACGCATCCTACATCGCACTATAGAAATTAACTCTTCGATTGAGTGTATATACAAGAACCCGACTACAACCGTAGGGCAGCTGCCCGCCAGACATAACATCCGTCTGGTCGGAGGATCCTCCCTTTGCAATAGTTCTTCTACACTGGTGACCCCGACGTGATCGTCAGCGCAACCTTCTAGAATTGCACAGCTACATCGTGACGTCATCATCACTTCCACAAGCTTTCGAGCAGCGAGTCATACAGCCAGCTAGCATCCACGGCTACTACGGGTATCCTGACCACCAGCATGCAGCGGACGCGCGCATTCCTGGTCATCACCCACAGCCTTCTCAGCGACCTTGGCACAGCACACTGCACTTCGGCCGGTCAGCAAGCAGAGACGCACTTCTCTCCTGGTCGACGCAGCAGCCAGCCACTACGCAGCACTGCAACACTCCGACTCACTGGAGCATTCTTGCAGCATCACCCCGACTCACTGGGGCATCACCCCGACTCACTGGGGGCAATCACCCCGACTCACTGGGGCAATCACCCCGACTCACTGGGGGCATCACCCCGACTCACTGGGGCATCACCGCAGAAAGTTCCGACTCACCGTGAACTATGCGGTATCTGGTTCCGACTCACTGGAACATCCCACTGGTCCGGCAAGCATCACTAGATGATGTATGGACGACTCAACCTGCTATCGACCTCTGGTCTCGGAGGGGAGTGATGTAGCGACATCTACATAGCGACACACAGCGACATCTTTCGAGCTACATACGACGCATCCTACATCGCACTATAGAAATTAACTCTTCGATTGAGTGTATATACAAGAACCCGACTACAACCGTAGGGCAGCTGCCCGCCAGACATAACATCCGTCTGGTCGGAGGATCCTCCCTTTGCAATAGTTCTTCTACAATAATATGAAGACTATAGAACATGAATTATTTTTGTTAAATTCTTTAATGATGGGTTTTCATTACGTTTAACACGAGTAAACTTTCTATGAAAAAAAAATTAGTAAAAATACCCTTCATTTGAGCATACAATAGAAACTTTAGCATAAATAAGTTTCGGTTTCGGATAAAAATCCTGTTTCGGTCGGACACTAGGTAAGATTCTCCTCACCTGTTAAACACTAACATGACACACTATCTACTTATATGAATAAAATGATAAAGGTTTGCCATAGTGCGCGCATCACGCAAAATCTACCGGATAAATTATGATCATATTTGTTTGTTTTGTTTCTTAGATACCCAATTATCGTACAGTATAGTAGATAAGTAAGGACCAACCTTATCTACAAAAAATATCACCTTATCTTGCATTTGTAAAAAAAGTACTGGATAAATTTTGAACAATTTCTTTTTCTTTACTCATGACACTATTTTCATTTCATTTTCATTTGTCATCATCATCATTTTCATTTCACAATATTTTCATTCAATAACAAGTTATTAAAGTTTTAAGAAACTACGATTTTTATAAGCATTACGCGTTCTTATGGCGTCCCAGCGAGCGGAGCCGCGGGCATAGCTATTGAAAAATGTAATTTATTTTTACAGTTTACTGTAACACCAACAAAAATTTATAGTACTGTTAAAATGCTATTTTTCTGATAAATAACAATGCGTCTAAGAACAGCTCCATTAGACCTGAAACTAATCTTAAATATCCGTACATCACATGCAATTTATTACATTTTTCGTTATAGCATCGAACAGTACCGAAAACGACGACAGTCTTTTGTGATAAACCATTTATTTCCATTTCCCGCCATCAATCTTATCTGTGATCGGCGGTGCACGCCGACGGCGATTGTTTATCAGGGAAATGTTATTGCGGTGACGTCACTATGGGTATTTATCGCTGCGCGCCGCGCCAGTCGATCGATCGATCTGACGTCATTATGCGGCAATTCACAATAAACAGGAATAGGAGAATTTATTATTATGATTTATTTATAAAAAATAATAATATATACTATAATAGTTTCCTTTTGTATCAAATTCAAATTACAGTGCAACCCATTAACTAAATATAACTACTACTTACGGACAAAACTTTGTCTTCTTTAAGCCTCTTATAGTCGTTCATCGATGTGTAGCGACATCTCTCGCCACAACTGAAGCATCCTACACATAGCGACCTCTCCGCCACAACTGACATCCTACATCGCGATATAGAAATTAACCGAACAATTGAGTATATATACAAGTATATATATATATATATATGGGCAAGTTCGGTGAAGCTGTAAAAGCCGCAGCGGCTCTGTTTTTGGATAGGGCCCCTAAGGCTAACAGTGTAGTCAGTTCAAAAAAAAAACAAAACATCCGCCAGACATAACATCCGTCTGGTCGGAGGATCCTCCCTTCTCCTCAATGGTTACCCACATCTGATCAATGGTCACACAACTTTACACTTTCTATCTTCACTTCCGCTAAAGATGTAATTTTCTTATGATTTGTTTAAGAAGAATGAATGCATACCGGAGCTTGGTCCTTGCTTTGTTTGATTTGAGAAAAGATGTAGGTACCTACACGTTGTTTAAATTATTCAAAGTACTAAACTGGCATTACTCACCGATGCCATTGGAATCACCATAAACCAAATTTATGATTAACTGTTGTGGCTCAGTGATCCAAAAGGGTATTGGCCTCCGAAACGAGAGCACGCCACTAGTTCCTATCCTCCCTCATTTTCTATAGGTGGCCGAGCCAGCGAATTCTATGAGATTTTGTTTCGCCGATGATGTCGGGTTTGGCCACTAACTCCCAATTTCAGCATTCATTCGGATCCTGCAAGTGCCATCGTCACTCTTGACAGTTCCCATGAATTTTCGGGGCACTTTCCTTTCCGTAACCAGGAGTTGATTGTCTTCTTTGTTAGTGGGCCTCACAGTGATTACTATATAAAATTAACAATTGTGGTAATAAAATTAACTTTACGTTTGTTGTATACATCCAGTAAAGCTTTGATTAAAAAAAAATATAGAGATAAATGTTCAAAGAAATTTCCTTTTCCCTTCTACCTCTCTTGGGCTTATTTATTACCTATTAATTGTGGACTTACAATATAGGGATTAATTTTCTTTATTATGAAAGGATAATCTCACACTGCTATTTGATACTAAACTAAGCATAGCTTAAACTGTACTATCTGTGTAATATATATATATATATATATATATATATATATATATATGATTTTATAAGGACACGAGTATTTTATGAAGATTAAAACAAAAAAAAAATTGATCAAAATCAATCCAGTAGTTTTTCGCGTGATGTGCGCACAACGGGAAACCTCTATTATTTTATTTATATAGATTAATAAAATAGCTGATTTTAATGGAATACAACCTAAGATGTAAAATTTCATACTCCTGGAACCACCTGCTTATGGCGTTCGTTGTCCGTCAAATTGTATTAAATAGATGATTGAAACTGATCTCATATATTATTAGATCGGGGAAAAAATGTTTTCGCATAACGTAGGTATAAACTTGTTACAAAATTTCTTTGGCTGTACTATTTGTATCTGGCTGGTTTTGGTAACATTAAAAAGGTTATATTAAATAAAATAAAAAAAAAGCTGTTTCTCGCTATATTTCATTTGTTTTTCTTTCTGTAAAAATGAGTGAATCTAATGAAGAAATTTGATACATTTTAAAATATTATTACAAAAAAGGTAAAATTGAAACTCAAGCAGCGAAAAAAAATTGTCATGTCTATGGACCTAATGCAGTGTCAGTAAGAGTAGCACAAAGTTGGTTCAAACGTTTTCAGTCCAGATATTTTGATGTTAAAGATGCACCTCGCTCTGTTCGCCCTGTTACGAATAAAATGGACGCCATTTTTGAAAAATTCGAGCAAGATCGGCATGCCAGTAGTTACGATGTAGCTGAAGAACTGGAAATTGACCACAAAACAGTTTTAACCCATTTGAAGAAAGCTGGCTATACCAAAAAGCTCGATATTTAAATGCCACACGAGCTCACTGAAAGAAACCTAATGAAACGTGTACTCATTTACGATTCATTATTGAGACGTAATGAAACCGAGCCGTTTTTGAAGGAATTATTAACTGGCGATGAAAAGTGGATCACGTACGACAAGAACGTGCGAAAAAGGTCGTGGTCTAAGGTCAGTCAGGCTTCACAGACTGTGACTAAATCTGGGCTAACTCGAAATAAGGTGATGCTGTGTATATGGTGGGGACTGCAAGGGCATTGTTCATTATGAGCTTTTACCGCCCGGCAAAACCATCGATTCGGATCTCTACCACCAACAACTGATGAGATTAAAGGAAGCAGTTGAGAGAAAGCGGCCAGAATTCATCAACAGGAAGGGTGTGGTCTTTCATCACGATAACGCTAGACCACACACATCTTTAGCCACTCAGCAAAAATTAAGAGTTTGGCTGGGATGTGTTAGTGCTTCCATCATATAGCTCTGTCCTTGCACCTTCTGATTTTGACCTGTTTCGGTCTCTTCAGAATTCTGTAGGTTCTGTAAGGTTAACATCAAGAGAGGTCTCCTAAAACTATTTGTCGCGTTTTTTTGATCAGAAATTCCAAAGTTTGTACAGCAACGGGATCATGTCTCTACCTACAAAATGGCAGAAAGTCATCTTTGAAAGAAACTTTGAAAAAATGTCTGAGTTTTCATATAACAATGCGAAGAAACTTTTCCCCGATAAACGAAATCGTAAACTGATTTTACTGTACATATTATTATATTCTTATATAGTTAAAAGGATGTGAATCATTGAAGATGCTATTAATAACGTTATGTCAGTTCCACTGCACGTGTAGCCATTGTGTAATATGACTGCATCAGATTTAATAATAATAACGTGTAGATTGATTTACGTAATCGTACTGTATTATCATCTATATATGAGATAAGCTCGAGTTAGAGTTTTGGTCTCAGCAAGCAATTTAATTTATTTGCTTACATTAACATATTATAAGTACATAAAACAAAAGAATCAAACGTTAGCAACTACTTTCGTTATAAACTGTGTTGTAGCTGCTATCGCCCACCTGCGGAATTTTGTTCGGTTTTTCAAAACAATACGTAATCATAATGAAATATAAGACAAAAAAATATTATAAAAAAAGACAAGCAAAAACCAAAACTGAGGTGTATGTATGGGTGTGTTATTGTGTTTAAAGATGTGTAGTTATACATATGAGTTAGTGTAACCCTCTGTATGTATGACTATGGGTTATGTATGTATGTATGTTCATCTTTTCCCACATCTCATCTAAACTACCTATCATATTTTGGCCATTGAGATATCGTCAGAAGCATCTTGATTTTCCTAACGTTGTATTCTATATGATGTCACACTAAATTCAAAATGGCGACCTCTTTTTTATATGGCAGCTCTGCAAATTGTCGGCACTGTTCCTGATGGTAAGCACAATATAATCCAAACACAATGACTACTACTGAGAAGTCGATAGATATCGGCATCAACCGGCCTGCATGAATAACTGATGTGCACAGGCTGATTCCGAAACGCGACACACAAAAGCGAGTCATTATGACGGACTTTTCAAAACGTGCATGGTGGTCGCGGCCCAGTCGGGCAAACAACCTTACTGGCCATCTAGAGGACATAATCTATACAGAGTGTAAAAGAAAGTCTCTATCCGCGTGTGTATGTTTTTCCGCTCACTTCTAAACCACGCAACGGATATTTATACGGTTTTCATACTGTCATTAAGATAATTTTTTACGGAAAGTTTGTTTATACAATCGTTCCAATTGAGTGTTTGTATAAGTAGTAGGTAAACAAAAACCAATGTTTTGCAATCAAGTCAGTCAATAAAACGAATTTCGGGCACTTATATATATGACTTACGCTGGCTACAGCTTAAGAGATACATTAAGAATTGTAGTTCTTCAAAAAGCCTAAAGAAAAGTCCGCGATGGCATATGTCTATCTTCTAAGGTTGACTCACAGTAACGGTTTTTATCTACAACATAACAACTAAAAATATTGGGTTACTGGCTGTTCCCCACGCTTTCACCCGTGTTAATTTTATACGACAAACATGGCCAACGCACCCGTGTAGGCAATTTTTTATACTTTATGTAAAGCTATCGACATTTTTATGGGGAATAAATTATTTTTCAAATTATAATATAGCCTATGATACTCGCTGATACTGTACCTTTTTTATATTGGTGAAAGAATTTTTAAAAGCGGTCTAGTAGTTTTTGAGTTAATCAATTACAAACAAAAAATCATATCTTTCCTCTTTATGTACCTTTTTTATATTGGTGAAAGAATTTTTAAAATCGGTCCAGTAGTTTTTGAGTTAATTCATTACAAACAAAAATCCTATCTTTCCTCTTTATTATAGAGATTGGCGAATCTATTTTCTCCAAATCATTATTAATCTTTATCCAGATAAATATGTTATTTAACTTGGGCATTTAATGTAGATCAAAATTATCCTTTATCATTTAAATGAATACCGTAGAAGATATGACGGACTCAAAATTACTCCCAACTATAATAATTAATGACAGCGAAACGGTTGGCCGGCGCACTGTACCTATGGTGAATTGCGCGTCGCGAGCTATGCACACTCTTCGTAACTAAAGTAATGAACTATTAATACTAAAGCTACAAACTCTAAATCATAGGTTTTTTTTTACGTAAAATACACCACTTTGTAAATTGAATCCATATGAAGCTAGCGCGGGTTGCTAGTTTGCTTTATAATGTAGTTTTTGTTATCTTTAAAATCAATATCATGTTTCTTTAGAACATATCTCTCTGTCTTTTGTAGTTTCAGGAGTTCCCCTCACTGATCCATATCAATGCTACATCTTGTATAGAGATTTTATTTATTAATAAATTGTTTACATTGTTAACAGGAACACCACCTCCAGAGGGCGATATCGGGCACCGGCCTGATCATACCGACGCCGGAGGTATGCCAGGTCACGGATCTCGAGTTCTACGAAAGATGCTACCCGCCGGATTACAAAATGCCCAAGCAGCATATACACATGCAGCGTGAGTAAAGTCTCTTTTTTATTTTAACGTATAATATGATTTCTTTTTTCTTAGTAGCACGACAAATTGACGGCACTGAAGCCAAAGGTAAGATCAGTAGGTACGGTCAGTGAAATGACGGAGATCACCGAGATCGGCAATCCATCGACATTTACTTCTATTATGCCGGCCTACAAGCCTGTCGGTAGCTGGACATGCACTGGCTAATTCCGAAACGCGCCAAACCAATATGATGTAGTATGGATTTAAAATATCTACAGTTTGGGTTGCCAACTTTTTTTATATTTAATGTAGTATTTTATTTGTATTTTTGTAATAATAAAATCGACAATGGCACACTACTAGCAATTCTCGTTCAGAAAGAAATAAAGCTCAGATTAAGGATATGTTTATACTTTTCCATGAGATAAAAAGGCTGCGGCTTGCGTTCTATTTCACGCTTAAACATTTTGGAATAAATAATTTTGTTTAATATATGTATATATATTTTTAATTTAATTGTCAGACGCATAATATAGTAGGGTACTATATTGTATTAGTAGGGTTGGCAACCCTGTCTACAGTAGTTTAAAGTTATTACATCATATCGATCTTGAACAGATGTTACATAAATGTAATGTAAATTTGATTTTCGTATACATTGATTTTATTTAAAATTCGTAATATTATATCATAACAAAAGTCTTTAGATTTTGTTCGATTAAAAAATATTCTAGAGATAAAGCAATACTGTATAGTAATGCTCCGGCACTCCGGGTTAATTGTATCCCCCACGGGAAAATATAAAATAGTTCCCGAATATAATCAGAAATTAGGTCGTGGTTTTCGTCGTAAAAAAATCATTTTTATGCTAACTTATTTTAATATACCAAAAACGTCACCTTGTAGCCTACGTCGCAAAATAACAACGTATTTTGATATGTTCATCATACATCTTAATTTTAAAACAACACAAGTGTATACTTTAAAACTTAAGTTACAAGGTAAGCAACATAAATAAACGCATGACTAATAAGCTGATTTTATTCGCGTTGCAGATTGATTAAATGATTTTCCTGTGGAAGACGAGTAGGTACGTCAGTATTAATGTAACATTGTTCGTGTCTGAGAATGTCTTACAATAAAGGGAGTTAGTTGCTCGAGTTTCCACCGGGTCTCGCGTTCCCTTTCAACCGTTTTTATTGACAAATCCCTTTTACAACTCGTGTTTACGATCGTTTTAATGTAATAAGGTAGATTTTATACTTATTTGATTGTAGATACAGTCGCTTCTGTTACTTAATAATGTATGTGAAATGAGCGTTTGTTTATTTGAATTACTAACGTATGAATTCATATAGGATGGGTAATCTTAAAACGTTTTAAGGCTCCTTTGTTCGATCTATCTGATTCTAAAAGTTATTTCACTGTTGGGAAGCTAAGTTTAGGTTTATGGCGATGGGCTATAACTATTTTGTACATATTTTATAACCTACGTGGTGAGTCTAGCCGCGAACAGAAAGTTAGTTAATTATAAACGCTTATTATCCTCTATTACCATACTGGTTATAAACAATCGCTCCTTTTTTTCTTCCTGTAACGAGGTTCTATGCTATTATTTATTGAAGTGAAAACTTCTTCAGTACCGTTGTGATTTGAAACGCAATGAAACGAGAAAAGACACACCAAACACATGCATCTATAGGATTTAGCCTGCGAGAGAATGAGATAGATGAGATAGAACACATTATACATGATTAATGCGAGTCCTGATTTTCACGACTATGATCGTCGTCGAATAGGCCTAGGTGTGTGACGACCAGACTTATACGCACTGTTGTATGTACAGTACGAGTGATTGGATAGTTCGAGTCCCGGTGATTTAGGATTTATAAAAAGATATTTCTATATTTTCTCAAGGTTTCACTTCTCCTGCATGTGTACTGCACACATGTCTTTAGAATCACAGAACCCGATTAAATTTATTATGAAAATGATATGCTTAATTTATAAATATATTATGATCGAACCCTTACTAATCACTAATCACAGCTTGCATAAAATAGACGGAAGTATATTAAAATAATATTATTGACAAATACATGAGGTAAGACAGAACGATAGCAGTTATTTGAAAACTCTTCACTGAAAATACACGATAAATATAGTTTGGTTCAACTAAGTCATTTCTCGGTGAGTGACCACATAAAGAATTGCCACTTGAATTTCCTATAATAAAACTAATCATCATTTTAGTTTCACTTTTTTATGGAGTAAAGTCTAAGGCCGACGTTTCTAATGATTCTCCTGAGTAACAAGCGAACGACCGTGTGAAATCTTCGATCCTTTTATTTTTGGCCTTGTACTATTATTTGAGAACAAAAGGTCAGGACTAGGGTTGCCAATTTATGAATTAAAATTATGGAAAATGGGTAATTTAATAACGTGACATGTTGAAAAAACGGAAGATCCAGCAAAATTATGTCTGAAATGTAAATTAAAAATGTATTTATATTAATGAAATCGGTCCTGTCTTAACCGATATTTTACGACATACTTTATTTCGATGTTAATTTACTTTTTTCCTAGTTTTCAATCAAAATCAAAAATAATTTTTTTAATTTTTGACCCTTAAAAGGCACTTTATAAACGCCAGAACATTACTATTGGTTCAGAAAACATACCGGTCGTCAAAAAGAGCCAAAAAGAAACTATCAGGTTTACCAAATTTTTTTTTACTCGTATATAATAATATAATTTTAAAGTTACTTACTACTATTAACTTCGAGAAGTTGATTTTCCATTACCAAAATTACGCACATTAATTGTTCGAATGGTAAGTTGTAGTCTTGAGTTCATTAAAAAATCCAATTGAAAAATTATTTTCAAAATTTTCAATTTTCCGGGTAACTTTTCTGTCCTTAAACATCTTGTTCGTATTATTACTAATAAATAAAATAAATAATTATCCAAAGAGGTCCAGCCGCGCCGTTCTCAGGGGATACGGCTTACCAACGAATAGCATTTCATTTTTAATTATTTAGATTTAGTGGATGTACAGAAAGGGAGATCACTATCTTTAACGTTATGATTCAACTTATAAAATAACCTAATGACAATAAAACCCTCTTCCGACTAACCGACTTCAAAAATAGAAGGAGATTTCTCAATTCGAATGTCTATATTTTTGTTATGAATGTTCAGCCATAACTTCTAAGCTTATGAACCGATTTATATGAATCTTTTATCGTTGGAAAGGGTTTATTCCCTTTCGAGGATCGAAAATCCTTGAGGTATTCAAAGTCAAGAGGAGCTCCTCAAAACATTGAAACTGGTTTTCTTTTTTGTTAACCTCAAATAAAAGTTGGCAGGCAACCTTAGGCACAAGGCTGTCGATGCCGACTGAATGTAAAATACTTATAGGTTACAAAATAGATCGATTGAGTAGTGATATACAGCGTACACCAGAACAGTTCAATAACCTGAACTCTATTTGACCAGTTGTAATATTAATATTTCCCCATCAAAATCGCTTAAAACTCGTGACTGAAGATTTGTTTGAATTATATTTTGTTAAAGTCGAACGTAATAAAAATGTAAACAAACCTAGAATTTACATTGAAGGACTGGCCCGTTGGCTAACGGATCCAGTCTTTCGTATTTTGTTTAATAAATTTTAAATTTTTACGTTTGTCACGTTGCTGTTCTTAGTACCTATCAACGATAGTGTAGCACGGCAGATGACAATCTTAGTACGCAGCATAGTTTAACAATCATACAGTTGGGAAATGAATGTACTTGCTTAAAGCAACGGAGCGGCGCGCGGTGTGGCCTGACATCAGAGGCGTTTGTTTCCCAACTGTATGATGATTGTTAAACTGTGTTACGCAGTTAGCGCGTTTTAATTAAACTCTCTGTTATTATTAATCAATTTAATAATAGAATTTGAAAGCATAATTACATAATAGTGGTTAGCCACCCGCTTCGTTATTTATTTCACCGCTCCCAACGACTGTTTCTTTTTTTTCAATAATAAACAGGACATAATGTCTTGTAAAATTTTCTTTATAACGCATTCCGAAACGCGTTGAGTAATTTCGCAAGCTGCCACCGATTGAGTACAACGGCCGTGGGGAGGGTGGATAATTTAGATAAATGATCCTGTTATTAAGTAACTTGTATTTCCCTAGTTGATGTTTAAAGGGTCAAGTTATTTTTTATTAGCTGTACCCAATGGTTTCACCCGTGTTAATTTTATCCGACAAACACCGCGCCGCCAACGCACCCATGTCGTCTATCATAATCGTTCTTCCCACAAGTAAAAATTTATTTTAATTTTAAATTATCTCCTAAACTATGTGTCCAAATAGTAGACTCTAAAGAGCAAAATTTAACTTCATATAATTGTGTTTATGATGAAGTTTCTTTTGTTCGTAAAGATTAATATGCTATGTCTTAAAATAATGCTTTTAAATCACTTTTTACTTTTCAACAAATCTTTGCCACAAAATACCTAATTGTAGCTTATTTATAAGAGATAAGCATATGTTATCGCTGTCTTTTTTAGATATACTAAGGACCAATATTATTGTAGAACATTGTATTTGTACACGCTTTTAAAAAAGTTCGGGAGGGTTCCACGACTTCCGATTTATGTAACAAAAATCAGTAATTAAGGCTATTTGAGCGTTGTAGCCTAATCTTAAATAGCCTATATTATTCCTCGAGAGTCTGGCTATCATATACAAAACGAATTTTTCGAATCCGAATGGTAGTTCCAAGAGATTAGGTGCTTAAACAAATAGACAAACAGAAAAGATTTTCCGCTTTATTATATTACTATAGATAAATTATAGCCAGATGAGTTTGCAGTTTTGACGCGAGATGCAGATGGTCTTCTTATCGATTGCAAATGTCGTTGGATATATTATGATGTATATCGAGGGTTTATGAATCTAGAATATTCATTTTATTATCACACTAGCTGTGCCACACGATTTCATCCGTGTTAATTTTATCCGACAAACACCGCACCGCCAACGCACTTGTGTAGTCTATCATAATTGTTCTTCCCGCAAGTACAAATTATTTTAATGTTTCATTATTTCCTAAACTATGTATCCAAATAACATGCTTTAAAGAGCATTTTACTACTCAACAAAAAAAAAATGCAACATACCTTTTTTGGCTTATGTATAAGAGACTGGCATATGATACCCCGGAATTTTTTTTAGGTATACTAAGGGCTAATATTTTTGTACAACATTGTATTTGCATATCATTAACCATTACCCCAGCTAACGCGGATAAAGCAATTTAGGAGGGCTTCCAATTCCGACTTAGTTAGCTTGTTTAAACAAACAAAAAAAAACTTTTTCTCTTTATTATATTAGTACAGAGTTATAGATAGTTCAACTCCAAGTCCGGTGAAGCTGTAAAAGCCGTCAGAGGCTCCAGGGCCCCTAAGGTTAACAGTATTGTCAGTCAGAAAAAAAAAACGACAAGGCATTCTCGCTCGAGTCGTCGGACTGTTCACATCGCTACAGACATACGTGCTGTACCATAACTACCCGACATAACCCTGGCGATTGTGGTGATCATCGTAATGGTCATGCCGTCCATAATGGATCTGCCCTAGATCAAATCCGCCCCAAGGAAATCATGCATCCGAAATACGACCTGACTGTGTTACTACTCCGTTATATATAATACTAGCTGTGCTCGTGGCTGCACTCACGTGGACTACAGAATGCCCGCGCGAATCTTGCTAGCCCGCTCCCGGCTATTTTAAAGACAAAAATGCTTATTGTGGGTGTTCCTTAGAAGATAGACGTATACTCTCCCTGACTTGTTTGTAGGTCTTTTTAATGCCTACAATTATGTAGTATATTAGTTTGCTTTATCTCTTATGGTTTACTCAGCGTAAGCCATTTAAGCGCCCGGGTTGATTCATAATGACCATTTTTATTTTCGGATCCCTAATTATTTTTCTAAAATAAAAGTAGCCTAAGTTACTCCCTATAACATCAGCTATCTATCAGTGAAAGTCCCGCCAAAATCGGTCCAACCACTTCGGAGATTACCCGGAACAAACAAACAGACAGACAGACAAAATTTAAAAAAATTGGTGTTTTGATATATGTATTGTATATACTTTCATATGTATTTAGTAAAAAACTGTTATTTTGATAATACAAACATACACTTAAATCTTATTAATTGTTATAGATAATTTACTAAATAATTACTTATTAATATTGATTGTGGCGGACTTATACAACTGAACTGAACTAATTAAAATAATGAAATATAGATATGTTTCTTTTTTTAAAGACATTTAGCGCAGCTCGGTTGGTCAATTATAATAATCAATAATTTATACACGTTTTAAATATAAATAGCTTTATTAAACAAAAAAACCTTACTTCCCTATAGAAATAATTTAATAAATTGGGGGCTTTTACTTTTTGTTGTTTTTTTTATGTTTGGGTTAGGTATGAAATAAATTTTGGCATTTATTGTGTATAGGTACTGGAATCATTGTTGGCAAATATAATATTTTTTTATACACAATAATTTAAAATTATTGATTTCTTTGATTAAATTAATAAAAATAAACAAATTAACAATATTCCACGCCTATCATCAGCTCAGAGACCATGGGTTACATAGTCCTGCGGGAACATGCATTTTATGTCCCTGGGTTTTTCATTCACATAATTAGCACCAAAATTGTCAAGGATTTTTTTTGGAAATTTGCGTACATTTGCTAATTATGTTTATACATCACTATCGACTGACTGACGATGTAGGAAAACATAATACACATGTATTAAAAATATCCTTCAAAATATTCTCATAACACATAAGTAATGAAGTTATACATTTTTCATCGTTACTAACGTAGTGGCCACAATCTTACCTGAACTTAAATGACGATCTGGTTCAAGATGGTAGCACGCTAAGCCTAGTGGAAGACTGGATCCCAAGTGCAGCTGGCGGAACACACCTATCGGTGCTTGGCGACAGAATTTCAACTTGAGGGTGCTTGCTAGCTAGGCGGGCATTAGAAAAAACCCTACCACCATGCTATGGTTTCATCACGATGTTAACCGAAAGCTCAGGCTCATTGCAGGGATTCGAGTTCACTTCGTTCGACGCGTACCCCTTACACGCTACAACTGAGCCATTATTGCTATTTTTGGCGCCTTTAGTACAGGGTTAAAATTGAGAATTACGCGGGCATCATGTGATGGAAGTGCGACATGATGAAGTAAGCCATCAATGATAATACTGTGTATAATTACATATATATCTATATATACTTATAATCGTGTAAAAAATATAACTTAACATTGTAAGATAAGCGCTATTTTAATTTGATTAAAATTATAAAAAAGGCCGTAAAGTGAATTCAAATTATTATTATTATTGATTACTTAACTTCATCATATTGTTGACACTCGGTATATTTTGAAGTTTTTTTTGTTATGTTACGACAAAGCCAAACTTGTAACGTGCGTTCATAACTAACTACACACAATTTTTTTACACTTACAACCTACTATATAAATACTGGTTGCAGGCAGCTGCAGCTCCATTATTCAATTCATTCCGTCTCAATGACTACAAGTTATACTTGAAAGTCGGTCAAGAGAGCTTTTGTTGTTCTACAAATCGAATTCATTTCTATACTGATGAGTATTATTATATAGACTTACTGGACATTATGCAATTATTTATACTGGCAAGTCACACAGTCCTAACGAAACAAAGAACTGTTTATATTTATGTTTATTGTGGTCGTAAGCGCGACTGTTATGCTCGAGAACCTGGGTTCGATTCCCAGGTCGAGCAAAGTATTATTGGGGTTTTCTATGAAATTCTCAGTAGGAGCTCGAAGTTTGGCTTTGTGCCGGATTAATGCCAATAGGCTCGGCCTCTTTATATGGGACCTAAAAACATACCCGGCGGAATGTGGGATTAAGTTTCGCAATGCACTTGGTAAAAAGAACCGAGCAATATAATATCTGCAATTTTTATTTATTTCTCGGAAAAAATATATAATTATTAATATTTATTTTATATATACACATAAATAATAAAGCATAATATGCTTTACATACAAAAACAATGCTGTTTTACAATTATTAAATAACTTTATATTTGAAACCCCTCGGTTTCACCAGCATCATCATCATCATCATTCATCATCATTTCAGCCGCAGGACGTCCACTGCTGAACATAGGCCTCCCCCATAGATCTCCAGAGCGACCGATCTTGTGCGGCCTGCACCCAACGGCTCCCAGCGACCTTTATTATGTCGTCTTTCCATCTAGTGGGGGGCCGTCATACGCTGCGCTTTCCGGTGCGTGGTCTCCACTCGAGAACCTTTCTGCCCCAACGGCCGTCAGTTCTCCGAACTATGTGCCCCGCCCACTGCCACTTCAACTTGCTAATCCTTTTGGCTATGTCGGTTACCTTAGTTTGTCTACGGATCTCCTCATTTCTGATTCGATCTCGTAGAGAAACACCAAGCATAGCCCTCTCCATAGCTCGCTGAGCGATCTTGAGCTTTCTTATGAGGCCCATAGTGAGCGACCACGTCTCTGTGCCGTATGTCATTACTGGCAATACACACTGGTCAAAGACTTTCGTCTTGAGGCACTGAGGTATTTTGGACGAAAAGACGTCGCGCAGTTTCCCGAACGCTGCCCAGCCGAGTTGGATTCGTCGACTGACCTCTTTTTCAAAGTTGGACCTACCTAACTGAACTGTTTGTCCCAGGTAGACATATTCTTCAACAACTTCTAGACAAGAGTTTCCCAACTGATACTGGGGTGGGCACCACATGGATATTCGACATGATTTTCGTCTTGTCCATGTTCATTTTAAGGCCCACCTTGTTGAGAAACTTTGTCGAGGCCATCGAGCATTGTGCCAAGATCTTCCAGCGATTCTGCCATGACTACGATGTCGTCAGCAAATCGAAGGTGAGTGATGTACTCGCCATTGACATTGATGCCGAGTCCTTGCCATTCCAGGAGCTTGAAGGCGTCCTCTAGAGCGGTAGTAAACACTTTCGGAGATATTACGACTCCTCGCACGCCTATTCTCAAAGGAATTGCCTTCGTGCACTTCCTGTACTCGGACCGAAAAGGTGGCGTTGTTGTAATCACATTCAACACTTCGTTATTAGATACTAAGCTTCACATGGTAGAAGCAAAACTGCAAAGGTTTCGCGAATCAAAGGCTTTTACAAAGTCTACGAACGCTAAGCATAAAGGCAGATTATACTCCTCAGTGTCGGTACAAAGCCGCAACGTTATCTAAATGCGGACAAAACTGATATTGGCCTGTAGTTACTAACTTCAGAGCTGTTATGGGACTTAAAAATTGGTACTACTTTTGCAGTTTTCCACTTTGCGGGAAATACTCCTGAATTAAGAGACTCATTGAAAATAATGAATAAAGGTGCAGCCAGTTCTGATGAACAGTTAGAAATAAAAAATGGTGGAATTCCATCTGAGCCAGCACCTTTTGATACATCTAAAGCGTTCAGTTTCTTTTCTATACACTTGCAAGATAATTGTAGACAAGATAGATTGTCACTCCCCATTCTTAATGAATCGAAGTAGTTTTTTTTTTTTTTTTTTTTTTTTTTTTTTTTTTTTTTTTTTTTTTTTTTTTTTTTTTTTTTTTTTTTTTTTTTTTTTTTTTTTGGGGGGGGGGGGGGGGGGGGGGGGGGGGGGTTAATTTATCCATTGGGTTATTATATTTTTTAACTCTAAGCCTAACATTATACCTTTCTTTAAGACGATTTTAATTAATTTACTTGAGTAACCACATAGGAAAATTCTGATTTTTTACTTTTAGTGTAGGGACATATTTATTTATAATCTCTTGAATAATAGTATAAAATGAGTCTACCATATCATCTACGTCTCTACATTTACGAAATATATCTAACCAATCTCTATTTGCCAAATCTACTTTTATTGATGTATAATCTGCTCTGTAAAAATTAGGTCTTGGTTTTCTAGTGACTGCTATTAATACACCTCCTCCAGTCTTTTTACTCTGATCAAATGCTCTATCTCTACGATATACATCGTATCTATTATCAAATAGCTCAGAACTAAGTATACTAGAATTTAGCCATGTTTCTGTTAAAACAATTATATCATAATTATTACATGCAATATTTCGATAAAAAGTATGCGCTTTAGATCTAAGACCGCGGGTATTCTGATAATATATATTTAAAGACGAGAATTTTAATTTTAAAAATCAACAAAATCCTTGCGTGTAACCTAAAAATAATTTAGACAATCTTCTCCAAGCAACTCATATTCTTAATGACTTTATAATCTGAATTGTCATTTTTTCGCATAAAAATTCTGCCGTTTCTGACCCACACGTACTTGTAATTCTTGTCTCTGGACAATTGTCTCGCAGCAGCGTGAAGAGCTTTGTTGGCAGGAGAAAGGTGCTCCATGATGTATATCGGTTTTTTGTCTCCTGCTATTTTGACATGAGAGGAATTGAGTTTATCATCTAGATGAAACTTATTATACTTAATGACAGCAGCAAGAAAGCTATCTCGAACGAAAGGACTATTAAATTGCACTACAATGGCACGAGGACGTTGACTAGAACGGTTTTGTTTTACAGTTCTGGTACAGTGCATGATCTTATCATAATCAACGGGGTAGTTTATAACTGTACTTAACTGCTTAATTATTGACATTAAATTCTCATTTTTTGAATCAATTTATTAATAGAATTTGAAAGCATAATTACATAATAGTGGTTAGCCACCCGCTTCGTTATTTATTTCACCGCTCCCAACGACTGTTTCTTTTTTTTAAATAATAAACAGGACATAATGTCTTGTAAAATTTTCTTTATAACGCATTCCGAAACGCGTTGAGTAATTTCGCAAGCTGCCACCGATTGAGTACAACGGCCGTGGGGAGGGTGGATAATTTAGATAAATGATCCTGTTATTAAGTAACTTGTATTACCCTAGTTGATGTTTAAAGGGTCAAGTTATTTTTTACTAGCTGTACCCAATGGTTTCACCCATGTTAATTTTATCCGACAAACACCGCGCCGCCAACGCACCCATGTCGTCTATCATAATTGTTCTTCCCACAAGTAAAAATTATTTTAATTTTAAATTATCTCCTAAACTATGTGTCCAAATAGTAGACTCTAAAGAGCAAAATTTCACTTCATATAATTGTGTTTATGATGAAGTTTCTTTTGTTCGTAAAGATTAATATGCTATGTCTTAAAATAGTGCTTTTAAATCACTTTTTACTTTTCAACAAATCTTTGACACAAAATACCTTATCGCTGTCTTTTTCATTAACGATTGCGCAAGCGGTTAAAGCAGTTAAACAAAAATCAATAATTAAGGCTATCTGAGAGTTGTAGCCTAATATTAAATAGCCTATATTATTCCTCGAGAGTCTGGCTATCATATACAAAACGAATTTTTCGAATCCGACTGGTAGTTCCAGAGATTAGGTGTTTAAACAAACAGACAAACAAAAAAGCTTTTCCGCTTTATTATATTACTATAGATAAATGATAGCCTGTCTAGCAACCGGATCGCACTGTGCTTGTCGGTAAGCACTGTACAAACTAGTGTCGGTAAAATATCGGTCGGAATATATGTCGGCCCGTCCTCGAAGACGACAAAGAAAAAAAAACGGTCATCACGAGTTCCGAAAATAGCGTACCGCAGTAACTTGACGAGCTAAAAAAAAATCTCATTCGCGGACCTGGTTTTCACAAAAATACCCCGAATTGGAAATCAACAATCGCTTTTTCGATAGTCCTAATGACAATCGGCTATCCATTGCAGGTCGTCGCTGGTGGCTTCTCGACAGCTCGATATACACTGTCCGATCCCGAAACGCGACAAATAAAAAAAAAAGTTACTGTGAGGGTTTTATCGCCATGTGCATAGTCGTCGCGACCCATTCGGGTAACAGATACCCTTCCGCCCTGTTTAATTATAAGACAAACACCACCTGGTCTCGGAATATGACATGCCTAAGCCATGCCCGGTGGAGCTGTAAAAGCCGTCTGAGGCTCTAGAGCCCCTATGGCTAACAGTATAGACAATTTAAAAAAGCACGCTTGCACAATAGGCTTGATAACTAATTTAGATAAATGTTTCCAAAATAATCTACATTATCTCAGAACTACTTGTTTTTCAGAAAATCAAGTCTAATAGTAAAGTTAACCGCACTATGCAAAACTGAACAGCAGCGGAGCGGTGCGGAATGTAGCGTCGCGGTCAAATCTAATACTATTAAGTGAGCTTTTTTTGTACATATTATGTAATTGGTTTCTCGGAAACGGTTCCAACGATTTGGATGATATTTTTATATTTATATAATGTTTTACATTCCAAGTTTATCTGGATAGGTGTTTGTTCATCTCTGTGAGACACCGAGCGGAGCTCGGTCGCCTGGACATTCTTTATATGAAACTGTATGAGGCATACAACACTACGCGCCCAGTGCAGTTCAGTTGTCACTTGCAGTTTTTTTTTTAAATTTGCCTTTTTAAAAACACATTCTAAATTGACTCAAAAATGCTCGCAAGTAACATGGCGTCATATTGTGACGTCACGCTTTGTTAATGTACGCCATTTCAACATTCAGTTTTCTAACAATATTGCCAGTATCAAACTAGTGCAAAGATTATCGATAAGCGCTAACGGAAGAAAAGTTCCAACGGAACAAAATAATGCTTACTTAACCTTGACGTAATTCGGTCTGATTGGTGTTTCACAAAACTTGTCAGATCGCACTATATTTTGTGATTTTAACAGATTTATATTAATTTCGTTTTTTATATCTATACAATTAATAAAATTGAAGTGTCTGTTTGTAATGTCAAAATAACAGCTTTTTAATAAATGCATTTATGAAAGTATATACGATACCTATAACAAAAAGGTCATTTTTAAAATTTTTGTCTGTCTGTTTGCTCCGGGTAATCTTAGAAACGGTTGGACCGATTTTGACGGGACTTTCACTGATAGATAGCTGATGATATAGGCAGTGTAACTTAGGCTACTTTTATTTTACAAAAAGAATTAGGGGTCCGCAAAAAAAAAGTGGCCATGATGAATCAACTCGGGCGCTTAAATGGGTTACGCTGAGTAAACCATAAGAGATAAAGCAAACTAATATACTACATAATTGTAGGCATTAAAAAGACCTACAAAAAAGTCAGGGAGAGTATACGTCTATCTTCTAAGGAACACCCACAATAAGCATTTTTGTCTTTAAAATAGCCGGGGGCGAGGGAGCAAGATTCGTGCGGGCATTCTGTAGTTCACGTGAGCGAAGCCACGGGCACAGATAGTATTATATATAAAGGAGTAGGTACACAGTCAGGTCGTATTTCGGATGCATGATTTCCTTAGGGCGGATTTGATCTAGGGCAGATCCATTATGGACGGCATGACCATTACGATGGTCACCACAATCGCCAGGATTATGTCGGGTAGTTATGGTACAGCACGTATGTCTGTAGCGATGTGAACAGTCCGACGACTCGAGCGAGAATGCCTTGTCGTTTTTTTTCTGACTGACAATACTGTTAACCTTAGGGGCCCTGGAGCCCGTGACGGCTTTTACAGCTTCACCGGACTTGGAGTTAACTCCAGGCGGGCAAAAGAAAAAACCCTACCACCATGCTATGGTTTCATCACGATGTTAACCGAAAGCTTAGGCTCATTGCAGGAATTCGAGTTCACTTCGATCGACGCGTAGCCTTACACGCTACAACTGAGCCATTATTGCTACTTTTGGCGCATTTAGTACAGGGTAAAATTGAGAATTACGCGGGCATCATGTGACGGAAGTGCGACATGATGAAGTAAGCCATCAATGATAATACTGTGAATAATTATACTTACATATATATATCTTTAAATACTTATAATCGTGTAAAAAATATAACTTAACATTGTAAGATAAGCGTTATTTTAATTTGATTAAAATTATTTTTTCACAAAAAAGGCTTTAAAGTGAATTCAAATTATTATTATTGATTACTTAACTTCATCACATTGTTGACACTCGGTATATTTTGAAGTTTTTTTTGTTATGTTACGACAAAGCCAAACTTGTAACGTGCGTTCATAACTAACTACACACAATTTTTTTACACTTACAACCTACTACATATATAAATACTGGTTGCAGGCAGCTGCAGCTCCATTATTCAATTCATTCCGTCTCAATGACTACGCGTTATACTTGAAAGTCGGTCAAGAGAGCTTTTGTTGTTCTACAAATCGAATACATTTCTATACTGATGAGTATTATTATATAGACTTACTGGACATTATGCAATTATTTATACTGGCAAGTCACACAGTCCTAACGAAACAAAGAACTGTTTATATTTATGTTTATTGTGGTCGTAAGCGCGATTGTTATGCTCGAGAACCTGGGTTCGATTCCCAGGTCGAGCAAAGTATTATTGGGTTTTTCTATGAAATTCTCAGTAGGAGCTCGGAGTTTGGCTTTATGCCGGATTAATGCCAATAGGCTCGCCCTCTTTATATGGGACCTAAAAACATACCCGGCGGAATGTGGGATTAAGTTTCGCAATGCACTTGGTAAAAAGAACCGAGCAATATAATATCTGCAATTTTTATTTATTTCTCGGAAAAAATATATAATTATTAATATTTATTTTATATATACACATAAATAATAAAGCATAATATGCTTTACATACAAAAACAATGCTGTTTTACAATTATTAAATAACTTTATATTTGAAACACCTCGGTTTCACCAGCATCATCATCATCATCATCATTCATCATCATTTCAGCCGCAGGACGTCCACTGCTGAACATAGGCCTCCCCCATAGATCTCCAGAGCGACCGATCTTGTGCGGCCTGCACCCAACGGCTCCCAGCGACCTTTATTATGTCGTCTTTCCATCTAGTGGGGGGCCGTCCTACGCTGCGCTTTCCGGTGCGTGGTCTCCACTCGAGAACCTTTCTGCCCCAACGGCCGTCAGTTCTCCGAACTATGTGCCCCGCCCACTACCACTTCAACTTGCTAATCCTTTTGGCTATGTCGGTTACCTTAGTTTGTCTACGGATCTCTTCATTTCTGATTCGATCTCGTAGAGAAACACCAAGCATAGCCCTCTCCATAGCTCGCTGAGCGATCTTGAGCTTTCTTATGAGGCCCATAGTGAGCGACCACGTCTCTGTGCCGTATGTCATTACTGGCAATACACACTGGTCAAAGACTTTCGTCTTGAGGCACTGAGGTATTTTGGACGAGAAGACGTCGCGCAGTTTCCCGAACGCTGCCCAGCCGAGTTGGATTCGTCGACTGACCTCTTTTTCAAAGTTGGACCTACCTAACTGAACTGTTTGTCCCAGGTAGACATATTCTTCAACAACTTCTAGACAAGAGTTCCCAACTGATACTGGGGTGGGCACCACATGGATATTCGACATGATTTTCGCCTTGTCCATGTTCATTTTAAGGCCCACCTGTTGAGAAACTTTGTCGAGGCCATCGAGCATTGTGCCAAGATCTTCCAGCGATTCTGCCATGACTACGATGTCGTCAGCAAATCGAAGGTGAGTGCTGTACTCGCCATTGACATTGATGCCGAGTCCTTGCCATTCCAGGAGCTTGAAGGCGTCCTCTAGAACGGTGGTAAACAGTTTCGGAGATATTACGTCTCCCTGTCTAACGCCTCTTCTCAAAGGAATTGCCTTCGTGCACTGCTCCTGTACTCGGACCGACATGGTGGCGTTGTTGTACAAGCACTTCAACACTTCGATATATCGATAGTCAATACGGCACCGCTGGAGAGACTGCAACACTGCCCAGGTTTCGACCGAATCAAAGGCTTTTTCGTAGTCTACGAACGCTAAGCATAAAGGCAGATTATACTCCTCAGTCTTCTGTATAATCTGCCGCAGCGTATAGATGTGGTCTACGGTGCTAAAGCCTTTTCGGAAACCGGCTTGTTCGGGAGGCTGGAAGTCATCAAACTTGTGCTCGAGACGATTCGTGATGACCCTCGAAAACAGCTTATAAACATGGCTCAGCAACGAGATGGGCCGATAGTTCTTCAATAAGGTTTTATCACCTTTCTTGAAGAACAGGACCACCACGCTGCCGCCCCAGTTTCCGGCGTTGATAATTGTTATACTATATTTTAAAAAATCTTTTTAAATCATATTTATTCTTGTTAGTTTTTAAGTCAACACTTTGATGTGAATCCTATAGGAAAATTTAATGTAACCACTACAAGGAAAACACATATGATCCGTTTGTGTCGGCTTCCGTATTCTAAACAATATACCATACAAGGACGTACTGAATACGTTATTAACATATTATCAACAGGCAAAATTGTTTTAAACAATGCTATCATTTATCGTTGACTGCTACTTTGTAAATATACTATACAATATAAATTATGAATGCCATTTAATACATACACACACATATATATATATATATAGAGGGACGCGGGCGAGGAATGCCAGTGAGGGATGCGAACGAGGAATGTGCAATTTTAAAGGTCGTCACTCACTTATCTACCCGGTACCTGACCGGCACCGCATCGCCTCGTTCGGTTGTGATTTCTTTATATGAACTACCTACCATATATTATATGCATTTGCTTATCAACTCCGTAACGTCACCGTATTGACTTGCGCGCAAGTAGTCCATATGCGGACGGCGAGTGGAACGCGAGTAGCCAACGGGCCGGTCACTAGTATTTAACGCAAGGATGATGCGTCGCTGCCACCGAGGTACCGAGTTGATTAGTGGTGACGACCTTAAGAAGGTTTATAAGGTAGGCGTTAGCAGATTTTAAAATGCCGAAAATATCATGTTTTCCCGGTATATTTACATGTACAGCACCTGATGGTAAGTATCGTACAGTCCACAAACAACAGCGACAGTCAATATGTAGATTTCGGCAATTAGTATGGTATTAGTGAGCATTTTTTTAAAGCCCCTCTGGTTAGCTACTGCCCTCAAGTTGAAAACCTGTCACCAAGCTTCTATAGGTGCTCCGGTATCTGCACTTGAGACCCAGCCCCATCAAGGCTTACTGTTTTGTCATCTTAGGCCACATCGTCACTTAACATCAAGTCGGGTGACAACCACCACTTCCACGCCGGATGTGATAGTCTACTTCTGTAGATAAAGTGGACTGTATATTTTTAAACTGGCTGTAAGTAAATACCACACAATATAACCGCCAAATATGGTATACTATAACCGGGAAGAAGGTTCACTTAACTTTCGCCGCCGTGGTAGCTGGCGATGATGTTTATCCGAGTGTTCCAGGATCCAAGTACATTTACTCCAAACGCTAAACCTAAATATGCACAGCGCCTTTATGTATCTGTACCGTAACTTTTAAAAACTGTGTCGAAAGACATTAGACGCCGCGCCGGTACCCGTCCGAGTCCAACGCGCAAGTGACCGGTCATCTCCGATTTTAACTGTAGGGGTAATTTAAAAATTAAAACAATTTTGCATAGGTACCCCCAACCAATTTATGAGCTACAACTGGGTGGTAGGCCACGATAATTGTGTCCGACTGGATCGCGACCACCATACAAGAGGTGTAACATCAACCGTGTATCTGGGATCAGACGGTGTATATCCAGTAATCAAGTGAGGTAGTAGGGACCACCATGCAAATGTCGATAAACTCATCGCAGTAACACTTTTTTGGTTTGTCACGTTTCGGGGATCAGCCAGTGGCATATCCAGATGCAGCGAAAGCTCGCTGGCCGGCATGACAAGACGAACACCAATGGATTGCCGCTCTCAGTCGTCGTGTACTGCGCTCACCAAAAGACACTTTGCTGTGCTATTGTAAAAAAAAGATATGTATGAAAAAAGGATGAAACTTCTTTACTGGTAAGAATTAATTCGTCCCTTCCTGCACTTTGACTCACTCGATATCGTATTTTTATATAATTAGAAAGGCTCACCATTAATTGACGTTGTTACAATTTCACTTTCTAATGCCTTAAATCCATTACCTTAATTCCAATTTAGGGACTAATGTTAGTCATTCTTCAAAGTCGACAACTAGCTGGTGCTTGCAACTTTGTTCACGTTAATATGATATTCCACGAGAATTAACTATTCGGATTAAAAGTAGTACCTTTTAACCGACTTAGAAAAAAGGAGAGGAAGTTATCAATGCGGCTATATTTTTTTTAAATGTTTGTTATCATATAACTCCGTCATATAAAAACTGATTTAGTATATTATTTTTTGTTGGAAAAGTGATATTTTCAAGTGGGTCCCATTTTGATTTCATTGGCATTGGAGCTTTCGAAGATACAACTGGAAACTCTTAAAAAATCGAATGGGGAAATGTATAGTAATTGATATATTGGTAGGTTTATGATAATCCATGACTAAGTAGGTACCTAACTAAAGACGCTCTGAACGAACACTTGGGCTGCAAAGACACAACGGAACTCTTTAACAACAAACACCACGAATGTGGAATTTTCCCTCCCTTGCCTCCTTTTGCATGTTCTACCGTTTGTGTAATTGGTTGTGTTCCGAGGAATTGGTCGGTATGGTGCCAGGGCTACTTTCCACCATCGCACAACTCGCCATCAGCAGGGAGTTCATCCTCACATTTTAGAACCTAAATGGTCGCGGACAGTCACGATTCAAAGAAATTTCTTACCACAAACCTTCCGGTTGTGAAATAAGCTCCCTAGTGCTGAGGTTTTCCCAGGGTACTACAGTATGAGGTTCTTAAAAAGGGGGTAAGTAGGTTTCTCAAGGGTCGGCAACGCGCATGTGATACGTGTGTGTAAGCGTCCATAGGCTGCGGTGACCGCTTACAATCAGGCGGGCCGTATGCTTGTTTGCCACAATCGTGGTATAAAAAAAGGTAGAGAGAGGTAGGGCACGGGGAAATTTCTTTGGAGATTTGTTTCACTTGGGACAGTCCGACTAGTGGAATCCCCTACAAAAGATCGCAACCAAATAACCTAGTGTTATGTTCCTGCGGTCTGTAGGGTTTGCAAAGCTCTTTGGAGTAGGGGGTTCAAGGTCGGCAACGCGCTTAGATACCTACATGCATCCATAGGCTACGGTATCCACTTACCACCTTTGTTGTATAAAAAAGGTACCGGAACTCTGTAATAAAACAATGTAACCTTGCCGTGTTTGGGTTTCATGAAATTATCATGAGATGCACTCTAACTTTATGTGATTTTAATGGTAATATTCGTATATTCGAGTCGTGTATTATGTGTGGCCTTGATTGTCAGAAGATAGATTTCATAGCCCCGTTATTTCCGTTATCTATCGTCGTGTGGTTGATTTGTTAACATGTTGGCGTCCAATTCTGACAAGATTTAGCCTTCCAAGCTCTAATGCACCAGTTACTATCTTTTAGCCTCAGACCAATTGTTTCGTCATAAAATTTTACGTACACGGCTTCTGGTAGCTCCTCATCCTCCAGTTGGCCTCTTCTTAGGACCGGCCAATTTTTTTATTATTTTGCCCATAGCTCCATTTACTAGTAGTCCTTCAGAGTCGGAAATCTTAACATCACTCGGGATTCTACGCCAATTTTATTGATGATAGAAAAACACCACGTTAATTGACGTCTTTAGGAATCTTGTTGTTGTTGGTTTCCTGCCATTATATTTAGCGCGTTTACTAAATTTACCTATATTCGTTTTCAATAAACCAGTTAGTTACATACAGAAAGAAAGGTTCACTAAAAAGGCAGTTTTTTTTTCAAGAAAACTAAACCGACTCCAAAATATTCTTTCTCTTAAAAATGCACTAAAAATAATTACATTATTTACTTACTTCAATTTACTTTAAAATATCCTCTTTTTTAACTCAATTTGTTATTCTTACGAACTATGTGTCAGACACATATTTTATTAGGATAATAAATATACAATTATTCTTATTTTTGGAGTCGGTGCCAGCCAAGTTTTTAAGAAGTTTTAGGAAGCTTACTAATATTGACAAAATATGTTTAAAGTTACGTTAATTCGATAGTCTAAAGCGACCACACAAGCCAGTGAGAGCATATATCTATCTTCTAAGGATAATCCAAAATAAGATTTTTTTTTGTGCTGTACGATACGCGCGTGTGCCCGATCGACGGCATTATGTAGTCTACGCGAGCGCAGCCGCGGGCACAGCTAGTTGAAAATAAAATGTCCACTGGTAGCTTGTTTGTAAGTGTCTAAATTTGTGCAGCTCTTAAAAGTAAAATAAAAGAAGATAATAATATCATTAACTAAGTATATTGTTTGTAAGTTGTGCTCTTCCATTGTGCCCAGGAAGCGTCCACTGCTTAGCACTTTACGTCATCGTTGGTTTTAGATTAATAAGATAGTAAAGGGGTGTGTGATGCAAGGGAAACCTCCGAAGCGTAACGTGAGTCAGTGTATAAATAAATTTATTTAGACGCTCCGGTTTTATAGTTCCCACATGAACAAGCGTACCTACATCACATCACACCGCACCGTACCGCAGAGTCGCGCAGCGCGGCGGTACAATGTAATTTTTAACCGATTTCAAAAAAGGAGGAGGTTATCAATTCGGTTGTTTTTTTTAATGATTGTTACCACATAACTCTGTCATTTATAAACCGATTGATTTTTTTATCTTTTGTTGGAAAGGGGATATTTTCAGGTGGGTCCCATTTTCATTTCATTGGCATTGGACCTTTTATTTCGAAAGTACACCTGAAAACTCTTCAAAATCGAATGGGAAATGTATAGTGATTGATATATTGGTAGGTTTATCATAATCCAAGACTAGGTGTACCTAACTAAGGACGTTCTGTACTAACTTGAACTGCGAGGACACAACGGAACTCTTTAACAACAAACAGCAAGAATGTGGAATGTTCCTCCCATGCCTCCTTTTGCATGTTCTACCGTTTGTGTAATAGGTTGTATTCCGATGAACTGATCAGTATGGTACCAGTGGATACTTTCCACCAACGCACCGTTTGCCATCGGCAGGGAGTTCATCATCACACTTTGGAACCTAAATGGTCGCGGACAGTCCGGTTTTACATGAATATTTTTACACGAACGCTCCGTTTGTGGAATAATGTATGCCCTTGATTGTCAGAAGACAGTTTTTATAACCCCGTTATTTCCGTTAACTATCTATCGTCGTGTGGTCGATTTGTTAACATGTTGGTGTCCAATTCTGACAAGATTTAGCCTTCCAAGCTCTAATGCACCAGTTACTATCTTAGCCTGAGACCAATTGTTTCGTCATCAAATTTTACGTACACGGCTTCTGGTAGCTCCTCACCCTCCATTTGACCTCATCTTAGAACCGGTCAATTTTTTTTTATTATGCTCATAGCTCCGCTCCATCCACTAGTCCTTCAGGGTCGGAAATTTTAATACTACTCGGGATTCTACACCAATTTTTATCCAGTCACCTACAGAACGCAAGACTCACTAAAAAGGAAGAAATAAACTTTTTTTCACAAAAACAAAATCGACTCCAAGATACTCTGAAAAAATGCACTAAAAATAATAACAATAATAACGTTATTAATTTACTTTAAAATATCCTTTTTTTAACTCTATTTGAAATTCCTACGAATTATTCGTCCTGCCACATATTTTATTAAGATAATAATATACTACTATATATACTATGTTCTGGAGTCGGTGCCAGCCAAGTTTTTAATAAGTTTTAGGAAACTTCCTAAAATTGATAAAATATGTTTAAAGTTTCGTTAACTCGATAATGTAGTAATACCTAATTAATCCAATTTGCAAATAAACGCAACTGCCTAAATCGATACCTTAATTATAAATAAACCTATTTACAAAAAATAAAGAAAATAGGGACTTAAAGCAAGCAACTCGATAATCTATTGATGAACCAAGACGTCGTGTAAAACAAATCTAATATCCTTATGGCGATGCTAAGCATCAAGTAAACCAACCACAATCGAATACTATTAGTAAATACAGCTTACCTATAGCATTAAGCGCATTTGAAAATTTATATATTCGAACACAACTATTAAATACTTGCTTAGTTGCAATTTTCAAGTTTCCTAAAATGTTCTATAGGGTTTATAGCCTATCAATTATGGAATACTTTTACACTTCCAGTATACAAAATTTCATCAAAAGTCGGTTATGAATTAATTAAGTTTAAAAATTTTGGAGTTTTTTTTTTTTATTCCTAAAAGTCTAGTACTTTGTGGCAAGTGTTTAGGTATACAAATTATCTAGCCATTAAAAATGCAATAATACAGGAGCACGTGAATTGGACACGACATTGGATGTAAGTTTTGACGGTATTCAAATACGAACAAACGTTTCCTCTCGACTCCCAGTGGATATTGTATGAACGAAAACGGAACGATTTGTTCGCATTGAAACCCATTTGAATTCAAAATACATCCTCTGTAGTATAAAGTAGCAACAAAATAATGAATGATAGCGTTAAATATGTAGGAAAATAAGTATGTTATTATCGTTATTGTGGAAATATTTTAGAGATTGTGTCACTACAATTCGAGGTAATTCCGTATTTACCTTTTAGGTATATGACTCATCATGCAAACATATAAAATGATAAACGTGTTGTTTTTTTATTCGATTTTCGTATAACCGTACGACGCGTAGTATAAATATGGCTTACGCAATGTCGTGTTTTGTGAAGATTTATAAAAGTTGCCATTGGTTGAGTCAAGATAAAAAACGTACCTTATGTTACCTATTTGACTAACGTGATGCATTTTTGCAAGATACCTCCTGTAAATTTTTCATAGATTATAATTATAGTCAATTTATTGAGGAAGGTAAATAGGCTATATAACTTCACGCTTCAAACCGGAGCAGTAATCATGAAGATGTCAAGCAAACGAGCAAATTGCAGTAGGGAAAGTGAAGTTGGTCGAATACATTTAAAACGGATGAAGACGCGTGTAACACTTAGTGTTGAGATAAAATTATAATAAACATAAAACCGAATACTTCGTTTCTGAACAGAATATTTTTTAATTCATTACTGGCCCGATGTGTGGCGCCACATCCCTTGTCTTAAATATTGTCAAGTCTTGTTTTTTTGTCACCATTTAATTGTAACTACAATAAACCACGCTTAATTACTATCGAGGTATAATTTTTACACTTATACTATTTCCATTTCTTTATTTTCTCGATGACAGTTCTAATTTGATAGTTGTAGTGTTGTGACCAAAGAAGTAATGATATCGATCGCATATATCGTGACAGTGACAATCCATCAGATTTTGATTAAAATAAATAAATAAAGATTACCTGTCGTTATAATTATTTCGTTTCATTGTCGAGTACCTACCTATTATACCTAGTTATTTTACAACAGCTTCGAAAATTTTGAATAATTTGGCATCATCAATCAAGAATTATTACGTGTAATATCTTGTAATGAAATATATTAGTTAATAAATAATAAAATATAATATAAAATATATTAGTTAATAAATTTGTACAAAAGTATCCGGCAGTAGTTTAGTTTCTTACATCTTGTAAAAAAATATCGGGTCTGTTATCGTGTTACGTTTATCGATATAGCTCCCATCCCTATCAGTTTCTCCAACTGTGGTATAACCTTGTACGTGTGTAAACGTCATATTTTTATAAAATAATGCATACATAATGTAAAAAAGACGCTCGTTCAAGTTTTCACAGGAGCTGTCTTCGAGAAAATAAAGAAATGGAAATGGTATAGTTATAACACTTATAACATAATTTGTATGTGTTTACATATAATAAAATCAAAACTACTGAACCAATATTAATACAGTTTTCAATTTAATATAGTGCAGAAGTCGTGGGAATATTTATTTATTTACACATTATGCGTTAAATACGCAATGGCGGACTTAATGCCTAAGGCATTCTCTGCCAGTCAACCATTAGGTGATGCAGAGATAAATGTTGGTAGGTGTAAAAGGTAAGGGTTTTATGAAATTATGTTTAACCTATTTAATATCACAATATATAAATAAAATATCAACACCAAAATATAATACATATAATACATATATACTACACATATACAATACATACACATAACAACATCATACATAAATATCAATACAATAAATAAAAGTGTAATTAGTCAACATTATGTATTAAATACAGCATTAACCAGATAATTCTGCTAAATGACACTGGTAAAGCCGACGTACCATGACTTTAAAACTGAAACGATTAGATGACATCCTGATTTCATAAGGAAGCGCATTCCATAGCAGAATAGATTGGATATAGAAAGATGAATGTACTAGACCGGAAGTATGGACAGGACAGCAAAGAATAAGATTATTAGAAGAGCGAAGGTTAAGGTCATGATTAGAGTATAAAAACTGAAAATGTGGAGTTAAGTAAGAGGGAGTGTTGGGAGAAAATAGAATAGAATACAGAGTTATCAGAGCCCGCAAACTCCGACGCTGGCGTATGGGCAACCAATTAAGCTCTGAACGATGGCTCGATACATGGTCATACTTACGAAGATTAAAAACAAATCAAATGCAATTGTTGAGTAAATTGTCAAGTTTGTTAAGAAGGTCAGCGTTCAGATCGTAAAAGCACACATCACCATAGTCAATTATAGGAAATATTATAGATTGCACTAGCATGGTTTTCGTTTTAACTGGGAGAAAAATTTTCAGGCGATAAAAAGACTTTAGAGTACCGATCACTTTCTGACTAACCTTGGAAATATGAGTTCTCCAATCCAATTTGGCATCAATGTGTAAACCAAGGTCCTTTACTTCCGTACTAAACGGTATGACAAGATCACTGAAAATAATCTGAGGCAGCAAGCTGAAGTCTATTCTGGTAATCATACGAGAGCTCCCTATTACAATTGCTTGACATTTGGAAGGATTAACTGATAAGCCAAATCTCTTGGACCAATCCCTTAAGGCATTTAGATCCCGGTTAATAGTATAAATTGCATCTGATAGAGAATCTACTGCGGCCTGTGTGTATAATTGCAGGTCATCAGCATACAAATGATACGTACATCGCAGTTCATGAGTTAAAAGGTTAATAAAGACGGGAAAAAAAAGAGGTGAAAGTATACCACCCTGATGGACGCCAGCACCAAGCTCACACCAATTAGACGTAGCCCCATCTATACGAACCGATTGCTGTCGTCCCTTTAGATATGAAGCGAACCATGCCAGTGCCTCTAATATCATATCATATCAATCATTACGCTTTTCAATAGGCACGGCTAAGCCAATGATAAAATTAACATAAATCTGTAATTTTGTCTGTACATGTAACTTGATTTCCAAATTCCTGATAGATCTCTATTTATTATAAAGGAAACTGATCACACGGACATGATGCTCGTATTTCCGTATTTAACTCAAAGACGACTTGACTGATTTGTATTCAATTTTGTACACGGTAGGTAGATGTCATTCCTTAATTTATAGACCATAATAATTATCAATGATATACTTTTTGAAATCCTAAAATATAAAATTCTTATTAATTGTCAACAGAATTTGATGAAATTTTGTACACAGAGTGTCATTTCTCTAATTCGTAATAATAAACACTTGCGAAGCCGCGTAGCACTGCTAGTGTAAAAACAGTCTACTTTTACACCAGATGGTTTAAGTAATTCCCATGAAAAATATTTTAAAGTGAACGAATTTGCGGGCACCAACTGTTATGGAAAAAAACCACAGAGTGTGTGCATCACAAACTTGGTTTGTATGCGAATATTGTTTTTTTATTCGATTTTCGTATAACCGTACGACGCGTAGTATAAATATGGCTTACGCAATGTCGTGTTTTGTGAAGCAAAACGTTTTTAAAAAAGTCGCCGTTGGTTGAGTCAAGATAAAAAAACGTACGGTATGTTACCTATTTGATTAACGTGATGCGTTTTTGCAAGATACCTCCTGTAAATTATGAATAGATTACAATTATAGTCAATTTATTGAGGAAGATAATAGGCTATATAACTTCATGCTACAAACCTAGGGAGCGGAGCAGTAACCATGAATATGTCAAGCAATCGAGCAAGTAGCAGGTCAGTAGGGAAAGTGAAGTTGGTCGAATACATTTAAAACGGATGAAGATGCGTGGAACACTTAGTGTTGAGATAAAATTATAATAAACATAAAACCGAATACTTCGTTTCTGAACAGAATATTTTTTTAATTCATTACTGGCCCGATGTGTGGCGCCACATCCCTTGTCTTAAATATTGTCAAGTCTTGTTTTTTTGTCACCATTTAATTGTAACTACAATAAACTACGCTTAATTACTATCGAGGTATAATTTTTACACTTATACTATTTCCATTTCTTTATTTTCTCGATGACAGTTCTAATTTGATAGTTGTAGTGTTGTGACCAAATAAGTAATGATATTGATCGCGTATATTTATTATATCGAGTGACAGTGACGATTCATCAGACTTTGATTAAAATAAATAAATAAAGATTACCTGTCGTTATAATTATTTCGTTCCATTGTCGAGTACCTACCTATACCTACTTATTTTACAACAGCTTCGAAAATTTTGAAGAATTTAGCATTATCAATCAAGAATTATTATGTGTAATATCTTGTAATGAAATATAGTATTAGTTATTAAATTTGTACAAAAGTATCCGGCAGTAGTTTAGTTTCTTACATTTTGTAAAAAAATATCGGGTCTGTTATCGTGTTACGTTTATCGATATAGCTCATCCCTATCAGTTTCTCCGACTCTGGTATAACCTTGTATGTGTGTAAACGTCATATTTTTATAAATTAATGCATACATAATGTAAAAAAGACGCTCGTTCAAGTTTTCACAGGAGCTGTCATCGAGAAAATAAAGAAATGGAAATGGTATAGTTATAACATAATTTGTATGTGTATACATATAACAAAAATATAAAATCAAAAACTACTGAACCAATATTAATATAGTTTTCAATTTAATATAGTGCAGAAGTTGTGGGAATATTTATGCCACATATCAATCATTACGCTTTTCCATAGGCACGGCTAAGCCAATGATAAAATTAACATAAATCTGTAATTCTGTCTGTACATGTAACTTGATTTCCAAATTCCTGATAGATCTCTATTTATTATAAAGGAAACTGATCACACGGACATGATGCTTGTATTTCTGTATTTAACTCAGAGACGACTTGACTGATTTGTATTGAATTTATAGACCATAATAATTATCAATGATATACTTTTTGAAATCCTAAAATATAAAATTCTTATTAATTGTCAACAGAATTTGATGTAATTTTGTACACAGAGTGTCATTTCTCTAATTCGTAATAATAAACACTTGCGAAGCCGCGTAGCACCGCTAGTGTAAAAACAGTCTACTTTTATACCAGATGGTTTAAGTAATTCCCATGAAAAATATTTTAAAGTGAACGAATTTGCGGACACCAACTGGTACGAAAAAAAACCACAGTGTGTGCATCACAAAGTTAGTTTGTATGCGAATATTCACGGATACAGTTGCATGTTTGTACAAGGGGGAATGTATACACGTGGTAATATAACTATAGATACGGTAACAACAAG
Organism: Saturnia japonica; assembly: GCA_033032175.1. NCBI lineage: Eukaryota > Metazoa > Arthropoda > Insecta > Lepidoptera > Saturniidae > Saturnia > Saturnia japonica. The sequence goes on from CM065331.1 coordinate 5,324,616, forward strand.
TTCTTGAGATAATTCTACTGCGGTTCGGCTATAGCGTTTTATTTTATGGTTTTAAAAAAATACCTTGTCTACTTACAATATGTACATCGGTGTATGGAATTAATTAAAACGTGTGTTTTCTATTTTACACCCTTCACAAAAGGCAGTGAACTTCATATTAGAGATGCCTAACATAGAGACCAAGACAATAAAATAATTAAAGGAGCGTTATTTATTTGTTTGAACGCACTAATCTGTAGAGTAGTTCCAGAGATGAAATTTGAAGAAATTTTTTGCATCTTAAAGCCTTATTTGTTGAGGAAGGTTACACTGCATATCGGTTCATGCTTCGGCTTTAAGGATCGGAGAAGTAACCATGAACGACAATAAATCTGGCAAGTATGGTCGGTGAGAACAACAAAAGGGTTAATACATACATGCGTGGGCGGCGCGCTGGAAATTTGGTCAAATAAATTCAACACGGGTAAAACCGTGGGGCACTGTTAGTTTAATATAATGTTGTATTACTATCTATAAAAATAGTAAATTATTATAGATAGTTGACATTTTTCGAAGTAGAAGGTAAGGGTTTTATGAAATTATGTTTAACCTATTTAATATCACAATATATAAATAAAATATCAACACCAAAATATAATATATATAATACATATATACTACACATATACAATACATACACATAACATCATACATAAATATCAATACAATAAATAAAAGTATAATTAGTCAACATTCAGTACTAAATACAGCATTAACCAGATAATTCTGTTAAATGACACTGGTAAAGCCGACATACCTTGACTTTAAAACTGAAACGATTAGATGACATCCTGATTTCATAAGGAAGCGCATTCCATAGGAGAATAGATTGGATATAGAAAGATGAATGTACTAGACCGGAAGTATGGACAGGACAGCAAAGAATAAGATTATTAGAAGAGCGAAGGTTAAGGTCATGATTAGAGTATAAAAACTGAAAATGTGGAGTTAAGTAAGAGGGAGTGTTGGGAGAAAATAGAATAGAATACAGAGTTATCAGAGCCCGCAAACTCCGACGCTGGCGTATGGGCAACCAATTAAGCTCTGAACGATGGCTCGATACATGGTCATACTTACGAAGATTAAAAACAAATCAAATGCAATTGTTGAGTAAATTGTCAAGTTTGTTAAGAAGGTCAGCGTTCAGATCGTAAAAGCACACATCACCATAGTCAATTATAGGAAATATTATAGATTGCACTAGCATGGTTTTCGTTTTAACTGGGAGAAAAATTTTCAGGCGATAAAAAGACTTTAGAGTACCGATCACTTTCTGACTAACCTTGGAAATATGAGTTCTCCAATCCAATTTGGCATCAATGTGTAAACCAAGGTCCTTTACTTCCGTACTAAACGGTATGACAAGATCACTGAAAATAATCTGAGGCAGCAAGCTGAAGTCTATTCTGGTAATCATACGAGAGCTCCCTATTACAATTGCTTGACATTTGGAAGGATTAACTGATAAGCCAAATCTCTTGGACCAATCCCTTAAGGCATTTAGATCCCGGTTAATAGTATAAATTGCATCTGATAGAGAATCTACTGCGGCCTGTGTGTATAATTGCAGGTCATCAGCATACAAATGATACGTACATCGCAGTTCATGAGTTAAAAGGTTAATAAAGACGGGAAAAAAAAGAGGTGAAAGTATACCACCCTGATGGACGCCAGCACCAAGCTCACACCAATTAGACGTAGCCCCATCTATACGAACCGATTGCTGTCGTCCCTTTAGATATGAAGCGAACCATGCCAGTGCCTCTAATATCATATCATATCAATCATTACGCTTTTCAATAGGCACGGCTAAGCCAATGATAAAATTAACATAAATCTGTAATTTTGTCTGTACATGTAACTTGATTTCCAAATTCCTGATAGATCTCTATTTATTATAAAGGAAACTGATCACACGGACATGATGCTCGTATTTCCGTATTTAACTCAAAGACGACTTGACTGATTTGTATTCAATTTTGTACACGGTAGGTAGATGTCATTCCTTAATTTATAGACCATAATAATTATCAATGATATACTTTTTGAAATCCTAAAATATAAAATTCTTATTAATTGTCAACAGAATTTGATGAAATTTTGTACACAGAGTGTCATTTCTCTAATTCGTAATAATAAACACTTGCGAAGCCGCGTAGCACTGCTAGTGTAAAAACAGTCTACTTTTACACCAGATGGTTTAAGTAATTCCCATGAAAAATATTTTAAAGTGAACGAATTTGCGGGCACCAACTGTTATGGAAAAAAACCACAGAGTGTGTGCATCACAAACTTGGTTTGTATGCGAATATTCACGGATACAGTTGCATGTTTGTACAAGGGGGAATGTATACACGTGGTAATATAACTATAGATACGGTAACAACAAGTTCTTGAGATAATTCTACTGCGGTTCGGCTATAGCGTTTTATTTTATGGTTTTAAAAAAATACCTTGTCTACTTACAATATGTACATCGGTGTATGGAATTAATTAAAACGTGTGTTTTCTATTTTACACCCTTCACAAAAGGCAGTGAACTTCATATTAGAGATGCCTAACATAGAGACCAAGACAATAAAATAATTAAAGGAGCGTTATTTATTTGTTTGAACGCACTAATCTGTAGAGTAGTTCCAGAGATGAAATTTGAAGAAATTTTTTGCATCTTAAAGCCTTATTTGTTGAGGAAGGTTACACTGCATATCGGTTCATGCTTCGGCTTTAAGGATCGGAGAAGTAACCATGAACGACAATAAATCTGGCAAGTATGGTCGGTGAGAACAACAAAAGGGTTAATACATACATGCGTGGGCGGCGCGCTGGAAATTTGGTCAAATAAATTCAACACGGGTAAAACCGTGGGGCACTGTTAGTTTAATATAATGTTGTATTACTATCTATAAAAATAGTAAATTATTATAGATAGTTGACATTTTTCGAAGTAGAAAAAAGTTTAAACGTACTGATTGATGATGATAATAATGAATCACGTATAATGCATGAATTTGTGTACAAATATTATACTTACGTTTTCAAACTTGCCGTTGAATTTAAAATTAATAACTAAAAAAAAAAGAAGAGTACACTATATCTTGCAGTGGGTACCTACTATCACACAGTTTCGTTTGAAATATTGCTTCTCATCGAGATTTACCTTCCTTGTATCTATAGATGTATCTCGAAAATGTGCAGCTCTCGTGTACCGATCGCTTTTCGTCTGCGTTTGGTCATTCGATCCTGCGGTGCGTCGCGTCGTCGTCTCTCAGCTGTAATAGTGTAGTGAGCTCGGGTGGCCTTCTTTCGCACATAAATACGTGGCGCTGGTTGGTATGCGTCTAACCATTCCGATCACTAAATACTCATATGCATGTTTCCTCCTTCCTCCCAAGAGGAGTGGAACATGCATATGAGTATATGTTATGTGGCTCGAATTCGTAGGAGTAGGGAATTAGCCAGATCGTGACCTATTCGCATGCGTGACGACCGCCCGTGCCGAGGTTCGGCCACTCTGGCACCCTCGTGCGAGTCGTCAAAAACTTTCGCGGCTGAGTGCCCTAAGCGCTCGCCCCCAAGTTCTGTGAAGCTGTAAAAGCCGCAGCGGCTCTGTTTTTGGATAGGGCCCCTAAGGCTAACAGTGTAATCAGATCAAAAAAAAATGGTATGCGTCTCGTCTTGTCACAGTTACTGGTACTATGTTGTTGTTAGGGTTGCCACATGAAATACTACTAATAGTAATACTATGAATAGTCCTTAATACCTACTTTAGATACCAAATTAATGCTTTCTTCTTCTTACCCTTATTTAATCAATTTCAAAAAAGACTGAAGTTACTCAATTCGAAAGAATAATGTTCAGCCATAATAACTTCTTTGTTTATGAACCGATTTGGATGATTCTTTTTTTGTTTGTTAGAGTGGTCCCATTTTAATTCCACTGACATTGGACCTTCGAATTCGAAGATACACCACGAAACTCCTTAAAATCATTGAAGTTTGTTTTCATTTTCGTTAAAAATTGTCTTGTTATTGTTTATTTATACAACGTTGAGTTATAATTTTTTTGGGTTAATTTGATCATCGATAGTGGTGCGCCGGATATAATTTTTGGAGGTTGTTGATTTATTATGCCAAAGAAGTATCACTTCTTACGTTCGTATATAATTTAAGTACATACCACTATATTTATTTTAACTAGACCCACTGACTGAAAAGTTAATAATGTCACATAAAACAACAGTCTTATTCGTTGTTTGATCTATGTAAGTGTCTGTAATAGATGAGTCACCGAACCTGTTACCTCTACATGGACGAACGTAGAGTCCGTCTAGTTTCTATTTTAGGTATTATTGATCAGCTTCGATTGTTACAACTCTGAGAACATTATGTTTCAATTTGATATTTCAGTTCCTTTTTTTCTTTAATTCTTACTTAATACCGTGTAAAGAACGTTTTAAATAGTGATAAGAAATGCAGGAGAGGGTTAGTGTAATTTTAAGAAATAAAATTACCCGTCTTTTGTCTGGATCGTGAACGTTTCACTATTAGCCAGTGTATATCCCATATCAAGCGGGCTGCTAGAGGAATCTGTACCGGACCAGGTGTCACAGTGACTCTCTTTTGATTTGTCGAGTTACGGTATCAGCCAATGTATCGGTTATGTAATAGGTTTGCAGGCCGACATGACAGCGGCGTCCACCAATGAATTGCCGATTTGTCGGTGGTCGCCGTTGTTTTCGGACTGTACTGTGCTTACCGTGCGTGAGGCACAGTTCTGTCATTTTACCGTGCAATTATACTATAACAAAGAAATATTATTTTAACATTAAAATTAGGCCTTGGTGAACTAGAACCTTTTTTTTATTTTTGTGTTTCTTATTAAAATAAATTCAAAACATCATTTTATATTAGGCCCCGGGGTTGATGCCCACTGTTACTCTCCACTAAATCCGCCCTTGGTATTACTTTAGTAAATTACTGGTGGAATGACGGCGAAGAAATCTGAATGCTTAAAAAAAGTTATTAATATTCAATTCAATATCTATTGAAGATGAAAGATCAACTATAGTGTTCTCTCTCGGGAAGAATACAAAACCAATCTTTTAGACCTTTACAATTTTATATTAATACTAACTGTGCCCTAAGGTTTCACCCGTGTTAAATTTATTCGGTTAACTCTTCTCCGCGCCGCCAACGTACCCGTGTTGCGCCTATCGTTGTTCTCACTTCCAGACTCCAGTATTTACTTACAGCTTGCTAGACGTTCATGGTTACTGCTTCGCTCCTTACAGTCATAGCGTGAAGTCCGCGTCTCAACGGAAAGTTATATTAGCCTGTATTCTTTCTTATAATACATCTATACTAATATAATAAATCAGAAAAGTTTTTTGTTTGCTTAAACACGCTAATCTCTGGAACTACCGGTCGGATTCGAAAAATTCTTTTTGCCAGATTCTCGAGAAATAGTATAGGCTATTTAAGATTAGGCTACAACTCTCAGATAGTCTTAAATATTGATTTTTGTTACGTAAGTCGGAAGTCGAGGCCCTGCCGAACTGTATTAACCGCGTGCGCTGGCGTAATCATTAATGATACGGAAATACAATGTTCTACAATAATATTGTTCCTTGGTATATCTAAAAGAAAGTCAGCGATAGCATATGCCTATCTCTTATACATAAGCCACAATAAGGTATTGTGACAAAAATTTGATGAAAATTAAAAAGTGATTTACAAGCATTATTTTTAGACATAGCATATTAATCCTTGAATACTAAAGTTACTTTATCATGAAGACAATTTTATGAAGTTAAATTTTACTCTTTAGAGTATGCTATTTGGACTCATAGTTTTGGAGTAAAAATTAAAATAATTTTTACTCGCGGGAAGAACAATTATGAAAGACTACATGGGTGCGTCGGCGGCGCGGTGTTTGTCGGATAAAATTAATACGGGTGAAACCGTGGGCACAGCTAGTAGGCTATAAAATTTAAAAAATATTTTCAAATTTGACTGGTAGTTCCAAAGATTAGCGCGTTCAAACAAACAAACAACCTCTTGATCTTTTCAATACTAGTATAGATATTTCTATTCCGTAACTGCGAACTCCATTAATATTTATCGACAAAATAGCAAGCCATAAAAATGTCGGCTTAAATCATTTTTTTGTTTTATGATGACTCTTGTAATTAATACGTATTTTGGACTCTTGAATTCTTTGTGAAAATAAATTTCTATCGTTAGGCTATTATGTTCAACATTTTCATTTTGATATGTTTATGATTGGAGATTGTGTGAATTTTTGTGGGCGCTGTAATGCCCCCGTGTACGTGTGGGCTAATGATGAACGGTGGATATTTTTAGAAAGGGAAGCCATTCAATTTAAATGTCAGTAAAAATTCAAATAACATTTATGGTTTCTTTTTCCTCAAATGTACCCTTGAAATTAAAGCCCCTGAAAGTGGCTATTTATACGCCTAACCACTGGCATGAGGAATATTATAAATATATTGCGGCAACAGCGGCGCTCACAAGGGAGCTGTTTAACATTTTTCAAGTAACAAGTAGGTTAATTGCGTTTTTGAGTAACTGCTAACTGTACTTAAAAGGATTTATTTCTTACCAATAATATCTATTCAATTAAATTACTTTTATCATGTACTAAATAATTTTAATTAATTATATTTGAGTCTGGTATTTGAACAAACATCATTAGTCAAACATACTAATTTTTTCATTAAAATAACGTTCCGTGAAAATACAGGACAATTTTTAACAAAAAAGAAAATCGACTTCAATGATTTTGAATACTTCCCTTTTGTATCTTCGAAGTTGAAGGTCAAATGCTAATGAAATTAAAATGTAACCATTTTAAGGGTATCCGATATCCAAGAAAAAAAGAATCACCAAATCTGTCCGTAAACAAAAAAGTTATGGTTTGACATCCATAAAAAAATATATACATTCGAATTGAGTAACCTCCCGTCTTTTGTTGATGTCGGTTAAAAAGGTGTTTTAAATTGGGTTTATTATCATAATCTAAATACATTATTATACATATAAGTATTTCTAAAATGATTTTTTGAAGAAATAACTTTAATTTCTTTTGATACATCCTTTATGTTATTTTACTTATAAAGACATTTGATGTAATTTTTGAGGCGTCGCCACTCCTTTGGTATTGCATTCACTTAGGCCTGGTTCTGATGAGCGCGCGTCTATATTTTCTTACCTACGTTTATTAGCACAGACCGTTAAACTGAACGTGCACTCAGAAAAAATATCTCCAGATCCAGGTAACCATGCAATTTGACCCAATATTATGATAAAATTGGTGGCATTTTGCGTGATATATATAGTTTGTTTAATGTGCGCAAGAGTTAAGTGAATTTTAAATAATAACTAAATGTATTAATTTTAAGTTACAACAAAAAACTACCTGGGTTGTTTTAATAACTTCCTTGAACTATGAACATTAGACAAAGTATCTTTTCATGTGACATTGGCATTATAATGAACCTGTTGTTATATAATTGTTTCAGCGCTATGGGAGGAACAAGAGACGCCCGAGTACGACATCGACACGGAAGACGAGAGGTGGTTGAAACAGCAAAGGCACCCCGACCTCACAGGTACCAAGTAATTTTAGAGGTAATAGACAAACAGTAAATTATAAATAAATACTACAGAAATATTATAGGAATAGGGTTGTATGGAATATCGTATAAATCTTTATGAGACGTTCAACCCGGTTTCATTTATATGCGCTAACGTACACGCTGCTGAAAAGCAAATGAAGAAATTACGAAAGTGGACTGTTTGAGGACCACCTATGCCAGAGTCGACTAAATTAGATTAAAAAAAATTAGATTAAAAAACCCTACATAGCAATTGACGAGAGTTATTTATTTATATTTGAGATTATATTAGAAAATTTGCTCATATGGTTTACGTCTAGCGCTTGGGTGTCCGAGAATTCACACCATCTTGTCTGAGATTAAAAATAACACGTTTTTTCAACAATTATTGGTGATAGTGTTCGTCATCAGGCACGAGACACTACCGTCTGCCTAGTCTAGTCTAGTCTAGTCTAGTCTAGTCAAAGTCTAGTTTAGAGTAGTTTCATATTTTTTAACCAACTTACCTTTTTAATTTCATTGGGGAACTCTTCAAAATCATTTAAATTGGTTTTCTTTCTTCTTAAAAATTGTCATGATTACTATTTTCGTATAAGTAATAAACAAGAATGAGATAAGAAGTTGTAACCCGATTGAAAAATAACTTCCAGAGCTAAAGTTCGAACAAATGATGGACAAACTGGAGAAGTGCTCGGGTCAGACGGTGGTGACCTTGAACGAGGCGAAGTTGCTGCTCGAGCGACACGACGACCTTGTCATAGCCGTGTACGACTACTGGCTGAACAAACGTCTCAACACGGTCAGTCGCACAAACTTCATGTAGGGTTCGAACTACGGAAGCAATGTCCTTATTTCTTCAGCGGTCCAGCATTCCTTAAAGCGGTCCCTACTTCTGTCGTAAGGCAGCAATGCAAGTGTTGCTGCACTGGTAAAAAGTTTAGTGGACGACAAGAGCCCTTCTAACTGAATTCTCAAGACTCTGTTTGGGGTTTTGTTAGCTATATGTTTACAATGACCTATTAAAACGATGGTTGGCTACTTCGATTGAATAAAATATACATCAATTTATTTATATGAATTTTCGTTACGTGTCAAATGGACCTAGACTATCGGTGGCACAACATTATCAGTATCAGCAATAGAATCGCAAGACTTGCCATCACCATTTTAAAAATTTCATTTTTAAATTTGTTTGTCAAGAGCCTCAATGTGTTCTGGCGGCTGCACTTGAGAGCTAGTCACAATTTTAGATGCAGCGTGTATATCGAGATGTTTGGCCACATCTATCACTCTTGACACTAGGTGTAACATTGATTATCGACTTTATTAAATGTGTACATAAAATCATGATTGATGAATGAAATTAAGTTTCGAAGTTTCGGTGATACCGCTATTTTACATTAAATAGTTTTTGACGTTACCTGTTCTTTTTTTTACCACGAACGTGGCAAACAAGCATGTATTCATTCTGGTGGTAAACAGTCACCGCAGCCTACGGACACTTACACCATCAGAAGCATCACATGCAACTATTACCCTTTAAAAACCTATTCAATCCCTTTTTAAAGAACCCCATACTGTAGTCCCCAGGGAAAACCTCAGCTCATTCTACATCTGGAGTGTTCGCGGAAAGAATTTACTCTGAAACCGGACTTGCATAATACACTGGTCATGTACTGTTATTATATTGTATTTTTTCCATCTACAGCAACACGCCCTGATCCTATCGGTGAAGACTGAAAATAGGCCGGGGCAGTCGACCAATAACCCATATTTGGCATTCAGGCGGCGGACGGAAAAAATGCAGACGAGAAAGAACAGGTAACAATTTTTTTAAACAGTCAACACGACAAATTATTGGAATATTTTGTACCGGAATTCTCTTTTAGGCCACCTAATTCTTTAATGAAACTATTTGTATTCTCTACAGTTATTCTATACCTCATTCCATCTTGACGCTACCGCACAAGTTTACGATCTTTTGCGGTATCGTAAACCTGTGGAATTTTTATCCCGGTGAGCGTATTACCCCCTTTCTATGATATTATTATACTTCAAGTTAACCTTTCGAGATGAATATTTTAATAGACTCGATTGTCGGCGATATTTTTTTGATTTTTTTGTATCTTGGCGTCTTTCTTGCATTTGACTGTACTGTACTTACTATCAGAGTACTGGGCTCTCGTTAGCTTTCTTATAGTGTGAAAAAGATAAACAGACACAAAGATACAGATACCCAAATTTTTCATTCCACTGTTGGACAAAGTCTTCTGGTGTTGAAAATGAATCGAATCATAATTATATTATGGAATCACAAATCTTTTTTTTACCTACCTATTTTAACTCCAAACGTGGTCGAATCAGGAACACTTGTCCAAGAAAGCAGATGGTCTATCGTCTATCGATCAGCAAAACGTGATAGAAAATTTATATTTACAGGAAAAACGACGAAAGCTCGTACGAAAAGATGCTCAAGCTACGCAGAGATTTAGCACGCGCGCTTAGTTTGCTCGAGCTGGTTGCGCGTCGCGAGCGAGCCAAGCGCGAACTCGTGCGGCTAACGGCACTCATCGCCGAGCGACGGTACGCGGCCGGCGACTTCGCGAATCATCTGTTGCCGGAGCCACCGCCCAGGTACCTTAGCGCTAAAATCAAATTAAAAATGCTTGAGGCCCTAAGAAGGTATCTATGAATTCAAAAACACTACCACTGTTTCGGTAAACATCCCAATCATCGAGAAGAGCCGGCAAGAAAGCCGATATCAATACCGCGCTTGTCAATATTTTTCAATTAAGTATTTTGTCTATTGTGGTATCACAATTTCACCTTTATGTGATGATAAAGAAAATTATGTTTTCTATGTATTGTTACATGGTACATAGGCTTGGTAGGCCAACGATTTGCAATTTGCTATGGCAACTGCAGTTCAATAAAACAACTTGTTTTGTGATTTTACAGGCCAGCATACACCACAGTTCCACTTACATCAAGCAATTTTCGTCGAGAAACTTACTCCATACCCCACTATCCGCCTAGACCGCCCCCCACGCCAGTCGATCAGCCTAGACAGGTAAATACGACATTTTTCTTTAAAAAAAAAAGAAAGCCATTTTCGCTTGAGTCTCCTGATGGTACTATGGTAACAGTTGACAGATTGACAGGGGGTTTTATTATCTTTGCTAAATAACAAAAAAAAACTGGTTTCTTTTTTTTAATGCTGTTTAATTTTTTTTATCCTATACAAAGTGTATTGATTCTGTAATCATATGCGCTTCAAGTCAACAGTGACATAAAATATTTACATATAAATAATACATACATATATGTATGTTGTTATATGGCATAAGCCTTGAACTATATATAGGTTTAGTGCTTTTCTGCCATTCATACGAATTATATCGCAGTATAATTTAAAAAAATACACATACATTGAAAATATTTCGGGAGCAATTATTGACTCGTATAACGTAAACGTAACGTGTTTGGGAAAATTGTTTAAATTGTAGATTACATTGAAGTGAATTGAATTTGGTTGAATTAACTATCACGCAACGCAAATATTCCAGCGTTATGTGTAACAGTCTGGTGGGAAAGTGTTGCTATTTTTAAATAACAACTAGAAGACATTGTTAATAAAATTACAAATATGTCTAGAGATGACAATGTTGCAGCGAAGTGTCTATAATTTTATAGCTTTACGTTGCCTACCTCCCACTGAACAAAGTTCTGCCTAATCCTTTGATAGCATTATTTTTCTATAAATTTAATAAAGGGAGAGAATGCATAAACATGATAAATAATTTATAGTATATTATGTTTGCTAATATTAGTTTCCATAATATGATTAAATTTTATTCCTTACTAAAAACTTCTATTTAAACTTTATATAAATATAATTATTTTGAATATCTGAGTTTTTTCAAAAATAATGATCTGTAACATCAAATACTAAAAAATTATATACCATTAACGTCAACTAAAGTAATAATATAAGTTATTTATTCAGACAATAATATATCCATGTTAATGTTACATAATAATTTTAATAGACCTTAACTAGTAAAATAAAAATAAAAGTTGTCATGGTTAAATAACACATTCAATAATTTGTTAAGTTATTTCATTACAATAAATGACAATGACAAATTATTTATTGTCATTTATTAATAATAAATGACTTAAAACCGACCACAATTCACCAGATCGTGAGCGCATATAAATACATGTTTGGTATCAAAATAAAAGGTTAAATTGATCCTGAAATATTTGAATGTAGTGTGTATAAAATAGAAGCGAGTTGTGGAGTGGTGTGATGACGGTCTGTGATGTTGCGTTGCAGCGCGAGAAGCGTTCGTACAAGAGACGGAAACACAGGTACCCCGCCGTCGGCTCCGTGCAGGGGCTGAGAGGTGAGTCCACGCATCATCATATACTTCCCGTTCCCGAGTCGTCACCACGAACGCGGTCGCTGTGGTACAACCAATCAGCGTCGACCGGCACTCAACGCCGACCAATAACGCGGTAGCGTGTGACCGCATGACCCCCGCGCTCCATTCTCCATTACGCGTATAATGCGCGGGGCGAGGTTGTGCTCACGACTCGTGACGGGAATCATACTATACACAGAACCGTCTTTACACGCAACGAGTTCCCAAGCGATTTTCATGTCTTATCTCATAATTTAAAGATTAACAAAAAACATATTTTTTTAAATATTTAAATAGCATTTTCTGAAATATAGAATAAATAGATTTTACTGTAATTTAAGTACTTTGTTGTTACATTTTATAAAAGTTTTTTATTTATTTATTTAGATACTGTAAGCACTAAACACTTAGGCTGCCTATCCACTGAAGCGAAGCTGTGTAAATTTCGACCAATAGAATTGCATAAAATTCTAAAGATGCAATTCTGTTAGTCGAAATTTACTACAGATGCAATTGTATTGGTCGAAATATGCACAGCTCCTCTCCGCTCCGCTCTAGTGGTCAGGCGACCTAAAACTATGGAGTATCTCTATGAAGGCTTTCTTCAAGTTCGTTTTTCTATTCTTAAGAATAATCAGGCGAAAGTTTTTTATACGAATTGATACCAACATCTGTCACTGGAGGTTTCTTGTTAACTTTTACTCTGGTATAATGAATCATATTATCATGTATTTAAAAATATCTGCAAAACATACAATAATAATTATAAATAGTTCAAAAAAACTAACTATATAATTTTATGCAAAGTACATCCACTACAAGATGGGAATTCGTGCATATAAAGAATTATGTGCATAATAAACCTCATGAAGGTATCACAGTACGGCGAATTTAGTGATACTAACTTTTATTTTCATCTTATTCCACTGTTAAAAAAAATATATTCCTCTATTTGTTTAATAATCTACCTATAATATTTCCCGATAAGTTTAGATTATATGTTATAGAAAGAAAACAAAAAATGATTGTGAAATAATTGCAAATGATGTCATAAATAAATCGTTACCAAAGAAAGTACCTTAGTCCACAAGTGTTACCATAAAAATAGGGTAAATAATTCAAGTTGGCATACTGGACAATATTTAACATTATTTTAAATACTCGCTCGTATATTCCGTGTTTAGTAGTAGTAGTTTAGTTATACGGAACCTTATGAAATTAACTAAAGGTTTATAAAAAAGGAACTTCTCTTAGCAGTGAAATAATCAGGGAAATTCTTCAGGCGCAATAAAGCTATGAGTATTTACAAAACATTTTTTAAGCCAAAGGGGTTGCAAGCAGGCAGAGGTTGAGAATGTTTACTGTTCCCGACATTGTTATGCCTGCTAATGACATACATGTACAGTCATGAAATGTATTGATTTATCTAATTCTTAGATATTGCTTAATGAAGTTAATCATTTTAAAAAGATCGTTTATAAATACAGTTCAAGTGTTTTTTTATTCCCATGGATTAAACAGACTATTCATGTGTTGCTAGTGTTTACAAAATAGTGACTTGTTTAAATAAAATTATTTAAATTAATCGTAAATACCTCCGCATATGAGATAATATTATTTCTATCGGTAAATTTTCTCAAAAAATTTAGATAAATCGCATGTGTCGTGGGTCAGCAGAAGTGTTCTTTTTTTGTGAGCAGTTTACCATATCCCTATACATTTTATAGTTTCCCTGTCCAAGCCCGGTGAAACTGTCAAAGCCTCCAATGGCTCCAGGGCCCTTATGGGTAACAAGTCTTAGTAGGTTCGAAAATAGAAAAAAATATAGTTACCTCAATTTTGTAACAAATTGTAAAATATCAGGTATGTTGAGTAAAATATTACTATTCATTAATAAAATCTCTCAAGTATTTAAAATCTTACGATTCAAATAATTGTAATTTAAAATATACACAAGCACATCAATACAGAATTGATTGTGGCAACGTTTTACAATTTTGACATTTGTAATTGTCAATTTACTCCGTGGCATTAAAAAAGCACAGCCTGTTTAGCAAAATGCAAACAAAAATCACGCCCCTTCCACTTCCGACGACCTTATCCTGTGAAAGTCATGCGGGAGTGGTGGTGACAGGTGTGTGAATAATTATTCGAATGATCGACAGATTCCGGCGTGTATACATCTTCGGAGGAGGAGAGCACCGTGCGCGCCGAACCCGCCTCGCCGCCTGATGACGGGCCGTTCGCATTCCGTCGGAAACCGGGCTGTTTCTACGAGATGGTTCGTGCTTTATTCTGATCACTAGGCTAAGCGGACCGTAGCCTATGGACGCTTGTAATACCCTAGATATCACTAGCGCCTTGTCGACTTAGAACCTACCGCAAGATTTGGCTACGATTTTATATAGGGTGGAGGTAATTCTTTGTGCCCTACCGTTCTTTGACATGCCTTTGAAGAGTACTTGCCTACCGATTACCAGATCAGTTGACGTTTATGGCCACTGATCCGCTCCGAAGGGTCGCAGCGTGATGTTAGATAGGCTTATAGCCTTCCTTGATAAATAGTCCATAAAGTACAAAAACAATTTTTCAAATCTGAGCGATTGTTTCAAACACACACAACAAAAGAAAAGAATATTTTGAGGTTTATTATTTATTAATCAGCCTACTTGTCACTGTAGGACAAGAATTTAAAAACTAAGGTGGTTCTGTCACATGTATTTATTTATTCAGGTCTCTTCTTCTCCAAAATGTTTTTTTTTGTGTCAATGCCATGTCTTCCTTAATTCTTCATCGAAATTAGAGAAGTAGTTTAAAATTTAAGTTTTCGTCAAAAAACATTTAAATTAACACATATCATTCCTATATCAACTAACATGTAAGAAGAGCCATCTATGAACAATTTGTTGAACTAACATGACAGCTGTTAGATTGCTTACATTGTCTAAGCGCGTAAATATTCGCACCCGACTTCAAAAAAGGAGGAAGTTCTCATTTCTTTTGATGTTTTTTTGTTATGGATGTCCTTCAGGCCTAACCTCTTTTTGTTTATGAACCGATATAGATGATTCTTTCTTAGTTGGAATGGGGATACCTCAAGGGTGTCACCATTTTTATTTCATTTGCATTGTACTTGACTTCTAAGATGCAACGGGAACTCCTCAAAATTATTGGTTTTTTTTTAAATGTTTTTTATATAGAAGTGTTTTTTTTTTAAATATAATGGCTCTGCACATTGACGGTACTATACCTGATGGTAAGCACAGCACATTCTAAACATAACGGCGACCATCGAGAGATTTAAATCCATTGGCGGTCGCCGCTGTCATGCGAGCCTGCGTAAATATCTCTTCACGGTACGCTTAAAGGACCCAATGTCGTACGTAGAAGGAGGGAACACACTGGTCGGGAGAAGATTCTACAGCTTCATGGTACGACGAAGATAAGTCATAGAGAACTGTCATAGTTGTGCCGAAATGGAGGTTATTGTAAAACTGTGAATCTGGAGCCCAGTGCGTGTGGTTCTATTGTGGAAGGGATAGGAGGGAATTAAATTGAATAGCTTAAGTATGTTTGTAATGAAAAATGTATTAGTTTTATGTTTGTTGCAGCCCACGTCGACGCTGTCCGGCGATCCCGTGGATGCAAACACTACGTCGAAGGAGACGGTTTACGAACACGAACTCGACGAACGGTACAGGTGACTATCATGACTATATTATGTTTTATTAATTAGTGCGGTCGGACGGTCATTAAATTTAATATAAAATGTATGTGCGTAATTCCGGCAGGTACACGCTGACGTCACTTAGGTTGCCGCATTCGCGGTGCGTCGGGTTTGCGCGACGTCGGATGACACGCGGTGGTCGCGTCGCCCTTGATCGGCTCAGCTCGCCGTTCGACGACCTGTGGCCAACGCTGCCGTTCCGCTACCCGCACTCTTCGCTCGAGATCGCGCATCGGAGAGAAGAGGTAATAAATAACACCGATGATACTTAGATTGCGGCTAGAGTTCCTTAAGCGCTCGTCCCCAAGCCACTGTGAAGCTGTAAAAGTCGTCAGAGGTTCTAGTTTCTAGGGCCCCTTAGTATAGTCAATAAAAAAAAAACATGATATTTTTTAGAGAGTTATCCATTAACTGACAGTCATTAACGCAAATATCAGTCTCAAAAATCAACAAGCACTCTACGCAAATTGCAGCAATTTTTATGTGAAACATCTATTGGCGCCATTTAAAAGTAAAATCGAACCGTACACCGTGATGGCAAACGGCACGACGCTCTCATGCCGTCATGGGACTGTACGCCGCCGCTCTCAACTCCCTTGCGTGTGTGCGTGTACTAGATACTAGGTTTTTTTTTTATTGGGTTTTGATGTTTATTTATTAGAAATTTTAATATTCACTAAGATGTTTTACATTTGGCGGGTGTAACCTAACGGCCGACAATTTTTTTTTTGGGTAATACAAATGTAGTATGTTATTTTTCAAAATAATAAATCTAAACTCGAGTACAGTGTAAAGAGTAATTTCGAATAGTTTTAGAAACTAAGTGGTCGCTTTTTGAGTAGACATCTTAACATCATCCAACTACCTGCCACTGTGTTTCTTCTTACGACATCGAGTACTTCAAGCGAAACAAAAAAAAAAATTATTGAGGCGCACGGTAGCGGCGACTGCCGATGGATTGTCGATCTATCGGTGGTCGCCGTTGTGTTTGTATTGTACTATGCTTACTATCTGGGACAATAATGGCAATTTACCTAGAAAATGGTGTTGCCCACTTTGAAAACAAATACTGGACGAATATTGAAAGTTTTCAAAAAATTTCATGTTACGTTTGTATGTATGGGACACATGGCGAAAAATCAATCTTAACGACAAGGAAGCTCTTATGAATGTATATTAATGCAAGTTATTTAATCTCCCTCTGTTCATTCCTATCACATGATGTTGATTGATTTTCGAGGTACAACTATCGACACAATCGAACTATATGATAGATCTAATGTGATTGTTGTATACAGGTGGAACTCGAGACTAAAGCGCATCGAACACCGAAGGAGATATCACGGGACTACCATACCTGCTGCAAATACCCCTGGAGGAGAGCATTCAGGAAACATCTCGTGCGGAAACCAGAGCTGTGGACGTGTCCGGGCGATGCGCTTGTTGAAGTCAACCCGACCATAGACGTGTTTAAGCCCATCATCGATGAGCTAAAGCCCACTGTAGATGATCCTAAGCACATCATAGATGAGCTTAAGCCTACTATAGATGAGCTCAAGCCAAGCATTGATGACGTTGCTCCCAGTCTTGACGACGTCAAAGTCGAATCGATGGATGTTTCCGAAGATATTCTTGAAGAAGAGAAAAGTGATATTAGTGATAGTGCGAGGACTAGTTTACTCATAGATGGTTATGTTAGAGCGAATCTGGACAGAGTGGTGAGAAAACGGGCGCTGAGCGCCAGCACCGACAGTAGTTACGACTCGGATGAGAGCTTGCATCCTGTCGAGAAGGAGTTTGAGAAGTTCATCAATGAGGTTAATAAAAAATGGTGAGTTGAACGCATTGTACTGTTTATTTTATTCCTGTATGTATACCGTCGAAAAAAAAAAACAATTAAATGGCATTTAATGTTGATGACTGATAATGATGCATAAAAAGGGTTTAAGAATATTTATATTCATCATGATTGTATTTAACCAAAAATTCATGACAAAATAATTCAACCGACTTACATGCAGTTTTTGTTTATTCTTTATTATATTCGCTGAAAGATTTCGGGATCTCTATTATTACTATTTTATGAGAATCGTTATAGAAGGCCTATTTTATAGTGACGCTTACGCACAAACTGTGTAATGTGTTTACTTCACTCTCGTGCAGTCTGTCGTCTTGTACCAATGGGAATATGTACATAAGACGACAACTAGCGGCACGTCCAATCAGCGTACCAATATGACGTTCTTTGTAATGTTGAGTAGGATTTACAAGAACCAGTACATTTGTACCGGTACATGACAAAGTAAGATTACCTCAATGGTTGTGAATATACCAACTCAAACCTACTTGCCAACCATTCGTATTACTTTAAATCGCCTCGAGTGTTACTTTCAAATTTGCTGCTAAGGTTCAGAGCTCCTCGTCTGACTTGAACGGTCTCTTTGTACTGGCTAGGTACCTACTTAACACTAGCTCTTTGACCGCAGTAGGGGTGTCGACCGTGCGCGGGTTAGACGCGTAACAATAAAACGAAGTAGATACTACAAACATTTGTCGTATTTGCGTCCGCGACGTTACAAGCGTCACTATAAATTCAACTTACGACTCCAGTCACAATTTTTTTTTCCAAGGTTATTGGCGATAGGTTATAAAATTCTCTTTTGCAGGTTTATATTATCCGATTGCTTTTGACAGGTTACATTTCCGACCGAAGACTCCGAGTCCTTCGCCGCCCGCGACGGACGATCTCGAGGAGCGGTTTCCGCTGAGCGCAGACACGCCGTTCACTGTTGAACTGCGGGCCGCATCGCCGTCGCCGTTCCTCACCACAGAGTTGACCCTGGCGCAGCTGAACAGTCACCAGACCGACCAGGACACGAGCGGAACGAGCGCCGCCAGTCTCGATATCACAGGCGATGATCTGATCTCTGACAACTTTACAGGTTTATATATAATTCTGTTCATAATAATTGTCCTTCATCTTTATTTTGAAATCAGAAAAATATATTATTTAGTTTAAGTTCAGAGAAGTTCTCGCAAGAAACTCGATCGTTTTCGTTAAATGTACAATCAATAAATATTATTTTAGTTGATTTCTAGAATATTATGACTATCATTCATGAATCCATTTTATAATAACATTTAGACATTTTAGCTGTGCCCCACGGTTTTACCGATGGTAAATTAATTTGACCACCTCTCCACCCAGTACTGATTCTGGAGTAGAGGCTATAGGAGAAGTTGTTTTAGGCGCTAAATAGCAAGGGGCGACAAAAGCCGAATGAAAAGTTCAAGCAAAAAATAAATAAATTATTTATTGTTTTTCTTTTTATTATTTGTGTAAGAAAAAATGGAAAAAGTTTAACATGAAGGCGTTGACTAACACAAATGGCGCCGAAATAAAATCTCGCTTTAACTTGACAAAGGGGTAGAGCGGGCACTGTCTCTACCGCGCCGCGCGCCGCCAACTATACCACCTATCCCGTCTGTCGAATTCTCATTTACCGTACTTCCCTACAGCTTTCCAGATTGCTTAACTCTCATGGTCACTGGTGAATATATTTGGCTTCTTTATTAAATTAATTTTTTTAATTATTTCTTGCGGGGTAGGTAGTTAACCATATTAATTTGCGGGTTTAATGAAGGAGAGATGTGGACTGTATTTTTTATTGTTAATGCTATCTGTATCGACACAATGTATAAGATGGAAGTGCTCAACCACATGGAAAGAAAGTGGAGGAATCAGTTGAGCTCTAGGACAGAAAACATGCACACTTACTTGGCTGGTGATAAGTCACGCAGGCGGCAGATCAGTATCTGATTGTTACTTCCAGTGATTACCGTATTCAAACAAACAATCTCTCGAGCGCTATAATATTAATAATATAGATATGTAATATTTTTGCTTGAAGGTTTGACTGAAGCACAGATGGAGAGCATACTATTTGAAACGGATCTGAAGGCGCTCGCCGACGATGACGACAAGAAGATGAACATCACAGATGACATACTAGACGAGCTCGTGAACAATGTTGATGGAAAGGATTCTTTTTTATTGCGCGGCCAGAGTCCGGAAGGGCGTGCCGGCTCTGGCGCAAAGAAAAGAAAGGTAAACACACGCTCTTCACACATACATACATTTATTTAATTCTCTATTGAATACTAGCTGTACCTGTAGCTGCGGTCGCGTACGCTACAGACCACTGTCGATCGGGCACTCGTGCGAATTGTGCTGTCCACGCTCACGGTTATTTTAAAGATAAAAATACATATTGCGGGAGTTCCTTAGAAAATAGGAATAATAATTATGTTCTCACTGACTTTTTTTTAGGTGTTTTAAAGATCTATCTTATCTCTATCTATCTATCTAAGAAAAAATTATGTATTATATTAATTTGATATAGGTTTACTCAGCGTAAGCCGTTTAAGCGGCCGAAAATCGTCATTTGTCCGAATTGATTTTTATTTGCGCGGAACCCTATATCTGTTTGTAAAATAAGTTATCTGTCAGTGAATGTCCCATCAAAATCAGTCCAACCGTTACGGAGATTACCTTGAACAAACAAACAAAAAACTTTTTATTTTTTTAGTCTAAAGAGCATAATTCAAGTATACCCTGTAATCAAATGGAGCGGTAAGGGTCGTAACCACCATACCCACGTAGTAATAAACTAAACCACTCTCAGTGATTCTCTATTGGTTTGTCGTGTTTCGGGATAACGCGGCGTACGTATATTCAGTAATCAAACAGAGTGGTCAGGGTCGAACGCTGAGGTAAAAATTGCCGCTAGAGGAAATAGGATTAAAAAAAAAATTCGTTTTCGACAAATACTCTTTATGTACTTTGAATCAGACCATAATTATAAGACTTTTGATGTATATCATCATCAATCATCCATCAACCCCAGTGTGGGTCGCGCAGGTAATGAACATTGCTACTTTCAGAATGATTTATTCTTTCTTTTTTTATAATAGGTTTAGCGTTGTGTCTACTATCTCATCTGCTCTTAAACGATGATGTGGTCCAACACGGTAGCACTCTAAGCATAGTGGAATCCTGGCTCTCAAATGTGGATGCTAGAACTCACATATTGGTGCTTAGCAACAGATTTTCAACTTGAGTGTGGTAGCTAACCAGGACGGCATGAGAAAAAGCGCTATCACCCTGCTATGGTGTTTTCCTTCACTGAAAGCTCAGGCTCATTGCAAGGATTTGAACTCACGTCGATCGACGTCGAGTCCATACATGTTTCCACTGAGCCATCATTGCTACTTCATTGATACCTCGGGCTCATTCTAGCATTCGTCAGACACTATGCCTTCGATTGTAATAATTAACCGGTGTGCCCGTTTTAGGCGGAGTCGTTCGGTTCGACCGTCGTAAACGTGACCGCGGTCGATAAGGAACCCCTATACTTGGAGGTGAAGAGCGAGCCGCCGCCCGCACCACCAGCACCAACGCCCAAACAGATCAAGGAGAAGAAGCCCGCCGAGCCGGCTCCGGTGCCCACGGCAAACATCATCGTCGAGGAGGTTAACGAGGTACACGACATGTCCAAAGCCAAAAACATTTTTTTTTATACAACTTAAGTGGCAAATGGGCTTGCGGCCCGCCTGATCGTAAGCGGCTATCGTAGCCTATGGACGCTTGTAATATCATAGGTGTCACTAGCGTGTTGTCGACCTTGAACCCCCCTACCCAAAGGGCTCTGGAAACGCTATTCACCACAGGAACAAAACATTAGGTTACTGGGCTGTGATCTTCTGTAGGATGGAAGTATTCCACCAGTCTGGCTTGCCCAAGTAGAGAGAAATGTAAAAATAGATTTTTCCGTGCTCTATCTCTCTTATAATTATTAATACTTAAAGACAGCATTGTATCAGTCAAGGAAAAGAAAAAGGCGACCCACCGGCCTTCTCTTCATAAGTCAAAAACTATTCAACCTACACACTTGTAATTTTGTATGTTTAATAAACCTCCCTTGAACACCTAGAATTTAACGAAATAACCTATTGCAGTTTTTGAGTTATTAGTGTTTGAAAAGTAGCATTTTTGTCACTATCATCAGAAACCTGAGCCACTTCTAGGTAACTTAGAAACATGAAAATTGACATCAAGGTATATATCATTAAGCGTACATACAAAGGACACAAAGGAAAATATGAAAAAAGTACAATTTTAAACGAAATTATACTCGTAATAAGTGTCACATAAAACAGCGTGTCCATTCGGTCACCAATAGATGGCGTTGTTCAAATATAATCATATCCCAACAAAAATATGAAAAGGGGGCAAAGTTCGGTAGAAATGATATTCCGGTTACATAGTTGTTGTCACTGATAAAAAAGCTGAGATCAAACTGGTGCCAAGTTCCATAACAGTTCCTTTAATTATAGCTGTAGGAATGTACGGTCTTCAATTCATCTATTAAAACATGTGTTACTTTCTTGATAAGGGGTTTTGAAATTTTTGACAGACTTTGAACTCGACGGCAATAGTTGTGGAGCGAAATGGCTATCTGAAAGTTATATTTTCATTGGTAATATTATGTATTTTAACCCCAAATGAATGTATGTCTCTTCCAGCTACCAGTAAAAGTAGAGAGGCGTAAGAAGGAGGAGATCGTCGTCGAAGGTGTTACGGCGGTACGCGTGCCCACCGTGAGGCACTCGCCGGTGAGGAAGCACGGCGCGCACTCTCGGCGTGCCTCCGACGTGACCTCCCTCGCTACGGCGACTCCCTCCCCCGCCCCTGCGCCTAACCCCTCTGCGGTACAGCCACCCGCTCCAACCCCTGCCCCGCCAACAGATACCGCGCCGCAGATACTCACGGTCGCCGTCTCTGATACCCTCAAGGTGAGTCTGATTAAATGCAGTCCTTTCCATCCAGTGATTTATTCGTTGTCGGATAAAAAAGGCGGGTTATGGTTTTTGAGCGCATGCATGTACGCATATGCATGTCTATTTCTTTGACACACTCCATAGCCTACAGCTTGGTGGATTCTATCATACGAGATGTCATTAGATTCGTGTTAATTGTGGGAATCTTTATAATTTAAAAAAAATTTGTTGTACAACATACAGGTTCGACTGCAGAATCATTTGTTGTCGACGCAAGCGGGAGTGCTGGTGCAGAACGGACCCTTCCCGCCGGTCGCAGTCGCGGTGCCGGTACAATCAGCGAGGGACACAGGTCAGTTGTCAACATTACGTGGCTTTATTTTATCTATTATTGTCGTACAAGTCCGTGCTCGACCGTCCTATGTTTTAGACGTTGGCGGGGACGAGGTAGCACGCGACTACACTACACATTACATTAAAGTAAACAGTATGTTATCTCGGCAGTGTTCTTGAAATGAAACACGCAATAGAGCTGCCCTCTGATTGTGTTCCTTACGTATTGGATAATGCTATATATATGGGACAGTTCGAGCAATGTAGATATGGAACCGCGCGAAACATTGAGTAATAAATTTCAAGAATTTAGTGTCTTAACTTTGCCTTCTCAATACATTTTGGAAAATATAATGTGTGTTCGGAAAAATAACTAATAACTAATAGGCACAACACATTCATAAGTGCCTTTTTGGGGCCTAAATTGAATAAAAGATGTTTGATTTGATTATAAATTTATCATGAATATCTTTGCAAATTTCGTAACTTTTTTATAAATTACTAGGGTGTCTGCGGGTCTACTCGCGTAAACTACAGAATGCCGTCGGTTCCGTCTACGGCGGTCGCTATTATAAAATCATTATTTGTAATAAATAATTACAGATATTCATATTAACCTCTCAGCTCCCTTGGATGTGCGAATTCTTTAATTTCACGTACATTTCTGTTATGTAAAAAAACTACGTGTTTTAATACAATATAATCCTGATACACCATAAATGTGATTTAAAAATGTTTTTTAATTTAAATAAAAAATACGCCACAAAAACGTGGCTTTATGGTCCCATGATGTCATTATTCATTTTATGTCATTTTGTATGATAACAGTGACAAATGTGACAACTTACGCAAGTATAATGTTCATATTTCCTGAATGGTGACGTCATATTTTCCAGTTGACGTTTCAAATCACGTGACTCACAGACAAAAAAGTTTTTTTTTTTTCAAAAGAAAAATTAAATGAATAAACAGTTACTTTCCAGATTTGTATTGTGTTAGGTTTTTATCTATAGACCAATATTACTCAGTAATTCACTTTAATTTTTAAACATACAGTCAATTCGGGGATTGTTGTTGTTCTTATTGTTATTGTGATGAGTGTTCGGTAAAGATTGATCTACTTGTGACATTATTACCGGAGGTATTGTGCTCATTATATTGCGGTGGTTTGATCCCGAATGTCGATGATATATGAATACATGTACATGTATATAATATGTACAGGTGTGACGGTGAGCGGCGCAGTGGCCGGCAGCTCGGGATCGGCGCGGCGCGTCCCAGGCCCGCTGGTGCACCTCGCGCCCGCCGCACTCGCGCACAAGCACCTGCAGCTCCACCACCAGCCCGCCCACCCCCCACTAGTGGTAGCGCCGCCGCACGCCATACACCACGTCGCGCCCAACAAGCTGAAGGTGCTCCACGCGCACACGCTGACGCACTCGCAGCGCACGCAGCTCCTCGCTCAGAACCGGGTCGCGCACTTACCGACCGTCGTCTCGCTCGCAACACTCGCCGACCCGAAGTCTTCAAACACAGCCTTACTCAAAGCGGCACCCGGCTCCGTAGCTCAACTGTTCGAAATCAAGAGCGGACAGCTCGGGAAAGGACCGCATCTAGTGAACGTTGTCCGGCAGCCGGCGGTCACGCGGCTCGATCTCAACGACAAGAAGCGTCCCGTTGTCAGCCCGGCGGCACGGCCGCACCGCGTCAGCGTCAGTCTCGACGGCCGTCAGATAGTACGCGCCGCTACGTTACCAACAGTGCGTCCACCACACGTCCGGCATCAGATCCAGCTGAAGAACCGCACGCTGCAGGTGACGGCGCCGGGCGTCGCGCGCACTCTCGCCGAACCCTCGACATCGATCACCATAACTGCGCCCGGGAAGAGTGGTTCGATACCAAGCTCGGTGGTTGCGAACTTGCTGCACTCTAAGAACGTGCAGCTGCCGAAGGGCGGGCAGAAGATCGCGATATCGGGTCCCGGCGGGCACTCGCTCTCCGCCAACGTGCAGGCGATCGCGTTCACGACGGCCGCGCAACTGAAGGCGCGTCAGGCGAGACTGATCGCCCAGCCGCGACCAACACCCGCTTCGTGAGTCTCTCTTGCATATTATATTATTATCTTATACTTACTGGATACCTATGATGGAGATAAAATTCATAATTGACTTAACAAAATTATCATCAATAATTTACCTACATACATACATACATAAATCACCCCTATATCCCAACGGGGTAGGCAGAGACCACGTCCTTCCACCTGCTACGATCCTGGCATAACTCTTTCGCTTCTTCGACATTCATTAATCTTGTCATGCATGCTCGTCGGTTTAGAGTACTCTTGACCTTACCTTTCTTCAGAACGTCTACGATTTGATCGATAAATGTTCGTCTAGGCTTTCCTCTTCCAACAATTACTTTCATACTCGCATCATAAATTTGTTTAGTTATTCTTCTTTCATTCATCCTCTCAACATGCCCAAACCATCTAAGCATCCCTTTATCAATTCGTGTGACTATATCTTCTTTAATAATTTACCTACACATACTATATTCGTGATAATGTAGTAGGTCACATTTACAAATATGCTCTATAGAGTGATCATGGTAATAACTACATAAACACTAATTATATCACGCGGAATCAAGGTATAAGCAGCAAATTTTAATAAATATACTTGAGTTGCTTCAGTATTGTAAAGCATTGTCACGTTTTAAGATTAAATTTGAACAAGCTTTATCGGACAAAAATTTCGTATTATTATCTAAATATTTTGTTTTTATCGTTATAAGTTTAGCATTGTCGCCACAATCTTACCTGATCTTTAGTGACGATGTGGGCCAAGGTGGTAGCATGCTAAGTCTCTAGGAAGACTGGCGCTGAAGTTCAGCCGACGTAACACACTTATTGGCAAGCAGCATTAGATTTTCATCTTGAGGGTGGTAGCTAGGCAGGCGGACATTCAAAAAGCCCTACCATCATGCTATGGTTTCATCACGTTTCCTTCAAGCTCAGGGTCATTGCAGGGATTCGAACTCACGTCGATCGACGCGGAGTCCGAACAAGCTACCAAATAAGCCATCATTAAAAAAAAAAATTCAAAACTATTATACTTGGTTCATGTGACAGAATAGAGACATAACATTGTAAGATTAATATATCGAAATATGAATGCTGAAATAATTAGTGTTTAGGTTACTAATCAACTAATATATAATTAAATTTGTTACCTTATATCTATTAATCATTGTTGTGGTTCAGGTATAACGCATTATTGTAGCATTATGTAGTTAGTTGTTAGTGTAAACGTAAAATCAAAGTTATTACATTCAGAAATATCAAAAACTTCAAAGTGACCTATGAAAACCAGACTATAATATTTTTCATGATTGTTTCTATATTTTGGTCATTATACATTTTAACAGTGAGATCGTGGAGGCGAGTGGCGCTAGCGCTGCCACGTCGTCTGCGGCCAGCAGTATGAGCGGCCTCAGCGCGGATGGTGCGCTCGAGTCGCCCGGCGATGCCGACGACGCGGCCACCAACGGCACCGTCCGCCGGCGGACTGGCGACTCGCTGCCCATGGAGGTCACGTGACAAACGACCGTCCCGCGAGCCCCCCGCCCCGCCGCCCCCGACCTCTACGTCATCACGCCGCCGACCGAGCATACAGCCGCACCCCTCCGCCTCGCGCTGCTCAAAAGGAAGCCGCTCGTTAAGAAGATACCTGACTACCCGAAGAAACGTCACCGAGCTACGTCAGACGGGGAGGCTGTCGAGACGTGCGTCGGTGAGGACCCGGCGCCGCCCACCGATCTCAAAGGGAACATTGTCCTTCTCTCGAACGAGGATCTCGACGAGACCCTAACCAAGGATAAAGTTTTACCGATTATAGTGTTCTAGAGGAATTATAATGGAATGTGAAAACCCGCGGAGTGGTGTTTCGCGCGTTACCTTTCGTTTTTTTTGCAATGATTTTTCTGTTCGGACTCGTCCGAAGATACTTTCCCGCGCACCGGTCACTCCGGGCGCTTTGTAAATAATTATTTAAATACAAGAATTTGTAGAAAAATTTTGTGATATTAAAAGTAATGTTACAGCATTGATTTGTAATTTTTTTTCGTTTTTATTGTTTACATTATTATTAAGTTTGATCGTGCGTTGTTCGAGTTACGCGAACGGCTGTATCGCAGCGCGGGAAACACTGCGCCGCTCTGTATAACATATAGCTAATTTATTAATCGACAAAGTGTATAATAATACTTAACTGTCTGTGAGTCGCTTGCATTGTATACAAGCATATATAATCAGCTCTGTCAACGGTGTATTGATATTTTTGCATTTTAAAGTCATTTTGCTTTGGTCCTTCGAGCCGGTATAATAGTGAAATCGAGTCGAGAGGTTGAGTTTGCTGTGGATAAAAATATGTGCGCTGGTAAAGAGGGTTGATACGCATCCCTGAATTGTATATCGCGATGTTTATAAAGTGAAGTCACATATCTCAGCATAATGGTCGTCACTCACGTATCAACCCGACACCCGACCAGCGCCGATTTCTTTGTACGGAGGTCAATATATATGCACTCACATGTCAACTCCGTGGCGTCAGCGTATCGACTTGCCCGTAACCAGTTCATATACAAACGGCGAGTGGACCGCGAGTTTTCAATGCATCGCTCACTAACTACACGTCAATTCGTTGAAACGCGATGTTGACTAGTTGGCCACGCGGCGTTCACCCGTCGACAACGCGTGGACGTCGAGCGAGGTGGTGCTGGACGGGTGTCGGGTCGATGAGTAGCACTTACGAATAAGTGTTGTCTTTGTAAAAGTTTCTTTCGTACATGAATTTGCTTTTCGTGTTCATTGCCAGTACATGGCGGATGTTTCAAACATTATCTTGCTTTTCTTATTTAATGGCAACTTGTTTAAACAGATTTTTACCAGTGGCATATGGATAGAATATTTTTGTTATCTTCAAAGTTCAAACAACGTTCTACCAAAATGGTGGCCATATTGCTAGAATTTTCCATAGTTTTTACGGTCAAAATTCATGTTCCTTGTTATTAGTTTCTACTTGACTTCACTCGTAGGTACACAATAACCGAATTATGTAACGCAAAACGCCACCAATATTATGCAACACAGGGGTCGAATAACGCAAGTTTGTGAATTAAAGTAAAAACGACGACAATGTAAAATAATAAGAAAAATCCATCTTCTCACTCTAATATAATATAATTACGTGGAAACATTTAATGTTTAGTAATTAAAAAGAAAACCACAAATTCTGAAAGCGATAGGGATCGAAATATTAATTACTGGAAACGGACAGAACAATGAAGCATTTTAATTAAGGAATGAATATTTAATTTATTAACCAATTTGAAGAGATAAACTTGATGATATTCTTCTTTTGTCACGTTTAGTAGACTGTAGGGAGTGAAATTGAGAGCTGTGCGCGCATTACTATGATAATAATGTGAATTCATCTTACTGATTTTTGTGTTTTTTTATTTTATTTTGTAAAAATAATTTAACGTTGTATAAACGAACTAAAATGATGTTTACATAATATATAACAACAACAGCCTGTATAAGCTTCCCATCGCTTGGCAAAGGCTTCTCTTCCCAAGGGACGAAAGATAGCACATTTATTTCACATTTTAAAGGGGAGATAAGGGGTTTTATCTTCTCGCCATAACGACAGCCCACGACATATTTCAAACAGAAATCAACATTTCTATAATTTTTGCACATGAATGGTACTATAAAAATGTTTTTCACGCGTTCCGGTTTCCTCACGATGCTGTCAGGCGGATAGTGTTACCGATTTCAATTAGGGAGTGTTTAAGTGTTACGTAACGCAATTTGGCGGTCTTGTAAAACGTTACGATACGTTACAAGGGCGGGAAGAGAATTCGAACAACACGTTACGTAACATTGTTTTTTTATTTATTTAAATAAAGACTAGGTAATTAAAATTTCCCAAGTTCGCAGCCATTTTCGTTTATGTACGTCATTTTATTTTGTTTTCGTTGTCAGTATTCGTTAGTGTGTGTTTACGTATAAGCACATTGATGTGTTGTTAAAGTGAGTTCATACTGTAATGTCTTCAAAACAGGGAGATTTGAATCATCAGCTGTTCTTGGCTTGTAGAAGCTCTAATGATGACATGCTGACTGACTTGGGTGTTACGAAACGTTAAAGGAGGAACGGGGGGGGGGGGTCCCAGAAAAATGTTACGGCACGTTACATGGGTTGGGGAGGGAGGTTCAAAAATTGCGTTACGTAATACTTGAACACCTTAGTAAGTGAATTCCGGAAAAGATTGTTGGTACATGCTGGGGTTCGAAACTACGGACATCGAATCGAAATTCAGCCGCGCCGGTCTAAACCCCTCAACCACCATGACTACATTAAATTAACAAACTAAATTAAACATGGTTAAATTATTTTTACATAAGAAAAAACAAAAGTCGGTTAAATGAATTATATACAATATTATTTTTATTATTGATGGGCTAACTTCATCATGTTGTTGGCACGAGGGATAACACTTTTATAACACTTTTGTAGTTTTTTGCGCCTATAAACTTTTAACTTCATTCGTGCGTACATAATATATATTTGTTTCGTTGATAAAGACGACTCTCTTTAAACTCTGTATTCACTTTCTCGCTTCTTACGTTTCAGTGTTAGGATCGAGTTTTCTATTTCTGAGGAATTAACTAACATCAAAATCATTTTACGGTTTACCATAATAATTTGCTTTATCGGATAACAGCAGGCGTTATAACTAATATTGTTAGTTTTTAGTTATTATCTTGGTTATCTAACTATAGTGGGTAGAGGTAAAGAGAACCATTTTATACAGAGGACAAATTGAAAAAGTGTCCTGCTGTACGCAGCAAATTACAATTCAAAAACTCACCAAAATGGCGCTAGCGTAGCAAGAGGGAATTATACTTTTTCGTGATTTTACAGTTTCTACAATAGTAAAAGTAAAAAAAAAATTGAATAATAATGTTAAAAGTTTGTGAAGTGAAAAGTTGTCAAAAGTAGGCGAAAATAAAAAAATAAAATTTTTTGGCACTATCTTTAAAATTTACACACTTGTTACCGTGACGCCAACCTAAATTGACGCTTTTCAAGGGATACTTTTTCATACACAGGTTGAAAATCTGTCAATAAATAGCTAGCGATATGTTCAGGTCAGCTGCATTACAGGAAGTCCCTTTCTTAGCTTGCCGTATGACATCATGTGACTTCGTTGTTTAACCTTCTCCAATATCCACAATATGTGCAACATCTGCTGTTCAAATGTTGCCCACCATTTGACATCAAAGCACCAATTGGTCGCTAAAGTGCATAGCAAATAATAGAGAACAAATAAAAAAAAAATTGAGTATTTTTTACATCTCATGATGGCAAAGAAAGCTAGCAAGAAATTGTGAGATGCTTGAAATAAATATTTATGATTTGACGATTTACGCAAGTCTGCATGACAATAAAGATCGATGATGGAATGACTATATCACCCCTGTTTTTGGACAGTACTGTGCTGACTATCAGGTACTGAGTCAACACTTTAAAAAAAACTAGGCAGACAAGTAAGCGCTGCTTCCAATTTGATGGTAATTTGACAAACGTCAACAATTCCACACTGACCTCAACCCGTATCCGCACCTGATTTAGCCTTAGGCGCCACCTCCACGAGCGAGTATAACGCCACTAGTCCGTCCTGCTTTCTTCTCCCGCCTACAACTCGTGATGGATTACCACGTGTCCAATCGTTTTGCTGCGGGCACGCTGCGAGTAGGTCGCGGCTCGCAGCGGGCGCGGCAACGCGTCGACGTTTTCCTTGTAAATGTCGCATCACAGCAATAGTATCGCCGTGTGGAGACACGTTCATACAATTGTTATAGAATGAAGTGGCAGGACGATAATATTACCGCAATAAACTCGCTCGTCTAAGTGGGCCTTTAGATTCATTCGCGGTTTCTCGTACTTTATTATTATTGCACGTTTCATTAGCACGGCAATATTTCATTTGTAGATATATAGACAGTTTTTCTTAACGCGGTTTTAAATGGAAATATTAGTATACATGAATACATATACCGAAGTAGAAAACAGTATGAAAAGTGTATAAATTAAATTAATTATTGCTGTATTATATAGTTTTTTTATGTGTATTTGTAAATGTAACTGATGAACTGGCCGGACCAGTGACATTAAATATTTCCGAGATTACATAGACTTAGACGATGATACAGGTATTCTTATGTGTAATGTTATTATTAATTTCAATCCAAAACAAAGCTAGAAATATATTATGTATTATAATTGTAGCTCATTTCAAAGGTATCTTTTTTAACAATATGAAAGTTATACTTTTTAAGGCGCTTTATGAAATACCCAAAATGTTTAAACTTGAAAATACTTGCTAAACATTTTGTTTTAGTATCCGGTATGCACATGACCTATATTTCATATCACCCATACATCATATTAAATTTATGTAAATATGACGCGTATCACGTAAATGTTATGTCAAACTAAGGTAACGTGTTCACTGGGTATAATTTCTAACGTTCGTATAGACTGGCAATTCATTTCTGCGCGCGGCCCTATGTGTGCGTAAAGCGTGTATAGATACAGTGACTATGTGCGCATGTCAAGAGGTACAGTCGAGTGTACAAGAGAAAATTCTCTTAGTTATTTTACTTATATAATTTTTTTTTTATTAATTAATGAATTTAACTTTTTGTTCAACAGCTTAATTAGATAATGCCCAGTTATTATTACTACTATCAGAAATACCAAATAATGAACTTTCTGTTAATTTCATTATTTGCGTAACGTTCTATTCAATGTTGTGTAAAGCGATATATTTTTTTCAATTCCCCAAGTATTTTCTGTAGGGTTTAGAATGTTATGATGGCAGACGAAGAATTTTATACATATTGCTGTTTTTTCTCTGTTACCCATCGCTGAATACCTATCTTTTAAAAATTAAAATTTAGCGTTTTTAAATTTTGATCATTGTGATGTGACGCATTATAAAGCACAACTACTGGTTAGGTGAAACATTTTCTCCGTGACGAACCAGACATTTTTACTATCGACTGTACCTGTAGAATAAAGCGATATAAATACGTATTCATCGAAAGAGGACTGGCGCGTCAGGCGTCATTGCCAAACAAATTAAAACCGCATAAACATGCATAAATATGGTCGCGCGCAAAGATGCCACCCGCGAATACTTTCTTTTCTTTAACGTCAAATGTAGTAAAAGTATTGTAACTCGTTTATCAGTCGGTTTAATTTATTTATTTAGTCTATTCTGACTATCAAAGATGTTTCTTAAATATAATTCTTTTAAATTAATTTCTTATCAATAAGTTATATGACAAAGCATACAATTTTTTATTTATTTTTTCTGTATAATAATGTTTATTACATTTAAACTGGAAAGAAATGATTATTTAAGTTAAAATGTATGAACATACAGAGCTATATTTATCTTGGGTAAATGGATAAAAATAACGTTTAACAAAATGCCATTAATTTTTTATTCTTACGCGACTGCCACATTATAATGGGGTAATATTTTGCGCAATAATTTTATCTGCAATTGTATTGAGACGGAAATTAAACCTAAAATATATTCGTAATGAGACCTAAGTGCAACCAAAAATATAAGTTACATCAACAATATATATAATCTACGGCAGAAAGAGACAAATAAACGTGGAAATATTTACGATTATATACAAGTAAATTGTTTATGTACTTTTGATTATCTGGTTATAATACACTAACGACAAATAATTATTAATCAGTGAACACATATTGGACTTCACCCATGCAAAAAGTCGGGTGACCACTCTGGTTAGAACCTATGAGTGGGTTAAAGCCAATTATCACCAATTGAAAACTAATGCCTGGTGAAAAGTAAAGTTTTTAAACTTTGAACATGTAATATTTTTTTGCCTCGCCTGCAATTTAGCGGTGCGCGGTGACAAAACGTGGGGGAGGAATCCCGCATTCCCTTTTCTTTTGTATTGTATAACTAGCAACAGCCCACGACTTCGCGTTAATCTATACACATATTGTAATTCTCACTACTTTACGGTAAGAAAACGCATCGCTCAATACGTAGTGATTATAAAAATCGTAGTAAAATAACTATCGTCGTCGTAACGTCGTATAAACTTTAATAAATTTTTATTGAATGAAGGTATCGTGATAATTTTGCTTTTTGTTAGGACCAAGTATCTAAGGAGTAAAACAAAAAAAAAATGGTCAAAATCTGTCCAGTAGTTTTTGCGCGATGCTCGCACAACGGAAAACCTCAATCATTTTTTTATATAGATTTATTGTTATTTTAAATAACTCGATAATTTTCCCATTGTTATTTGATCCTGCTTTAACCCGAATGAGCTTGGTTACAACAAATGAACTACGATTTATTTCTCATCTGGGTGAAATGAAATGAGTGATAACTGGGTTTTATTTTACCCGTGTGGTTACCTATCTATACCCATACATCATTATGTAAAATTTATGTCAATATGACTAATTTCATGTAAATATGGTCTCAAACTAAGGCAACGTCTTCATTGAGCGACGGATTCCCTAGCAATCTACGATTCTACAAAAACATGCGAATCTGCTCAAATTGACTATTGTATTTTAAAACGTGGTCACCTGGTGGTCTTATACGATCGATAAATTATTTCAAACTGACGTCAACTGCACAGTTTGATATATGGTAACTTATATTGTCTCGCGTAATGACGAGTATTCGGTAGCCAGAAACTTGCTAGGGCAGTATTGTAAGTGATTCCAGATTTTGGCATAATCTCTCACCGCACATCCGCATACCGCGTCTCTTACACTCTTAATAACGATAGTACCGGTGCCGCTTAATTTTTTAGAATAATGTTCACTGTAAACAACAACAAAAAATTGTACTGACACAATTTATTACCTTCTTGAAGACATAGCTCTAATTTATTTATTTTTTGTTAACTCGGGGCGGGCGGATTTTTTTTTAAATATGACGCTACAGTGAGATATTGTCTTGAAGTATTTTTTAAAGAGGTTTTAATTATAATAGGTTCATATTTAAAAAAAATTAATTCAATGGTTCATGGCTTGACTGGGTAATTAAAAAAAAGTGCAATTTTAATATTTAAGTTCACTTTGATCTGATTCATAATTTTACATTGAATTTATGGCATTATAACAGTTTGAAACGGACTTCCAACTTTAATTCACTAACCGAGAGATCAAACCCTTCGAATCTTTTGGATTTAGCTAGCCAAACCTCTTAATCGGAACTAATGAAAATTGCAATCCAGTCGTACTTCAGTAACACGGTTGCAAAATTCTATTGAAACTGTTAAACTAATTGATACCAACCAGAAAAAGCACTTTGACTTTTCTTTAACTTCGCCTGTTATTTGCAATAAAACACAAAATAACAAAAACAATTTTGTTTATGTGTCCCAGTCAAGAAAATTATTCATGAATTTATTCAAATATTACTAAATTAATACATATAATTTAAAAAAAAAAAACACATAAATGTACGTGTTTAAATGTAATCGGTGATTTAGATTATTAGACGAAGTGTGTCCATTAAATTGTTAGGCACCATGTCTAGAGAAATACATTGTTGATAGATTAAATTGATTAAAAAAAGAAATAAATAACGCAAATGTATTTTTTTTGCCGTTGATGTTCATATATATTATGGCTGTTAGTATATCGGCCGCGTAAAATTTATTCCCTTAGTAAATAAATTTAAAAAAACCTAATCTAGCTTTGTGAATGAATAATATGGTTTTATCTGTGTAATCATAGAATATCGTCCCGTAAATAGAGAATTTAAAAAAAATGCAAGTGGATTGTCATCATGTTTTATATGGAAAAGTGAAATTTAATTGTATTTTCCATTTAAGTCACTTTTCACATAAAGATTTATGTTATGGTCTCCATATGGGTCTGCGCAAAAGAGGGACATTCCTCGGGGTAGTTTTTTGGCCGTCAAAATAGATCGTTTAGAACTGAATCGCATAACCCACACGACAGAAAAAAGTATCGCGTACAAAATCGCGCATTTCTTATCTATCTACTTATTTTTGACGAGCAAAAGTACCCCAAGGACTGTTCCTCGTCTGCGTAAGCCATAACTAATATTAAAAGTTCGTAAGCTTTAATGTAGGTATGAAGTAATCTGCAAAACTATGAAAATTCTTTCACTACCCAGTGAACATGTGACCTTCGTTTGACATCACAACTACGTGTGACATATTTACATAAATTTTAGACATCTGATGTTTGGGTGATGTCAAATATACATCATGTGTTCATTAGGTGATAGGAAGCTATATTATGCCCGAGTGATATAGGATATAAAAATCTCGGGAGCTTGTTAGTGACAAATAAATTCCCAGTTTTTCAGTTTACGGGACGAATGTTCTTTGAAATATTCAGCTTTTATCGTATAAGGATCTTAATTTATTATTTACGGCCCGTAATTGATGTTATCCAATTAATCACTTGTGATTAGTAAATTTTGCTAGAAAAAGCAAAAAAAAGTAAAAAAATGACTTAAACTTATTGTAATATTCGATTGAAAATAAAGCTGGTGTGAAACAAATTTTTGGGTTTTATCTATATAGGTTAGATAATTCAGTTGGAATTAGGCAAAACATAAATTTATATAAATTAACTTCGTACACTAAGAACATAAAAATGTGTTTTGTTGTAATGTTTGTCATCTGCAACTAACTGAATATTAAATTCAACTGTTGATTTGCTATAAGCAATACAGGAAATGTATGTTAAGTAGTGAGTGTTATAGATAATATTAGTGAATTGTGAAAATTAACAAAACTAAGAAATGAACTGATGAGAAATCCGAAAATTTGATTCATTTCAAATTCTATAAAATGTCCTGTGGGTAAATATTATTAAAAAAAAATATGCAAACGTTTTTTCACAGTAACGTTGAAGCATTGAAGTTCTGTGAAAAAAAATTTGCTACAAAAAAAAAGGTAACTGTTTTAATTATGTCTATACATATATAACTAGTAAGTATCATATACTGTACAAAAGGCTGCAAATTTGGGAAAAAATGTAAAAAAAAAAATATAATTGGTCTCATCTTGAGGTCGTTATCATACGCTTAGTAAAGTGGTTAGGATGTGTACCTCATAAGTTTCTTTAAATTTAGGCTGTTGCGGACTTTTTGAACATTTCTCGATAAACAAGTGATTTTTTTTGCTAACCTTTTTTTTCGCAATGCAAACGCGTCTTGTACCTTTTTTATTTACGTGTAAATATAGTTTATTGTTTACGTTAGAGTTGGCGTCGATTCCAATTTAAAATTTTCGTTTTTAGGTACGAACTTTTGTGAAAGGTTTAAAATGTCCGCAACTATGGAATATAAAAAAAATGATCGCTGTAAATTGTTTGTAAAAATAGTCATGTTCAGAATTTCCGTGTAGTTTTTGTTGATTATATTTTTTTTTCAACCGAAAATGCTAAATAAAGCGAAGATTCTGTTTCATCACAGTTTTTTATTTTTATGTTGTCAGTCCTCATGGGGGTAGTATTTACACATAGGTGTCTTTAGTTGCCTTTTAGGTTGTCGAAAAAAGTCCATTAACGGATGCTCTGGAATTACCGCCGTTTTACCAAAATCTTATCGGGTACAGGATGCTGCAACCGCGTAATTTAAAACCATCATAAATTAAAGTTGGTGGTTTGACTTAAATTAATTTTTTTCCTAGCCAATAATTATGATATCCAGTGACCCCCGCTGGCTCTTCGATTTGTCATTGTCACCACCGGCACTCGCGCCTTACAGTCTCGTCAAATCACTCGCGTCCGCACGATGCAAAACTCTGTCGCCTCGGATATTCCTCATCAAGTACATGCTCTAGAATCGAGTACTATCAAGCCAGTGTGTGTACAGTGGGTGCGTGAAGGGTGTCGCCAGCCGATAGCCCAAGTGGGCAAGTTGATATAATATGAACAATGAAAAGTACGAATAGTAGGTACAGTCAAAAGCACGCGAAGTTTTACACTGGTAGCGCTAAGCAGACAGCCAGTGAGAGGCAGGCAGTTCCTAATGGTCTGGCGTCTAAGGAAAAAAAAGAAAAGAAAAAAAAGCCGGTATTTGCCATCAAGAAGTTCTAGTGATAATCATCCGGCTCCATCTTCAGACCCTTGCCATCATGTATAATGAAAGCTGCTCATGAGAACAAAACAAACGAGCCCAACCCCGAGTATATTTGCCGTGTCCATCATGGAGTTTCATTGGCAATCGTCCGGGTCCAACTTTAGACCCTCGTCATTATGTGTAATAAAAAGTATTCATGGTAATAAAACAAACTAGCTCAAATTTGATTGCTCTACCATTTGACATCGGGCAGTTCCAAGCTCTATATACCGGCTCCATCATCAGATCAGCTCCATGGTACCATAATATTTAATTGTCATCGAAGTTACATACATATGCCAAATTTCACCTCAAATCTAATTTCAGCAAGTAGTTTAAACATAGTTTGCAAATTTTGAATCGAAGTTAAATGAAAACTTGTAATAAAAACACTATCAGTTTTATATTACCAGATCCCAGAAACCCTCGTCGCAGGTTCACCGGTAAAATGTATGGCGGGATGGCATATGATGTCTATGAAAACTGTGGTGGAGGCGAATGGGTTAAAGTGTGTGTGTGATATATGTTCTTAAGAGCTGTTTGATCTTACCCATCATCTTCCAAAATCACGCAGACTAGTTTACGGAGCTACATCTATACTATAGTAGCCATCCCGGCATGAAAAAAGTATATCGCAAATTCTTACCTTTGTCGTACCGTGTGAACGTGGAATGGTGTCTCAGTCAACATGTTCCCTTCTTCCTGTGATATTGGGTACTTCAAACGAGGTTTAAGGGGGTAATTTCTGCAGGCCGATATGAAGGCTACTATTTATTGTCCATGGAATCTGTCACCGACGGTCACAGTTGTTTTTGGATTATACCGTACTTTTACCATCAGGTGCTATGGAACCATATTGCCAAGCTTGTATAAAAATTATTTAACATTATTTTGCCATAGGTTGCTCACCCTCCAGCCAAAATCCTGGTTACGCCCATGTGTACATACATCAAAGAAAGTATGAATATATGCCTACTCCCAGAGACCTTGTTATAAAATCGCATTACTCAGGTTGGTTACAAATAAATAAAAAAGCCGCATTATATAAATAATTTATTTATAAACATTATATAATAATACGGTAATAATTCAATACACAGCAATTTATTATAAACTAAAACGTTGATTTAAATTTAACCCATATTCAAATACTGGGAAGTTATTTCCCACTTATTCCGAATAAAAAAGATGTTATTTATATTTTTACTGGTGACTCAGACTAATACCAATATCAGGAACAAAGAAATCGTGATTCTATTTCCTATTTTTTAAATGGCAACATTTTTTTTAAGCCGAATTGGAATTGACCAATTGACGATTCAGGCGGGATATTTCAAATTTGGCAGTCGATTTTTTATGGTTTTAATTTATTGTGGCGTTATATTTTCATTGTTATTGTTTATTTTTATAGTTTGTCTTTCTTTTCAACTTTTATATCCGTAATTCTGTGTAGTTTAGTTAATTTTGTGTAGCTTCAAGAACTTTCAGTGGTAAGTTTTTTATTTCATATAAATCATGGATCTGAATCCTGAAACTGACCCTCCTCCTGACAAACACCCTTTGTTAACACTGTTAGATGCAGATAAATATATTTCTTCTGACCCTAAAATGTTGGACTTTAGGATCTGTTTAGGATATGAAAAAGCAGACGGAAATTGACTCACACTTTTAAACCACTAAAACAAAAATCTGTTCGATTTAATAAGAAGGCATTAATTACAAACATTTCTTTACCAAATCTTCCTGTTTCCACCAAGTCAGCCGAGGTAGGGAGCGCTCAAAGTTCTCATAATGATGAGAATTTTTCAAATAATGTTAACAGACAATTATATAAAGACTCAGATCCCGGTCCATATATTGTTACCGTGGAATTAGTAACAGAGGATCCAAAAGCAGGTACAACTCTGCATCCACTAAAATTTGGCTACTTTTTATAAAAAAATCAAATGACAGATGTTTTAGAAGACTGAATAAAAATAATTGGTAGAAATCGTCTGTCAGTATCACAAGTACAAGAAACGGACTTCGCACAACAACAGCTAAGTGTTACAGCAGACAAAATCGCTTCCATAATAGAAAGAATGCAGCACACTCAAACCGTTGCGTTCGAACGACTCATAGACAGAGTTCTTGAGAGGGTGACGCCGACGCCAACTGCGTCGTGTTCACCGCCCGCGCCTGCTTCCTACGCTGCTAGTTTCACAGCGTGCACCGCGCGATTCAGCGGAGCGCCCGACTACTCATTCGATGGTTTTGTAGATGCTATGGAAGCATATAAAGAGTGTGCTCGCGTAGGCGATGAGAACGCCTTACGAAGACTTTCAATGCTGTTAACAAACGACGTTGCGGTATTGTAGCAGGGTGTCAAATCCACCGTTACGTCATGGCCCGATGCCATGACGTCATTTTGCGAAGCGCCTTCGGAGACAATCGCCCGCCACACAGACTTTATCAGGAGTTGTTCGATCTATCACAGGGACCTTACGAAAAGACGGAGAGGTTTATCGCCAAAGCGCGAGCTCTACTACCTCCCTCCAGGCGATATCAATGAAAATGTACAGCTCGATACGGTATATGGACTTTTACATAATCGCGTCCGCGAGCGCCTACGACGAGACGAAATCAAGTCATTTGACGTCTTATTACGTATGTGAAAAGGACTTTTTAAACTACCGCTACGTATGGAGAGCCTGCTAAGAAGCCGGTTACGCTAGCAACGGAAAGCTTCGTGCCCACGACGCCGTAGCTGGGCCGCGGATATCATGCGTCGAGCGCTGGCGGCCTGCATAGCAACGGCGCTGGCTCCGCAACACGTCCTTCATACAAGCTACCTGCGACACAGCCTACGGTAGGGGAAAAGAGAGGGACGTGTTTCCTCCGCTTCCGACGCCAAAACAGTCAGAGGCTGGGGTAGAGCCTCCTCCGTCTAGGATAAATCTTCCCCCAGTCCCTGATCTAGACACAATTGTGCAATCAGTCATGATCCAAGTGGGGGCACTACTTGATGCGCGAAATGCGGCGTTAGAGGAGAGGTTGCTACCTCCGCCGCAACGTCAACGTCCTCCACTCGCTGCAGATCGCAAGGCTGCTGCAGTGAGCCAGCCCGCTTCTCAACCAACAATTGGGAGGAAAAGAGGCAAAAAAGGTGGCACAAAAGCTGGTACAAGGCAAGCCGGGGCTGTTCCACCTTCCAGAGAGGAATCTGCTGTACCCAAACCACCTGCGGGAGAATGGGTAACTGTAGGGAGGCGGGGCAAGCCTAAAAATAGGGCAAAACCGAAGCAGGCTCCCCTTAACAGTTGATGGCACGTCACCTTCGTCCACCTAAGTCTGCGGCAGTGGCACTCACACTGCAGCCAGATGCAGTAAAAAGGGGCCTCACGTATAAAGATGTGTTACAGGCAGCCAGATCTAAGGTCGACCTGGTTAGCCTTGACATAACAGGAGTTGACTTCAGGCAAACAGCCACAGGGGCTTATTTGCTTGAAGTACCTGGCTCTGGCAACGGTGGCAAAGCGGATGCGTTAGCTGAGAAGCTAAGAAAATCACTCGAAGCGAACGATGTTAGAATCTCCAGACCAATGAGGTGCGCTCAGGTACGCATTTTTGGTCTGGATGACTCCGTCGAAAGCGGTGAAGTTCTTGCTGCCGTCGCCCGGTCTGCAGAGTGTCCTCTGGACCAAATAAAGTCCAACAGAATCCGTCGTAACTTCAACGGAATGGGAACAACAGTTGTGACATGCCCAGTGGAGGCAGCTAAAAAATTAAATGACGGTCGAAGGCTTCTGGTTGGATGGGCGCCAGCAAAAGTAAGAGTCTTACAACCTAGACCCCAAATATTTTACCGTTGCCTCGACGCTGGACACGTTGGTGCCCAGTGCACCAAAGAGGTGGACCGTAGCGAGCTGTGTCTACGACGCAGTCAGTCTGGCCATAGGGCGTCTGGTTGCTCTGCAGTTCCGCACTGCATTATATGTATTGAAGCAAGCAAAACGGCCAATCATCGAATCGGAGGCGGTGGGTGCTCAGCATCATCCACCAGGAGGAGGAAGCGAGGAAGGAAGCGCGGGAAAGTCGCACCCTCGCAATCCATGCGCTCGTCGGCCAATGAAATAGTGCCGCCGGTCGCACGAGAGGTGGATATGGAGTGCCACTAATAATGGTGCTGCGGGTCCTACAGGCCAATATAAACCACTGTGCCAGGGCTCGAAGACTTACTGGTCCAGAGCCTGGCACAGTGGGCAATTCACGTCGCGGTGGTCTCCGAACCGTATTGCGTCCCACCTGGTGATAACTGGGTAGGTGACCGTAACGGTACGGTGGCAATGGTCTCTCAGGCCGCTGCCGGCTCCCCGTCCTTTGTCAACATCTCGAAGGGTAGCGGATGCGTAGCGGCGCGCCTCGGAGACACGACGATAGTTGGGGTTTATGCACCCCCAAGGTGGAGTCTCGCAGACTTCCAGTCATTTCTTATTGAATTGGGTAACGTCGTCATTCGTAGTCGCCCTCACCCCGTGCTGGTACTCGGAGACTTCAATGCCAAATCTACGGCTTGGGGCTCCCCGTCCACAGACGCTAGGGGTGAGGAGCTAGAAGAATGGGTCCTAACTTTTCGCCTACAAGTCCTCAACAGGGGTTCTGTACAAACGTGCGTGCGACGACAGGGTGGGTCTATAGTGGACCTAACGTTCGCTAGCCCTGCCCTAGCGCGCCGTATTCGAGACTGGAGAGTCCTAGAGGGAGTGGAGACGTTGTCGGACCATCGGTATATCCGGTTCGACGTCTCTGCCCAAACCTCGGACAGATCGGTCCCAGAAACACAGATAGAGGTATAGAGGTAGCGAAGCCGTTATCGTGCAGGCTTGGGTGTTAGATGGAACTCCCAACAGACCTGCCGATATTGACCAGGAGGCTGAACGGCTTCGCAAGGTGATGACGCATGCCTGCGATGCGGCAATGCCTCGTGTAGGAAGAATGCGCACTAGACGCCAGGTGTACTGGTGGAACGTTGAGATCGCGCAATTGCGTGATGCTTGCGTCGCGACAAGACGCCAGTACACCAGACACAGGCGAAGGCGAAGCCGACCGCAGAACGCCACCGCCTTGGAGGCGGAGCTATACGCAGGATACAGAGTTGCCATAAGCGCGCTCAAGGAGGCTATAGCCAGGGCAAAAGCCTTGGCTCGGGAACAACTGCTGGAGACGCTCAATCGGGATCCGTGGGGGCGCCCCTATCGCCTAGTGCGAGGCAAACTTCGCCCATGGGCCCCCCCGATAACCCAGAGTCTCCAGACTGGGTTCCTCGAGCAAGTGCTAGACACTCTGTTCCCGTCAGGAATGGAGCACAATCCTCCGTCCATGGCTCCGCTTTCAGCGACCAACGCGGACAACGATGACGACGTACCCAAAGTGACCCGGGAAGAGCTGAGCAGGGCGGTGCCGACGACTTCGGTCCAAGAACACCGCCCCAGGACCCGATGACATACCACGCCGTGCATGGGTCCTGGCTCATGAAATCTTCGAGTCCCGACTGATGGGACTCTTCACCGTGTTTTGAGCAAGGCCGATTTCCGCTGTGCTGGAAATCCGGCCGGCTGATCCTGCTCAAAAAGGCCGGGCGCCCAGCGGACACGCCGACTGCATTCCGCCCCATCGTGTTGTTGGACGAGGTGGGCAAACTCATGGAGAGAGTTATTGCAAACCGCTTCGTTCGCCACTTAACGGAGGTGGGGCCGGACCTGGCGGATAACCAATTTGGTTTTCGCCGA
Organism: Saturnia japonica; assembly: GCA_033032175.1. NCBI lineage: Eukaryota > Metazoa > Arthropoda > Insecta > Lepidoptera > Saturniidae > Saturnia > Saturnia japonica. The sequence continues at coordinate 5,367,632 of CM065331.1, forward strand.
GGGCGCTCCACCATACACGCGATCACACACGGGAAGAGTCTGGCGGAGGATGCCATCTCCCAGGGCGAAGTGGTGCTGGCGGTGTCCTTGGACATCGCCAACGCGTTTAACACCCTGCCCTGGAGCAGTATACAGGAGGCGCTTCGGTACCATGGAGTGCCCCCTTACCTCCGCCGCATCGTCGGGAACTTTCTCGCAGAGAGGACCATCACCTTCCCGGGTCCGGAAGGCTGGAGTCGCAGAGACATGTCTAGCGGTGTTCCACAGGGGTCAGTGCTTGGCCCCATCCTGTGGAACATCGGCTATGACTGGGCGATACGCGGTGCGCCCCTAAGCGGTGTCAGTGTCGTCTGCTATGCCGACGACACCCTTGTCACAGCGCGAGGGAAGACGCACCGCGACGTGGCAATGTTAGCTACGGCTGGGGTGGCTGAAGTCGTAAGTCGTATAAGACGTCTGGGATTAGAGGTGGGCCTGAGTAAATCCGAGGCCCTGTGTTTTCATGGGCCTCGGAATGCACCACCTCAAGGGTCCCAGATCATAGTGGGAGGCGTCTCCATCGGCATCGGGACGACGATGAAGTACCTGGGAATCGTCCTCGATAGCCGATGGAGCTTCGTAGAACACTTCCGGCAGCTGACCCCCCCGACTAATGGACACAACGGGCGCGCTCGCTCGGCTTATGCCAAACCTCGGGGGGCCCGATTCCGCCTGCCGGAAGCTCTACCTGGGGATCGTACGGTCGATGGCCCTATATGGGGCTCCAGTGTGGGCGGACAGCCTGATGGCCCGACACTTTGCATTCCTGCGAAAACCGCAGAGAGCAATGGCCGTCAGAGCTGTCCGAGGGTACCGTACGGTCTCATTTGAAGCAGCCTCCCTATTGGCCGGATCCCCACCATGGGATCTAGAAGCGAGAGCCCTCGCGCTGCTATTTAGGTGGTGCGAGGAGGCGCTGAGGCGGGGCGAGGCGTGTAGGTCAGAGCTCCGCCAAATACCCATGGTGGAAGCGTGCGACTTGCGACTTCGCCACCCCAGCTCAGGCGTGGGGACCGTAGAAGCCATCAGACCAGTTCTGGCTAGATGGCTCCGGAGGCGGCATGGCACCCTCACCTTCCGGCTGACGCAGGTACTTTCGGGACATGGCTGTTTCGGGAGTTACCTGTGTCGCATAAGCCGGGAGATCGATCCTGGGTGCCATCATTGTGGCTGCGTCGAGGATACCGCGCAGCACACACTAGCCGTCTGTTCCGCATGAGTCATGCTTGCGAAAGAGGAGGTGGAGAGGGAGAGGGAGCGTAACACCTTGCTCCCCTCTCGCGGTCAACGAGCCAGGCGCCGGAGGCCGCGTGATGATCTCCGGCCGCCTTAAATGGGTCTGCAGGTGGTGGACTTGGGCATGTCCGTCACCGCGTAAATGCAGGCCCGAGATGGAGGAGGCGCACTGGTGTTTGTGCGCCCTCCGAGGCTCGTTGGAGGTGCCGATTGCCTTCGACCGTGACGGGGCCCCGGGGTAGGGCCACACCTGCCGGGTCGAGCGGATGGCATGCGCAAGCAGTTCCCGCTCCCCGGCCAACAACAGGTGCGAGAAGGACACCGTGGGGTTTTAGTCGGTAAGAGTCCTACATACCCCTCCCTTGAGCGGCCCAGCTCGGGAGGCGGATCCAATACAGGATTTCCCCACGATCAAAAAAAAAAGAAAAAAAAGTTGTTAAGGTAACATATTGCGTGCGATGTTGACAAATTTCAACAACATGAGTTTTCATAACTGAAATAAAAAATGTTCAATTTATAAACATCAAAATACAACTGGTTTGAAAAACATTCCCAGTCATCGAGAACGTTTAAGTATTGTTTAGGAACCATTATATAGTTTCGTTTTAGATAGATGAAGTTTTGTACTCGGACTTTCCTTGATTAGAGGAGTAATCACACGCTATAGGTTTTGTAAATAAAAAGTTTTGAATAATAAAAGACGTAATAAGCCGGTTGTAATAAGATATTTATTTTGCAGATGAGAACTCTTACGCACAATACAAAGAAAATATTGAAAGAGCTTTCCCAGTAATAATGACAGGAGCAATTATCCTATCATCTGAACGTCATCATAGTCAACCAGTTAATGATATGACTGCATCTGATATAATGAGACATGACGATTTTTTCGATTGCTCGATCGAAAATATTATTAGTGCGAAGTTTGATATTCAGCTAATAACGAACGGTAAGTTCCGTTCTAAAATTTGATTTTGTTTATGTTTATGGATTTTACCTATAGAATGATTGTGTGCAATTTGTAAATAGTTTTATCTAACTCCTTGTTCTATAACACCGTTATTTACCAGTATCCTTTGTTTTAAGAAGTCGGTTATTTTTCGGCTAACTTTTATGTCACTTTGTGAAACTTTCTTTACATATCAAAACATCAACGAATTATTGAAAAACTTGAATAGCAGTTGCAAGTACTGTATTAATTAATATGTGTAGTAGTAGATGTTTTAATAGCTTTACTTACGTAATTTTTGTAGACCCGATCACAGAGTACATTTTTGTTTAATGTTTATTGTTTAGTCATAATAGAAATGCGTTACGCGTAGGTCAGTATTATGCGAAAATTGTGTAAAATAATAATGTAATTTGATTATTTGCCTATAATGGTAAAGTACATTTGTGCATTTATATCGAAATTGTACATAGATGTGGTAATAACTTTATTGTAAATAAAGTGAGTGTTTTTTGTTAACTGTAAATAGTTCTTGACTTTGTGTATAGCCATTGAATATGGCGGCCCGTAAGAATACCAGTATTTTATGGCACCATTTCCAAAAAGACAATACCAACTATAAAGCAATTTGTAATGAATGTAAAGATGTATTAAGTTTTAAGTTCTCCACTGCCAATTTGAAAAGCCACCTAAGGAGAAAGCATCCTACTGTCTATTTGTCAGCATTCGAAGCAGATCGTTATCAGCCCACTGTAGAACCCCTGCAGCAACAGGAATCCAATCAGGGTTCTTCTACATCAGTTTATTTAAACCCACGTAGACCAACCTCATCGCCACTCCTTAAACGGCAGAAGGTGATGGATAACTTTATTAATAAAAAAATAAGCGTTGAACAAAATAAATTATCCATAGGGATTTGCTTGATTTATGTATTGACTCCTTCCATCCGTTCTCTATTGTCGAAGAATGAGCATTTAAAAAATTCTGTCGTTGGATTCCCGGCTATAATTTGCCATCCAGAAAAACTTTATCTGGCTCATTACTGCAAGAGAGCTATTCAAAAGTAGAAAACGATATAAGGGCTCTGGTAGCAGAAGAAGTCGAAACAATATGCATAACTACTGATCTTTGGACGTCAAGAGTCACGGAGAGCTACATTGCCGTCACAGGTCATTATATATCACGGAAATTGAAATTTAAAACTGTGTTATTGGGTTGCTGTAATTTTTCTAGGAGCCACACAGCATCTAACATCGCATCCGAACTAAATGCCATTCTTAATAGATGGGGTTTAAAGGAAAAAGTTAATTTTGCAGTAACCGATAATGCAAATGTTGTAAAAGGTGTTAAAGAATATCTCGGGTTTAAACACTTTGGTTGTTTCGCACATACGTTGAATTTGTTGGTGGATGACGCGCTTAAGGTTCACGAAACTCTGATAGAGAAAATTAAGAAAATCGTAGGACATTTCAAGAGGAGCTCGTTATCGTCAGAGAGACTCGCAAAATATCAACTACATGTTGAAACTAGGTGGAATTCAGTGTATTACATGATTGAAAGAATGGTAGAGTTGCAAGAAGCAGTGCGGTCAACGTTGGCACTTGTCGACAGAGATCTACCAAGTCTTTCAAACGAAGACTGGTCAAATTGCACTCAGCTTTGTCAAGTTTTGAGGCCATTTCAAGAGATTACAAGAGCAATGAGTGGCCAAAAATATTTAACTGGAAGTTCTGTGATTATTACGGTACGTTGTCTTATCGAGTCATGCAAAAAAATTATAGACAATGCAGAATTGACACAAGGTATACATGACGTCGCAATATTATTAAAATCAGGCCTGGCTGAACGTTTTCAGAGAGTAGAACAAAGTGGTTCACTCGCATTCAACACCTTCTTGGATCCACGCTTTAAAATGCAGGCGTTTTCAGATGCAACGGAAGCGTCAAAAACTAAGGAAAGAGTAGGAAAGCTCGTAGCCACCTCTATAGCAGAATATGAAAAGACGTCTGCTATACCAACAGTGGTCGAAGAACCCACAAACGAAAGAGATGCGTACAATCCGTGGTCTATTTTTGACAGTTTAATAAATCAAAATGCATCCAGCGGCACACCTTTGTCTAGAGCTATAAAAGAAGTAGATATGTATCTATCAGATGATACGTTGCCAAGAAAAAATGCTAAGGGTGAATGGAATAGTCCACTACAATGGTGGAAAAACCATCGTCAGGTTTATCCGAGTTTGGTAAAACTGTATATAAGAAACTGCAATATAGTCGCAACATCCGTTCCTTGCGAACGGATATTTTCGAAATCTGGCCTCTTACTTAACCAGAGACGAACAAGATTGACTACAAGCAAAGTAGAACAATTGATGTTCTTGAACGTCAATCTAGATGAGAAAAGGTTTTATAATTACATGTAAATAGTAAATATGTATATTCTGTAATATATAATCATTGTGTAAATACATCGATTATGTACTTAGAATGAAATGAACTTTTAAGTACGCCAGGTGATAATTATTAAACATTTATATAATATATAAATATTATGAGTGTAATATATAATACATTATTACATACTATTATTCAACCTGCCAGTCCTAAGCCTGCAATAAGTACGAAGGGGGGTTCATTTCATTTAATAAAAAAGTAGTTGACAATCAATAAATACTTGATACATTAAAAGACTGTAGCAATCGACTGTTAAACAACAACTGTTCTGTCAATTATGTATAAACTAGTCGAAGATTAGACGGTTTTAAAAACTAGTTTACCGTCGACGATAAACGGTCTCGTTCCGTCGACGTCGAAAATGTAAACGACCCACCCCTACAAAAATGTCTTTTTTTTAATTACTTAAATGGCTTTATCTTGTCCATACCCTCATACGTATGTTTTTTTTTAATTATTATCATGTGGTTTACTAAATACACTAATCGTATAAGAGAACAAGTATAATTTTTTCAAAGAAATGGTGTCGCATAAAAAGTTATCTATACTTAACCCTTTGTACCGCGACTTAAAAAGCGCGCCACACGGCGCGAGCGGAGCCTTGTCAAACTTAACTTCATTTACGGGAGTTTCCCCACTAAAACAATGTCTATGCGTGTTCGCGCTATAGAATAATATTATGATTCAGTCAGGTGGTGTTTTAGATAGTTATTTAACAATTATTATATTACAATATTACTGTAAAACATAAGCAACAATAGATCAAAATTATTAGTGGATATTGCTAACTCTAAGAATACTACTTTATTAGTTTCTAAAGCTCAAGATTTGATTAATTATATCGGTGAAGCCCATGTACCTATTTTATACAATAATATACACTTAAAAAGCACATTGTTTTCATACTTTTTCTAACCTAGAAATATAAGATAACAGCGTAAAAGCGGTCATATGAGACATGTCTCCTTATACGATGATATACCTATTTACATAATTTTTTTTATAGACAGTAAATAAAAAAACCTATTTTGTAATTGATACCAAAGTGTATGAAGTCATGTCATGTTTGTTTATACGTGTAACCAATCAGTTTATATACGGACTTGTTTTCATTTACCTACTGTCTTGTTGCTAGATTGTTTTTATTTTTTCAGAGGCACGTGTATGTACAAAAAAGGATAGCTCAATGGGTCTTGAAGATAAGTCTTTGGAAGCTGCTAGCGTTATAAGACAAGATGTTAAAGCACACAGTGATGGAGAACGAAATGAAACAGAAAATACATTGTCGCAAACTGAATTAAATTATATAATTGAGAGTGTGGGAGTAATTTCGGATAATGAAATAGAGCTTTGTACTAAACATGACTCTTTTGTCACTCCAATTTGTGATAATGAAACACCACATTTAACATCGGAAAAATCTATTTTCAATAATGAATCTGGTAATGAAGATAATTTAACCAGCCTGTGTACTATCACATTTGAAATCTTTTGCTTCAACGCCAATGCCAAGCGCATACACGATGTTTGGAGACATTGATAATGATTGTAACTCTTTCAGCGAAAGAACTGCAATTCTGTCTGATACTACCTTAAGATCAAGCCCTTTGGGTCCAGTGAAATGTCCGATTCATCAACATCACACAGAACAAAAAAAAACGGCCGTATGTGAAAAAAGGAATAACAAGGAACAGAGGTACTATCAAATCTAACTGGCTAGATGTGAAAAGAAAGTAACTTGTCAATTTATTAAAAGCTCATATATCTCGTTCTGGAAAGCAACAAATGGAAAAACAAATAAAGGGTCCATGTAAATCCAACTGTCGCTTAAAATTATTCGAAAGTAGATGTTGTGTCAAAGTCCTTAGATAAAATGGAAAAAGAAGGAAAGATTTATCAAAGTGAATTATTCTGAATGGGCATCTGAGAAATGAACCTGATGGAAGTTATCGTCTTTGTGACAATTTCAAGCGAACAGTAAATCCTAATTTAAAAGTAGACTCATATCCCTTACCAAAAGCAGAAGATGTTGTGGGAGCTCAGGGGTGACCGAATGATACCACTTCCAAATTGATACTCGTTTATTACAACACTTAAACCTATATTTAAATAAAAATACCAAATCGTTTGACCAATGAAAAATGTGTGAAAACGGCCTGCTCGCACACTGTAAAAGTAATCAAAAGCGATCGCCAATCCATCAGTGCATAGCTGTTTCCCGCCGAAGATGCGTTAGCTTGAACTGGCCGCCAACAGAAGAAAACTATGACCCACAGCACGCCTAAGAACTCCGAAGAACCCGTGACCCACAGAAGAAAACCCGCGACTACAAATGCTAGTGTAGCGACATCTACATAGCAACACACAGCGATATCTATCGAGCCACATACGACGCATCCTACATCGTGCAATAGAAATTAACTCTTCAATTGAGTATATATACAAGAACCCAACTACAACCGTTGGGCAGCTGCCCGCCAGACATAACACCCGTCTGGTCGGAGGATCCTCCCTTTGCAATAGTTCTTCCACACTGGTGACCCCGACGTGATCGGATTTTAATAAAACCTCAGTAAGTTTGCATCAAAAGTGAGTGATTACCCGACGGTAATTTTATTTACAAAACGTTCGAGTTAAAGGCGGTGGTCCAAGTGAAACTCGGTGAGCGTTTTGATTTTTTTTAAACACATGGCTACCAAAAGTGATGACCTTGCTGATGCTTCAGAAGTACTTAGAGTGGGTGTTAGGATACCCCCATTTTGGCCTGAAGAACCAGCGTTACGGTTTGCTCAGGTAGAGAGTCAGTTCGTCTTGTCCAAGATCGCCTCTGACGATACGAAATTTTATTATTTGGTAGCACAACTTGATCATCAATTCGCCGCTGAAGTTAAAGATGTAATAACAAATCCTCCTACAACTGATAAGTACATCAAGCTAAAAAGTGAACTAATAAAACGATTATCTGCTTCCCAAGAAAAGCGTGTCAAGCAGCTGTTGATGCACGAGGAGCTTGGTGATAGGAAGCCTTCGCAATTCTTGCGCTATCTCCAGAGCCTTGCTGGTCCATCTGTCCCAGAGGAATTTCTCTCAACAATTTGGTCAAGCCATCTGCCTACAAACATTCAAACTGTGATCGCTTCGCAGGTAGACTTACCTCTAAGCAAGCTAGCTGAATTAGCAGACAAGGTACATGAGATTGTCCCTTCTACTCCGCAAGTAGCCAGCACCTCTAAGCCGCATAACTCAACATCGTCACATGAGTAGGACGACTTGGCTAAGCAGGTTAGCGAGTTAACGAAGCAAGTTGCTAAATTAACAGAGCAGATGGCTAGAGGAACACGTTCAAATTCACACCAAAGGAGAAGACGAGATAACCGTTCTCGATCGCGATCCCGTCCTAGGCAGCCTCCTCCGAATCATCCTCATTGCTATTACCATTTCACTTACGGAGCATTCTTGCAGCATCACCCCGACTCACTGGGGCATTACCCCGACTGACTGGGAGCATCACCCCGACTCACTGGGGGATCACCCCGACTCACTGGGGGCATCACCCCGACTCACTGGGAGCATCACCCCGACTCACTGGGGCATTACCACAGTATACAAGACCCCGACTTCAACCGTTGGGCAGCTGCCCGCCAGAAATAACACCCGTCTGGTCGGAGGATCCTCCCTTTGCAATAGTTCTTCCACACTAGTTCTACAGACACGGAGATTGCAATGAAGAAAGCCGTTAAAATTAACAAGAAGCCTACAGACCGCAAGCCACAACCGCCTCGCTACCCACTGACCAGCCACCAGCAGAGAAGGGTGAGGGGACTAATTCACCCCTCCCCCCACCTCAATACAGGCGTCTCGACCTCCAGTAGCCGCGACAGTAGCGGCGTTCTGTTCCTGTGACGTATTACGTCCATCGGCGACGATCGCTATGCGCTGTTGGATGGCAATGTTCCACATAATACAAGAGGCCGAGCAGAAAGGTACTGGCCTCCCTGTTGAATACAAGGAGGCTATGTATGAGGCATGCGGCGTTTGGAACCCTCATATTCCCGGAGAGTCTTTAATATAGAGAGCCGGACTGCAAACGATGTGTGGGTATGAAGGAGGAATGGAGCAAGGCTACATGCCCCACACCCCCCCCCGCCTTCTCCTGCAGCCGAGGAAAAATCCGAGGTACCGGGGCGCACCGCACCTCCCGCGCAGCGCCGTTCACCGGTCCCGGTGAAAATAAGCCAACCGACCGAAGATCGGTCTTATGCACAGATCGCCGGCAAGCTTGCAGACCCATCGAGAGCGAGCATCAGTGCGGATGACGCACAACATCTGTCACCAAAGAAATCCGCAAGTAGCAGAATACCACCATTGATTGTGGATAAGATGCCGCGTTGGAACTTCCATATGGAGTGTTGTGAGTAGGTAACATCACTAGTCGATAAGAAGGCGGGCTGTCTATGTCACAAGTTTTAATAAATATTCTGTTTTTGTCAATGTGGCGTCGGGCGTTTATTTATTTATACTATCATACAATAAAGTAATAAACAGACCAAAACATGGAGGAGCTAACGCGCATCCTAAAGAGAACACCTAACGCGCGCCCCAGCGGGACCGGAGTGCGCTTCTTACCGCACGACGAGGAAGAATTCCGTGCTATCCAGGACTATCTATCGCAACAGGAGGAATGCGAGTGGTTCTCGTACTCGCTCCCTGAGGAGAAACACTTAAAGATAGCTATTAGAGGGCTCCCAGCGGACACAAACCCAGATGATGTAGCTGCCGCCTTAAAGAGAAAGGGGCATATAGCTGAGTACGTGAAGTGTATCCGGGCGCGAGGGGGGCGCCCCGGCTGCATATATCACGCAGCGATAAAGAGAACCAAAGACACCGACCCAGCAATATACAACATAGGGGAGTTGTTGTATATGAGGGGGGTGCAAATAGAAGCTTGGAGGGGCAAAAAGGGACCCACACAGTGCCACCGATGCCAGCTGTTCAGGCACAGCTCACAGAAGTGCCACAAGGAGATCGCCTGCATCCGGTGCGGGGGCCCGCACTACGCGCGGGACTGCGGGCGACCGATAGACGAACCCCCGACCTGCACCAACTGTGGCGGTGCACATCCCACCTGATGGTATTATGAGCGCAAACTAAATATCATATGCGCCTGCTAAATAATTAAAGCAATGAATTAAGTCCCGCCTTTGCGAATTTAAAACGTTACCTTCTTCTTGTCATTATACGCGTCAAGTCACAATGTGCTCCGGTATATACTTGTAATAATATAATAATAAAACCTTAAAGTGCAGTCAAGTCTCTTTATTTTATCAGGTTATGGGCCGCCCCGTACCTGTATAATAAAATAAAAGTATATTTTGATAAAAAATTAATACAGTGAACTTAACCTACAAAAGTATTGGTAGCACGCGAGTTTGCCTTCAGCATTTTTTTTTCAGCATAAAAATGTCATCAAATAGTGGTTCTCTGATGTCAATTGATAAGCTGACTGGCCGAGAGAACTGGTGCCCGTGGAGTTTTGCTGTAAAAGCATATTTACAGCATGAAGATTTATGGGAAATAGTAGAAGGAACAGACACTGATTCAAAAAAAGATACCAAAGCTAAATCCAAAATAATACTTCTTATCGATCCGAAAATATATATACATGTACAGGAAGCGAAAACATCTAAGGAAGTATGGAATAACTTAAAAACTGCTTTTGAAGACTCCGGACTGCTAAGAAAGGTTGGTTTATTAAAGAACATGATTAATACAACATTAGAATCAAGTATGAGCATTGAAGATTATATAAATAAAATCATATTTTCAGCACATAAATTGAGAAATATCAACTTTGCGGTTAATGATGAGTGGCTCGGGACACTGATGCTAGCTGGACTGCCGAATGAATACAGCCCAATGATTATGGCTTTAGAAAGCTCAGGCGTAAAAATTGGTGCTGATTTAATTAAAACAAAATTACTCCAAGAAGTAAAAAATTCTGACACTACTGCATTTTACACAAAAAGTAAAAATTCCCACTTTCAGAAAATCAATAACCAGCAACAGTCTAAATCAAAAGGTCCAAGGTGTTACAATTGCAATAAGCATGGACACCTAAGTAGGAACTGTTGGTTTAAGAAAAATAAATCTGACATTAAAAATAATGGCTTTTTAGCAGCATTTTCAGCTTCATCATTTAATGATTCTGCAAGCTGGTATGTAGACTCTGGCGCTTCTATGCACCGAGATTGGCTGGAGAGTGAGACCACTCCACCTGTGCAAAATATACGAGTAGCTTATGATAAAATACTGCCCGTGGAAAGCTGTGGTAATGTAACAATTACTGTGCTATCAGATGATGGTAAGTATGAGAAAATCCTTGTAAAAAATGTTCTTTTTGTTCCGAAATTATCCACAAATCTATTGTCAGTAAGTAAAATGATAAAAAGTGGTTGCAAAGTTGAATTTAATAAAGGTGGTTGCGTGATATATAATCAAAACCAAGAAAAGGTGGCATCTTATAAATGATATGTACAAATTAAACAGTACAAATGATGGTTATGCCATGGTAGCTACTCCTAAAATAGATATGTGTACATGGCACCAGCGTATGGGTCATATGAAATTTCAAGATTTAAAAAAGTTCCCAAACTGTGCTTCTGGTGTGATAATGTCTCAGGATAAAGTTAATGGTACCTGTATTTCATGTCTGGAAGGAAAACAGACAAGGCAACCCTTTCCAACTGAAGGCTCCCGAGCAACTGAGTTGCTAGAGCGAATCCACTCTGATGTATGTGGACCAATGCAGACAGCTTCAATTGGAGGTGCCAGGTACTTAGTAAGTTTTATCGATGATTTTTCACGCAAAGTATTTGTCTATTTCATTAAAAATAAATCTGAAGTTCTGGAGAAATTTATTGAATTTAAAAATCGAGTAGAAAATTAAGTAAATAGAAAAATTAAGGTATTGAGATCTGATAATGGCAAAGAGTATATAAAAAGAAACTTTGATACTTACCTTAAACAATATGGAATATTACATCAAACTTCAAACTCTTACACTCCCGAACAAAACGGTCTTAGTGAGAGGATGAACCGCACACTCATAGAACGTGCTAAATGTATGATTCTTAATGCTGATTTACAGAATTATTTCTGGGCTGAAGCGGTTGCAACAGCATCTTACATAGTCAACCATTCCCCCACACGTGCTCTCTCTGACATCACTCCAGAAGAAGTGTGGACCGGCTTTAAACCAGATTTGAGAAACATGAGGGTGTTTGGATGTAAAGCAATGGTACACGTGCCTAAAGAACATCGCCAGAAACTGGATGCTAAATCACGCGAGTTAATTTTTGTTGGGTATAGTGATTGTACGAAGGGCTATAGGTTTATAGACCCCAAAACAAATAGAATTATAATGAGCAGAGATGTTGCATTTTTAGAAGCTATTGTAAATAAAAAATATGTTACTGATTCAATGCAGAAAGAAATAAATGATGTACCTGAAAAATCTGAAAAAGAAAAAAAGAAAAATATTAGTTCAGAAATAAACAAAGAAACAGAAAACTACATAAAGAAAAATACAGCATACTTACCTAACTTTGAAAATAACTTAATTAATTGTACTAACAATACTGACAATAATGATAATTCTGCAAATAATGGCAATGTAACACACACAGTGATGAGTACTCCGGTCACTATTTCAGATATATCGAGTAGTTATGAAGATCCCACAGATGAAACCTGATCTAGATGTCAGCTGCGGCACCCCTGTGAACGTGACAAGGAATACCCGCTCAAAACGTCGAGAAGAAATAATTAATACTATGGATACATCTTTCATGTGTAAGATTAGTGAGTCAACAACAAGTTTACTGAATAATGATCCACAAAGTCTTGTCGAAGCACTGAAAAGTGACCATGCAGGAAATTGGAGAAAGGCTATGCATGACGAATACCAATCACTTCTTATAAATGGTACATGGTCATTGGTCAACTTACCTAAAGATAAAAAGAAGATTCCCTGTAAATGGGTTCTTAAAACTAAAATTGATGAGAACGGTAGTGTTGTGCGTTATAAAGCAAGACTTGTAATTAAGGGGTACAAGCAAACAGAAGGAATAGATTATCATGCACCTGTTGTACGTTACACATCAATCAGATATCTTATCGAATTAGCTGCGAAACATGGATTAAAAATCTGTCAAATGGATGCTGTCACTGCATTTTTGCAAGGAGAAGTAGAAGAAGAGATTTTCATGTCAAGCCTCCTTTGTTTGAGCAAGGAGAAAAAGTGTGCAAATTAAACAAATCCCTCTACGGCCTGAAGCAGGCTAGTAGACAGTGGAACAAACAGTTAAACATAGCTCTTATTGAAATTGGAATGAAACGTTCAAAAGTTGATCCTTGCATTTATTATTGTATATCTAAAGATGATATGTAGATGATCTGTTATATTTTTATAATAATGAGGAAACTACAACAAAAATTAAGGAAAAATTGAAGCAAAAGTTTAGTATGAAGGATTTTGGTCAAGCAACACAATGTATTGGTTTTAGAATTAAACAAAATGAAAATCAGATTTCTCTTGACCAAACTTTTTACATTAAGAAAACCTTATCTCGTTTTGGAATGAGTGAATTATGATAATATCACTGGCTATTGTGATGCAGACTGGGCGAGTGACTCAGCTGATAGAAGATCCTGCACAGGATATATTTTTATTTTTCAGGGTGCAACTATAAGTTGGGCATCAAAGAAGCAACAAACTATTGCCCTATCAAGCACAGAGGCCGAGTATATGTCGCTTGCCTACTCTATTCAAGAAGCTCTGTGGCTTAAGCAATTGGAAGAAAACTTCTGGCCTGAAAAAACAGGTACTCCACTCTGTATGTACTGCGATAATCAAAGTGCGATTAGTGTTTCAGGTAATCAGGCCTACCATACACAAAGCAAACATATTGATGTCCGGTACCATTTTGTGAGGGAGAAGATCGCTAGCAAACAGATATCGGTGCATTACAAGAAAACTGAAGATATGGTTGCTGATGCACTTACGAAAGGATTACACCAGCCAAAGCATGAAGCCTTTTGTAATGCAATGGGTTTGCGCCCAGGAGAGGATGATGGAATTATGAGCGCAAACTATATATTATATGCGCCTGCTAAATAATTAAAGCAATGAATTAAGTCCCGCCTTTGCGAATTTAAAACGTTACCTTCTTCTTGTCATTATATGCGTCAAGTCACAATGTGCTCCGGTATATACTTGTAATAATAAAATAATAAAACCTTAAAGTGCAGTCAAGTCTCTTTATTTTATCACCACCAACTACATGAGGTGCCCGGTGTACCGCACAGAGCAGCGCAACAAGCGCGCAGGCGCAGTGTCGAGGACGGCAAGAAGAAAACCAGAACACAGGGGACGAACATTGCCACTGCTAACCACCGTGGAAGAGGTGGCTCTGTCGTCGCTGATGGCGCCGGCCAATGACTCGGTGGAGCGCGGAGGCAGGACGAGGCCCATCCACAGACGCCGCACGAGGAGGGAAGCAGGCAGCCAAGGCGTCAAACCACTGCCTGTACCCGAAACACCAACGAGTACCACCGGAAAAGAAAACCTGACGCACCTACAGAAAGTTCAAACCACCATGGAAGCCGCTCGAGAGGGCTGCGGCGAAGAGCTGACGACCCAGATCCGAGCTGTCCTGCAAAAAATTGCCACTGAATTTGTTCGGGATTACACAACCGAACCGCTCGTTAGGTATAATATTATGTTATTGTACATACGAGTCAGTTGGCTTGCAACCACGAGCGACTCAGTACTACCGCTCGCTATCTAACATAACGTGTAACCACAGTAATAATTCATTTAAATAAACCATTAAACCATAAGTACCAAGTCTTATTCGAATTTCTCTACGTGGTCCTTCGAGCACAAAAGGACTTCGGTTCGCGAGTGACTTTACCATTTCCAAGTTATTCGTAAAATAGAAGACTTAAAAAAAAAAACAAGGTACTATAATTGTGAACGGAAACGGATTACAGTGATTGTACATCAACTAATACCAGAAGGTACCAGGTGTGATCCATCCATTTTATTTTAATAATTTAATAATTTGACCATTTTATTTTTAACTTTTCAACATGGATAATTATTTCTTGAACCAAACAGAAATTAACGGGTCCTTGACCAGCCTTTTCACCAATTTTAAAAAAGATGGAAAAGATAGAAAAACCATAGACTACTACTGTAAACGTCGTTTAAATTTGTTAGAGACTTACTGGAATGATTACCTTCAAAATCATAATAAAATGTGTAAACTGGCTGAATTTGGCCATGTTTACTTCACAAATAATTGTATCGAAATTACGCAAGAAATTTATTTTACCATCAAAGACATTATTGAAAAAACCATAGACCAGCTGTTATCAAAATCGATAGTAGAAAGGCCAGAACAGCAGCAAAGTAACGAGCCACCAAAAATATCAGAGGAAGAAGCGAGACCATCAGCCAGTATTGAAAACGCCCAAAACCAGGGTAACAATCCATCAACCAGTAATACCAAACTGGACGAAATGATTAATAAACAGACCATTAATTTTAGAGCATTTATGCGAACGGCGAGTACCATAGAGATCCAAGACATGCAAAATAAATGGGAATTCGAAGATGCATTAAAGGATCTGCAAGACCGTTGGTCTGCAATCGACAAGCTCCACTGGGACATAGGAAGTGAAAATGGTGAAGAAGAGATGTATTACCAAAGCTAATTTAACAAATATGAAAAAATGTTTAAAGAGCTAAAGACAACCATCAACACCAAGATGTCGTCAGTGTCACATCGTGATAAAACCACACCGCCAATAGATATTCCAATCTTTAATGGTAATTACCACAGCTGGACTTCTTTTAAAGATTTATTCACCGAAACCATTCATAAAAATCCGTCCCTCTCAAACGTACAAAAGATGCAATTCTTAAAAAGTAAAGTGGCGGGAGAGGTTGAACGGCTTATCCACCACCTTCAAATAACCTCAGATAATTATCAAGTATGCTGGGAGTTATTAAACCATCGGTTCGGCAACATGAGACTCATTTTCTCGTCTCATGTTTAACATCTTACGCGGCATTCCTAACATGCAGCAACAGTCGATGAGTATGATTAAAAAACTACATGATATTGCTAAAGAAAGCCTTCACGCAATAAAAAATATGGGAATAGACATAACCACTTGGGATCCTCTTTTAGTACATTTACTATCAGAAAAACTAGACCATGAATCATTTAGAGAGTATATCTGTTGGCGACAGAACAGTCATTTTCGTGTTTCTTGTTAAGTTAATAAGTGATATTACTGTGTTTACGTGTTATATGCTATTTGTTACGATAAAATAGATTGATACAGACAATATTATAGAGAAATGTAAGCGAATACGCTACGTTACAAGTTGCATGTTATATATTAGGATGTATATAAACGATTATGTATTGTGTGTCACATATGTGAAAATATAACTAACATAGAATAGATTAATGCATGGAGTAAGCCAATAGAGTAAGTATATCGAATATTATAGAGATTTTACGAACGAAAAACAGTGATGCCGCCCGTAAATTTCATTGTTTTTGGCTTATATACGGAATATATATTTGATGTATATTATAAGTGAATATGTAATGGATAGGTAATTCAAAGAGGAACATTTTGATATATGACATGTGTACATAAGATATATAATGAGAGAAATATAAAGAGATTAACAAAGCAACCAAAGCGAAAACTAAAGTAAAAACACGGAATAAAACGGGGCTCTCTTTACGGTCATTCCTCGAACTACTTAAGCTCGAAGGGGGGCCGTATTGAGCACGGTGCAATTCAACGAGTCTACAAGTACAAGTAACAACGAGAAGAAAGCTTTGGTCGTCCTGCGAACTATTAATTGAAGATATCGACTTTCATTGAAGACCCGGCACCTCAAGCGGTCGTGCATTATTGCATCCCCCGGACCCCCTCACTACTAACATCACGCCACCCACTGGTATCCGTACGGTGTCTACGAGACGAGCATCCGGCGCAACAAAACGCCCATCCAAACCGGGGAAACGTCACCCCCCCCCCCTGCCTCCCTCACGCAGAGGGGAAGTGGCGCGTACCCAACAATATCGAATCCTTGAAAAAACCCAGAGTTACCAGTCGTTCAAGATTTCCTTGAATTTTTAGAAATTAAATTTACCACATTAGAAGCTTCCTCTCGTAAACAAGAACCTACATACCAAAAACATAATATGAAGCCAGAACCATTGCGTCATAATTTTGACTCGTCTGCAAATCAAAGAAACCATTTCAATATTCATTCTAAATATAATAATTATAAACAACCATATAAAGTTCAAAACATTGCAAAATAATTGCATTATCTAAATCGTTACGTTAAACTGCGCATTGTGTAATTCTAACCACGGGTTATGGCAATGCAGCAAATTCCACGAAATGTCGCACGAACAGAAATTGAAGACGGTAAACAATATGAATTATTGTGTAAACTGCTTAACTGCCCATTTTAATAAACCTTGTTATTCGACAAAACGGTGTCGCAATTGTCTTGAAAATCATAATACCTTGCTACATGAGGCGTTCAAGCTAAAAACAACTACATCAGCAAAATCAAATACAATGTTTCGCTCGCAAGCCAAAGAAAAAAGCCGACCTCTACTCATGTATCATCGAATGGAATGTCGGAGGTATTATTGTCAACAGCAGTAGTCCAAGTCACGGATAAAGATGGAACTCGTCACACCATGCGAGCATTAATTGATCAAGGCTCTCAAATTTCATTAATAAATGAAAATGCCGCACAGAGGTTAGGATTAAAGAGAAATCAATGTAAAGGAAAGATTTTCGGGGTTGGAAAAAAGAAAATAATAGTAAGGGTGTCATGAATATAGAAGTACATTCGATGCACAATAAGTTCACATTAAGCGCAAAGGTACTCATTATTAACAATTTAATTAAAAATTTACCAAACGTTACATTTACCAAACCGTCGTGAACTCATATTCAAAACATACAATTAGCAGATCCCGATTTTTATTATAGTCGATCAGTCGACCTACTGTTAGGAGCAGACATCTATAGTAAAATAATTTTAGGAGGTATTTTGAGAGGAGATAATGATGAGAAACCAATCGCCCAACAGACACAGTTAGGATGGCTGCTGTGCGGCACGATAAATAAAACGTATAGTTGTAACGTAGTTCTACATAATACTGAAGAATTCAGAAAATTTTGGGAGTGTGAAGATATAGACCAGCAAAGTGAAATGTCTTCTGATGAGTATAAATGTTTACAATATTTTGTATTGACCACAAAACGTCTACAAGACGGAAGATATGAAGTTCGACTACCATTTAAACCAGAATTAAAGGAAAAGCTAGGCGCAACCCGACCATTAGCGCTAATTCAGTTTCAAAGCTTAGAGAAAAAATTAGAGAAAAAACCAAATCTCAAAATAGAATATCATAAATTTATTAAAGAATACTGTAGTTTAAATCATATGAAACCATGTGTTATGAATACGACGCTCGGTTGTTTTTTACCTCACCACGCGGTAACTCGAGCGGAGTCATCAACCACTAAATTACGTGTCGTATTCAACGCTTCAGCTAAATCAGCGTTAGGAATGAGTCTTAACGATATAATGTTTACAGGTCCGAATTTACAACAGAATCTTTTAGAATTAATTTTAAAATGGAGACAATATCGATTTGCTTATACTGCAGACATTGAAAAAATGTATAGACAGATTAAAATACACCAAGAAGACCAAATTTACCAGAAAATACTGTGGAGAGACGTCCCCAAGCAGCCGATCCAAGCATTCCAGCTGACTACGGTAACTTATGGAACAAAACCAGCACCATTTTTGGCCATGATGTGTTTAAAACAGTTAGCCGATAATGAAAAGATAACTTTTCCTGATGCAGCAAAAGCATTAAATGATAGCTTCTATATGGATGATTTCTGTGGCGGACATCATTCTATTTTTAAAGCAAACCAGTTAAAGACAGATTTCATTGAATTACTGAGGAAAGGTGGATTTAATCTTAGAAAATGGGCTGCCAATGAACCAGATTTGATTAAAGATTTAGAAAAACACCAATGTAACCAACAGATACGTGAATTTAAGCAAGCAGATTCAACAAAAACCTTGGGCCTTGGTTGGAACCCAAAAGAAGATTCATTTATTTTTAATACAAAGATATCACAGGAGCAATCAAAACCAACTAAAAGATCGCTACTATCAGATATATCAAAATTATTTGACCCGTTAGGTTGGCTAACCCCTTTAAGTACTGTTGTTGAACATATTCATAGAACGCATTCATTCATTCATTTCCATAGAACGCAACCATTTTTAGTTCCTTTTTTCTGAACGTACAGCGCTTCCTTCCTGCTGTCACTTCACTTGTTCTGTAACTGTAAAGTTGTACTGTAATAAAACCAAGTTTATGAAAGAATATATTTTATTTACCACATCTACGCAATTTTCCTTCATGGTAGCAGAGCGTGGTTGTATGTGGTATAGTTTAAAATATCAGAAAAGTGAAAATACAACTTCAGACAGTGAAATACAAGTTAGTTTAGATTTGAACCAAAGTCATAATTGCAACGTGGCCGACTGAACATTCACGTGTAAAAATAATTTTTCATCCAGAGTGTAACACGTCGAAATGGGCTCAAATATGTTTAATCTGGAAAAACTAATTGGAAGAGAAAACTTTTCGACTTGGAAATTTAGTATGAAAACATATTTAGAGCACGAAGATTTGTGGTGCTGCGTTGAACCCGGCAAAGATCCTGTAGATAATAACAAGGACATCAAGGCGAAGGCTAAGCTGATTTTATTATTGGATCCGCAAAATTATGTTCATGTTCAAGAATGTAAAACTACAAAACAGGTATGGGATAGTTTACACAGAGCTTTTGATGATAACGGGCTTACAAGAAAAGTAGGTCTGCTTAGGGACTTAATAAATACTACATTAGAGTCAAGCGATAGTGTCGAAGAGTATGTAAGCAAGATCATGACAACAGCTCACAAACTCCGGAATATAGGATTTGATGTCAATGATGAATGGCTTGGAACTTTGATGTTGGCAGGCTTGCCTATTGAATACAAGCCCATGATCATGGGGCTAGAGAGTTCAGGTATTACAATCAGTGCTGACTCAGTCAAATCTAAACTAATTCAAAAGGTCAATGTATCAAAGTCAGCTGCTTTTTATACAAACTCTAAAAAATATAATAATCTAAAAACACAGCCACTAAAAGCAAAGGGACCGAGATGTTTCAACTGCAATAGACATGGACATTTTGCCAAGTTTTGTAAGCTACCTAAGAAAACAGCACATAAAGTAGAAAGCTCCAGTTTTGTTGCAGCTTTTTCAGCCACCACTCAAGAAAAAAGTGATAAATGGTTCATAGACTCCGGTGCATCCATGCATATGACAAGCAGAAGCGAGTGGATGTACAAGGTTACAGAGACATCAGTGAAGAATATTACAGTAGCTAACAGGGAGCCATTAGCTGTAAAGGGAGTTGGATGTGTGGACATTTATTTAAATCAGGAAGATAAAATTCAGGTAAAAAATGTTTTATTTGTTCCTGGGTTAGCTGCTAATCTCCTTTCTGTCAGTACTATTGTAAAGAGTGGATATAAAGTTTCATTTAATAACAAGGGATGTCAAATTGAAAATGGAAATGGGGAAATTATATGCTCTGCAATATTGAACAACAATTTGTATATAATGAACACTAGTATAGAGATCGCTCATTTAACTTCAAATTCAAACTGTAATGACACTTATTTATGGCACTTGCGCATGGCACATTTGAATTTTGCAGATGTAAAGAACCTACCTGGTTGTGCTGAGGGTGTGTCTCTGTCTCAGAATGAAAGTAATGTCATCAGCTGTATCCATTGTTTAGAAGGTAAGCAAGCCAGATTGCCATTTAATAATGTTAGTTCCAGAGCAACGAGACCGCTAGAACTAATACATTCTGATTTATGTGGTCCTATGGAAAATGTGTCATATGGAGGCATGAAATATTTTATCACTTATATAGATGACTTTACACGAATGGTTCATATATATCTCCTTAAAGATAAAATGAGTGTTCAAAATACCTTTATGGATTTCAAATTAAAAGTAGAGAATGAATTGGAACTTAAAATTAAAATTATACGCACCGATAATGGCAAAGAGTATTGTAATCATAATTTCCAGAAGTTCTTATCTAATCATGGTATTGTTCATCAGACCTCTACTCCGTACACTCCGCAGCACAACGGTTTGGCTGAAGCCGAATATATGGCGATGTCTTCCGCGGCGCAAGAGGCGCTGTGGCTGCAACAACTGCACGATGAACTTGGCCAACAGCAGAGCAACCCACTTGTCATCTTTAGTGACAATCAAAGTGCGATAAAACTCTCCATCAGTGATTGTTATTTACCTAGATCTAAGCACATAGATATTCGGTATCATTTTTTAAAGGACCATGTCAATAACTTACAAATAAAGTTTTGCTATATAAAGGGTGAACAAATGGTTGCGGACATATTAACAAAGGGTACTGCTACTGACAAACATTTATATTGTTTAAGAAAAATGGGATTGCGTTCCAAGGGAGAGTGTTGTTGAATATGGAACGCAACCATTTTTAGTTCCTTTTTTCTGAACGTACAGCGCTTCCTTCCTGCTGTCACTTCACTTGTTCTGTAACTGTAAAGTTGTACTGTAATAAAACCAAGTTTATGAAAGAATATATTTTATTTACCACATCTACGCAATTTTCCTTCAAGTACCACCATGAAAATTATTTTTCAAAATGTTTGGTTAACCAAATTGAATTGGGATGACGCACTTCCTGATCAAATTAACCACCAGTGGACCAGTTTAAGACAAGATTTAAACGAAATAAATACAATTACAGTAAAGAGATGGTTTGGGATGAGCGAACAAAACGAAAAAGTAGAGTTTCACGGCTTTTGTGATGCTTCAACAAAAGCGTACGCTAGTGTTATATACTGTAAAAATTTTAAAGGTAAGCAATCAACCATAACGCTTGTGGCGGCAAAAGCACGATTAGCACCATTAAATAAAAACGTAACCATACCCAGATTAAAGTTGATGGCTGCGCAGCTTTTGTCAAAATTGATGCTAAGAGTAACAAATTGTCTATCAGATTGCAATGCCGAAATGTTTTGTTGGAGTGACTCTACATCAGTCATGGGGTGGATAAAGGGAAATCCAACAAAATGGAAACCATTCGTAGCAAACAGGGTCAAATTTATAACCAAAATAATAACACCAGATTGTTGGCGTTATATAAACACCAAGGAGAATCCAGCGGACTGCGCAAGTCGTGGATTATCAATAAAACAGTTACAAAATAATGAGTTATGGTGGCAGGGTCCGTCGTGGCTCTCATCATATTCTAAGCTACGAGATAAAAATTTGATTTATGAAACCAGTTTAGAAAGCAAAATATCAAAATGTAATATTATTGTTACCATCGAAAACAAACAGACCGATTATATTATCATTATTAAATAAATTTAGTTCAATTAACAAAATAACACGTATTGTATCATGGATATTACGATTATTCAGATATAAAAAAGTTATTTCAACATACCTGACGTTATACGAGCTACGGCGTGCAAAAATGCTGATTATCAAAAATGTACAACAAACAGAATTCGCTAGCGATAATACAGTATTTACACAACCACGGAAAGGTGCATTGTAAAAGCAGAAATTTAAATTTAAGTCCAATTATTGATCAAGACGGTATATTACGAATAGGAGGTAGGTTGAGAAATGCACAGATCAGCTTACAAATGAAACATCCCATTATAATGCCACATAACCATCGACTGACCACTTTATTAATTCAAGAAGCCCATGAACTATCTTTTCATGGAGGAGCAAGCATTACGTTAGGGAACCTCAGGCAAAGATACTGGATTATCAAAGGATATAGTGCAACCAAGAAGTATACCAGACAGTGTGTAACATGCAAAAAACATGATCCCATAAAACAATATCAGCTTATGGGTGATTTACCAGATTCACGGGTAAATCCGGAATGTGCCTTCTATCACTGTGGAGTAGATTATACAGGATTCGTAGAATTGAAAGCAAGCAAAGGACGTGGAATTAAAACTACAAAGGGTTATACAGCGCTTTTTATATGTATGGTAACTAAAGCTGTACATTTAGAGTTAGTCTCCGATCTCAGCAGTTCAGGATTTTTAGTTGCCCTAACCAGAATGGCAGCCCGTCGAATAGCCCCACGTCACATTTACAGCGACAATGGGACTAATTTTGTAGGAGCAATGTTACAAGAAGAATATGACCAACTTCAACAAATATTCAGCACCAGTTTTTTAACCGAAATAACAGAAATGGGAATTGAGTGGCATTTTAATGCGCCATATTGGCAGAGTGCGTGAGGACTCTGGGAAAGAGCTGTTCGTAGTCTCAAATACCATATGAAAAGAGTAATAGGTCATCAAAAATTAACATACGAAGAATATTCTACTCTTTTAACCAAATTAGAAGCCTGCCTAAACTCTCGGCCTCTTTGTGCATTATCGGAAGATTCAGAAAGTCTCGATTTTCTTACACCAGCTCATTTCTTAACGGGAAGGCCAGGCTTAACCATTATCGATACAGATCATGATACTCGGACTAGGTGGCAACCAACAACCAAATTATTTCAAGATCTATGGAAAAGGTGGAAAACCGAATATTTAACACAACTATAGTTACCACGCCATAAGCCGTGGGACCGGCGGACACAGACCGTGGGATCGCTGACCATGCAGATTACGGCCGTGGGAAACGACGGCGTGACTCCAACTTGATTATTACTTTAATTCATTTTAAGTTAGTCTTGTTTAAGAACCATAAGTGTAAACACCTATTATAATTCTTTTAAAATAAATCTTTTTTTAATTTAAACTCGTACCACCTATCATAACTGGCGCAGTCGGTAGGATCGCGGCACTTTTCGTCGAATCAAATTTTCGGCAAAGTGAACGGTTTCTAAGTCGTCACTACCGCGATCATAATAAGAACTTAAAGTGCGTGTACGAACTCTTTGAAAGGACTTTCTGAAAATTTAAGATCCTTTGTGGGTGAATTAGTGTAACTACAACAAGACTCCGGAAGGAGAGGCAGAATGCTGGCTTGGTGAGTACTCTCGTTTATCCAAGTTTCTTTTGTCATATTTCCTGTCTATATTGTGTATTTTTTTTTATATATCATATTTTACATTGTGTTAAAGTGTTTCTGTCGTAAGCTAAAATTGCTATAGACGTACACCGTACAGTGAATCATAGCAGATAAGCGCGGTCATCCGATATCCGAGCTATTGTCTTTTGATTCTTGTAAAATATAAAACTTCACGCTATGTCGCTTACGGAGTCGGCACAATTGATAAAAGTAGTTGAGGAACTACTACCCAAATACGATGGCAATCCCCGATTATTAAATTATTATATTAGGCAAGTAGATAATATATTAACGCTTTTAGATGTTAATGTGAAAGCAAATCCCACGTTAGTATGTTTAATAAAATCCAGACTAGCTGGAGCTGCAACTGACGCAATTGCATATGAGGACTCCTTGACCTCGTGGGCTGCTATTAAAGATACTTTAAAAAAATGATTAGGGGAACCTAGAAATGAAATTCAAGTAATGCAAGAACTGACTAGAACGTTTCGTTTTAAAAATGAGGACGTGGAAACCTTTGGTAGGAGACTTCGGGCGTTGCTCGATACTTTAAACTCAGTAGGTAAACACACTTATAAAACTTAATATGAAGAGATGGTGATAGAACAATATACGAACCATTTAGACTTTCAGGTATCTTTAGGCGTTAGAATAATAAAACCGCAGACACTTGAGTCGTCATAGTAATAGCACGGCAAGAAGAAGCCAAAATAAATTATAAAAAACAAAATCAGTTTTATTCGCAAGCAAAGTCAAAGTTAAATCAGCCTAATATTAGACCACAACTATACCAACCAACTCCGACACATTTTAATACAAACCCGCATAATTTTGGACCACAGCTATATCAACCAATTCCAACACATTTTAATACACTACCACAATATAACACACCAGGAAAAAAGTATCACCCGGTAATAGTCAGCCGAATTCTTGACCTAGTGGTTCAGGAAACTTTAGGACTTCTGGAAACTTTAGACGCCAACAACAGAATATTCCACATCAACAGGTAAACTTTCCAAAAAATATATCTGACGTCACTATGAGGTCAGTGAATAAGCCGGAAAAGCCGCAGTATGCACAACAACTGTTTTATTCGTCTAGCGAGCAACCCTACTACACGCAAGGTGAGTATTATGAAAACAATAGCACAGAGGAACACGAAGTGTCACTCCCAGCCTTGGTGGACGAAGAAACGTACCAGGAGGATTTTACTCAGGTCGTCGAAGACGACCAACAGACTTAGCTAAAACAATCAACGTAAACCATTACGGTAAGGACCATCTGCCCTATATAATGTTATATTATTTATTTGGAAGATAATCTTATTGATCTTATTTAATATCTACTTTATATTATTCATCATAAGTTCATTTGATTTACCTTATTATTGTTTTGGTGTACCTATTCTTTTATTTCCAGGATACCAATTAATGATAGGTTTATGTATTGATGCGTTTAGATAATTTATAACTTGATAATTTTGGTTTAACAACAGCTTTGTTAATATTTTACCATAATATCTCTGATGTATTTATTAAATAGCTGAACAGTTTATGTATCGTCGTTTTATGATTTGTTTGAATACTTTTAAGATAATTGTTATGATTATAATTTAATTTAGGATAGATATGTATAATTTTCCAGCATACCTTACAATTTTCAAATAATATGGGTTTTACAATTTATTATTACACAATTTTAATGTCCATAACCGAGACGTTCTTCTTGCTCCGACAGCTCAGCGTAGAGATCCTTGCCTAGGATCTAGAATAGAAGTCAGCACGGTGTAGGCCGTATCAGGATACACTGCTCAAGCAGACGACGCAGCACCAAATATCTTATCTATTGAGATTTCCTCATGTGTAAAAGGAAAAGTTATTATTTGTATTATAAATACAAAATCCAGGTGATACTTTCCGGTAGTGTTCTTTCAATGTTCAGTAGGTATTTGTCGTTTTGATAAAGGGTATTTCACCCATATTAATATTAAAATTATAAATTATAACAATTAAAATAACTTTTCTATATAAATATGTTATAAAATAAACTATCTTTTCGACTCCCAGGTCTGTTGTACAATGAATCCCATGATCAGATCCCTCCTGAAAAATCTGTCATCCTCTCTGTTCTAATTTTCTCTTTTGTTTGAATTCAAAATTTCATCTTACTAGACTTTTCTCATTTTAAAAATTCAAAATAAATCTAATCATAGATTTATTTTGCTAAACTAGAACCTGGATAGAATATTTGTCTATCCTGAGAAACTCCTAACTGCGCATGCTCTATTACTATCAAAGAATTATCAATGACAGAGATTGTCATAATATTGCAATGTAAACAATACGAACCTAAAATATTAACAAAGCTGTTATTAAACCAAAATTATCAAGTTATAAATTATCTAAACGCATCAATACATAAACCTATCATTAATTGGTATCCTGGAAATAAAAGAATAGGTACACCAAAACAATAATAAGGTAAATCAAATGAACTTATGATGAATAATATAAAGTAGATATTAAATGAGATAAATAAGATTATCTTCCAGATAAATAATATAACAATAATTTTAAATGAATTTGGAG
Source organism: Saturnia japonica (assembly GCA_033032175.1). NCBI lineage: Eukaryota > Metazoa > Arthropoda > Insecta > Lepidoptera > Saturniidae > Saturnia > Saturnia japonica. Next base: position 5,394,213 of record CM065331.1, read on the forward strand.
GCAAATTTTTGTTGGATACAGGTGCCTCTCGGTGCATGATCTCACCAGCTGTTATAAAAAACACGGAACTTGAAAATTACATTGAACATGAACCATTTCAGGTAAGGAGCGCTCATGCAGTCACTCAACACGACCTTGTAGCGTCACTTCCCCTTCCGTTAGAATTTAACATTAATAAAACACACACATTTTTATTATTCGATTTCGATCCTAAATATCAGGGCTTAATAGGTATGGATTTACTAAAAGAGCTTAACTGTACAATTAATTTAAGCGACAGATTATTACATACACCAAATGCAAATATACCAATTTACTTAAACTACCCAGTTAGAAACATTAGCATAGAACAAAGTGTGAAAAGGTTATTGTGGTTAAAACTAACTACGCTGATGGACAGTATTTATGTGATGATCACTATTGGTCTGAGGGTTAAGATCTCCAGCAGCAATAGTGGACGTAATGAATGGGGCATTTAAGAAAACTGTTATAAATTTTACTGATGAAAAGAAAATAATTTTAAATAAATATCCGAATAAGCTTAAACCATTTTTTGAAAATATGATTAATCAGCATAGCGAAGTAAATTTTTTAAGGACAGATTTAGATTTAGATAAGGAACTTTGTGAAAATTTAAAAAATATTCGTAATGATCACATGAATGAAGAAGAAAGGCGAGAAATAATGAGGATTTGTTATCAATACAGAGATATTTTTTTCTGATAATATTCCATTGTCATTTACACATTCTGTAAAGCATGAATTAAGACTTAATGATGAAACACCAATTTTTGTAAGAAGTTATTTAGGGAAAGTATTTCACCTTGGTCGTGCCCAGTGCATATAGTACCAAAGAAACCTGATACATCTGGTAACGTAACGTGGAGACTTGTTATTGACTTCAGAAGATTAAATGACAGGATTATTGAGGACAAATACCCTTTACCGAATATCCATGACATACTTGACAGACTAGGAAGGGCACAATACTTTACAACCCTTGACTTAGCTAGTGGTTACCACCAACTAGAGATGCACCCTAACGATATCGAAAAAACGGCGTTTACAACGGAAAGCGGGCATTATGAATTTTTGAGAATGCCATTTGGCCTCAAAAATGCCCCCAGTAGATTTCAAAGGTTGATGGATCACATCTTAAGAGGAATTGAAAATGTTTCCACATATTTAGATGACATCATCGTGATTTCTACGTCACTACAAGAGCACGTTTTTGAAAGATTTAAAACCCACAATCTAAAAATTAAACTAGAAAAGTCTCGATTTTTACAAAAACAAGTTGAGTTCCTAGGACACGAACTAACGGACCAAGGACTAAAACCGAATAAGGACAAAATTAAAGCTGTACTTAACTATCCCTTACCGTGTACTCACAAAGACGTAAAATCCTTTTTAGGCTTCATCGGATACTATAGAAAATTTATAAAAGACTTCGCAAAACTGACTACACCTTTGACACTTTGTCTTAAAAAGAATCGTAAAGTAGTACATTCACCGGAATTTTTAGACGCTTTTAATAAATGTAAAGAAATATTAACAAATTCCCCGATATTACAGTACCCCGACTTTGATCAGCCTTTTGTTCTGACAACTGACGCCTCAGACGTTGCTCTCGGTGCAGTTCTCTCTCAAGGACACATCGGTTCAGATAAACCTGTAGCTTACGCTTCTAGGACTTTGTCGGATACCAAAAGCCGATACTCTACGATTGAGAAAGAGTTATTGGCAATTGTATGGGCTATAAAATACTTTCGACCCTATTTGTATGGACAGAAATTCACTATTTACACTGACCACAGACCTTTAACATGGCTTATGTCATTAAAAGACCCGAACTCGAAATTAACGCGTTGGAGACTTAGGCTCGCGGAATATGTTATAAGATAATTTACAAAAAAGGCAAACAAAATACCAACGCTGACGCCCTTTCAAGAGCAAAAATTTTCCATAATAGTATAGATTCTTTAGCTGTTAACCTTGACGATAATGAAGATGACGAGGTGATAAATAGGATATTTGACAATACACGTACGGCAACGAATACTGACAACAGACGTGAAACGGACAAGATCTCGTGCAGTGATATGGACATAGACAGTGAAATTGTATCAGGACTAATCCTCCCACCCCAACGAGATGAGGTATCAGAAAACGTCACTATAGATGACCCCGAGCTATTAACTTCCACAAACCACACACAAGCAGATAATGAGAATAAATGTATACCAATCGTAAATGATGCCATAGATAGACAACTAAAACAATTTCACATAAGGTCTAGCCCCGGCACAAAATACAGAGTGGATGATAGGTCAACAAATACAAGAACAGTCATAAAAGATGTATTTATTCCTATTAATAACACAGAATCAGAAATAGTTCAGTTCTTAAAGGAACACACTATTGCTGATCGTACTTTTCACTGCTACTTTTACGATGAAAATCTGTATCTCGCTTTCTCTCGAGTATATACAACTATTTTTAATGAAAGAGGTCCAAAATTATTCAGATGTACATCGCGTATTACAGTTATCGAAAATAAAGTAGAGCAACAGGAATTAATTAAGAAGTATCATGAAGGCAAAACTATGCATCGCGGTATTCAGGAAACATACAAGCAAATACATAGAAATTATCACTGGCCTAATATGCTGCTTACAATACAACGATTTATTAACCAATGTGATATCCGTCTTAAAAGTAAATACGAGAGAAATCCATTAAAACCCCCGTTAGCTCTTACTGAAACACCTACAAAGCCTATGCAACATATATTTATGGATCTATATTCCACAGTTGGTGCCACATTTTTGACCATTATAGATAATTTTTCTAAATACGTTCAAGTAGTACCTTTAAATGCTTCTAGTAGTATTCATGTAGCAGATGCATTAATTCAAGCTTTCTCTACACTAGGATTACCTACAAAAATTACGACAGATTCTGATAGTAAATTTGATAATGATGTCATAAAAGACATATGCGCATTACATGACATCAACATACATTTTACAACGCCCTACAACCCAAATTCTAACTCTCCTATAGAACGATTCCATTCCACTATAGGTGAAATTATACGAATACAAAGGATAACCAATAAAGAAGACCCTATACAAACCATCATGAAATATTCCGTTATAGCATACAATAATACAATACATACTACAACAGGATATACACCACACGAGCTATTATTTGAACATACAGCGTCTAGAAATCCTTTAGAACTTATTTATCCTAAAGAATTTTATCAAGATTATGTTATAAATAAGACATCGTAGGAACGCTGAGGCTGTACAAGAATGTGTTGTCGCACATATGTCCAAAAATAAGGAGCAGATTATAGCCAAGCGAAACCAGGAAGCACAGGACATAATGTTTAAAATAGGTGAAGTTGTTTATAAATAGGTGGCGAAAACGGCGCGCAGCGATAAAACGAAGCCAGTATTTAAAGGTCCATATAAGATAATTCATTTACACCCCAATAGTGTTGCTGAAATAATAGGAAATCATCCAAATTCCAAATCTATTAGAGTGCATTTTAAACTACTACGTAAGCCTCATCTTGTTCCAGGATCATCATCGCAGGAGCCCTCGTGCTCAACGCAACCGCAGACATAATAATTCACCCATTGATAAAAATAACGGCATCCTTTTGCTCAAACAAGGAGAAATTCTCAAAATGATAGATTACTTTAACCTTGCTTGCATTTACAACATCACTGATTTATATACAACTTCTGTAAGACTTATGGATTTATACGCAAATACCAAGGTCGTCGAAAGTAGCACCACTTCCGTAGAACTACATAAAACTTACAAAGAGCAAATTGAATTGTCACTATCAATAATTAGTAGGAAAATAATGACTATCATTCCGAAAACTAGAATTAGGCGTGGTATAATTAATGGCTTAGGATCTATAGTTAAAGCAATTACCGGGAATTTAGACTACGAGGACGCAATAGAGTTTGAGAAACAAATCTCTGATATTAGAAATAAAGTAGATAACACACAAAGCGCACAAAGACAAAGCCTCGTGTTAGCACGTAGTTCAATTAACGAGTTTAGTCGCCATTTAGATAAAATTAACAAGAATCAAAAGAAATTAGAACAATTTTTGCAAAACATTACTCGTAGTACAAATTCGATAATCAATAAGTTACATTTCTTAGAGTTATACGTACAGATAAATTTTAGTTTACAGTTAGTTTTAGATCGATTAATGATTTTGGAAGACGCAATGACGTTTTCTCAATTAGGAATAATGCATCCTTCTATTATCAACCCGCAAAGTCTCCTAGAAGAAATTAGAAATTTACAGAAATTATACTCTTTTGCACCAGTAGCCAAAATAGACATAGGTAACATACATTTGATCCAAAAGTCAATTAAGGTTAGAGCTTACAGTACAGAACACACTTTACCATTTATATTAGAAATACCCGCTATTGATAAAAACATATATGATCTTATACACCTCTATTCCATTCCCGACCAAAATAATTAAACATTGTTCCGAAATCCAAATACCTGATACTTGGAAACGATAAGTATACCTACCTAGACGAGGAATGCTCGCTGATATCCGACAATTTACATATCTGTAAAACGCTGGAGATGAGAAGATTTCAAGATGCGGAAGACTGCGTCACATCGCTTATACATCATAGGAAAGCGAATTGTACCCAGGTCAAAATGAACATTAACATAGGAAAAATACAAAAGATCACCGAAAACAGCTGGCTGCTTATACTTCAGGATGAAGAAATCCTGCGAAGTAACTGCAAATATAAAAACGAATATAGAAAAATCTCCGGCACATTTCTACTCACACTACCTGAGGGATGCGAGGTCACCGTTATGAATAGTGTTGTAGTAGGTAGTTTGGTTTTAATATAAATGTCTTGTGGGTACATTAATAAATACTCAGTTGTCATCTGAGCTTGGTTGTTTCAACACACAACATGGTGGCAGCGGTTAAAAACATGTTTATATGTGTTCATATAAAGTATTAAGCATAGTGATTATCAATATTTAAAAGCGTGAATAATAGTAATTAGTGATATATAACCATGGAACACGCGAGACCTCCATCGGAGTTATGTTTGGATGGCAGCTCCGTCAGCAGGGCTGACGCTTGGCAAAGATGGAAGAAACAGTTTCATTTATTTATGAAAGCATCAGGTGTAGCCAAAGAAGAACCAGGAGTACAGGCAGGATTACTTATAAATTTAATTGGAGCAGACGGATTTGATGTATATGAGACTTTTACTTTTGAAGATGAAACAAAACGAGATGACGTCACGGAATTGATAAATAAATTTGATAGTTATTTTGGTGTGAAACCAAATATTACACTTGCAAGATATAATTTTTTTACAAGGAATCAAGAAGCGTGTGAGACGATAGACCAATACGTTATTGCGTTAAAATTACTAAGCAAACATTGTCAATTTAAAATATTAGAAGATGAGCTAATCAGGGATCGTATCGTTTATGGGATAAACAATACGATAGTACGAGAGCGTTTGTTACGCACTGAGGACTTGACACTCGATCAAGCTGTAAAAATATGTCAAGTGAATGAAATATCGGCGGATAGCAATAGATTGCTGGAGTCACGAGTCCTGTCTGGTAGTGCAGGGACATCAGGTGTGCATGTCGATGCTGTATCGAGGTGCGCCCGCGCGGGCCGCGGCGGTGGCGGCGGCGGCGAGCGTAGCGCAGCGGTCGAGGCTGCGCGGGAGCCAACAGCGCCCCGAGACCAGCGAGTGTGGGGACGCGGACGGTGGCTACAGCAAGGCCGTAGGTACGCGCCTACAGGCTCTTCTGTGTCGTGTCATCGGTGCGGTGGGAACTGTTTAGAGCCCAACTTGTGTCCAGCAATTGTGCTTCAGTGTTTTGTGTGTAAAAACTATGGTCATTTTGCGAGAATGTGCAAATCATCAAATCGTGTGAAGAAAATGTATGACATTGGCATCCATGAACGTGAATCGGATCATGATGAGGACTGTGATGAGTGTGAGGAGTTTTATGTGTCAACGGTTTCAGAGGTGATGAATGAGTACTTATCTGCTAATGAATGGTACGAGGTACTCAAGGGTGAGTTTTTTGAAGAAACTTTTAAATTAGATACAGGTGCGGACATTAATGTGTTATCTTATCAACGGTTTTTAGAATTAGGTTATAACCCTAAATTAATAAATACGAAAAAGAATATAAAACTTCAATCATATAGTGGAAATACTATACCTATAAAGGGTATATGTAATCTTACGTGGTGGCATAAAAATAAAATGTATGATCTAAAATTTGCTATTGCTAATATAAATTGTCAAAGTGTGCTGGGCCGAGAAGCTTGTAGTAACTTAAGTTTGATAAGACGCGTTCATACAGTAAGCTCACAGTGGCCAGGTATATCACAGGATGTTGAAACATATGTTAAAAAATGTAAAGTATGCCGGGAGAATTTAAATAAACCATCAAAAGAGCCAATGATTCCTATTGTTATTCCTAAATTGCCATGGAATAAAATTGGTATTGATTTGTTTGAGTATGGAACAAAACATTATTTAATTATAGTTGACTATTTTTCAGGTTTTCCAGAAGTAATTTTATTACATAATACTACTTCTATATCAATTATAAATGCACTAAAAGATAATTTTGCCAGATATGGAATACCAGAGATTGTTATTAGTGACAATGGTCCACAGTTTTCATGTCGTGGTTTTAAGCAATTTTCTGAACAATGGGGTTTTGATCATGTGACGTCATCCCCTTATTACGCCCAAGCAAATGGGAAAAGTGAAAGGGCGATACAAACAATAAAAAAAATATTAAAAAAGTCTAGTGATAGTAACACGGATTTCTATTTAAATTTATTAAGTTACAGAAACACACCGCGCGACAATTTAAATTCTCCTGCGCAATTGCTTATGGGTAGACGGTTAAACTGTAGACTACCAGTCCATCCAGAACTCTTAAAAAGAAATAGTGTAGTTAATGATGAACAAGACCATAGGTCTTTAGTTCAAAAACAAATTAAGAGCAAAAAATATTATGATTTGCATAGTAAAAAACATCCGGAGTTGAATGTTGGTGATGATGTTATAATAATTAACAATAATGAACGTAGCCGTGGTACTGTTACTGCTAAAGCTCAGACACCGCGTTCGTATATAATAAAAAATAGAAAGGGTGTATACCGTAGAAATCGCCGACATTTGATTCCTGATACAGAGCTTAATAGCAGTCATGATGATAATGAAGATATCTCTGAAGAAACATTTTTGTCTTCAAATGACAGTGATTATTCTCATGACCTGACTTTATTATTCGATGACAAGTATTCACCTCCTATAACTCGTAGTAAAGCTAAAACTAAGAACCTCAAATGGTGAATTGTTTTTTTTTAAATATTTAAGTTACTATTAATTGTTATTTGTTTTACCTTTCTATTTGTATTAGTTAATAATTTTTAAATTTATATACTTATGTTATTTTGGGTGTAGGGATATTGTATGGGATTTTAGTTTTTATTTGTTTTTTTTTTATTGTTTTTATTTTAGATAATAAGTTCTAAATCTATATTTGTTATTATGGGTGTAGGGATATTGTTTTATTAGTTAGTTATTTTTCCTTTTAAGGGGAAGATGTTGTAGTAGGTAGTTTGGTTTTAATATAAATGTCTTGTGGGTACATTAATAAATACTCAGTTGTCATCTGAGCTTGGTTGTTTCAACACACAACAAATAGGACACTCCAAGCTCACACACGTACTATTATCACCAATGAAATTATTCCGCTGCTCAAAGAACCAGTTATACCCGAGGAAGCTGTGAAGTATAGACTGAACATCGAAGATATTCAATTAGACAGTATCCATGAATTACTCAACAAAGCTGACACTTGTATCTCAGAGAAACCCCTAGTTGGCATATTATGATGGCGGTTCCTAGTTGGACAACACTGTTACTGTACATCATGCTGGTCAGCGTTGGTGCATGGAAAGTATGTAGCGACATCTACATAGCGACACACAGCGACATCTATCGAGCCACATACGACGCATCCTGCATCGCGCTTTAGAAATTAACTCTTCGATTGAGTGTATATACAAGAACCCGACTTCAACCGTTGGGCAGCTGCCCGCCAGACATAACACCCGTCTGGTCGGAGGATCCTCCCTTTTCGATGGTTCTTCTACACTGGTGACCCCGAGCATGAACGTCAGCGCAACCTTATTCGCACAGCTACATCGTGACGTCATCATCACTTCCACAAGCTTTCGAGCAGCGAGTCATACAGCCAGCCAGCATCCACGGCTACTACGGGTATCCTGACCACCAGCATGCAGCGGACGCGCGCATTCCTGGTCATCACCCACAGCCTTCTCAGCGACCTTGGCACAGCACACTGCACTTCGGCCGGTCAGCAAGCAGAGACGCACTTCTCTCCTGGTCGACGCAGCAGCCAGTCACTACGCAGCACTGCAACACTCCGACTCACTGGAGCATTCTTGCAGCATCACCCCGACTCACTGGGGCATCACCCCGACTCACTGAGGGCAATCACCCCGACTCACTGGGGCAATCACCCCGACTCACTGGGGGCATCACCCCGACTCACTGGGGCATCACCGCAGACAGTTCCGACTCACCGTGAACTATGCGGTATCTGGTTCCGACTCACTGGAACATCCCACTGGCCCGGCAAGCATCACTAGATGATGTATGGACGACTCAACCTGCTATCGACCTCTGGTCTCGGAGGGGAGTGATGTAGCGACATCTACATAGCGACACACAGCGACATCTATCGAGCCACATACGACGCATCCTGCATCGCGCTTTAGAAATTAACTCTTCGATTGAGTGTATATACAAGAACCCGACTACAACCGTTGGGCAGCTGCCCGCCAGACATAACACCCGTCTGGTCGGAGGATCCTCCCTTTGCAATAGTTCTTCCACAAGTATATACGTGGAAACAGGCGAAGAAAATGCAGATGAAAATCAAAGGTAGTGAGGACACTACCGGAAGCTGCTCCAGGATACGCTTCCCTTTTAAGGAGGGAAGAGTTACCACGCCATAAGCCGTGGGACCGGCGGACACAGACCGTGGGATCGCTGACCATGCAGACTACGGCCGTGGGAAACGACGGCGTGACTCCAACTTGATTATTACTTTAATTAATTTTAAGTTAGTCTTGTTTAAGAACCATAAGTGTAAACACCTATTATAATTCTTTTAAAATAAATCTTTTTTTAATTTAAACTCGTACCGCCTATCATAACTCTATCTGTACGAAAAAAGTGGATGAATTCACAGAAAAACATCGGAGTTGATGACTTAGTACTCATACATGATGATAATTTACCAGCAGGAAAGTGGGCTATGGGCCGCGTAATAGAGAACCACCCAGGCGAGGATGGCTTAATTCGAGTTGTTACTTTAAAGACCAGAAACAGAGTAATAAAACGACCAATTATTAAACTATCAATCTTACCACTTAATCAATCTAACCAGCAACCGGTACCAGAAGTAAGTAATGAGCTAGAAAGCAAACCAGAAGAAAAGAGAAGAAAGTCAAAGAGACCAACATTTGCGACTGTAGATACGGCATTGATATTTTTTACGACTCTGCTTATACCATCATATGGATTACATAACATTCATCATTTACCAAGTAACCAAACACTATATTTTGATCCCATATCTAAGGTTCAACTGATTAGAGATAAATGGACTTTAATAATGTACTATAACCTGGAACCATATTGGACAGGAATAGAAGCATATTACTAAATAACTTGTTATTTAGAAAAGGTATGTACCAAAATTAAACAACAATCTCATTGTAATATAATTCTCACGCAACTAAATAACGATTACCAGGAATTTAAATACTACAATGAACTTTTACTAACACAGCATTTTAACGTCCACGCTAGACGTCGCCGGCGCCGTGGTCTTATCAACGGTGTCGGGTACATCGCTAATGATCTCTTCGGAGTATTGGATTCCCGTTTCGCAGAACAGTATGTGAAAGACATAGAGACCATCAAAAGAAATGAAAAACATTTATCCTATCTTTGGAAAAACCAAACCTCTGTTATTGAATCTCAATTTAATTTAATAAAAAGAATGGAGGTAACCATTGATAAACAACACAAATTTATTAATAACCAGATGAATACTTTAGAAAAAACAACCAATACATTTAAAGAAAATATTCAGAACATATCTTACATTCAAGATTTTACATTATCTGCGATGGCCGGTAACAGCTTATTACAAAGAAAGGCTTCAGGACACGCTATTAGATACGATAACAGATATCTTCAGTGGTCAAATCAGTATTCATTTATTAACACCAACACAGCTTAAAGTGGAACTTCAAACCATACGGGGTCACATGTCACAAGACCTCACGTTGCCTGTTAGCAACATCTACACTGACATGCAGTATATTTATAGGCTTCTAAGAGTGAAAACAAGAGTTACTCCAAATTATGTTATATTTGAAATAACTTTCCCTCTTGTAAGTACAGAATGTTTTCAACTGTATAAAATATTACCTGTTCCACACCAAAACAGGGAAAGTATGGTCACCATAGTACCAGTTTCTGATTATGTTGCTGTAAATTTGAAAAAGACTCCTACTTTACGGTAACTATAAACGAATTAAATGCATGTTTATATCACGGAACATCTTACATGTGTCAGCTTCTCAAACCAATCCACTACCTTACAAATGATGAAATATTTTGTGATATGAACATACAAAACCATAATTGTAAAACAAATAAATCAATATGTACCAATAGATGAGTTGAATTACACGTTACGTCGCAATATCTATTCTTCTGTTGTGATGTATACTCGATCAAAATCATATGTGACGATCAAGTTAACAATATTCAATTGAGTAATGCAGGGATCATTACCATGACTCAGAACTGCGTAATTAAAGGTAAAGATTTTGCTCTATACTCACTACAGCGCCAGTCTAACCAGATTAATTCTACAGCAGGACTCTCTATACCAATAATCGACCAAATGAACCATATAATTAATTTAAAACTTCCACGCACCATTTTTAGATGATTTGAATTCATCTTTTACGAAAATAAACCATGAAATTGAAACTTTGAAGTGTATGAACGCTGAAAATGAGGCTACACCTTGTTGGCAGTGTCTTTGTGCTTAGGGGTAGCATGGCTGTGGAAGAACGGGCGATGGCGTTTTTGTTCACGGACTGCTGCCTGTCGCGTCCAATGTGTAGTGTACCATCGCGAAAGCAGAGTACGGCTGACCCGAATCAGACGAGTGCTAGTGCAGTGTGATGGCCCAGTGTTAAACCCGGGCGAAACACTCGCCACAGTAATCAGGCTACAACGCTTGGTGTTATAGATAGTACGGACAATTCTACATTTACCTTAGAGTACTCATTAGTTTAGTTTATACCATTTAAAGTTTTTACACCATTTTATTTGTCAATTTTATTTTACTAGTTACTAGTGCTAATTGCCATTTTCATTTACCAATTTTAGTTTAACACTATACTTTACTTTGTATAATTATTTAATTGTAACATTTTATTTTACCATTTATAATAAATACTAACCATGAGGCTTTATATGTCTTGCTTATTATGATTTTTAAACGTGTTCTTAGTTGATTAATCTTTTATCTCGCCCCTGGGAGTATGTTCGGGATTACACAACCGAACCGCTCGTTAGTTATAATATTATGTTATTGTACATACGAGTCAGTTGGCTCGCAACCACAAGCGACTCAGTACTACCGCTCGCTATCTAACATAACGTGTAACCACAGTAATAATTCATTTAAATAAACCATTAAACCATAAGTACCAAGTCTTATTCGAATTTCTCGACAGAATTATCTTGAACACGGAGAACCCGAACAAAAAACACTGCACCCACACCTTGTCCTTACAACTAGTAAGTGGCGAGTGATAGATGGAAAACCTGTAGCCCGTAATGCCACGGTGCCGCGTTGACGACGTCGCGAGGCAACCAAAATCGAATGAGAGCACCCGTTGTCACGGGTGGTATAGAAAGCCACCGCAAGAGGGCTATGCCCTGAAGCGGCTTCCCCACACACTAGTGTGTGAGATGACCTACGATGGATGGTTCACCTCTCAGTGCGCATTTGTCTGTATGTGGATTCCACAATGTATTTGCAAGTATGTCAGATGGTCAAGTATTTTGTGTTTTCGACTTATCTGATGCGTATCAACAATTATTAGTAAGTAAGAGTAATCAACCATTACTAACAATAAATACACATAAAGGATTATATAGATTTACACGTCTCATCATTAGTGGAGGCTATTGTAAAATGTAAAGTCCCACAAAATGTAAAAGAAGTCATGTCTTATTTAGGAATGTTGAACTTTTATAATAATTATATTGAAAATTTGAGTACTATTACTAAACCAATAAGGGAATTAATTGTAAATAATGCAAAATGGGTCTGGTCAGATAGTCAACAAAAGTCATTTGATTTGTCAAAAAAGAAATTATTGGAAAGTAATATCTTAGTTCACTATGATCCCTCGCTTCCCTTAATAGTGTTTGTAAATGCCAGTCCAGTAGGAGTAGGCGCTGCTTTATGTCATGTCATGTCATTAAAGAAAATGGTCAGTTAGTGGAAAAACCTATATAGCCTTTGCATCATGTTCATTAACAAAGACTCAGCAAAAGTATTCACAGTTAGATAGAGAAGCTTAAGGAATAATGTATGCGGTAACGAAATTTCATAAATTTAATAAGATAGTGATGGCGAAGACGAATTCGCACACCAATTAGAAGATTTGGATATAGAAGAAGTCTCACAAGATGAAGACGATTTGCAATCAGGTATATATGTAAATGATGCACCTTTGCTTTCGGTGGAGGAGGATATGATTAGTATTCAACAATTTATTGAGAGTACTTCTGATAATGTCGAGCTTGAATCCATTGCTGCTAGGCCATTTTCTCAGCCGGAGGAAGTAAATGATAGTATTTCTGGTATGCCTGCTGCTGATGATTTGCCTGTCTCCTGCTCCACCTATCCCCCAGCTTGGTACCGAATGGCAAAGTGAAATACGGAATTTGCCACGGCAAGTTTTTACTGGTTATAATGAAGGTAAACGCCACGAACGCTTATTTTCTGAGCATTTAGATTTATGGACGATTTTCAGCTACATTTTCGATGACGACATTATTGAATTTATGGTAGTCGAAACTAATAGATACGCTGCACAAACCAGGACGAATGATTTGAGCCCCAACAGTCGCATAAGGAGATGGAAACCAATAACAGGACATGAAATGAGAAAGTTTTTAGGTGTTTATTTACTGACAGGACTCATCAGTTTCCCAATGCTTGAAAATTACTGGAAGAAGGACAAACTATACTACCACCTTCACGAGATAAATATGTCCTATAATAAATTCGCGCTAATACTGAAGTGCTGGCACTTTGTTGATAACGAAGCACCACGTACTGAAGGTGATCGTTTATATAAAATACAGCCACTCATCGACAAACTAACAAAAAACTGGCGAAAAATATTTACCCCCGGAGAGTGTATAGTAGTCGACGAGTCAATGGTTGGTTTTAGGGGAAACTCTCTTTTCGTACCTACTATCCACAAAAATCTCATAAGTATGGTATAACAATCTATAAACTATGTACTGACAGTGGTTATACTTGGAGCTACGGCGTTTATTCTGGTCAAGACAACCAAATAGCTGGATTAGATAAGCCGGGATCAGTTGTCGTTAGTTTGTGCCAAGAAATGCTGAGAGAAGGAAGAATTATGATAACGGACAACTACTACACTAGTATACCATTAGCAAGGTACCTGAAAGGACAAGGTACTGATTTATGTGGAACAGTACGCAAAAACCGACGAGAACTGCCCCGAGAAGTGGTTCAGCAACGCTTGGAAAGGGGGCATATATCTGTACAGCAGCAGAATAATTGTGCAACCATCCTAAAATGGCATGATAAAAGGGATGTGCTCATGTTGTCGACGTGTCACGACCATGAAATGCGAATGTCAGGAGGTTTTCGAAGAGTTTTAAAGCCTGCAATGGTGTTGACGTACAATGAAGGGAAGAAAGGCATAGACTTGGCAGATCAGACCGGCGAGGAAAACCTCTGTTTGGTATAAGAAGGTTGCTGCAGACCTTGTTTCCATAAGTGTAGTGAATGCCATACTTATTTATAATGAGTTACACCCACAGTCAAAATTGAAGGTTCTAGATGGCCATCAAGTCATTGTAAAAAAATGACTGATGATAGAAAATGAGAACCCTTCAAGTTCTAGTTCTGCGAGTTCTTTACGTAATACCCGTCACAAGTTTACGAAAATACCCAAGAAAGGTAATGGGAAAATTTGGCAAAAACGTTGTGCCAGTTGCTCTAAGAAGCTAAAAGAATCAGGATTCACAGCCACTGAAGCAAGGAAGAAGACTCCACAAGTAACAACCGAGTGCATTTTATGCAAAAAACCATTTTGCTTAAAATGTTATAAGGAATCTCACTAGTTGTAATTACATTTTATAAAAATAATAATGTTATTTAGTAAGCCAGTTCATGTTACCAGATAATAAAAAAAAAATCATGGGACATTGGTGTTTTATTATTTCCAATTCACTGCTCATACATCTGCAAAATACTAAAGATGTAGCTCCTACGCCCAGTCTATAAAACCCCATTTAAAAAGTATAGGCTGGTGCATTACGTGTAATGCACGGACGTCTCAGCTGAAAGAAAAATGCATTATATATAATGCACGGACAGGCAACGTGTTAAGGTTCTGCAGCTTGTTTTTTAGTACTATCAAGTCAACATTACCATAAGCAGCTTCAATATCAAGAAACGCAGCCACCAAAGATTCATTCTTGGTTAAGGGAATTTCAATATCTGTTGAAAAAATTTAATGATTATCAGAAACACTGCGTCCCTTCCTAAACCCAAACTGAGAAGAACTTAAAATATTGTGGTGCTCTAAAAACCATTCTAACATATTTTTGATTAGATGTTCTGTAAATTTAGAGAGAATCCATGACAAAGCCAAAGGCCTGAAAGAATTCGCATCTAAAGGATCTTTATTAGGTTTTAAAATAGGAATTACAATTTGTTGTTTCCACGAGTTTTGAATGCAACCAGTTTCAACAATAATATTAAATTCAAAATAAATGATAAAGTTAAAGGATTTGCATTAACCACAAAAGAATACAGAATACCATCAATCCCAGGTGACTATCAGAAACACACGGTTCAAGAGTAATTTCAATTCCTGTACTGAAAAAGGAGCATCTAAGGACTCCAAGGTGTCACTATAATCAGAAATGTAATTATAAGGCATTTCATCTAAATTAGGAACATAACTTGGGGCCAGTTTATTAAAAAAGGGCTCAACCCACTCAAGGGAGAAGAACAATTATTATTAGTTTCTGTGGAAGATCTATAACGACGAATATTTCTCCATACTATAGACAGAGAGGTTTCAGGTGACAATGACAAACAAAAACGTTGCCAACCATCCAGCTTCTTCTTTTTTAAAAGTCTTTTAAAAGCCGCTAACTTCAAACTAGTAATAAGGTTATCATATGATTGTTCTATGTTATTTAAACAAACTTCAGGTTGTGATGTAATTTTATTATCCAGAACTGAACTATATAACTCCCAGTTACAGATTTTTAGATTATACTTCAGTAACGGTAGTAGGAGAGTTAGGCGTGAAACTGAGGTAGGCTTCGAAATGATGATTGGAAAGTGATCACTACCATATGATAACTCATGGCTCCTCCACATTAAACAAGAGAGGGATGAAGAACAAAGAGAAATGTCTAAAAAACTCAAAGATTGACCCGGAATACCATGACGAGTCACTGAGCCATAATTTAAGACACATACGTTCAAATAATCTATTATACCAGCAAGTTCAATTCTTAACCTATCATCAGGGAACGATGAGTGTTAAAGTCACCTAAAATAATAACTGGAGAAGAGAAAGGGATAGAGATATAGGGAATCAATAATACACTTAAGTACAGGAATTACTGAAGTATCTTTATGGAGAATATAAAGAGAGAGAAATGAAATATTATCTATTATAGCTGCAACTGCATTTAATTTCCCCTTATTAAAATAAGGCAGTGATAAAGGTTTGAAATAAACATTTTTTTTAACAAGGGCTGTGTCCCCAAAACCATCCTCTCTGTCATCTCTCAGAATAAAATAGCCTGGTACTTTAAATATGGTACCTGGTTTCAACCAAGTCTCGCATAAAGCTAAAATAGGTGGTTTAAATCTATTAATCAAGTAATATAAATCAGTCCATTTTGATAATACACTTCTACAGTTCCACTGAAGAATGTAATCCATGTTTGAAGGAATTAATAATTGTAACTGATATATTTTGAATCAAGTTGATTACAAGGTGGTCAGGTAAACAAGAATTACAAATAATATTCATCAAGGAAATAATCAAGGCATTTATATCTGAAGTATCTTTATGGAGAATATAAAGAGAGAGAAATGAAATATTATCTATTATAGCTGCAACTGCATTTAATTTCCCCTTATTAAAATAAGGCAGTGATAAAGGTTTGAAATAAACATTTTTTTTAACAAGGGCTGTGTCCCCAAAACCATCCTCTCTGTCATCTCTCAGAATAAAATAGCCTGGTACTTTAAATATGGTACCTGGTTTCAACCAAGTCTCGCATAAAGCTAAAATAGGTGGTTTAAATCTATTAATCAAGTAATATAAATCAGTCCATTTTGATAATACACTTCTACAGTTCCACTGAAGAATGTAATCCATGTTTGAAGGAATTAATAATTGTAACTGATATATTTTGAATCAAGTTGATTACAAGGTGGTCAGGTAAACAAGAATTACAAATAATATTCATCAAGGAAATAATCAAGGCATTTATATCTACCTTTTCTTCATTGGTATCTTTATTGTTATTCAAGGCACAAACATTATTTGAAGGAGGAATTTCATAATTTTTAATCAAGTCCTTATGTGCTTTAATATAATAGCCCTTTTGTAAAGAAGCATGTGTTTTCCTTTTCAATAAAACTGTTTTTTTATATGAAATAGTGTTTCTTTTTTATTCATCTACCTGTGTGTGTATTAATGTTATGTACTACGGTTTGTGTAGGGATCCAAATAGAACCCTCTGGGCTACTGGTTTTCCTACAAAGCATACGGGAACATATGATTGATCCAAATCCATCAGGAATTTTTATATTATTAACAATGTCATTATGCAACCACTCAATTGGAATCTCAGGAATGATTCCTAACTTGCATATATTATATGTTGGAATTGAAGTTTTATAATTATAATTACTACCTAATATAGAATTACTTAAAAATTTATTGGCAGCTATTGCCAGCTTAAATGATACTAACAGACGATTTCTACCAATTTTTTTATTCTGTCTTCTAAAACATATGTCATTTGATTTTTTGTAAAAAGTAGCCAAATTTTAATGGATGCAGAGTTGTACCTGCTTTTGGATGCTCTGTTACTAATTCCACTGTAACAATATATGGACCAGGATCTTAGTCTTTATATAATTGTCTGCTAACATTATTTGAAAAATTCTCATCTGAAGTATTACTATCAGTATTATGAGAACTTTGAGCGCTCCCTACCTCGGAAGACTTCGAGGAAACAGGAAGATTTGGTAAAGAAATGTTTGTAATTAATGTCTTCTTAATAATTACATCCTATGGCTAAAGAAAAGGATACAAACTGGACTTCAGATCTTATTTAGGAGTCCATTCTTGGGGTTACCTATAATATTGATGTAAATGGTTTAATGTGGAAAATATAATTATGGTAATCAAATAATTAATATCTATGATTGGCTCTTTGTAATAAATTGTGTCACAATTAAAATAAATAGTGAATGGTATAATTTTGCATTAATTACAATATTTTGGTTTTAAGTTTCATTTCCAAATATAATAGTTATAATCAACTACATCCTTACTTATCATGAAATAATATTTCAGTAAATCAATATCCTTTAAAGAGATTTAAAAAATACGTGCGCTTTGCATGCACTCTACCCATAGAGGGAACAAATAGAGTTAGGGATATATTTTCTTACACTTTCATGATAAACTGAAAGAGTGACATACAATATATAATAAAAGTAAAAGAGAATGTGCTATGGGTTTACTGTCTATTGCTGTAACAGTTTATTGGTTTTAAAATTACCACAGACGTTGAAACAGTCGAGGTTGAGTGCTTTGTTATGGTTTTTTTAAAGGGAATAAAATAAATTAACATTTTATTGTACATCTGACATTGAACATTATCTTGTGTGTACAATGGCAAATTTTAAGGAAATTGAATAAAATTATATCACTACCTCTATCTCACATCCAGTTACACAATCTCTCTGTCTAATTCAGAGGTTGCCAAAGTTTTTTATAACGCCTACCTATTGTACCTAATAAAAAAGGCAATTGGAGCCCGTACCTCCCTTTACATGTATTCACGCGTCCCTGGTGGAGCGCCCCCTCCTTTGATAACCAATGGTCAAAAGATCCACATCTGTCCATGACTATATTTAAGACTATTTAAGCACATGCTATAGGCATACACATACATAATAGACCTTTAGGCTTCATTTATAACACAAAAGAAATGTTATTTTGAGTCAGTGTTTTCCTACCTTAGTTTAATGTATTGATGAACATCCAATGCTTTCTTTTATCCACTTAGAACACTTATTGTCTTTACACATATTCTATACAACAACTCACTATTTATCACGAACCACTCAACAGTTGTGAACAGTCAATAAAATTCCTGACTGACCAAACTAATAACGACACACTACTGTTATCACAGCCCTTTCAATAGTCCAAAATCTGCAAAACAATTATTATTTTCATTCTTGTCTTCGAGCAATCCCAATGTTTCTTCTGGAGATCATTACCTCACTGTCGAGGTTAGTAGAACATGTTGAATACAGTATGACTGTCCGTTTGTCATTGATATTGGATAGAATCTTGAGCATCTGTGAACACCTCTGAGCGTTCGCCCGTTGAATCACCAATGTCTGTGTGAGTTTCATCTGATGATGAATGCCCTTCGGATTCCGTTTCAGTTTCGTCCTTCTGAAATGTATACAATAATGATTAATTGTTTTAATATTATATTAGATTAAGATTTACAATATATGTAACAGCTTTCTTATGGGTAAAGAAGCCCAGATTGCCTTAGGCAATTTCAATCAATTTCAACACCATAATTATAAAAGAATAATCTACAATTGCAATTACTAAGTAAATCTAAAAAGTACACCAAAGAATAAAGAATATTAATTAGAAGATTATGTTGCCTTTCAATTGCCAAGTCATTATAATTATTATAGACATAAAGGTGTCTAATATTGATATAGTCACTTTAAATGTTAACAGATAATTGGTTAGATAACAGTTTATAACAAAGTTGTTAAAAAGGTGTTTCTATAGACACTAATTAAATTAACTGATTTGGTTTTACATGAGATCTCACAACATTTTGTAGTGAAATAACTGCATTGCGGACTTGGGTTTTTTTACTTTTCATGATTTTGATGGGACTACTTTATGTGAAACAGCTATAATTGTACTATATTTATCCCTAAAGACGTGACTTAATAGAGTGTACCTTGAGAGTGAATACAGTGTAGACAGGCGGGACAGTGTGGTAGCGGCACGCGAGCGCACCCAGCGGTAGCCGCGGCACCGCCTCCCGGCAAGCGCTCAAACCTCGCCGCGACTCGCATGCAGTGAACAGAACCTGAAACACGACAATGAAACACTGTAATGGATGGAGAATAAGGAAATACGCAACCAGACAACTTTCAAAAAACATTAATCATTATGAAACTACGAAAAATATAATTCACATTAATAACCTATTTTATGAGTACTTAAAAATAACGTCTACAAGTATACATTATTAAATTTGCCGCGCAAACCATACCTAAGAAAGTGTGACGTCATACGTAGAGCCAGTAGTCCGTACTAAATAAATGCAGAAAATTATATGGAAACTACAGATCTGTGAGCCAGAGGCGTGCACAGAGTTTTTAAACACGGTAGGCAGAACATTTCAAAAGCTATTAACTTAAAAAAAACTACATTTAGGTTCGATATCTTTTCGATTTAAAAATGATGTAGGTAATTCAATTACCGTAATTGCAATCTCAAATATCCATAGGCCGTACATTAATTTATTTTAAAGATATATCAATTTACGGTTGAACAACTTTCAAAGTCAATATAACCCATCTTTCACGCTATTAAGAACGTTAAAATAGCAGGTATTTAACCATAGCTTTAACCAAACAAAACGAATTAAACAAACAATGACGATTCAGTATAAAAATATTATGAGATAAAAGTAATGGTGCTTCAAATAGCGCTAATTAAATGAAACAAGCCTTTTCCGTAAAATAGTTACACATAGACAATTTCGATAAGTTTCGTATTTCTTCTTCTTCTTCCTAACTTGGCAACTCCTTGAAGACCATTAAGCCATTATCAAGTGAATATAGTGTCCTGTCATATTACGATCTCAATATCCTAACAATATGGTGGCTCCCTTGTTAGAACTTTCTATGGAGTTTTTGTGGAATCCCAGAATGCTCGCTTTTAGTTTATATTTATAATCCACTTCATTTATGCACAAAAACCAAAGTATATCACGCAAAACGCCACCAATATTACATAATATAGAATCAAAAACCAGAATCAAGTAAATGAATTAAAATTAAAAACCACAACATCCAAATACTCCAGTTCCGTAATTTGTCGTGCTCCAAAAAAACACTGACCACTCTATGCGGTTGTGTGCGTTATTTTTGACATAGTAGTGTGCCACGTTTATATAAGTATGCACACACATTAAATCCACCTGATCACGAGAGCACACATTTACAGGTGTCCCAGAACTCAACGTCAAGCCAAAACGGGGTGACAGGATTGATTGTAACCATCATGAGAAAAATCAGAAAAAAAATCTATCCCATGCAGTTTGGAAATTATGGGCATTTAAGAAAAACCTAGAAATTTGGTCAAACTGTAACCATTTTTCGGTTATTGTGGTTAATTTTTATTATTTTTAACCCTATACTGCGTGGCGTCACTATCTGTCTCGGTCGCTCATGGCAAACATGTCCACTGTCCATCTCTTTCATCATTTTGCCGTAAAATTAAGAACCTACCCTGAGCTTGTGCGAATAAAAAACATTTGAACTGAGTAAAATGGGTTAGCAAAAATCGGGTTACTCAAGGATTTTATTTTTTTACTAGTTTTTTTATTATTATGAAACTAACAAGTATTGTACCATTTTACAATCCTGATTAAATGCGCTAACTTTTAATGGCACTTGCCAAGGCACTTTAGTAGATTTTTTTTAAAGGAGGGCCTTTCAAAATAACATATTTTGTAAATTTTAAATTCATAGTTTAACAAATAGTCTTAATTGTAGAAAACTTGGGGCAGTTGTGTCATTATTTTTGACTGTAGGGTTCTGGAAATGTTATTTAGGGTTACGGTTCGAAAGTTTAAATGAACAAAAATAATAAAAATTAACTACAATAACCGAAAATGGTTACAGTTTGACCAAATTTCTAGGTTTTTCTTAAATGCCCATAATTTCCAAACTGCATGCGATAGATTTTTTTTTTCTCATGATGGTTACAATCAATCCTGTCACCCCGTTTCGGCTTGACGTTGAGTTCTGGGACATCCCTGTATAAACATTTAGACGGGGATAGTTTGTGTCTATCCCGAGTTACTCAACAGCGCTTGCGCAGCGCAATGTGAAGATCAGCGTAAATTGTACGAACGAAAAGATTGTAAAATTATGATATCACTTTCACTCAACATGTGGAACTGACTTATGATTTAAAAATTTCGTATTTATTAATAACTAGATGAAAATAATGCTACATATAAATAATCTGAGTTAGGTAAAGTAGGCCAAATAACACTTCTTTCTGTCTTTATGAAATGCACGCTGTTGGTGTCAGTGTAACGCACCAATCGGGTAACGTTCGCTTACACACGTATGACGTCATGCGCTGTTATTCGTGTATCGTTTGATATGAAGAACAGCATAAAATATTCGGTCTTATCTAAAATTGCTTGAATGATGATTATAATACTATGAAAATTATTTACAACTATATTTTATATATTTTTTGTGAAAATACATTCGGTACTTTTGGAGTTTATCGCGTTCTGACAGACAGATAGACAGACGCGGCGGAGACTGTTTTATAATATAGTAGGATAAAATTATAAATGAATAGTGAGTGGATTAATGTTACCTGATGTTTGTCGTTCAGTATATGCTTGGTGCAGTGCTTAGCGGCGGGGAGCGAGTGCGCGTCGCACCGGACTCCGCCCTCCAAGAACGTGCAACGCCCGGCCCCGCCCACCGCACGGTGACCGCTCGCCAACTCGTGACCCTGAAACAGATATCTATTTATTTATACAGGTACACATTACAAATTCTAAATAACACAACAATAAATTTAAATTTTTACATATTTTCCCTAGCTTATAATCCAATATTTATTAGTGCATATAAAGTACTTCAGTTGTAATTATTTCACAAAAATTTGTTACTTGAATATAGAATTACATTATATAATTATAATTAAAATCAGAAAAAGTATTGATATAGATTGGAACAGTCTGATAGACTGTAAACAACCTATACCGCGTTTTCACATGTTGTTGCAAGTTCATTGCGTTTTTATAATAGTGATGTCACCAATCGATACTAATTGTAAACCCGTATGAGATATTATACCTATTGATGAGTTTTTTTTTAATCAAAAAACTGAACCCTTCATATTTGAAGCCCAAATAAGAGAGACAAATTCGCATCGCACATGGGTCAACCTAAGCATTCTTTTTATTGCTTTTTGTTGTTGCTCACCATAATAATATATTTATTTTATAGTTTCTTGTATAATATTTATACATATATAATTTACTAACTGGTACCCGCGACTTCATCTGCGTATTATGGGATACACACAGATAGATCTCGGAACACGACAAACCAAAAGAAAATCATAAATGTGTTTGTCACTATGTGTCTGGTGGACCCGATCCCTACCACCCCGCTATGTTAGTGTATATGCACCGGCTGATTTCGGAACACGACAACGAAAAGAAAATCATACATGAGTTTATCACTGTTTGTATGGTATTGTCATTATATGCCAATATGAATCCAACACATTAACCTTCCCAATAAAACTTACAACCATACAAACTTTACATTTATTATATTTGTAGGATAACACTAGTAAAACTATGAATTTTACCGGGATAAAAAGTACCCTATGTGTTATTTCAGGTCATAGACTATGTGTATGCCAAGTTTCATTCAAATCCGTTCAGCCGTTTTTGCGTGATTGAGTAACAAACATCCAAACATGCACACTTTCACATTTATTATATTAGCAGGATTGCCATGAATAGTATTTTAGAGAAAAATCTTTATTTGCGGCAGTCCAATTGGTAGAATAACTACATCCTACAGAAAATCGCTTTTTTTTTTTAATAGTAGTACGACAATTTGACGGTACAATCCTACCATAATGGTGACTACCGAGAGATCGTAATCCATCAACGGTCGCCGCTGTTAAGCCAGCCTGCAATAATTTAACTGGATATGCACAGGCTGATCCCGAAACGCGACACGCAAAAGCGAGTCACTATGACGGACTCGTAGAGTATAGTAATAGACGGACTTTTCAACACAAGCATGATGGTCGCGACCCAGTCAAACTGTGCAGCCCTAACAGCCCTTGTGTTGTGTTTCTGCGTCGGGTAGGATTTTCAAAACATCTTGGGGTAGGGGGGTTCAAGAATATTTCGGACGCTTTTTTTAGCGTATTAAGTGCACGGAAGACCGAGTTTTGGCATGGTTAATAAAGTTTATATGGAGGAGTGCAGAAAGTTAAAATTTATATATAATATGTTTTATATTCCATATTGCTCAAATAATGTCTCATACTATAATCCGTTATACAGAATGTGCAGAGAATACAATGATAATGCCAGTATTTTGGACATATTTGATAGAAATATAAGCAGTAGTTTTCAATCATCTGATTAATCTTTTGATTTTATTTAGAAAAGCTATTTATGCGCTAAAACTTTATGTGGTTTTTCTTTATGTAGTTTTTCTAATATAATTAATTGAATTATTTTGTATTATTATATATTTTTTTATTATTTTCTTTATTCTTTGTATTTTGTTTGTAAAATTAAATGTTGTGCCCAACTATAATAGGAAAGCAAATTTAGTTCTATAAGTTACTATTGTTAATGTGTATTTTGTGTTTTAGTTTGGTTTCTGTTGTTGAGCCATAATAAATAAATAAATTAATTAATTAATACATTAAATTAAATTAAATAATACTGCGAATCCTAACGTGACCAGTGCCATTGAACTCAGACCTCCCAAAATATTGACACTGTCACTCAATGAAAAGTGACATCAAGTGATATAATATTTATTATTTAGGTTCATACTGCAAATGTCGAACAGAGAATAGTCTATGGTCAATCGCTCTTCGAAATCTAGTCAAAATAAAATC
The DNA here is from genome assembly GCA_033032175.1 of Saturnia japonica. Lineage (NCBI taxonomy): Eukaryota > Metazoa > Arthropoda > Insecta > Lepidoptera > Saturniidae > Saturnia > Saturnia japonica. The sequence goes on from CM065331.1 coordinate 5,418,922, forward strand.
GTAATACCTTAGTCCTTTTACGTTGTAGTTTCTTATTGAGAACGGCTTCGACGCCATGTTTTCTGTGATATGACGCATACGCCTTCAGTTTACGCAGCTGCCTACGTTCGCGGCCGCTCGTCTGTGCGCTGCGACCTTGTGAATTTATACTACCTGAAATATTAACATTACATTTAATTGCAATTTTTTTTATCGTTATAGGTTTAGACTGGCTTCACTGTTACCGGAGGGGCCTAAAACTAGAGCCGCTGATAGCTTTTACAGCTTTACCGGGCTTGGGGGCGAGTGCTTAAGGCACTCAGCCGCGAAAGCGTGGGCAACAAGCGCGCAAAGGTGCCGGACCTCGGCTTGAACTGTTGCCGCTATTGCAATGAATTCGCGATCTGACTAATTCTCTATCCGTAAGAACTCGTGGTGGCCATAAGATGATAGCACGCGAAGCCTAGTAGAACACTATAGGTGCTTGGCAACAGATTTTCAACTTGAGAGTGGTAGCTAGCCTGGCGGGTATCAGAAAAACCTTATCATTATGTTATGGTTTCATCAAGAGGTTTTCTTTCACCGGGCGCTCTGGCTCACTGCAGGGACTCGAACTTACGTCTTTCGTCTGGAGTCTGTACACGCTACCGACTGAGCCAGAGCCTGATTGCGGCTCTGAATTGAAAGTTAACTCACAGTACTGTTCCTTCTCCGATTTTAAAGTCCTAAGGTACTGCAACCTGGCCGTCTGCAAAAGAGCTTTCAGCCTTCCCATCTGATTAAAGTAAGCAGTCTGGAGTAATTTCAACGTATTTTTCGTTTCACCAACAGCTTCCTCTGCCGTGTATACGCCCGCCCTCCTGCAAAATTATTTCAGAAACATTACATTAAAAAAATACGTATGTACGCGCGTTCAATATTATAATTCTTTAAATAAGGGCATTTCACGTGAAGCGGACAACGAAAAAAAAAAACTGAGGATCCGAAATTCGTTCACATTCAGCCTAATTATGCTTCTAGATGTGAGTGTGGGCAGACAAGTGTTTTTCTGTTATGTTTTAATTGTCATATTATGGGGTTCTACAGAACAGTCGACATTTGAAATTCGGATTTTTCAATTGAATTTTACATTAATATATTAAAAATAGTGATGTCACCAATCGGTACTAATTGTAAACCCGTATGAGATATTATATACCTATAGATAAGTTTTTAAGCATCTGTCGGGGGTATTCTTAACATAATAAATTCGGTTTAACGTTTCTTGAATTATGTAATGTAAATAAATAACACAAAATATATTTACAATAATTCATAAAAAACCCTCAATTCGTTATTTAAAATCATATGATTCAAATAATCGTACTGTAAATTATACAGTATAGCACAAAACTATAAAAATAAATGTGACATTATTTTCAAATTTGACATTAGTGATTGTCAATTAACTCTGTGGAAACAAAAAACGCAGTATAGCGTGGTACCATAGGGGCATCTCCTCGGTGGGTGCATCCTCAGCCTCAGAGCAATCGTCGAGTGGCATCCTGCAGTCCCCACCAGCTCCGAGCACCACGCTGTCACCATCAGACTCGCTCTCACTGCACCACTCCAGCACGGCGCTCTTATGGGCATTATTTATAGCGCCCGCGTTTATTTGTCCTGCAAAATTTAAAATAAATACGCTTTTATACGACTCTAGCATTCCTTACGATTCTAATACATAAGAGTAAAGAGTGAACCAAATACGATAACTCTGCTGTAAGCTGGTGAGGAATTAGGTATCCTACGGATTCCAGATGACGCTGCAGCATCAAGTTAAAGTTTTTTTAATATCATTAAAGTAACAGAATATCTAATCTCGACTCAATCATACTTGTGGAAGAGGCTCACACCTATCTATGAACTATAAAAGAGCTGGTGAACTTTAAACAGCTGAACCAATTTTCTTGAATCATAGCTAATAACAAACAATGAAGTCACCATTCAGACAAAAAAAAAATCTAAATCGATGCAGCCATTTGAGTTACGATGCCACAGACACACACACAGATATACACGTTAAACTTTTAACACCCCTCTTTTTGTGTTGGGTGTTAAAAAGAAAATAATAGAGATTACGTACTGAAAGGATCAATAGCAGTGGGTGAAGACAAGTCCTGATCAGCCGGATCGGACACGACGGAGACTGAAGAGGCGCAGGAGGTAGTGCGGGTCCGCTCCGGCCGCACGTGATGTGTCAGCTGATGGAGCAGAGTCTCTGAGGAGAAGACAGGCGCAGCGGGCGCGGTCTGACGCTGTCTGGCGCTTAAAGCAGCGCGGGCGTGCTCGTAGCATAAGCTGAAATATGGTTTAAAAAAAAACAATCTTGAAGAGTTCACGGACCAATCTGGGAATAAACAACTTTAATAACTGTTTTAAACACTTCATGTGTTAAAAATATTACCCGTGAATTAATATTTTTCATTATTACGTCTTTATTTTAAATAAAAAATTTGCCACGAAAACGCGGCTTTATGTTCATGTGACCGCGAGTGACGTCATCATTTAATAAATAAAACTAAGGTTAAAGGTTTCACGTGCAAAGTTAAGGTTACTAGAATTTCAGTTGAAACTCATGAATTTCTTCTGCACATAATATCACGGCATTCTTTAGCACGGAAGGTATAATATCCTAAGCCCATTATTTAATTAATTACATTACAAACTGTAAATAATATATTTATGTAATAAAAAACGATTGTAATCACTGGAGGAGTACAGAATTGTGTGAAATTTTGAGTAAAATTTTATTTATTTTACTCGGTAGTCGCCGATGTTTTTGGAGTTTACTATGATTATACTCAGGCATAATACCGTCACGTTGTCTTGCATCTATATAAAAAAAAACCTGTGCGAACAGTATCCAATCTCTAACGTATATACATATTTTAACTAACCCTGGTTCCCTTCCGTCGGAGTTGTCGCTAGGGAACGGCATCTGGCACCGCTCGCCGTTACCGTACGTGTGTGTACATTGCCGGAACGGTGCTGTGCCGTCACGCAGTATGTGCCGGTAGCAGTACTGCCGGCCGGAAAGAACCGGCAATGTACACTCGAAGCCTTTGTAAGCGCATGACCGTGAACGGGAAACGATCTCCTTTTGCAGCTGAAAATTGTATTTCTACTATTTAGGCCCTTCTTACATCACGTCACGTGTAAGAGACGCGGACGATACATTTGTCAGTTACCTGTAGTTACGTTTTCGCGACTCGATGTTCCTAAATTATACTGCGTTTTATAATCCCACAGAGTAAACTGACAATCAGTAATGTAGGACATTAATTTGATATATCTCATAAAGTTGACTAAGCGTAAGCTATTTAAACGACCCGAAATCGTCGTTTTTCCGAATTAATTTATATTCGCGCGGAATCGTAATTATAATTTTTTTTTTATTAATTGTTTTTTTGTTATACCGTCTATACTTTCATATGCATTTAGTAAAAAGCTGTTATTTTGACATCACAAACAGAAACAACAATTTTAATTATTTGTATAGATTTGACCGCGACCAACAAACCTGAATGAGAATACCTGAGCCCGAAGCTTATCTTCTTCCTGCTTCTTGACCGCATCAGGATCCGGCAGTCGGATAGACTTCACATTAGTTATTCGAATGTTTGAGGGCATCCTTCCGGCGCGGTTCTGCATTGTGGGATTGATGACTTTTTGCAACTTCTGTGACGTCATCGCGAGTTCTTGTGACGGTTTAACTGTAATTCATATTAAAAAATGCAATATGTATAAACTGCCTCATTAGCCTAGTGGTCCTCAGCGCGACTGCTATGATCCGAGGTCCTGTGTTCGATTCCCAGGTCTAAGCAAAGTGTTATTGGGTTTTTCTATAAAATTTCTCAGTAGCAGCTCGGAGTTTGGCTTTGTGCCCGATTAATGGCAATAGGCTCGCCCCCTATTTTACATGGGACCTAAAAAACATACCCTTGCGAACTGTGGGTGTACATTAGGACACCTCTACCTGACCCTTCAGGGATATATATAGGTGTCATGGTAAACATATACACGACATCAGTCATGCCATTTCAAAATGTTATCTAGCACATACTATTTGTGTTTTATCAAGTACTAGTTGTGCCCCACGTTTTCACCCGTATTAATTCTATCTGACAATGCACCCGTGTAGACTATCATAATTGTTCTTCTCGCAAGTACAAATTATTTTAATTTTTATTATCTCTTAAACTATGTGTCCACATAACATACTATAAAGAGCAAAATTTAACTTCATAAAATTGTCTTTATGATGAAGTAACCTTTGTTCGTAAGGATTAATATGCCATCTCTAAAAATAATGTTTACTAGCTGTGCCCGCGGTTTCGCTCACGTGGTCTACAGAATGCCCGCGTGAATCTTACACCCCGCTCCCGGCTATTTTAAAGACAAAAATGCTTATTCTTTATTGTGGGTGTTCCTTAGAAGATAGACGGATACTCTTGACTTTTTTGTAGGTCTTTTTAATGTCTACAACTGTTTAGTACATTAATTTGCTATAATATCTCATATGGCTTACTCAGCGTAATCCATTTAAGCGCCCGAATTGATTCACCATGACCAGTTTTTTTTATTTGTGTCGAGCCGTAATTCTTGTTCTAAAATAAAAGTAGCCTAAGTTACTTCCTATAAATTTAGCTGTCTACCAGTGAAAGTCCCGTCAAAATCCAACCGTTTCGGAGATTACCCGGAAAAAACAGACAAACAGAAAATTTAAAAATGGGTTTCTTGTTATAGGTATCGTATATACTTTCACAGGCATTTAGTAAAAAGCTGTTATTTTGATATTACAAACAGACACTTCAATTTAAAAAAGCCAAAAAGCCCTTTTTAATTAGGGCTCGACACAAATTAAAAAAACTGGTCATGGTGAATCAATTCGGGCGCTTTTCATGGGAGTGGTGTCAGAAGATAGTGGTGCCCCTCCCTGCCTCCTCACCTATTTAATATGTTACCCTTGAATCGTTAAAACTGTGCGGGTGCGTTTTTAGGTACACTTACAATAATTTCAAATGATGACAAAATTCAAATAGCTTTCGAAGGCAAGTGATTTAGTAGGCTACTAAAAATCTTGCGCCTCCTCGGTCTTTCGAGACGTCGCGGTTGTAAGCCGAAAAAAGAGCCACAAAACACCCAGATAAAACTCTCCAAAAATCTAAAAATATCTCGATATTTTTTCAAAGGGGAGACAATCGGTAAATTAATTGAATAATCGGGTCGTTTACGATTTATGCTATCTGTATAACGGAATCATCCATCGCGGAACCAAAAGAATTTAGAAAATACATACGTACAAATGAAAATAAAATCTTCACAAATTATGATTCTAATAACTTACGTTCAGAAATTCTTATATTGTGTGCGTACAGTTTAGCAACATTTTCGCTTTCAAATGAAAACATATTTGAGTCTCAAATGTAAAGAAAAAACTGTTTGGATCTACTAAAATTGATTATAGCAATTATAAGTAAGATGAGATTATCACTAATCTCTTACGTAGGTAGATTAGTGTTAGAAATACTTTTTCTTGGAGATATTTCTACAATATTCAGTAACCACGTATGAAGCGCGAAATTTCACTTTGTTTAGACAAAGTCAAAAGCGATCCTCATTAAAAATTCAATATGTGTCACGAATTCGTATAAGATTATTAACGATAAGATAACATTATAAAAAATCGTTCAATAATTACTGTCTCGTTAATAAGTACTTATGATATTAATAATATTTTTCAATGAAACAAATAGTAAAGTGTATTGTAAACAGTGGTGGGTCGGCCATTTGCACGGTGCGACACAATATTAGGTCCGTATTTTGAATGTAGTTTTAATTCATTAAAAAGTTCATGAATCATTACAAAAATATATACAAAACGAACACCAACACGTATACTTCTACATTAAACATAGTGGTAAAGTGAAACGTACCTGTGCTTGTTGCAGATCATCAATTTGTTCCGGAGACCTCACAACGTTATCTACTAAGTTTTATAATGGCGTCCGTTTGAAAATACCTATCAGCATTTATCTTGTGTGATGATTTTATAAAGTCATATACAATATTTCTAGATATTTACAATAACCCTTATTATTTTTAGCTTTTAATAGTGAGTGATAAGTCATTATTTATTTTAAAATGTTAACTTCTTAAGTTTTAAAACACTCAAATGTTAATGTGTTCTATATCCGGTGGCCGCTGTCATAGCGCTGTCCCTTTCCCACTCACGCATTTAGACGGTGCGCTGCTATCCGTCGTGCTTTCTCGCGCGCAGTCAGAACATCCGTTCAATGGCTGGTGGGCAAGAAAAATGGTATTTTTCAAAAGAACAACTAGTGAATTCACCAAGCAGAAAATACGGTTTAGATGCAGATAAAGAATTAGCTTATCGGCAACAGGCCGCAAATCTAATACAGGATATGGGCCAAAGGCTTCAAGTGTATCCTTTTCAGTGTGTATCGTTAATGTTTTTGTCGAGTCATGTGCTCGAAAAACGCAATTTATATCATAATAAAATGTTTTTATTAATTAAAACAATGTCAGTTCTTAATTATAAGTGTGTATTAAGTGTTAAAATGTGTTGTGGTTATATATAAATGGCACAAGGTGATGAAACACTGAGTATATTACGGCGTCATAAAGCCACTTTCGCTCGGAGGTCTGGGATTTCCCGAGAGTAAAACCCAGTTCTCTAATAGGTAAGGATAGTAATTTAAAGATTATATCACATGAAAATTCTTGTAAATGTTTATATTTAGGTTAGGGTCATGCTTGAAGCGTGGTTTTTTTCGAGGTCAGTGTTCGACAGCTGTGAGCGGGACGCTTGCGCGTGACGTAGAAACTTTTCGGAGAATCGGAGATCGACCTGTCTGCCCGCGCTAAATTTACACGTTTAACAACCTTTTCGCGTGATTACGTATTTCTTGGTAGTCAATAAGTGACCGTACTTAAATCATTTTCCTGTTACAGTCGCATAGTTCAGATAAAATATTAAATTCTCGGCTGTTTATACAAATTTATAAACTTATTAGGTACTTCTGCCTAGGTTTCATATTTTAATGTATTTAAATAAGGCAAATAAACACTTGTTAGTACTATACATTGAGTCATGCACAATTTTATATTATTTTATCAGTTGATAAACAATGTTGCTCGACTAAGTAAAGTTTGAAGTGATTAACATGCTTGGTCTAATAACCAAGTCATGTCAAAACAATAAGATAATTTTAAAGATACTTACAGCTAGCTATTGCTTCTTGTTTTGTAGTCCATCAAACACCATTATTGTATGGAAACTTGTAAAACCAGTATTTTTATTTTACTAGACATTATAGTAGCATGATGAAATATGGTGACCCAGTAACTTAACTTTGCCTCTATTTCAAATAGTCACTGGTGTATGTGACAGGAAATAAAGGACACAGTTGCAGAAGTCCACTAGTCCAAACTCTGAAGTTTCTAGGAAAATTATTTGAAGAATAAAATGTTGTTTAACGGCTAGCTTTTCCGTCATAGTTTGCAGTTGTTGACAATACAGATCTGCGGAAGCTGTAGTGTATGACACCAGCACTGGTCTACCAAACACTCAACAGTAGCTTATTCTGTATCAACTTTAGCTTGGGAAAGTATTTGGCTGGTTCTCCTGGGTTCAACCACTGTGATGAGCATTTCCGATTGTCATAAAGGATCCATTTTTCGTCACAAGTAATAATACGATTCAAAACTGTAAATTCATTACAAAAACAACAATAATTGATGTAGAGTAAAAAGTAATTATTATTTAAAAATGTTAGACTGGGAGGTGTTCCAAACTGGTAGAAGTGTTTTACACAAAGTATAACAAAACAACCAAATTAACAAGAATTTTTAATATGTATGTCTTAGATAATAAATGCTTATAAATTATTGTTTACACATATAGTCTGATAACTTTATCTGACGTTTTTTGCTATGCCAGTACTTGTTTTGTATTATTTTATGTATTCTATTCATATCTTTTTCTATCAAATTTTTCCTCAACACTAATCGCTTTCCGTTTACTGGCCATGTTAACAGTTCCAAAGTAGGTTTACGACTGATAATATGATAGGTACCCAGTATGCTTGGTCGAAGACCATCACTTCCGAGAAAACAATGCATCATACTGCATGTGTTCAAGGCAATTAAGGATAACAAAAGCTAGACTGACTTCAGATGTTTGGAGCTTCAAAGTCTTTTGCTACCTGATAACATAACATAAACAATAATACCAATAATAAATATTTACTGTCTAAAAATATAAACACATTTCTTCATAATAGAGAATGGCTTATCACTATAAAGAGTGTTTCAATATGCAAACCAACCAAGTTGGGCTCACTTCAATCATGATAATTATGTTCATTTGCTAAAAAGTTATGATTTTCATATGCACTACACGTGCAGTGATGTGTTTTCTTGCCACAGTGTTAATATAAAAAACAGCAGAAAAAGTCCCAGGTGTCAATCAGCAAGTTTGATAAAAACTTTGTTTTTAAATGATGATTCATTATTAGGTATAAACAATGGCTATATAGAAAGTATACATTTTACTACTGTTTTGTTGCTGGCATTGACAAACAGTTCTATGAAATAGTGACTCATAGTTTCAAGGTGTGGCCTGTTAACAGTTATAATTTCATTTGGTGAAAGCAAGTCTTTTATGTTCAGATTCCTTTTTTATTGGTTCTCCACAAGGCTATCTGCATTATTTGTTCCTTGGTGCTTTTTTAAAATAAAAATCACTTTTCAATTTATATGACAAAAGTCTCATACTTTGCAGGTAGCAGAGTTATTGTATTGTTGTTTTTTTTTTTAAATGAAAAGGTAGTAAATGGACTACCTGTCTAATAGAAAGTGATCATTGACACCCACACAACTGTAACAAATCAGATGTATCCCTCAGATCTTACTTTTCCACTTTTTGCTTTTATACAACTCATATTGTTTTTTTAATTTTAATTTTTTTCTGTAGGATTATGATAGCTTATTCTTTTTTATCATTTGTATTTGTAAAAAGAGCATATTATTAATATTAAAATTAAATATTTGGAAAAAAGTATGTATAGGTACTACTAGGTTACCTTTTCTAAAAGTGAAAGAGGTTTTATGATGCCATTGTTTGAAATAATTTCAGTGTTTATTAATGTTAAATACCTATCTAAATTTGTGTTCAGTGATTCATCAATATATGATAAGTTATTTACTTATTTATTATATTATGTACTGGGTGATTCATTATGAGATGTTTCCTCCCATCTTCAATGAATTTAGTCTGTATTTGCTTAATAATGTTTATTAGAGCAAGTGGGATGATAAGAATATAAAACTCGCTTCATACTTTATAGCTGATCTAAATACAATGAATCCAAAATCACGCATGATGCCTACTTTCTAACAAATAATACTTAGAATGACATAATAATATATTATCTTGCTTTTAGATAAATCTTTAACAATTATATTAATTTTTGTTAAATGTAATTTATTAAAATAACTGTTGTAATATTTGTACCTAAAGTGTTCTGCGTAAACTAATGCGCCTATGTTCACAGCGGGTCATAACGTAATTGAACATTTTTGGCTACACTACTGCATTAAATTCATTTAGGTGAATGTATGGAACCAATATGAATTTTTATTTGTTTATTTTCATTAACAATCACTTTTTAGGTGTAATTTATGGCCTTCAATGAATTCAACGCTTGATGGGCTAAATAGTAATAATAATAGAATATATTTCGACTTAAAGTGAATCCCTATGCAATATTATATCCTTAATTCAGTATAAACAGCTCTCAACTATGTATCAACACGGCGATTGTGTATATGCACCGGTTTTACGCCTTCCACTCATTCACACAGTTCCACAGGAATGCTATAGCCGCTGCGGCTCTCTTTCTCGCTGCCAAGGTATGTAGTCTCACCACTATCATTAAATTTAATCTAGTAATAATCAACGCTTTCACTCTATCAATTGTATTTCAGTTTATGTTTTAATAAATAATAATTAGCAACTTTGTGAAATATTAACTTTTCATTTAAAAATCAAAATTTTATTGAATTTAAATTATAGTTTCAACATAAATAAAATCCTTACTGTTATAAAATTAAATTAATATTTTGGTGTTAATTAGAGACAGTCACTAAATAATGAACATATTTAGGTAATGTAGTGGTAGACTTAAAACAAAACATTATATCACATATATAAATTATATTTTTCACTCGAAATTGTTTTTCGCATTTGGAGTTGTTGCACCTCTTGCTACGAGTATCTGGAGCCTAGAGCGATCGCACCTCTCGCTCTACCCTAGAGCAGCAGCTGCTGGATAGCACTGAGAAGTGAGAAATCTATTTGGAAATTTGTTTGAACTGGTGCAATATCCCCACCCTACAGAAGATCAGAGCTACATAACTTTGTGTTGTATCCCTGCAGTTCACCCTAATCATAGGTTTCTCGGAGAAGTGGGGTTAAATGTAGGCAACGCGTTAGTAATTAATACCTCTGGTGTTCATAGGCTACGCCGCTACGGTAACTGCTTACCATCAGGCGGGCCGTACGCTCGTTGACACTTTAATTTTATTTAAAAAAAAAGATAATGTTTTTTCTTGTTAGCATGCTTCTTTCAATGACATTATTTTTACAGGTAGAAGAGCAGCCGAGAAAATTAGAATATGTGATAAAAGTGGCCCACGTATGCCTCCACAGAGGTGAAGGGGTCAACGCCCTCACGGCAGAACAATATCAAGAACAGGTGTGTTGAATATGTCGTTATCATTAATTATATACGGCTAGACATAATATAGACTGCATCATTTAACCTAAGGACGTCATTGATGTTTATAATATGATAGGAATTAATTATATACTAGATTGCATTAAAATGAGTATTATATTCGAACTTGCAAATTTTTTTAATATTGATAATCTATTGTGTTCCGTCATCCATTGGTATGGTGAAGGTTAGTAGTCAGTAGGGAATTTTCTGAGGAAGTTTTTGGATATGGTACCCTCATCACCGTTCCAAACTCGCACCTTCCGTCCTTGGCTGGCTGCTCAAACTAGGGTTGCCAACTTTATATATAAATCAATACAGTATTTCAGAGGTAATTGTAGTAGGTTTCAAGTTAATATTTTTTTAAAGGAATATTTTTTACTGCTTGATATATCGATAATGATGACAATGACAATTATATAAAGTTACAATGATATACCAAATATCGTTTAGAAAGATATAACGTCTACGGCCTGCATTCCGTTTCACGTTTAAGCATTTTGGAATAAATAATGTTGCCTAATATTTTTACCCAATACAAAATATAATAGGTTATAGTATATTATAATTAGTAGGGTTGGCAACCCTAGCTTATCCCCAGACCTAAAACCTAACCGAGTCGCAACAACAGTAAGGACTTATTCACACATCGATGAATCGCTATTTTCCGGGTCATGTTATTTGACGATTCGTTTTTATTTGTTTAGTTGCACATAGCCTCTTATGACACTATTTACACAAATAAGAATACTTCAATGACGGATATTGGAGTCACAATCCCCACTGGCGTAGAGTCGAAGCGTAGTCTTAAAATTTACTTACAATAATGAGTATAAAGACAATATAACTGTCAGCTTTTTGTTTTGGCACTGGTAAAGCACTTGCTAGCGTCAATGTCAATGAGCGTCCTCGTGGCGCAGTGGTAGTAAACGCTAGTATTGAGCCGAGAGTTTGCGGGTTCGATCCCCGCCCATGACTGACTTTGTGTGATGAGCATAAATGTCAGTTGCGTGTGTCTGGGTGTTAAATATATATATCAGCTATTTAGTTACCATACTACAAGCTTTGCTTAGTTTGGAATTAAATGGCCATGTGTGAAATAGTATAAAAAAAAGAAAACAAAGAAATGTTTTCAAGCCTTCGTAGTAGTAGGTATTTTATTAAAAGTGGCGTCCAACAAGATGGTGGCTCCCTTGTTAGAATCGCCTGGGGAGTTTTTGCGAGATCTCGAAATGCATGCTTTCAGTCCATATTTACAATCCACTTCACTTATGCACAATAACTAAGCTATATCGCGCAAAACACCACCACTATTACACAATATAGGGTCAAATTGAATTAGAAATAAAAACCACAAGTCAGTCACAAGACAGTTTGCTGTTGCTTTGGCTTTAAAAAAAATGCAACGAGTTTTTTCCGTATTCAAACCTTACACATGTTTAATTGATTTCAAAATTATTGTTTTCGTGTTCCAGATAAGCTAAATATTTGTTCTCTTTGTTCCAGGCGCAGGACTTAGTATTCAACGAGAACGTACTCCTACAGACGTTAGGGTTCGATGTAGCGATCGACCACCCTCACACACACGTTGTACGCACGTGTCACCTTGTCAAAGGTGAGACAAGCGTCCAAATGTTGTGTCGCGCGTATCTAACGGGAAATGCGGGGATGCGTGTACATGTTGCGTGAACAATACGGACGCTTGTTGCGTACGTGTGCGCGCGCGGCGAGTTCTATTTTTAAAAATGCGGTGGTTGGTTCGGAACAGTCGGTTGTATTTTTTTTAAATGCCCTTTGACTTCCTTAATAGATGACAGTGTTGCCATTTTACTATTATTTTATGAAAACTCTGGGAATAAATCTTGGAGTAATTTTTATTGTTACCTATCAATAACCATTTTCTATGTTTAATACTTTTTGTTTACTTTGACTCTTTTAGTAAATTTAGTTCATATATTATTCTCATATTTTCCTAAATATACTTTATCAGTTTATTAAAATAGTATATTTAATATATACCTAAAAAGTAGATATACTAAGTAAGTATACGAAATGAAGAAATGTTATGAATGAAATAGAAATGAATTAAATAAAAATGAAATATGGAAGCCACACGTCAATGTTATTTAATAATCTCCTTTAGTTGATATTACGACTTATTTCGAATACCGCACAGAACTCGTCCGCGAGCTGATAAAAACGGCGAAAATATCAACAGGCAATGTATTACCAACATTATCCGAAAATATCGTTAAGGTATGTGAAAATAATCTGCAGAAAACATGTATTGTGTGTCACCCTATTCACACTCATTTTGCTGCAATTTTCCCCGTTTACCGATTTGGTATTTGTTTAGGGAAATAAAATAGAAAAATAATAAATCACTTATCAACAAAAAAATTTGATCACCTAGTAACATGGATCTACTGAGAGATTATGGGATATATATATAAAGCATAAATTCCTGTCAATAAATTGCATCACTTAAGCGATTTGAGGCAAATAAGCACATTTATAAAACAATTAAAATGCCACAATAGGGTGTCTCAATTAAAAGAAATCTGGCTCAGTGGTAGTATGTTCGGAGACTGCGACAATCTATGTAGGTTCGAATCCTGCAATGAGCTTGCGTTTACAGTTTGAAAAACATCGTGATGAAACCATAACGCGGTTTAGGGCATATTCTAAAAAATAAATTCGTTAGTCACCATCTTCAAGATGAGAATCTGTCGCCGAGCACGTATAAGTGTGTTCTGGCAGCTCTACATGAGATCCAGTTTCCTAAACTTAACGTGTATCTTGGGCCTTGTCACCACTCAACATGACATTTTTTACTACAGTATATACTAAATATGTTAAAGTGATTATTGAGTGAGGAGAAATTGATCGGTTTCATTATTTGTTCGTCACACTAATACATAGGATATATTAAGATCATGACAAGATATTTATTTTGTAATTATGTATGTGTTTTTAATGTTGATTCTCACTGAGCCAAGATGCCGTCGTATAGTAAACACGAAGACTGGCCTCATATTGATAACAATAACTGTTATATATGTTGCCTTCAGTAGCTGATCCTCAAACAGCCTCAAAACGACGTTAAGTATGTCAGGCTCCTTCTGATACTAGACACTAGAATATCTTCCAAAATGCTTTAATAACTAATATAGTACTTGTTTTTCATGTTATTTAACTTCATTTTTCTACTTTAATGAACTTTTTTGAGGTCTTTGTTATGAAAGTCTTGTGAACTTTTCTTATATTGTTGAAAAAGAGAAGTATTTTAATAGTTGAATTCATTCCATGAAATAGGAGAGTTCATTTCATGAAATAGGCGAGTTCACTTCATGAAATAGGCAAGTTCATTTCAGGGAATAAGCTAGTTCATTTCATGTAATAGACAAATTAATTTCATGAGGGCCCATGGAATATTGGATGGTGAAAATTATTTACTGAAAAAGAAAAAAACTGATCTAAATTCTAAGGCAGCATAGTTTAATTAACAAATTACAAAATACTAACAACTGCCCACGACTTCGCTCTCGTTAATTGCTATATGAAATTTAATAATAAATAAATACTCTATATCACTTGGGCATAATCTAGCTTACTATTCATGTAAGAATTTTCAGAATCGGAAAGATTTGTTTTTTTTTTTAATATACATTAAATAAATTATTGCTAATGAAACTACTTTGAAAATTAAGAATTATATAAAAATTATGTTATTGTAAGCGTAAAATCAAAATCAAAAAATCAAATACCATCATACCTATATGAATGTTTTTATTTAATTAAAATATACTAAAAACCACTGCATAATGAGATGGAGAAAAACAAATATTGAGAGAATGTTGCTCTATTCTGTTGGTCTACTTCAGTAGAGACTTGGTGTGATATTAAATAAACAGTACATTTGTTAATTTTTAAATCAGTCGGAAACTTTGGACAAGATGTCATCACTGTATTTTTAATATTAGAAAAAAAATATTATGTTATGAAAATATGTGGTAGTGAAATTTTGTTTCATAAGCAAATTAAAAGAAATTAATTCTGAGTACATATTAATAGATAGTTGTTCCAGAGTGTTACCTTATTATAACGATAAATTATGATTACTTCTGTAATCCTAAATTTAATAAGAGTTTCACCCGTCTCCTTCCTTTCGCAGCACCAAAAGATCTCGCGCAAACTTCCTATTTTATGGCGTCGAACAGTCTACACCTGACGACAATGTGCTTGCAGTACAGACCCACCGTTGTCGCGTGTTTTTGTATACATTTAGCATCGAAATGGAGTAATTGGGCGGTGAGTTTATTTCAATTAATACTGTTACGACGTGAGCCATCAAGGCCATTCTAGTGAGTTCGACCTTTATTTTTTTCGAGTATATAAACGAGCCGTGTTCTTTCGGGTCAGGACAGTCCAAGCCTAGTGAAATTGAAAAGCCTTCTGAGACATCAGGGCCCTTACGGCTAACAGTGTAGCCAGATCGAAAAAAGCCAGGACAGTTCTGTTTTAACAACAAAGAAAACCAGCTATAAAAATAAGAAATCCGCAAGAGGGACCATAGATTATTGTAAACAGAACATACTCTAAGTACGACCACTGTGTAGTGAGTTGTTTGACTTTCCTTTCACTGTGTACGAAAATTATTTACGTAAAATCAAACGGCATTTTCATTACCCACGGGTATAACAATACTTTATTTTTCTTGTTTATAAATACATAACAATTTCAAGAACAAGTCATTTTTTTGAGGCGATAATAGTTCAGTGTTAAATTGGATACCGCGTCTATAGACGTAGGCTAGAATCCTAGAATTGAGTGGAGTTGAAGGTGAAACTAGAACATGGTGGCAGTTTCTAGAATACACCTAGCCTAGCTACCACCCTTAAATTGAAAATCTGTTGCTATTGTTTTACCATTTTTAACCACATCTTCACTTGACAGCAAGTAAGACTGGTTGCCTTGTAAACTGTTAGGAAAGAATTTTGAAGCAATGATTGCTCAGTTGGCAGCGTGTACGGAGCTCGCGTCGATCGACGTGAGCTCGAATCCTTGCAATGAGCCTAAACTTTTGGTGAAGGAAAACATCCCGATGAAACCATAGCATGGTGTTAGGGCTTTTTCTAATGCGCGCCTGGCTAGCTACCACCCTCAAGTTGAAAATCTGTCACCAAACACCCATAGATGTGTTCAGGCAACTGCACTTGACTATTCCAACCATTCTTCCACTAGGCTGAGCGTGCTACCATCTTAAGCAACATCGTCACTTAAGATAAGGTGAGTTTGTGGCCACAATGCAAAATCTATAATGATTTAAAAAACATTAGTTTCCTTAAAATTGAACAATGTTTGTTGAATAATACATATTTCAATGAATAAATAAAAACTCAATTCAGTATTTTAAAGCACAACACTAGAAAAATTAATATAATTGCTTCATTAGCCTATTGGTCCTAAGCGCAACTACTATGGTAGAGGTCCTGGATTCGATTCCCAGGTCGAGCAAAGTGTTATTGTGTTTTTCTATGAAATTCTCAGTAGCAGATGGGAGTTTTGCTTTGTTCCTGATTAATGGCAATAGGCTCGCCCCCCTATTACATGGATCCTAAACATACTTTTTGAACTGTGGGTGTACATTAGTATACCTCTCCGTAAACCTTGGGAATACAGGTGTGATGAGGTAGAAAACTCATTGTGGCAACATTAGTGCATTTTCAATTTACTCCATGGGATTAGGAAAACTGAGTATAGTAATTTAATAAAAACATTTCAGATACCTCAGTCGAACGAGGGCCGACACTGGTTCTCATATGTGGACCGTTCGGTCACGTTGGACTTGTTGGAGAGACTGACCGCTGATTTCCTGCTCATCTTTGAAAAATGCCCCTCAAGGCTTAAGAGAAAGATGATGAACGTTAAGGCTGCAGGTATGTCGTGTTGTTGGTGGCAATTGGACTTGCATTTTTATATCCCCAGACTCGCAACACTCAAAAGCTCTTCGTAGACCAAACTCCGAAGTGAGCTATGTGTTTGTTGTGTGACAAATAATATTTTTTTTTACATTTTCTTGTGGTATATTAGAATATATTGGTTTTCTCCGCAACCTGTTCTTCCAAGTTGAGTAAATTTTCCATTATCTCCTGAACTATGCTTCCAAATAACATGTTATAAAGGGAAAAGTTAATGAAATTGTTCTAATAATAATGCACATAAACAAAAACACATACAATATAACCACATAGTACAATTTTGAAGAATAATTTTGACATTAATATGAATAGTAATAAGTTATGTAATAAATACTTGACATAATGATTATAGAGATAAATGACCAATATAAATAAATGTATGACAATGATCCAAACAAATTTTATGTATAAATAAATAATTAATTAGTAAGTTAGATAAATAAAAATGTATAAAATGTTTGTTTGATAAACAAATGTAATATTTTGCATATTCATGGTCCATGTATTCTTCGGATACTTTATCATATGATAACAAAATATGAACATACATGATGCAAATGGTTAAATAAATAAATAAATGTACTAATTGTGTGTTGCACTGTGGTAAAAATTTCATCGTTTTTTTTTTACAAAGAATGTTTAGGAAACGCAAAACATTTTAGGCAAAATTTAAATCGCGTATTGAAATAATACAAAATATTGTTGGTAAATATGAAAAGCTATTCTTCGGAACCTGACAAATTGTTTCGTAAAATTACAACACTTTTTTGTAGATTTATTCACATGTCTCGGAAAATTAATCATATAGTATTATAATTTTGGATTGGCATACATTTTTTTGTAATTTTACAACAGTGTATAGAATCGAGACACTTTTTGCCCAAACAATATTAATCAAGTGATGAGCTTGTGTGTTCGAATCTTGACGGGAATTATAAATAAAACATTTAACAAACGTGTGTTTTCAGATGGTAGTTCACCAGCGTCGGGAGCGCACCCTTCAGGGTCAAACGCGGTGGCCAGCTCGCCGTTCGACAAGAAGCACCCGCCCAGCATGTCGGACGAGATAGACAAATCCTTTGATAAAGGTACCCTTGATTCATACAGCTAAAGTGTTCTAGGTTGGCTACAATTTCACCTGAAGTTAAGTGACGACATGGCCCAGTATGTGTGGCAAGATGTGGAATAAGTGCAGCTCTGCAAGAACACACTTATAGGTGCTTAGTGATATATTTTCACCTTGAGGGTAGTTGCTGGCTTGCTGGGCATTAGAAAATGTCCTATCACCAAGTTATTGTTTTCATCATGATGTTTTCCTTTGCCAAAAGTTCAGGTACATTGTAGGGATTCGAATTCACGGCAAGTAGAAATAATAATACATCATTTTCTTTATAGAATATGAACGTGAGAGACGGCGGCAGCCCGTTGTGGGCGGATATGTACCTGCGACGACACCGGCACCGCCGAATCCACTCCAGCCGCAAAAAATTGATTATAACCTGTACAAAGAGAAGAGAGAGAGAGAAGAGCGAGAAAGACGGGAGGAGCGGGCTAGACGAGAACAAATGCAACAGCAGAGGCCGGGCGTCCCTCAGCAAAGACCCAGCCAACCACCATCCCACCACCAGCGACCTGGTCAACACCACCACAAACCGCATCATCCCTGGCCTCCGCACAAACCTCACCATCAGAAACCTCCCCACGAGCATCGGCACCACCGTCCTGTACCTGGCCCTTCCACTTCCACATCAACGCCCGCCCCAGCCGTTCCGCAGCATACAGAACTTCCTCAGCAGAGGACGCGTCCTCCTTCCTTGTTTTCACCTGAAAACGTGACCACACCCACGGCGGCGGCGGCTGCGGCACCGCGAAGGCCTCAGCTTCCGGTCCAGCAGCCGCAACCGCAACCACAGCATCCTCCTAGACCCAAACCAGAGGTGCGACCAAATCCTCCACAAGTCCCAACAACCCAGGAACAGAGGCCGCCTAGTCCCAGAAAGAGACCTGACCCGACAGCCGCTATTAGAGAAATGCAACCCCCCGCCATATTATCCCCCTTCTCCTCACCCCCAGGCGTGGAACAACCTAAACCGAGAGCCAGGTTACAGTCGAATTCCGAACCAGAACTAGTACCGGTTGTCAAGAAGTTGGACGAAACGCCCGGTTACGAAAACGTGATCAAAGACTCCCAACGTGGGGTCAAAACGAAAGTACCTGAACGGAAACAGGAACAGCCGAGCAGATCCCTGAACGGCATCGAAACTGATCCAACCCTAGTATCAAATCTGTTAAAAGAAAGCTTAGCTAAACCCGCTCCAATAACCATGCCGACGGAGAAGAAGCCTCCAGTGGAAGTTAAGAAAGAGGTCGTCGAACCGCCCGCTCCTACCGTCCCGCCGGTCGCACCGCAACCGGAACCACAACCGATCGACGCTCAGCCTGATCACAAACACAAAAAGGACAAGAAAAAGAAAGAGAAACATAAACACAAAGACCGCGACAAATCCAAAGAGGAGCGAAAGAAACACAAAAAGGACAAGGAGAAGACTAAAGAAAGTCCGCAGCCGGAGCAGGACGGCTCGTTGCGGATCACGATACCCCGCGACAAACTATCGACGAGTCCCGGATTGAAAATCAAAATTCCGAAGGAGCGGCTGGCGGCGCCGCCCCCTCCGCCGCAAACCTTCAAGATCAAGATATCGAAGGAGGTGCTAGAGACGACGAGGAAGCGAGGCGCTGGCAGCGACAGCGGCCCGGCTCACAAGCTGCCGAGGACACAACGGAGCCCCGCATCCAAAGGTAGGCTGGCCAGTACCGCATCCTTACAGGCTCCCCCCGCCCTATTACATGGTGCAACCGCCGCCCATGTTCGCCGCTTACCCCGTGCTCGACTCTTACTATTACGGCATGGACGGGTACATGTACGCGCCCCCGCCCCGGCCGCGACCACCGCCGCCCCCGCAGCACCGACAGCCCCCTCAACCGCCTCTGCCATCAGTGCCCCCGCCCCCTGTGCCGCCGCCCCCGCCTGAGTAACCTGATCGCATATCAAGTCACAAAATATTTCAAGGACATGTTATCTCTTATAAGAGCATATATTTATTATTATTACTATTGTTTTTTTAATTCTTCTAGCTATATTTTATATTTGAAAAATTCTGCCATCCTTTTAAAGGTTGTTGTCTGATTGTTTTTGTTTTTTCAATTTGTGTCTCAAGGCATTGGTACATTGTGATACACAAAATATTATTACTTTTACATAAGATGTTTTCTGTTCAGTATTTAATGACGTAGAAAAAGATTCTGATTTTTATAAAATTGCTCAAAAAAGTGCTAGTGCCAAAAGTGTTTTAATTTATTACACTTTTTCAATTATGAAAATTTCGTGTTAATAAATTAGTTCAAAACGTACATAAAGAAAGTATTTAAAAAAGCAGATAGAGGCCGGTATAGTTTATTACATTTTATTTTTTGATATTTTTTATTAGTGAAACTACTTCGCTTACATATGGTATTAAATTATGTTCAAAAACACGGTTTTCATTTAAGATATTTTTAAATGGTTAAATTAAATCGAAAAAGTAAAAATTTGTTAACTTATAACAACTAGATATAGAAAAGGCTGTATTTTAAATGGCACTGGTGCTTCATAGAACTTCCAGTAACAATAATTTATTTGTACAATATATATCAATTTATTTCACTTACTTTATTTGTTAGTATTATTCGAAGATAATTCTTAAAATAATTTGAATTCTTTAAAAATATAAAATTTGATACAAGGATTTACTATATACAAAAATATTAAAAAATTTGATATAAAAAAGGTTTTAATTCTTTATGTGGACTGAACATTCGGTTCTATTTTTCGATGGACACAATTTTTGACATTACTATTTTTATATAGTATATATATAAATTTAATATAAATGCTATTCATAGATATTGTATTATTGAAACGTACAAATTTTTAAAAGTCCATTACATCACTAAATTTTAGTCGATATTGCAAGATTAACTACATAACAAAACTATGATACTTCTTAATCATATTATTAATAATGTTATTATATTTTATAGAAACATTTTTTAAAGTCATTCAGTAAATTACAATTTTTTATATTTGATTCTACATTATTATACCACTTGAATTACTTAAGTATAATGGTTAATAATGTGATAGAAAAAATTACCAATTGAGCCACTTTTTCATTCCCTTTACTGCCACTGGTTGGTTTTTGCCCAGATTTCTTCTTGCTTGCCCTTTGTGGTATTTACATTGTTTGCTTCCATTGCAATTTTTGTTTTTATTCCTTTATCTGACATCTGGTGTTCTAGCTTTGTAGACGATTTTAATTTTGTACACAGTTCATTTTTTGAAAATCTTTTAGATCAATGGTCCCCAAACTTTTTGTCTCATAGATCCGTTAACAATTTTTACTGTTTTAGGTAGACCTATCTTTTGAATATTGTTTTTTTACAGATTCATCAAATTTAAATGTTTATGACAGGTGAAATTGTTTTTTACTTTAGTAGGTTTTTTTAAGTAGAAAAACTAAAAAAAACATATTATTTTGTATCTATTTATTAAAATAACACGGAAACCTAATCAAGTGAAATTATTATAAACGAATAAATAAATTTAATGTTTCGAGCACAAAGCGGATAGCTTGCCAAATAAAATGTAATATATGATTAGGTATTGTAAATAAAATAATTTTCTACAATAGAATTTATAATAATTCAACATTTGCATTTGAATTAAATTGCAACAAAAGTACTTATAAAAAAAGTATTTGCCATGACTTCATGAAATTCGCTGAATCTAGCTCCATATCTTCATCAAATGTCATAAAACATTTTACATTTTAGAAGTATTTACTAGTAAGTTTATTGTAAAAAAGTACTATGTAAGTACATAGGAACCATCATATTTTATTATTATATTTACAGAAACTCAACATTTTCGTCACGACTTGTTTAAATAGAATTCACTATTGTCTACCCCTGTTTGCAACTTGCGGACCCCCAAATTTTGTTGCTGACTTGTACCCCTTGAAATACAAAATCGACCCTGTTCATATAGCCACATTGGGGACCTATGTTCTAGATGCTTACGTTTAGTCATTGTTATGTTATATTCTGCATGGCATAGAAATATCGTCCGTTCTTTTTTAAATTTTGTATGCTTTTAAATTACCTGAGTTTGATTACAAGAAATAGTTTTTTTTACCTTTCGAGGTGCCAAATTCTCGTTGTTATAAGGGCCAAATTTTGTTTTAAAAAAAGTTTAAAAAAAGGGGTTTTTTTTTAATGTCGACCTTTCCTTCTTACATCATGCAGAAATAGAAAATATTTCTCCTTTTTTTGGTATCTACATTAAGCATAATTCCTGGAGTTATAGAAAGCAATTCGATAACATTCAATAGTCTATTAATTAATTTAGTTAGTTAGTTCCGTTAAACTTTTTTTTCTTGTTACTAATAAGTAATAAATTGTAATTTACTGAATAACCATTTATTGTTCCAAACGAATACATAAATTTAAGGTAGATAAAAGAGAGATATCCGCCATTATATCAATAAACGAAAACGGTAGTACTAAATATATAAATTTCGTTTATAATATATTATATTTGTTTTGTATGTGATATTTAGTATTAGCTTATTGCTATATTTTTATATGGATAATTCAAAATTGCCAAAATTCCTAACAATCCGCGAATTTCGAGGAAAAATCCTAACGCTTATAAGAAATATAAAATAGATTATACTGATAAAATACTGACAAAAGCGTTTCATGTAAGACTTACAAAGGCCGCAGCTCTGCTCTCGTGGCTTCAAAATTAAATAAAGTAGGCCCATATTTCTGTCTGAAAAGTCCCTCAACCGCCAAAGAAATTTCCGTCAAAATCAATTCAGCCATACAAACAAGCAGAATAGAATTTTTTTTTTACGTATTTTGGAATTTTAATGGAATGAGGTATATTTTGGGTTGTCTCGTGTATATACTACGCCTTGACCAATAAATATATATATTAAAAAAACTATATTTATTGTAAGGTTTCAAGTTTAAATGGCATATTATATTTGTGTACATATTGAAAGTTGTATTTTGCTATAATACCTTTATGTAGTTTTATAATAAACATGGATAGATTATTGCGTAGATGAAAAACTCTAAGTTATACAGCGTGTTTATGTATGGACGACATTAAATCGAAATACGCGTACAGAGACATCAAATCATATTTGCGCGCGGCCCTATGTGTGCTTGAGCTAGTAACATGCAGTTCTTATTTGTATGACAGTGACGCGCCAGTCGTCTTCCGACCGACACGTGTTTTTATCAATGCGTCGGTACCACTGACCAAAATACTAAAACGCTAAATTGTAATTTAAAAAAAATGCAATGGGTAACAAAAAAAAAACTTAGGACTATGGTAAAAAATTCTTCGTCTCCCACCATTTCATCTTAAACCCTACAGAAAATATTTGGGTATTTAAAAAATATAAATTGCTTTACTTAAATAACATTGAACAGAACGTGACTGATATAATGAAGTTAATAGAAAGATAATTTATTTGGATTTTCGAGTGGTAGCTATACGGAATAATATGTTCCATGAACATGCATTTACCTAATTGGGCTGCTGATTTATTTTAAATTGGACAAATAAGATGTAAAATATTTCGACATAATATAAGTAAAATAACTATTAGAATTCTCTTGCGTACTTGACTGTACCTCTTGACACCCACACGTAGTCACTGTATTTTAAACACGCTTTCCGCACACACAGGGCCGCGTGCACGAATGTGTTGAACTGTCTTTAATGCTGCTTATTACAAAACTTGTTAGATTGAATATTTTATTACAAGTCGAAAGGTTTTTTTTTAATAGTAGGAAGGCACTGGTTGGTATTAAACGTACAATTCAAAAACCTTAATAAAGACAGACTGGTCCCGAAACGCGACAAATAAGAGAGTCACTGACGGGTTTTCGTCATGTGACTGGTGATGGCGACATCACAGTCAAGTAAAGATCCCTACCACTCTGCTCGATTACTGGATATGTACTGGCTGATCCCGGAACGCGATGTGTCTAAGCGTGCCAATGTACCGGGTATTACACCTGGTGTATGGTGGTCACGATCCAGTCTGACACAATTGTGTCCTACCACCCACTGTAGAAAGTAGAAGAAGAAAGTTTTTTTTTATAATTTTCAAACAAAGTAAATCCTATTTGGGACGCGTGAAATTTAGTAATGTCTTTTCCTTTTCACTTACATTAAAATATCGTATAATTTGCGTCTCCGTCACATTTTTTCTTTCTTGCCGATTTTTATGTACATGTTCTAAAATGATTTTATAGAGATGTAACGATTTTTTGATAAATATTTACGCTAAATACATTTAAAATTGTGACAAAACACTGCTTTGAAATTATTGTCCTACAGTCACAAGCACGCTGTATATATAAAAAAGTTAGCGCGCCGCACTAGCGATACAAATTTATGTTTGTTAAACAAAATTCAGTTGTATTAGTTAGTTATTTCCTTGGTTTTTCTTTTCAAGCAATAATCGAAATCCGGTCAGTTTTCGTTTATCCTAAAAGCCATTAGAATGACCAGGTGCGTGTCTAAGGATTGTTCATAGGGGTTCATAGAGGACTCTTCCTCAAAGTAACTATATTTTTGATTATTGTTGAGAATTTTTTTCATTTTTTTTTTATATATTCTATGTTGAATCTTCTAGAAGTTGTGTGACCCCCTTCTAATCTGGTAAACTAGATCCGAGCCTGATAAATGGCCCTAGCTTACTTTATTTCAACACTTACTATTTTTTGTATTACAAAAAATCTTATATGCGAATTAAATTTCACAGTTAAATTCTGTTAACCGCTCTGACTTGAGCGTATTCGGTATTAAATATAACTGCTTGCAAATATTTATGTGGGGGGGGGGATATAAATATTTAAACCATGTACTATTTTTAGTACATAGGTGTTTAAGAAAGGTTACAAACTCAGACTTTTCACATATCCGCTATTATGTCGGACATAATAATATCTGAGGAGTATAAAGGCAGAAATATGCTTTTAAAACGACGTGAAGCGTGTTGAGTCAAACTAAATTGTACTAATTTGTATGTTCAGATACACATTATAAATACCCGAGACGACATCGCGTTTATAGCATAGTTCTGTCCTTTTCACTTCGCATCATGTCAATGTTAAAAGTATGTTTCCGGCTTAAAAGCAAAAACACCACTGTCCACTTCAAAATAAAATATGGTATACTTATGTTATAATTACTAACAGAAATAGATACATATTAAATGCAATACTAGGTTTAATATTTTGTAAATTATTTTTAATGACAGTATTTTTCTTTTTACTGCCATTGATAACCGGTTTATTAATAGTGTCGTCGAAATTAATCATTCTTGTTTCGCCTTCTCCTTATCATGGACGGTGACTTTTTTGCTTTTACCCCCATTTCCTACAGTTCCTCTTGTCTAACTAAATATACTGAGGATGGAACTACTTTGACATGATCAATATCATTTTTAATTTATTTGAATAAAATATAATAAGAACGAAGAAAGTTCCACATTTTAACGTGTTTCGAGATGACAATGATAAAGAACCAAGTGTGGCTATCTTCACCACAATAAAAATAGAGGCTTAAGAAGCAACTTCATGGTGTAGACTTTTTGTTATTGTTACAATGTAAATCTCATAATTTTTTCATAAATTTTACACCATGAAGTATAAACCATATATATCATATATTTTATAAAGTATAAAATAAACTTCAAAAATCAAGTGAAGATAATTTATTGAAACTTGTTACAAATATTATGACATTCCATTTTAAAAACATGTTTGTCACGATAAAGACTGCAAAGAATTGTCAAACATATATCACTAGATGTTATATAATATCTGAAATAATTACCATTATAAGCTTTAATTTTGTTTATAATTACAAATAGTTTTTCTAAACAATTGCTTTACAATTATGTGTATAAAATATACTTGCTCAATATTATTAAAAAAAAATGTTCTAAAGAGGTTATAAAAATACGAACAGGGTTTTCCATTATGTTCCTTAAATTGTGAACTTGTTCCAGAGCTTCCGAAACATTCAGAAGTTTTTTTTACGTGCACACGTTTTCATAGTTTTTTTTTTCTTATCGGTAACAGAAAAAAAGTTAATTTGCTAGTTTCGTCCAATCGATAAGAGTGTAGATTGATCTCTAAAAAGTCCTCTATCTTCGCATTAAATCGGTCCAGTTATTTCTAAGATTAGTCTGGACAAAGTAAATTACTTACGTATGTATTTGTATTTATAACTAGCAATCACCCGCGTCTTCGTTCGCAATAATATATATATATATATATAAATATAATACACAGCAAGAAAACACATCACTGAACGCGTAGTGCTTATAAAAATCATAATTTCTTAAAACTTTTTTTTATAAATAAGTTCGATGTACTTATCTGTGGAGTAATTAAAAAAAACTGTTAAGTACATTCTACGTTATGGGTTAATAAGAAAACTTGTTAACGTTAACGCTGTTAGAGTGGTCGCTTGTTGGTTAAACACGTTAAAAAACAACCACCATACCACTTGTATTTCTCAAATAGTATTTCTGATGCCGAAAAGAAAACTATGGAATAGTGTGGACATTGCTGTTGTACATGATGTAAATATACAATTTAGTAATGTGAAACACATTTTAATTTACCAGTGGTGCCATTATCGTGTTACCATTTCGCTATAGTTGAAAATATTAAAGATAAAGTATTTCTATTTTTTTTTTACATAATATTCTCTTTGGAAATTGTACTTAATTATTATTGATTGTGAAAAAAATATCGAGTTAATGTTATTAGTCGAGATATTTTCATTGTTAAATAAATGTTATTTTTTTAGGAACATTTTTAGTTTTTTTTTTATTTGGTTGTGACTTGTCGGATTCGTGCAGGTGATGAAGAATAAAAAATAAAACGAAATCTTTATATCATAAGTAATATTGACCATACATATTATAAATGTTTGTTCTGTGATTTTTTTTGTTACCTGGTTGTAATTTTTTTCGTATAAACTAATTTGACTATAAAAACTTTAAAATTGTCATAATCATAAAACCGTGCCTGATGTGAAATTATTCAAATATACAACAACAACAAAAAATCTTTTTGTGGATATGATATAAAAATTGATAGCTCGAGGACTAAAGATTTATTTTTCATAGTATCTGATTATTATAACCTAAAAAGCATATTGAAAGTAAACTTTCATGTCAGAAACGGCAAAATGTAGATATATTAAATGCGTTTCAAATGAGAAGATAATCGAGATCGCGGCAACTGCACACACTAGTTGTCAAAACTGTACAGCCAGCAAAGAATTTTTAATTAGAAATACAAAATTTATAATTTACTTACAGGTTAGAAAGATAAAAAATTAACATAATACAAACAATTCATGTAAGTTAATCTAATTAGAAACATTAAACATTCTAATATATTCCATAACGCACAATTTATTCTTGTTGTAACTATTTCTAATTTCTAGTCTTATCTAGGTGGCCTGAATACAAAATTTATAATTTACTTACAGGTTAGAAAGATAAAAAATTAACATAATACAAACAATTCATGTAAGTTAATCTAATTAGAAACATTAAACATTCTAATATATTCCATAACGCACAATTTATTCTTGTTGTAACTATTTCTAATTTCTAGTCTTATCTAGGTGGCCTGGCAGACGTTCTAACCTTTCAAATAATCAATAACTCGACCACATCGTAAAGAACAAAACAAAAAGAATTACCCATATTTATCATTCGAATCGTGAGTTATGGTCTTCAGTTCATAAAAACCCCCTAAAATAAAAAGAACAAGGTATTTTTTCAAATTTTTTCCCCTAAATACCTTATTCGAACTATTACTAATATGTATTAAAGGTTACCCAAATCGGTCCAGCCGTTTTTATATAATGCGCTTACTTTCGAACAGCATTTAATTGTTATATAAATAGATAAATATTAATCCTTTATATTTTATAAGTTTATGACTTGTACGTGACATACATACAGCATAATTTGCTCGTTTTATTGGTTTTTCTCTTCGTACATTTTTTTGCTGAATTTTAATGTAAAGTTAGTAACCAGGTGGCGGTTTTACAGTTATCTTCTTATTATGATCCGCATAGTAGGTTCGACTAACGGTATAGAAATACAGTATTCAATTTTGTTATTAGTCGATAGTATTGATAAAAGTTTATTTTATCATTAAATTGTGGATTGGATTGCCTATTTGGTATGTAACCATGTAAATGATTTATTTAAGTCACAACAAAATAGTAAAATAATCATGAGATTATAATTACGAATTTCATATGGATAATATTTTTTTAATGTCGAAGTTGTTTTAAGTAGAATCTAATATAATTTTTTTTTTTTATATTTTGGAATCAACATTTCCATATTATGATTAAATTGCTGATTTCAGAATTTGATGGTTGATTTTTTTTTCTCTCAAACATTTATTTATTTTTAAGTTGTCCCTAAAAAAATTCGCCTTTGCGTAAAGGTGGTCGTTATTATATTTTAGTGCATGGTGAAACTGCTTTTTTACGATTTTGAATCCCTTAAATTGCACTTTTCTATTATTTGGCTGTTATGTTAAAAGCTTTCAATATTTTTAGGTTATGTTATTTTTTATCTTCAGATATTTTATAGCCTGTATTAATAGTACTTATGTTACTAAATTGGTCGTTTCTTGATCATTTTTGTGTATTAATTGATAATCGAGAAGCGACCAAATGAATACAATTGATTAAATATGTGTTGATGTGATTCGGGATTTTATATGGACAGCAAAAATTAAATAACCTTTCGTTTCTGCTGACCATTTCGATGAAAAGTTATCGGCGATATATAAATAAGAAATCGTTGAAATGTAGACATTTTGTTGATTGTCTTTTGGTTTTGAACACTGCCTGAACACATCTTTGTTACGATGCAAGGCGGTTGTTTTTTGTTTTTATTTGTCCATATAAATGTAACAGCTAAATGATAAGTTGCGCGCAGCTGTGTATATCGTACCTTGTGGGGCACTATTACATTCCAAATGTAAAAAAAGTAACACCGTATTTATCTTTATCTACTAATAACTGCAAATATTTGGAATGGATATTATTTGGGTTGCACTTTGCTGGGTCCTTCTGGCTTTTTTTTTAATTAAAAAAAAGAACACCCTGGTGGCGGGAACTTAATTCATTCTTCGAATTGCGTAATAATTTAGACATCTGGCCACTAAACTTTCGCTTAAAGTAAATTTTTAATGGTCCTAGTCTTTGGTTATTTTTTGCTCGTAAAGCATAGAAACAGCGATTCGAATTTTGAACTAAAAACGCGCGGCGATAGCGATTGTATTATTTTTTAAAATAAATTGATACATATCGCTCTCCGACACCGACCCTTTTAGCCTCATTAGGAACGACGACACACGGCTGCACGCTCGCTCACAACCTCGAACGGTTTGCAGGTCGTCGAGTCAGCGATGGGGAACGGGCAAGCTGGCAAGTGACGTCACTACCCAGCCCGCATTAGCACTGCGTGTGTCGACGTTCCTCGACCAACAACTATCGGACCTCACTAGTGTAGTGTAACAACGGTTTTACCGGTTTTTATTTCACTATTTTAACATGTTTTTAGTTGTTGTTGTACCGTTCGGTTTTGGCTCGTTCTATACGTTTGTATCGTATTTATAAGAGTTTTTGTGGATTTGAGAAATTTATAATCGAATCCCATGAACGTAACTAATCAAGACCTTACTGATGGACTTTTGAGAGTAGGATGTTAGGACAAGTTTATCTCTTGTTAGAAGATGCAGTGTAGTCTTTGTTGGATAGTCATTTAATTAACGTTATTAACTATCTAAATAGAGTCATGGTCATAAATTTCATATTGGAAGCCGGTTGTAATAATGCTCTTTAACCTTTAAATCAAAGTTCCACTGCATATTGTAGTAAATTTGTACTCATGTTTGATTATTAGGGGAACCAGTGATAATAAAATCAATTAGACTGACTGTATATTTTTAGTGTATGTCTGATATTTTTGAGCCAAAATCGATACGGCGTTGGAGTGTAGGCGGGGTACAGGCAACCACATTATTATCGCTGTTTGTGAATTTCATCCGTCATTTGTTTTCGTGCTGTGTGTGTATAAATATACGATTGTTTTGTGATTGAATCATGTGGTTGACTGTACTGGTGCGGGGATGCTAGCTAACAATGCGGCAACTGACGCCGTTTTGGGTTTACGGATTAGGAGGGTACGTGTCAGTGATATTATTATTATTATCTATACATCTATACCAATATTATAAAGAGAAAAGATTTGTTTTTTACTTTGTAATGGATAGATCAAAACTACTTGACTGATTTTAAAAATTATTTCACCAATATAAAGCTACAGTGTCAGCGAGTAATATAGGCTATATTATAATTTGATAAATTAATTTATTCCTTATAAAAATGTCGGTAGTTTTCAAACGCAAAGCATAAAAAATTAGCTACACGGGTGTGTTGGCGATGTTTGTCGTATAAAATTGACACGGTTGAAACCGTGGGGCACAGCTAGTGTTGAATAAAACCATTTTTACTCGACTTCGAAAAAGAAGGGTTATGTTTTTCTAACGTATGTATTTCTATTTCTTTAACACGTTCTGTAGCCTAAACGGCTTGATGGATTTGAGCATACGAGGTGTCGTTAGATTCGTCTTGATTGTGGGAGTGACATGGCTGTATAATATTTAAGTACGACGTCTGGGGATCAAATAAAAATCAAATATAGGAAAATATTTATTTAAAGTTGTTTTATGTTGCAAATGGGATTTTTTGTTTCCATTTTTAATAATTTAGCTTGTGAAATTATATTTTTGTACAAAAATTACGAGGCACTCAATCGGGACAAAGCTTTTTATGATCTAGCTATATTTAAAACGTTTATCGGCTTTTTGTATGAATAAAATTTCAAGATGAAATTTCCTCCAAAGCTAACATTTTAAACACTATAAAAAACTTGTATTCGCTTTTGGTATCGATGTATGTAAATTTAACATTTTGAAATATCTGTATCACTGACATGTATCTTGGAAAAAAAAATCGGCAACGAATCGAAAGTTATTCTACCTAAAAAAAATTACAAAAAAATATAATAAAGAGAAAATGAGCTACTTTACGATTTGTCGTCGGTTATTCGACTGTTGTGTTTATATGTAGTGAGATTTTTAGTTTCATTATTAATAATTGTAAGATAAGATTAGTTTTGAATATGGCCTGCCTAGATTATTATAATATTTTTTATCACTCTGGCAGGCCCAATAAAGTAATTAATATCAGCGTACAAGCACGACAAAGTTTACTCACAAACTCTGCTTCATTCAAAATTTAAATGTCTTTTCGATACGGAACGTTTATCGATGTCGGTATATGATGGCACTCTATTAATGTTACAAGCGTATTATATATCTATGATGCAGACCATAAAGATTTGGTACTTTAAAATAATACCAGGTTTACCCAGGACTCCTTTGGGTTGAGGGATCCAATTTCGGCAACGCGTTAGTTGATACTTATTCCTATTGGTAAATTAATTTTTGAATTGTTGCTCCATACTGCGGACTCATGCAGATATCGATAAATGTGCTCAAAACGATATATTTAATATAAAATAGTCGATTTCTTGTACGATGAATTCACAAAGCTTTCTACTTTGTAACGATTCTTATGAATAATACTGATTAAATTAGGTGTTAAAAAATAGAAATTGCAATAAAAAAAAATTATATATTAACTTGATTTAAGTGTTGGGTGAATGAACAAATTCATTTTGATATAAATGAAAAAAAAAAACTATAAAAAAACGTGTACAGTAAAGCGATGCTCGGATTGTATCGCAGATAGTAAACGAATAAATAATTAATAAGCTTCGATTTTAAGGGTTTAGATTTAGGTTTTGTTATAAAAGTCTGTTACACGTTCATTTCTAGTTTAGGTGTATATAATTTTTCTATTAGCAAAATCTCGGATCGATAGGATGTTAACATCGCTAGCTTTTCGCACCGTCATCTTGTTCTGAAATTAATTATAATAATTATGTCCTATAAATTTTATGTATAAAAATACATATGATATATCCCAGAACAAGACCGCCCTGATTAATTAATATCGTTCATATAAAAATCAAATTAGTAAAATTATTTATTGGAAACAATTTTGGCGTTGACACTTCGTGTTGATGTTATTTCGGCCAGGTTTCTTAAATGAAAAATGTGATATAATTATGGTTCGGAATGAAGTATATTGAAAAGAAAAAATATAAAAAAAAAAATGTTGTATGTACGCGTATACGTAATCGTTGTTTTTGAGTAGGATTTTGTCGTCTCGATTTTATTTTTTGACAAATTTTAAAAGTTCACATAGTAATACAGAAAAAAACGTATACAGTTTACTCCAGTTTCGTAGAAAAACGAAGTTACTAAAAAAAATAAAAATCCAATTAGTCCAATTGATAAAGAATGTATCGATCTAAGTTTTATTGATATGTACAAAATAACTGATTAACCATTGAATTACTGAACGTGCGCCCTATTTCGCCGATTTCTCTTTTCAATAGTATTATAATTGTTTACTGTTTTCAATTATTAATGTCGAGACAGCGCCATCTGCAACTGATTTCTCTTTTAATGCTTTTCATTAATATGATAATTTTTCGTTTTTTAAAATGATTTATTTCGAAGAGAGAGAGAGAAAGTCGCATGGAGGTGGCATAACGCTTTTTCCTTATGTGACCGTGTTCTACAAGTCGGCTCTTACCGCAAGTCGCATTAAGGAAGTTAGTTTAAAAAAAATATAGTCCATATTACTGTACTCTGTCATCCTTTCGGATTGTGAAAATTTAAATCGATCGAACTTTCACTGGGCGAGAATCAAAATATGTATTTTAGTATACGATTCCGCTATAGAACGACCTTCACTAAGCTGATTAATGAATGAAAAGCATTTATGTCAAATTAAATATATCGCAAATGGAATGACTAAAAAATTTCAGTCCAGAATATGATTAAATAACAATTTAAAAATTATTGTTTTTTAAACATTTCACTGGTTCGGAAAATGGATAAATTCCATACCAATCGAAAGTATGAAGCCTATAGAATATGCAAACGTTAGGTTGACTATATTTTTCCCGTTACAACTCTTGGATAGGCAGCTATAAACAGGTAAGTCGATACTAGTCAACCACTGGTCTGGATAATGAATTAAAGTTAAGTTAAAATAAAGATTATTTCATTACGAACACGGTGGTATAAAGTTGTCTGTGAAAAATCAGTCCAGACTTCCGGTTGTCGAGTTTTAAAAATGAAATGTTGCTGCGAGTCAATACATACGACGGAGAGCTCGCAGCGAACCATCCCATGCGTAGCTGTGTGTAGTTCGTCCATTGAATGAATGAGAGTACGCATGATATTTAAATTTTATTATTATAATACATTTTTTTTTTTTGTAAAAAAACAACATTCTTTTTATAAACTAGCTGTGCTCCACGGTTTCATCCGTGTTAATTTTATACAATAAACACCGCACCGCCAACGCACCTGTGTAGTCTATTATAATTATTGTTCTTGTCGCAAGTACAAATTATTTGAATTTTTTATTGTCTCCTGAACTATGTGTCAAAATAGAAATACATCGACTGATCTCGGAACACGACATACCAAAAGGAAATCATACATGTGTTTATCACCATGTGTATTGTGGTCGCGATCCCTAACACCCCGTTATAATCCTACTAATATAATACATGTGAAAGTGTGTATGTTTGGATGTTTGTTACTCAATCACGCAAAAACGGCTGAACAGATCTCAATGAAATTTGGCACATAGATAGTATATGACCTGGAATAACATAGGGTACTTTTTATCTCGGTAAAAGTAATAGATTAACCAGTGTTATCCTACAAATATAATAAAATGGAAAGTTTCTATGTTTGTTACTCAATCACGCAAAAACAGCGGAACGGATTTAGGTGAAATTTGGCACACAGATAGTCCTAGTTATATGACCTGGAATAACAGATAGGGTACTTTTTATCTCGGTAAAAGTCGTAGCTTAACCAGTGTTATCCTTCAAATATAATAAATGGAAAGTTTCTATGTTTGTTACTTAATCACGCAAAAACAGCTGAACGGACTTAGATGAAATTTGGCACACAGATAGTGATATCCAATAATACGCAGACGAAGTCGCGGGTACCAGCTAATACTGTATATAAATGAACGATCTCGGAACACGACATACCAAAAGAAAATTATGTATGGGTCGCGATCTCTACCACCCCGCTATATTACTGCATAAACACTGACTGATCTCTAAACACGACAAACCAAAAGAAAATCATAGATGAATTTATCACTCTATGTGTATGGTATTGTAAATCATCCATTATTGTACCACCTTGCAGATTATTTTTTCAAAGACGCGATATCCTTTTATTTCTTCCTAAAAGCATAAATATGAATTTTCATACCCCTAAATTGATTCCCTATTTGACCCCCCTCATTTTTTATCTTTGGGCCATAAGGTACACTATGTCCGTCTCCAAGGTCCAATATATCTATCTATTCATAACAATTGGGTTGATGGGTTCTTTGTACAAACCTTCATCCTCTATTTCTCCAATTAAAGTTTTATTTTAACTAGATAAAGTAGCCAAAGTCTTTCTCTAAAGTCCAACATATCTCTATACCAAAATTCATCAAAATTGGGTTCTTCATACGAACTTTCACTCCCCATCTCACCTCTTCCAATTTGATTTCCAAAAGTAGCCTATGTCCTTTTTCAACCAAAATTCATCAAAATTGGTTCAGCGGTCTAGGCGTGAAAATGCAACAGACGGGACAAACAGAATTACTTTTACATTTATAATATTAGTAGGTATGGATTATTCATTTCAGAGTGCTGTCATTTTCTATGGTGTCATTTACCAATTAAAATACGAACAGTAAATTATTACTCAACAGCAAAATAACGACAACAGTTTATAATAATAAATTTTTGAAATGAATTCTCTTTCCCTATATACCTGTAATAAATTCTCTCTCTTTATACCTTACTTTGTTTCTCTATAATAAATGATACTTTAGTAAGGTAAAATGGCAAAAGATGGATTGTTATGGTGTCCTTTTAATTTTCTATTTTAGGGATTTTTATATTGTTAATAGAAATCCGAAAGTGAATCGATTTTTGAGAGATCGGTCTTTTAGACCTTGATTTTTGTGTGAATCCATTCATAAGAGTTCGATTAGGATATCTTTTTCGAAATGAATTGCCATCCCCAGCAGCGGAGCTGCTATATTCAATCGACAGGTATTCAGTCTATGCTGACCTCCTTTTAATATGATTTATCACATAGATCATGAGGTCCAACTTATATTGTAATTTTAAAATTTTTGAAACTCGCATTTTTATCTTTATGAAAAGTTTCAATCATCATCGTTTTACAAACCATAATATACAGATAATTAAAATTTCAGTCAATTCAACTGAAGGGCTATTTTATAGCATTTTTTATCGAACAATGTTTGACGTGATTTTAAATTGATATAACTTTTTTATTTACGAACTTATTGAAGTAAAACAAACACTAAATAGTAAATGAACCTTATCACAATATATTAGTGAAAACCGTTTCCAAATCGGTTAAGCCGTTTCTGAGATTAGCGCGCACAAACGTTGGTAAACAAACAAACAGACAAAAATTCTAACTATCATTGTTTTGGGTTCTGCTGTGTTGATAAAAATCAATCCAATCAATCCCTCTCGAAACTATTGCTGCGATACACAGTAGTTATTTTAGGAATAAAACAAGGAGACTCACCTCGTCAGGAGCACCGATAGCCGGCCAGGGCGGTGACCTTGACCTTGCCCCGTCGACCTGGACTGCAGATTGTGAAGTATTTGTGTTTGTGGAGTTAACTGTATGTATGTGTGTGTGGTAGCCTCAAATACTAAAACAGCAAGGACACTATCACTAAAGCAATCAGTTCAGCAAACTCCTGCTACACCAACTTAGGTTATACAATGCAAAGTCTTAAAACCCGTAAATTACATACAACTCCGCGCCAACCGAACGCCCGGAATGACGTAACGCATACAAAACAAACAAACGCGAGCTCCGGCCAAAGCACGAAGTAGACTGTCCTACGTGACAGCAGAGCTAGGGGGCGGGGCGGCGTAGAGCCTGCGCAGAACGATTGCACCTGCCCTTAGTCCGCCTATCAAAGGTATTTCCGCGATCGCGGCATCGTACGATTCGATGTATTCTAAACGATGTTATACACTTTAATATCACATAAAATATATACCCACGTAATATATAATTAATTTATTTAAAAAACATTCTTCTATTTTAATATTAAGCTACTCCAAAATGATGCACAGTATTAATGAGTCGATCGCTATCCTTTTCATTTTCACGGTTAAATAGCATGCGCACTTACTTTCATTCAATGGACGAACTACACACAGCTGCAATGCTGTGTCCTTTTCTATCGCATGGGATTGTTTGCTGGGAGCTCTCCGTCGTACGTATTCACTCGCAGCAATATTTTACTTTTTAAAACTCGACAACCGGAAATCTGGACTGATTTTTCGTAGACAACCCTATACCACCGTGTTCGTAATGAAATAATCTTTATTTTAACTTAACTTTAATTCATTATCTAGACCAGTGCATGATTAGTATCGACATACCTGTTTATAGTTGCTTACATAAGGTTTGTGACGGGGAAAAATTGTCAACCAAACGTTTGCATATTCTATAGGCTTCATACTTTCGATTGGTATGGAATTTATCCATTAAACAAACCAGTAAAATGTTTAAAAAATAATAATTTTTTAATTGCTAATTAATCATATTCTGGACTGAAATTTTTTAGTCAACCCATTAACCAGACCAGCTCGGTGAAGGTCGTTCTATAGCGGGATCTTAGACTATTTCTATAAATTGAAGTAAAATCGAGACGATTGTTTTCATTACCATAATGGATCCAAAAAATGGCTTTCATCAAATAGATATGTACCACCGTGCTTACATTACTATTAGTAGTTAAGGAAAGAAATAATATTGGAACCATTCAAAGATGAAAAAAAAATCACGAAATCATTACTTATTGCTATTTGCGAAATAATTATATTGTCGTCAAATATATTTGTACGAAATTGGTCTGTCGTTGTGTACGTAGATGAATTGATTATTTACTCTCCTTCCTTAAAAAAATCTTTTGAGGTTGTAGTGGGTTTTGTTTATTCGAGTTTTATGACATTTATGACATCGATCAATAATAAAGTTAGGGACGTGATTAAATTATATATGTACTGACAACCGAAGCAATTATGGAATGTGGGTTGATAACAAAGCAAAAACAAAACGCAATTAAGTTTGTTAAAATTAGTTGAAAAGGTTTCTTGTATGTTTAGATTTTTATTTTATTATTTGAAAACTTTATGTTGTTAACGTACCAAGCTATACGACGATTGCAACTTTGTGTTCTGGAAACAAATTTACGTTTTGTTTTTCACTTCTGAATTGATAATGATCCTTACACGGGAACAAGAGTCGTTCTGAATTTTTTGGATGGATAATTAACTTATAATGAAACATTTATGGCTAAATTGAATAAATTTGATATGAAAAAGAAATCGCAAATATAAATATGCAACAATGAATATTTATTATTTTTCTGAATTTCCAAAAGTATGCAGGTAAGTATGTGTTTATTAGAAACAATTATCCAAGCAGAACTAAGCAAATAGGTGTGTGATTTCACTTCTGATGTGTGGTGCAATCACCATAAATAACAAATAACAGTCTGGTTTAACAACAGCTACTTTGGGTTAAAAAGTAACTGTTTAAACATCGTGGGTGCTCGAATCAAAGGGGCAGCGTTCGACCTACAAATTAATCTCTAAAATGAACAACTATACCTATCTGATAACGACAATTTTTAACAAAAAACCAAACTAACTTCTAATGATTTTGAGGAGTTTTCTGGTGTATCTTCGAAATTCAAGGTCCAATGCCAATGAAATTAAAATGGGACGTCACCAACCTTGAGGTATCAAAAGGTATCAAAAAAAAAATGTCATTCAAATCGGTTCATAAAGAAGTGATGGCTGAATATCCACAGAATATATACATACAGATTCGAATTGAGTAACGTCGGTTAAAATAAGCGAATAATAAATAAAAAACTGGACTATCATTTTATGTAGCCAATTTACCTACTCATCTCTTTCAACGCTTTTATTTTTTCGCAAGCAAAGTATACGTTCAGATTTAAAAGTTCAAGAATATCGGCGTGATAGTTGTGTTGCCCATACACTACGACAAATAAATACATTGAAGAGAAAGGCAATTTTGTCTGTGAGTTGCGCAAAGAATAGAAGGAAGTTAGGGCGCTACTAAATATAAAACCCTGGGGCACTGGACTAGATTAAAAAATGAAGAGTGAAAGTAACATAGACATAGATTTATGGGGAAGTATTTAGGGATATTGCTAATAAGGATTCTTTTTAGAGTTCAAAGTCAATCGCAAGACAAGCACGCTTTTTTCAACGAATTTTTACTGTTACATTGAATATTTACTAGATTAACTAGTTACAAGAGTGCACTGATGACAACACTTAGTATAATTATCTTACTTTTGTAGACATGGTTGGTTTGTTCAAAATGTCACGAAACAAATTGCTATTACAAATGTTACCGTGCATAAAGCCTGTATTATTTATATGTATAATTGGATATTTAACGGTTAAACTGACGTGTTTTAGATTCTTGATGACTTCTGAAGTGATGAAGGCTGTTAGTAGGGTTACCGCCTTTTTGGGAGAAAAAGAGTATGTTTAAAAAAAATTGCAATAAATATATGTAGTACTTTTGGGAAGTTAGGAAAAAATAAAGTACACATTTGTTTTTAATCAATAATAATCAAATGTCCAAAAAAGAGTGTAATGATTACAGGGTTCATGCAGTTAAGAGTTTCTTTTTTCCATTAAAACTTAAATGCCTGGACAAATTTGAAAAAAAAACCCTCCACAGTTTTGTTGACTGCATGCAAAACCCAGACGAAAAGATTCTGTATTCTGTGAGACGCGATGCAAAATATGACTGACAAAATGAAAATATAGTATTTTTCGTACTATATTATTTTTCTATAATTTATAGTACACTTCACTAAAATATTTTTTTTTATTTAATATAAAACACCAACAAGAATTACATTTTGACAAATTATAAAATTACCAACAAAAAAAGACTAAACAAATGCAATCTTAATTATAGGAGTTTATGACATGATTACACAGGTGAGCAGTTATAATAATGAATTAAAAAAGAGCAGGAATGAATTTGGTAATACAATAAGAGAAAAAACAAAATATGTACTTAAAAATTAAACTACAAATTAAAAAATTAATAATGTCACCTCGGCGCGATATCAGTTTCCCAGCAAACATCTCGTTTACAGCCGCCAACGAAGCATTAGATGTATGGCATGTCGCACCATCTTGTTGAAACCTCGTTGCACGATTATAGGCTTCAAATTGTTGCAGTTGCGGAAATAAAAAGTCCCATAACATGGCTATGTATCGGTCGGAATTTAAAGTGACAGATTGCCTTTGTTGATTTTCAAAGAAATAGGGTCCGATAATTCCGTGTGCTGATATGCCCGCCCAAACGGTTACTTTCGGCGAATGCAGAGGCTTTTGATGTTTTGCACGTGGGTTCTCTGCAACCCAGTAACAGCAATTCTGTTTATTGACATGCCCATTTAAGTGAAAATTGGCTTCGTCGGAGAACAGAATATTGTTGAAACTCTGAAAGCGGTCCAACATTGTTTCAATAAAAGCTCGTCGTAAAATTGGGTCATTTGGCAGTAATTCCTGCACAAGTTGAATTTTATAAGGGTGCAGCAAATTTAAATTTTTCAACAAAATGCGACGCAAAGATATTCTGGACGCCACAAGTTCAGCTGATCGCTTGCGAGTCGATAGACTTGACCCTATATTGTGCAATACGTGTGGCATTTTGCATAATAAAGCTTGGTTATACTTATTGTGCACAAGTGAAGTGGATTGGAAA
Organism: Saturnia japonica; assembly: GCA_033032175.1. Taxonomy (NCBI): domain Eukaryota; kingdom Metazoa; phylum Arthropoda; class Insecta; order Lepidoptera; family Saturniidae; genus Saturnia; species Saturnia japonica. The sequence goes on from CM065331.1 coordinate 5,458,958, forward strand.
TAATAACATGGACCATAAATTCTGAGTTGCCACAAAAACTTCCTAGAAAGTTCTAAGAAGGGAGCCACCATCTTGTTAGCATACTGAAATCATTTTTTTTTTTTTTTTTTTTTTAGAACTGACTACACTGTTAGCCTTAGGGGCCCTATCGTCAAACAGAGCCGCTGCGGCTTTTACAGCTTCACCGGAACTGAAATCATCATAAGACAAGACACTATATTTACTCGATAATGGCAGTAATGGCCTTGGATAAAGAGGACTACATAGTTCCAAGTTAAGAAGTAAAACAAGTATAAATAGATATGATGTTTGTATGTACCTACCCACTTATATATACTAATAGTATTGAAAACAACGGAAATCTGTATTTTTTATATTTTGTGAAGGGATAAGTTGTTCATAAGAAGTTTATATTTACTCTATTTAATGATAGGCAAATATTACATTATGCTTTTAAACTTATGAAAAACATCAAATATAAAATACGTTTAAAAATATTCAACATTTTATACATTCAAAAGAAGCATGTATCTAATAGGTACAAATAATATGGGTGGAGCACTTAATTGTCTATTATTGATAAGCGTATTTCGATGATTTTGCGATGGCTTAGTATACCCACGCATTTGGTCGCGATAGCTTTATTCGTAATTATGTTCACGAAACATTTTTATATTTCATTATGTTATCCAAAGATGTGTATAAATACATTTTCTTAGTTAATTGTTTTACAAAACTTCAAGGGAGTGCTGCTAAGGGTATATTGTACATATAGTTATTGCATTAAAAGCATTCTTTCTGGATTTTAGTTGTTTTATTGTCTAAAAAATATTCTGACCAGCATGTGAATTCTTCAAGGATGTCTTTGGATTATAGCCACTTGACAACTGAACAATTGACGACAATTGCGAACAAATTAGAACTGGCAGTTTGCAGTTTCAACGACTCATCATGGCAAAAAGTGTCTGTCCAAAAGCGTCAAATTAGGGTGGCGCCACGGTAGCAAGTGGATAAATGGTAATGATACACCTTTTCACTACACAAAGATTGTTCAATTTTTTTTTAAACAGTAGAAACATAAGTCACGTAAAAGTATCATAAATTCTCTTGCTACGCTAGTGCTATTTTAGTCGGTTATTTAATTGTAATTTTCTGTTTATATAGCTGGACACTTTTCAACTTGTCGCCTATAATAAGATGGTTCAATTTACCTCTACCCTTATTCGAAATATCAGACCTCGTAAGATTTAACAGTACCTAACCTTTGTAATTAGCCGCGACGTAATGTAACAAAAGTTTTTAATAGTAAACCACCTATAGCACTGAATAATTACCGGCCGACTTCTCTATAACAAAAACGTCACGTTTTCTAGCGTTTTTTTTTTTAATTCTGTATTCTGGGTTCTTCTGAAATTTCCCACATAAAGTACCTGTTGTATAATTTGTTTATTTAAATTATAATGAACATCAAAATAAGAATCGATATAGCTATGGTCGGGAGCGCTTGACGTATATCCGTCTCGCACGTAGGCTAGTGAGCTCTGGCGGTCGGCAGTAGAGGTGTAACTAATATATTCGTATTAGTTACAGGGATTATAATACGCGCCACGGACTAATATATTATGATCCACAAATACAGAATAATAGGTTACCAAATATTAGTCTATTAATAGGCACACTTTTCATGATCCGCGCGGCGTGTCACCGCAAGTACCTCTCTCTTTGTCCGTTAGAGGAGGGCGCATCTTGCGAGTAAGCGAGATAACTACATGATTTGAAACTTCGTATAGAAACGACCGCTGGCTGCAAGCTTATCGTATGCGCAGCTAGGTATGTATAGTAAAGACATCATTATACACGTCGGGCTTCGTATCAAAACTGCAGCGTTGGTAACACAGTAAGCAAGCAATGAGAACAGAATCACTATATTAGTCACCGTTTTAACGAATATCAGCGTATTAGCTAATACGGATATTAGTTAGGTTCATAGATTAGTTTGTAATAATTATTTGTATTAGGAGTCTATTGGTATTTCGTATTATAGAATCACTATATTAGTCACCGTTTTTAACGAATATCAGCGTATTAGCTAATACGGATATTAGTTAGGTTCACAGATTAGTTTGTAATATATGTATTAGGAATCTATTGGTATTTCGTATTATGGAATCACTGTGATATTAGGCACCGTTTTTAACGAATATCAGCGTATTAGCTAATACGGATATTAGTTAGGTTCACAGATTAGTTTGTAATATATGTATTAGGAATCTATTGGTATTTCGTATTATGGAATCACTGTGATATTAGGCACCGTTTTTAACGATTATGAGTGTATTAGCTAATACGGATATTAGTTAGATTCATAGATTAGTTTGTAATTTTTTATTAGGTATCTATTGGTATTTCGTATTATATTAGCGATTTCTTCAGTTCCTTGTAACTAGCTGCGATTACATACATGTTATCGTATCTATATATTTTGGAGAATTTGAAATGTAAATATTTATTATTTTATGTTTAGAATCAACTAAAAAATCAATCGATTGACGTTTTTAATGGACATATATAAAAATCTATAATTGTAGTACATGACATAGTGATATTTTTTAACATAATATATTTTAATATAACAAAGATTTTGACGGTAGCGACAGTCCTTAATCTATAATTAATAGAATTGACGTGCCTGTTTGTATCAGTATTAAATTCAAGTAGGTAGCGAATAGCGAATATTGAATCGGTGACTATTATTTGACTAATACCAAATAATAGGTACGGGAACCTAATACGAGTTAACTAATTTATTCCATATTAGTAATACCAAAATATCAGCCTAATATAACCACCTCTAATCGGCAGGCAGCGCGGGCGCTGGCGAGCGGTCGAAGTGCCGTTATCTCGCACTCCTCCCTCGCGCGGCCTTCCTCGCCGATGACGCCCGGCGAGGCGACGGCGGTAGGCTAGCGTTATATAAAATTATTATGCGCTGCCAGCCTGCCACATACCTAAGTGCTGGTGAATCCTTTACAAACAAGTGGGTAGTATATTATTTTGTGTGTAAGTTACACGGCTTCTTAAGTACAATTAGCAACCACAAACGTCTTGAAAGCATAGGTAGGTACGATTCTAGGTTTAGAATTTTTCAAATCGTCATTGTAGTGTATTGATTTCGTATTAAGAACCTCGATTGTGGCAGTACCAAGCCGACCGTAGTGCAGAGTGGACGTATAGTGGTAAGGTGTTGGTTATTTGATATAGGTCTGGACAATACAGTAGAGAATTACATAATTACTGCAAGCCGAAGTAGATATACCTAATCTTGTAAAAAATGTTTAAGTACCTATATTTAATCACCGAAAAACAAGTCATTGCCATTTTCAGAGCAGTAATGAGTTCTAGACTAATGGTTTTGTTTTTCAAAAAGCATGTAGGTACCTACCTACCTATAACATGACATTTAGATTTTAACTAGGAAGACCGGCCATGCGTTGCTTTGGCACAATATTTTTTTTTATCCAATCGCTACTAAACTTTACAGAATCACCCGTTGGACTACTATGACAATTTCACCAAAATCGCTGCAGCCGTTTTGAAGTTAAATATAAACATACATTTTTTTAAATACATATTCTCCGTAGGGCCTACTCCATACTTTGGGGTAACGCTCATTATTAAATGCGTAAATCGTCTATACGTTGACGCCAACTTGTGGACCCTTTATGCGCAATGGAAGTTACCCCAACCTATGGAACGGGGTAACGATATAAGCTTTTGATTATCTTATACCATTATGTAAATAAAAAACTAAAATGATTTATCCAATTTGATATTGATTTAAAGACAAAACGATAATTCTTCTTAAAAGACTAAAATAAGCAAAAAAGGAAGAAATTAAACAAAATCCACAAGGATATTTAATAATACAAAAATAAATTATATTTTCTTTAACATAAGATTTACATGAAATGGAATATGAAACAAAAATAGGTAACAATAATTTTAGACAGAGAGGGAACGTCATCGCTTTCACATGATCATTAATAAGGTACATATATTTTGAAGTAATAATAATAATAAATAACTATTTTTACATTAGGTAAATAGATACAAACAATTCGTTAAATACACAAAACATGTCATTTTTATACACATTATGCGTTGTTATTTTTCTTGTGAACACTTAAATACCTAATCACATTTGGCACAGTACTGTAAGGTTATATTTACGACATAACAAACAATATAATTATCTGTATTGTAGTCATCAGATCAGTGGTAATCCACCTGTCTTTACTGCCCACTAGAGACCGTTCTGGTTTTATAGACGCAACGTAAATAAGAAAATAGATTTAACTCCACTAAGTTGTTTTATGAAATTTATTGTGTCATACTTTGCGAAAGTATTTCGTAATTATTGTTGTAACTTGATTTAGTTACTTTGCGTTTTTAGAAATCACCGGTGCGAATGGTTTAAAATTTAAAACTTCCGTAAACTGAGATAGAAAAATCGTTGGTAGATATAAATTGTTGACTAACCCTGGTCTTTAATGTCAACTGTTGGACCCAAGTGCGATGAGATACAGAATTATAAGACCGGTTTCCGCAAGTAGAAATCCCAGTTCAAGCCCGGAGAAAGATGTTTTTTTTTAAAGTATGATTTTAGAACCTCTGTATACCTACATGTATATAATTTACGATGAACAAATTTAATAAAATAATATCAAATAGGAAAACACAAAAATTTATTTTTTTACTGAAAACATTTGTACGAAGATTTTACTGTTCAAGCCAGAAAGAGATATAAATTTAAATTTTTTTTTAAAGAAATTGCGATTTTAGAACCCCTGTATTTGTTTATAATTTACGATGAATAAATTTAATAAAATAATATCAAACAGGAAAACAAATAATTAAATTTGTATTGTACGAATATTAATGAAAAATTTATTCAAAAGTCAATTTAAACAAAAAAATATATTAATTCTAATTTCAATAAGATATGTAACCTTGTAAACAAAAATATTAATCTTCAGAATACCACAGAAATTGAATGAATATGATTATGGGTTGGTTTTGCTTTCCTTTATAAATTTTCGTATAAATATGTATTATAATTATTATTTAAATACAAATTAACAACAAAATTATCGTACTTATGTAAAGGTTCTTCCTTAAAATTAGTTAATATTTTATACTTTGACACAATTAATAAATAACTTTTCCTAGATAAGGAAATGCCATTAATTTTATTGATATAAACATATAAAATAAACTTAATAATTATTATTGAATCCGAAGTTCATTTGTGCTACATTATATATTTTGTGTAAATTCAATTAATAAACAATTAAAAAATACAACTTGAATAACTTTAAGTATTGACAAAAATTATAAACGATATCATTAGTTATTTAAAAATATAGATAAATCAACTTAATTTCCAAAAAGAACTGTCATGTTTAATTTAAACAGTATTAATTAAGTCACTTCTTCTTTTTCATTTGCTTGGCTTTCTTCTTATCTTCTTTTTTCTTTTCTTTCTCCTTTAACGATTTGTACAGCTTGTAACCGAAGAATACTGTAATAAAAAAAAACCGTTTTCTAAATAAACATAGGCACCAGGATAATATAAATAATAATAATAAATTGTGACCAAACACAAATCCTATAAAGAATTTAAAAAAACTCAAATGGATATTTTTTACATAGCAATTTAACATTATGAAACTAATTAATATTTTCTAGTAAATTACCTAAAAAATTTATTGTTAGTTTACTATAGTTTTCATTAAAATTAAGTTCCAGAACAATGTCAGAGCGATTGTTCTGAACGTTCAATCTAGTATGTAACCCATAAATTTTTGAATTAGTATTTTACATGTATTGGAAGGAGTCCACCTGATAAGTGGTCGGGGCAATCCATTGGACTATATTCCACCCCAATATCCACAGAACTACATTCCTATCCAACTTCAGCCTTCTTACACCTAATGGACCTGATTGAAACCGCTCGCCGTTGCCAGATTAATGTCTTGTTTTCTTTTCAAATCTAATCCTGATTCCCCCTAAAATTTAAGATTTGAAATAAAATTCCCTCCCCTATTTGGCCTCGGGTGGCCGATCTTTTTTTTAATTGAACGCCTATCCAAAAATCTCCAAATGCTTCTTCCATTTTTTGTCACTGTACATTTTGTTCCCATAAATGTCGCCCTTGGTCCCTTAAAACCCCTTGAATTTAGAGGCATCCCCTGATCTGGTAACAAATTGGATTAGCAATGTAGATGTATCATTTGTGTTACTGCAGTCACAACTTACGCAGGTCTAGTCGGGTCTGTTAGCCGTCTAGTAATTATCAGAATTAACAAAGAATTATTTATAAGCACGTAATATGACGTCATACATTTTTAGCGCAACAAAACAAAAATAACTCAAGAAGTTTATCACGCTTGCCAACAACATGACGAAGTTACCCAACAATGATAATAAGGTGAAATCATTTTTACTCGCTTTTATTAAATTTTGTTAACATAATTTATAACTATAAATAAGGATTATTGTAAATTAATCACACATCACATTATTATCTTTAATGGCTAACTTCATGTTGCTCTTATGTGATATGATGAGCGAGCAACTCTCAATTTTTCTACTAAACACGCCAAAAGACGTATAATTTAAAAAAGTGACGAGTTTGGTGATATCTACCGAACCTGGTATTTCTTTTAAAAAGTAACATTTGCGGGTATTAGTACAGTAAATATTGAATATTATCAACAAAATTCATTTAGACGCAATATGAGACGGGATTCCATATATCCATGGGTTTACTCCTTTGTGTTTGCGTAAATTAACGCGACTATGTTCACAGCGGTCATAAAGTTTGGCGCGAAGTGTAGGTACTTTTGTTTACTTTATTGGCTATAATTAATAGGACCTATTCTATTGAAATGCTTAATTAGAACGTGACTTTACGTACAATTGCATTTTTAAATTAAATAAAGAAAGCGTTATAATAACAGCCTTCCTCGAGTTTTTACCGGTTCCCGTCTTTAATAGGAACGTTTCCTGAAATGACGCTAGCTTTGATATTCATATGCCTTTTTCAAGGTCTCGATTGAACAAAGTTTGCTTGAATTTCGCTAAAACTATAATTTGCAAGCGAATAAAAATATTAAAAAAATAATTTTACTTCTGTATAGATTAAATTTTAATAGGCAACAGGTTTTCTGGAGAGAATCGTAGTCCCCGTGCCTCCTACATAACATTCAACGTCAGTTGTAGGATGCTTTATAAGCATACAAGGAAAACAAAGAAAATGAAATTCGCAAGCCCAAATGTTCCAATTTAAATTACAAGAAATGGCAACGGAAACGAACGTTTAACTACAAATTTATAAGTGGGTCAAATATAAACAAAAAAAATGCTGAAGTGAAAAGCCAGACACCGGATGCATTTATCATTGGCAACAACACTAATATATTAATAGCAAGTTAATATACCAGTACTGTCCAAAGGTCTCTCCTAGAGAAAAACAAGTTTATTCACCACGCAAGATCACGATATTGGCGAAAACAGGTGCTAAGAAATTAAGACTTTCTTTACACATTTCCCACTATATATTTATACTGTATGATCAATTCCTCCAAATATTTGGCTTCATTATCAACAGTATCACTAATCAAAATAGAACTATAATTTAGTTGATTTAAAACATCAAATTACGAACAAACGTGGCATCGAAGCAACATTCCATTAACGTAAAATAAAAAAAATATCTCTTGCAGAATAATGTTATCACCACCTTCACTGTTTGCCTTATCACTAATTGGTTAATTATAGGCGAGAATTAAAGTAAACAACTTAAGATATTTTATCGATTAAAAATCGGATGTTCAGTTTTGCATTCCTGTTGTTATTAAAGTTGGTTAATTTAAAAAAAATAATAACGTACCAAAGAGTATTATTAAAAATATAGCTCCTGCAGCAACCATGTAAAGTTTATACATAATGGCATCTTTTATAGCGTCTTCTAATCCAGTTAATTTCAAATTAGGATCGTTAAGTCTATTGTTTAATTTTTTCACGAGCCCTTCTTTAATTTGTCCTATTAAGTTTGCTTTTTGATCTTCATCCATACCCTCAATTTGCTCTAAAACACCTTTCAATTTATCTCTAACTTCTACGGACTGTTCGTCTTCCGGTGCAACGCTGAGCATTTTTTGCAAAACTGACACTACATCCATGTTCTTTACTGTCTCAGCTAGTTTATCACCGATTGCACCACCAAAGTTGAGGCCCTGCGGAGGCACTTCCTGGTCCGCCATATTCTGCGTGGGCGGGAAAATTTCATTTACAATGACGACGAAAAAAAAACACTTCTTTATTTCGTTATTATATCTGTGTAATCGCAATATTTATATGTAGAGATCTTTCTACTTTATTGTTAAAGTAATTTTCTTTTGTTTATTTATCTTTTCTTTTAAACATATTTTATTCCGGCAGAGAAAATGCTGGTAGACTTCATAATTATATTTGAGTTCTAATTTTATAACGCACTGTAATTTGTAGGGTATAAGATACAAAAATATCATAGATTCTTTATTATAAAATTTTACTAAGTTGAAAGACGATGAAATATGAACGCCTTTTAAAATAATAAGTTGACGCACAAAATTTAAAACAAAAACAATTTTCATGAAATACATAGTCATTGTTTAAAAAATAATAATTAATATATTCTAATGACATTTCAGTATATACCTAAAATTATTAAAAATAATGCTTTGGCTCACGGTAAAGTTATTTTATCCTTTGACGTGTGTTATCACATATCCATAGGATTGGTAAAAACGACAAAGTAACGTTTCGCAAAGTTTTCCCTTGTATTTGTCCCAACACTCCAATATTTATAATTTAAAAAATTATTATAACTCACCGCACGTTACAATTGCTATACTTTGAGATAACTAATAAAGTATATCTTGAGGACACTGATTTATCAATATACCCAATACTGGTTTCGTAATACGTGTCGATATTCCATTGAGAGATAGTAAATGCCTTCGTTATGTATTTATACTACAAAAATGACGATAAATAAAAATGTTTTTTGATAAATAATTTATGGAATCGCGACCATCTGGTTAGATTAGGCATAAGCCAGAACGATTTATATTTGACTAGCGCTTTGTCTGCGACATAGCTCGCTTCATAGTTATGTCCCATATTTTTTACTTTCTAAATGAATTGCTAAATACCAATTTTCATAGATCCATCTTCAAAAATGACAGATTTTCTTGCAAACATTCATCCCCCTTTTCACCGCCTTAATATTTAATCTCCAAATACAAAATGTTCACCTACAGTGCAAAAGGAACTCGCATGCAAATTTTCATGGTCCTAGGCCCAAGATTTTGAGCGGTGCGTTGATTTGTTATCAATCTGTTACCTATCCTTTTATATATTATTAACATCTGGGCGACCGAGATACGCTCGGAGTCTTAGCACAATAAAAAACTTCTATCTAGGTACACTTGAAATGTCAAACATTATCTAAATACAAAGTTTCATCGTTGGAGCCGTTTAAGATAGTTTAGTAAGATATAAAAGATGTACGAGATGTTATCCCAACAAAAACATAAATATTAAAAAAGGGCCAAATTCGGTAGAAACGACGGTAGTTGTTTTTACCGATAAAAGAGCTGAAATCTAAAGGGTGCCAAATACCATTGTAGTACTATTAATTATAGCTGTAGGAATATTTATTCCTCAATTCATTTACAAAGCAATTTGTTACTTTCTTTGATGTGAGATTTCCAACTTGGCAAGTTTTAATTGCCCATGAATTACAATCAATAAATTTGATTCTGTTAATAAGAAATTAATGTAAATATTATAATAATAACGTAATAAGCCGCCGAACTTTTGACTGAAGATCGTATGTAGTCAAAAATACCGTAGAGCATTACGAAGCTTGATATAACCACCAAATTCTGGAAGTTTGTGCATAAATATCTGTAGAGAGAACAGCATTAGAGCAGAGGCTAAAGGTTTTATTAGATCAATAGAAGTATTCTTAATATAAAAAGTATCTTTACTCATACTAATTTTTAAAACACGGAAGAATTATTGTGCTGTAAAATATTAAAACCAGGAAACTGTTACTCTCCTTACTGTGAAACTCAGCTTACTTAATATTCTTTTAGACTGATGAGATTAGTAAAACAGTAGATCCGATACAAGATGACGATGATAAAGAATGTGCTTGTAAACTATATAGTACATGGAAATTGAAATTGACATCTATTTGAACTGTTAAAATAATTATCAATATTAACATTGTTTACCACGTTACTGACTACGTGCTGAAATATTATTAATAAAATATGTACATTATATCTATCAATTTGTTACATAAACAAGATAACACATTGATAAATAGCCATTAATATCTTGAATATAGTGTAATTTCTCTTTAGTTCGACAAAGTAAATAAGTTAATTATATATTTTTAAGAGCTCGATTGTTTATGTAGGCTTCTTTTAATGCAAACGATTTTTCCTATCGAATTGTAAGCGTGGTGAAAAAGTTTAATATACAAAATGCGTGATTTTACAAAAATTGATAATTGTACAATTAAAAGATTTGTATGTGTTTTCCAATAAAATTCTATGTTCGCATAATGCAGCGGGTAGCGCACGAAAAGGTCACTAAATTATTTACTGTGATTTACATAATTACAATTCCAATTGTTTAAAACACACTAAGCAGATTATGATGTCTTGTTTCGTAATCTACAACTCTTTCTTCTAATTATTGACCTGAGAAGATACTCATAAAATACCATTAAAAAACCCAGTTGATCAAAGATTTCCACAAATCAACACTTTACCCAGAATTTACAAATATTGTATTTTTTTTTTTTATAATTCTTCGTTAATTGCTTCCCAATAATGAACCAGTTCTATTAAAGTCTTTGCTTGTAATAAGTATCGCATTATGTGTATTAGATCGCTCAATAAATAATAAAAGTAAGCTTTTATTTTTATCGAATTTTCAAGCTTTCTATATGTTGGTAATAGTATTTTATGATGGAGGAATAAAATTGTAGCTTTTCATTTTTACCATATTAAATTAACTATTATGAAAGTATTGGATTCTTGGTAGTGATAATAAAATAAATAAGGTAATAATAAAAAAACCTTCTCTTTAATGCATATTCGGACCTTTTAAACCAGATAAAACAATTGTGAAATCTTAACTTACATATAACAGCGAAAAGGACTATCACAAACATTATAGCCAGTATGGAACCCTGGCTTCCAAATACTTGAGGAACGCCACCCGTGAGCATGTTTTTAAGACTCTCCTTCAACTCTTCAGGCATTTCAGACGTCTCTAACATTTTCAACATTTCTTTTGTCGTAGGCAGCCGTGTGGGATCTCCTGATTTCAAAATATCTTCTAGAGTCTCTTCATATTGTTCCTCGATTTCAGCCATTATTTATTTTAGGTTTATTTCAGTTTTTAATTGTAGATGTTAGTCCACCACAAAAGTTGTGTTTATCTGATTATTTATACAACGTGTTCGTCCACGTAGAATGCTTGCGTGGTTTAAGATAAGCGATAAAGCGATTAAATGCCATTTCGATTCCAAAGACCAAGATTTCGTAAGATTAATAAATAATTAGTGGTGGGACAACAGCAGCATTGTCATTCGTTGTATCTATCACTTGCAACATTTCGAAGAAAAAGAACTTGTTGTCATATATTATGTTCCAACAACACCACCTGATATGCTTGCTTATAGTGTTAGCTTAGATTCAGATAATAAACATAGTCTTGGTTACATCGTAGCTTCCTCAGTTCAGCACAAATATCTTTACCGTCTTCAGAGTATCTCAAAAAGCATGTTTCCCTCCTTTGTCATAGGTATTAATTTGGAAATGGAATTTAGAAGGCATCAAATGAAGGCGAAGTTTTTTATCGACCATCGCCGATGCTTCTGAACTACATAACTCGACTAACAGAACTAGAATAACAAAATTTTGACTTTAGCTTCGCTGACAATCAATAATGCAATGGAACATGCTGTCATATGAAACATAGTAAATAGTCTTCACAGTTCCTGATGAGAAAACAAGGGACAGGATGACCTGCAGTTATATGCAAATTTCATTGAAGAATGATATACTTCTGATAACTGAGCTACAAGGAATAGAAATATCTGATGTATTGCAGACAGGCCAGAAATCACTACCTTATGCCAAGTCCAAAATCTCTAAGGCGCCATCTCTCAACGACCAAGTTTATCGCGGCAATATTAACGACGTACCACTTCATTCTTCAACAACTCAATGAACATGTCTCCACGTGGCGATGCAACGAGTGACATTGACGAGAAAAATGACCTACTCGCAGTGCATCGCTGCAGAACAGAATATTGACATTTGAAAGTTCATATTTTGCTCTTGCCTATCACTGAACTGAGTGTTTTAACAAAGCAACTGTGCAACGAGTTCTTACGGACACGTAGCAACTTGTTGCGACTCGTGATGAGTCGTTGTGTTAACGCGGCGATCCGTCATAACTGTCACTGTCACTAGTCACGACGATACGCATACGAAACAATAACCTTCTTGTGGAGGTTCACCGACGATAGCAGGGCGGACTCGTGGCACTACACTCGCTCGTGGAGGTGGCGCCTAAAGCAATTTTACGCTTGACCAGATGCCAAGCACGAACGGTCATGATACAGGACACAGACATTACAACAAACATGTCTTTATTTTAAGTATCAAAGAAAGAAAGAAAAAAAGAACATTTATTTGACACTAAAAATACGAACATAATTAACACGATACATTAAAAAAGGGATTACAATAAAAATATTACTAATTAAATTTATACATACAAAAGCCGTACTTAAGATCAAAAGGGACCTCAGCTCAGCATATGCTATAGCAAAATGCTATAGCGCTGGTTTTCAGTCGGGCCCAAACTACATACTAAAAGCCTCAGATTAGACCAGACCATGATCAAATATGCATAGAGACAGGGGTAGGTCGCGAAAAGAAAGGAAGAAGATGACAAAAGTCTCCTCCTGTGTTTCATCACAGAGTCCCTCGTACCAAGAATGGATGGAAAAGGGAGAAGAGACAGTCAGACTCATGCTTTTAGAGGGAAAAGAGCTATCGCATCTTCGGGTATTTATCGTGTAACATTTGGTACACCGAAGACTCTCTCGAAGTCTCTAACAAAATCGACTAGTAGACTTCCTGGAGGCATTGGGCTGCCACGACAAAAGACAGCCACTGTACTATCACCGACTACCATGTAAAATAGGCGCATAATACATTGACTTGCGGAAACTTAGCTTTTGCAAACCTGATATAGTTGTATGGGAAGATTTTTTTTTTGTATAAAAGTCTACTGAGGTGCATGATTTATACCAAACTAGCGATGTGTCCGCGGCTCCGCACGCGTTTATTACTACGCAGTAGTTATTTGCAGCTTGTAATTTTATTTTTACTCATATTGTTGAAAATTCATATGCCGTATCAATTGAGGATTGGCATGTATTTCCCGTGTACAATTTTCATTACAATCGGTTGAAAATTATTATTATATTCTAGAGTTTCTATTGCATTATTAACAGTTCTTATAGCCTCTTCATTATGGTATGATGTATGCTTGCCGTCTACAAAATTCGATCAGAATCGGTTGATAATTGATGAATTAATTTTTTTACGATTTCTACAGTAATATTGACAATTGTTATGGTATTATTAGTATTAGTAATTCTAATTATGTAATCACTTATACTTCCCGTATACAACATTTCAACAAAACCGGTTAACGTATGCGTGATTAGGATTGTTCATATAGTAATATAGTATGACTATCGGGAAATTTGGACAAAAAAATTTACTGTACAGACAGAACTACATATTTATTAATATAGACTATGTTCTGCCCTTTTCAGCAGTCAGTAACTCCGATTACAGCGCCAACTATCACGTTTATGGATAGAATAACAATCTTCTCTATGAAAAAAACCAAAACCAACTTTCATGGTGATCAATCAAACTAGGGTGTTCGGAGTTTAGGAGGTGATTATCAATTCGAGTGTATATTTTTTTTTTATGGATGTTCAGACATAACTTTTTTTATGGACCGATTTAGATAATTCTTTCTTTTTTTGTTGGAAAGAGGTTTTATTTCATTGCCATGGGACCTTAGACTTCGAAGATACACCAGGATTTCTTTTCTGTTAAAAATTGTCTTGTATAAGTAGTATAATATTATTTCTATATTATAATAATAACATAACAAAATTGAAGAGCTTTCGTTTTATTTTTTGTTTGTTTAAACACGCTAATCTCTGAAACTACCAGTCGGATTCAAAAAAATATTTTTGTATATGATAGCCTCACGATATATTCACGAGGAATATATAGACTATATAACTTCACGCTATAGCCCTAAAGAGCAGAACAGTAACTATAAGCGTCGAATAATCTCACAAGCTATGGGCAAATATGGGATGTGAAACAACAATACAGCGCTACACGGGTGTGTTAGAGGCGGCGTGGCGTGGAGAGTTTGTCGAATAAACTTAACACGGGTGAAACCGTGGGGCTCAACAAGTCTCATATTCATTGGCTCAGTGGTAGCGTTTACGGATTCCGCGTTGATCGACATGAGTTCGAATCCCTGCAATGAGCCTGAGCATTCGGTTAAGGAAAACATCGTGATGAAATCATAGTATGGTGATAGGGCTTTTTCTAATGCCCGCCCGGCTAGCTACCACCCTCGAGTTAAAAATCTGTTGGAAAGCATCACTTGAGAGCCAATTCATCTACTAGACTTAGCGTGTTGCATCTTCTAGCATATTGGGCCAAATCGTCACTTTAGTCACATGTAAGATTGTGGTCATAATAATAAAACCTATAATGATAAAAAAATGTTCTCTCATTTCAAGTAGTCAATAACGCTACCACATTTATGACATCTATCACATTTAGGGAACCAGAGAAGGTTTTTATGCTATCCCTGTTGTTTTTCTTATTTAATGCTTCTGGTGTTGCAAGGACCCATAGGCCGAGGTTAAAACGTACTATCAGGTAGACCACAAATTTGTTTATGGAAAACAAGTTAAACGAAAGTATTAATGAAAATGATTTTTCATACATCAGTGCAAGTCAAATTTTGAAGATTTTGCTTGAACCTACCATGAGAACGTGCGGAGATAGGGTTTACAACCAATACAAAGAACCAGTTCCTATTGATGAGAATTAATAATATATGAATTGTTTTTTTTTCAAAATTGTTATTTTTTAGATTTCTGTTCTGTATTCTGAGAGATTTCTATAAACAGCTCATTTAATGTAAATAAAATGATATTTGTATACATATTTTTCAAAGCTATGTAACCCTGCATGTTACCTGTCTCACCCATCACAAGCTATGGGACCCATTTTTTAACTAACTAATTCATATAATTTCAAAATCAATATATGTATATATAAAAGTTTGTCTTGATTTGCAAAGTGTACCTGTCAACTCAGATTGTTGGGGCCAATTGATGTCCCATCTGTCACACTTGTAATGTAATTCATTAGTCATAAAAATGGCATTTTATTACCATTGTAAAGGCTGAATTGAACATTTACCTTTATGATGGATTATATTCAAGACAAATATAGTAGCAGTTAGAAAGAAATAAGTTAAAGTTTAAGTAAAAAGGAGTTAGAATGACCCACCTGTCACAATGGAATTACCCAGAAGTAAGTACATAAGTAAATTCTTTTTAATCCTATTTATTTATTCATTTACTTTTTATTCTAAAAATAAATAATTTAAAATAAGTAAAAAAATTTTAAGATAGAACTTTTATATAATATTAAATGATAATATTATTACACATGATACAAATTAATTTCAATTATTAAAATTAACATAAACTACAACAAAGTTCTATAAGTGAGGAGTAAATAAATATATTATATTTAGTTAAACCAAGCACATTGTTTATTACATAATGTTGTATTATGATATATGTCATAGGTAAAATTGTATTTTAAACAATCATAATAATTTACTATGGAGGCCTTAAAGTTGAATGAATAGAAAGTATTATAAGCTTTTACTTTTTTAATAATAAATCCCTTTATATTATTGACTTAAATCCTTACAGAGTAAGTACTCCAGGCTCATCTGTTAATGTTCTTTTTTTAATATTAAACATATATAAATAAATATATAGGTATTATACACTAAAAATATCTGTATCATAATTCAAGATTCAAAATTTCTATACAAAACTATATTTTAAAAAAGATGCTTGTGTAAGAATTTTTTAGTAGAATTACATTTTATGCTTTCAAAGAATGAAAACCAAGTACTTTTTTATAATAATTCAGCACATTTTAACGGTACTGTCCCTGATTGTAAGCGCAGCACAATCCAAACACAACGGCGGCCACCGAGAAATCTAAATCCACCGGCGGTCACCGCTATCATGCCGACCTTTAAATCTCTTCACGTTACGCATAAAGGACCCAATATCGTAAGGAGGGAATACACTGGCTTTTATTTATATTTTCGCTTCAACTCCTGTAAATTATATTGTTCTAAGTACCTATCTAGTGTAAATAAAACTTCAAATTTAATTGTTTAAATAAACTGCATTTATACAAGAATAACATACCTGTCAAGCTGGTGACAATGATGCCGGGTATTATGAAAACAGTGTTGGAAAAAGCATGTTCCAAAGGGCCATCAGATCCACCGCTCAGATCTACCATTTTATCCTATGAATACTGAGATTTTCACTTAATACTCAGAATATTCTTGTAAGAGATTATCCCCTTTAAATTTCAGTTTATTTAATACATTATATACACATTATCTATTAATCAGTAAAATTTCTGATATTCACATATGTTCAGTAGGCTTGGGTAACATTGCGCTACGCCGGGCATTTGCGCTAACTCAGTTTACTGCGCCGGGTGTGTTAACACACTTATTCTAATGTGTAAGCGCACAGCGCACTTGAGCGCAGCGAGCGGGGTATGGGACAGCGTCGCGCCTCGCCCCTCGCAACGTTCGGTCGGTCAGCTGAATCATTAATTTCTCTTATTCGCTTGCCTCTCGTATCATTTTGCTGCGCCATGGCGCATATTTGAGTTAACTCAATGCGCCCGCACCGGCGCAGCGCGGCGCGGCGCCGGCGCATTAAGCTGCGCTTGAGTAATTGAGCTTAAGGATTGAAAAAAAAATTGATTTTTTAAAACATCGATTAATAACTGATTATTTTTCTGGAAAAATCGATTTCTTATTAAAAAAAAATCAATTATTGATTAATCAATTTTTCTTCACTGTCGATTTTTTTTTTGATGAACCTAATGTAATTTTTTTGTGAAAGTAGGTATTTAATAACCCTTCTGTACTTTTAAAACAGCATTAAATTTACCAAAACTGCTATTTCTAAATTCTTTGCCCACAGAGATGTGGTAATTTGTTTTTAAATATTTGTATACTTAATTGTTGTTGATTTTATTACTGACTGATGATTATTACTGTGATAAACATTGATTATTTGATTAATAAAGTGAAGTTTTTGAATATTTCAGGCGTATAATTCAATTTCTTAAGAATTTATGAAAAAAAAACAATTATTTAAAACAATCGTTATTTTTTGAATAAAATCAATTATTTTTAAATCGATTTTATTTCTGTACAAAATTATCAATTTTTGCTCAATTTGAGCTGGTGCAAGAAATTTTGCTGAGTTACCCATTATTGATGTCTAGGGTCTCCAGATTGAATTTTCGAAATTACCCCTGCATGGTGGCTAAAAAAAATCCCGAAAATTATGTGATTTCAGCAACTTTTCCCCAAATAACTTAAATCTGTCTATTCCTTTAAATTTTTGTTTACTTCTAGTATAGGTAACTTTTAACAAGTAGAGATATGTGTTCAAAACTATAAAAGTACCATCGTAGTTGTACATAAATTTTTAAATAAAAACGTATTCTGACCATATAAACAAAAAAAAAATTGATTTACGGGAGTCTCTATTGCTTTCTTCGTGCGTTCTTCTCTGATTGATCTCTATTGGTTTGATATCAGAAGGTATAGTAACTTGAGATATAGTTAACAAAGTTATTAAATAAGCGGCTTAGCAAAATTTACTTCCCCAAAAATTGCACCATTATTTTCATTTTCCCAGCGACATTATTTTTCTCCAAAATAGGAAAAAAAACATCCCAATCTGGAGACCCTGCATATGTCACAAGTAGACTTGTGTATCTCATGAATGAATTGTTCAAGTGAACTGCTCAATTCGGAAAATACAAATGAATAAGTGATGTCTTTCATCTCTGCGGATTTTTGTTCAGCAGTTCACCACTCACTTCGAATCGAATGACAGATGACTGAAATGATTTTTGTTTTAGAACTGACTATACTGTTAGCCTTAGGGCCCATGAAGCCGCTGCGGCTTTTACAGCTTCACCGAACTTGAAATGACTGAAATGACAACTTTGCCCTTCCTTTATACTCTTTCAACCTAGTAAGTGACGGCGCAGCCTGTGGTGAGTAGACATTGAGTTAACTGAAATTTGCGCTATGACACAGCAAAATAGTACGCGAGGCAAGCGAGTTATAGAAATGTATGAACCAGATGACCGGCACAGAGGCTCGGCTTGACGCTGTGTCATAGCTGGCTCGCCGCACTGAAGTGCGCTGTGTGCTGACTTATATGGAATAAGTGTGTTGAACACATTCGGCGCAGTACACGGTGTTTGTGCAATCGCGCAGCGTAGCACAGTGTTACCCATGTCTAGTAGTGAACGAAACACAGTTGATTCGACATCTCAGTTGCACCGATTACAAGGTTATATCGCTTTGTCTCTCATCTTTATTTACCACGTTTTTATTTAAATATTCGTAAATGTTTGCATTTATTGAAACAGAGGGTTTTATTTTCGACTGCTTATGTAATCATTAGATTATAATATGTATATTGTAAAAAGAACTATACAAGCATCGTTTAAAGTTCATACTCATGATGTAATTTTATTGATTTTATTTTTTTACTCATACATATGCCTATATCTACTTGAATTTTATTTGTTTAACGATCCAACATTAACACTAATATCTTTTATAGTTCCCCACTTCTAGAATGAGAGGGACAAAATAAAACAAAAGCCCATATTCCTTGTATTTATTTGGAATATTTTTAAGTTGAAGACTTCTAAGTTATTTTGATAGTTGAAAGTCTTCTTCTTCTTCTTCCTAACTTGGCAACCGGTCCTCTTTAGTGAAGACCATTACTGCCATTATCGAGTGAAATAAAGTGTCATGAGTTATGACGATTCATTATCCTAACAAGATGGTGGCTCCCTTGTTAGAACTTCCTACGAAGTTTTTGTGGGATCTCGGAATGAATGCTTTCAGCTTATATTTATAATCCACCTCACTTATGCACAAAAACCAAACTATATCACGCAAAACGCCACCAATATTACATAATATAGGGTCAAAAACCTAAGTAAATGAATTAAAAATAACAACCACATGTCACTTCAAGATCTCGCCAAAAACTCAAGTTGAAAATCGAAAGAAAAACAATACTACTTAAAATGGATGCGTTCGAAAATCAAAAAGATTGGGGCCTTTTTAAATTGGTGTAATAAATTATAATAGTTTCATTTTTGGGTAATTATCGTTTAATATTACTTAAGATACAATTATGTGACATTATAATCTCAAATTTTATATCTTATGTACCGAAAATGATTTATCAAATACCATGATGGCTATTTCAAAACGAATCATTCGTTTATATTCGGTCATTCGTCGTACAGTCATACTCTTTGTTTATTTAATTTATCTATAGTAACATTGTCTATGAGTAACATGTAACATTTACTCTAGTATAGACGTGAGTAAGATTATTAGCGTTCATGCTGCCGATAACTATAGTAATAGTTTATAATATGTAGTATGTATTAGTATCGAGTGTAGTTAGCTCTATACGAATACTTGACGTAACTGTTATATGTTCCTGCTA
Organism: Saturnia japonica; assembly: GCA_033032175.1. Classification (NCBI taxonomy): domain Eukaryota; kingdom Metazoa; phylum Arthropoda; class Insecta; order Lepidoptera; family Saturniidae; genus Saturnia; species Saturnia japonica. The sequence continues at coordinate 5,479,044 of CM065331.1, forward strand.
GGGGTACGGAACCCCAAAGGCTAACAGTATAGTTAGTTCTAATAAAAACTTAAATCATTATTTTGCTGCGAAATTATTTAAAACTATGATATCTACTAAGATATTCATTCAAATCAAATGATGTAAAGAGCAATTTTGCTCAAAATTAAATAGGTACTTGTGATGAATAACGTATATTTATTTTGCTATGGATTAATACCATGTTTATAAAAAAATTGGTTGCCTGTAAAGTCGGTATACGGGCGAAAGTTTTACGTGACAACGACTTTATGTCTGTCTCTCTCGCTCTTAGGCGGGCTAACCATACCCGAGTGGAAGGGACGCGTGCCTCTCACTCGCTCTCATTGTGAGCGCATAACGTGAGCGGAGCGTAACGCAGTTTCTTGAAGTGTCACCCGGCAAACCAATTTATAAGACGTTGTCACGTCAAAACCTTCGCAAACTTTACTAGCATAAAAAAGGTTATATTCAGTCAACCTTAAAAGATAGGCATATTATGCTATCACGGACTTTTTTTAAACTTTTTAAGAGAACAATTTCGTTAGACATGCTTGTTGCGTATCTTTAACAATGTACGCAGCGCACGCAATAGAAGCTCTCAATAGGAATAAATTTGCCCAGTTTTTTCATAATGCTCGGCTCCTATTGGTCGTAGCAGGATGTTATGTAACCTTCCTCGATAAATAGGCTATTCAACACCGAAATAATTTTGCCATTTGAACCAGTAGTTTCTGAGATTAGCGCCTTCAACCAAACAAACAAACTCTTTGGCTTTATAATATTAGTATAGATTGGCAAAACGAAAATTTTGTTTCTCTAGGAGCGAAAGCCCTTTCCTGAGCGGTGACGTCACAACCGGCGAGTGACAATTGAGTATCTTTGAATGTTGCGTTACTCCGCATTACACAAACTTATTAAAAGAAATGTAATTACAATAATGCGTATTAAATTTATTTTATTAATAACTTTTGTAATGCGCGCTGCATATCGTCGACGCGGGCGCAATCCTACCTACTCCCTTCCCCGCGTCCCTGACCGAGTGACCGCGCACCACGACCATAAGTCCGCCCATAGATAATAGTCAGCCGGTCACCGCCCTTGCGTGCATTCATGTGAATTTTATCGAGAAATATTATGGGCCATGATTTCTGAGATGCCACAAAAACTCTCAAGAAAGTTTTAACAAGGGAGTCCACAAACTTGTTAGAATACTGAAGTCAAGTGAACTGTCCATAGGACAAGTCAGCTATATCAACTCGACAATGGTCTTCAATAAAGAGGAGTATAAGTTAGGAATACGAAGAACTACTTGGAATTTAGAATACTGAATTCAATGCTGCGAAGGGGAGGAGGAGGAAGGGGAGGGTGGAAATAATCCCCCTGTGAAGGAATAAGTGCAAAAAGTAGTTTTTTGAGATTTAGTAAAATAATTATGGAAAATAATGATGAGCCTTGAAGATAATCCAATTCTGCAATGAACCGAAACGGTCTAACGGTGATAAACAATAGATACAAAAATTTATGTTTGTTTGTTCTAATTTCGATGATATTTTAATGAGTTGTTGTGCCCACACTCGCGAAGGTTTCTGTTTTAGTAAACGCGTTTACAGCTGTGGGCGTGTAAGTCGGTTTCTGTTTTAGTAAACGCGTTTACAGCTGTGGGCGTGTTAGCCGGTTTCTGTTTTAGTAAACGCGTTTACAGCTGTGGGTGTGTAAGTCGGTTTCTGTTTTAGTAAACGCGTTTACAGCTGTGGGCGTGTAAGTCGGTTTCTGTTTTAGTAAACGCGTTTACAGCTGTGGGCGTGTAAGTCGGTTTCTTTTTTAAGACAACGGGAACGACGTCGCAGGCAAAAGCTAGCGTTACATAATATAAACAAATAATTTTTAAACATACATTTATTATTGAAAATACACAATTAGGTATGTATATCTTTTGGCCTTATAGTAACATTAGTGTATGCAATACAAAAACGAATATTCCATAAAGAAACGACACGATACAACAGATTACGATTTCTACCATAAACAACTAAATATTTAATAAAAACTATTATAAATCAGATTATTGTCTATGATACGGGCGTTTTTCGGATACACGAAAAACACAAATATTTTTGTATTTTGTACCTGTAAAATTGTAACTCTGTTATAATTTAAAATGAAAATCTACAATTTAAACGCCCCTATCATAACAGTAAAAATATTTTTTTTAAAAGTATGTATGTTCATGGAATGTTAAGCTACAATGTCTTCCCTATTGAAAATTATATTTTATGAATTAATAATTATAATAATATAAGCGAACGTTCTAAAGTCGATCACTGAAAACATAAAAACACATTTTTTTTTTTGTTTAATTATTTATTTACACTCAAAGTTACTCCTAGCATATAAAACATGTGTTATAGGTTTTTTAAAACAATTATTCACGAATATATTATCGATTCGAAGATATGATTTACCGATTTTTATGTACAAAATTGATCCCACACTTCATATAAAGTCGTTTATAAATATTTTAGCACACAATTTTTTTAAATAATATTAATATATAATTTGAAGACCCTCAATTCGAAAAAGACTATCACAGAATAATATGAGGGTACTTCAAACTTTTGGAAGTTTCCGTAATTTGGTCCATAATTTTATAAAATTCAATTATTATTATCGCTTATAGTCATGTCTCAAACCGAAATACGTTTTTTTTTAAATTAAAAACAAAAATGTATTGGTGAAACAATTTTTTAAATTAAATACATATTTATGTTAATAAATTGGGTTATAAAAATTAGTTTTTATTGTCTTCAATAAGGCACTACTGGAATGACATTGAGCGTATATATTATATCCACGATTAAGATCTACATTATTATCACCGATTTTAATTTACTTACTATATTTAAAGTCTCAACTAATTAAAAAAAAATACTAAATAGTTTTAGGAATAAAATTTAAACCACTGAGATTTCAATAAAGCATAAAGAAATGCTCAAATTAGTTGAAACTGAAATACTTATTGAAATGTTTAATTAATGATTTATAACTTCGAGACTCACATGTATAGGATATTAATTAATAATAATTATTTTAATACAAATAAAAATATAATAAATTCTACTATCACGGACGCATCAAATTTTGTAACCAATACACCAAACAGTCATATCTCCTCACACAACATTTTTTTTTATCTATTTCTGGAATTATTTTACAGTTTTTCGATGAACAAAACTGCAATTGCAGAAAAAAAATCTTTAAATTAAAATTCTACTATAAAAAGTACATCGCTCGATCAACCAGTCATAACTGGTAAAATAATCGATTAATATACAAGTTACCGGTTCAAAAAAACCGATGAATTTAACGGTTAACGCATCAAACTAAAAAATTCCATAGACAAATAACCTCTATGTTGTGTGAAAGAGAATGAGTATTTCATTTAAATGATATAATTACTTCATTTTATTTTTACCTATATGATTTACGATTTATATTCTTTTGCGATTCTCATATCTTCAATTCTTCTTGAGGGGATCGAGGTTATCTATTGAAAAATCGTCGTTTCCAAAGCTGATCCCCCTGCTGAAACCATCCTGCGAAAAAAATCATTTTATACTAAATCAATCAGATATTTCAGAGGTATTTCATTTGAGCGTAATTTCTCTCATGTGGAGCAGTCCCCTTCTGGTGGAATATGAGAACTGTTTGGGGGGTTCAAAGGGCATAAAAGTTTCTTTAAAGATTTCTATATAATATACTAGTGATGCCCCGCGGCGCCGTAAGCATTTATTACATATTGATTAGTTTCGCCTATAACCAAAACGTCGGCCGTGCCGAAACTCTGTATTCGTGCATTGTTGCGCACTCGTGGCTAGTGTGGCTACACTTTTGTGTTTTCTCTGAACAATTTTGTGAATACATTAATATATAAAATACTCAATTAAATAAGTAGTTTGTATTTTATATCCGAACAAAAACATAGACGTGAATAAATTATTAAAAACGAAACAAAAAATCCGATTGCAACAAAAGAACTCTTAACAAAAAAAATGTTCTATTTTTGCTTTTTTATTTGATTCCCAGATGTCGTACTTAAATATTATATAGGCTATGTCACTCCCAGAATTAAAACGATAAATAAATTTTTATTTTATTTTCGTCCACTTGCTTAACTTTTCACTCCAGAACCTTTTGTCATCATTATTAAATGATTTTTTTTAATGTTTAATAACAGAAAAAACTATAATAACTCTAAAAAGTATCATCCCTTCTTGCTACACTAGCGCCATTTTAGTGGGTTTTTGAATTGTAAATTGCTGCTTACACTTGATTAATTTGTCCCCAATACATGATGGTTCCCTTTACCTTCTATAGCCTTTAACATGTTTATTACTTCTGTTCATGAGAAATTGCAAATATAACATGAATAAAGAATTATTTTTGATACATACTTCAATTTTATTGTTTTTTATTTAATTTAACACAAATTAGCTGTTTGTGTATGTGAAAAAAATTAGAAAATCCCGTGTTCGCGCCACTTGATTGGCACTTCTTTTATATTTATCAATCCGCTTCAACGGCTACCTGTCATCCCCTTTCCGTCGCTGATTGGGAAGCTGTTTTTAATTACCAACAGTCTACGCTCACCCGCGCGCGCGTATTGACATCGCGCATTACATTACGACCCCGCTATATCAAGTGCACGTGCGCCCGGACGGCGCATGAACGTCGTCGTGAGTTATATTTACCCGCTATACAGTCCACTAAAACATATCAAGGAACGCGCTGTACAACCTGAAGACCATCAACGAGGTGGCGTAGCGTATTCCCGGTCTGCACCGGTCAAGGAGCTACAGGTCAGTCAGTTTCTTTTATCAGCGACCATCCCGCCGTTGTTGACGCGCTCGGCTATATAGCTTAGCCGCCGCACTAACATCCCGTTTCGGGCAACCACAAAAAAAATTAGAAAAATATATCAACCAACCTTCATCTCGGAAATGGTTTTGTCCAGAAAACCGTTGAAGCTGCTATTCAACTCAATCGTCTGCTTCTCGCTGAGGTTCCCGAAACCGTTGAAGTTATTACCGAAACTGTTGCCGAAAATGTTGCCGTTCTTTTGCGTGTCGAACGGATCGTAGCCAGTGAGGCCGTTCGTGAACGAGTTGCTGTTAAAAACCGATGTTTGTAGATTGAAATCGCTTATATCGTAATTCGGTTTCGAGCTCTGAGTGAACGGCTGGGGGCTTGATTGCGGCTGGCCTCCCACCGAGAAAGGGGTTGAACCGAACAAATCGCTTCCGTTTATTGGTGCTTGAGGTTGGACTTGCTGAACAGGGGTTTGTGGTGTGTGACGCTTCGACGCTTTCGGTGGTGGAGCCACTGGAAATAGCACGTAATATAAAAATTTTTTTTTTTAAAAGTGATAACTTCTTATTGGAGGGTAAACCGCTTCGTAACGTAACGCGTTACGGCGCCACTCTGTCTGGCTTCCCTTCTCTACTCAGTGTTCTAATGTACATATTCAAGAATTGTAACTAAGGATAAAATATATTTTATAATAAATAAAAGATTTTATTAATAAACAACCTTTCCTCACATTATCATATTAATATACATCAAATTTAAGTAATAACATAAGATTTTCTCACGTTAAACAATTTCAATATTAAATAGTTATCACTTCTGTCGAGCGTCCCGAGACGCAATCGTTTTTTTTTTAAACCTGACTATATTGTTAGCCTTAAAGGCCCTCCCTGGCTTCAGACGGCTTTTATAGTTTCACCATTGCTTGGCGGTGAGCGCTCAAGGCACTCAGCCGCGAAAGCGTGGCAACATGCTCAAGGGTGCCAAAATGGCCGAACCTCGGCTTGGGCTGTTGCTGTAGTTGTAATTAAGTCGTGAACTGGTTAATTCCCCATCCCTAATGTATTAAGTGGTACTATCAATTTTTGTGTAAATTAACAAGCACAGAATTCTTCGCACATTATACAATATATAATCAATCAGATATATATAAATATAAAATATATATAAATGTAGGATGTATGATACAATGTTCATTGCTTACAAAATTTAAAATATCTATGGTATGTTTTATTGGTTATAATAGAGTGAAAGAGATGACGTTATGAACGAGCCAAGAGTGAATGAACAATATGATTTATGAAGGAAAGGGGGTAGGAAATAGGAAGGAGGACGGGGGGTTGCGTGACGACGTTAGCCGTGTTAAGACGTGTATTTAAAAAAAAAACATTTGTATATTAAGATTAAGTGTGTGATTATAAGTAAACTACTAGAGTACCGATAAAGAATATTTTATTCCACACACACACAATCCCACATACAATAATATATATATATATATACATTAGGAAAGCCGTGAACAGAATATTTTTGTCAAAAGCGGGGAATAAAAGCTTTAAAATTATGTTTGTATCATTAATTAATATGAATAAAAAAGAGAAATATGACGTTGCCACAAAAAATACCTTTGAGAACTAATATATAGAAATACGTTTTATAATGGTGGGCTAATCATGATGATGTCTGAATTATCTATAGCTTGACTCTCTATCTCTATCAATTCTTTATTCTGTGACTGAATATCATACCAAATATATTTTGTAATGACCAATTAAAACTGGTTAACTATATGAATAATAAATTAACAAAACTGTTCTTTGTCGAGACCGCTTATAATTTATATTTAATAATAACAAGAGTTCGAAATTTCGAGAATGGCTATTACATGCCAATTAACGTTAAAAAGATCAGAAATTTGTAGACAGGCAATTTTTTTACGTTACTCAAACGATAAGGTTTTAACGTGTGCGTGTTCCGCACGATCCCGACAAATTAACCTATCTAGAAATTGTATACTCGATATTTATAGTGAACTCTAGATTTTTCCCAGATATCTCTTTGGAGCTTCAAAGTAGTGTATTTGTTGCAAAGATCGTAAACAATATATATATAAAGCAGTACTTACACAACGGCGGAGTGGATGTGACGGAGTTATCCATAGCAGGAACTGAGAAACGTGATACATTCTCAGACTCATGAGCACGTGGGTCGAAATCTGTAATAAATACATAACAATTATACAAACAAAAATAAAAAAAAGATGTGTGTAGTCACACGCGGTATAAATGAAATCTTCAGAAAACAAAAATATCTGAAACCTAAATAAGAGGGACTCCAACTATACTTATTTATTTTACATTTTTAGGAAAACTTATAGCTTATAGAAAGAGTAGTAAATATAATCGAAATAGAACACCAATTACAAGTTTTCATAAATTAATCATAAATATTATAAACAAAAAAGTAAGACAGTCGGTCACGAAGAGAAACACAAAAATTAACAGAAACTAAAATTATTACAAATATTACTTAAAAATGAGTGAAAAAGTCTCTGCATAAACTGCGCTTTAGGAAGGACACACTTGTGTCTAGTAGTGTTCTGACATTTATAAGTGCCTTCTTAGGGCCATAATTGAATAAAGAATTACTAGAATTTGACTTGCATTAACGTATATCCATAAATCCTATAGATGTATGTGTTTGCCTCTTTGTAATGTCACTTTTTCGTTTCATCGAGTTTCAAACTACAAAGTTGCTAAAGAAATTTTTACTTCAAAGAGCCTTTAAGTTTAATATTTTTAGTTGAACGTGGTAACGCAAACCAAAACCCACACAAATCTCGAGTAATACAGGCGCATTATAGTAAGTGATTTAGGGCACAGATAAATTATCTTTGGAGATTTTTCACTACTTGACATAGCCTGAGTGAATTTTCGAACTGACACCACTTACGCAGAGCTGTGTAAATTTCGGCAAATAGAATCCGCGAGTTGACTGTATGTCTAAAAATTAAAGTAAATTATTGAGTAATTAATATTGGTCTATAAATAAAAAGCCTAAAACAATACAAATCTGGAAAAGTATTTGTTTAATTATTTAATTTTCCCTTTACAAAAGTTAATATTATTTGTCTGTGAGTAACGCGATTGATAGGTCGATTATAAAACGTGATGTCACCTTTCAGGAAATATGAACGTTAGACTCTTGCGTAAGTTGTCACAGTTTATCGTACAGAGTGACATATTAATGGAATGAGGACGTCACGGGACCATAATGCAGCGTTTTTGTGGAGTATTTTTTATTTAAATTTATAATCAGTTTTTATGGTGTATTAAATAGTAATGTAAAAAAATATTCATAGGTATTATTTTCAACATATAATAATAATATATATTGTGGCGACATCTCTCGCCACAACTGATGCATCCTACATAGCGACATCAGCGACATCTATCGAGCCACATACGACGCATCCTACATCGCGTTATAGAAATTAACTCAACAATTGAGTATATATACAAGAACCCGACAACAACCGTTGGGCAGCTGCCCGCCAGACATAACACCCGTCTGGTCGGAGGATCCTCCCTTTTCAATGGTTACTTCTTCTACATATATTAATAATAATATTAAGAGTTCTTAATTAATAAAAATAAAAAGTGGTAATTTTAAATAATTTCCGCAACATGGACGCGAACCCAGTATATATATAATATAAAGTGTTTAAAATAATTTTCCACAAGTTGATCTCTAGATTCTTATGCAATTCAATGATCGAAATTTGCACAGCACCCCTTCAGTGGACAGGCAGCCTTAGACCTTAAGGGCTCTGGAACCATTAGATGTTTTGATAACTTCACTGGGCTTGGACATTTAAAGGTTACACGGTAGAGTTTAAATGGTCGTCATTGATATAAGTACGCTTGCCGCTTTCTATGAAGACTGAATTTAAATAATACATACCACTGTCTGAGTCAGAGTTGAGGAGCAGTTCTTCTAGTCTTGGACCGACAACTGGATTCTTACTCACGGGCGTATCTACTAGAAGTTTACTGGAAACGAACAAAAAAAGTTGTGAGTTGTGAGAATTTATGTGCGATTGAATTAAAACTTTTTGAGTTTAATATTGATGTGACCGGTTGTTGGCCCCAACGTTGGTGATGTCGAGCCGTGTTCGTTTTTTTTAATAGACAGACTGGAACATTTTAAAGTTTCAAATCAAGGCATGAACAGATTAAAAGCGGTTGGTAGGGAAGGATCGTGACCACCTTATACACATTATTAAATTAAGTAAACGGTTCCAACGATTTCGATGAAACTTTGCATTTAGATAATGTTTTTACATTTCAAGTTTACCTAGAGGTGTTTTCCTTTTTTTGTTTAGAAGACACTGAGTACAGCTCGGTCGCCCAGATATTAGTAATAAAATAAACATCTTTTGGTTTGTCGTTTTTCGAGATCACCAGGAGTATTTTTTAGATAATATTCATTAAGATGTATCAGATCAGCTGCTGGGCGTCCCGTGACAGGCCAACTTTTTTTTATATCATTTGTTAAAAACGCGTCTAAAGAAGTTTTACTTGAAACTTTATAAGTCCAAGTGAATAAAACCTAACTCGTTCTTTCTTCAGCGACACCATGACTCCTACTTTTTAAATAACCAAGTTAACAAATTCTATAACATAATAGCGACATTCGCTTCTAAAGTAACGCACTAATCTATGGAATATATTCCGAACCCCCGTTACAACCTACAACCGTTTAGGGGTTGAATTTTCAAAAATCCGTTCTTAGCGGGTGTCTACGTCATAAAAACACCTGTGTGCCAAATTTCAGCCGAATCCATTCATTGGTTTGAGCTATGCTTTGATAGACCAATCAGTCAATCACGTAGTCCTATTATATATATATATAATGGAATATATATTATAATGGAAGGTTATCGGCTCTATAACTTCACGCTATGACTCTCAGAACCAGAGCAATAACTATGAAGGTCAAGCAATCTAGTAACCTGTATTAAAGACCAGTACGGGAGTTACAATAACATTAGAACAGCAACTGGTACGCAGGCGAGGGCGCGGTGAAAATTTGGTAGTATAAATTTAACCGTAGGGCACAGCTGGTACAAATATACTGGGGAGAACCTTCCAAAAAGTTTGTTAATAAGTGAATACTCACCCAGTGCTAAAGTTCTGTTTGCCGTTATGCGTCGGCGGTGGTGTTGATAGGAGCAAGTTATTATCGTTGCTGGAGTTGAATGTGTCCGTTGAGTTGTTTGATAACGCATCTGTGTCTGGCATTAAAAAATAATAATATAGTATTTTTACTCTACAGCGAAAAAGGAGGGTTATGTTTTTTAAGTTTCTATTTCTTTGGCACGCTTTGTAACCTAAACAGCTTGAAAGATTTTAGCATACGAGGTGTCTTTAGATTCACCTTTATTATTGCTATATAAAATATCATATTTAAGTACGACGTCTGGGAATCAGATAAAAATCAAAAATAAAAACATATATATGTATTTTTGTTTTTTTTGCTGTAGTCGGGTTTTTATTTCCGTTTTATAAATTATTCTGTATAAACTTTTGCGATTGGAACGATGTGGCCCAAGTGCTGATGCCGGAACACACCTATAGGCACTTCGCGACATATATTCCAAATGAAGGTAGCAGTTAGCCAAGCGAGCATTAGAAAGTGCCCTATCACGATGCTATGATTTCATCACGATGTTTTCCTTCACCGAAAGCTCAGGCTCTTTGTACAGATTCGAACTTATGTTGATCAACGCCGTGTCCGTACACGCTACCACTGGTCTATCATCGCTAGTCTGATATGGCTGTAGAGTAAATACGTTCCTTAGGTTACAATTTCATCATGATGTTTTCGTTCACCGACAGTCCTTCGCGCCGGATTTTGATACCAGTCAATCAATAACGAAAATTTATACTGACCACAAAACCTACAGTACTGCTCTGATGCGTTATGTTGTTTGTTTTCCATAGAAACATCATTCTTATACACATGCCTTAAAAGTCATGAAATAAGCTTTTTTAATCGGCTTCGAAAAAAGGAGGTTCTCAATTGGATTGTATTCTTTTTTTTGTGGATGTTCAGGCTCAATTTTTTTTCATTATGAACCAATTTAGATGATCCACTTTTAGTTGAAAAGACGATCCGACAAGGGTGGTCTAATTTTAATTTCATTGGAATTAGACTATCGACTTCGAAGGTACATCAGGGAACTCCTCAAAAACATTAAAGTTGATTATCTCTTTTGTTAAAAATTGTCTTATGAATATATAGAACACCACCTACTCATTTCAGGAGTTTTGTTCCCGTTCATTGCGCTGAATCCGTTAGCCAGGGTCATAGACGCTATCTGTTTCTCCAACTCATGGGGAGGCTTGAAGTCTGTGATCTCCGACAAGCTGTTCCTAGCGAGATACGCTGACAGATCATCCTTGTATGTAATCTTCGACAGTTCCTAGAATTTTAAACAATTGTTGGATGACCAAATATTTAACCTTCAGAGGACGTATTATTTCAACTTACTTATGGGACATATTAGAGCTCTAAAATTTAGCACAAACATAAATACACGAATTTTGATGGCTCGTCTTCAGGACATCAAAATATTGAACAGTTTGGTGGGATCATGTAAATTATGTGAATCCGTTTGGATCATGACAGTCATAGATTTAATTTATATTGTATATATCGGCAATTCGAAAGAGAAAGAGCAGTATTTATGTCTGTCTATCTGTTTGTTCCGGATAATCTCCGAAACGGTTGGAGCAATTTTGACTGGTTTTTCACTGAAAGATAGCTGACGTTATCATAAGGAGTATTTTAGGCTACTTTTATTATAAAAAATAGGTACAAACAAAAACCAATTCGATAAAACAACGATTTCAGGGCTCATAAAATGCCTTACGCAGAGAAAACCATAAGAGATATCTCTTATCAAACTAATATACTACATAATTGTAGATGTTAAAAATACCTACAAAAAAGTGAGTGAAAACGTATGTCTATCTTCTAAGGATCACCCACAATAAGCAATTTTGTATTTAAAAAAAACCGGGGGCGAGGGTAACAGGATTCGCGCGTGTGCCAGATCGAAGGCAATCTGTAGTCCACGCAAGCGGAGCCGCGAGTACAGTTAGTTATTCATAAGAAGGAATATTAATTTATTAGATGTTCAAAACAACTACATTAATACAAACACAATATTGTACAGAAACAGTATTATTTGTTGTGACATTTATATTGTTTTCAGTGTTCCATAATAAACACTTCTGCTTAAATAAATGGAGGTCAATTACCTGCAGATTACAATAATATATATAAAAAACTTACTTGTAAACGATTTTTATATGTGTTCATCTGTAATTCTAGCCTCTTGTTCTGTAGAGACAGCTTCTGCATTTCTATATATTTGCCGTTGTCATTTAAAAACCGCCTGGAAGAAATAAAAAAAAATTACACGGATTCAAGCTAATTGACGATGCTGTTAGCGTTGATAAAATGTCGATTGTTTTATAAAAAAGTTATCGATAAATCGGTTGACTATCGATTTTTTTTTAGTAAGTAACTATTGAATGTAATACCAACCGACTAAGCGAGAAAAAAGAGGGTCATTCGCGCAAATCTTTGTTTGTGATCACAATTCCAAAGTTTAAATCACTAGATGCGGTTGACAATGGTCATATATTGAGTCTAGAAAAGATTGGTTATCAAATGCATCTGTTGGTTTATAGACGGAAAAAATAATTTTAAAAAGATTGAAAAGAAGATTTAATATAAACATAATATTGGTGAACTCCGGATGACCTTTCTTTTTCTCTTTTCTAGTCTTCTACCGACAGTTTACAATCTGACTTCATTGTTTTTAACTAACGGTTCGTACACAGATTTAGCAATTGTAGAGTAGATAGGCAATAGGTGAATAAAACGAAACCAAAAATGGAATACGCTAGTGCGCTCACAGATTATTTGATGATTTTCTTTGTTATGCGAGTTTCATCCAGATACAGTACACGTGTACCAAATATTAAATTACACGTTAAAACCGGGATTATTAAAAAAATAATCCAACTTCATTGATTTTGAAGAGTTCCCTGGTGTATCTTCGAAGTCGAAGGTCTAATGTCAATAATATCAAAATGAAGAACTTACGGCTGAACATCAATTAAAAAATCATTCGAGTTGAGAACCTCCTCATTTTTTGAAGTCAATTAAAAATGGTATCGTTTTTTTTTTTGGATCGGTTCTTACTGTTAGCCTGAGATCCCTATCCAAAAACAGAGCCGCTGATGGCTTTTACAGCTTTACCGGGCTTGGGGGCGAGCACTTAAGGAACTCAGCCGCGAAGGCGTGTGCAACAAGCGCGCAAGGGTGCCAAAACGGCCGGACCTCGGCTTGGGCTGTTGCTGCGATTGTAAAGAAAAATGATCTGGTATCTTATTCTAACACCCCTTGATATACATTAAATCTATGGTTCGTACAATAATCCGGTGATGTATTACATACAGTCAACATACTAGCTATATAATACAGTAGGATCGGGTAAGTACGACCAGCTATATAGCTATACAGTACAGAAAAAGGCTAATAAGGAATTTATAAACTTCGATATTGACCTTGGAGTAAAAAGTTCTTCGACTCATAAAATTCCATTATTTACACATTTTCTTGTTTAACGAGAAACTACAAGGGATTTCGTGACCGCTTTATTTGTTTTATATTTAGTATTACAAGTGTGTTTCATTATCAAAGATTTGTTTTGTTTTTATGCTTATGGAATATATTATTTAGGGTTTAGTGTTTGTTTTCGTTTTGTATTGACCGTTTTTTTTTTTTAAATAATGGAACAATACCAAGCATTTGATTTTTTTTTTAAATATTGTCGGCAGTGCAATTAGAAAAAAATGAGCAAACACAGAAGTAGTAAGTTCTAGAACTTAATACTACTAGGTACTTACTACTAGTACTTAGTAGACAATTTTTTGTATCACAAAAAGTTCAGTTGAACTTATTAAAAAATTCTTTGATGTAAACTGACCTGTAGGCCAAGTCGAAAGCCTGACCAATGGTGAGTGTGATCTCCGAGGCAAGTTTAGTTGAGATGAAAACGAAACATTCATGTTTCTCGACGGGTCCGCTGTCGTGGCCGTTGACCGCGTTGACAGTGCTGCCACCTTTTGCGATGAACGAGAAGTACTTTTTCGCGCCTTTATCGTCCGCGCAGTAGGATATCCGGTGAAGCGGGAACTGGTAAAGAATATTGTTCGATCTTGGCTCCTGAAAAAAGTTTAGGATATTATTTAATTTCAATTTAACATAACGAGACCTTTAACAATAATATTCAAAAAGAAATTTCCGTAGGACCTTAATCTGCCATGTGCTTTTAGTTTTAATAACGATTTTTTTTTTGCCCTTATATTATGTAATATTGGTGGTATTTTAAGTGATACAGTTTGTTTACTGTGAACAATTAGATAATAAATAATACCTTTTTAGAAACTTGCATTTTGAGTGACCACAAAAACTCCCATGTCAGTTCTAACAAGGAAGTAGTTAGGTACCATTTTGTTTTAACTTTGAACAATAAAAAAATAATCTATCCACGTGACATTGACCACATATGACGTCACAATATAATAAGAAGAAAAATATTAAAAGGAAATACTCTAACTCAAACAACTTCAAGTCCCTTCAGAGTCATCAGACATTTGTGATATCTGGGAAATTGGTATTCTGTCGCACAATTATTGTTGTCTAAACGCTGCAGTAATCGTCATTTTTTAACTTGATCAAATAATCCTCAATTATTAAGAATTCGTGTGATTAAAGAGCCTATTTAAAGGTACTGGTATCTCCGTATAAATATAGGTCCGTTCCTCGGTGTGGAGCCCTTGAGTCTGGCAGCCGCCCGCGCGATGCAGATGACACAACACTTGCAATCACTTAGCTACCCACACACATCATTACACACACAATACGTTCATACATACATGCACACCACATAGGTATATAATAGGTTCTATAAGGAACCTTTTTTAAATAGGCTTATGTTTTTTATGTTATGTTATTATACATTAATACCTGAGCGACCGAGCTCTGCTCGGTGTCTTACAAATAAAAAAATAAAAACACCTATCTAGGTAAACTTGGAGTGTAAAACATTATCTAAATGCAAAGTTTCATCGAAATCGTTGTAGACGTTTCCGAGAAACCAATATAATAATATATATACAAGAATTGCTCACTTAATATCATAGTATATTATACATACATTTTAACCAACTTCCAAAAAAGGAAGAGGTTCTCTATTCGAATGTTTATTTTTTTAACGGATGTCCAGCCATAACTTTTTTGTTTATGAAAGGAGACACCTCAAGGGCCTGGTTGGGCCTTCGACTTCGAAGATACATCAGAGAACTCTTCAAAATAATTTGAAGTAGGTATTCTTTTTATGTCAGAAATTATATTGTATTACAGCAGCTTATAAACGTAGAAAAATATATATCCTAGCCTGTTCTTTTTAAATATCAAAATATATAATAATAGGTTTACAACATCACAGTTAAGCACGTGACCTAGGACTTTCTAGTACCCTTTCAACTTAATTCTGATAAATACCTCAATGACATGTAGTTAAGTAGTTAACTCGCGGAGTATTATTAGCTAGGTTATGCTGTTGTAATTCTATAAATAACTATTACTAACGCAGCGTAAACACTTCCTGTAATTTGCCTTTCAAACGTAGGCATAGGTGGAATTTAGGAGCCCACGACGGCGACAGGCGACACAGTCGCGTGACGTCACCGGCCCTCTAATTTTAATTCTAATTTGTTTTTAGTTTACTACATAATCACTATGTAAATTTAACGAAGGAGGTCTCGAACTTAAGGTACTTGCAACACGAGTAATCCGGAAAGCGATATATTTAGTTTCATTGTTACTTTGTATCACGTCGCGCGTTCCGAAACCTTACCTTTAGTTTAGATACATAAGTTAATAATAAACAGGTTTCAACTGAAGTTAAAGTTTTTATGTTAGTTAAAGCAAGACCAATGCGTAATTGTTTAAATAATATACAAATAAATGAATAAACACACGAAAATCCTCTGTTCGTGTAGTATTTTTCTAATCTTTTTACATTAAAATCATAACACTGGTATCAAAGAATTTATATCTTTATTTTCAGCAGCAATTTCATCTACGGCGAAGTAGTTAAGGCATTGACGCTCTTATTACATGCCATAGTGAATGGTGGGTAACTGCCCTTAGTTCACTTTCGACTTGATACCGGCGCGGCGTGAGTGAGAAGAAACTTTTATCCTTTTTTGACAACAGTGTTTCCGCCTTACGCTGTGATTTCATATCTCTTTTGTTTTAACATGCTGATAACAAAATTTATAACGTTTTGAAATATGTATATTTTAGTGAGAGTATAAATAAAAATGTTATTGGTCTTGAGTGATTTTAGATGTTAGCTTTTGGCCATAATCTCAGCTGATATTAAGTAATGATGTGATTCAAAACGGTGACATGCTACGTTTGAGAGGGGAACTGGTTCTCGCGCAGTTGCCGGAACACACCTATAGTTGCTTGGCGACAGATTTTTGGGAGCTACATCTACAGTTGACGACTTTTTTAAGGAAAACTTTTGATTTGAACCCTCTGATTCCATTTACAACCAGTTCATCTCGATGACTGGGATGTTTTCCGAACTTGCAGTAGTGTTTTGACGTTTATAAGTGCCTTCTTAAGGTTTGAATTGAATAAAAATTATTTTGATTTTGAACAGAGAAATCTATTGATCTAAAACGCAAATTGGTGTGTTACGGTAGCTGGACATTATCTTCCGCTTACATCGTTGCTTAACATCTTCAAGATTACTCTATTTTGGTTCAGCTAATGTATGTCCAAACTCCTACCCTAATATTCGGGCTAAGCTGAACATGTGTATCTATCAGTCTGTGGCATCGTAAACTCCTAAACGGCTGAAGCGATTTTGACTGTCTTTTTTTGTTTGAAAGGTGACTTGATCTTGTGTTCTTCGCTATGATTCAATAAGATTTGTTCAGTCGTTTAAAGATTATCAGCTCTTCTCTGTTCGTCATAAAGAGGGTATGATTGTGTCGAAATTTGATATTAGATATTAGAATGGTTTAAGAAGAACACTGTAACCTTAAACTTGATAATGCAGCATCATCTGAAATCTGTCCATCTCCTCACTAGCTTACAGTGGAGGCATTATGTTTGGACTCATTGGAATTATCTCAATCAATAGGTTATTTGGGTCGAGAAATTTAAAATTTTTATATTTACCATGTTAGGTTTTTTATAGACCTTGCTCATCACACCCTTCTCCCTTAACACATCAGGGTCCTTCGGTTGTGTAATATTTTATCATTTGTTCCCCTGTTGCCCCATTATTTAATTTTTCCAATTCTAATCTTTATTCGGCATATTACGTAATTCTTAGTTTTAAAACATAAGAATAATTTTTATTCTTAAAACTACAAAACTTCTCCTTCTGTTTTAATTTTCTCTTACAATTACAAAAGTTTTTCTCCTTCTATTTTTATGTCATGTTTAATTGAAATCTTTACATTTTCAGATGCATCTTACCTTGTTAGATATTGTGTTTACTACTTTATTATAAATTATAGCGCCGTTCTATTATAAATACGAAAAATGCAAGTCTTTTTCTACGTATTAAGGATTGTTTTTCAACTTAGAGGGGTAACTAAACACCTGTTATCAAAGAGCCGACGTTAATAATATAAAGTACATAATTAGTAACAAGTTTTACGAGATAATTTCACATTTCATTCTCACTACCTATGAACTTCTCGAAGTAACCCATTAATGATAAAACAAACTTTCGCCTACAATTAGATACATAAATGCGTAATGTCATAATAAATATAAATGTATATGTATTTAGATGTATATATAAAATATATGTAGTTCCGAATGTGCATGTATTTATCTTTTACAAATTTCCTGATAAGACACATCTATTATAAAAGACAATGATCATAAACATTACATTTGCAAGTTCGTTGAAGCTGTAAAAGCCGCAGCGGCTTCAGGGTCTCTAAGGCTAACAGTATAGTCAGTTCTAAAAAAAAACATTATATTTGGTCTGTCTGTTTGTACGAGTATCTCTGGATTTAACTGGAAAAGTCTTGACCGATTTTTATGAAATTTTGTGAACAGGAAGCATAATTATGCCATTCCATAATTAATAAATAAAAAGAATTGTCAACTATACTTTTAGAAATCGTGAATAAAAAATTACTTATATTAATTATCACCCGATTTTTTTGCTATTTACTACACGGGAACATAACCACCACGCCTGTATCCAATAAGGGTTGGGCAGAGATGTACTAATGTTCACCCACAGTTCGCCGGGTATGTTTTAAGGTTCCATATAATAGGGGGCGAGCCTATTGCCATTACACGGGCACAAAGCCAAACTCCTAGCTGCTACTGAGAATTTCATAGAAAAACTCAATAACACTTTGCTCGTCATAGGATTCGAACCCAGGACCTCAATCATAGCAGTCGAATACTAGGCTAATGAGGCATTTATCAATTGATAAGCTACATGACAATAATATGAGTAAAAATAAAATCACGAGACGAAAATAATGACATGATAATAAACTCATGCGAAGGAGTAGTAACTTGTTTACTTTATAACTGTCTCGGGTTCAATGATAGACCTTGATGATTATGGCTGAGAGCAAGACAAACTTTGATTCGATTTAACACTGTTATTATATCTCTATTGTTACAATAACTAAGAATAGCTCATCACTAGCCCAAGGTTTGAGACGATATCTCGATTTTTGAGGTCTTGGTTGGAATTGACAGTTCATTATGAATATATTATGTTTATTGAATTATATTTCGAAGTAGCTGTGCCCGTGGCTTCGCTCACGTGGACTACAGAATGCCCGCGCGAATTCCGCTCCCCCGCTCCCGGCTATTTTAAAGACAAAAATGCTTATTGTGGGTGTTCCTTAAAAGGATGTATACTCTCCCGGACTTTTTTCTAGGTCTTTTTAATACCTATAATTATGTACTACATTAAAATGCTATATCTTTTATGGTTTATTCAGCATAAGCCATTTAAGCGCCCGAATTTAATCACCATAACCAATTTTTTTTTATTTGTGCGGAACCCTAATTATTTTTCTAAAATAAAAGCAGACTAAGTTACTCCCTATATTATCAGCTATCTATCAGTGACAGCCCCGTCTAAATCGGTCCAATCGTTTCGAAGATTTCACGGAACAAACAGACAGACAGACAAAAATTAAAAAAGTGGGCTTTTTGTTATAATTATCGTATATACTTACATATGTATTTAGTAAAAAACTGTTATTTCGACATTACAAACACACGCTTCAATTTTATTAATTGCATATAAATATGTACGTATATTATATAAAAGGTTATATAGAAGCTTCGTCCTTGTTTAATTAGCGTTACAGCGGCGTACGTTGGTTGATTATATGTGTGTCAGAGAATAATAACAAAGAAATCTAATGACCAAGTACTATTATTGACAACTATTGACCTGGCGCGATAGCAACAGGTGTGCGACAAACTGAAGTTGTGTGAGCAACAGCTCCTTATTGACAGGCAACGGTTGGCTTGGAAAACAGTCTCGATCTAGTCGTCGCATCGTGAAGACACATCCTAGTGTTGTTTGGAGTAACTTACGTCGGAACCCGAAGAGAGAGACGGGCTTACTCTAGCTGACAGATAGTAGAGGATCTCTGTATCCTGGCATCGTTCGAGGCTAGCTAGTGTCTCGGAAATCGAGACCTTGAGAGGCTCTTTCTCTCTAGAGCTACTGGATCAGGTGGACGTCCGGATCAGTTCCAGTTTGATCAGAGAGGCGAAGTTTGTAGTGGCTATAAGGGGAGGTCGGAGGCCACTGGGGATAACCCCAAATAAAAACATTCACTTGGATCGGTTGATTAATATACCGTAACTATGAGCGTGAACTTTGCTGTGTGCGCTTGTATAATAGATCACCAATGAAGATAATGAAGAAAAGGATAATGATGATGCATATCAATCGCCAACGACATTTATTTTAGCTTTTTACCCGACTGCGAAAAAGGAGGGTTATGTTTTTTGATCGTATGTATGTATGTCTGTTTCTTTGGAACGTTCTGTAGCCTAAACGGCTTGATGAATTTTAGCATACAGGGTGTCGTTAGATTCGTCTTAATTGTAGGAGTGTCATAGGCTATATAATATTTATGTACGTCTGGGAATCAAATAAAAAGCATAAATAGAAAAAAAAATTAGTCATGGTTTTATTGCAGTCGAGTTTTTAGCATAACTTTTAATGCAGTATTAAGAGAAATATGCCGTTGTATGTATGGCGGAGGAGTAAGAGAAATAGCGGTAGGGCACAGATAAATTTCTTTGGAAATTTTTCTCTACTTGGGGCATTCGCAGCCAAATAACTTTATATTATGTTCCTGTGGTGAGTGGGGTTTCCACAGCTTCTCGAGGAAGGGGCCTAAGGTCAGCAACGCGCTAGTGATATCTCTGGTATTACAAGTGTCCGTAGGCTACGGTAATCGCTTACAATCAGGAGGGCCGTTAGTTTGTTTGCCACTGCTGCTGTATAAAGGAAAAGACATATCTTTTGTGAAAAATTTGTGAAAGAACAGGTATCATTTCTTAAACAGTTCCGTCTTTAAAATATTTGAATATTAACACTACTTACTTGTATAGCGACTCCATCAACGGATATTGTGATTTCTACTTTTTTTGATTTGGCACCGTCCTTTGTCTCTGACTTCTTCAGCTGCTGTGTGAACTGGAGCTTCTTAATGGCGTCTTTCACCACTTCAATACCCTTGGGCTGGTCGACATGCGTGCAGCCGAGGAACTGAAAAATATAAAATATTTTTAAACTCATGAGACTAATTTCTTAACATTCATGGATTCACCATGCTAGTGCCGGGTCATCACGTGACAGAGACCCGACTCGCGATCCTGGTGTAGGTTTAGAGACCTCTTATGATGCACATCAGCGCTTATCTTTACTGCTCGTGATGGCCTCCCTGCCTAGCCAAATTTGGTAGGAACCTGTTAGAGCAGCTTTAGATACTCGCTCTAAAAAAGAGCTTACTGCAATTCCAAGGTTTTTTAGTAGGATAGAAAGAGATTTTTAAATATGTAAATGCCATTGGTGTTTTATTGGAACCAAATCGTAGATCATTCTAAAAATCATTAAAATTTAAAGAAACTTTAATAAAAAATATTGTCAAATCGCGCTTAGGTACACCGAGCTTTTGTGTTCTGTCCTTGCGAGGAGTTGGATTTCCAGAACTCCTTAACTTTGGTTTTACAAGCGTGCTTAGGCTTGAAAGATTTGAAAGAGAGTGATTGTGGACTGAGAATTAACGAGTTACTTGTCAAATGTCTTATTTACGCTGATGATCAAATTTTACTGGCATCGTCGGCTAAGGATTTGCAAGCGATGGTGACTATTATGAATGAGGATTTGGAAAGAAAGGGAATGAAGAATGCAAAGAAGGTGAAAGTTTTGGTGTTTGAAAAGGAAGAAAACTTGACAGAAGTATGTGTCCGGATTGAAGAGGATGAACTGGAGCAAGTAAGTGAGTTTGTATACTTGGGATCGATGTTTACCAGGGATGGAAAGTGTTAGAGAGATATAGGAAGGAGAGTAAATGCCGGTAATATGGTGAATGGGGCGTTACACTCCTTTATGAGCAGCCATAGGATTTCTATGAAAGCTCGTTTGGCTGTGCATAGAGGAGTGTTGGTTCTAACACTCATGTACGGAAGTGAAAGCTGGGTGTGGCAGAAAAATCATGAAAGTAAAATAAATGCAGTAGAAATGAGAGCGCTCAGAGGTATGATAGGAGTGAAAGTGAGTGACAGGATAAGAAATAGTGTGATAAGAGAGCTTTGTGGTGTGAAAGAAGATATAGTCACACGGATTGAGAAAGGGATGCTTAGATGGTTTAGGCATGTTGAGAGGATGAATGAAAGAAGAATGACTAAAGAAATCTATGATGCGAGTGTGAATGGAATCGTTGGAAGAGGAAGGCCTAGACGAACGTTTATCGATCAAATCGGAGACGTTCTGAAGAAAGGTAGAGTCAAGAGTACTCTAAACCGACGAGCATGCATGAAAAGATTAATGAATGTTGAAGAAGCGAAAGAGGTATGCCAGAATCGTAGTAGGTCGAAGGACGTGGTCTCTGCCTACCCTGTTGGGAAATAGTCGTGATTTACGTATGTGTGTATGTTAGGTTACTTAGCATTAGCCGTATGCTTGTTTACCAACTTAGTTGTTTAACAGAATATACAATCATGGTTTTTTTTCCTATCCATATTTAACTGAAGCTATGACTTGTAACTTCACCTGTGTAATTATAAAATTATATTAACGTTATTTTAAGCGGTTTCCTTAGAAACCAATTTTGATGTGCCTAACTAAACTATGTACTAAATTAATTAATAAAACTGATAGAACACTGCTCACTATGATTTGCGTTAGAGGCACAGGGACTATAAAAAAACCAGTTTACCAGGACGTATGACAACCCTGAAGTAGAGAAACTTTTTATACTTTTACGTGAGTGAAGCAGTTGCAAAAAGCTAGTTAATATCGTTGCCGAACAGGTTTGGACACGGTTGTTCGCACGACCCCGGCGACCTCTGTCTTTTTATGTTCAAAACTCGTAGTTAAGGCAATTATAATTTTAATTGTTTGCTGTAAGTGGTAATCAATTTTTTTATTGCTTATATTACGATGTTCGGAGACCAGAACTGTTATACTAAAAAAATCGACTCCCTCCGTTACAAAGGTCGTAAAGACCGTTTATGACGTAAGTACTCTGACTTATGTTTTCACGCTCTTTCGTTCTGTTCTTAAAATTACACTTCAATGACAAAAAAATCACAACTACCAAAGACTTTCTTAAAGCTAAACACCACTTTTCTTTAAAAACACGTTATAAAACAATATTCTTTTGACATTGTGAGAGAACAAAGTATAAAATCTATATGAATACAATGATGGTGTTTTTTTTTAATTGTTATAGGTTCAGCTTTATGACCACAATTTTTGTACCGGAAAGAGTTGATTTAATACTAGCTAATCGATTTATCGATTATCTTTTCAATTTGATTCTTCAATCCTTATAATACTTGTAAAAGTTTTTTTAGGTAATTGTGGTTCTTTGAACTTCCTAAGCACATTACCTATTTACCGGGCAATAAGTTCAATGCTTTATTATCGATATGATATTTGGATGGATCATTACGAGAATGGTAGTGATGTCTGTCAAAATATTGATAATGGTTGTGAAACACCATACGTCGTTTAAAATAGGTAGGATAGGTACCTTTATGAGCTGAAGAATGTTTTGATGAGCTGATTGTTTTGTACTTGACACTCACTACTAGAATTCACTGAGCCGGCGCCGGTTTACTTTAATCCTGTTACAATTAGTAAAACCTTTCACTGTTCTTGCAAGTCACGAGCAGAGACGTTGTCACAGAGCCGAAAAAGAATGAACCACAGATAATCACGATGGTAGTGTTGCCGTGTTCATTTCGAGCTGAACGTCACGTTATTCTGGCGTGATCAGATAAATTAACAATATTCATTGCGAACACGAGTATAAAGGGAATGAAAGTGAATGCAAAGAAAAAGAAAGTATGACAGAAGTATATCTCCGGATCGATGGACTTGAGATCGATGATTACTAGGGATGGAAAATAAAATATGAAAAAATTCCCATTCGTATGAATGGTTCGGGAATACATTGGGTACAAACAAACAAAGAAACATTCATTTTATATATGGTAGATAAGGAAATATGGATAAATAAAAGGGAACTCGGTGGATACAAAATATACAATGATCTCATTTTCGACATGTAATTAAGTAATTTCATTTAAAATCCTTTCCTTTTCCTTTCTGCCTATGTAGGCAAATTAGAGAAGAGATGACTTAAGTGTTACCATATCTATAAGTTTCTATAATTAAGGGGGAAAGACTTAGCAGACGTAATGGTTAACTGAGTCGATGTTTTCTTCTTGTAATTGATTTAATGCCAACGTGTGCTTATACACAAATCTGCAAATATCACGTACCTAGATAGAATATTTTTCTACTCAAACAAAACTAACGAAATGGTGGCTTCCTTATTAGAACTGATCAAGGTGTTATTGGAGAAACCCAAAATTATTTTATCTAGTTATTATTATTGAATATCCACTTAACTTGTGCATAATAATAAAACTACATCAAGTAAAATGCTATTAATATTACAAAATACAGTGTTATAAGTTTATGAATAAAAATAATAATTTCTACATAACAGATCAAGAATGAAAATCTCGCAAAAAACTATAGATTTAGTATAAAATAGATCGGTTATTGGTTGAAAACAAGTTTATCCGTCCGATCATGACATATAGTTGCCCCGCGTTCGCACATATGCAAAAATCTAATATCAAACAGTTGCAAACTATTCAGAATAGATTTCTCTACCGTCTTACCGGTGCCCCTCCATACCTACATGCCAACGGAAGATCTCCATAGAGAATGGATTTTCCGTCGATTCACTCGTACGTGAAATTCCTGTCGCGATCTTACTTCGATACCGCGTTGAATCACGTCATCCCGCTAATTCAAGCAGCCGCTACTTATTTCCCTATTCCAACCGCCTCACGAGCAAATCGCCGACAGGCTGCCGCCTCACGGAAAAAACGCCGACCGCGAAACATTTTCATCGACCCCGACGATAAAATCGAGAAAGCTAACGCGTTCTATTCCATCGTCTCTCCAAACAGAGCGTGCCACCACCGGCCCACGCCCGCGTAACCACCGTTCTCTCCGCAGAGGACGGGCGGTCAACTTCGCTCCCGCACACCCGCCACGTCCACTCTCTCTAGCGGTAACTCAAGCCTAAGTCCGTTCCTCGGTGTGAAACCCTTGAGTCAAGCAGCCGCCCGCGCGTTACAAGTGTCACTATACGTGCAACACTTAGCTATCACGTACAAACATTACACACATATGTACACATACGTGCACACCTCACAGGTACATAGGTTCTGTAAGGAAACTTTTTTTTCTTTTTTACGCTAGTCAGTGTAGACCATATTTCAAATTACTAAATACATATATGTTAGTTTAGCTCGAATTTACGGATAAGGAATTAGTCAGATCGCGACTTAATTGCAATCCCGATAACCGCCCAAGCCGAAGTCCGGCCACTTTGGCACCCTTGTGCGCGAGTTGTCCAAAACTTTCGCGGCTGAGTGCCCTAAGCCCTCGCCCTCAAGTTCGGTGAAGCTGTAAAAGCCATCAGCGGCTGCGGCTTTCGAATAGGGCCCCTAAGGCTAACAGTATAGTCAGTCAGAAAAAGAAAAAAGAAAAGTTGAAGACAAAACCAAAAATTGATTACAGTAGTGTGAGTATTATTTTCTAGATTTTCTTTGTTATAACAAGTCACAACCAGTTACAGTACACGTAATAACAATAAAAGATGAAATAAGTGGGGTTTTGTTTTGATAAAGATTTACTTTGGCCGATAGCACATACGGAAATGGTTTCGTATCCCTATCTCGTTCTAACATAAGCGTATACTTATGCTCTTTCTCTTTCGTGTTGCCGATCTATATACTTAATAAATCTACGCCAGAAAGTAATTACATACTACATTTTTGTAGGAACTGGTGGTGATCATCTAAGTTAGACAATAAATAGTATATATTGTGATCGGAGAATAGACGCAAATAAATAGTTGTAAACAATATTCTAATGTAACAGTTGTGTGTTATTTATAATAGTTGTTATCAGGCACGTGTGGAGTCGGATGTCAGGGGAATGATCTATTGAATGTTGTGGGCGTTTCCTCCGATTATATACAAGACCTTGTTATCAGATCCGCTTTTATTTTGAAGTAGTTTTAATTTATAAGGCCGTCCAAAGGTTCGCTTCCAATCAGTACTCAGGGTTTCGGTTTTGTCTAACAACACAATTTTTAATGAAAAAGAGAACCAACTTCAATGGTTTTGAGGAATTCCGAAGATACGGAGTCGAAGGTCCATTGGAAATTAATTTAAAATGGGACCGGATCACCCTTGAAGTATCCCCTCTCCAACAAAAAAGAATCATCCAAATCGGTCCATAAACAAAAAAGTTATTGCTGAACATCTATAAAGAAAATACAAAAGACGGGAGGTTACTCAATTCGAATGGTTTTTTTTCTTCTTATGCCTACTTCTTCTTTACACTACTTCTTTGTTTATGAACCGATTTGGATGATTCTTTTTTTTTGTTGGATAGGGGTACCTCAGAATGTGACAACAATTTACTTTCATTGGCATAGATGTTTTGTTGATATTGGGATATTTCTGATGGAATGGATCATATTATCCTCGTATATAGGCAGATAGGTTATTTTGATTCGGCTGTAAAAAAATTCTTGTATTTTTAACTAGCCGTGCCCGCAGCTACGTTCGCGTGGACTACAAAGTGCAGTCGATCGGGCACACGCGCGAATCGTGTTCTACCCTCGCTCCCGGTAATTTTAAAGAAAAAAAATACTTATTGTGGTTGAACATTAGAAGATAGACATTAATTATGCTGCCGCTGACTTTTTTGTAGGTCCTTTTAATATCTACAATTATGTACCACATTAATATGATTTATCTACTATGGTTTACTCAGCGGAAGCCATTTAAACGTCCCAAAATCGTCGTATTTTCCGAATTGATTTTTATTTGCGCGGCACCCTAATTCTTCTTCTAAATAAAAGAAGCCTAAATTACTCCTTATAATATCAGTCCCGCCGAAATCGGCCCAACCGTTTCGGAGATAATTTAATCTCTATAGAGGGGACTAGTTACCTTGACTAAATATGCGACGTGCCCTTTAACGAGTGCGTCTGGAGCGTGGATCCAATTCCTTCCATTAGGTGCACCATTCGCCTTGCCTTTTCCCTGCCAGAACAGCAGGGTAGACATCCTGGAACAAATAATATTTTATTTAAATCTCTATAAGCAATTATGGCTCAGTGTAAAGTGTAAATTTCTTCAATGAGGCTGAGCTTTCAGTGAAGAAATACATAGTGGTGAAACCACAGCATGGTGGTAGGGAATATTTTAATGTCCGCATGGCTAGCTACCACCCTTGAGTTGAAAATCTATTGCTAAGCATGTGTAGACGTGTTCCGGCAGTTGCACTTGAGTCTTTCATCCCACTAGGCTTAGTATGGTACCATCTTCGATTGTAGTCCTCAGCCATAACGATAAGCCTATAAAAATAATTTTAAAAAACAGTAATCACGAATATGACTTAAACAAGATTTCGCCTGTCTAAATTGCCTGAGTTCGTATGCTCGGATTTAATTTTATAAAAACGCTTAACCGATTTGAACTTTAACTAAATTTTAAAATTACGAGACGAAATTAATTATTAACCAATAAACGCGTGCGTAGCAGTGGAGTACTGCTAGTATATAATCTATACAATTAATGATATTGAAGTGTCTGTTTGTAATGTTAAAATAACAAGCTTATACTAAATGCATATGAAAGCATAAACGATACCTATAACAAAAATCACATTTTTAAAATTTTTGTCTGTCTGCCTGTTTGTTCCTTGTAATCTCCGAAACGATTGGACTAATTTTGACGAGACTTTCAGTGATAGATAATAGATAGCTGATGTTATATGGAGTATTTTAGGCTACTTTTACTTTACAAAAAGAATTAAGAATTCCGCGCATATAAAAAATAATATTGCGTAGAAGTTGTTGCATTTATGTTAAAGATCAAGCGTATAATCTTATTATATTAAGTGAGCAATTATTGTATATATATATGTAATTGGTTTCTCGGAAACGGTTTCAACGATTTCGATGAAACTTTGCATTTAGATAATGTTTTACATTCCAAGTTTACCTAGATAGGTGTTTTTTTTTTTGTTTCTATGACACCGAGCACACCTCGGTCGCCCATATTAATATATTATGTGACGCGATGGAATAACCCAGCTAAATTGAAAATTTATTATTATTGTACGAGGTTCAACAATCACGTGAATTTACTAATTTGCATATTATTTACGCACAAATATTGGTACTAAACAAAACAGACCTTTAAATGACCGCCTATTACACCTTCACAGTAAAATAATTATTGCTGTTAAAAGTATCTCTTCTATCAAACAACGCATTTAAATAATTCTTTATCCAAAATATCTATATTAATAAATCTATAGTTCTGTCTGTATCTGGACATGTATTTTTTATAACATAACATTCCATCACGCCTGTATTCCCCGAAGGGTTAGACAGAGATGTACTAATGTACACTCACAGTTCACCGGGTATGTTTTTAGGTCCCATGTAATAGGGGGCGAGCCTAATGCTATTAATCGGAAACGAATCTAAACTCCGATCTGCTACTGAGAATTTCATAGGAAACACCAATAACACTTTGCTCGACCTGGAATTCGAACCCAGGACCTCGCTCATAGCAGTCGCGCTTACAACCACTAGGCTAAAGAGGCAGTGGCTGTCTGTCCGTTTATATGTCTCGATTTAAGTTAAAAACGTGTTGAATTATTTCAATTAAACTTTGTACACGGGAAGTATGTATGATTTCTCAATTTATAGACAGAAAATAATCAAATAATACTTTTGACAAACTCGAGCTGAGAAACGAACGAGGAAATGCCTGCGGTGAAAAGTCCGTCATAGTGACTCGCTTTTGCGTGTCGCGTTTCGGGATCAGCCTGTGCATACAAAGCTAAATTAACACAAGCCGGCAAGACAGCGGCGACCGTTGACGGATTGGGATCTCTCGGTGGTCGCCGTTGTGTTAGGATTGTACTGTGCTTACCATCAGGAACATTACTGTCAATTTGCCGTGCTACTATAAAAAAAGTCACCAATTACAATAACGTAAAAATAATTAAATTAAATTATTTTTATTACACAAATAAATAAATAAATGTCTATTTAAATAATGTTTATTTGTATAATTTGACACGATTAAAAAAAAAACTACGTGCAATGTATCACATTATTATCATTGATTGCTAATTTCATCATGTCTTACTTCCGTCACATAATGCGTGTGCAGATCACAATTTTACCTTCTACCAGAGACTAGTAAAACAGTCTCTGCGTCTACTAAACGCGTCAAAAGATGTACATATATAACTTCGAATACCTATCAATACAATAATCAAAATATAGCAATTAATGGGAATAAAAAATACGCAAGTGTCGTGGAACACTCGGCTGGAACGAACCGTTGAACCAATTAGCGTGTATATATGACTGGGCACAGCCAACAGCATACACACGTAACCCGTCACGTCCACCCTCTCTAGCGGTAACCCAAGCCTAGGTCCGTTCCTCGGTGTGAAACCCTTGAGTCAGGCAACCGCCCGCGCGATACAAGTGACACTGTACGTGCATCACTTAGCTACCTACATACAACACTACACACGTATGAACATACACACGTGCACACCACACAGGTACATAGGTTCTGTGAGGGACCTTTTTTTTTTTTCTTTTTTGACGCTAGTTAGTTAGCGCTAGTTAGTGTAGAAACATTCCGATTATTGAATACACATACGCACGGTTCCTTCCTTCCTCCCAGGAGGAAGGGAACGTGCCTATGTGTATATTTAGTTAGCTCGAATCGTAGGTGTAGGGATTCGAATAGATCGCGACCTATTTGCGAACGCGACGACCGCCCGAGCCGAGGTCCGGCCACTTTGGCACCCTCGTGCGAGTCGTCCACAAAACTTTCGCGGCTGAGTGCCCTCTGCGCTCGCCCCCAAGTCCGGTGAAGCTGTAAAAGCCGCAGCGGCTTTAGGGCCCCTAAGGCTAACAGTGTAGTCAGTTCTAAAAAAAAAAAAAAAAAAAAAAAAAAAAAAAAAAAAAAAAAAAAAAAAAAAAAACAACAGCATACGCGCCATGGATAACCATCTACACAGAAAGGGTACAAACCAACGCGTTGAGCTTGCGGTCGCGGTGGATGGCGTGCGCATGGTAGTAGCGTTCAAGTTAAACAATAATTGTACCAATTTACCACGAGCCCGTACATTTTTCGCCACATGAACGCGTAGATGGGGTACCTAGTGTGAATGACAGTTGCACGCAACTTATATCACCCGCGCCACTGTGACTGCAAGTCGAACGCGTTGGTTTGATCCTCCCTTTACACTTGTTTTCGCCTAGCTCTTATCCGCCAAGACCGTACCGTGCGTTAAGGAACTTCGTTACAAAAGTAAAATTACGAAACGTAAATAAATAAATACTACGTAATAAAAGCGTACGAACCCGTTGCGCACATCTATTGAATGTATTATTATGATGTAGCTATTTAAAATTCCAAACTTTTTATATATCTTTGTTAAGACGTAGATAAAGCACTTATAAAGTTTTAACGATTGTTTTGTAATATTCTATTACTGACGCTTTTCCCGCGGCTTCGCTAGCGTGATCGATGGGCTATGTCCCTTTCTAACTGAAATTACTAAATTTTATAGCTGTATCTTCAAAAATTACGGATTTTCATACGAACTTTCACCACCTTAGGGGGTTGAATTTTCAAAAATCCTTCCGTAGACCTCACCCTACAGTGTAAAAGGAACCTGGCTGTTCTTTGATGTGGCAGTCAGTCAGATAGTTTTTATATTATCACCCACGCAACTTCGTCTGCGGCATATAAAAGAGAGAGGGAGAGAAAGAGTTAGAGAGAGTGGGGGGTCGTAGGCACTGAATTATAGGTACCGCCCGCCTCCCACATTATTCTGCATAATAAAAATGCGATCGCGATACATGATCATTATTTTGTTGCAGAGTTAGCTATTTTAAGTCCTAAGTTTAAAGTTCTAAGATATTCATTTTCAAATTCAGATATTTGTGATGAATAACGTATTTATTTCGATAAGGATTAATACCAACTATATAAAAACACCTTCGCAAATTATTCATTATTTTAGTAGAAATTTTATAACCATAATAAAGGTTATATTGAGTAAACCTTAAAAGATAGTCATAAACTATCGCGGACTTTTTTTTACAACTTTTTAGAAAAACATTTTCGTCACACACCATTGTTGCTTAACTTTAACCATTCACGCAGTGGAAGCTCTCAAAAAGAAAAAAAAATCCCCCGTTTTTGCATCATTTTTTATTGACGCTCTGCTCTTATTGTTCATAGCGTGATGTTACAGCCCATAACCCTCCTCGATAAATAGGCTATCCAACACTAAAACATTTTTTCCATTCGAACCAGTAGTTCCTGAGATTAGCGCGTTCAACCAAACAAACAAACAAACTCTTCAGCTTTATAATATGTAAAAATGTGTCAAATTTCGCGGAGAATACTTCGAAAAGCAATAAATACATTTTTAAATTGTAATGTTGTGTCACTTCCTTGATTCCCGAAATTTTCAGTGCCGCCCTAATCTAATCTAATCTGACTTTAACAAAAGACGGGAGGGAGGCAATGCCACTTAAAAATATCTTAGGAGGGAGGCGACTCAATTCAAATGTATATTACATATATTATGAATGTTCAGCCAAAACTTGTTTGTTTATGAACCGATTTGGTTGATTCTTTTTTTTTTGGATAGGGGATACCTCAAGGGTGGTCCTATTTTAATTTCATTGGCATTGGACCTCCAACTTCGAAGATACACAAAATAATTTTCAAAACCATTGACGTTGGTTTTCTTTTTTGTTAGAAAATTGTCATGTTGATGGATATAATAATCGATACATTTCTAATACGTCTAAATCACAGATAAACTAGTTTTGAGAAAATGATGTTATTGCTTTACGACTCATTATTTTAACATATACAGTTGGTATTATTTCTAAACATACGTAATGGATACCAAGGGAGAGAATACGTTAAAGAAAAAGTTTAAAAACCAAGTAGAATTTATGAAAAACCGGTTTACATTTCAGACTTAGGCATGTTTGATAACAACTATAACGATTACTTACGTTTTTCACTAGTTTTTATCACAAGCTTCTTCTGCAATTTTTTAATTCATAACACTTATTCTATCATCCATAATTATATAAAAACTTTAGCGCAAGATTCAAACATAAAGAGACAGTAATGGCAGCCATGAACACTGCACAGTACTCTTTGTGATTGGCCGGATTGGACTTTAGTGATGTTTATTTACACTGGTGATTTAGACTAAAACGGATATACGCTGTTCGCTAAGGAAACATTGACGCTATTGGCCGTGTGTTTAGAGTCATTGTGAAGCTGAAAGATCCAGGTTACAGGCAAATGATCGCCCGAGTAGAGAATCATTGTGTGCTCTAAGATATTTTTGTATTGCCATTGATCCATTGTACCTTCAATCTTCCGAACGGGTCCAACTCCACATCCGGAAAACACCCCCAAACTTTAATGTTATCGCCACCGTGCTTGACTATACTCCTTGTGTATTTATAATTAAAGGTATTTTTTACAGGACGTCTAACATAGCGCTTTCCATCGGAATTTGCCATATTTATTTTTGTTTCATCTGAAAATAAAACTTTTTTCCATTCTCGTACCGTCCAAATAGGGGCAATCCATAAATTACGTCACACGAATTTCATGATTTTTTGACCCTTCCCCCGTCCATGTCACAGCTGGTGTGTGATGTCACATGTTTTGCAATTTTATAATTAGAAATTTATGAAATTAAAGCAGCAGTGTTCGGAAATTATTTTAATTTCTATTTAAATTATTTTTCAATAAAATCGACATCAAATCAAACATAGGTATAAAAATTAACAAAACATAAAAAAAATATTTCTAAGAAACAATGGTGTACTTACATTGTCGATAATATTCTTAAAGTCGGTAACTTATTTTTCTTCGAACTATAAAGGTAATAAGTTTCAAATAATAGAGTTGTAAAAGTTGTTAAATAAAACATTGCTATGTTCGAGATACAGAAGTCCAATTTGATTTTTTCTCTGATTATTTTGACTAGAGGGTTGAGATTTAGTGCAACGGAGGTTTTGGGGCTTGAATGGAAGGGAACACATTCTTTCGAGTTTGGGAGGTTTTCGACTTAAAGAAGTTCTAATGTACTTAGATATAAAATATAATATTTTGAAAAAATGTGATGACACAAAATTTGGGACCCCTCCCCAACCCCTTGTCAAACAATGTCACACTTCGTCGACCCCCTCCCTACCCTAAACGTGTGACGTAATTTATGGATGGCCCCTTAACATATTTTTTAGCGAATAATAATCGCTTCTCTCGGTGTTGCTTGGTAAGAAACGGTACCTTTCGAGAGATTCTTCCAAACAATTTAGCTTCCACTAATCTTCGGCGTATCAGTCTTGACGAGATGTTTTTAGGGTCATCAGGCGAAAAAACTACATTTTTAATCTGGTTGGAGCCTTTACTTGAGTCTTTTGTAGCAACAAGAACTATTAGCGTATCTTCTCTAGGAGAGGTTTTTCTTGGCCGAGCCTTTCTAAGAACATTTTCAACAGTTCCATGTATTTTATAATGATCAATTGCATTAAAAACTTTCTTAACAGAACAATTTAAATGCTCAGCTATTCTTCTCTACGCCCACTTATGATCTACATATAAATTAGCAATTATTTGCCTTGTTGACGCGTCAAAACTTTTATTTTTGCCTATTTTGAACAAAATAAAATTCAGATTAATTTTTGAATTGCCGCCAAAATAATAGGAAAAAGCCAAGAAAGAAATGTTATTCTCCAATTTCAAAAAAAGAACGAGCTATGGATGCTTTTTTAAAATGTTTCTAATTAGGCGTCCAAGCGGCCAGTAACAGAAAATAAACTCCTACATGTGGAAGACTCATTTTGTAATTAAAAGTAAGTTATGTTTTATATTTTATACATTTAATGAGTTTTTTATTTGAGTGGCTATATTATTGCATGATTATTAATTATTGAATGTGTATATTTTTTACGAACATTTGTACGTGGAAGTTATACTTTCTTTATTCATAAGAAGTGTTTCTAATTATATGACCACCACTGTACATCTATTAATAAGTTTTGTAATATTCCATAAATGCTTTATCATAATTATATTATTATTAATGCACTCGCGACTGTGTAGTCGAATTAGAATTGCACGCTGACTGAGTAGTCGGTAGGCGGTTTAGATGCAGTTCGTGTAATAACCCGAACAATTGTTTTAGGATTAAAAGCCACGTCTTTCAACACACCATCTTAGAGTGGTAAGACTGAACCATCTTCGGTTAAGATATACAAGAAGAACCGCGCAAGTCGCACCCCGAATCTGCAATCACGGAAGATGTATTTATTACACGACGTGGGAAAAATACGAACATGTCGAAACATATTTTGTGTATTCATTCGCATTGGTGAGTCAAGGCCACGTGACCTTGGTTTGCCAACTTGTTTGTCAACATCGTCGACAGATTGGTAAACATTGGCAAATGCGTATGTTTATAATTTTGCTTGTTAATAAAATTTATACTTATAATAGTTGTGCCCGCGGCTGCACTCGCACCGACTACAGAATGCGGTCGGTCGGGCAAACGCACGAATCGTGCGGGAGCGCGTGTTCCCGGTTATCTTAAAAACAAAAGTGCTTAATCCTTAGAAGACAGTAATATGCTTTTGCTGAGTTTTTTTAGGTATTTTTAAGATCTACAAATTTGTACTTACTTTGCTAATTTGATATGTCTTTTACAAGCGTTCCAAAATCGTCGGTTTTCCTTATTGATTTTTATTTGCGCGGAACCGTAATTCTTTTTCTAAAGTAAAGGTTACAAAGTTACTACTTATAACATTATCAATCTGCCAGTTAAAGTTCCGTCAAAATAGGTCCCCAACCGTTTCAGAGATTACTCGAAACAAACAGACAGGTATCCCTTTATACTTTCTTATGCATTTAGTAAAAAGCTGTCAGTTTGACATTACAAACAGACATTTAAATTTTATTTATTAGTGTTAGAATAATATAAAGCTCGAGAGTTTACTTTTTGTTTGTTTGTTTGAAGGCGCTAATCTCTGAAACTATCAGGCAGATTTGAAAAATTATTACTGGATTTCATAGTTTATTTATTGAGAAAGATTATAAGCTATATAAAGTTACGCTACGACTCTAAGGAGCGAGACAGTGACCATGAATGTCAAGCAATCGGGCAAGCTGTAGGCAAGTAGTTATCACTTATGTATGGAACAGGCATGTACAATCCAAATTTAAAACGGCTGAATACCCGGGGCGAACGATCGACGATCTGCGATTCCATATCTCTATCTCGCGATATGTCTGAACCATAATCGGTCTCTGCCCATCCCGGTAGAGATAAAAAGCAGCGATACTACGAGTAATATTTACATTAAAAAAGGTAATGAATTCTATTAGTTTTTACAGTCTGGTGTCTGCATAATTACTAGAGATGGACCCAATGTGGTTTAAACCAAAGCCGAGTTTCGGCAGATTGTTCGGCTCGAAATCATACCGAAGTTCAGGCGAACTTGGTAACAGTTTCGGCACTAAGAACGTGTAAATAAATATTTACTGCTACTGCCCTAGACATTAACACACTCGAGTTAATGATTTCTTGAGGTGGTAATAGTTGCACGACTGGATTTACTTTTTTTTACATCTTAGATTTAGTCACAATCGCATCCTATGTTAAGAAATGTTGTTTTAACTTGAGTGTGATAGCTAGCCAGGCGGCCATTAGAAAAAGCCCT
Source organism: Saturnia japonica (assembly GCA_033032175.1). Taxonomy (NCBI): domain Eukaryota; kingdom Metazoa; phylum Arthropoda; class Insecta; order Lepidoptera; family Saturniidae; genus Saturnia; species Saturnia japonica. The sequence goes on from CM065331.1 coordinate 5,514,719, forward strand.
ACTTACCACTATGATATTATGGTTTCATCACAATGGAAAACTTTACCGAAAGCTCAATTTCTCGAGTTTTTTTGACGTGACAACGTCTTATAATTCGATGGAGCCGGCTGCACGCACGAAAAAACATGACTCATGCGGCGTTACTTTGCTCTGAGGCGTTCCATTTAAGGCTTGAAGTGCAAGCGAGAGCGCGGAACGAGCGACAAAGAGGCACAATCGGCCTCCGCGTTCGGCAGCGTTCGATATCTGTATCTCTCCTACTTGAGTGAGCGACAAGTCCGGTGAAGCTGTAAAAGCCGCAGCGGCTCTGTTTGACGATAGGGCCCCTAAGGCTAAAAGTGTAGTCAGTTCTAAAAAAAAAAAAAAAAAAAAAAAATTGAGTGAGCGATGCGTCCGCGTGGACAGCTGCTATACAATAATACATTTACATGTTTTCGTCAAGTATGAAGTGCAGTGAAAAGTGAATGTGGTGTCAATTGTTTATAGCAACGATAATTGCGGCGATAAAGGTAATGATTGTTTAGATATTAAATATATGTTCAGTGATATATTGTCGAATATTCGTGCTTTCAACATTAAAATAAATAGCATCGGTTCGCTAGTGCAGCGAGAGTTCCGATTTGGTCACTGTTGCGAACGGACGTGTCGCTCCGTTTTCAATTTTGACCATCACGTGACTTAATTGTTGCGATCTTATATTTGGAATTTATTTCAAATATATTGTTGCAATTACGACGTAAACCAACTGGTGTCTAACGCTCGCGTGGTAAACCGCACTTTTCGGTGCGACTTGCTTGTTTTTTTTTTTTTTTTGTAAATCCACGGTTTTGTGGTCACTTGCTGGATACCTGACGGTGCCAACGAAGGCAAGTGGGGCGTGACCCGAGCAGCCCGCTGGTTGTCTCCTTCAGAGGCAAACAGCCAGACTCGGACGGGCCTGGGAATCTAGACCTTTGCGGTTATCGCATAGTCTTGCCCCAGGTGTCTCCTGCCAAACCTTCCGATCCTGCACACTCCATCCCCGGGAACCTGTTTGGGCCTAGCCCGGTTTAATTACCGGTCTGCGTCCTCGGCCCCAGGCTTGTTAGGGCTCCTTAGGGTTGATAGGTCCTTCCTGTGTGTCATTGCACCTTGACAACAGGTCTCTTGCCGACTCCGATAGTCTTTTAAATATTTTGGCGCACCCCCTGCCCCTAAGGCAGGGAGGCCTTTAAATTTAAAATTAAATAAAAATGTCCCACTGTCCTCCCTCTTCTGCCGCCATGGCAAATAACGTTGCCGACCTGGCCACTTGCATAGGCAAGTTGCAAGCCAGGATGAAAGCGCTGGAGTTTCAATACCAGCGCTATCAAAATTTCGTCGTATTACGGTGTCCCTCTCTAGACGAGGAATACCGTAATCTACCTGAGAACGCCTGCGTGCGTCGCACCGCTGCGACCGCGACCCGTCATGAGGCCGTTTCAGGTAGCGAGGCGGCCGCTTCAGGTAGCAAGGCGGCCGATGACGTCACGGCCGCGACCGTTACATCCACTGGCGCCGCGCCAGTCGGCGTCGCGCCCAAACGTCCCGCGCGCAGCGTTACGCGCCTGTCCGCCGCGTCATCCGGGGCCATGGCCGCGCCTACGGCCACGCCCCCTGTCCCGACTAGCCAATCGCGCGGGTCAAGCCCCGCCTCCGTCAGGCGAGGGCCGCGAAATTCGCGGTCACAATCTAGGGTTACCAAAAATAGTCCGTACGTCCGTCCCGCGCGATCCACGGAAACCGCGTTAAAGACGAAAAATTCGTTTTCGGCCCTTCCGGTCGAACAAGACTCGCCCGCGAATCCGGATCCATCTCCGGAGATGGATACCGAGAACGACGGCTTCACCGTCGTGGCGTCGCGTAAGCGAACGGCGCGTAGCAGTCCGACTGCTCAACCGGCGCCTAAGGTAATAGCTAAGGCAGTAGTCAGGGGCGCCGCCGCCCCCGCGTCCTCCCAGCTCCCCGCGCCCGCCGGCGGGAAAAAAGAGCGTGCCCCACCTCCAATCATAATCCGGGACAAGGCAGCCTGGATGGGAGTCTGCAATGAGATGCGCAGACTCAAACTCGACTACCACAAGGCTAGAAACATAGTCAACGGGATTTCTATTTCGGTGAGTTCTTCGGAAACTCACCGTAAACTAACCACCCTCCTCCGGCAGAAAGGTCTGCAATTTTATACGTATTCGCTCGCGGAGGAGCGCGTCCTCCGAGTGGTCATCCGCCGCATTCCGGTGGAGCTCGACCCGTCGGAGGTGTGCTCCTCGCTCAAGGAGCAAAGTTATCCCATCCGGGAAGTACACCGGATGTACAGTAAAGATAAGCGGCCACTACAAATGGTAGTGGCCATATTGGACCTTTCCCCCGAGGGAAAGGCCATCTTCCAGCTAGAGACGGTGTGCGGGCTCTCCGGGATTAACGTGGAGCCCCCACACAAAAACCACCAGCCTGCGCAGTGCCACAACTGCCAGCTGTACGGGCACGCTGCCCGTAACTGTCATTCTCGTCCGCGGTGCGTAAAGTGCCGAGAGGACCACCCCACACGGGAGTGCACGCGCGAGCGTGACTCCGTCGTCCCCCCGAGCTGCGTGTTATGCGGGGAGGAGGGGCATCCCGCGAATTATCGCGGTTGCCCCAAGGCCCCGCGTACCACGCGGCCACGCACGCAGAGGCAGGCGGCCCCCCGGGCGGCGCCCCCCACCTCAGCCATCAAAGCGCAACCCTCGCTGGCGTCAGGGGAATTTCCCGCGCTGCCGGTCCCGCGCCAGTCCCCGGCCACCGCCGGCCTCTCCGCACCCCGCGCGGTGCAACCGCAACCCGTGCGTTCATCGCAGAACGCATGGGGCCCCCGTCGCCCCAATCCACAGCCCCTTATGGCTATGGATATTCCCGCGCCCCGCGCGCCTGCGCCCCGCGCGCCCGCTAACGCTGTCGTTAATAGTAACGACTTAATGATACTGCTCCTTCGCGAGCACGATATCCGCGAGCTCATTGACTACAATGACCATCTGGAGCGCTTCGGTCTCATCAAGACCGCTTGCGCGTTCCCCCGCCTCTCAGAGACACTACAACGTCTCGACCGTGAGGCGTGTAATAATAACTTAGGGCCTTTCAATGGCAAAGTTTAAACCGAAAGCGTTAAATCTTTCGTTTTTTAACGCACGGAACCTATATCCGCAGCGTGATCTCGTCGCGACCTTTCTTAAAGATCACCAAGTAGATGTTCTTTTAGTGCAGGAGACGCTCTTAAAGCGTGCTAAACGTGATCCGAAAATCGCGAACTACAATATTGTAAGAAATGACCGGGCCGGCCGCGGGGGCGGCACTCTCATTTATTACAAACGATCGTTATATTGTACGCCGGTAGATCCTCCGATACTTACCAATATGGAAGTATCCGTGTGTAGACTAGGAATGACCGACCACCCGTCCATAACGTTAGTCTCAGTTTATCTCTCGCCGAGGAAAGAGCCTCTCAGGTCTGACCTAGAAAAGCTACTTTCGCTCGGTGAATCGGTCATTATAGCGGGTGACCTCAATTGTGGACACACTTCGTTTGGCAATTGGAGAGACTCCAGTAATGGGGTTAAACTCGAAGAGCTAACGAACGTGCTAAACTTTGATGTCATAGCGCCACCCACTCCCACCCACTTTCAAGACAACTGTATGCCGACAGTGCTTGATGTAGCTCTCATTAAAGGTATCGCGCTTCGGTTACGACTCATTCGGGTCGTACACGAGCTCGACTCCGACCACCGTCCGGTCATCATGCAGCTAGGTCAACCAGACGACTCTAGCCCTCCTTCGGTCCAAGTGGTTGACTATGCCAAGCTAAAACATTATCTTGCGGACAGGCCGTCCTCGTCCAGCTTAGATAGGATCCCGGACGTATTGGGGTCCGTTGCGGACGTAGATCTCGCGATCGATTCCCTGGTCGACCACCTGCAGGCCGGCATCGGAGAGGCCTCGAGAGAGGTCGAAGAGGCGAGCGATCGCCGCTTCGTACTCCCTGCCGACGTGCGGGCGTTGTTGACGGAAAAGAACGCGGCGACTCGTGCGCACGACCACTATCCGACCGAGGAAAACCGCGCACGTTTACGCGCACTTCAAAGATCGGTTAGAGCCCGTATATTAGAACTCAGAAGTCACAGATGGGACGCCCTCGTCGAAGGGCTAAGGCCGTCGCATCTGGCTTACTGGAAATTAGCTCACAGCCTCAAAATAGAGGCTTCTTATCTTATGCCCCCCCTCGAGAGGGGTCCCGGTATACCGCTCGCCTTCGATAGCAGCGACAAGGCGGAGTGCCTCGCCACTTGTTTGGAGAGCCAGTGCTCTCCGAACAGTGTCGATGCAAATACCGACCGGGTCGAGGGTATCGATGGATGCGTGCGGGAGCTGGATAAGCTCCCCGCGACAGACTCCCTGTCCCCAGTCACGTCTGAGGAGGTTCTTTCCATTATAAAAAGCCTTAAGCTTAGAAAAGCACCAGGTCCCGACGGGATCAGGAATGAAGTACTTAGACTTCTTCCCGATCGCCTCATAGCTCTTTTGGTCTGCATCTTCAATGTAGCCATAGCCCACTGCCATTTTCCAGCCGCCTGGAAAAAGGCCATAGTCATAGGTATCCGTAAGCCCGGCAAGAGCGCATCGCTTCCCGACAGCTATCGCCCGATCAGTCTCCTAAATGCTTTAGGGAAAATGTACGAGCGGATCCTTCTGAACCGTCTCAAGTCAGTAATAGAGGAGAAAGACCTCTATCCGCCTGAGCAATTCGGTTTCCGTGCTAGATATTCTTGCACTCATCAAGTGCACCGCCTCACGGAGCACGTTGCATTTAATTTTGCTGAATTATATAAACCCCGCCGTACACTTGCGGTCTTTTTCGACGTTGCCAAGGCCTTCGATAAGGTCTGGCACGAGGGATTGATCTACAAGTTGTATCACTTTGAAGTCCCCGATAGGCTAATTAAAATAATTCGCGACTATCTAACAGATCGCACCTTTCGCTATAGAGTGGAAGGTGAATTGTCCACGCCCCGTCCAATACGCTCAGGCGTTCCCCAAGGTTCGATCCTGGCTCCTAGCCTATTTAACCTGTACGTCAGTGACCTACCTCGACTCCCGGAGGTCGAGGTAGGGCTATACGCTGACGATACAGTCTTATATGCCTCAGATAGGAATAGATCCCACCTCAGACACAAAGTCCAACGCTCCGTGACCACTCTCGAGAAGTGGTTTAACGAGTGGCGTATAGCCGTTAATCCCTCGAAGAGCGCCGCGATGCTCTTCGATGCGGATTCGTCACAGATACCGTGGAAGCTTAAACCTGTTAAGCTCTACGATAATCCGATTCCGTATGTAAGAGAGACCAAATATCTAGGGGTAACCCTAGATAGTAGGCTCTCTTTTAGACCCCACATCCGTAAGGTTAGGAACAGGGCCGCGTGGGTCCTGGGCCGGTTGCATCCTCTGTTGTGTTCGGTGAGTAAAATGTCCACGCGACATAAGCTCACGCTCTACAAGACGTGTATTCGACCAATTTTGACATACAGTTGCGCCGTGTTCGCACATATGTCCGAGTCGAGTTTCAAACGGTTACAATCGATACAGAATAGGTTCCTCTATCGTCTCACCGGGGCCCCGTGGTATGTTCGAAGCGTAGATCTCCATAGAGATATGGAGCTTCCTTCGATACATGCCTACGTTAAACAGCTCTCCCGTTCGTATTTCGACACCGCGTCGAACCACGCGAATCCGTTAATAAAAACAGCCGCCACTTATGTTCCGGCACCCACGGACATCCGGTGCAAACGCCGGCCGCGCAATATTTTTATTGATCCCGACGATCACATCGAAAATTCGAATAAATATTACACATCCGTCTCTCCAAACAGAGCGTGCCAGCGCCCACGCCCGCGTAACCACCGTTCTCTCCGCAGAGGGCGGGCGGTCAATTTCGCTCCAGCACACCCGTCACGTCCACCCTCTCTAGCGGTAACCCAAGCCTAGGTCCGTTCCTCGGTGTGAAACCCTTGGGTCAGGCAACCGCCCGCGCGATACAAGTGACACTGTACGTGCATCACTTAGCTACCTACATACAACACTACACACGTATGAACATACACACGTGCACACCACACAGGTACATAGGTTCTGTGAGGGACCTTTTTTTTTCTTTTTTTACGCTAGTTAGTTAGCGCTAGTTAGTGTAGAAACATTCCGATTATTGAATACACATACGCACGGTTCCTTCCTTCCTCCCAGGAGGAAGGGAACGTGCCTATGTGTATATTTAGTTAGCTCGAACCGTAGGTGTAGGGATTCGAATAGATCGCGACCTATTTGCGAACGCGACGACCGCCCGAGCCGAGGTCCGGCCACTTTGGCACCCTCGTGCGAGTCGTCCACAAAACTTTCGCGGCTGAGTGCCCTCTGCGCTCGCCCCCAAGTCCGGTGAAGCTGTAAAAGCCGCAGCGGCTTTAGGGCCCCTAAGGCTAACAGTGTAGTCAGTTCTAAAAAAAAAAAAAAAAAAAAAAAAAAAAAAAAAAAAAAAAAAAAAAAAAAAAAAAAAAAAAAAAAAAAAAAAATAGTGCAGCGATTGTAGGTTATGCTATAATTGACAAAACTATAAATAAAATTAAAATTTTCTTTTGAAAAATGATACCATTCCATCAGTATTTTCTTATGACGTTGTCACGTTCAACTATCGTCAGTGAACCGACTTTACAGACAACCGATTTTTTTTTAAATATGCTCATGGTGAATCTTGTTCTGCATCCAACTTAAAAAAATAACTCAACTGAAACCGAATGTTTACCGAAGTTCGGTCCACCCCTAATATTTCCGGGATTTCCATATTTTCAAGTTAATAGTTACTTTTTATATACACATAATTAGGGATTCGTGATTGAGTATATTATCTAGATTTTATATTAAAAACTTGTTTAATCAAAAAATGGTATTGTAAATTTTAAGACTAGTTAAAATACATAGTTAATAATAACACAGTCCCGTATGGATTTTCATTTTCAAAAACCTTTTTATAACTCATTTTTTAAACAACTAAAGTGTTAATCAAGCGTACCCGCCTAATGATAAGCGGTTACCATACCCTATGGACGATTGTAACACCAACAGTATCACTAGCGCATTGCCGACCTTGACCTCCACTTCCCCAAGGAGCTTTGGAAACCCAACTCACCGTAGGAACCCGACACAAGGATAATTGGTTGCGAACTTCTGTAGGGTTGATCAATGTCACTGCGAACTGTACTAAGTAGAGAGAAATATCCAATGAGATTTCACAAAGAGTTAACTAGTTTTTACCCGCGACTGCGCTCCTTTTATTAAAGTGAAACTTTTATTAGATCGTCTCAAACTTTTTGGTCTGTGTGTTGCATGTCGCGTGACGGTCGGCCGCGGAGTAGGGATAAAGTGAAAGGCGCTCGCTAGAGCAGCCAAGGCCAATAATTAATGGAATATTATTCCAAAAATGTTTAGTTAAATATCTATAATGTGAAAAAAAGTTTCACTTTTACCGTGGTTTCATAAAACCACACAATGACTTTTTTTTAGCTTTGCGGGAATAAACCAATCATCGCCTTGACAGACTTTATAAAATGGAACATATTATGTTTTTAATCTATTTTAGAGATTTCACTGATAAAAGAATGGATCTTTAAATGAATGATAGTGATGGTCTGGAATTGATTCACTTTCTGTGCATCCACTAAAACTTTTTTATACTACTAACGTGGCAAACAAGCATACGGCCCGCCTGATAGTAAGCGGCTACCGCACTTTACCGCAACCTGTGAACGCTTGTAATAAATACCATAGATAACACAAGCGCGTTGGTAGAGAGAAATCCCCAAATAAACTTCTCTTTGCCGTATTTATATCAATTATTACATTATTAGATATTATTTACACCGTAAAAAAAAGTTAATAAACCCGATCAAGTTTCTTGCCGGTTCTTCTCGATGACTGGGATGTTTTCCGAACCGGTGGTAAAGTTTTGACGTTCATAAGTGCCTTCTGAGGCCCTCTAATGGCCTCTAAAGAAAGCATTTTAGATTTGATTTGATGTGAAATACAAATTTGAATGAATTTTAAAGCGAAAGTTAAGAGGATAGTATTAATTAATTATCTACCTACATTTGTATTTAATACAAAAACAATCGAGTCGTGATGTGCGCACAATAGGTAGGTAGATAGGTATTATTTTTAAAAATTAATAACGTCTGTGTTGAAACTGCATTGTTTTTATCACTCTCAAGTTTGTAAGTAAAATTCTTATAAAACCGTAAAAGGTTAAAACATCTCCGGTAATTCTAATTATTGTAATTTATTTCTAATTAAATTTGTTTTATTAAAGTTTTTATCAACTTGTCTTTTAATATTTACATTACGTATTACTACGTATTTCATAAATAGGTAGGTAGATAGATAAAATATTCGCTATAAAAAATATGGACACACATTAAAATAAAAACCATTATTTCTTTACTATAATATCAATAGACTTGTTAACAATTAGATATTTACTGGAAGTAAATTGGCATACAGTACCCTACATATTGAGTTCCAATATCTATTTAAAATTTAAGAACCTTTGACACAATCGTCTTTGTTTATATTCTGTGTGATTTAAAAAAAGTTTGTCCTTAATTTTTGAAAATAGACTAAACTAAAACAATTTAGGTATATTTTCGACAGGTAAAAATAATAATATAGCACACGAAAATATTTAAATTTAGAAATATACCTTTGCGCTAATTCCTTGCGCAGTTCATCCGACAGCATTCTATCTGGACCTATTTCACAGTCACAAGAAAATAGATTCTAATACTTTTGAACAAATGTTCACTATCGTGTAAGACGGACGTAAGAGTTGCGACCTTTCGCACGTTGACAGGGCACACCGCTCCGTACTTAGTACGGACTGACACGGCGACTGTGCGGCTTGAACACACTGATGCAATACGTTCATTCACACTTGTACGCTGTAGGGACGTAGCATTATTGACTAGAATAATCAATGTTATCGATGAAAACGATTCGTGTTCTTTATTTTTTATTTAACCAATAATTATGTATCCAGTTTATTAAAATATAAATTAATTCAACATTTATGGAGAAAATAATAATGAAATAAAGTATTAAAGTACTAGTACTATTAAATACTAAAAAGTAACTATATAGACAAGTCATTTTCCTTAAAGCTAATGAAACTGAAAATGGGCCTGGTATATTTTAGAACTAGCGTGACCGCGGCTGCGCTTGCGTTGACTGCTGAATGCAGTAGATAGGGCACAAGCGTGAATCATGCTACTCCCCGCTCTCGGATATTTTAAAGACAAAAATGCTTAATGTCGGTGATCCTTAGAAATCGCTAACTTTTTTCTTTTTTTTTAAATCTACAATTATGTACTCACTACATTAATTTGTGATACATATCTCCGGGTTTACTTAGCGTAAGCCATATAAGCGCCCAAAAATCGTATTTTCTCGGAATATTTATAGAATAAAATTAGCCGAAATTACAGCTTACAACGTCAGTGTATCTGCCAATGCAAATCCAGTCAAAATCTATGCAATCGTTTCGGAGATTACCCAGAACAAACAGACAAACAGATCCTGTATATACTTTCATACACATTTAGTAAAAAGCTGTTATTGTGATATTACAAACAGAAACTTCCATTTTTTTTGTACAGATTATAATAAAACGTAAAGAAAATGTCATCTAAGTGATATCATGTTAGATCGATTTATATCCGGTAAGAGATGTAGGTGCCGGTCTTGTATTCATTGACGATAGCAATAGATAATAGTATAATGGTTTGCTATGTGCTAGCATCACAGACATCCTACGACATAAAAACCAGAAAATCAATTCCAGACGTATCTAGAGATGTTAATAAACTCAATCAAAGAACAGGATTCTCACAGAGCCACGATTCACACTAGGTAGGATGTTGTAGTTCGATGATCTTTTTATTAAAAAATAGATTGACTGTCGAATACGATCTATACAATTAATGAAATTGAGGTTTCTGTATGTAATGGCAATATAACATCTTTTTACATATGAAGATATATATGGCAACCTATAATTTTAAAAAAACTTTTTTTTTTAATCTGTCTGTTCCAGGTAATCTCCGAAATGGTTGGCCCTATTTTGATGGGACTTTCACAGGCAGATAGCTGATGTTATAAAGAGTAACTTGGGCTACTTTTATTTTTAAAAATAATTGAAGCTCCGCGCTAATAAAAAAACTGGTCATAGTAAATCAATTGAGGTGTTTAAATAGCTTAAGTTGAGTAAACCGTAAGAGATATATCAAATTATTGTACAGCATAATCGGAGATATTAAAAAGATCTACAGAAAAGACAGCAAAAACATATAATATCTGTTTTCTAAGGATCACCCATAAAGCATTTTTATCTTTAAAATAACTAGGAACGGGAGTTGTACGATTCACGCCTGTGCCTGATCGACGGCCGCGGTATTGTTATAAATAAAAAAATACAACTATGTGAGGTTTGGACAGTATATACTTCCACGAAGGGCCTATCTTTGTAAGATGGTTGACTTTAAGAATAAACCGTCTACGTAATAGAAGATCATCGCAATATTACTCAGATGGTTCAAACTGTAGATTCCAATCAAAGATCGGAAAAGATTTTACATACGGTAACACATAAGTAATGATGACTCAACCGAACTGTGAACGAACACCGCGTGAGTGTATTGTGGCCACAACACTAAAAAACCTATAAATAATATAAAAAAGACACCATTATATTTTCAATTAATTTAATGTCAAAAAATCAAACCATAATTATTATAAGAAATAAAAATTTAAGGCGGGCAAATTTTTTACACAAGCTAGTTTGTAGTGTGGATTTTTCCACCCTTCACCACTGGGCATAATATAGTAAGTAATTAAACTTAAGTTCAAAAACCCACAAGTACTGCAGACGATGTGACCTTCACCTTGGTTTTGTCGTGTGAGCTATCCAGTTGGTAGTACTTAAATATATGATATGCTGAATATAAAATCAAGGTTGTAAAGATTGACCCATGATTATAGCTTATTGTATTAAAGTCGAATGTTCGTTAAGTTTTATTGTTGTTTCACGTTTTCATATCAATGTAGATAATAAATATCACGGAGAAAGATTAACTGTAATTGTTTTACAAACTATTCACGTCAGTATTTGTTAAAGGCTTTTTAACTAACTGTTTAACGTATCTTTTATATTTATATAAGGTCGGCTGAATGATATAGTTTTCAGAACATTTACCGCGACTTTGTTTACCGTGCTTATTATATTAACAGTTAACACATAACACCACAACAACAAAAAAAAATCACATCGCTGAACGCGTAGTGTTTATAAAAATCGTAGTTTCTTAAAACTTTAATAACCTTTTATTGAATGTAGATATCGTGATATTTTTTTAGCGAATCTACAAAGTAAAAGAAAAAAATATCATAATCTATCCAGTAGTTTTTAGCTGATGCGCGCACGACGGCAAATGAAGATCTCTATACATAATGGTTCGACGATATAAATTTTAAAAAGTCAAAGAAACTGCGCATAAAATGATGATAAAGTCAAATAATGCAGTCGTTACTATCAAAACCAGATCTTTAGGAGTCACAATTTAATTACCAAATGGCAATCAAATGACTTCATGTTTGTAATTGCAACACCATTTGTCAGTTCATTATTTATTAGAATACTCATTAAGACTATTATTAAGATCAAAAACAGCAGCTTTGCAATTTTTTCAGTTATTGAAATTTTTATGAATATAATTACATTATATATAACTTTACAAAAACAAGCGACAATTACCAAAGTCGATTTCATTCATCATTGTTTTAGGTGAGTGGTAAATCTATTCACGAAGCAACAATAGTTTGTAATCGGATATCGAGTCATTGGCAAATATCGATCAAAGCGAAAAGCCTGTTAACGTAAATATTAATATTAATGGGTGATGACATCAACAATTATTTTGAAAGGGATGTTCACTTTTTTATCGACTGTTTATTCAGAGTGTACCAAACTTTTGTGATTTTATATGTTTGTTGAGAAATAATAGAACCCATGGAAGGAATCTTTTTTCTAAGTTTAAAAATAGACCCATTAACTTAATAAATGTGAAGCATCATACTACTCAAATTACTGAGACGCCTGGTAGATGTGAAAAATAATCATAATTTAACATTGACATATGTATAAATAAAAAATAAAACACACAAATTCATATATATTCACGAATAATCAATAAGGTTAGCATAAGAAACCTCCTGATACAATAACATGTAAAGTAGTGAGTTTGTGTAGTAGAGAGAGAAGCCATTCAGTATAATTGATGAGAGGGGAGCAATCATGGGAGCACGTAGCGACGTCCCTTCAGAACACTCCCGTACAAAAATCCTAGTATTTCGAATTTTAGGGCACATTATACACTATTTTTTAAAACAATGTTATTTTTTTTATATTGTGACAACTCAAAAAAAAAATTAAAATTGAAATATCAAACAATCGATGAATCATGCACATCATCGATAAAATTATCGATAAGCTAATACCGAGCTTGCATAAAACAACATGGTTTAACCCACACATCGAACACAGGCGGACGTTCAACAGACCGGGATATTTGCAGAGCGCTATCCTTTTGACTTGTTCAGGAAAATCTAGTAGTAAGCAGTTAAACGAGATTGTATTGAGGAATGTCATTACGTAGTCTTCAAGAGATTCTAATTATTACTTAATCTTAATAATTAATTATATATTCTAATCAGGCCTTATTCGGGCCTTAATATTTAAAAGAATGAAGCGTTTAGGGGCTCAGTAGCTCGGTTGTATGTTGCGTTGAAGAACGTAGGTTCAAATCCTTCTATGAAGGTGATTTTTGTTTCCAGTCTCATACTATAGTTGAAGATCTGTCGCTAAGCACTTTTTTATAGTAGCTGTATCGGTGGTTGCCGCTGCCATTCCAGCCTGCATAAATATCTCCTCACGTTACGCATAAAGGACACGATATCTCAAGAAGGAGAGAAAACACTGGCCGGTAGAAGTTTAGATATCTTCACGGTACGATGAAGATAAGTCATAGAGAACTTTTTAGTTCGTGCCGAGATAGAGGTAACCGTGAAACTGTGGCTCTAAAGCCCAGCGCGTATGGAAATGAGAGAAGGGAAAATACCTATTATTTGGTATGATCCGACAACTTCCCTTACCCTTTTTTGGTATTAAAGTCACTGAATTTACATCTTTTAAACCTAAATTGACTATTTTTCTAATTTTCAAACATCGCTCTGACAAGATAGTGGGTCTGGGTAGAATTGTCTTAGGAGTTTTTATGACAACTCAAAAGATTTTTGGTTATTAATTATAATCCGTTTCCGAAGCAACATTTATATTTTAATTTAATACGGTAATATTTAAAAGTTGGCAACTCTTAACATGTTGAAAAAATATTTGGGTCTGATATGGGTCTCGTCTTCGCTACAGTACAATATATAAATTATTATAATGTGTTCTGTAATAAATTTAAACAAGTGATTGTTAAGAAAGCTTCGCTATTTGTAGGTACATATTATCTTCTCTAATCGTAATTCGGAGAAACAAGACAAATTATTAAAAAGGAAACAAAACACCTGACTACTACAAAAACACGACTAAAAAAGGGTATTTTCATTATTTTTGCTTTTTATTTGATTCCCAGACATCGTACCTAAACGTTATATAAATGTCACTCTCACAATTAAGGCTAATTTAAGGATACCTCGTATGCTAAAATCCCTAAATCCGATTAGACTACAAAGAGTGCCAAAGAAATAGACATACAAATACAAGCATACGCCCGAAGAACATTACCCTCCTTTTTCGCAGTCGGGTAAAAATGTCACCAATATTATAGTTAAATATTAATAGATCAATTTCAGTAGGTTTCATCATATTAGTTATAACTTTGAAACACCTACAAATTTTATTTCGTGAATCAAAATTATTTTTTTACACCTAAAAACAACGTAAACAAGCTCGTAACCCGTCCGACTGTAAGCAGCTTCTGTAGCCCATGGCCACTTGTAATACCAAAGTTGTTACTAGCGCATTGCCGACCTATAACCCCTTCTCCAAGGAGTTCTAGAAACTCACCACATGAACACAACACAAGGTTACTTGGCTGCGATCTTCTGTGGAATTATTAAAACTACGCTGGTACTTTTTGACTGGCCTTAGTTTAGGATTCCGGTATTTCTCAAGTTTATTTTAACTATACATAGGCTTGCGTTTGACTACTACCTTGCCTGATCGTAAGTGTAGGTAAGGCACCTATTCACCTGAGACATGAATATACCCAGGTTGTAATAAAGTAACTAGTGTAAGTAAGCTGTAGTGACCACTTAACATAAGGTGGACTGCATGCCTGTTTGTTAATTAATAACACTAAAGATCAGCGCCCTCAGCGGAATCGTGGAGGTCCAAAACTTCATATTTGAAAATAAAACACTTAAATACTTAACTATTTATTCCAAAGAGTTAAAATAATAAACTTTTACCAACAATAAGACACAAAAGGAAAAACCCCAAGGCGAAGTATTTAAAGTTCCCTCATAACTGTCCATATTACTATCAGTAAAGATAAGTACGTTAATTAGTTAATGTAAAATTAAGTTAATATTTACTAAAACATTGACAAACAATTTTATAAACAGGAATATAAATCATACCTACTTAACGTGATTTTTTTTAATTTTTACTCGGAACACGTCATATTCATAATTACGACTGAATTGATATTGGGTTAATAAAAACAAAGTTACTGCAGTTAATTTTTTTTTTTGATAAATTGCATAAATATAAACAGTCTCATGGAATTAAAAAATTGAATATTTATTAAACCCCAACACAAGTAATATATTCATTGAGGCCATTCCAATGTGCCCAAACACGATATCTCTGCTGTGAGTTGGTGAGAAGTTTGGTATCCTATAGATTCCAGATGACGCTGCAGGACCAGGTTAAGGTATTCCTAATGTCACTGCAGTAACAGTATACCAAATCTCGACTTAATCAGACCTGTTCAAGATGCTCATATACATTTTCAACTAGAAAAGGGCTAATAATCTTGAAACGGAAGAACAGATTTTATTGAATTATAGCTAAGAACACTATCGATTAATTACCCTTTCAAACAAAAAAAAAAAAAACTACAGTATCAAAATCGGTTCACCCATTTGTGAGCTGCGATGTCATAGACAGACACGCAAATACGCCAATAGACACGTTAAACTTATAAAACCCCTCTTTTTGCGTCAGGGGTTAAAAACTTGTACGGTTTTAATGATAACCCGTAGAATTACTCAAAGTGCAATATTTTACAATTTGGCGACCGCCTGAGGAAGAGTTATACAACCGGCCGCGCATGATGCTCGAATCTCGATACTCGCACGCACACACACTTGTATATATAGAAAGATACAGCTGTTCTCTTTGGATTGTACTGTTACCATCAGGGATAAAGAAGTTAATTTGCCGAGGTACAATAAAAAAAATACAGATACACCGTGAGACTTTCTGAAAAATGAAAATTTTACTAATTTTTATATCTACCCGCAAACGATGTTTGTTCTCAAAAATATTAATATATAAATTGGATGATTCCTTACATCATATTATAAGCAGGAACAGTAAACATTACTCATTTAGCATGTTTATTGTTTTCCAGTCGTTTTGATTTTCGTTCAAACGCAATACAACAGATATTATCATAACTGGTCGAAGGTTTTACTGACGGCGTTTTAGTAATACCACCCACATAGGACAACTTACTGTGAGGTATGATTTAGCCGTTTATCTGATATACTCATACAGTAAACTAGCGTTGCCTTGCTGCTTTGCACGCATTTATTACGCCATTATTACCGTTGTTACGTAGGTCGGAAGTCGAAGCCCTTTCGAACTGCTTTTTCCGTGTGCCCTGGCGTAATCGTTAATGATACGGAAATACAATGTACTACAATAATATTGGTTCTTGGTATATCCAAAAAAAGTCAGCGATATCATATATGCCTATCTCCTATGCATAGGCCACAATAAGGTGTTTTGTGACAAAAATTTGTTTGATAATTAATTGATTTTTATGCATTATCTTTAGACGGCATATTAATCCTTACGAATGAAAGTTACTTCATCATAAAGACAATTCTATGAAATTAAATTTTGATCTTTAGAGTATGCTATTTGTACACATCGTTTAGAAGATAATGAAAAATTAAAATAGTTTGTACTTACGGGAAGAACAGTAAAATTATGATAAACTACACGGGTGCGTTGGCGGATCGTTGTTTGTCGGATAAAATTAACACGGTTGAAACCGTGGGGCGCAGCTAGTTGATATATATTAATATAGACGACAAAAATCAGGTTTACTTTTTGGACCATAAAATAATCCAATAACACGTTATATTGTTTATACATTTTCCTTTAAAGTTTCCAAGAAATTCTTATATCTGTTCTAAATATAATTAAGGAAAAAGAAATCAAATAATGAAACTTTTCGCACGAACAGAACAAGACAATTTTTTTTGTCTACATTTTTTTATCGTGTGTGACGTCAGCGTTACTTTTTATGTTTATTGACGATTTAGTCGAAGATATAATCTCCGAGAAGAGACACTTCCACTAATGCTGATAACAGTTACACCTTCAAATTGTTTTAAGTGAGAGTATAACACGTCTACATAAAAAACGTGTTTGATTCTAATGAAGATTTTTAGCTATCATAAATCAACATGATCGACCTCTCATTTGTCTCTGTGTTTAGGGTTGCTTTGGATAACAAAGGAATTGATTAAAACAGGCAAAGCTGAATACCACACCTAGTTAATAAGTTAATTATTACGGCAATTAAGTTAACGTTTCAAATTTTAACGTTCGATTTTCGAGTGCAATTTTAGTCACGTTGATACCGAGAAGTGAAAGGAATGTGAAACTATAATTGTATCAAATACATTACCGCAGACATACCTAATCAGATATACAGTGTTATGTAGATATAACAATGGTTAGGTAATACAAAGTTTTGTTAAGGTATGTCGACATTATGAGTAAGGCAAAAAGCATGTGTAGATTGTACGGTACAAGCTTTGTGCAGGTATAGGGTACGTATATACATATTGAACGTGATTCAAAGAATATGGCCGACTTGCACGGGCTATGGCAATTTTACTATCGTTTTGTGGAAAATAATATTGTAAACTAAGACTATTTGAATCAAATGTTAATTTATATTTAAAATGAACGGGCCTTTTAAATGAAGATATGTATACTAAATAAGAATTTTAGTTGTTGTAATTATTTGTTATATTAATTTAGTGCGACATGAAGTTGTAGCTCTCATGCCATAAATTGTAACTATGTAAATTAATTTTACTGAATTTATTAAAATAATATATATTTATACACAGTTAAATTATTTTACATAGGTTTTGATGACATTATCATGTTCGCAAACGACATAATTACTTTTTCTCAAACATGCAAGGACATATTGTCATTATTTTCGAAAAAAGAAAACGAAAAGTATTGAATTTACGGACATGCCAAGAATAAGAAAAGAGATCCAATCAAAGAGTATTTAATAACCCCAGCACGCCGTTTCATACAACACTGCTGGAGCGTTGTAATGTTCCAAATTAAAAAAAAAACGCTCCTGCAATGGATTTGATTTTCTTTGTCCATAAATTCGATACTTCGCATGTTCTTTTTCCGAAAATAATAACAATATTTCCATGCATTTTAGAGAAAAGCACTATAAATGCCTCGACGGAAATGGCAATTGCCTATCTCGTATTAGTGAATAAGTAACTCCAAAAATGTTATCCCCAGTGGCAACAATATGATATCGTTACCCATAGTCAATTAAAATAATGCTTAATTACTTATACACTGTTAAATTATTATTACACAATTAAAAATGAGGTCAAATAATCACCAACTTCAAATCACAATTACACCTCAAGAGACCGTGATCAAAATTTTTGCATTTCTAACCTGTGTATGTATATACTTTTATTTGTAGACATGTATGTATTTATATATTTTTTAAAAAGATTATTAATATTTGTAATATTAATATTATTATTATATTTTTGTATTTAAATGTTATTACTTTTCTTGTTTTTGTTCACGTTTGTTTTATTTTTAAATTTAATTTCAATAATAATTTTTCTACTTTACCGCTGGTTAGCTGGTAGAAAATGCTTTATAGGATTCAGCTCGTCAGTGTACAAACTAAAAGTGTAATAAAATATTAATTCATTCATTCAGGTCAGTAATATGAATTCATATTTATAATCGTTGATCATGCGCGCAGCTTTCTTTGTTTCAATATTAGCCTCTACTAAATGCGATAAAAGAAGTATGTATAACTTTGAGTATTTATATTCCTACTTTAAAACTTTTACTTATGGTAAAAGCAATGAAGCTTGAAGTGAAGACGTCACTTGCCCTCTCAAATTGCTCGTCGAACCGTAGAATTACTTTCTTACACTTGTTCTACTACCGTTTGTTTTCGAACTCTTTCCAACATAACCTAATTTTACTATGGCTCCAAGATTAACCCATCGAGCGGAGCATTACACACTAATGCTCGTTAGTTAATTACATAAATACAGGTATGTAGTTTAAAAAATCTAATAAACATGCAAATATCACGCACTAAAACTTCATTAGACCCTCGTTACCAAGCCCAATCTATTGGACTCGTCAAAACAAATCATATGAGTCTAAACTCGAGGGGTTTGCTAGTAGCCACCTCCTGGTTCCATCATCAGGTTAGCTCCAAGATACCAAATTATAGTTTTGTCATCCGAATTACATATACATACAAAGTTTCATCTCGATACGACAATCAGAAGTAGGTTAAAATTGACTTCTAAGATTTGATTACATTGTTTGTTAGTTACAAGTGAAGTTAATGAAAGCGTGTTAAAAAATTACTAAAACCTAAAGAACTAGGGTTGCCACCCGTCCAAGTTTCCCCGGATCTATCGTACTTTGAAAGGCATACAAGCAGAGCGTCCGAGCGTGGTTTTTAAAAACTGTCCGGGTAAATTCCAGACGTTTGTTGCGTCCGGAGAAAACCGAATTAATTGAGTAGCAAACAATTAAAACAAATTTTTAATTAAAAAAAAATAGATTAACTTAATTATATGACTTTCATTTGTTAATTACGTTATGATATTAATTTTTTGTAGCTTTACATAGCATACATAAACAAGTTGATGACAGAAAGAAGAGCTTCCTTACTAGATTACCGTAAAAAGAGCAGTGTATAGTAAATTAATAACTAATTAGCAAGCAAGGTATTTAATTTGTTTTGCTGTATTATGGGTCGATGTTGTCCAACATTTCAAAATAAATAAAAAACAAAATGTTTACATAAAGAAAAAAAAATAAAATTAAGGTAAATATCATACTTTTGTTAAAAAAAAATAATTAAAAAGTACGGTGTGAAATATTTGTTTCACGCAAATGTCCAGGGATTTTCAAGTTATAGATCGGCGTCAAAAATTTTATTGATGGCAGCCCTATGTAAGATTAACCCGTCGAGCAGAGCATTATAACACGTTGGTAAGTTACATAAAAAATACTAATAACATGCGGATTAAAATATACAAAGGAATGATAACGGTAATGGAGATAAATACTAGTATGCGAGTCAAATGAGAAGATAACGTTACTCACTACTTGTCAAAATTGTAAATCAAAATAACCATTAACCAGCTGACCGCGTGCGAATATTTCGCACAATATAGAATGTTACAAATCTAACAGCTGTTATGTTAGTTAAACAGTCTTGGAAATAATATTATAACTTCAATGATTACTTGTATTTATTACGACAATGAAAAAACACAGTTTACACAACCAACAACGGTATTCCATAGAGACATAGATTTTCTTTTTTTTTTTACTATGATATTTACTCTATGTTTGATTATTTAATTCTAACAAACAGGTTGTTATTAGATAGCGCCTTTTACATTTTAATTTATTATCTGTGCTCCCGTGGATAGCATTTATGTCAATTTTTACGTACATTTGTGTGAACTTGAGAGCCGAAGGGTTAATATATTTTAATTAGGAATATTTCAATAATTTTCTTTAAACACCTTTGAGAAATAATTTAAAGAGATAGTTGTGAGATCTGGAAATAAAGAATGATCGTAATGGCAACACCGAGGAACGCTCTCTTCAGTTTGTTGACGTTGGTCGGGTTGTTTGTTATTACTAGTAGTGTGTTTCATTAGTACTCATATTAATGAACTAGCTGTGTCCCACGGTTTTACCCGAGTTTATGTTATCCGACAAACAACCGCGTCGCCAACGAAATTTAACTTCATAAAATTGTCTTTATGTTGAAGTAACTTTTGTTCGTAAGGATTGTTGTAATGTTCATAAATCAATTTTTAATCTTCAACAAATTTTGTTAAATGTTGTTATCGTGACTTATGTATAAAAGATAGGCATATGCTATCGATGACTTTTTTTTAGATATAATAAGGACCAATATTTTTATACAACATTGTATTTACGTATCATTAACTATTATGTCAGCGCACGAAGGTACAACAGTAGTTCAGGAGGGCTGCCACTTCCGACGTACGTAACAAAAATCAATATTTAAGGCTAGCTGAGAGTTGTAGCCTAATGTTAGATAGCCTATACTATTCCTCGTGAGTCCGTTTAATACAAAATAATTTTTTCGAATCCGCCTGGTAGTTCCAGAGATTAGCGTGTTTAAACAAACAAACAAAAAATCTTTTCCGCTTGAACTATTTAAAACAGATTATGAAATATGTTAATTTGAAACTTGATTACCCTTTTTGTTCTGGTAGGTACCTACTTAATATTATCATAATTTGATAAGTAAAATATTCGTTATCCGTTCTATAACCTAATTTCTCAAATAAGACCAGCTATTGACACCCGACCTTATAATTAAAGCTAGTAAGATAACAATTAATAGAAATAATTACGCGTTATCGATGCACGACGTCGCGTCGCACGTGCAAAGGTCGCTATTAACATTCATTCTACATTATCGATATAAAAATAACATGTGGTACAACACTACTGCGCAGTAATCATAGATTTGTGTACTATATATCAGCAATAGGTTGAAGAAACCAAAACCGGAATACACTAGTATGTATTATTTCGTTGGTTTCTTTGATATACAGTGGTGGTCGTATAACTAGAAACACTACCAACGGTCCTTGACATTATTTAAGATACTTCACCGCAATCATTTTTAATTTTGAAATTAAACAATTAATAGGAAAACAATATGTTGAACGATTTATCGTTTATTAGAAAAATAATATAAATCCTATTACACAAGTGCAGTTTCAATATTACATTACGGACAAATATTTAAATCAGTTTAAGGTATGAACAATAATAGTCAACTAATTAGAAACAACCACAAAAAAGTATAAAAAACAATATTTTTTTAAGTATTAGTAATTAGTATTGTTATTTACGAAATAGCTACTATCCACAGTCTACCAATAGTTATAATTAATATTTAGTGGTGTATCCATTATTTTCAATAACAGCACTGCAACGACGTGGCATCGATTCAATCAATTTCATACATTTTTCTAGGGGGATTGACTTCCATGCTTCATATAATTCGTTTTGACTGGTATTACGTTTGTTTGAGACTTTCTTTTAAACAATATACCAGAAATTTTCTATCGGGTTTAAATCCGGACTATTTGCTGGCCAGTCTAAAACGGGTATACGCTGTTCGCTAAGGAAACATTTGACGCTATTGACCGTATGTTTAGGGTCACTGTCATGCTGAAAGATCCAGGTTACAGGCAAATGATCGTCCGAAGTAAGGAATCATTGTGTGCTCTAAGATATTTTTGTATTGCCATTGATCCATTGTATCTTCAGTCTTCTGAACGGGTCCAACTCCACATCCAGAAAAACCCCCCCAAACTTTAATGTTACCGCCACCGTGCTTGACTATACTCCTTGTGTATTTATAATTAAAGGTATTGTTTACAGGACGTCTAACATAGCGCTTTCCATCGGAATTTACCGTATTTATTTTTGTTTCATCTGAAAATAACACTTTTCTCCATTCTCGTACCGTCCAATTCACATATTTTTTAGCGAATAATAATCGCTTCTCTCGGTGTTGCTTGGTAAGAAGCGGTACCTTTCGAGAGATTCTTCCAAACAATTTAGCTTCCACTAATCTTCGGCGTATCAGTCTTGCCGAGATGTTTCTAGGGTCATCAGGCGAAAAAACTTCATTTTTAATCTGGTTGGAGCCTTTACTTGGCTATTTTTTAGCAACACGACCGATTAGCGTATCTTCTCTCGGAGAGGTTTTTCTTGGCCGAGCTTTTCTAAGAACATTTTCAACAGTTCCATGTGTTTTATAATGTTCAATTGCATTAAAAGCTTTCTTAACAGAACAATTTAAATGCTCAACTATTCTTCTGTACGCCCAATTATTTGCCTAGTTGACGCGTCACAACTTTTAATTTTTGCCCATTTTCAGACATCAGATTAAATTTTGAATTGCCGCCAAAATAATAGAAAAAGCCAAGAAAGAAAAGTTATTCTCCAATTTAAATAAAGAACGAGCTATGGATGCTTTTTTAAAATGTTTCTAGTTAGGCGTCCAAGCGGCCAGTAACAGAAAATAAACTCCTACATGTGTAAGACATATTTTGTAATTAAAAGTAAGATATGTTTTATATTTTATGCATTTAATGAGTTTTTTATTTGAGTGGCTATATTATTGCATGATTATTAATTATTGAATGTGTATATTTTTTACGAACATTTGTACGTTGAAGTTATACTTTCTTTATTCATAAGAAGTGTTTCTAATTATATGACCACCACTATATAAACGAGTAACATTAAGTTACAGTTAGGGTTGGCAATATTTTTTCGGGAAATATAGCATTTTGCGAAATAAGCTGTTTGTTGGATTTTGGTGTTAAAAAAAAAGTACTTTTGCATACTTTATATTTAGTACAATATATAGTACGCAGACTCAAAATATAGTATAATATATATTATATAATATAATAGTACGGTTGGCAACCCTAGGTACAGTACACGTAACCACAATTAAACACGTCTACTAAACATTAAATTACATTTTAAAACGCATACTAAAATGGTCTTGCATCCCTATCTCTTTCCATCACAAGCGTATACCGTACTCTTCCCTCTTTTGAGATTGCCGATCTATAGAAGTTAAATCTATGACAGAAATAAACAGTCTCTTTCATTATTCAGGGTTGCCATGCCATAATTGAAATAATTTTATCTAATTATGATTGTCACAACGGTTGACAGCGTATTTGGGCACTGCGTCGATCGACTCGCGTTCAGTACCCTGCAATGAGCCTAAGCTTTCGGTGAAGGAAAACTTCATTCTGAAACCAAAACATGGTGGTAGAATATTTTATAATACCCGCTAGGAGTGAGGCGTATGTTTCGGAACAGCTTAAAAGAACATCTAGCCAAGTCAAACCTTAGACTCCAATATATTATCGTAAGTTATAAGAAGAAATTATATTTTAAGTTATTATAAAATATTGGATGTTGTTTTAAAAAAAATTCAGGACTGACCATTGAACTTGGCACCCATTTAGATCGCACTCCTTTTGGCGTTGAAGTACAACAACCAAGGCATATACGAGTAGATATCATAATATTGAACTTGGCTCTCATTACACATTTATGTTTACGTTTGGAACACGCTCTTTTATATTAAAGTGTAAAGTTACAGAGAGATACATAAAAATATGACTTCGAAAAAGCTCTTTACTTAGTCTTCTCAATTACAGAAATAAAAAGAGATCGGGGAATGTAACAGACTTGTTATTTTGGAACAGGTCTTTGGATGTGTTATTTCTCTGGAACGGGAACAAATAGAAAAAGTTTCTTATTTTACCTGTTATAGTTCACCCCAATACCCGCCTGGCTATCTACCACCCTCAATTTCAAAATTTAGCGCCAAGTACCTAGAAACCGGTGTGTTCTAGCAGCTGTACTTCAAAGGCAATTTTTCAACTAGGCTTAGTTATCACTCTCTTGGACTAAATCGTCACTTAACAACAGATGAGATTGAGGCCCGAACGCTAAACCCATAAAGAATTTAAAAAAATATAGATTTTTGAATTTTAATATCGCCTTGTCACGTATCACTAATGCTATATCATGCTGTATTCAAATAAGTCAAGGTGTTATTAACAAAATGCTGTCTAATGCTCACCTTTTTGGACCACATCGTCACTTATCATCAGGTGAGATTATAGAAAAAAGCTATTAAACCATTATTAATTAAAAAAAAAATTAATATCGCCTTGCCACGCAATGACGTTTTATAAATAGACGCTTTATACTCTCATTAAAAACAATTTGAAAAAGTTACAAATTTTGTTATCAGCATGTTGAAACAAAAGAGATAGGAAATCACAGCGTAAGGCGGAAACTCTGTTGTCGAAAAAGGATAAAAGTTTCTTCTCACTCACGCCGCGCCAGTATCAAGTCGAAAGTGAAATAAGGGCAGTTACCCACCATTCACGATGGCTTGTAACGAGCGTCAATGCCGTATCTATGTATAAAATATCACTGTTGCCACATATCATTAATGCCATATCATGTTAAGTTTTAAAATATGTCAAGTCGTAATTAACAAAATTCTGCCTAATATAATATTCTTTGACGTAATAGGTAGTAGGTACATTAAAACTTTGCAGTCCTCGTGAAATAGAGACCCTCAAATCTTCACTCAATATTTTTACCTCCCTATTAGTTGTAGATTCAGAATATTGAATGACAAGCAACAGTATCCTGATCGTTTTACACTTTAGGACGTGTCGTAACCCTATGGAGGTCAGAACGGCTCTGAGGTCAGTATATATTATCCAAACATTGGTGGCAATTTGGTCAATTATTTGATCACAGTCCAGTTAAAAGGGGCTTTGATGTTTTTAGTGGGATGATCTCATAGTTCTAAGAGATACGGAAGACAGATTAGCCTTGTTTGATTCCTCGATTGTATTTCATTCAACTATTTTCGCATTTTTTAAAATTACTTAGTTATCTAATTTCTTGATAGACATCCTATTTAAAGGAACATGCCCTTAAATTATTTGAAATTAATTCCTATGAAATTTTGTGTACACAGGAAGTTTATGTCAAAGGTCAATTGATAGGCTATAATTATTTTTAAAAATAACAAAATTTTGTAATTTGTGTCGTTGCCTAGGATTAGTAAACGTCTATGTTCTTTGCTTGTCGTTTTACGATTCACCCTGAATCGATCACCATTGTTCCGTGGAAGTGCATAAAAAACCAAACCGGAAGCAGACATTAGAAATATATACAATTAAACATCTTAAATATTTGGAAATTGTAAAAACTGTGATTTGAATTATATAGCTTATTTATATTACAACCAAAACAGCAACTTTTAACATTCCAATAATACACTAACATCGAAATGAGATGTTTTTCTGTTGATGGAATTCCTAAGTAAAAAGATTTTTGTAATCAATAATTTATACGAAAACATTAATTTTAAAATAGTTGTCTATTTTGATGAAGAATTAACGAAAGGAAAAACACCTTTAAGCAATAATATTAGGTAAATAAAAAACTGCTACATATTTATTTATACATCCATGTACGTATGAACAATACAACTTGTCTATAATATTAACATATGTTGCCAGATTAATATTTATTTTTCCCACGACCCGCGATTGTTTGATTTAACAATGGATTTTCACGTAGTTTTTAATTGATAACAATTGAATATATTAATATTTTTAATTATTGTTTACTGAGGTTAATACAAGTGGTCACGTTACCATACGAAAATCAAGGAGTATTTATTTATATTAGGGTCAATTGATTTTGTAGCTGGGTTTTTCCGGGTACCTACGTACGTAGCGTACGTAAAAATTGCTTCCTTGAAACGGGGATAAAGTGAATTTTTGGCGGAATCTCAAACTGTCATGTAGTAAGTAGTTTTTGTTTTTTATTCATAAATTTGTGTTATATATTGTTTTATATTGTGTAATACGGATGGCATATTGCATAATAAAGCTTGGTTAAAATGCACAAGTGAAGTGGAATGGAAATAATAACATGGTCAATGAATTCTGGGATGCCACAAAACTCCCTAAAAAGTTCTAACAAGGGAGCCACCGTCTTGTTAGGATACTGGACACTATATTCACTTGATAATGACAGTAATGGTCTTCAACAAAGAGGAAAAGTTGCCAAGTTAGGTAAAAAAAGAACAGGGATAAAGTCCAACCATCTAAAAATGGTAAGCTTGCTTTGCTGCACAGTCTATCACAGTCTCTTGCAGTGTGGTAGTTCACCTGCATCTGCCTGCATCACGACCACTATAGACCAGGTGTTACCCGCAATAACATTCACCTTTGAGCGATATTATTACTTTATCACGCGACGCGTTAACGGGAAGAGAGGTGGATCGTATCAAATTGCGGCAGCCTGTCATGAACGTTTATTAAATGACACCCAGAGATGACGGTAGTCCGCACGATTCGCGTATGAATAGAAAACATTCACGGTACCTACCTACTGTGTGCGAGAAAAATTAAACTGAATGTTATCGTAGTTTAATCGTGTTCTTTGATCAGAAATTGTGAAATTTCATTAGAAATTGCGGGCGACACGGGGTAAGTGATAGTATAACAAATAACTTAGATTATAAATGAATTAAATCTTTGGGATTATATATAAGGACGTAAATTTTATTGCAGTTTACAGAAACGCCCATCACCCTTGGGGATAAAGGCTTCCCTGGTCACTTTACGGGATAACTTCACCCACTCTATCGGCATTAAGCTCACCTTCTTCACTCCTCATATTTGGAACTGCCTTACTAAGAACAGGCACCAGGTCCTATTCATAGATGTCCTTGGGGCGATCATCATTAGTGATTGTGATTGCAATTTAAGGTTATACTTTTAAATGTTAAAATAAGGCTAATTATTATAGTCGTATGTCGAAACTCTAGTGGTCTCGGTAATGCTTTATAGACCATAATGTTGTTTATTATCCGTTATTAAAAGATATGTTTAAAACAGGTATGTACATCTCATTTTTCCCTCCACACACGAACCCGAATCATTACAGGTCTCTCTCTAATATTATGTCTATACATAAGATAACAAGGCGAAATATCATTACAAAAAACAAAACACAGAGGCAGTACATAAGGACTGCCGACAGAAGTGAAAACTCAAATTCGAATTTTTAAATCAATTATAGTCTGAATCCATACAAAAAGGCAAACACGCATATGATACAGTCGAGTATATACAATGCATTTTTAAAATAATATCTGGGCGACCGAGGTGTGCTTGGTGTCTTATAAATAAAAAAATAAAAAACCTGTATATGTAAACTTGGAATGTAAAACATTATCTAAGTACAAACTTTCATCGACATCGTTGTAGCCGTTTCCGAGAAACCAATTACATGTATACATATATACAAGAATTGCTCACTTAATATAATAAGATATGCGTAGACATGTACACTAGGCGCTATACTACGCGTCGCTAGTCTGACGCAAGCGCAATACGTCACGAACATGTCGAACCGCTGACCCATAAGTTTTTAAGCCGCTAAAGAAGTTGTCACTTTAAAAAAAACACCCGCCATAACGGCACGATTATGCATGTCGAGTTGTTCCGGGATCAACCGGTGTGTATGAAGTGACTCTGTTTTAGTTTGTCGCGTTTCGGGATCAGTCAGAGTACCCTACCTATATCCATTTGCCTATAGGCTTGTAGTCTAACATGATACATGACAGCGAAGACTATTGAATGCTTATCTGTCGATGATCGTAGTTATCAACTATGAAAAATATTGAAATAAAAAATTTCTTATTCAATTTAGGCCATAAGAGGGCACTTATGAATGTCAAATCACTACTGCCGGTTCGAAAAATATCCTAGACATCGAGAAGAATCGGTAAGAAACTCGATCGGGTTTATCTTTTGACGTGACAACGTCTTATAAATTGGTTTGCCGGGTGACACTTCAAGAAACTGCGTTACGCTCCGCTCACGTTATGCGCTCACAATGAGAGCGAGTGAGAGGCACGCGTCCCTTCCACTCGGGCATGGTTAGCCCGCCTAAGAGCGAGAGAGACAGACATAAAGTCGTTGTCACGTAAAACTTTCGCCCGTATACCGACTTTACAGGCAACCAATTTTTTTTCCAACAATACAAAAGTGTTAATATAAATCAATAATAATAATTTAGTGGATGCACCGAGAGGGAGTCACTTCCAGACATGACTATTATTCACTTAATGATCCACCCTATAATAACTTTTTGACAGTAAAGCCCGCTTGACATGGTCCTTGAACATGTTGTCCGGCTAATCAGTAATGTGACAGTAGTTTAACTTTTAATGAACCTACTTAGACTAAAACACGGTAGGTACGACTAATTTAGCTCTATTTCTAGTAAGTAGTTTCTAAATTATATATATGTATGATATTTAGTCTATTTTATAATACATTTCTTATAATATTTTAGTTATAAAATTATTTTCAAAGAAGGTATTACACGTTTGAACGTACCGCTAATGTCTGTGAATTACAGATGTACATACACAGGAAACGATAATTAATTTATCACACAATAATAAACATTTCCGTTTGACGTCAACAGATCATGTAAAATCACTGACAACATACCTAAATACTTTGTCATAAAAGACAGTGTACAAAACAAAAGAGTTTTCATTTTTGTACTCTATGTAGCGATGGTAAGTTACAGTCCCAAAAGCAACGGTGGCAAAATTTTCATCGGCTTTTGTTTCATGCCTCTTCACGCCAGGTTAAAAATAAAAAATACTTTTTATAGGCCCTAAGAAGACGCTTATGAACGTTGAAATACTACTACTATAGCTTCAGCAGAAAGCATCCCAATCGTCCAGAAGAGCCGGGAAGAAACTCGATCGGGTTTATCAAGTATTTTTCCTCTCTTTTAACTATGTGTTTATTGTTTACAATTAATAATTATATTCAGTGGATATACAGACAGGTTATTATCATTTTTGACAATAAAACCTGCTTGACATGGTTCTTGAACTTACCAGCATAAAATACTGCAAGGAAAGTCGAGTGGTACAGTCACTAATATACATAGTTAAAAAAAAAAAAATTACATATTAATTATTATATACTACTTCTTATAAAACAATATATTTTACATAAAAAATTATTCACACCATCTCCAATTTTAAGCAAAATAAACGGTGTTTTTTGACCGTTAATCCTTGGGATTACGTGGACCTAGCCGAAAAGGTGTGAGTAGTGTTAGGTTTTGATGATACAGCGTGGAAGGCACCCTGATGACCTTGAAACCAAGGAGCCTTACCACACTTTGCGTCTCTGTTTTGTCCGTGACGCATTCCATCAATTCGTGATGCATTTCTTAATTTTTATCGCATTCTTGACAATTAGGCGAAGTACGTTTTTTAATTACATAGCAAAATTTACTGAGCGCCATGTGTCCGGAACGTAACCTATCAGCGATGTCAATTAGGCTTCTGGATATATCCACATTAGTTAATCACGGTACATGAGGCGGGCACTTTATTTCGTTCTGTCAGCGCCGGATCGAGGCGGCAAGCCGGGTACAAGCCCCGGGCGACATGCCGGCGGCAGTCTCTGGGGATGCCAAAATCATAATGGTTGAAAAAACAAAACACTTGATTCACACAGCGTCTATCAACAATATTCATTTGATTTTAGAACGCCCAGTTAGTTTTTACCCACATCCTAAGGGTTCATACCGAAATTTAAAAAAAAAAAACAGGATTTTCATTCAAAAAATTTTCACAATAAAGTTACACAAATGAAAAAGTTAGAAGAGTGCAAATTTATTAAAGAGTTATTGTCCCGATTACAAAAAATGCCACCCATTAAATATTCGTGACTTTTTAAAATAATTAATCTCAAGCGGAGCAGTGGAGAGAGGGTGTGCCACTCACTATCAAGGTTTTGCCCCGGTTGGAAAAAAATCCTAGATCCGGGTCTGCGTTCTGTATCACATTCCTTTTTCTTTCAGGTGATTTTTATGATAATAAATAACAATTTTCAACTTTTTTATTTTATCACGGGAATGTGACGGCGACCACCGAGGGATCCGATATCCATCACCTGTCCTCGCCATCATGCCGGCTTTGCAAGCTTCTTAAACAGCTGGATATAAACTAGCTGGTCCCAAAATGCGAGAAAGCAAGAGAATTACTGTGACTGATGTGTGTGGTGGTCACCACCCAGTCTGTTAAAGATTCATACAATTCCACTTTCTTACTGAATGTACACCGGCAGATCTTGAATGAGACATGCCTAATATACCTATGGTGGTTTATGGTGTATGGTGGTCGCGATCCAACATAACTTAACTTTCAATTTTAATTTGATATAGTTTTCGGAGAATATCTAAATACGAAATTCCATTCTAATCTATGGAGCCGTTTCCAAGAAATTAATTACATTTATATACTTATAGAATTTCTCACATAATAGTATTAGATTAATTAATTAAACTAATAACATTATTGATCTCTGTTTTATTCTTGCAAACAATGTTACAAAAATTTGTATGTTCAATTATTTCCATAATCCTAAGAAAACAAAACAAAGAATTCAATTTTTTTGTTGACAAACCGGCCGGCGTGCGACGAGACCCGTCCGCGGCGCGGCATTGGAGTTCGAGTTCAGTGCATAAAGCCACTAACAGACAGACACCAACAAAGTGTGTCTAGGTCATTGTTCATACGCTAACTTGCAAGACGAGGCTCTAATAAGAAAAATAAGCACTTAAATAACTGATATTAATAAGCTTCGGCATAATGTGACAATGGGAAAAGTACAAGGTTATGTGTTTATCGCAAAAA
This sequence comes from Saturnia japonica, assembly GCA_033032175.1. Classification (NCBI taxonomy): domain Eukaryota; kingdom Metazoa; phylum Arthropoda; class Insecta; order Lepidoptera; family Saturniidae; genus Saturnia; species Saturnia japonica. Next base: position 5,545,789 of record CM065331.1, read on the forward strand.
ACGAAACATTTATGGATTTCCATATGCCGCAGTCGAATTTTGCATTTCATGAGTTTTCTCTTTGTATTTATGGTAGCCATTATCTAAGCTTTATTACTAATTATTACCAGCTGTACCCGTGGCTTCGCTCGCCTGGATGATAGAAAAGCGTGTAATTTTTATAAAAATCGTAGTTTCTTAATCTTAAAACTTGAACAAATCGTGATTCGGATTTTATCAAATTTTAGCAAGCTTATCTGACGCTCGCCCCAGTCGACGACGGACGGACGGACGTTATATGTTATAGTTATTTATAATTTTGTTTTTATCAGAATCCTTGTTTGTAATGTCTAACCTCGCTGACTAGATAATAATTTTGTATTAGGACTATTTATTTTGCAAACATATATATATATATATATAATCAAGCTGACTAAATATCTACTTATGCTGACCACTTATATCTGGTGGCTTTTTTAAAGGCCGACAAAAACACATTATGCTGTCAAAATAACTTTTCAGCTAAAATTTAAAAAAATCTGCAGTTTAAATACTTTCCGTAAACAATTTCTCTTAATTAACTTTCTGATTTAACTGTTATAAGATCATAATTATAGTCTAGATTATATAGATATTCTTATTTAAAAAACACACACACACACACAAAAGTGTCAGCCAAATCATTTCGCCATACAAGCAATGACAAACTAAAAAGTTTTACCTTTAAAATTTAGAGGTTCCTGGAAGTGTCAAGTGAATCTTGTTACAATATGTACCTACCTGAATACTTTATTGTTTTTATTTTATCGAATAAACAGATAACGTAAGAGGAAAATTATTATATAACTTTGTCTCGATTCAAAAGTTTTTATTAGAAGAGGTTAGAATAAAAAGTTGTAATGATGCATTGTTGTAGGAATACCGCATTACCACTTACGTCGCGACGGTTTTGTCACGATTTATTTTTATGAATCAGACATCATTATGAAATATAATAATATTGTTAAGATTTTACGAAATCTTTTTATAAGTTTGTTGATAAGTTACATAAAATACAGACTATTCAGTTTAAAATTAACACAAAAAAAGTTATTTCTAACGTTCATACCCAATTTACAAATCTATAATGGATATCTAATAGAATTAAGCGAACAATTCTTTTATATTTTGTAACTACGTCTTTAATCACCACCAATTCGTCCCGGCCCGAGACAGTGGGCCTACTAAAATTTCAACGGGATGCATACATGCCTCAGTCTGCAGTCACCAGCTAGTTCAGAAATCGAAATAAGAGCCAAATTCAATACTCAATATATATTATATTTACTTCAATTTTGAAAACTGTAATGGTATGTTAATCTAATTAGCTAACTAATTCTTGACTCTTAGGGCGTTATGGAGAAATCAGTATGTACCTTAGATTAATAAGTTTAGAGACCGCTCATTTAAATTGTGAGTCCCATAATCGGAATATTACTAACCTAAAGGAAAAATAATGAACCAAACTGATCCAGCCTTTCTCAAGTGATGCGCTTACTAATGAAATTTGGAATTTTGGTAATGTTTTACGCTTCAAGTTTAACTTAGGTATGTTTTTATTCGCAAGGCGCCGAGCGAAACTCGACCGCGCAGTTACAAAAAAATACAACCTCAATTCCATAAGGTTATAAGTGGTATATTATGTACCGAAATAGATTTTAAAACCACTTTTATTTCCCCTTTAAAAAATATATTTTATTTTTTATACTTTTATAATAATATAATACTAGCTGTTCCCGCGACTTCACTCGTCGCGAATCATACCACTATGCTATGCTTATTGTGGGTGATCACTGATCCCTAGAAGATAGACATATGCTCTCGCTAAGTTTTTTGTAAGACTTTTTAATATCTACAATTATGTAATTCGTTAATTTCATATATATCTTATGGTTTGTTTACTCAACGTAAGCCATTTAGGAACCCGAATTGATTCACCACTTACCAGTTATTTTTAATTTGCGTAGAACCCTAATTATTTTTGTAAAATAAAAGTATCCTAAGTTACTCCTTATATCATCAGCTATCAGCCAGTGAAAATACCATCAAAATCAGGCCAACCGTTTCGGAAATTTAATTTTTTTTTTTTTTTAATGTTTATATAGCCATAAATATTGTATTTTTTGTAACTAAAAGTAAGGTTTTGACCTTTACCAACTTCAAAGTTAAGGTTTTTTTTTATTTATTGATTTGTTATTTGTATTACACAGTGCTTTGTGAAATAAAAATAAAAACTAAATTTTTTAATTTATTAAAAAACTATCTGTGCCCGTTACTTCGCTCACCTGGACTACAGGATGCCCGCACGAATCTTATGCTAATCTCTATCTATCTCTAATGCTTACTGTGGGTTTTCCTTAGAAGACAGACGTATAATCTCTCGGACTTTTTTGTAGGTCTTTTTAATACCCATGATTATTTAGTATCATTAATTTTACATCTCTTATGGTTTACTCAGCATAAGCCATTTAAGCGCCCGAATTGATTCATCATGACAAGTTTTTTCCTTGTGTGAAACCCTAATACTTTTTCTAAAATAAAAGTGGCCTAAGTTACTCCCTATATCATCAGCTATCTATCAGTGAAAGACTCGTCAAAATCGATCTAACCGTTCCGGAGATTAACTAGAACAAACAGACAGACATAAAAATTATTTAAAAAAAATTGGCTGTTTGTTATATTTATCGTGTAGACTTTCATATGCATTTCGTAAAAGTAAAAAACTGTTATTTTGACGTTACAAACAGACATTTCAATTTTATTAATTGTATAGAATACCTCGGAAAAAATTATCAAAAAATGTTATTAATTCTTATTGAGATTTTAAAATATTACGAAGTAAAAATGTATGTTGTCACCCGTGTTTGTCGAAACTGTCGGTTGCACCCGCGTTCTTATTATGGGAGAGGTTTATATCTCGAAACTTCGATGAGTCACCTCGGTGGCTGAGAACCTTATTAACTAACAGTCTACGATCTACCTACCAGAGGTATAATAGACACAGTAACACAATAGTATCTGCAATATTTTTGCGTTAATTAAAATTCTTATAACCAGAATCTGTGATTCATTCCTTCTTTTTCTTGTTTTGGCGCCGCAAATAGCACTTGCCAGTGTCAATGTTTCCAATGAGCCTTCATAAAATTTTCATTAAACAAAGTAGAGTCTTCTGACCAGATGGTGGCTACCTTATCAGAACTATCTAGGGGTTTTTTGTGGCATGTCAAAATTCATGTTTTCCTCTTTTTATATTTATAATCCATTTCATTTAAGCACAACAACGAAACTATATCACGCAAAATGTCATAATATTACAATAATATACGGTCAAAAAACCTAAAATAATGAATTAAATATAAAACCACAACATGTCAAAACAACCCGTCAAAAACTCCCGTGATTCATTTCAATTACCAGAAAAGTTTTGTTCTAAACTAAAAGATTACTAGAATCTATATTAAAAAAAATATCTATATAAAAAAGCCTCAACCGATTTCTATGAAACTGATCTATGTCAGAATAATTTTTTTTTATTGTTTGTCAGGGTTTAAGTCAACAACGGCTTCACAGATTTTTATGATTGTTTACAAGAGAAGCTTAAGTCATTGCTCAATTGATATGCTTTATGAATAGTCATTAACACTTTTAGAAATTTTGCAAAAGTATATTAAGTCACAATTTATTTTGATGAAATTTTGTACACGGGTGTACTTGTATTCCACGGATTCTACTTCTCAATTTTATGGCTTTAAGAAATGTCATTCGTTACTCATATTAATGAGCCGAAAGTAATTAAACACGAGTAGAGTCGCGTAGCAACACTAATATAATATATAAATCAAAGGTAAGCTAGACTATAGCTAGTCCTCAGATAACTTTATTATAAGAATAATTTTGACGTTTTGACAAATAATGTATAAACAAACTGTCAAAATTTAAAAACTATTACTTAATCAAATCATGGACGAATATTTATGGATGTTACACTCAAATGAAGTTATATGTTGATTGAAATATCGGCCCTGAGACTTGTTTAATACCTACTTATTTTTCGGTATTATTTGAGCTAAAGTAATTTCATTATTTTTTCTTTCTCTTTCAGTTCACGCCAACAGTTTAACAGATATATTTAATTCGTGCAGTAAACGTAACAACAATAATAATTCTCATGATCACAATAGAAGGCGGTAACTCTTTCACTTTTAACCTCAAACGGTTGCCATTTTGACGGTACGCCCGCGCCATCTTGTTACAGCCGACCTCTGTCGATCGTTTTGCATTGAAACTGAAATGAAGGGATTTTTGGCGCAATGTTTTTACAACAACAAAAAAATATTGAACATTGTAAGATTTAGTAACTAAAACACTTGTTAATGTCGAAAAAAGTTGCATTTTTAAATAACGATGTAGCCTAAGACGGTAATATGTTTAGTTTACGATTGTGTTATGGTTGGTAGAAAGTTAGGCATTTTAACGATGGCTCCTAAGTATCACTATACTTAACAAGTCAAGTTGAGTCAAGTAACATTTTTAGGAATTTTGACTTTTTTGAAAGATTTGATTGTTATAAGACCTTATTTATCAACCAAGGTCACAAAACTAAAAAAAAAACAAATAGATTCGAAGATAATCTAACGTATACTGGTGCAACATGAGCTGTACATATGACCTGTACAAGTCAAGTACAATATATCATAAACTTAATAAATTAGGTTTACTATTTAAATACCCAATGAACCACAAAGTTATCAAAACACAAACTGAAACGCTCTCTTGTAAAATTAGAATTCTGCAGATGACTCACTATTCGTAGGATCGATCGATATAAGCGAATACTATATGGATGCTGGAAATGTCGCTAGCGCGTTGCCAACTTTGAATTCCCATACTCCCAAAAAGCTTTGGACACCCTATTCACCGTAGGACTACAACACAGGTTCATTTGGCTGCGATCTTCTACAGGTGAAGGTATTCCACCAGTCGGACTGCGTCAAGTAGAGGTCTTCAAAGAAATTTAACTGTACCTTACCTTTCTTAATTCGATTCTATTAGGGATTGATTGACACCATTATCGCTTCAAAAACCAAATACAATGGATCAAATGTTACAGATTATAGATATGAGTATCTCAGTACCAGGAAGCGCATACAAAATAAGATAAAATTTGGTATAAAAACCCTTTGTAATTTCTACTCTTTCCGCTACAATTAGCATAAGACCATTTTGGGCAAACTGAATTTTTGATTAACTCTTACTTAGTTTTCACGCTCTTTCGTTGTGTTCGTTAAAATTACTCTACAATGAAAAAACGATCATTACTATTATTATTAGATTTTCTTAAAGACGACACCAAAATTCTATAAACAAATTATACATACAATCTATACTATCATACTATAGGTATAATATATACAGTGTAAACTCTTTATAACGTTATCCTTTATAACGATAAACTCTCTATAACGTTGAAGTGAGCCCAACTTGGTTGGTTTGCGTTAAAACCCACATATTGAAACTTCACTCCATATAACGATAACTCTCTATAATGACAAAAAATTCTCAGTCCCTTGAGTTTCGTTATAAAGAGTTTACACTGTATTTTTATTAATATAATAAAGCGGAAGAGTTTTTTGTTTGTTTGTTTAAACAAGATAATCTTCTTCTAAAAATTCTTTTTGTGTATGATAGTCAGATTCACGAGGAATAGTATTATAGGCAGTATAACTTCTCAGCTAGACCTAAATATTGATTTTCGTTAAGTAAGTCGGCAGCTTAGACCTTCCCGGAACTGCTATGATAACATAATATGCCTATCTCATATACAAAAGCCACAAAAAGTTATTTTGCGAATGTTTTTAAATTGAAGATAAATTGATTTATAAACATTATTTTGAGACATATCATATTAATACTTACGAACAAAAGTTATTTCATCATAAAGAGAATTTTATGAAGTTAAATTTTATTATTTCGTATGTTATTTGGATGCATAGTTCAGGAGATAATGGAAAATTAAAATTATTTGTACTTGCGGGAAGATACACGGGTGCGTTGGCGGTGTGGTGTTTGTCGGATAAAATTAACACGGACGAAACCGTGGGGCACAGCTAGTATAATATACTTGAGCAAATAAAGTTATGTTATGTAAAAAAGTTTTTGAAGTTAATACATCTTTAGTAGGTACTACTGTTGTTATTTGAAATGTGATGAAACGTATAAGCGACGGTAAAAACAGACAAACACATACGTATATTAAAGGATTTAGCCTGCGAGAGAATGAGATAGAATACATTATACACAGTTAATACAATTACTATGACTATGATCGTCGTCGAATTGGCCTAGTGGTGTGATGACCAGACTTGTATGCACTGTTGTATGTACAGTATGATCGGTCGATAGTTCGAGTCCCGGTGATTTAGGATTTTTAAAAAGATAATTAAAGAAGATATCTATTTTTATGTTTTCTGAAAGTTTCATTTTTACCGCGTGTGAAATGCATTTTTTTTACTTTTAGGTTCATTGCCAAAAGTGTGCAATTTAGATTTACGCTCTTTGTAGCGGAGAGAGTCCATATGTTATTTACATTACAAACTGTATATAATTAGATAATTTTTTTATTTTACATCCGTCGGTACTTCCGCTGTTAGAGAACTGACTCGGCTTTACGTAAATCGAACCGGACGTAACGCATTTTGCATTCATAAGTCTTCAATTCGCTTTCATTAACGTAATATGAGATGTAATTTAATATGTAAAATGTAAGATTTAGCCCGTGACACAAGAAAGAAATTTATACGACTACTAGCTGGTAGCCGCAACTTCGTCTGCGTATTATTGAATACATACCGAGTGATCCCGGAACACAACAAAATTAAAAGAAAATCAGTGATAGGCTTATTACTATGTGTATGGTGGTCGCGATCCCCACCACCTTAGCATACTGACCGTATGTAAACCGACCGATGTCTGAACACGAAAAAACCGAAAGAAAAAGTTATACAAAAAAGATCTAGAGACAACCTTAATCATCTAGCTGTATGAAAAATACTTTACGATAATACCTACCATTTATACATTACAAAAAAAACATTAAATTCGGTTCGGTTGAGCCGTTTCGGAGGAGTGCGACCACAAACACCGTTACGAGAGATTTTTATTTATAGGAAGGATTATATAGGCCAAGAGTTTGTTCGAAAGCGCTAATCTCTGGAACAATTATTCGTCTTTAGCCTCTTTTCTATGAGGTCTATTATATACTTTATGTATCATAGATAATTATATGTATATAACTAGCTGTGCCCGCTGCTCCGCTTGCGTGGTCTATATAATACCGTCGGTTGAGCACACGCGCGACCAAGTCACGGTGAAGCTGTAAAAGCTGTCTGAGGCTTTAGGCCTTATGGCTAAGATCTTCAATTATGTGGTATATTCATTAGATATATAAAAATATTCTATAGTTTACTCAGCTTAAACAATTTAAGTGTCCCAAAATCTTTTTTTCCGAAGTGATTAATTATTATCATCATTGCTAATTTTATATGTTAAAAAAATTATATGTTTTAAATATATCGTTTACGCTAACCAGATGACATAGCTAGGAACGAAAATAAAATAATAAAAATGTAAATAATATATGTTAATTTCGCGTGAAGAGAACATAAACGGACAGAGAGACATCGTGTTTTATAATATGAACAGAAAGATGTCTAAATATGTATATGACTAGATATATAATAATATTTTTAAGTGACATTTTCTTATGGTATTAGAATATATTGATTTTCATCGCACCCTACTCCACGGAACCAGGTGTAGAATTATATCTATTTTCCATTATCTCATAATCTAAAGCGTCCAAATAATAACCTGATATGATTACTTATTAATAATGCCCATAAATCACTTAATTTTCAATAATTTTTTGTCACTAAATGCTTGATTGTGACTTAAATATATATAAGAGATAGGCATATGATATACAAAACTTTTTTTTAGATGTACTAAGGACCAATAATTACATAGAGCATTGTATTTACGTATCACTAAACATTACGTCAGCGCACGCGTTTAAAGCAGTTCGGGAGCGGTTAGTCGTCCAACTAACTTAACAAAAATCTATATTTAAGGCTGTCTGAGAGGTGTAGGTTAATTCTAGATAGTTTATTTCATTCCCCATTATTCTGGCTATCATAATATATATTAAAAAAAATTTGAATCCGAAAGGTAGTTCAAGAGATTAACGTACAAACAAACAAAAAACTCTTCCGCTTTATTATAATATTAGTATAGAAGATAGTAGAAATTATAGAGAGTATATACGCAGTGGAAAAAATTAAAATACCTAACTAAAGGTTCTATATATAAATAAACAATAGTTAAGTTATATTTCTTTGGCGTAATAAGGCACAAATATATAACTCCAAAAATAATTTTCCCCATTTTCAACAACATTATGAGGTTAGCCTTCAATTAAAATAATGTGAATATATTTTACTATTTTTTTTTAAATTATGTATAACAACAACGTTAAACAAATAAACATTATTCAATGAAATTGAAATTTAAATAAACATTGATCAAATTGAAATTTAAATAAAAATTAATGAAAATTTATGTAAATGAAATAGAAATAAACATTATTTAATGAAATCACAATTTTATTCTTTACTGAACGGTACAAAAGAAGTACAACTTCATTTTTTTTTTTGTGTACGATTTATGCATAATCTCGGAATAAGGAAGCCATACAAAACATTACTAGTAAATATACTTTTATTTCTATACTTGCGCACGTACAGGCAGTAAGCAACATAATATTTAAAAAAAAACATTGTATTTTTTCTTTTGCAAATCCGTGACTGTGTTGCGACAACATCGATTACATACGTGCCGGCCGACAAACAATTCGTTATAGTCATACATCGTGTAAAACAATATCGGTCAATGCAATGAATTTGCTGAACGTGTATATTACACTGTGATCATTTTAATTGTTCAAAAAAATAGTTCCGTCTTTTTAAATAACTAGGAAAGAGGTTAAACGTAAACTAGGCACTTACGTTATATTTTTGCTTCGTGTTACAAAATTTTAGTTTATTTTACGAAACCAATATCATTATATTTCTATTAAACAATAAAAATATATTCAATAAAATAGGAAAAAGGTTATCCACTTAAACCTGTATAGGTTACGTATTGTTTTTTGCTTCCAGTTACAAAGACGACACTATAAAAATTCCAAAGTATATTTTCAAAAATCAAAATCATTATGTCTCATTATAAATCATAGACAGATTCCGTTTGAATTACTATCCGATTTTACTTTTGGAAATGAGGTAACTTATTTTTAAGTACCTAAGTTTTTTTTATAGTAGCACCGCAAAGTGTAAGGCACTGTGCCTGATGCATGGAGAATAGAAATATGGAGAACCATTTTATATAGAGGACAAGTTGAAAAAGTGTCCAGTTGAGCAAATTATAATTCAAAAACCCAACACAATAGCGCCAGCGTATAAAGAAATAATGATACTTTATTCGCGATTTTATAGTTTTAACTGTTGTTATACTAACAAAAATAATTGAACGATAACGATAAAAGTTGTCCAAGTGGACGAAAATGGAAAAAACAACTTTTGGCGCTATCTTTAAAATTGACACATTTGCTTTTCGACAGACACTTTTTCATAAATAGGGATGGTATTCCTTACCCCTATTCTCTATGGCCTGATGGTAACTACAATACAATCCAAACACAAAGGCGAGTACCGAGAGACCGTCAATCCATCAACGGATAATAATGAAATTAATATATAATACTCTATCGACCGCATTCAAAATTTAATTTAATTCTTGGCAGTCCGTAATTTCTAGGCTTCTTACTTATTCTATTTTGTTGTTGCTACTTTATGAAAGCAGATGTTAATTAAAATTGAGCGCGAAATCTCTATGAGATTTTTCAAATTATTGCTAGTTAAATCTGAAGGTTTTACTGAAAAACAGCGTCGTCTGATAATTTTCCTAACGAGCGAAAAAAAGGTGATGCTAAATCTTTTTGTGACATCGTTTATTTTTCTTGCTTTTGTTTTTGTCCGTGTAGTATTGTGACAGTGAATATTTTTCTTTCTTTCTTTCTTATAAGAATGGCCTGTAAGCCTCTTGGCAGCTGGATATACCATTATACACCAGCTGACCCCACAAACGAGTCAAATGACGAGTGTTATAACGCGCCCGAGACCCAGTTCGACACAACTGTCATGAGGCAGTAAGCTACGCATACTATTTAGAGGTATAAGTATGCAATATTTTTAACGAATAAAATAAAATTCTTACTCTTATCACAATGAAATCTCCCAATACAGTTGAATGCAATGAATTACCTGAAAATAAAGACGATTAATATTAATTCTTATGTCAAATTCAAATACATAAAAGACAATAAATAAGCTATGGCAAGAGTCAGTATGAGTGCAGGAAGTCAATATAGTAAACTTTTAATAGAACCAAAGTTTAGCTTACGCAACAAAATTTATTTTATAGGAAGCCCATCTAGTGATATACCTCCACCCTACAGAAGATCCTGCGGTGAAGGGTTTCCAGAACTCTTTGGGGAAGGGAGGCTTGAAGTCGGCAACGTACTAGTGATACTTCTGGAGTAACACGCGTGGCAGATTACGGGTAACTTCTTACAATCAGGCGAACCGTACGATGTTACTACCTTAGTTGTATAAAAATCTACAAAACCTATAAGGAATTTGTGAAGTATTTTCCTAAAAGATAAAAAACCCTGATGGTAAGTATAGTATAATCCTAACACAACGGCGACCACCGACAGATCGTAATCCATCGACGGTCTGCATTAATTTCACTAGATATGGAAACGCGACACGTAAAAGCTAGTCACTATGACGGACTTTTCACCATATGCATGGTCGCGACCTATGCTCAGCAGGGTGCAACACGTGCAGGTGAGGTTAGCTTAGGTTTGTCAGTGCTGAAGATGTAAATCGACACCCCTTAAACCCCAATATTTTGCCTTATTTTATTTTATTCTCATCTTATTATAATAAGTGAGTAATTCTTGTATATTATAAATAATGTAATTGGTTTCTCGGAAACTGCTCCAACGATTTGGATGAAACTTTGTATTTAGATGTTTCACATTCCAAGTAACTTTACCTAGATAGGTTTTTTTTTGTAAGGCACCGAGCAAAGCTCAGTCGCCCAGATATTAATTAATAATTTAACTAAGGTACTATTACAAATTATTATTGAGATTTAAAATAACTTATAAACTACAGTCCTCTAAAGAATTTCTAGAACTGTCAATGATTAGAGGCAAAAACATTCAAACCGGACACACCATAAAAAGCGAGATACTAGAATGGCGACATCACAAGATGGCGAATAGGGTCAATGCACTATTGACAGAGCAATACTCGCGTCGCGCGAAAACGCAAATTCTCGTTTGTTTTCATTGAATTAAAAATGTTGATGTTAAATAGGTTAGTAGTTTGTTTGAGAGTTCAACGTGTATTTCACGCTTGCTTGCACGTTCGTTGAAGTTAGTTACGACTTATTGTAACGGCTGTGCGTAACCGTACCTACTTATGTTCCGGATTCAGTTTAGAGCGTGCGTATATTTTTAGTATAAAATTCTGGTAAGTTTACGTTGTCCTTGTATTGCTTTCGATATATAATATGGTATCCCGTTTTCTTCATACATAATATAATGAAATAAGAATAATATGAAAGTTTCTGGAGAGTTCTTGATCTTACCCTTTGGTGGTGTTTGTTTTAATTCATAAACTTATGTTGTTTGATCTCTATGTAATGTTGATGGAATTTTAGATGTTGTAGTTTGGTAATATTTACAAGTGAAGTGTGTTATAAATAATAACTAGGAAAGTGCCACAAAAACAACCAACAAAAAAAATATTCTAATCATGTGACGTAAGCAGAATTGTGGATAAGCTCACGTTGCCTTTAATAAAAGGAAGAAGAAAAATATATAACGAAAACTGTTGAAATCATTCTTGGTTGAACAGATTAATCCACATTACTGGATTTCTTATTTTCCTTGTCACCTTTAAGGCATTCTACTTGTCACAAGATATCCAAAAAATAATCTTTTTTGGAATATATATTTTCTTTTACTAATTCATAGTAGGTAGGTTAGAAAGCGTCAATTTTTAGTTAGTTCTAAGCGCGTATCGTGTGTATAAAAATAGGCATTAATTTTTAAAGATCAAGAAGTAACTCAACGGGAAAGGGCCCATAATCGGAGATTGTTTGTGTCATCTAATCAGAATTGAGCTCTAAGATATCCTAGACATCAGTGTCAGTGAGCGAGGCACATTGCTCGTAGAACGCATGGTCGATGGAACCAAAATGTTCTCGAGCACTGCCCTAGAAGACGCAGCCTGGGCAGACCTGTCACAAGATGGACCGATGGCCTGTCGAAGGTTGCAGGATTACCTGAATGCAAGCAACACAGGACCGGTTATTGCGTCGATTATTGTAAAATCAAAATATCTTTTATTCTATTTAGGCCCCGAGAAGGCACTTATGAATGTCAAAACACTTGCCACCAATTCGGAAAACATCTCAGCCATCGAGAAGAACGACAAGAAACTTGATCGAGTTTATCAACATCTTATTATCTTTTTTTTCTATTGATTTACAGTATTCAATTATATACTGTTATTATTATTTTCAGTAGATGTACAGAGAGGAAATTACATCCAGACATCACCATCATTCACGTAATCAGCTACCCTGTAATACCCCTTCGACAATAAAACTTGCTTAACATGACTCTTGAACTTATTATCCGGTAAATCGGTAATGTGCTTAGGAAGTTTATTATAGAACCTAACAAGAAACTTTAATTTTTTTACTAAGTCTAAGAGACGGAATGACTATTTTATATTTATTTCTAGTATTGAAATTATGCGTGTTAGTTACAAGTTCAAAATTATCTTCATTTTTCCGAACATACATTATATTTTCTAAGATGTATTGAGAAGGCAAAGTTAAGATACTAAATTCTTGAAATATATTTATTCCTCAATGATTCGTGTGGTCCCATATCATAAATTGCTCGAACTGCACGTTTTTGTAATACAAATATGGTATCTACCTCAGCTGCTGAACCCAACAGTAAAATACCGTAAAACATTAAACTGCGGAAGTAAGCGGAGTAGACCAGCCTAGCAGTAGCAATATCAGCTAACTGTCGAATCTTACGCACTGCGTATGCAGCGGAGCTTAACCTCCCTGCCAAGGTTTTAATGTGAGGACCCCATTGTAATTTTGCATGTAGTGTGATGCCTAAGAATACAGTATTATCAACCAAGCCTAAATAGTAAGTCTCTATGTCCAGTATTGGTCAGCAGCAAAGACGTCAATCTTCAGGTGTTGATGATGATGATTTTTAAATTATTTGCATCCTCCTGTACTGCTTTTATAGATAAAGATATTCAGTCTTAAGGTATTTTTTACAGATGTTTTGAGATGTTGAAATATTTTTATTAGCTCTGCTTTATATTTTACGAAATCTCTCTGAGTCGGCAACCTCAGTGTTGAGGATCTTGATTCCTCATAACGCTTCTTGTAAGATACCTTCATCGATCTCGGTCTTCCGCATGATGGAGAGCTGCGCTGATGAGCAATTCCAACCTTTCGGTAAATCGGATCGTTTATTTCGATCGCTTTCTCTCGACATTTCCTGTCAACAGCTACTTTTTTGGGTTGTCTGAACTTCATATATCGATATAGCGAAAATATAGATGTAATTCTATTAAAATGCGAATTTTTAATTGAGAAAGTCTGTTCTATGGAATCAGAGGCTTTCAACGACAAAAACACAATTCATCAACATTTAACAAAATATTAATATAAAATGTGTACGGGTATTGCATCGATCGACGTGAGTACGAAACCTTGCAATCAGTCTCGAGCTTTCGGTGAAGGAAAACATAGTGATGAAACCATAGCATGGTGGTAGCTTAGCCTAGCTAGCTACCACCCTCAATTTGAAGCTCTGTCATTAAGCATACTTATTTATATACCTATATATAGGGCTAAATCTTCACTTAACATCAGGCGAGATTGTGGTCAAATGATAAAACCTATAAATAATTACAAAAAATCCTCTTTTTCATCTTACTGATTATTTTTAAAAGTTAAAAACAACAGTAATAATAAAAGTATTATAGATTACGTAGTGTAAATAAATACGCAATAAAAATATAAAACCTCCCATTCACGTGCCAACAAGGAACGCTTCCGCGTAACCAACGCAAATCGAGTGAAACACGTAACAAAGAAAACAGTCATGCGAACGGACAAAGACACATAAAGTTATTCTTTGCGATGTTGGGTTTTCCTAGAATATTACATATTACCTAAAGTTATAAAAAATAACGTGTAGGTACTATGCAGGGGGATTGGGTTCAATGACGTTCCTTAGAGGAGACAGTGAACAGTTTTTTTTATATACGAGTAAGGTTAAGGTTTTGGAGTGATCTTGAACCATATTTTGGTTTTTATTATGACCATAGGTTCTTTGATCTTATATTTTGTAATATTAGTGGCATTTTGCGTGATATAATTTGGTTATTTTGCATACGTGAAATGAGGTCTGACTAATAAGCCACCAGTCAGACCGCATTTTGAATATTAGAAAATTCTACGAAGGCTTACAAACATTGAAACTGGCAAGTGCTTTTTGCGGCGCCAAAATAAGATGAAAAACTAAAGTGGCTGTCAAGCGTACGGACTGCCTGATAGTAATTTTCTCAGAGTTGACACTACCACAAGAAATACCAAATAATACCAAAAATAACATCATTATTTCCGTCACGCTCTGTTGAATGTTAAGTAAAGCAATGCTTATATATTTTTTAATTCCCCAATTTTTTTGAATTTTTATACCATATTGCTGAGTATTTTTTCTGTTATCTCTTGTTGAATTTCTATATTTTTAAAATTAGAATTTAGGGTTTTAACATTTTGATCATTTGATATGACACATTATCAAGAACAACTACTGATTACTTAATTACTTGAATCTTGATTAATTACTTTTAAAGTACATATAGTTAAACCAATTAATAAGCATAATGTTTTTTTTTTGTCGTAGTAGTAGATTCTTAAGTCGATTACTTGTTGCCTAAACATTCTGTAGTAGGTCCCATTCTGAGCATCCCTGGTGTGGACATTGTGCTCGCGCGCATTGCTTAACGCGCTTAAAGAAATATACCTTTAAACAAGCTAAATTATTACAAAGGAAAAAAACACGACTAAAAAAATATTTTTCTATTTTCTATTTGATTTCCAGACGTCGGTCGTGCCTAAATGTTATATAGCCTATGTCCCTCCCACAACTAACAAAATTCTAACGACATCTTATAAACTAAAATTCATGAAGCCGTTTAGAGCGTGCCAAAGAAATAAGACATACATGCATACATTCGAAAAACATAACCCTCCTTTTTTTGCAGTCGGGTAAAAATATATAATAATTGCAAAACAGCACGTTTAATAATTCATTGTAATGTTAATGAGACGCACGCTGAATGCGAAGTGTCAGCAGCGTGGGCTGCGCTTGCGCAATACTTCTGCCGCGTAATAATTACTATCATAATAGACGCATCATATTGCTTCGTTGCTCAACTTATAATGTGACCTCAATTAAAAATAATAGAGTGTAAAACACTTACGGTATCATTTTTACTTGAAATTTTATTAACACTATCGTCAGCCAACTGTTCAGTCTTAATTTTGAAAATATTTATAATATTTTTATTTATTATAGGCACTGTGTATTTATCAAATATAAAAAAAAAAAACTGTGACTTCGGTGATCCATCTTCCTTCAATTTTTCTCATATACCCTTAAATGGTATACCTCTTCCATCCTGCTCCGATTTTCGGGATCTCTTCTCGATTAATTAATCCAAAAAAGTGACATTGTCAAGGACCTGTAGGGTGGATGACATTGCCACAGGTGGCGGGGATCACATGCGATCCACAAATGCCACTGAAACTTAAGAGAAAATTGTATAAACCATACGAGACTGTCGTGATGTATGGATCCCGAATGCTAGGCAATGAAAGAGACGGAGGAAAGCTGATGACGTATGTTAGAGATGCGAATGTTAAGATAAATGGATGTATGGTGTAAATAGAGTGGATAAGATTACCAATGAAGTATCTATCTACCTAAAAAGGAAACCGTGACTGACTTACTCACTCACTCATCACGAAATCTCCGAAAATATAGGTAGGTACGTTTGAGACGAAATTTAGCACAGTTACTCCTTTCGCGATGCAGAAGTACACTAAGAACGGATTTTACGTAAATTTTATTCAAAAAATTATCACAGGTAAAACTATGGGCCACAGCAATTTTTTTCTTAATTGGTTCACAGACCAGACATCACACCAGTTAACGCGTACATATTTATAAGAATTAAAATTTAAAAGAAAAACGTGGTGTGCCTTAAAAAAGTGAACACAGCTTGCATAATTAAAAAAAGCATTACACACTACATTAACATTTTAAAAAAAGAAAAATTAATACATGGAGCTATCTATGTTTCAAAAACACGACTTAAGCTTAGACTTTAGTGAAGGTAAAGAACAAGAAAAAATATCGAGATGGTGTCAACTGTTGTATCCAGAAAACATTCGATACAACGGAGAGTGTTGGCCAACGTTAGTCCTGCAATGAGGCATCATGAAGTGTTCCAATTAATTTAACGACTGCCTGAACGTGGTACAACAAAATTTATTTGTTTGCATTTTGAAATATGTAAGTCTACATTCATAAGATTTTAAAGATCTACATTTATTCTCGAAATAAGTTAGATGATAGCTCAATTCTATTTCAGTGTATGTCATAACAAGGATTCCACACTTGGCTTCCATATTCCGAAATTGTACGTATTATGGAGTTGTATACGGGTATCGACCTTTGGGTCTCCAAAAAATCTCTCGCTTACTGACTGACATGTCAACGGACAGTCCAAACTACCGGGGCTAGGTTCGTGAAAATTTGCAAGCGGGTTTCTTTTACATTGTAGGTGAAAACTAACGAAGGATTTTTGGAAATTGAAACTTACAAGTGGTGAAAAAAGGATGGAAGTTTGTATGAAAATTGGTATTTACCAATTCAAAAAGTGAAAAAGACATGTTTCATAGCGGTTTAGTCGGTCAGTCATTCATGATAAGTAATAATTATATATACATACCTATATATTGAGTATTTAATAATGAATTTTTATAATTTATAATATAATATCATAAAGCGGAAGAGATTTTTTTTTTCAATTATTTGTTTGTTAGTTTAAGCACGCTAAGCTCTGGAACTATCGATAAATAGGTAGCTTTAAATATTGATTATTGATAAATAACTCGGAAAACAAAGCGCTCCCAAACTGCTTTATCAGCATGCGCTGGCGTTATGATTAGTGATACCATAACATAACATACCATCACGTCTGTATCCCCGAAGGTTTAAGCAGAGGTGTACTAATGTACACCCACAGTTCGCCGTGTATGTTTTTTAGGTCCCATGTAATAGAGGGCGAGCCTATTGCCATTAATCGGGAACAAACCCAAACTCCGAGCTGCTACTTTGAATTTCATAGGAAAACCCAATAACACTTATCGAACCCAGGACCTCGATCATAGCAGTCGCGCTTACGACCACTAGGCTAATGAGACAGTTAAGTTAATTAGTGATAGGTAAAAAAAAATGTTCTACCAAAATATTTGTCCTTAGTATATCTTATAAAAATATCCCATACTTTATTATGCCTATCTCTTAATAAGCAAGCCCATAATAAGTCATTTTACGACAAAAATTTCTTCAAAATTAAAAATTGATTCAGGAGCATTATTATTAGGCATAGCTTTATTAATCCTTACGAACGAAAGTTCCTTCATCAATAAGACATTTTCGTGAAGATAAACTTTTCCCGTTAAAGCATGTTATATGGACGCATAGTTTAGGAGATAATGAAAAATTAAAATAATTAAACACTCGGCTCGGTAGAACAGCGTGCGGTGAAAACCAATATATTAAATACCACAAGAAAATGTTACTAAAAATATTGTCTATAGTGAAGTAATAATGAATTATCAGTCAGTGATTTCTTTTAAATTATACGTAGACGAAACCACGGGGCACATCTAGCAAATAATAATATGTAGATTAGATACAAGTCTATTCAGGTGTGGTAACGGACATTATATTTTGATTACATTCACTTTGGCGTTCACCAAACGCGATGCGGAATTCATTTTAATCAATATTTTTAACTAGCTATGCCCCACGGTATTATCTCCTAAACTATATGTCCACGTAACATAATATTAAAGGGCAAAGTTTAACTTTATAAAATTTTCTTTATGATGAAGTAACTTTTGTTCGTAAGGATAAAATATAATATGGTATGCCAAAAAATAATGCTCATAAATCACTTTTTTTTTTTCAACAAATTAATGTTTTTCAGAAGAACATTGTATTTGTACGTATTACTAACCATTATAGAAGCGCACGCAGATAAAGCAGTACATGAGCGCTTTTATTTCTAACTTAACAAAAATCAATATATAAGGCTAGCTGAGAGTTGTAGCCTAATGTTACATAGCCCATACTATTCCTCGTGAATCTGGCTATCATATACAAAAAAACAATTCCGCTTTATTATACTATATAGATATAGATAGATTAGTATAGATTATGCAAACCAAAAATTACTTTAAAACTGAATAAGAACTACTTGGTAATTAAAAGCAGCTATTAGTTCATACAACTGAATAATAAACAACAATATATTAAGACACAATTTCTATACTTTTTAATAATGTAAAGTTCAGCGAGTATATTTTTTTTGTTTGTTTGTTTGATCGCGCAAATCTGTGGAACTATCAGTCAGATTTGAAAAAGTCTTTTTACATTTTATAGCGTATTTATTGAGAAAGGTTATAGATGATATAACATCACGCTGTGATCCTATGGAGTGGCGCAGTAAACATGAACTTCAAGCAATCTGGCCAGTTGTAGGCAAGTACGGGAAATTAGAACAATGATAGGTAGTGTTGATCGAATAAATTTAGCACGGGTGAAACCGTAGAGCTCAGCTAATAAGTAATAATTGATCAACGTTCACAAATATTTCATGATGTATTTTGTTCCAGTTTTTTATACATTTCATAAGCTAATACTAACGTTGAATAAGTTTAAGATATTATCTGTTACTTAATAAAATCATACTCAAGGATTTTTTCACTGGAGCAAAGCGTATGCAATTTTTTTATTTAAAATAAGAAGTGATTGTTGGATGTATTATTTTAGGAAGTTGCATTAATACGAAGATTAATTAAATCAAATAAAAATGTCGAAACACTGTGCAAGAGCCAACCTATTTTTTTCTCTTTTTTCGTAAACTGGCATCGCAGAATCATTCGCCAGTGTCAGCGTTTTATCTTCTTCTTTTCCTTCGTTGGCACCCAATCCTAATTATTATGAATTATTACTACTACTCATCAAGTAGATAATTGTTTTATATTATAAAGTGTATTCTGATGATTTCAGTGCGCTTAAAATCATCTTTCCTCTCCTGTTATCTATGTATTTCAACTGTCTTTCCTCATAAAATTTTTCGACACTTCCACGTTTGTAATCCTTTCTGTCCAACTGATGTACTTCATCCTCACCCAACATTACATCTCAATCGCAACCAACCTTTCTAAAGCTTAAAACGTTTTTCTAAACGTTTTAAAAACATTATTGAACGGCATATCCCTACATAACTTCTATACAATGATTTTTGTGAACTTTCGTATTTTTTCTTAACTATACATGTAGCGTTACTTTCTATGTTAGGTACTTAAAACTAGAGTAAACCTAAATAATAAACCAAGGAATCGAAAATTAATCATATGAATCGAAAGTTGATCGAACGCCGTTGTTTCTACGTATTTTATTTTCGAATAAAAATAGATATTTATGTAATTCCTACATTTTTATTGCAGCAACACGCAAAGAACATTGACTGGAAGAATTAGTCTTGTTCTTTGGCGTCAGGCATTCTATATAATTCATAAGTGTTCCAGATTACTATCTCAATTGTTGTTACAGTTTATTTTTTTATATCATTTCCACAGCTTACAACACTACAGACCCCTCAATTATTGATTTAAAGCATAATCGTATTCTCGATTATGTTTTGTTAAAAAAATAAATCGATAATCAAAAATCAACTTTCAATTTAAATTACAATCTATAAAATAAACGTTTCACATATTGTGTCATGCAAGCCTTCTTGAATGATCCAAGTATAATATTCGTAAGTAACAAAGAAGAAAATAAATTTATTACTGTGAAAATACATAAACACAGTTTTTACAGACAAAATAAACATAAAAGTTAAAAACTAATAAATTTTTTTTTTTTATAAAATAAAATATGAACTCTATGCGTCGTAGTACCACAGCAAAGGGCGTACAACTCAGCATAAGCTAGATTCACTGTTCTGAATCCATCAGCACTGATTTTCGGTTGCAGCCAAGAAAGTGGAGTTACACGGCTTATGTACATTATAATGAACGTGAAGAAGGAAAAGTGAAATATTTAAAGTATCGTGTACTATGTTATGTAACATGATTAAATAAAAATAGTACTTTATGTAGTTATAATGCTAATAAATGTGTTTAATATACATAAATTAAATATGTATTAGATAGAGAGTCAAGACAAAAGAGAAAGGAGTAAAATAGCAGGAAGGTCCAAATTACAATTTCCGAGACACGCCTGATATATCACTAAATATTTCCTTTGTTTTTAAAAGATGATAAACTAGTAGTCCGGGGTCCAGGGTCCATTTTTGCACTTGATTACTATAAAGCTAATTTTCCGTGAGTAGCTTCATTTATAATGAGACGCCCAGCAATTTCCTGTACGAAAACTCTCGATTGTGATATGTAATAGGGGTAGCAGAGATAAAATATGTTAATTTGATGATTCTTAAAAATTTATTACTAACTGGGATTTTTTAAATTAAATTTGTTGATAATTATCTAAATTATTTGAAAAAATATTTGTCCTATTAAATGTATGGTTTGATGAAAGAGTCCCCTCCTTCCAACATGTATCGATAACGATACGATACGATAATGATTACTAATCACCAGATTTTTTTTTTACTTAATTAATATTTTTATAATTTAACAGTAACATTGTCCAACAAATTCATGAAATTAAAAATCAATTTATTTTCTGTATTTTGCTACTACAGCTGAGTCACATTAGTTAGTACACATGCGCATAATCAGTCAGAAAAAAAAGGCGGGATTGGATTGGAGCGGAAGTATACTGGTGAATGATTTGGAGATGTCGCCTGAAAATGCTGGTAGTTGTGGATATCCAATTATGAATATATTATGTACCCCATTAGATGTTGTAGTCAGAGGGTATCTGGTCCAAACATGTTTTATTTTAACGGTAGTTAGGTTAACTTTCGAGCGTAGAAATACCTCTCAGCTAACTATATAACATTTATTATTAATATGTTATGTTGGTACTATTTGTACTTTACTATTTTGACTACGAATTAGCAACAGGTGTGCTATGTGACCGCGCGTACTTTAAGCAAGTAACGACTGGCTTGCAGACATTGTCGATTGATTGATCTCAGATAATAATTCGGCTATAATAAACACTGTTCCTGAGTAACGTCTCGTTGCCCATCTCGCTGCGTATTACAATCTCTTCACGTTGCGCTTGAAGGACCTGATGTCGTAAGAGGGGAGGAACAACTAACCAGTTCAGTTTCACGGCACGGCAAAGATAGCGCACACAGAACTTAGTTCGTGCCGAGATTTGCGTGTGTTGTTCTGTTGTCGATATCGAATCGGCCCAACAATGTCACAGCTACGTTGGTGGGACTGTAACACTCGGTATTTATCTTAAGTCGTCTAATATTTACACAGCATTGTTTATGATTAGCAACAATTGACATTGAGTGACGTCATTTTGAATAGAATATGTGCCTTTCGATTTTCAGGCGACCTTCCTAGTAAAGGAAACAGTAGTTTAATATTTTTGTTCCAGCGGCTTCGATCGAGTTACAAAACTTGACACACTATCACACAAATGTCAAATGCAATTTAAGCTAACTCGTATCTCAGTATTTATTGTCTTTTTATATTTTAACTAGCCGTGCTCACGGCTGCGCTCGCCTGATCTATAGTATGCCGTCGATCGGATACACGCGCGATTCGTGCTCCCCTCCCCCTCCGCCCCTGGTTATTTTAAAGATTAAATCTCTTATGGTTTATTACTTATTAGTTACCTAATCTGTATTAATAAATCTGAAGTATTGTCTGTACATATAACTTTTTTCCAAATTTCCTGATGTACATGAAGGACGGACACTGAATATGAATGTCTTTAAAAAACCTGGTATGTGTCTGTTTGTTTGTATGTCAGGATTTAACTGAAAAACGACTTAACCGAGTGTCATGAAATTTTGAACACGGGAAGTTTTGCATTTTATAGCTTATCGGACTGGCAGTTCCAGAAACTGGCACCTCTAAACAAACAAAAAATCTAACAATTCGGCTTTATAATAATTATTATAAATAGTATAATTAATAAGTTTCTATTTCTCTCTGTACATGTATTCGTAATAGACAACCATTATAAACTTCGAAGTGATCATGGATATATTATAATAAAAACAATGTCTGGATAAACTCAAAAACTACTTGACCGATTTGTAAATGGCCGGCTTACAAATGATATAGGTTTGCCGTTATGCACGCATCACGCAATACTACTGGTTACATTTCGATCAACGATATTTTCTTTTCCGTTTTACTCCTTAGTCCTCAACTAAAAATATTAGGACATCTCCATTCAATAAAAAATTATTAAAATTTTAAGAAATTAAGTAGGATTTTTATAAGCTCAACGCGTTGTTCTGTCGTCCACGCGAGCGGAACCGCGGGCACAGCTAGTAATAAATAATTTAAAAAAAATCTCGACCGATTTTGATAAAGTTCTGTATTCGGCAAGTATGTCATTTCACAATTGATAGGCTATATGAATTATCAATAATAATAGAAATCACAAACTATGAATAAAGATAAAAATATGAGACAAAGAAATAATTAGGTAAGTACTGTATAATAAACGCGTGAGGAACCGCAGGCACAGCTAGTATACTTATTATATGTTTAATGATACAATTGCAGATTTCCTACCTCTTAATCAGAACGTATGCTTGAACATCAATTACTCGTCAAATTATAAAAAATAATTACTGTTTAAAGCGTCTATTATGTACATAAGTATCTTTGGTCTACTTTTGTATAACCTTCGAGAATGATGTTAAATGATCGAATGACGTGTTTCGGCAGACAAAGAATATCACAACCGAATGCAGTGCTGCCAGATTATCCTTAAATTGAGTGGGGTCATATACAGTTTTTTAATTGTACCTCTTTTGTCGCGTTTAGTAGAGGGTAAGATTGGAAGCTGAGCGCGCATCATGTTACGGAAGTGTGACATGATAATAATGTGAATTCATTTTATTTTTATTTTTATTAAGTAGGTAAAATAATTTAAAGCCATTCGACGAAATTATTGTTAACAATATAGTAGGTAAGTACTTAAAAATACGCACGTAAGAAGTTATGCGTCTTAGGCTCATTCAACGGCTTTAAATAAACCATTATTTTAATCAGTGTATTAATAAACATTATTATAAAATAATAATTTAATTAATTAATTTTACTAAGCGTTAAATTATTTACCTATACCCAATGACGTTTTATAAATAGACGTGTTATTCTCTCACTGAAAGCGATTTGAACAAGGTACAAATTTTGTTATCAGCATGTTGAAACAAAAGAGATAGGAAATCACAGCGTAAGGCGGAAACTCTGTTGTCAAAAAAGGATAAAAGTTTCTTCTCGCTCACGCCGCGCCGGTATCAAGATTCACCATTCACCATTCACGATTGTATGTAAAGAGCGTCACTTATCTACTTGTAAAATATCATTGCCTATACCCAATAAAAAAAATTTAGTACAATGAATTTACATCATTATCATTGTTTGATAGCATTATTATATATCACACTTCAATATTAATAAGGCAGAATATTGTATGCATATCTCTTCTAAGTAGGAAATATGTTAAAGGATAATAAATGTAGTAGTAGTAATGTGGTTTTATGAGAATTAGTTTAATATAACGTAATGTGTTGTATGTCGCAATGTTACTAAATGTATGCGGACTCTATAATTATAAACCAAACACCTACAAGTAACCTTCATATAAAACATATAAAATATTATAATTATCATATTAATGGTACGCGGAATAATTGTTTTGTTTTGGTACTCACACACACACAACAATATTTATTAAACATTATTCTAAATACATTTACACACACGGTCCGTGGGTGTATTAAATTTACAATATCTGGGCGACCGAGCTATGCTTGGCGTCTTTAAAAAAACATATCTAGGTATACTTGGAATGTAAAACATTATCTAAATGTAAAGTTTCATCCAAATCGTTGGAGCCGTTTTCGAGAAACCAAATGAATTGAAATTCAAGAATTGCTCACTTAATATAATAAGATAACATATACATATATATTTTCATACTTTTCGTAATGGGGTAGTTTTAAATTATAGTCGAATGTTATAAAATTTCTACAAATATGCTGTGAAGTACTTAAAATAAATATAATTAAGAATCTTAGAATATAGGAGTTTATTTCTCTACAGTATTTAATAACATATCATGTTATTTACGTTCATAAATTACTTATTTATCCATTGTCAGTTGTCACAGAATTTATAAAATAGATCCCCAATTGAATTTCTTTGGGGATTTTTCTCTACTTAGGGCAGTCCGACTGGTGGAATACCTTCGCATCCAAATAACCTTGCGTTGTGTGCCTGCGGTGAGTAGGGTTTTCAGAAGTACTTGGGGCAGGGGAGTTCTCGGCAACGCGTTAGTGATAACATAACATACCATCACGCCTACATTCCCCGAAGGGTTAGGCAGAGGTGTACTAATGTACACTCACAGTACCCCTGGTATGTTTTTGAGGTCCCGTGTAATACGGGGCGAGCCTATTGCCATTAGTCGGGTACAAAGCCAAACTCCGAGCTGCCACTGCGAAATTCTTAGAAAATCTAAATAACACTTTGCTGGACCAGAGGATCGAACCCATATCATTCGCGCTTAGAAACACTAGCCTAATGAAGCAGTTACCTACCTAGTATTACAAGCGTCCATAGGCTACGATAGCTGCTTACAAACAAACGGACCGTAAACTTGTTTGCCAGCTTAATAGTATTAAAAAAAAACTGATACTTCTATAAAAAACTATATAATAAATATTAAAAAAAAAAAAGACGACGTCCGCTCGCTTAGCTGGTCGATAAAAAACAGCATAAAATCCTATTCCACGACATAATTGACGTCAACGCCGAATTTTAATAGGATCCGTCCAACCAGTTAAGCGTGATTGACAGACAAACATTCCAAACAAACGTACAAAGCTTAAAAGATTGTTTCTTTGAATTCGAAAATCTCTGGAACTACCAGACGGATTTCATAAAAATCCTTTGCATTTTATAGTTAATGGATTTAGAAAGGTTATAGACTATATAATTTCACGCTATGACTCGTAGGAGCGGAGCAGTAACCATGAATATCAAGGAATCTGGCGAGCTATCGGCAAGTATGGAAAGTGAGAACAAGGATAGGCACTACATGGGTGTGTTGGCAGTGGCGCGGTGCAGAGTTGGTCGAATGCATTTAACACGGGTGAAACCGTGGAATACAGCTAGTTTTTGTTTTATTTGTCATGGCTTTCTTAACTCGTGTTCCACGTCATATCGCATGTCGTGTTAGTGCTAACGCACACGGGTAATTTTTGTCACCATGACAGTTTCGTTAACCTTGTCGAATATGGATATCTATGGAGATGCGCGCATGTTATGACGCCACAAAATTTTATAAAAAATATTTTTATAAGATAAGCTTTTATTTACAAGAAAAATTTTCACATAAAAAAACTAACTTCAATGTTCTCTACCGTATCTTCGAAGTCCATGGTCCGATGACAATGAAATGGAACCACTGCCCTTGAGGTATCCCCTTTCCAACGAAAATAGAATCATCTAAATCGGTTCATAAACAAAGATGTTATTTATTTTTATGGTAAAAAGAGGGCAAACGGGCAGGTGGCGTACCTGATGGAAAGTGATCACCGCCGCCCACAAAGATCCGCAACACCCGAGGGCTGGAAAATGCGTTGCCGGCCTTTTAGGGAAGAATAAGCTCTCTCCTTGAAGGTCACCAGGTCATAACGGCTCGGAAATATCCCAGGCGACATCTGGTACCACAGAGTGGTTGTGTGAGACAGAAAGTGCCTTAAGAAACGCACTGTTGTGGAACGCTGAAAATTGACCTGGTGTGGATGGAATTTACGATTTATGGCTGAACATGCATAAATAAATATATATTATATATTAAATACAAACGAATTGAGAATACTCCTCCTTTTTTAAAGTCGTTAAAAACAGTTTTATCCATAGAAGACTTGATAAAGGTGAGGAAACAGCCACGGTAACAAAAGTCGATTTTTGCAGACGTAGAATTTCTTTTATTCGCACAGGCGGCGTTGGGCCGAATAAGTCTCAGAATCTATGCGTTAATACGTTTCTTGGGAAAACTAGATCTCTGTCTACCCAGGGAAATGAAGGCGTGAACGTTCGTTTTGCAATCGAACCGATATAAACACACTTGACCTCTGAACGAACACGTCATTCAATATGTCAATATTATTATCATGTTCATGATATCACGAATTCGTATTAATGTTAATATCTATAGTGTATTTATATTTACTTGAAGAATACATCTACCAGCTAGACCAGTAGTTTCATAGCATACCATCACGCCTGTATCCTCGAAGGGTTAGGCAGAGGTGTACACTGAAGTATACACCCACAGTTCCGCCGAGTACGTTTTGAGGTGCCATGTTCCATGTAATCGTGCACAAAGCCAAACTCCGAGCTGCTACTGAGAATTTCACAGAAAAACCTAATAACACTTTGCTAGACCTGGGAATCGAACCTAGGACCTCAAGCATAGCGGTCGCGCTTAGGGTCACTGCGTTAAATTACCATTTATGCGATAATTTTATTAAAAAGTTTACATATATGTTTTTATTTGTATTTATTGTGCTAAAGTGAAGTAGATTTTAAATAATAACTAGATATAAATTATGTATTTTAAGTTGTAACAAGGGAGCCACCATTTTGTTAAGGCGTTGTTTAAACTTTGAGTATAAAAATATTAAAATAGTCTATCCACGTGATATTAGCAGAATAGAGAAAAACTTAGAGTCCGATCGAAAAAAGTTTTACAGCCGAAACCGAAATTTTTGATAGTAGTAATTTTTTTTTCAAATATGTAAACAGTTAATTCGCGTTCAATTAAATAAAAACAATAATTTAAGTATAATATAAGAAAAATAATTATTTATTCGTGTTATGTAGGTACTTATACATATATTAACAATTTAATATGAACGGAAGTAATAAACACGTTAAACAATTTCTCTTGTAAGTAAACTTTGTCATAAATCAACACTTAGATATAAAGAACAGACTCCATATAAATTGAGTATTTTAAATTTTGTGTTCACAATATTTTAAGGTAGACACGAGAATTCAGATGTAGTTACCCAAAAGAGAGTGTAAAGAGATATTATTATATAATATAATTGATCAAATTCAAATTGATTCGAATATTGAGTTTAGTTTTTTAAATATTGATTTTTCAAATTTGAAAAAAATAAAATTGACTCAAATATTGACTTTAGGCACGACCGACGATTCGGCCGAATTTTGGTCGAAACCGAACGTAGTCGGTCTTTATTAAAAACAACCGTCGCCATTAAATAAGAAGAAGTATTTTTTTTATAAAGTGAGCTTATGCAACTCTAATCATGAAGAGCCCGCATATTTTTTATGCGCCTTATCTGAGGCTCTAAAAGCGAAATAACCATTGATAGACCGCTGGCAGATCTAAACATAACCGTGAATTCGGTAAATAAATTTATTTATAAACATTTACCGTAACAGATGAAACAGGTTCTTTCAACAAAAAACAGCTACGTATATGCGATATGTTGCGTCAGGCTGACCAAGACCTTAAAACAATCTAACGTTCATATTATGTTTTAGCGGCTATATTTATGCGAGTTTTCAAAATGAATACCTTTCAATATTTCATAACGCTGTTAAAATTATTTGTAAAAAAAAAACCAGTTATTTTATGAATAAAAAGAGACAACTATGTTAGTATTGCAGAATAAATACTGTTTATTATCTAATAGTTGATTTTATAAAACCTAATTTTCCAATATTATTATTAGAGAAGATAAAACAGTTATCACTGTTCTTAATTTTTTTCATATAGACGTTTTTGCAGGTACAAGGACGAAACATTGTTAAATAATTTTTCAATCCATTTTATTTAAAATAGAGTAAAATTTGGTGGAGAAAAAACTATAATAATATACTTACTACCTTGACAGAATGAATTTAATTGTTAATGAATTGTGAATGATTTATTTATAAAAAACATAAACTAAGAATAAACTATAAACTGAAACATTTAAAACTTTAACCTTTAGACTTCTGTTGTAAATTATTATCTGTGGTTCTAATAACTGTCATAAATAGAGAAGGTTCCAAGTGTCATCAATAGGTAGGTACTTAAGATTTTTATGGATTAAAAAAAAATGTATTTGATATATATTTCAACAACTTTTACATAAAAATGGCGGGTATACGTTAAGTAATTGAGAAAAAAAAACGGTCTTAGATCAATCTTCGCGATAAAATAAGTAAAATTAGTTCATTAAAATAAGTTACAATTGTTAATATATTACAATTTCCTAATTCGTTATTACATAGGCATTTAAAATCAACAAAAATCCATATTCAAGTAAATGAAGGTAATTGTTAACTATTTCAAGGTATTTTGTTGAAATAGTAATTTACAATACATACGTAGGTATGTACTTTATTTGGACAATTAAAAACTCGAGATTAGTATATAATAAAAAAGATTACAAAACAATAATTAAATCCACGCAATACTATAATAAACACCATCAAATAAAGAAAACTTCTTTAATTCTATTCGCACTAAGGACATTTTCGTTCAACGTTAAAAAACGACTATTTACATTCCAGCCAAATGTCATGGCAGCTTGGATTTCCAATGCTTTTATTATAATAAAAATTAAAAAAAAACTAACCTCGAATTAGTTTTGCTGACTTTCGTTCCGTTCAGGTTGAATTCGATCTCACCACCGAAACTAGGGACCAATGGCACGTCACCGTCCGCCATTTTCGAAAACGCACTTTTTAAAATTCTTTCAAGTAAAAGTTACTTTGTTTAGTGTTATTTAAGTTCGTTGGTTAATTTGAGCGGGAGCGCGTAACACGACCGTAACGTTCGACCGACAACGATGCACTAAAGGATAAAAGTCTATTATTTTATTGATGTAAATATAATGATGAGCTTGTAGCTCTGTGGCCGCTAGGAAGATAACGCGCGGCGGCGGCCGCTCGGACGCTCTGTTGTGTCAGTGATAATAGGACGGGTTTACGCAACGTTTAACAATTACCAATTTGTCGACATTCATTTGTATTATTTAAACATTCAGTCCGGTGATTTTTACGCAATACATATATTTATTTAGCACAACAAAATGCGCTTACTGTGTCTAATGTAAAGCTTGGCCACCACGCTCGCTTGACCTAAACCCTTTGGATTATTTCCTATGGGGTTACTTTACTGCCGGTTCGGAAAACGTCCCAGACATCGAGAAAAACCGGTAACCGATCGAGTTTGTCTTTTTTTGTCAACTGTACAAATGTTAATATAACAGGTACAATAATAATAATTTAGTGGATGCACAGAGAGGGAGTCACTTCCAGACATCACTATTATTCAAATAATGATCCACCCTATGATAACCTTTTGACCATAAAACTTGCTAGACATGGTCCTTGAGCTTATTGTCCGGTAAATCAGTAATATGCGTCGGAATCTTATTATAAATTATTTATATTATATTTATTATTATAATTATAACTGTATGAATATATTCCTAATTTGAATAAATAAACAAAGTTTGGCGACTTCTCTCAAAAAGCCATCACACTGATCCAAACAGACTTGTCATTTAAGCGGGCTGTACCAACCGGCGATATTACGTTTATGTTTCCGCAAATCGCTACGTACGTAATGAAAACACGGCCTTACTCACACTGGGGGCGTAGTTTATCATAATCGTGGCTTTTCCGCGGTAATTCTGTGTTTTTAATTGATTTCATGTATGACATGGAACGGATTTCGTTCAGTCATGTTTTACGGAGTATATTTAAGCCGGTCACACACGTTACGGTCTACCGGAGGGGTTTGTCTGCCCAGGTGTACTTGCGAAGGTAGACTTAAAGCGTGTATTGAATTAGACCTGAAGTATTTTGAACTGTCATGTGGTGGTTTTTATTATAATTCATAAACTTTTCTTATTTGACCCCAGATTCAATTATAATTTAGACGCCATTTTACGTAATGCGGATTATAAATAAATATTTGGTTGACCGAGCTGCGCTCAATATCTTAAACGACAAAAAGAAAACCACCTACCTAGGTAAACTCGGAATGTAAATCATTATCTGAATACAAAATTTCATCCAAATCGTTGGAGGCATTTCCGAGAAACCAATTACAAATAATTGCTCACTTAACAGTATTTTAGATAACTAGGAACACGCATTTTAAGTTGTCAAAAAAACTTCCTGGACTATTTTAATGAGGGAGCCAATATTTTTTAAGTCATTTGAAGATTATAAGGATAATTAGAAAAATATTAAGTTCACGTGACGTTGGCAGAATTGTGGATAAACAAACATTGCCATTAAATATAAAAAAGAAGACCTGTGCAGTTTTTTTAACCTGCATTGACGACCGGTGCGTAATCGAACTTTTTTTTTTCAGTGACACTTTATGGTGAATCTGCACAGGTAGACTGTAGCGTGTATGTCCGTCGATATACTTGGCCCCAAGGACGTAGCCAGGTACGGGTCATGGGGACCATCTGCCGCCCTCAAGTATGGTATGGCTGACTTAACTCGCACGGGACAAAAAAAGTGTTGATATTTTTAACAAGCAACGTAAAGACATTTTCAGTGGAGTTTTTCATAATATTTCATGAGAAAATAATACTGTAGCGAGGTATTACTTTGCCTGACTGCCCCCTCTACCTGAACAAAATCCTGGCACGTCCTTGTTTGGTTTTATTCTGCGCGGTAAATTCATCTGCCAGATGTAGATGTTTACCACACTATTGCTTTTTAGTATGATATACAGAATCTACTGCTCAGGGATATTTCTCTCTACTTGGAGCAGTCAGACTGGTGGAATAGCTCCACCCTACAGAAGATCGCAGTCAAATAACCTTGTGTTGTGTTCCTGTGGTGAATAGGGTTTCCAGAGCTTCTTGGAGAAGGGGATTCAAGATCAGCAACGCGCTAGAATACCTACATTTAATTTTGCAATTTCTTAGTTAAAAAACCATATGAAAAAGGAAAAATATTGCAAAATCAATAACCTGTATTGTTTTTCTGTCGTTTGGTATATTTTATTTATATTTAATACTAGCTGTGCCTGCGGCTGCGCTCACGTGTGCTACAGAATGCCGTCGATGGGGCCCTGACGCGAATCGTGCTACCCCCCATTTCTAGAAAATAGTTTTTGTGGGTGATTATTAGAATATATAGATATGTCCTCTCTTACATTTTTGTAGGTCTTTTTAATATCTACAATTATGTAGTAAATTAATTTCATATATCTCTTTTGGTTTATTTAGCGTAAACCATTTAAGCACCCGAGTTGATTCACCATGAGTCATGACCAGTTTTTTTCTGCGCGGAACCCTAAATACTTTTTACGGTACTTGGTACGGTAGATCCTGCCGTGAAATAACCCCTATATTCCTTACAACACCAGCTCATGAATCATGCCAATCATGACATCAATGAAAGTCCCGTCAAATCAGTCCAACCGTTTCGGAGATTACCCAGAATAACCAGACAGACAAGAATAAAAAAAATATGTTTTTTTTGTTATAAGTTCCGATGCATTTAGTCAAAAGGTGTTAATTTGACTTTACAAACAACCACTTCAATTTTAGTAATTGTAATAGATAGTGCATAAATTAATTATTGGTTGTAGCGTCGCAGCGTTGAAGCAACGCCGAAATAGTATTATTATAATTATGAACTCAAAATTTTCTTCTCTTTCATTTGACATCCCAAATCCCCAATAACAAAAAAAAAATCAGAGACCCACACTTTTTTGGATGTAACATCCGTCAGACTCAGGTTAGTTCAGTTTGTACGCATTAAAATGTGGTATGTCACCCAGACCATAGTAACTAATTTATTGCTATTCATAAAAATATGATGAGCAGTATGGGTGCTTCGGTGGAAAATACGTAAATACAAACATACATAGACTGCTAAAAACATAACCCTTCCTTTTGACTTTAAAAAGTAAAAGTTTTATAACTCTCTTAAATACAAAACTTTTCATATGGCAGATTTTCCAGTTGCAAAGAGGATAAAAGATAAGAAACGTATACCAATTTCGCTGTTATTGTATTGTATCGCGGTATTGTTCTGAAACTGGGTTTTAGTTTTAAAATAACAATATTAGTCATGACGGGCATAGTTCATACATTGTTGTAACCAGGCGACAGTGTGTAGCGAGACAGCATTAACAGTGTTTATTATAGTCGACATTAAATGAGGTTTTCACTATATCACAGCTCAAGCGAGAATCTTTTCAACCTTTTTTTCTGTCTGATTATAATGTTAGTCTTAGGAGCCTCTGACGGCTTTTACAGCTTTACCGTGGCTTGCGTACGGCACTCAGCCGCGATGTGTTCCAGCCGGCCGTTGCCTGCATATATAAAGTTTATAAAGTGCGTAGTGCGTACGAATACTAAGACATTAGTACGAATTCCATAATCACATCGACATGATTCTCCGACATATATTAAACAGTATCATTATTTAATATGACGTTTTTGTAGGAGAAGCCAGTCCTCGTAACAATAGTTCCCGTAGTGCAATTAACTAACAAACATCAAGAAATTTTAAAAACTTTATAAGAAGATACAATTTGATGACAATAAACTAATCTACTTAAAAGGTACGATAACATTTTTTGATGGTGGTTTTTTGCGGGATCTTGAAGTGACATCTTGTGGTTGTTATTTTTAATTCATTTACTTAGGTTATTGACCCTATATTATGTAATATTTGTAGCGTTTTGCGTGATATAGTTTGGGGTTTGTACATAAGTGAGGTGGATTATAAATATAAGCTGAAAGCATTCATTCCGAGATCCCACAAAAATTTCCTAGAAAGTTCTAACAAGGAAGCCACCATCTTGTTAGGATACAGAATCGTCATAACACTTGACAATATAATTCACTCGAAAATGGCAGTAATGGTCTTCATTAAAGAGGACCGGACCATTAAAGAAGAAGAAAAAGAACATTTTTTGATAAGTTTGATAGTTTCACCGGAAAGTGAAAAGTTATTGTGAATTCAACTTTGACCTTGAATAACTTTTGAAGGAATAAATTTATCGTAAAAAGATAACAGAACTTTTTGTAGAGCGTTCAATTTCCTACAAGTCAGAACAGTCGATGAGCTGTAAAATACTTAATTTAAAAAAATATGTAATTTCAAGCTGAAATCAAAATTACGATGAACCTCTAATCTTAATATTTGGAGCAAAACTTTCACATTTTTTTTTTTTCGTCATTCTGAATAATATTTTTCATAAATTTAACGAAAATAAAACATTTTTGATACAGTGTAATTAATATATCCCTATATATACATAAATCAGACACAGAATTAATAACCATGTTCATTACACAAGAATCCGTGCTATGTGAGAAACGAATTCCCGACCTCTCACTTCAGCTTTATAGCCACTAAATTGCGATTCGAAGTTTCTAAGAAAAAAACATTGGGCAAGTAGCGAATAGAACTCGCGCCCTAAGGGTTCCGTTAACTTCAACATATATATTCTTTGTATATAATTCTTACATTCTCATATGTAATACAGTTACGAAATTAACAGCAAATATAACTTTTTCTCCTATTAATTACAGATAGAATTTGAAATGTATTTTAAGATAATTATATTTAAAAAAAAAAAATGATGTCAAGATTTCCCCAAATGTCCCCCTGTAGTACCCTATAGGTTTTGATAATCGGTCATTGAGTAACTTTTAATATGAAGCACCGTATCTCGCGTAAGTCTTGCGTAAACCTAGAAATTTAACATATCAACAGCATTATGAAACCATAGATCTTTGTACATGATATTAATTTCAACTTTATACTTCAAACCGTTTTCGAGAAAATAAAAGTGTAATATAATTTAATTGCGTTGTAATTCCACCTTTAGCCAAAGACCAAAGACCTCCAACCGTATCAAATTTAAAGCCTGTAGATCCCCTATAGGTTTTTTATAGTCGGCCAATAAGCGACATTTTAACTATGAAGAGAATTATCTTTTTATTACGTTAACCTAGAAATTAACGGTAACTGGCCATAGATCTTATAGTATTTATTACTAGCATTTTTGCTACAGCATAATATGCTGATTTGAGGTCCCTTTTGATTTTAAGTACGGCTTTTGTATGTATAAATTAATTAGTAATATTTTTATTATAATCTGTTGTTTAATGTGTTGTGTTAATTATGTACGTATTTTATTGTCAAATAAATGTTCTTTCTTTTTTTCTATTCTCAACTTTATACCGCAAGTTGTTTTAAGTTTCTTTTTTACATGATGAGGTACGGAACCTTAAAAATGATACTGTTTTAATGTCATTTTACCCTAAATCTCTCCTTTGGCCTTACATAATCTAAAAAAAGATTACATAAATAGCATCCGTTGATAGAATACGGTACTTACGCACGTGACTAAACAAGCCGATGCGAGACCGTCATCGGCAGTTACGTCCGCACCCAGTGCAGAGGAATGAATTCTTGAAATGTTCAGGTGATTGGTCACAGCACATTGATGACGAAGCTCACACCTATGAGAGAGTAGTTAAAACCACGCATGATCATAAATAACAACGCCATCGGCAATCCTTTTCCACTAGGCATCGCGACAGTCGGTCTCTCTCTCCCAACAATTCGGGTTGACATTAAAAGTGGTCCCACTGGTCGTTTTGCATTAGCAACCTCGCTCGACAGAATTTGTCTTGTCAAACGAGAAGACTCCAGACGGTGCACGTGGCCTAGCCAGCAAAGTCGCCTTTGTTTTAATAGTGCAATAATGCTAGGCAGCTTTACTATACTGAGCACCTTCTCTTTTGTTACATTATCCTTCCACGAGATATTTAGAATACGACGAAGACAACGCATATGGAAGCTGTTTAACTTTCGCTCCTGTTTAGAGTACGGCGTCCAGGTCTCAGCTTCATACAAGAGTATGCTCAAGATGTAGACCTGATATACAATTATCTTAGTTTTTATAGAATAGTATTTATTTTACCCCAATCACACGTGAGAATAAGAGGCCACGTAATCGAAAAACACACTAAAGGTTGTCACTCACCTATCAACCCTTGAGATTTCATTGTATGGAGTACCATATATATGCACTCATTTGTCAACTCCGTGATGTCACCGTATCGACTCTCATGCAAACGATCCATATGGGTACTCAGATCACTAAATACATATTATACACATGTTCCTTCCTTCTTCCCATGAGGTAAAATTCGAGCTAAAGTAACATATATATATATATATATATATATGTTAGTTTAGCTCGAATTTTACGGATAGGGAATTAGTCAGATCGCGACATCATTGCAATCGCAGCAACAGCCGAAACCGAGGGCCGGCCACTTTGGCACCCTTGCGCGTTTGTTTCCCACGCTTTCGCGGCTCGCTATTTGTTTAGGCCCCTAAGGCTAACTAACAGTTTAGTCAGTTCCAAAAAAAAATAAGAAGCGGTCTATATGCAGACGGTGAGTGGACCGCATGTTGTCCACGCAATGACGATGTTTTAACGTTAAGGCGCGCCGCGGCGCGCAGCGATGCAAACCACATACGATCAGATGAAAATCGCTCACTAAACATACAATTCGTGGATACGCGATGTTAACTTTTTCGTATCTACCTAATATATATCCATATCCTATAGCTTGATAAGGGAGAACCCGATATCTGTCTTCGATTAAACATTGTACTTATTTCAAATATGTACTAATCGGGGAAAGTAAACTCGCATATGTTATTGAAAGCGGCAAGCGGCCGTTAGTTGGCCACGCGGCGTTCTTCCGTCGATAACGCGTGGACATCGAGCGAAGAGGTGGGGCTAGTCGGGTGCCGGGTTGATAATAAGTGTCGAGTTTAAGTGTAGAAGGAGAAAAAGATTATGTGCTTGATAAAAGGTTCAAGTTTGTGATGAAGCCTAGCCAGGCGTTCGTTAGATAATATCTTACTATCTTAATATTAGGACTGGAAAACAATGTTTACATCAACTGAAATTCGTAACTGTAAACAATAAAAACACTGTAAAAACAATTTAAAAAAATGTTGATAAACCAGATCGAATTTCTTCTCGATGACTGTGATATTTTCAGAATCGGTAGTAATGTACTGACATTCATATGTGCCTTCTTAGGGC
Source organism: Saturnia japonica (assembly GCA_033032175.1). Classification (NCBI taxonomy): domain Eukaryota; kingdom Metazoa; phylum Arthropoda; class Insecta; order Lepidoptera; family Saturniidae; genus Saturnia; species Saturnia japonica. The sequence continues at coordinate 5,582,675 of CM065331.1, forward strand.
CTAAATTGAATAAAATATTTTTTTAATGCCGCAGGGGCCCAAAGTGGACCTTGGCCATATAGTGTAAAGCTACACTGTATCTCAAGGTATTTTGTATCCGGCGTTTAAATTAGTCCTCCCCTGTAGGTAGCTATTTTTCTCTGATAGGTACTTCAACTTACTTACATATGGTATTTCCTATTTTCGAGTTTCTTCTTTCCGCTCCTATATTTTTTAAAATAGAATATATTCATGTATCATTGAAAGTGTTTGTATTATTAGATAAATTCATATTCCTTATTTTATCTTTAAAGATACGTAAATAACATAATATTTGTAATATAAATACGATTCAGATCATTCAAATTGAGAGGTTTTTCCACTTTACTACAATATTTTTTATGAAACAAAATGATAATAAAAACTATTTGTTTATTTAGCAATGAAATAAAATAATAATTGACGTGAAATTGAAAAGCAAAAAGGTCAAATCGACAACAATTTCGTCTATTAGAAAACAAAAACTGAGCGAAATCAGCGAAAGTTTAGACAATTAGAGAAAGCATACTTACTACGGTAGTAGCCAATTACAGGTCGTATCGTACATTTATAAACCAATCACGTACTCGGAAAGTGCGCAAGCGCCAATTTTGGTGAACGTTGATTGGCTTGTATGCTTTAAATACTAATTTCGTTGTGACGCCATAGCTAAAATGTTTTAATAATAAAAAGAGAAACTATAAATTAGTACAAGTATTTTGCAACAAAATTTGTTGAAAAATATGGATCAAGGTTTGTCTATACCTGGATTTAAAAAGTTTTTAGCAGAGGCGCACAGCGCGACCGTATCTCGATCGGTTAATTGATGCATTTAATTTCATTCGATGACATACGTTATTTTTTACTCTGTAGGTACTATCATTTTGGTGGCTTTTTACATAATAAAGTTTCCACATAAGTAGTGAATACTTTTCTAGTCTTCAGGGTTCAAACAACGCTTTATCAAGATGGTGGTTCCCTTTTTAATACTATCCAGGAAATTTGTATGACACTTATAATTCATGTTTTTAGTCATTAGACTATAATTTTAGATAAAAATAACCGAACTATATCACATAAAATGCCACCAATATTACATAATAATATAGAACCAAATAACGTTAGCTTATCAATTGGAATAAAAACTACAACATGACAGATCAAGATCAAAGACAAAGATGAAGTAAAAAGAACTTATTTTGTTCTTTGTTTAACTTGGTTTAGGATTGTCATTTGTTTCTGCTTATGCCTATTAAACAAAGCTTGGTTATAAGTATTACTTTGCTAAAGGAAAAGAATCAAGTTTACAAATCAGCTGGCCCAAGCGTCTAGTCAAACCACATAACGGGATAGGTACTCGTTTAATGCGAAATGCCAGTAAGAGAGACGGATATACTAATATGCCTTACGTGTGAAAGAAACGTAAAGCAGCCGAACAAGATTGAATGCGTCAGCAAGCTCTATTGTTAAGTATTTCTAAACACTAAAGTCTGAGACTTCCATACTAACCTGAGCTGCCACCCGCAGAGCCTTCTTTTTATTAAATGTCACGTGAATATAACATTTTTTTCTTATTATTCTTGTTATCTACAAACATAGATCTAACCGTCTAACAAGATAACGTTCGTGTTGTTAAAACTGGACAGGGAGTTTTTTTGGCAACTTCAATGCTTCTAGTTAAAATTACTAACCAAACTACATCACGTACAATGCCGTCAAAATAATATAATCAGGGCCAAATAACATAAGTTCATGAATTGAAATAAGAAACACAATACGAAAGATCGAGATACCGCCAAAAACTCACCGCAGAGTCTTTGTATGTGATAAGGGCAGAGGTAAAAAGAACCATCTTATATGGAGGAAAAAGTGTCCAGTTGTAAGCAGCAAATTATAATTTAAAAACCCACCAAAATTGAATGATACTTTTTCCTGATTTTATAGTTTTTACTATTAAAAAGATTACAAAAAATAATTGAAAAATAATGAGAAATGTTCGTGGAGTGAAAAGTTGTCCAAGTCAGCGAAAATTAAAAGATAAAGGCGCTATCTTTAAAATTTACGCACTTACTAATGTGGCACCAACCTAATTTGAAGGACACTTTTTCATACATAGAGATGATAATCCTGGTCTCTACCGTTCATACTAAGTGGACAATCTATTTGTCCCACCTAGCAGATAGGTAAAAAAAATACCAAGCCTCATACATTACTCATGTTCGCATTCAATTTGCATCGGATAAAATTTGTCAATAATTTATTGGGTCATTCTTGCAGGTGACACTTAGGTACATATGCATATTTTATGACGCGAATGCGATGAACTCATTTTTTTTTTTTTTAATATCATGCGGTCAGTGTGAAATAGCTGTTATGTGAAGTAGGTATATGGTTCAAGAAAAGAAAAGTTTATTTAATTATGGTTCAAGTCTAATCCATTTGAGTACGTGGTGCCTTTTTTTTATTTTATTGAGTGCCGACGTGTGTACAGTTCTGCTAATATCTTGCCGATGGAATATTTTTAATCGTACAAACAATGCTTTTCAAGATGGCGCCTTCTTTGTTAGAACAGACAAGAGAGTATTCGTAGCAACTCTATATTCAAGTATCTAGTTATCTCTACTACTATAATACAATAAATATTATTATTATTTATAATATAAGCGGTAAAGTTTTGTTTGTTTGTTTATTTAAACACGCTAATTTCTGGAAATAACAGTCACATTCGAAAAATTATTTTTGTTTATAATAGTTAGATTCGCGAGGAATAGTATAGGCTATATAACATTAGGCTACCATTCCCAGTTTACCTAATTTTTTTTTACGTAAGTCGGAAGTTTAAGCCCTCTCGAACTGCTTTCTTCGCGCGCGCTGACTTAATGGTTAATGATACGTAAATACAATGTTCTACAAAAATATTGACCATTACAATATCTAAAAAAGTCATGGATATCATATACCTATCTCTTATACATAAACCACAATAAGATATTTTGCATATTTTTTTTGGTGATGATTAAACATTGATTTATTAGCATTATTTTGTAGCATGCCATATTAATTCTTACGGACAAAAGTTACTTCATCATAAAGACAATTTAATTGAGATAAACGTTATCTTTTACACATTTTTATATGGACACATAATTTAGGAGATAATGAAAAAATAAAATAATTTATTCTTGCAGGAAGAACAACTATGATAAGCTATACGGGTGCGTTGGCGGTGCGGTGATAGTAGGAAAAAAATTAACACGGGTGAAACCGCGGGGCACAGCTAGTGTTTTATAATTCACTTCACTTGTACACAATACCCAAACTATATCACATATAAAATGCCGCCTATAATTACATAATATAGGGCCTAATGACATATATAAAATATAATTCTTTTTCATCTTTTCTCCATACTAGGTATATCAGTCATATGTTTTATATATTGTCCCTTCTAAATAATATAAAATGTAGCGGCATTCGTTCTATCCTTATAAATTTTTTCGCGTTAGTAATTTTATTTAATTCCTAACACAATATATAACTGTTGTGGTTTTGTGACTTTCCTGTTATATGTAAACAAATGTATTGATGATACCATGTTTACATAAATACTATGACAAAGTGACGACATTTTGCCTATTGGTTATACAGGGATAGGCAATTTATAGCCGGTCGTCGCTTTCGTACCCGCCTGCAAGCCTATTTATTGGCAACTGGGTATTATACACTAGCTGATTCCGAAATGCAACAAAAAGAGTCACTTTGACGGATTTATAACCATGTGCATCGTACACGGTGGTCGCGATCTAGTTCTATACAAGTTTCTACCATTACGGAATGCGACTCACTTAAACGCCACCTGATGTATGGTGGTCGTGATCCAACAATACGAGACAAATTTTCGGAAAGTGTTTTAAACACTTTATATGTTGAAAGTAAAATCTGTGAATTACTATTTATTATATATTGCATCTTTAAAAGTACTTTTCTTAAACATGCATGGATATATTTTTGAAAAAAAAAAAAACGCGAAGTATTGAATTGATGACCTTTTCCTTATTGTCCTTTGTCCTTTCCTGTGACTTGCCACTTAGAGACAATTACCTATTTTTCTCTTTTATCAATATCAAAATATAAGCACTTATTAAATACATACATCTTTTTCATTTCAAATACAAAACTGTTTGCGCAGTTGCCAGTGCATTTTTAAATGAAACTGTATCATCATATCGGTTCGTGGAATTACTTAATATTGTTGCAGACTACTTCTTTTTCTTTCAAACCCTTTGGCTCCCGGACGTCACAAATATGTACATTTTTTTTATATATTGTAAGAAGACTTACAGCTTAGTACAAAGTTAAATTACATATATAGATGGAAGAAGACTATTTACAAGTTTCTACGTATATGTATATCAATATGAAATTGAGTAGGCGGAAGAGCACAAATATCTTAGCAAAAGAGTATTTCAAAAGAGTTATCAACTTCCACGCACTACATATATACCTACAATCCCTAGGAGCAGATTATTAATAGCAACATGTGATTATATACAACCATCTGTGCCCCGCGGTTTCAACCGAGTATAATTTAAAAGATACCTTTTAAAAAGACTTTAAAAGTATCCTATTTGTTAATCCAGGGTGTCAGCTACCTCCATACTAAATTTCATCATAATTGCTCCAGCCGTTTGAGCGTGAAGACGTAACAAACACATAAACACACTCACAAAGTTTCGCCTTAATATTAGTAGGATTAAGCCAATGTGTTTCTTAATTATATTCTACGGTTCAAGCAACACTATAACAAAGACAGTGAGTGGGTCTTTATTAAAACTGTCAAGAAAGTGTTTCTGATAACTTATTAAATCGCCGATGTTGAATTTCAATTTCAAACACCACGCGAAATCGCAGGTACGTATAGTTATAAGCATGTATTATTTAATTAGATACTTATTTTGTTATCGTTTATAGGTTTAGCAATGTGGCCCGAGATGGTAACACGTTAAGCCTAGTGGGAGGTCTGCTTCTCAAGTGCAGCTGCCGGAACATAGCTATAGGTGACTTGGTGCTTGGTGAGGATTTTTTAACTTGTAGTAACTAGTCCATGCGGGCTTTAGAGAAATCAAGTTTCATCATGATGTTTTCCTTCACCAAGAGCTCACTCAGGCTCATTGTAAGGAATCAAACTCACGCCAATCACTGAGGCATTGTTGCTTCAAAATTTTCCCGCACTATATCCAATCCATTTAAAGTTACAAAGTGTTTGTACTAAACCTTCAAGAATTAATACCTATCTATGTCTATACATAGGGTCGATAAGCCAGATCGCTGTCCACCTCCAGTTCTCGACCATTTGATGGAACGTTATTTAAATAATGAAGGAAATAGCAACACTGAGTCATTTATAACAATCAACTGTAATTTTTAAATAAGTAAGTAACTTTGACATATTTGTAGTTTACACACAAACACATAAAGTTGCTTGTATGCATAATCCATTGAAAAAAAATTCTTTCTGCGGTTAGGGTCAATGTTACCAAACGTGTCTGAACAGAAAAGTGCGGGATGTAACATACATGGTAAGTTTTTGATGTTTTAGTTTGTTTATTTTAAAAATATTATATGATAGAAGTCATCTTTATTGCGAGTTTTAATATTATAATTATGATGAAATAAAACTGTTGAGAACAGAATTGCCGTTTTCTTAAAACGACCACGAGATCGAAAATATGCCTAACAAGAATCAACTAAAGTTGTTTTGGATTGATAATATTATAAGAAAAGAAATAAATATAATTTGAGTTTGAACGTAATATATGTGAACATTTTAAGGGCCTTTTTTTAGAACTGACTATCCTTAGCTTATGTCTCTGGAGCCATTAGAGGCTTTGACAGCTTTACCGGGCTTGGGGGGCGAGCGCGGAAGGCACTCGGCTTGGGCTGTTGCCGTACATGCAAATAAGCCCCTAACTAATTCCTTACTCGTAAAATTCGATCTAAATAACTATATGTACATATATACGTGTTCCTGCCTTCTGGTAGGAAGAGAGGGCCCATTTCTACCCCACTTTACTATTAATACTGAGAAACCCAAAATAAAGCCAATAAGCGACTTTCTATTTTAATTTATGTTTTTTTTTTCTATGTTATCATTTTTTATTTTAGGAAAAAGGCTCTCAGATACTGATCAGATAAACAAGAAAGCTCCCAAAGAAAATATACGTGCTTTCTCTTCTCTGCTATCTTGCTTGCATTCTTGTTTCAAATGTTTATAGAACATTGCTAATGAAAAAATATAGGTTGAGATAAAAATGTTTACGATGATATCATTAAAAGTGTACGCCATTTGTAGGACTACCATATAACCACAGTACATATTCCCTATTTTATTAAGTGGTCGAAAACTGAATTTTTTGGTCGAAAACTGGTGACAATGACATTTTGAGCTATTTAATAAACTTAGTAATGAACAAGAATCTAAATTAATAATGACTGTAAATTAGGAATACATTACATTGGTTTTGGTACAAATTGGTAAGGACTAATATTATTCTTTTTGAATTCGAAAACTCCGCTCAATGGTCGAAAACTGGTGCAATTACCCTACAATACAGACAGATTGCAAGTCATAAAAAGTTTGTAGGTAACTTGTGACTCCTTTCATGGTTTTGTATAGATAAACCTTAGATTGTTCATTCAAAGTTCAACCCCGTATTATATCATTTATCTATAAAACAAGCAAATCGTAATGTTTGTAAGAATTATTTCTACTAAATCATTGTAAGAAAAAAGCAAAATTTACCCACGCAAGCGATTATTTACATAAGTAATGGAGTTGAAATTCCGATCTTTTCGGGGCCAAGATAAAAATCATCTCAAATGAATTTTTTATATAAAACTAGCTGTTTTTATTTAATTTTAATATTGTTTCATTTAAAAATAGATTCGATATTAAATTTCATAAAACGGTCTATGTTCTTATATAATATATTAATAATAAATACGAAACACAAGTAGGTAACTTATCTTTAACTTTTTTAAGTTACCAAAATGAACACTTTTGAATTGACTAAATAAAGCAACAAAATCTCTATATTACTGAACTAACAAAGAGTAGGTTATGAATCATAGAGCAATAATTCTACATTCTACGAGAGAAAGCACAAACTTATTCGATAAATTATCTTCATTACTTGCCTGATATTCTTCTTAGATCTTTCGTTTCCACACAAAAGATATTTCAAACAATCTCCCGAAGCACTTTTTCGTAACAAAAACTCGATTCCAAATCACAACGGAGTTACCTGCGAAACTTTATGTAACTGTATTTGTACTTCCTCAGGCTTTTCAACCGGTTTTCTAAACTGTTTGAACAATAAAACCAACTGTTGAATTAAAATAAAAAACGTTAATGGAAAATATAAAATAACGTTAAAAACAAATTTGTGTTTGATGATGAAAAATTTGTTTTGTTTGTAAAAGAAGCATGCGGTTCTGACAAAATCACACTCACTCGACGCGGTACCCCACTTGCAACTGGCTCAGGCTCTTGTGGCGGGTGTCGTCTGTGAGTAGTAGTGTTGCCAACTTGAAAAGAGGCTTCGAACATTACACCAACGTATTCAACTTGTAGTTAGTATAATTTACTACCTTGTCCCACAGTTTAAAAGTTTATTTTAGCTGTACGGTTGAGCGATTTGTTTTCTTCATTACTAGCCATAAAATTCATACAAAGGTATTATCGGTTTTCAATGGATAAAAAGACATAATTGAATGTGATTGTTGTAAAAAACTGGAGGATATTTCTCACATTTGTAACGCAGTTGATAAGATGATGATTAACGGCCGTTTTCAATAACATATCTGAGACCACTATCCCCGATTAGTACATATCTGTACAAAGTAATAACTACCTTTAACTTAAAAGAGGTATCGGCTTTCCTCTTATCTACCCAAGACATAGGATATGGACATATGTAGATACGAAATACTATCCATAAATAAGTCATTGAAAGGAAAGTAAAAAAGGATAGATTTAGTAACTGAAACAAAGGATAGATAGGTTATTGAAAACGGCCGTTAGTTAATCTATACCAATATTATAAAGGAGAAAGATGTGACTTTTTGTTTGTAATGGATAAATTCAAAACCACTGAACCCATTTAAAAAATTCTTTCACCAATATAAATCTATATTATCAGCGAGTAACATAGGCTATATTATAATATGAAAAATTATTTATTCCTCATAAAAATTATCGATAGTTTTACACAAAGTAGTAAAAAATTGCCTACACGGGTACGTCGGTGATTTTTGTCGTATAAAATTAACACGGGTGAAAACTCGGGGCACAGCTAGAGGTATATAATATTTGAGTTGTACGCGAAGAAAAATGCAAATACGGAGTAAATACTGCAGTAATACAAAGCACAACATTTGGATACAAGCATGACCCACTTGACGTGCCTCAAAAACGAGCTGTGAGATTCGTTAACGATCCCCAAACTAACAAACAGTATCAAACCTTTAAGTCTGAGGGGAGACCTTGTCTCCTTGTGCGCGGTTCTACCGTTTGCATAATGGGTTGTGTTCCGATGAATTGTTCGACATGATACGAACGACTACTTTCCATCATCACACCGCTCACCATCGGCAAAGAGTCCAGTAACAGAGTAGTTTTCTTCCGCGATCGCTCCGAATGTGGTATGAGCTCCTGAGACTTTTCCAGGAGACTACAGTATGGAGTTTTTTAAATCGGGTGTGCATAGGTTTTTAAATGGTCAGCTAGGTGCATATGATGTTTCTGGTGTGGCAAGTATCCATAGGCTGTCCATCAGACGGACCGCATACTTGTTGGCCATAGTCTTGATGTAAAGAAAAAAAAAAGATTTTTTTATTACTATCCTGTTCGATACGTAAGGTAATTATTAGCAAAGGACATCACACAATTAACGTATAAGAAATTTCTATTTAAGAATCATCTGGACAGTACGCTCTATTGAAGCAATGATGACTTAGTTGTTAGTTTGTTCGGACTTCGCGGTCGATCTACGTGAGTTCGAGTCCCTGCAATGAGCATAAGCTTTCGGTGAAGGAATATATAGTGAGGAAACCATAGCGTGGTAGTAAGGCTTTTTATAATGTCCGCCTGGCTAGCTACCAGCCTCAAGTTGAATATCTGTCACCAAACACCTATAGGTCTGTTCCGGCAGCAGCACTTGAGAACCAGTCTTCCACTAGGCTTAGCGTGCTACCAACTTGGGCCACTTATAATCTAAAAATTTAATACCTCAAGAATATTATTAGTAGAACTAGCGGTGTTTAGCGGCTTTACACGTGTTTATTACGTTGTAATTATTTTCGTTTCACAGTTTTACTTTTACTCATCTTCCCATACTTCCTTAAAAACTTCAAAAAAATTTCATAAAAACTGGTCAAGCCTTTTTGAGTTAAATCCAGATACACAAACAGACTGACAAATAAAAGAGAAAAAAATAATTGTAATGCCATATTTGTTATGTCTTCTTCTCCTTTATCGGGAAATTTGGAAAAGAAACATATACAGACAGAACTAATATTAATATAGACTAGCTGTGCCTGTGGCTTCGCTCACGTGGACTACAGAATGCTCTCAATTGGCCACACGCGCGAATCTTGCTTCTGTATATCTCTTGTGGTTTACTCAATGTAATCCATTTAAGCACCCTAATTGATTCACCATGACCTGTTTTTTTTTGTTTGCACGGGACCCTAATTTTTTTTCTAAAATAAAAGTAGCCTAAGTTACTCCCTATAACATCAGCTATGTATCAGTGAAAGTCCCATCAAAATCGCTCCTACCGTTTCGAACTTTACCCGGAACAAACAGATAGACAGACAAAAAATTTTAAAATTGATTTTTGTTACAGGTATCGTTTATACTTTTCTTTATCATCTCAGGCTCAATAGCCGCAGGTGGACTTTGGTCTGTTCCAGTATGCCCCTCCAGACCGATCTATTTCTCGATTTATCTGTCCAGCTCTTCACACCAATTGTCTTTAAATCCTCATGAAAACCATCCAAACATCTTAGTTTAGGCCTGCCACGAGTTCCACGTCCTGCGTTCTACTTCTATCAGGTATTCCCTCGAGAAGTTTCAAAAGACTTCTCCTATATACTTTAATATGCATTTAGTAAAAAGTTGTTATTTTGACATCACAAGCAGACACTTCAATTTTATTAATTGTACTAGCTGTGCCCGCGACTGCAGAATTCCCGCGCAAATCTTGCTCCCCCGCTTCTGGCTATTTTAAAATCATTTTTACATCACTTAAAGAGGACTCCTACTAAATTTGGAGTCGATATGAGCTATAGCTTGAAAATTAAAAATTTTCATTGTTAATACCCCCCTCCTCCCCCGCAACACCCTGTAGGATGGGATATCGTAAAATTCCTTCATAAATTATTTCTACATCTCTTACAAAAGATTGCTACTAAATTTGGAGTCGATAGGAGCTATATTTAAAAAACGGGAATTTTTCATTGTTAACGCCCCCGCAAACCCCTTTGGGGGAGGAATTTCTTAAAATCCGTTCTTAGCTGACCTCTACATGGTAAAAGTAATATTCCTGCCAAATTTCAAGTCTCTAGGTCTTATAATTCCAGAGATATCGTGATGAGTCAATCTATCTATAGAACAGCTCCTATATATATATAGATAGATATATATAGATAGATGATAGATGACGTGTTGGTGAAGAGCCCACCTTTGTGACATATTAGGGTTGTAATGCGTCCCGATAGACATGTCAGGACCTTCACCGTCCGCGTCGCGTCACCCCTCTCTCGTGACTAAGCTTTATTACGTCCCGATTTTCCGCTTGGTCACGATATTCCAAAAACTCGCGTTATATTATTTGACCACGTTCAGGAACGAAAGAAATGGTGTGGAGAATTCGAGCAACAAATTCTTTCAACAAGAACATTTGGTGGAAAAAGTTTGTGTAAAGGCAAAACCTGTTCCATTCCAATTCCATTTTGACCATAAATAAATACCTATTCCTTTTTTTGCGTCCCGGCGAAAGCTTAGTCGTATATGGTATCCCTAGATAATATGCAAACGTGATCAAAATATTGAACTTAGTATGCGAGAGATGAAATTTATGGTCTACGTTATTGCAATGAAAAACTCCAAATAGAAAAAACTCTTTGATATTGAAACAGTTTCTTTCTTTACGTTTGTCATTTAGACTGAAAGTATTTCTTAGTAGGGTTTACTTTTTATAAGTACATTTACCATGGCGCATTGGTGAGTGCCTACCTTCTTATTTAGTGATTCTCATCTTACAATGAGCAACCAACATCGAGTTGAAAATTTTTCGTCAAGCACTTTTCGTTGTGTTACCTACAGATCTCTAGTGTCACCTATAACTAGCGGCATTTGAAACCATTGATATATCATCGTTGCTTCAAAAATCTCTAAATTATTTTGCTCACCGCTCATTTTACGAATAATTTTTTTACTAGCGCCTTCTAAAAATCGAGTTATTTGAAACTTATGAGAACTAGATTGCTGTAAACATGGTACTATATGGTACTTATTTTTTAGTGCCTTTATGCAATTCGCACATGTCAGACCCCTTTGATTATTAAACTTCTATAATCAAAGGTCAGAGCCATCATAGCAAAATATAATTTATATAAATAATGTCTATCTATTGAAATATGCTGTTGGGTGACCGTTCTGTGAAACACTTTTTAATCTAAGAGGTCCCTCAACTGTATTGATTACTTTATTTATCTACTTAATCAGCGAGTAAATGAGTTTTCTTTCGCTATATATACGCGCGCGAATCGTGCTACCCTCGCTCCCAGTTTTTTTTTTTAAAGATAAAAATGCTTATTGTGGGTGATATTTAGAAGATAGACATATGCTCTCCCCGAAATTTTTATATGTCTTTTTAATGTCTGCAATTTTGTAGTACATTTATTTTATATAATTCTTTGGCTTACTCAGCGAAGCCATTTAAGCGTCGGAATTGATTCACCTTGACCAGTTTTTATTTATTTACGCCGTACACGAATTGTTTTTCTAAAATAAAAGTACCCTAAATTACTCCTTATAACATCAGCATTCTGTCAGTAAAAATCCCGTCAAAATAGGTCCAACCGTTTCGGAGATTACCCGGAACAAACATAAAGGCAAAATTTTTAAAAATAGTTTTTTTTTTTGTTATAGTTGTCGTATATACTTTAATACGCGTTTGGTAATAAACGGTTATTTTGACATTACAAACAGACACTTTAATTTCATGAAATAGATAGATATAATAATTACAACTTATTTTTTACTCTTTAGTTCATTTTTTGGTAGTGTTATACATTTTAATGAATGTTCTTAAATTTTATAACCGTACTGTTGTAATAATTGAAGAATTTTTTTGACATTTGAAAATGCAGCCATAAGTTAAACAGACTAACCGTCTCATCAGTGGATGAAACCATACGCACTGATTAAATCCTTCCGTTTACATAATAATAATATTACTTAATAAGTTTTACTTTAACCTCACTCTATTTAAAATGTAAAGGCATAAACAATATAATAAATCAATAAGCTAATAACAAGGAAGAAACAGACTTTTAATACGCCGCGTTACCTGACGCGACGTTTGTTAAATCGAATTGTACTAATTTCTATGGCCAGAAACACATTAATAAGTTAATAACACACGACGCGACGTCGTGCTTAAATGTCTATCTCAGATTACATATTAGTTGTCCTTTTCTATCCGCGTCGCGTGTTAAAGGTATTATTTTATGAAGTTTGGAGTCTAACAGATTCTCATTCCGATAATAAAATTCATTAAAATACATGTAAGTAATTTAATTAAATGTTTACAGTTGTTCCCAGTGCTCTTTCACTGCTCAGTTTGAAAGTGCTCTCATAATGCATCGGCAGCTTCACCACGACAGCGATATCCACGATTTACCAAACATTAACGCAAGCAATATTCTTCAGGTAAATAATTCCTTCATATTATGTATCAAACCACGGCAAGCCTTAGGGTGTAATGTAAGAAGGCGCTAAATTTATATTTAAATAAAAATCTGTGTCATCCAGGATCAGTCGTACTATCAAGTGCTCATTTTTTTTAACGCATCTTAATATGATTTTTGAATGCGTGCGTTATCTGCAATATCCCCAAATGCTGGAATGAAGGGGCGGATTTTGACCCAGTCCGGTATGCTTGTAGATCCGAGTCTGCTTAAAGTGTCGACCCTTTGAATTTTATTTCATAGGGACATAAATAAAAAGCGAATCAATTACATTTTATAAAATTGTAACTCTATTAACCTTGTAGGAAAAATCAAACACGGTACCTAGAGCTTCTTCAAACGCGCAGTATTCTTCCAGTAAAGGTGACAAAGATTTCAAACGTAAGTATTCATTCTACTATTATCATCATTGAGCAGGTGTATGTTAAATTACATCTGTAGGTACCTGCGGCATCTGTCTTGGCGCAATATTAATCAATGTTTCTACGGTTCCAGTGCCAACAAGAACGTCATCAGCAACTCGCTTATTCGACAAGCTCCGCGCACGTATCTGCAAGAGCAAGACCCTTTTCCCCCATCCTGAAGAGAATATAACTCATAGCAATACCAATGTAAGATTTTTAAGAGTAGAACTGTATAAATACGCCTGATATATCGGTGTAGGAAACATTCTTATGGAACCGGCGCATGATGAAAGGTCAGTTTGAAGTGCACGTGCTCTCCTGGGTTTCTACCACCCTAAAATTGAATATCTATCGCCGAACAGCTTTCGGTGTGTTTCAGTAGATGGATGCAGTTGAGCCATTATTTAATGACAATAGTCTTAGGAAAGCAAACATAAGAAACAGAAGAAAAGTGATGATTCTATAAAATGCTATTCAATTCGAATTATCTTTTTAGGATTTGCGTGCACCAAGTGAATGTACATCGAAAGCTTTAAACGCAGACTGTTTATCAAGATGTAGTGCCATTACGACGACTTTACAAGAAGGCTCTAAGGAAACTTACGGCTGTCACATGTGCACATTTGATGCAGACAGGTAATGATAAAAAAAAATCATCAAAAACACCCATTTTCAAGGTAGTATCAGTTATTTTTTTCCCGATGATAATTTTAAGTATCTGTTGCAAATATTGCAAATATTGATTAAGATTCGCTAAAAACGCAGATTTACCACGTAGATAAATTTGTTAGATTTCGATTTAATGAATTGAAATATAACAAATAGCCATAGAATTAATAAGAAGGTGGTTACACATGACAATTGTGACCGACTAGATCTCAACCACCATACAGTAAGTGTAAACATAGTGGCATAGTAGGTGTGTCGTGTTATGAAATCAGTCGATGTCGAGCGATTTTTAGTACCACGGAGTAAATTGACAATAACCAATGTCTATAAGTCATTTATTGATACTATTTATGATAAAATACGGTCAGCGATTATAGGCTTTATCTATCTATCTAATGTCAAACTTAAAAATAATGTTGGCACTTTTTTTGTATTGTACTACCGTATATTTTACGTTATAATTATTTCGATCGTAAAATTTTAAATACTGAATTATGGGATGTTATTTATCAATTAAAGCATTTTGTGATATTCAACATAAGTTAACTTAAAATTATAATTCAGGAAACTATAAATTGTATATAAGTACTTTTAGCGAACAAATCGCAAAAATATAAAACTAAAGAAACGCTTCGGTTGGCCCATCAGAGCCGCGATTTTGTCTACCTTATACGGCCTTCACGTTTAGAGGGTTCAATGTTTTCCCAGAAAAACTTATCAACAGGAATACATAATATCTCGAACGGTTTTACGATTAGTTCCGCTTGGTGACATCACTATTTTAAAAACACAATGAACTAGCAATACATGAAATGTCATTTTACTAAGTGTGAATAAAAATACACACTGTAGGTTGCGATTACAATGCACATAGTGACAAGCCCGTCACAGTCACTCACTTTTGGTTTCAAGAGTTTCGGGATCAGCTAGTGTACATCCGGGAGCGCATGACAGCGGTGATTGTCAATAGATTGCAACTCTTAGCCGTCGCCGTTGTTTTTGGATAGTATTGCGGTTACCATCAGGCACAGAGCTGGCATTTAGACGTACTACTATAAAAAAGCTATTAGAATATTGGGTTCTATGGAAACAACAAAAAGAAACGAGAATTTTTTACCAGGAAATTTTGCACGCTTCTCATATTATGCTGTAATATATGGGTGACCGAGCTTAGCTCGGTCTGTTAAAAAAACACCTATCTAGGTATACTTGGAATGTAAAACATTATCTAAATACAAAGTTTTATCCAAATCGTTGGAGCCGTTTCCGAGAAACCAATTACATATACATATATATATATATATATATATATATATATATATATATATATATATATACACAAGAATTGCTCACTTATTATAATAAGATTTAAATTTTCATATTTCAGAATAACAGTCCTTGACCGTCATTTACTAAACGATCACAGAATTGGCCTTGACACCCTGCTAAAGCTGGTTATGGCTAAAACCAAAGATGGTCTAGCTGAAGAACAAACTGCAGTCCTGTATGGCATCCGCCAACCATACTACAAGCCACAAGACGAGATATTTGAAGAAGGAGAATTCGTAATAGAAACTGTAACACCAAAAATTAAAATTCTCAAACATGCATCAACAAATACGGACATCAAATGGTTAGATATACCGGCTTGACGAATAACTGCAGAATGATAACCGAAGAGCTGGATAAGATGGTGGATCCAACACAGTGTGATAAGGAAGACTTTGTAAACAAGATGCAGATCTTGAACAAATGCATGTGCAAGTTTGTGGATTCCTCGAATATGTTAAAGAAGGTGCTGACCAAAGAATATGATTCGAAAAGTGCACGTGAGCGATTGCACGGAAAAGAGCCAATATTTGACTTGGGATTAGGAGAGTAAGTTTTGTTTAAAGCTAGTTTTGTAAAGAGACTTGATGAATCTTTGATGGATTTTAGCAGTTTTTTAGCAATCGAACGGTAAATGGTTGAATTGCTTTCAAAAAATTACAATTCTTTAAAAATTTAGAGTTCTGTTCAAAGAATGTTTTCTTTTTTTTTGTTACAGTCGTGATACGCCACGCGAGTGGAATAGAGCGCAGAGCGAGAAAATGGAGAGGAACAGAGTCAAACACGAAGAAAATAGAAGAGATAATTCGAAACTTACTTCAGAGAGTTTTTTTTTCTGATTACTAATGGCTTTAAGATTTGTTATTAGAATATTATATACATATACATATATACCCTTAGTTATTAACGTTTTCTTTGAATTGTGCTTGCATTTATAAAACATTACCCTATTTGTAAAGTATTAGGTATTATTTATGGTAATACTTTTAAATGGTTGCACTGAAATCTGAAAATCTCATTTGAATTTAGAAGTTATTAAAAAATATGAAATAATTAAATTATTATAAGATAAATTTTAATAATATAGATATAAATAAAATCACAAAAACGCACATAAAATTATTCAACATTATTGCAATAATTAGTTTCAAAACTTTTCTCACAATCGCAACGTTTCTCCGTAACATTATGGCAATTTTGACAAATCACAACATCAGTTTGCGTTCGACGGTGGTTCTTTTGGCAATGACAACACGATATGTAATCGGAATTTTTCCACTTTTTCTGGTTTATATTTGGTTTTACAAAGGAATCGCCGCTTGAAAGACAATATTCGCTAGTTTGACAACACTTGCAACTCTGTTTTAAACTGGTATCTTGGTTCGTTTTGGTTTTTACAACTGGCAAAACTCTAGGCCCTTTTCTTATAACAGGTCTATTACTATGATCAGATACTTTGGTAAGAGAATTCATAGTAACCGTTGCAAACATTCGATTCACCTCTTCATTAATATCTTTTGATTTTGTTTTTTCCCTTAATGAATTCTTTAATTCATCTATTCTCATTTGCGGTATCGATGAAGATTTATGCTTTTTTAAATCAATAATAAACTCTTTCTTAAAATAATCTGGTTGAGAACTGTTAACTACTGTAAATTTACAATTGTCATCATTTTTGTTTCCTTCTATGGAACACAGGAATACTTTACTAAGCACCAACCTTGGTCTCGCATTGAGATTATTAATATTATCTGTTGATGTGCTCACATCTTTAAAAAGGGTTTTTGATGATTTACTATTTTCTAAATTTTGTTTCTTATTTTTAAATACTGTTAGAACTTCATTAAGAAGATTTAGTCCTTGAGAATATTCTGTCTCTTGCTTTACAAAATATTTCCTATTATGCCCATCCATATTTGGATTATCTTTATTAGCCTTTATTATGGATATCATGTCTTCGCGTTTATTGATATCTTTAATATCTTCACTGTCTAAAACATTGTAGCCTTTTTGACAAGCAGTACATAATACTTTACCATAATTTCTACCTTTTGCATTGAGACAAATGGAACAAATGAATTTGTTTGTATTTGTTCTCACATGCCTTTTCTCCAAGTCCATTCTATTGTCGATTACGTCTGTGCCTGTCTTGTATGTAGTTATGAGAACGCGCACACCTTGCTGGTGCTTTTTTGGTACCATATGATTAATGAAACTAGAAAATTAAAAAATGATTAAATTTTAACAGTTATATAAACACAATATTTCTTTATATTATAAGATATGACGACAGTTCACGCAATATCGCTAGATACCAACCAAATACTGGACTACCTAATTATTATTTTTTATCTTTACGTTTATCTATATTTGCACTGGATTTTAAGTGATGATTTGTTTGAAAATGACTAGCTCTGAAGGGCAGCTACTGAAATAGACACATATGTTCTTGACGAGCTGGTACAGCAGTCAATCGAAAATTATCTAAATAAAACTATAATATCCGGAGCAATATTTATGATTATTTCTGAAATAAAGTGGATAGGTCAAGTGACACGTTATAAATGTTAAGCAATTTTTCATTACTTCCATTGTTTCGGGGATAAACAATTTCAGCACTGCAAGACTAAAGAGAAGTTGTGAACAGTAGGAGCCTAAACGTTTTTACGTTAATGATGTAATTATATTTGATGAAAACGAAGAAAGGAAAAGAGTTAATATAGTAGACGAGTACTACAATAATTGTATTGCAAACAACGTATTTTAATAGACGCTACATATTTCTAAACCTTACCTTAATACAACAGGAAGTTTTAACTCTTCTCTATAAATTATACATAACTGTATAAATGAGAAAACATTTTTATAAATATAGAAAATAATCAAGAATTGACATTCAAAGAGATTGACAATTCAGTTTTGCAGCGTCCCAATTATGTAAATTGAACTGTTTAGTTATTCGAATGAGTTTATAATACGTAAGTGATAATGACTGAATATGGAATAATTGTGGTCTTTATTTTATTATTAAAATATCCATAGTTCATGTGCCCATTCTGATTATAGCATATACTCCTATAACTAGTTCCGACTTACTTGCATTCAAGCTAACAGTCCAACGAGTTTGGGCACTTTGGAAGCCTTAGGGCTTGTATACACGGCCCTGCGGATACGCCGTGCCGCGCCGCTCCGCCACCTCGCCTCTGTGCCTCTATGCTATGTACACGCGCCGCTTGGTTTGCCATATCACTGTACATTTTTAGCAATACATTTCTAGCCACGAATATCATACGTGTAGATAGAATGAACATGTTGAATTTAACTAAAAAAGGAGTTAGAGTTTGCATACTTTATATAGAGATATTGGCAAAATCAAAGTAAGAAGTCAAATAGACGCTTAAGGGTTCATCAAAATTAGTTTGCTGCAAAGTGAACAACATGGTGGATTCGTAACACTCTGTGAAGATTTAAAGAAAAGATGAGTGTAAGTTTTGGGATTATCTTGGACAAATAAAATAAATATAAAGGAACAATAAAATAGGTAGATACAATATAAACAAAAATCTTTTCGTATGACTTACCTAAACAAACAGTTTTATATAAAAATATTTCTTGAAAAAAATAAAAATTATCGTTTATTTTGAATTAAAAAAAAAATTCAACTTGCTCGCATATTTATATCATGGTTTACTATGTAATATATCTAATAATTTGTCTAATGTCTTGATATACATCCGAAGATAATCATAAAACTTATTGGACCCATCTTTTCGTAGATCTTCATAAAGTGTATGGGATTCATCATGTGTTCTCTTTGCATTAAAATAGGTTAAATCCTTAAGCGTCTCCTAGATTTCTTACTTTGATTTTGCCAATTTCTGTACATATAGTATGCAAATACTAACTTATTTTTTTAGTTAAAACTTCAATATTCCTACATGTATAATGTGCATAGCAATGTATTACTAAAAATTTACAGTGATATAGCAATGACGCGGGTAGCCTTGCGGCGCAGCGCGTCCGCGTCCGCGTCCCCGTCTACACGAGCCCTTAGACTCTAGTTGGCAAGCTTTCGCGGCTGAGTGCCTTCAACGCTGGCGCCCCAAGCCCGGTGAAACATTTTGAGGCTTCAGGGCCCTTACGGTTAACACAAAAAATACAGTGTTTTTGATTTGATATGTCCCACTATCGTAAAAAGCCTCTCAAAACTTATAGGAGTTTTCAAACGTCGAGTAATCCATAATCCTATATATACTCACCATATTTTGTGAAAACATTCTGAAGTAATCAGATTTCCCCACGCTTTTTTACTTTAACATAAAACATACCATGACTCCTGTATTCCCCGAAAGGTTAGGCAGAGGTGTACTAATGTACACCCACAGTTCGCCGAGTATGTTTTTAGGTCCCTTGTAATAGGGGGTGAGCCTAGCCATTAATCGGGCACAAAGCCAAACTCCGAGCTACTACTGAGAATTTCAAAAACCCAATAACACTTTGCTCGACCTGGGAATCGAACCCAGGACCTGGAGCATAGCACTCGCACTTGGGACCAATAGGCTAATGAGGCAGATACTTGAGGCAAATTATTATGACGATGAAGACAGAAAGCTTGAATGCTATATATAAATACACCCTTAACATTAAGAGAACTGAAAACAACATGGTATGTGTAAATGTCAACTCTTTTAAAAATTCCAAATCAGCGAGGCTCGAAATATCGACCATTCGTACTGTACGTACGACAGTGCCTGCATGTCTGGTCGTCACCCCGCTAGGCCAATTCGACGACGATCATAGTCGTGAAAATCAGAACTTTCATTAACAGTGCATAATCTATCTCATTCTCTTGCGGGATAAATCTTATAGATGTATCATTTTGTCTCTTTTAGTGTCGTTTTTTCATTTCATCGCTTTTCAAAGTATGATTTCAATGAATTTTCACTTCAAAAATTAGAATATGAGATATGTTTTCTTAAACTATCTAATCTAAAAATGTAATTAAATAAATAACTTACCATTCTGTATTCGAAATAGTCTAAACTAGGTTTTTATTGCAAAAAAAATACATATTGAAAATTTTCCCACAAAATTTCGAAAAAACTAAACGTCCTTTTTTCTACCTGATTTTTATATGAACTTAATATCCATACCTCACGATTCAAAGGATAGATATGCGTAATTCCTTTTTATTCCGTTAGGTGTTGAATTATTTTTAAGGCAAAAATCAAACAGAAACAGGCAGGGCAGAACAATGTCTCCGAGGCCAGCTACAAATAGTTTGTGCATACCTTATTATTTTTTTATAAAAAGAGGAATAAATTCTTTACGTCTTCGAAACTGACATCAGAAATCTATCAAGAAAATAGGTAATGACAATGACAGAATGAGTGACAAAAAAAAATCATAGAAAAATTTAAAAACAAAATAATCTTTTTCAGGTAAATTGCAAGTGTAGCACGGAGAAACATTTTTGGGGACTGGTAAGAAATGTTTTCTGTTAGGAATGGTGATACTAAAATTATTGCATGAATTCTTTCCGATTAAAATGGTTCTAAGAAGTCAGTGTTTCTGTTGATTGAAAGCAGTTTTAACATTTGACACTAAATCGTTCGGTAAATTGACAAGTATACGGGTAATTAGTACTACAAACACATAATTATCCTAGCAAATGAACTTAGTAAAAGTTTTATTACTCTTTAGTGCTTTATTATATTAAGCATTGTTTATTAATTGCCCATGAAGCATATATATGCGTTCATGCAATTTTGTGTTGCTTTTAATAACAACAAATATTAAAGCGGTTGTTATACAATTTTATTATATCCCACAGTAAAGTTCTTATGAATATCGTGATGAAGCAAGAAATAAAAACAAATAATGATATATAAGAAGAAATGAAAGAAAGTAAAGCTGTACATGTTGCAAATCGAGATTTGAATCTAAATTTTTATAAAAATCACGAAACACATTCAAACCAAGTTATAAGAGATAGAAAATTTCTAAAGCATACCGAGAATAATAGAAACATTGGTTGTCAATTTGATAGTAAAAGAAATAACTTGATATGTACATGTAGAAATGTACCGACTTATCGAAGGAGAGATATGACATATTTCAGTGGATTAGCAAAGCATATTTACACGTACCATGGAGCCAGGAGTTATACTGACGTAGGCGTCGGTAACGTTAAGCTATTACAGAAGAAAAAGGTCAAAAGGGTATATTTGCCTGAGACTGAAGATAGAGGCGTTGGGAGTGAGGATTGGTCTGCACATTTTAGTCGTTAGTATACTTTTCCATTATTCCTTAAATCTTGGTTGCGCTCTGAATAGGTTTGGTTAGGTTGTAACTGTGATCATAGCGAACGAGCGAAGCGAGCAGGCCATGGTAGGTGCCGCGCCGGCTACTGGCAGAAACCGGTCAAACATTGAAAATTCACATTTTTAGGCAAGTGCTTTATATTGCTTAGTGCATCTATTTTAAGGACAAATTTAATTATTAGGTTATTGAAAGTGCATTTATTTGTCGTTAGTTAAAATTACACCCATAAATACAGTAAATTTTTTTTGTGGATTTTAACCATAACTTATTTTTCCAACTAAGAAAATAGATAAATTCATTAAATTAATAAAAATTAAATACAACTCTTAATAATCAAATGCTAAATAAACACCAAATAACTATTTTATTTCAAGGAAAAAACAGACAGAGAGACGATGAAAGTTATTACAAGAATAAAAGAACGTCATCTAAGTGTGTCGGTGGTATAGTTGAGAACAAGTCAGGTTCTACGATAAATCAAAAGCTATCCCCAATTGTACGAACACAGTCCGGTACGACAAGTCCCTTTACAACCTCGTTACCCGTCAAAAATCTTGAAATTGGTAGTAATACTGTTGAAAAACGCATGAAGACTATTACTACACAAATAGAAACTGAATTGACAAAACCTCCTGTAAACGGAGCAGTTAAATTCGATAATTATTTACCAGGATTTGGTACAGATAAAAAGAAAACCAACGTATGCCACGAATGTAAAAAAGTTGATTATATACAAGGAACAGATTATATAGAGAAGAACCAAAAATCTACACATAGAACGTTATCATCAGATTCATTAATTCAACACGTACATAACTTAGAAAATCCTAGTCAGGACAAAAATAGTCAGTTGTCTTTAAACCATATGGAAAATAAATTAGAGAGAGAGTATAGGAACATATTTACTTGTACGGGCAAAGACAATAAACCAAATGAAGAAAAACCTAAACAAGATCTCAAAAGCGCATCTGTGTTACGTAGACGTTTTGAAGCTTTAAGAAGAGGTTTTGTTAAGAAAGAAGATTCAAAGAAGAATAATGTAATAGTTGATAAAATGTCAATTCAAATAAGCAGACAAAGTCGAAGAGATGTCTCAGTGGTTTCCGATCCACCTTCTTTAGAAGGGAGGTCATATTCTAATACGAAAACATACAGTCCTATTCATGCCAATGTTGTACCAGAAACATCATTTTATAATCAAAGCTTTGTAAACAATAAATCTTATTCTGAGAAGGAAAAGGACAGTACGCAATGGTCCGGATTGGACTATCAGGATAGTGATTGCCAAGGCGTTAAAGGCATGTTCAGATTATGGGGAAAGAAATTTAATTTAGAAGAGGATTATTATAAGAAAAACCCTACTACAATACCCTCGTTTCAAATAGTAAAATCAGAAAAAACATCTGAGCAAGTTAAACAAGCACAAAAAACAAAGCGAGAGAATAAAAAAGAAGGAAAAACATTCTTCTTTTTTAAAAAGAAACCCAAAGATAAACCTAAAGAGCAAGTAAAGCCCAATAAAAGTATTACAGCAGGTCGATGTGAATTAAGCCAAGGTCTCATGCTAAAAATAGGTGGAAACTCATCACCTCCAGAAGAGAACAAAAAAATTATAATTTCAGAGGAATTGTTGCAGAAACATTGGCTAGCTAAATATATAAGTCAACACATAGAATCAAGGAAAAGTGTTCAAATTAGATGGAACAACAATATGTACAATACTAGTAGTAGCACGGTTTTCGAATTAATGGACACAGTTTACAAAGAAACAGCTTTGATTTTTAGATCTAGAAGCGAAGTAACTACAGGCGAATCATCGTATTTAAAATCAAATACTCAACGCGTTAACTTTGCTTGCAAAGAAATAGAGGCTTGGATGATACCTAAAACATATAAAGACAAGCCACAACAGTCGCCTCTCAAAATAAAAAGTATATCTAAGGACAACATAGAAGTTAGAATCTCGAATCAAAAATGGTTTATTGATAAATCTAAAGCATTTTCTAATAAAATAGAAGTAGTTTTACATTCTAATAATCTCATAAAATCTAGCAAAGGTTCCAGCAGTTCAGAGTATTTAAGAATTGATATACCAAAAGGTTTCTTTATTGACTCTAGTAGCAGTGAAGAAGATAAAAAGAACCAATCTAGTGACGAAGAAGTTTATAAGATAGTTGAGTACGAAACAGAATTCGATTCAAAAAAGAACAAGAAGGATTTTGAAACGGGCGATCATAAAATGACTGATATTGAAGTTATACTTAATGTAAAAGACGATATAGACTTTGAATCAACCGGCCAAGAAATGGTAATAAAAGGACCTCCAGCTCATAGAGATGTAATGATCCAAGGAAGTAATGTGAATGTACCTAAAAGATGCAATGTCATAGAAGTAGGAATTATTACTCAAAGAGACCTGCGAGAAGTTAGAAAGCCAATGTGAGTATATCTTTAGGTAAATTAAACATCAACTTATAGAATACTGCGATACTTTCATATAGACCTTTCTTGACATTACTTTAGTATGATTAAGTGTAGGAATATTTAGTCTTGTCATTAATGAGTAATACATCTAGTACTTAAGCAATTTTACTTACAATTTAATTGGTGTACATTAGCGTATAGTGCTAAACAATCGGGTTAGCTAAGGACAAGTTTTTATTCTTTACTAATTAGTGTTTCGCTAGGTATAAATTAACTTGAGATTATAAAATGATAAAAAGTATCCAATGTCCTATTCTGCCACATTTTAGAACTTTATGCCAAACGAAATGTTTGAAAAATTGGACACTTCGCACACTTTTCAACCTTTGCTAGTAGGTATTCTTTAGAATTTATAGCTATTAGATATTAGTCTAGTGGTCCTCTAAGCGTGACTGCTATGCTCGAAGTCTTGGGTTCGATTCATAGGAAGAGCAAATTGTAATTGGATTTTTATACGAAATTCTCAATAGCAGCTCGGAGTTTGATCTCGTGCCTGATTAATGGCAATAGACTCGCCTCCTATTACATGGAATATAAAAACATACCCGACAAACTGTGGGTGTACATTGTACATTGTATGTACAATGTACATTGATTAAAGTATTTCTCTTTGTCTAATCCATATTCTTACAAGAAAACAGAGCTAAACATAAGCACTGCTTATATTTAATCAACGTTTATAAGGCCGTTGTTGTTTATCATCGATAGATAGATATTGTCGAAATAATTCTAGAGAGGATAAACTCGGTATTTTTTTCTTTCAGTCTAAAAGTTTCAGAATTGCTTACTGATGAAGAATCAGATATTGAAATACGTCATACACCGAAGAAATGCGAATTCGCTGAAAGTTTTTTACAAGAATATTACCGGAACTGGACACCTTTAGGTACTGATCTTTCTTCTTGGTGTGTAAGTGATTCGAATCTTAAATGTTGCTCTGAAAACTCTGAAAGTAGTTTTCAAAATCAAGGAGATGGGTCTAAGTCTTGTCCGAACATATATGACGATTTTCAAGCATCGGCTGTCATCTCTTGCAATGATCCTTGTGGTTCATGCCTTCCATGCCCAGTTATAATGATCTCTGATGATGAAAAATCTGACAACAAATTCACCAGTAAGCTATTTAAAAAATTAAAAAGTAAGCCAAAGGTAGGGCCCCACGGGTGCTGCAAACGAGTACTACCGAAAGATTCCTTAGAGGTTTTCAAACGAAGAAAAATATATGCTTTAAGTAACAAATCAAAATGGGCTTGTCCAAGCTACGGTGATGTAAAACCATATTCAATACCTAGTAATGAAGATAAGGAAGCTCAAGATACGATGACAGATTGTCCAAAGCCAAAGAGCTCATATTTTGGGCAACGTTTAATAAAACCAAGGAGGATGTCATGTAAGAAACATGTGTCAATGCCTGATTACGAGACTATGAACGAAACTTTGTCTCATCAACTAACGAATGAATTACCAGAAGGTATTTTAACCTTCAAAGGTGCAGGAGGATGCGATAAGTGCAAGAACTTAGAAAAAAAATGTCCGAAGCACGCCGTTCTTGACAGAGATTCGGTTTGCAAAATACCGGATCCTCCGTGTAAAGAAACTTGTTTAAAAGACAAGAAAGCACCTTGCTCAAAATCTTCTTCAAAGTCAGGTGACTCTCCCATTTGCATTAAACGACAAAAAAGTTCAACAATATCTTGCCGATCACCGCCTCTGTGTAAATCACCACCAACTTGCAAACCTTCGCTATCTTGCAAACCTTCACCAACTTGCAAACCTCCACCAACTTGCAAACCTTCGCCAACTTGCAAGCCGCTACCAACTTGCAAACCACCACCAACTTGCAAACCACCACCAACTTGCAAACCGCCACCAACTTGCAAACCTTCACTTACTTGCAAACCTTCACCTACTTGCAAACCTTCGCCAACTTGCAAACCACCACCAACTTGCAAACCTTCACCGACTTGCAAACCTTCACCGACTTGCAAACCTTCACCGATTTGTAGCCCTCCGCCCTCCTGCCCGCCAACACCACCTCTTTGTTCACCAAAAATACCCTGCGCCAGCAAAAAGTGTAGCCCTGTACTTCCACCCCCTAAAACACCAAACCCGCTTTGTAAAAAATGTTATTCGAAGACCACTTCTTACAAGAAGCCTTTTCCTTCTCCAAGAATTTCACGTCCTCCAACACCACCTTGCTGCAGAAAACGGTCTCTTATAAATAAGCCATCTTCCATATGCCCCCATTTCCCACCTTGCAAAAAAACACAGTCCAGCCAAATGTCACCTAAGTGTTCCCCAGATAATTCGAGTTCGAATGTATCACGAAATAAATTCTCATCCCAAAACTCTCCGCAAAGAAAAAGCCGCCCATTATGTTGTACACTTAGAAGTGATACCAACACAAAAGAAAACAAATCTTCTCGTACATCAATATGCGAAACACCTCCATGTCGAAAATTATCAGCTTCAATTAATGAAATAGATGACAATTTTCCATGGCCTTTAAAAAAAGAGGTATCTAATCAACCATCAATAGATTCTATTGCTTGCAATCCTAGACAACCGCCATCACCAAGGAAGGGTTCTAACCAGTGTAATAACAAATGCCCGCTATCTCCCAATCTTTCAAACCAATCTTTGGTACCGAAGAAAAAGAAAAAGAAAGAGAAAGAATGCAAACCAAATTGCGCTAATATGCCAAAAATGCAGGAACGCACACCATGTCCACCACCCTTTGCGCCTATTTATCCCCCGTTACCACCCAAGCCTACAAATAGCAAGCCAAAAATATCCGGTTTATTTCTAAAAATGAAACCGTCAATGAAAAAACAATGTTCAAAAGATTGTCTTGCATGGCAAGGCAAGAAAGATGACAGTGTCATACAGTTGAGCTCTAATGAAAAACTTACAATTATACTGAAGAAGCAAACACCAAGTACAGAAGAAATAAGAGAAGGCATGAATATAAAAGTTAAGGACATAGATGGTCAAACTCTTTACGAAAGAAGAGATTATATACAAGATCATCCTAACCGAGCTGAATCCATTTTAGGAGATATGTACAAGTCCTCAAACATAAATACGGTATCCACACCTATAATTATTAAAAATTTACAAAAATCAGATAGCAAAACTCAAAAGCTAATTACAGACTCTAGAAGCGATACAAGCATAGCAAATTTAATCGAGATCCAGTTTAAATTGAAAGTCACACAGGGCGACAAAACTACAGAAATCAACATCGCAAATACCGACGATAACGAAACTAAAACACATATTAATGAAAACGATGTAAATCAGTCGCAAGATGTATTTATGGTCAAAAATAATGAGGAACACTTTAATCAGGGTGTAGCATCTATAAACGATGTAAATATTAGAATCGTTATAAAAAATTACAAACCAAATGTGAAAATGAAGAAAAAAGAATACAACGATGACTTTTCTAAAAAGATTTCCGAAAAATTCCGTACAGTCTCAACAGGTTACAGCGATATTTGCCCAGTAAAAAATGCGGATAAAGTCTACTCCATACATAGAGCTACAGTGGACTTGACATCATCAACTGAGAAAGCTAAAACCAGAAACCATCCGGGCGTTGACTGCACATGTACGGACTTAGTTGAAAAAGAACAAAGCAATTTTACAGCTATTTCTAATAATACCACACAAAGTAATTCAGAAAATAAAAATGAGACGGAAAATAATAGAAGCATATCTATTTTGAGTAATAGAAACAATCAAATTAACTCTCAAGATTTCCGAAAAAATACAGAGAACGATAAATTTAATCCAGTTTCAGATACTGAAAACCAGATCTCAGACGTGAACACAAGTGATATAACTAGCAATGAAATAATTGCAAAACCCAAAAGTATAAAGGAGAAGAAGGAGTTATTAAGAAAGGTTTTAGAAAAAGCCAATCACACAAAGACAAAGAACAAGAGTAGAATGAAGCAGTTACGTGATATGCTTAAAATAATACTTACATCTGATAGTAGCGGGCCTGAAGATTTAGCTGTCACTAGTAACGAACTTGCCAAAGATGTTACATTTGCTTCGTTAAAGCCTAATTATTTCAGAGATACGGACAGTATGAATAATTACTACAAAATTGACAGTAAGCTCTCTGTAGAGAAGCATATTGTTCCGAATTATCACCCAACAGAGGAAAGCAACAGCGAATGCAGTGTGGATAGTGAAGATACTCCCGAAATTGAAGCTCAAAGATGCATGTGCAGTACATTAGCTGAAAGGTTGCATCTATGTAAAGCAGGTGAAGGTTCCTGTTGCTGTCGTGCCAATGCTAAGCGTAACGAAGAAACGTGCTGCGATCTGAGAGGTGAAGATGATTTTTCAGTAATAAAACTTAACACATCAGAAATAGTTGACGAGGAAAGACAAAGCTCTAGTAATACAACAAGTGAAAATAATAGTAACCTAAATGTAAAAAGTTGCGTGTCTAATATCATAAAAAAAATTCCAGATGTTTTAGCTCAGTATGAAGATATAACAAATTCCGATGAAGTGTTTAAAGAAGAGAAAGCTACAACCTGTTTAACGAATAAACGTCATAAAATAGATTGTAATGTCAAGCTGAATAGAACCGCCACCTTACACATATCTAATCGGGATGAAACAATTATTGTCAAAACTAAGCCAAAGAGATTATCCACAGATGTAAGAGAAACAGGAAAGAAGAATAGAAATGAAGAGAGAAGGAAGAACAATCATCATGAAATAAAAAGAAACGAAACGGTATTGACGAATTTAATACCGCAGCCTGACATTTTACAATCGCACGAAACGAAAAGGGCGGTTTTGGAAATTTATACAGAAAGTACAATGTCGGACAATTGCGAAAAATTCGTGGCGAAATTACCTAAATTTGCTCACCTCACCGAAAACGAAATTAGAAATTATGAACAAATAGTGACGAGTTATAAAAATGTCTGCAAGAAAAATATTGTAATGTCATTCCAGAGGTAGAATTTTGGTAATTTATCAAAATAATTTTATTATTTGTTTTGTTTAATGTTTTTGCTAAATAAACTTATTTTACTACTATTGGAATTTGGCTTATTTCTTTAATTTTTATTTATATTATTGTATCACGGCAAAGTGACGGAACTGTACCTTATGGTATACACAATACAATCCAAAACCAGCGTCGAGAGATAAACGATCCTTCGCTAGTCACCATTGTCATGCGAATTAATATTTAATAGTTGTCCTAAAGCATCATAATCAATGAACATGAAAGTCAGCTAATTATTAGCTGAAAAAAGACATTTTTTGCTGAAACGTGTAACTTATAAATTTTTCGTGTAAAAAATAAACGGTACATAGCGATAGACAAATATATATAAAAAACAATTTCGTTCATTACTAGACTTTTTTTAGTATATGACCGACTTCTGAAAATATTTCAATGAGTTGATTTTGGTTAAAGGATCTTAAAAAAATGATTAACAAGTATATTTCCATACGAGACCTGAAAAAGATTGCAAATTAACTAAGTTCTATAGAAATAATAAATATCTAATTTTAAAATCTTTAATCAATAAAATATTATCTTCTGCTTATGTTATTATTATATATTAATTTATATGTGACATAGGTAGCTGTTATTTATTGCTTAATTTTACAGTTAGGTGGGAATGGATTTTATCATTTAGCTGGCTCTCATGACTCTAAATTAATAAGACCAGCATTTTGTCACTTTTCTTAGTTAAAAAAAGCAGCAAAAATTAATATTGAAAACATAAATTATATAAAAATGAGAAATATATCATTTACTTAAATTATATTATACATGTATTTATAAAGTCTTTGGAGCTAACACAGTAGATAGTACCTACGTCTTAAAAATAAAGTCATTAGGTAGGTATATAATACAATACTTTTAACATTGTTGTGATAAGTGCTGTGATAAGAACAGTGTTGTTCAATATTTGCTTCCAAATGGCAAATGCGTATTATATAGCACTTGCTAGCAATTTTTAAACCAATATTTAGCCATTTCTGCTATAGCTTTACTATTGCAAAATATATTATTAAGGGGTGGTAACCCATATGTGCGTATTATTTAGTTGATTTTCATTGTTATACGTGTTACATCCAGTTACTGTACACGTTACCACAGTAATAATGAAACACGTATACTAAATACTTAAAACACTTTAAAACCTTCGATTTTGCCAAAATAAGCAGGATTTCTTTTGTTAACGATTTACGTAAGCAGATAACACATAAAAAAATGGTCTCGTATCCCTATCTTGTTCTAACACTAGCATATGCTATGTTCTTTCTCTTTTGAATTGCTAACCTACATATTATTATATTTAATTTATTACGGCGACAATATTTATATTATTGTAAATGTGGGTGGTATTGTGGTGGGTGGGTGATATAACTAAATCATTTATGTCCTTTGGTATTGATTCCCCATACATCTGCAACCGGTTACAGCCTTGTCTGAAAAATAAAGATGACAAAATAGTAATTTAATAATTTTTCACGTGTATTTAGTTTGAAATTTTTGGTATATTCATACATCCATAATACAGACCTTTATGAACATCATTGTTAGTGTGAAAAAAGTAACCTAGCGGCTGGCACATCATGGTGTCTGTTGTTTCAGTGTAAAATGCAAATTTTACTAAAAGATTATGTACTTATAATATTTCTAAGGTGCATGCATAAATAGTATGAATTTAAACTGCCATAATATAAGCTTTGGTAGAAACTTATTCAGACGATACCAAGATGTTATCTTATAAGTGTCTCATGATTTCCTGATAGATAGGATAGGGTACAATGGAAATATTTCAGAATATACGATGGAATATAAGTCCTTAAAAAAACTTTATTTTGTCTTTATTTAGAATGATGAAAACGGAGAGATAAGAAATATGGACTCAACTCTAAATAACTAGCTTTGGCCATCCCTCAATATAAATTTAAAAGTACTAAACCAAACCACCAATAAATCTTCATTTCAATATATAATAAATACAATATATTTTTAAAGGTAACTTTAACGTAACACGTGTAACTTTCACTACCATAGCATGCAATAAATAAAAATAAACTCACCCCATACATAAACACTTTTTAAAATAATATTACCTGTAATGACATCACCATATTACCAGTTAACACAAAACACATCAAACTAAGTGATAAAAAAAACTATACTGTGCATAAAACTGTATTAAAAATTGTAAAAGACTAGTATAGTGAGTCAAAACAATTATTTGATAAAAATAATCAATAAACATAAAATAGTACATAAAGTAAGGAACGACGTATTAAATTAAATTCACAATATAGATGTATGACAGAATATCGATCGATCGAAAGTAGTGAAGAGCGTGAGGTACGGCTGACTGATAACCGTGAGTACCGCGCTGCGTCTCAGGAATCCGAAAACGAAACACGGTTAAATCGCCGATGTTGAATTTCAGTACGCCTACATATGATATTTTTTATCGCTGTTTTTCATAAACGAAATTCTACGATCACAAAGTCGTAGGTAAGGCTGGTAGTACATAAAGTAATTCTTTTATTTAAAATATCGTTTCGATAAGGTATTGAACAATCGAGCAGATTTTGTAAAAAGAATATTTAAGAGGAGACGCGGTCGCCAAGACATTTGCACAATACGTTTAAACAAAAATCTTTTACCGTCGCACTGTTGCAACTGTTGTTCTTCAACTTTTGAATGTTAATTTGATATCCATTTGCAAAAACAGTTTGACGTCTATTTAAGGTATAGTTTAGTGTTAATTTATTACCAAATGGTTAATTTGGTGGATTTTAACAAGACTTTACCATAACTTCAGCTTCAATAAATATTAATCTACTGCTAACGTTGCATTGATCCAACTTATGTTTTGTGTAGAATTATAAACAATTTACGAACATAATTATAAACAACAATATGTGGTTATTTTCTACTAATATTGTTATTAATTGTGGAAGTTTTTATTGTGAATTTAATCCTCTTAGGAAAACGTTTAAATGTTACGCTTTCATCATCTTTAAAAGTGCATTTCTTACATATGAAGAAATAAAACAATAAAGTCAACCAATTACACGTTTATTACGATACATCTCGAGATATACAGATAAGTACACAATTCCATTACATTAATATAGTATATGTATTCTTATTATAACGATACTAGCTGTAACTAACATGAGACAAAACACAACGTTTGTAAAATAGACAAAAAAACAACATTTCATCTATGAAGTTCATTTTATATAAAACATATTATAAAATGTTTTAAAGCTTTCGCTTAATGCTACTTACTGTTGGTGAAACTTCGGTTTTTAGACAATCGATAATAAATGATTGTTTTTGAAAAAAAGGAAAGGTCATCGAGTGTTCGAAAACTTGCGAAAAGTTCGTAACTTGAGGAAATAAAAAAATCGCGGAAGTGTTCCCTGTTTACTCAAAACTACCCCGAATTATGTATTCGGTCAATTGTTCTTTTTCTCAAAAATCGATTGTTCGATACCTAAACATAAAGCATATCCACAAATCGATTGTTAACACTAGCCTCTCCCATACCTGCGTGTATCAGCACGAAGATTTACCTACAATTGCAATAAACATATTTGTGAGAAAATATGGTTTCCGAAACCACACCTGAATGGAGTACTGAACCCTCCATCCAGTTAACATCGGTACGCAAAACGAACTTCATAGATAAAAATATATTTGTCAAAAGCTAGTTCACATTTACTTGATAATATCTATTTATTACTTACAAGTAATTTTTAAAGCACTAGTTATGTTCAATAAAATATTTAAAATTGTATTTTTTTGTGGAAATAAAAGTTAGTACCTAGTGATATTTATTGTCTATAGAATTAAGGTCGATTTTTCTATGAACAAATATATAACTTTATTTGAAGAATTACTTTTAAAGTTTGTCCATTACATAATTTGTCAAAACGTCAAAAATATTCTTCAAATAAAGTTATATGAGGATTGGAAAATCGGCCCTTAGTATATAATGATTCTCAACTCGCAAAAAGAAATAGCATAGTAGGTTCAATACGATATAGGGATACGAGACCATTTTCGTATGTGTAGGTATCGGCCTACGTAATTCGCGAATAAAAAAAATCCCGCTTTACTTTTACTTTACAATTTAATGTTTAGTAGACGTTATTAATGGTGGTCACGTGTACACGCATACTACTTAGTGTGTATTCCGTTTTTGGTCTCGTCTTATTCAACCTATTGCAGATCTATACTAAAATATATATTATAGGTACCTACATATAGTGACAATATACAATATAATTTTAGTATGAAATGGTACGGCCATAAATGCGAACTAGCTTCTAAATATACAATAAATTCGTAAAAACAGCTGCTCCCCGCTCTCTCATATTACAAAGCGATCCGAATTTTAATTATATAATATTATTTCAAGAGTGTTATGTCAGGATCTTTTAAATATGCTTCAAATTAAAAATTAAAATTTCATTAACATGGCAAAGGAATAATTTTTAAATATCATACCTATACAAGGTAATCACCAAAGAGTTTGACAACAGTACGCATTCCAAAATGGCCGAGGATATAATACGGACAGGTAAGAATTTTGAGTAGGTCGCATATCTTTTTTCATTATGAATTAGTTACATATATCTTACAGATTTAACTAAAAATAATTGTCAATTTCATGGAAATTGCGTTAATATGTGCTACTACGTACTAGAGCCGCTATTACAAACAAAAGTTGCGCTATACTAGACACCACAAGGCGCGAGGTGCGGGGCACGCGCGCTCTAGTATATTGAACTTAATGATGAAATGTTAGTTCTTGACTTATACTTGTATTTCTGGAGTTGTTTAAACAGTATTTCAGTGCCCATGTTTATGAAGTAAAAACTTAGCACTCAAACGTGTTGTCGTAACAAGTGCTCGGTACACGCTGTAAATCCGAGTGCATGCACTCGAACGCGTTTTTTTAAACAATATGGTATAGGAATCTTCTCTAGTACGTAGTACATAATAAATACCTCAATGTTTCATAGTTCTATGTAATAGATCTGTAATCTTTAAATTGACATACATTCAAGTTTCATACTTCGATATAATTATTGTAAATTGTCGATCCTAAATAAATAATACTACATACTTATAAAAAAATGTCATAGGAAATTTATTTTGATCCTGTTTCTTGTCTACAAATGAACGTTAAATAATAAGTTAATTAGGTTGTTTTAAACCTAAATTGATTGTTGATTGATTCATTATAATAATAAAACAGAGTATAATATTTCTTTTCTAAATGACAATAATAATTGTGTATTAAAATTCAATTCAAATTGAAATTATGTATCCCACGATGTTTTGATTACTTTAAAGTGTTACCGTGATAACAGCCAGCAATAAGAAGTAAAAATCGAGTGCCTTACATATATGTATTGTAATTTAATTATTAAAAAATATCTAAAAAAAAAATAGAATAAAAAATCTGAAGTCACTAAAGAAACTTTTCATGTTTTATCTATGTCGCTTGCTCTTATAATTTTAAAGTAAATATAATTACTTAATTAATATAATAAATAAATCCATTAAAAGAAAATAATATATAGAAACAATTTTCCGTAAAATTCTGCGATTAGTTCTCCGAGCATTATTACTTGAATACATCTTTATCATTGAGGCCCCGTCCAGATGAGCGCACGTTTTGAAAACGCACCTCTAGACTTTCTATGTACAAACAGTTCATATTAACGTCAAGCTTAGAAAAAAAAAATTACGCGTGCAGCACCGTATACGTGATAAAAATGAAACTTCTTAATATGTGAAACACGGATAGACTAATCTGTATTTTAGATATACAATAATCTATAGCGGTCTTTCTCCTACTTTCTATGTTTTATATTACTTCTCTCTGGTGTATCGAAATGTACCTAAAGGTGATGCGTTTTTAAAATTTCACTCTTAATTCTCTTCCAATTAACGAATCGCCACTTCAGAAGTTTCACTATAAAATATTTTTAGACACCGGCGGTAACTGAAAGGATCTGCTCGCGGAAGAGCTCGTCATCTGAACACTTAGGCTAAGGCCACACTACAAGGAGCTTTGCTGGGTGCCTAGAGCTAAGCTAGGAGCTAAGCGACATGGAGACGACCACACAGAGCGAAGTGCTTCGCCGGGTTCCAGGTTAGTCACGTAGAGAACCAACGCATCTGTTAATTTTTGCGTGTAGCTAGGTGATTTCAAAATGGGGGATAATTTGATCACTGCTGTGTACAAAAAGGAACCGATTTGGAATCCATCAAATAAACCTTATATTCGTAATTTTTTGTCCAAACGTTCGAATTCTCTATTTTCAAATCACGAAAGGTTATAAGCGTAGCACCCAGCAAAGCTCCGTGTAAATGTGGCCTTAGCCTCACAAAATTCTATCGCGCGTTCACGCACGCTGTCGCGCAACATATCTGAACGGGTTTAATGGCTTATCAGTTTTATCATTAGCTTACACTGGGCCTAGATATAAGAAGGCGATCGTCTAAATGTCTGAAACTTGTAGGGCAGATCTTTCTCCACTAGAGCGCGTCAGTGTCGCTAATGTCATCATACGTTTATTAATTTTAAATTATACTTAAGAAACTCAAAAGAAATGGGGTTTTCTACATTTTTATCATATAATTATTTTTTTCTTAAAATTATATAAATAAAAATTATACAATTTCCCAAATGTCACATATTTTGAGAATTATTTCAATAAACATTACTATCATTTTTAAGACAGCAATAGAAACTATACTAATTATAATAAGGCGGAAAAGTTTTTTGTTTGCTTAAACACGCTAACTTCTTGAACTACAAGTCAGATTCAAAAAATACTTTTTTTATATGATAGACAGATTCAAGGCTATCTAACATTGGGCTGCAGCTCTCAGCTAGCCTTAACTATTGATTTTTGTTAAATAAGCCTGTACTTGAAACCCTTCTTAACCGCTTTATCCATGTGCGCTGACGTAATCGTTAATGATACGTAAGTACAATGTTCTACAATAATATTGACCCTTCGTTTATACTAAAAAGTCTGCGATAGCATAATATGTCTATCTCTTATACATAAATCACAATAAGGTATTTAGTGATTTTTTTTTGTTGCAGATCAAAAATTGATTTATGAAAATTATTTTTAGGAATGGCATATTAATAATTACGAAACATACATCATTACATCATAAAGAAAAATTTATGAAGTTAAACTTGGCCCTTTACAGCATTTTATTTGGACTCATAGTCTAAGAGATAATGGAAAATTAAAATAATTTAACACTCGACTCCGGTCTATGTTGGACTGTGTGTTAGCGGCGCGGTGTTTCTCGTATAAAATTAACACGAGTGAAACCGTGGAGCACAGCTAGTATAATATAAACCTTTAGAATATATAATACTTACTTTTGGAATGGTAACTAATGAAGTTTTTCGAAGAATCATCTTTGACTTTTTATTCGACAACCATTTATTGCTTGCTTGTTCGATATTTTAAAATCAGTACTAAGTTTTTTTTAATACTACTATTAATTATTATAGCAGTATAGTAAACAAAGAATAATAGTATATAAGCCGAAGCCATGAACCTGACATAAGCGCGAGGATAACGCTAACCTGGTGCCTTTTCGAAATAATCTATCCTCAGTTTTCTAGACGCATTAACTGTACAACCGTTTATGTCGATCATTCTCTAGGCTCCGTGTTTCCATCAATTGATAGATTAATTATATGGGCAATATAAAGCCAGTGTTACCATAAAACATATTTAAAATATTACCAATAAATTCTACCAACAAAGGAGACGTATGCTCTTTCATACATACATGGGCCCGGGTAAAAAAGAGATGTCAAAATATGAAAACCGTGTAAATTAATAGTTAACGCATTATCAAAAGTCACTGAAAAATAGCGGATTTTTTGCAATCTAAAAACAGAGATTTAGGACATTTCGTAAAAGCGAAGTCATGTATTAAAATTCAATTAAACTATTTTTGAAGTAGGATTAATATTAAAAATGGTTATATTCATTATGTTTTAAAGTTATTAGTTTACTTATTTTGTTGATTGTGAATTTTAATGATATTGTACGATTCTAAAAACAAAAATATATTCGATTTTATAAACCATATTTCAACTAATTACATTCTGGGCCGAGAAATACCCGTCTCCTTTATAAGGCGAGTGTGAATGAGAACGTTGTAAAGAGGAAGGCCTAGACAAACGTTCCTCAATCACATCGGAGACGTTCTGAAGAAAGGTCAGGTCAAGAGTACTCTAAACCGACGAGCGAGCGTGAAAAAAATGGATGAATGTTGACAACCGAAACATGTATTTCAGAATTGAATAAAGTGGAAGGAGCGGAAGATGCATACCCCATTGAGAGAGGCATGATGTATGATGTATGTATATATGTAAAAATTCTAAATACAATATGAGATTTCAAATAAAAGTCGTTTACAAAGTTAACTACTTATAAACTACATTTAACTGTTTTGTGGCACAAATAATGCCCCAGGAATTGTATAAAAAAAGTAAAATAAAAAGCTAAATAAATCAGATCTAAGTTAATCAGTCTAATAACAAAATAATATTTTTTATATACCTAAAAAATTGAGCTTAATTGAAAAAGTTTATTGGCCGGAGTTCAAGAGTAAATAGTTCTTTAAACTCTTGGCCTCAACGGCAACAATTGAAAAAAGGCGGGTTATTATTGACCAACGAGCATAGAGTGATCCTGCTTCTAGTTAAAGCTTATAACGAAACTTCTCTATGACGAAGTTTTATAGCCAAAATAATTTTTTTTACTAGTTTTATTAAATATTACAATGGCAGTGTTGTATTTGAAGAATTACATTTTATACGAATAATGCCTTTCTTACCTTTGACACAAAAACTTCTGTACAATTCAGAACAATTGTGTCTATTCTATAGCTATATTAAACATTACAAAAGCATCTAAATCTTAATAAATACTGATTATTCGAATGTAAAAAAGCTAAAACAGGTTAGTCGAACAACTTGTAAACAGTTTTGAATAATAATTATAACACTATTCATTGTAATACCGGCAATTTTTTTATAATGAGCATTTTGATACGCTCTCTATGAGGTTTTTTTATAAAATCATAGAACCTCCTTATTTTGCAAATATTTGCCATATTTCAAAGACGTTGTGATGGCTGTTTTGTGTTATTATTTCTTTCACGGTCGGGTGCCACTCCCAAACGGGTGATAAAAGTGGCGATCCGTCAACCTCTTCCTAGCTATGTAATTTAGTAAAATGGCTCCTCTTTATGTTAATAAGGTAAGCCTAGTGGAAGGATTGGCTCTCAAGTGTAGCTGCCGGAACATATAGGTGCTTGGCGGTAGATTTTTAACTAGAGTGTCGTAGCTAGCCAGACAGGCATTAGAAAATGTCTTAATAACATGCTATGATTTCATCACGATGAGCCGGATTCGAACTCATATCGACCGATGCGGTGTTCGTACATGCTACCACTATGCAGCCATCATCGTTTCAAAATTAATATAGATTTTTCGATAGAGAAGCATTTCATGAAATGCTACTGAACCATGTTTTTTAAGACGCAGGTATTGCAATGAATAGTTTTTTAATCACTTAAGTAATTAACAGTATTAATCTTCAGCTTCCATTTGTTGCTGGACCTCGTAAGTTGATATTGTTATGCGTGATGTTTCCGATGTTAGATGCGTTATTTCAACCTGTTTACACAAATAAACATTAAAATAACATTTAAAAACAATAAAGAAAAGTTAGATATTAGAAAAAAGTTTAGATGTATTTAAAAAAAAATCTTGAGTAGTTTTAGGAAGTCAAGCAATGGTAGCACCATGCGTTTTTTTTTTAATTCGTACTCTAACATTGTCACGTTCATAACAGTAATCATCTCATTGTACACTATTACGACCAGTATGAAAAATAACTTAAAATAAAATATAAAACAATGTATATCTTACCTTTTATGTAATTTGTGAAACTCCAAAAAATTATATGTTATCAATAGTTGCTGCTAAAAGCCATTCAATGTTGTAAGCTTAAAGCAGTTTTCTACTATTCAGTAAATTTTTTTATAGATGCAGATCTTAATACAAAATGATGCGTTTCACTATTGTAAAATTCAACTTAACATTTAAATCGCTGGTCAGATCTTATTGTAAAAATTATAAAGATGATATACACCATATATTGACGTCTTTTAATTGACTAGCAATCGCTAAGTAACTCTCCGGTTGTTTAAATTAAATCACAAATAGAAATGAACAAGTCATTGCATTAATATTGAACGAGTGTTTATATTTGTGCAGGTCCGTTTTAAGAGAAGGTAATAAAATGAAGAAAATTAATTTAAAGGCGTATATCCTGCGCATTTTTGTCCTATACACTACATAAAACTTTACACCAAAGATTGTTTCCCTACACATTTTTGTTCATCAAGCTTTGTTTTATGATGATGTTAAGAATGTTTTTGCTTCTCATACCGGGCGGTACATCGCACAGTATCTACATCGTATTTTGTTTACGATATACACCGCCAGTTCTTATGGATTAATTAATTATATTTAACAATTTCGAGAAATGGCAGCGCGTCTTCTACGTCTGAAAAGATGTTTATGGCACAGGGCACTAGTGGCAGCATATGTTTTACGTCGCATTTATACGCTTGCCAAGTCTATCAAGCTGAAGACGGCATGTATATAAACTAAATTTGTTTTGTATAATGTGTAAGGTAAAACACGCATAGGATACACGCCTTTACAGTAACTAAATCAATTATTTTGTTTTCAAATATTTATTCTACATGTCGGTGATCTTAAATAGTCAACAACAACAAAATATACATTATTATTTAATTTAATAACAACGACAACAATATTTTTACATACCAGCAAAGTTATTGTAAGGGTGACCAGAGTAAAAAATATCAAAATACACATTTTTATGTAGTTGACAATTGTACCAATACATTCGTAACACATTTTTATTTTAATAAATTATCATTAACTTTAAATAGTTTTCAATTGTAGCTATTTCATTAATTCTTTTTAGGTAATCATAGAATCAAAACATGTTTTATTTTCATAGGTATTCATTATTTGCATGCAATTCTCAACAGAGTATGAAATTAGTCAAATTATTAGCAAAATTAGTATTCTTGATAATATTATGCAATATCAAAATTTATTTTTTCCTTTAAGTAAAAGGGGACGTCAAAAATTTCTTGCATTGGAACAACGCGGGTTTATATTTAACAAAATCATTTTTCGAAACCTGTATTTCGAATTATTGAATGGACAAAACATTCTAACTAACAATCAGAAATTTTGTAATTTAAAAAGATCACACGGTCACCACTTACAAGAAACTATTTATTATTTAATCTGCAAGTACTTCTGAAGTAGGTTCAATTCAATTACATATAGTATTATATTATGTGATTTTTATTATGTAGTTACCCGGCATGGCTATTAATCCCGTGCCTTCTCTCAAGATGTGGTTTCTACTCAGCCATGGACATAGGCAATTTGATATTATTGTTATTTATTATTGGATATACTAATTCTTATCTACCTATATTGATATAACAAAAATCTGGAATACCGCTTAAGTAAATATAATGAAACATATTGTACATATATAATATTAAGTAAAAGTAACTATATTTTTTGTGATTAAAATTAATGATAGCAGAAATACTTACAGATCATTTGGACATTGATTCGTTATATTATGACACTCATATGAAAGCGTGATTACATGTAATTCAAAAGCGAACAGTAAAATTGATATTGTTACACGGACAACCATTTCGATAAACTTGTTATATAGTATTAATATGATATTAAATATATTGGTAGAATTAGAACAACACTGAATGGCAACATTGGAATAAAATGGTAGAAATCTGAAAAAGCTATTTTAGCTGTCGTTCAATTTTATGTAATATTTTTCTAGTGATGTCAGAACACAGATATTTGAATTTTCAATTAATAGTATCTGATATTATTTTATAGTTTGTTCGTACGCTTTATATATTTCTAATAACAGATTATAATTTATTTAGTTAAATTGGTAAAAAATAATATAGTTAAGTATTTTTATTGCTATAATAAAAACAAGTTTCTGAGTTTTTTTTTACATTGTATTGTTTATGAAACTGCTGTTTTTTTTTTTCTCTAAACACGTCGATGAATCAGCCATACACTAATTATATTTAATTGAGTCAGTCGAAAAATTTAAATTAGTACTCCAGGGGCCTGTGTTACATTTTTTTTTAATAAAAATTATGCAAAACGTAATGTTACGTTTTCTTTTTAATAATACGATTATGTGCCTATTAAATCGAAATGTAGTAATAAATTCATCAAAACGAATTGCAACTTTGGAAAAGGCCCCCAAAATTTTCATACAAAATATTACCTAAAATGTCACTACGAACGTGTATCGTCTAAAATACTTTTCATTTAAAAAGGGTCCACATTTTTGGCTTTGAATTATTTACGATTACATAAATAGAACGTACGTCATACACACCTATCATTTATATTAAGGTTTAACAATATCAACACTTAAAAACCAGGTATCCGTTTCTTTGTAAATCGATAATAAACAACGTTAATTATTGCTAAAACTTCACTAAAAGTACCTCAATCCTTTGAATTATTTTTTTATTCCATTCCACAAGGTCGAAGAAATGAATAATTTTTTTCGATATCAAAGTTGCCATGACAAAAAATTACATCCTATGTGTATAAATGCTAGCACCGACTGACTAACAACGAGTATAAATCAGATAAAAGAGTCAAAATTTAATTTTCAGTGAACACAAAATCGTTGTGAGGAATTTTACTCACAACATTTAATTATAAACCACGTTTTTAATTTACCAAACAGACAACACTTTAGATTAAACAGAATAACCATCAAATGATGTCATAAATTGCCTAAAACAAGAAAATAAATTGTGTAGTGTTATCACGTTCTTACGTGCCTTCTTGGGGCCTAAAATTGAATAAAGTATTTTTTACTTTAATTTTGATTTTGATTAGATCACTAGATATATAAAATACGTGCATGAAGGATTAGTCTCCAACTTCTCAGTACGAATTCAAGCGTAACAAATGTTTTAATATTCCAAAGAAATAACTAACAGTTTGATAGTTAAAAACGTGGTTAGCTTCGTTCTTAGTCAGTCGTCCATGAGAGCAGGTAAGCGAGGTATAACGCGTTTTTTGGGGTGTCTCTCTAATCATTTGTAATCTTTCTCTACTTTCTCTTTTAAATGCAACTATAAACACAACCCACCATTTAAGCAGCGTCCAAAGAAATTGCAGAATTAAATTTTTAGAAAGATTAGCATATTTTAAAATAACACAATATATATTATATTTACGTAAAGCTGCGAGCCATATGCTTTTATTTAATGTAAATAACAGAAACTGTCGATTTTGTTTTTTTTTTTACTTAGGGTTGCCAGCTTTCCGCTTAAATTCACGGGGGGAAAAAATGTAAGAAGAGATTTTAAAAAAGGAAACCAAGTAAAATGTTGC
Organism: Saturnia japonica; assembly: GCA_033032175.1. Taxonomy (NCBI): domain Eukaryota; kingdom Metazoa; phylum Arthropoda; class Insecta; order Lepidoptera; family Saturniidae; genus Saturnia; species Saturnia japonica. The sequence goes on from CM065331.1 coordinate 5,625,564, forward strand.
TTCAAAATGTATCGCATTTGGAGAACCAATTAAATTTATTTTTGTTAATTTTTTATGGTATGAAGTGGCAAATAAATAGTCATGTAATCTACCTCGTGTGTCAGGGCGTGTTGTCAATCACACTTTTCTTCTTGTTGTTGTTTTAGCGCCGCAGAAGCACTTGCCAGTGTCAATGTTTTTATTCCTTTGTAATACTTTGTAATCATTAAGGTGGGGTCTAATAAGATGGTGGCTCCCTTGTTAGAACTATCTGAGGACTTTTTGTTGCTAATCAAAATGCATCTTTTTAGTTATATTTATATTCCACTTAGAGGCCCATTCAGATGGGAGTGTTTGTCGACTTGAAAAATTAAAACGAAAAAGATGTTGGCTCAGAGAATGGATTGTGAGCAGAAACACCTTTGGAGCATCTGATACTTTTTGTTCTTTTCCTCATTCTAAATTCTAATACCAACTTTAATTTCTCATTCTTCGTATTTTACAAACACTCATAACTTATATAAATAAAAAAAATTAAAAAGATTTTTGTGTATCATTTTGAGAAAAATACCGTAGTAATCACACAACTCGAAAGGCAATTCTTGCACTGAAAGCGGTTCAAACCGATTCGTACGATACTCGTATGACATTGAAAAAATGTCATACGAAATAGTGATTATACTTATACAAGTCGAGAACTCGTAAGCAAGAATTTTCTTACTATATATTCCACCGTGTAAACAGTTGCAGTAGGCGATATATTACTTGCGAATCTCGTATGATATAATCGTAAGCGAGAATTTTTTTTATTGCCTATATTTAAACATTAGGCATCGATTATCTTATGGCGATTATTGCTTGCGATAATAGCCTACGATTTCTCACCCCGTAAAGTGCGATAAACTCTCCATCTAAATGGACCTTAACTTGTACTCAATAACCAAATACTATCACGCAAAATTCCATCAATATCAAATAGTATAGAGTCAAAGAAACTAAGTTAACAATTAAAATAAAAACCATAACTTGGCAGCTCAAGATATCGCCAAGAGCACCCCCAATTTTGGACTTTGGACTGAAGCAAAAGGGCACAAGCGCTGCTGCTTTGCGCCAGAAATAGGCATGGAAGTGATCACGCAGTTGAACCTTGCACGGGTTTTACCACTTTTAAATAAATTTGCAGCGACACAATATTGCTTACGCAGTATTCAGGAAAAGGTTCACCGATGCGCCATATACGGCCACCGGAGTTTTTACCTACAGTGTTAGTCCGGCAACTCAGAGACGCTATTTTATTTAAAGAACTTCTTTAATATTAATTGTTAACTTGTAATTCTCTGTGAACTATACTAATATATAATATATGTTTACGCCACAAAAGGACTTTTAAATTTGTAATCACCCGACAAGCCAATATAGTCGTAAAAAATTAATAACATTTAACTATGACGTAAAGTTTTTAGCGGAAAGGTTGACAACTCTACGTATATAATACTTTTTTAATATAGTAACAAATTCTGTTATTTCGATCACATATTTGTTTTAAAATTTTAAGTGATTGAAAAAAAAAAAAAACGATATAATTTAGATTTTTGTTTTCCCATTATATCTAATTAAGGCAGCGAATTTGAAATTCTAAAAGCATTAGCACGTGTACGATCTATTAGTGAGATGCAATGCTATATCCTTCACCATGTTAGAAAGGGACAAAAATACATACCCATGATTACCGTGACATTTATTAATATTATTAGACGATATCGATGACAGAGTAAAAAAACGATGTATTTAAAAAAAAAAACAATCTTTATTCATAATTTTATAAAACTGATCTATAATTAAAAATCAATGATAATAAAAATTCTATAGTTCTTATTAAACTAATTTAATATTTATTATGGTACTTACAAGTTTTTTTATTATCCTTGCTTCAGTAATTTTTTTAGCATTTAAGATTTCAATAAAAAAAAACGTAAAATTTCTACTTAGCACAAAATCTCCCAAGCAACGTTTAGTAAGGTTGTCCATAATTTAAGAAATAATCTAGCACGTGTCATACAATTTTCTAGCGTGGTAAATTTTATTTCAGTATAGTCAGTTAAAATTGCGCGCAGTATTAATTTTCAATACTTGGTTGGGCAAAAACTCACATTTTCTTCCAGACTGGAGCAGTTGGTTAAAATCTTAGGTTACAATTAACAGAAGCATTATTCAAGATTACATAATAATAAAAAAATGAAAAAAAAAAAAACATTTGTAGTATTGAGATATAAAAGACCATTACAGGATGTTGTACATTTTCTCAATTTTTTTTAATACTTTTCTGATAACTGTTATGATACCCGTTTTTGGTCTGACGTCAACTTCTAGGATACCTTGTAAGTAAAATAAATTTTAATAATGGCAATTTCAAAAAGTCTGATGCTACACCGGACTAGAATCTGCTTGCATAATAATATAAAATTTCTATGATAATTTCAAAAAAAGGTTTTCTTGACTCTGTCAACAATATCGTCCTCCTGTACCCAAAGCAGAATTGCAAAACTATACTTACAACTTCGCTGGTCAGACAGTTAATCGTAGTCGGTGGGGCGCTGCGGGCGGGCGGCGGCGGGGGCCGGGGGGAGCGGCCGCTATCCGACCTGGCTGGAGTTATGGGGTAGCCTGTAAAAGTTGAATAAAAGTTATTTGAACAAAGTACCGTTCCGCGCGAATGGAGCTACACGCGAATGTGTCCGACACTTTTTAGAAAGGGACGGAGAGACGAGAGTGGCTAAAAGTGTACTTGACGCCGAAGAGCGACTGCTCCTCTAGATTTGTTTACTATCCTATAGCTTACCAGAGCACATCTATGTATAAGTGGTATATACTGCACTGCAGTATGGTCGCGGCTGAGTGCCTTAAGCGCTCGCCCCTAAGTCCGGTGAAGCTGTAAAAGCCGTCAGAGGCTCCAGGGCCCCTAAGGCTAACAGTATAATCAGTCAGAAAAAAACTGCAGTATAGAAGTGCGGTGTGGGCATCAGCTGTATATACGTTTGTCAAAACATGCACTATTTAAAATTGAATCTACTGAATAAGTTTATACTTTGTTTATATTTATATATAATAAATTAATGATTTTTATATTACTTTTATTAATAATATAATTTTATTACCATTCTTCATTGTTATTAATAATACATCTTTTATAGCGAAATAAACTTTGTACCTAATGGAGGCTCCACGACACCTCTCGTCTTTTTTTACACGTTCCTTCTTACTATACACGTTTAAATAAATAAAATGAATTAAAGTTAGCTTTTGTGCGCGTATAACGCGTAAACTATTGGACAGATTTTGACCTTTTCGTTTTTTTTCTTAGATACTTGGTCTTATTTTTTTTTATCATGATATCTTCATTATATGTAAAATTATTAAAGTTTTAATAGACTACGATTTTTATAATCATTACGCTTTCTTCTGTCATCCACGTGAGCGAAGCCGCGGGCACAGCAAGTTATAAGTAAATCAAGAAAGAGAAATCGAAGAGTTTTGGATGGCGGCCGCGTACCCGAAGACGCAGAGCGGGCAGACCTGACATAAGGTTGACCGACTACCTGTTAAATGTTGCAGGAACCCGCTGGGTTCATGTAGCGTTAGAGATGATCAACATTCATTGATGTATTAAAAATATCGATATTTTGACATCAATATAAGACTCCGTAGAACACCAATCCATTAATGTTATGAATAAAAACATCGAATATAAATGTTACCTGTTGTAAATAAAGTTCGAAAGTCTGTACGTAAGCAAAATATAAACAGACAAATTTTCTAAAAATAAATTGAAAAAATGTGTTCATTTCACACGCGGTCGAGGTCAAATCTTCAGAAAACAAAAATATCTTCGTTAAATTTTTTTTTTAAATCCTAAATCTGCGGGACTCGGACTATCGACCACTCGTACTGTATATACAACAGTGCATACAAGTCTGGTCGTCTCACACCGCTAGGCCAATTCGACGATGATTTTAATTATGAAAATCAGGACTTGTATTCTCTCGTAAGCTAAATCCTTTAAATGTTTATATGTCGCTTTTTCGTTTCATCGCGTTTAAAACTAAGAGGCCACTAAAGAAATTTTCATTTAAAAAAAGGTTGTCCCGCTAGAGGCAGTAGAGCACCAGAACATCGATATGTTTATTTCGATATTTACTTATCGAAGTCAACATCGATATAATTTAATATCGCTCATTGTTAGGCACCGCTGTACCACTTATAGTGACGATTGGGGAAGGCTAATAACCAACAGTGGATATATTTCGGCTAAAGCGGTGATGAAGAAAGAGAAATAGCTGTTAAGTGCATCTGCTGGAACAAACCAACAGATGCGTTCAACCAACTTCCTCAATAGTAACCAAAAACATGCCTTATCACCTTGGGTCCATTACGATATATTCCTTCACATACAGTTTTGAACGAAGTGACCTATCATACCTTTCACGGTATTCCCCTGTTTAAGTACTAACCTTGTTCACTACTACTAGATTCTGTGAAACTGGGAGTTCCCTCGGTCCAGGTCGGTGTCGAGCCTTCTATAGACGTGGGTGGTGTCCAACATACGCTGAAGGATAAAAAAAATTATGAAATAAGTTTTAGTAAGTACTTATCTTCATAATTGCGGGTGAATCTATCCTTGTTTAAGTTATCTGTGAAATATATGTATAAATTTATTTGTCAATTTCAAGGTTTAGCAGTCAAAACGTCAGACTAAACCGCAAAGGTTGCGGTTTCTCTTGCAACAATGCCGAATATAGTCAGCATGATCTGATTAAGACTGACTGGCAGATCACGGAGATGCCGGGGGAAGAATATTCTTCACTTCTTCATAACTTAACATCTAATCCTCTTTATTGAAGACCATTACTGTCATCCTATCCTATGATAATTTCAGTATTCTAACAAGATGGTGGCACCCTTAATAGAACTTTCTAGGGAGTTTTTGTGACATCTCAAAATAATCAAGGTCCATGTTATTATTTTCAATCCACTTCACTTGTGCAAAATTAACAAGCTTTATTATGGAAAATGCCACCTGTATTACACAATATGGGTTCAAAAAACACAAATTTATGAATAAAAAATTATAGCCACTACATGCCAGTTTGAGATCCCACCAAAAACTCCTACTGAAGAATAATTGAATAATCGATACTATCGATTTTTAAACAATCGATGTTTAATAAACATTAGCTTTCAAAAATTCACCGTCGCACTTCATCGCAGTATGAACACGCACACGCAAGATTTTCGATAGCCGGGGAGCTGGACAACGTGGGGAATTGCTCGGGAAGCCAACAAGTTCAGATAATAATTCTTTCTTTAAGATTCAGTGTCAGTGTCGTACCCCTCAGAGAAGTAGTAAATTTGGAAGACGAGCGCCCGCATTTGGTATTTTCTACCACTGACAAATTGATCTCGTAGATGATATAGTAAATTACTTGAGTTAAGCGGATGCAGGCTACATAGTAACAATCTCAAGCGAGAAAAAACGCCAATGAGGCAGGTTTTAAATTTACTGGAGAATTATACTGCGTTTTTTAACCACATGGAGTAAATTGAATAATGTAGCCACATTTATTTTTGTAGTGTTGGGCAACCATATATTTTATGGTACAATTATTTGAATTGTAAGATTTTAAATACTTTATTTAGGGTTTTATATGTCAAATGAAACATTTTGTGTTATTCAACATACCCGATAATTTACTATTATCACTACATCATTCAGGAAACTATAATAAATATAATATAATAAACTATAATAAACTATAATATATACGGTTTGATTGGCCAACGAGAGCCGTAATTTTGTCTGCTTTTGGAGGGTTCAAATTTTTTTTCAGAAAAACTTATCAATAGGTGTAATTACTATTATTATACTAACAATTGGAGACATCACTATTTTAAAAATACAATATACTAGCAACACACGAAATGTCATTTTACTCCGTAGGAATAAAAAACGAACTATAGTACATATATGACAAAAAATTCTTAGTATAGTAGTTTTCACTACAATTTATTTAATTTTAAACTGACTAAGGGATTTGAAAATTTACGTTACGCGGCAACGATAAAATTGGCTGCGGGGCAGCATAGTTTTAAGACAGAATTATATACCTACAATCGAAGATTCTAATCCCGTAATGGATCAAAAAGTACCTGGCTTCGTTACTTCTTGCGCTGCTCAAAGCCGCAGGAGTCAAAGCCAGCGAGGATGCTGAGGACGTTGTCATAACGCTAGCAGCACTCGAAGCGGCCCGACGTCTGCCAGAAGCACTCGATGACGTCGTTGATGAGGAATTTGTTCGGCTCGTGCGCGGCGGTGGCGCTTCCTCGAACGGTGGCGGCGGGGTAGAACAACAGGACTGTGGCGCTGCGGCTGGATGGATTACTAGCATTACTACTTTAGCCCTATAATGGAATGGAGTTGCAAAGATACATAGAAACGGTGATGTGAGTTATGAGTACACAAATAAATATTTTTTATTTTTTATTAAATGAGAATTATTAAATAAGTATTGGAATTACATGTCGTACAGAAGATTCTAACAGTTTTAATTAATAATGTGGCAGAAGCACAAGAAACAATTGATATATTTGTAATCTTTGAAGACGTTCCAAATATTAGTTTTAATTTTGTAATGTTTAATGTAAGAAAATAATTATTTGCATACGAAAGTGAACTGTGAAGATCTAATACTCATTCAGATAGGAATTTTAAATATATAAAATGCGATACAATCTATTTTAATCAAGCATCCAAATTAGGGAACATAAAAGGATATTATACTACATAAACTATATTAAAAAGAAATTAATAACCTACTTTAAAAACCGCATATCTCTAATAAAAAATAATATTTTACGTTAATTGTTCCAAATAATTCGAAAAATCTAGTAAAAAAATATTCGAGCAACAATTACAAATGAAAACATTTTATTAGGTAATAAAGTAAATGTGTGAAGCTTTTAACACTCACGTACTAACTTCTTTAAACGATACATATTTCACTTGTAAGTGATAAAAACTAACCACCTCTAACATTATTTAGATTCGCAGACATTTCAAATTTTGCATTTTAGTGTATAAAGGTACTTTTAAGAACATCTTTGAAAAACAAAATTTTATTCCATTGCCTGCTACTATCAACTGTATGTCCGAAATAATTTTTACATTGATATAAACAATTGAATTGTTTTAGACATTGTTAACGGACAACTATATCTTAATGATACAAAAATAAATAGCCAAATGAATGCAGTTAGAATAAAAACAATACTGAAATGTAAATCAAGACAAGTATTAAAACCCAAAGACCATAACAATTAATGTTAATTATCAAAATCACAATAACAACACAAGCTATTTCTATCTACAACTACATGCATCTAACGGTTTTCAAATTAAACGGTAAACTAATTATATAATAGATAATATACGATTTTGTAATTTTGAACGTTTTGTATTGCTTTCGTCTTCTATTTTTTACTTTATGTAATAAAAGTTTTGCTTTTTATTTTCATTTTAAATTTCCTTAAAATGAATCTATAACACCTCTTCTACGTCTTTTTTCATGATGTAGATTTTCCTTTTGTCTGTTTTTCTTTTAAAACTATTCTTTTTCTTCTGCCTAGGAATTTTGGTAGGCGAAATGAGTATTATACTTTCTGTGAATTGTTTGATTTTTTCATGAACGCTTCCACTTAAAGATTGAGAATCTATTGTTGGCTTTGTGACTATGGAAGACATACATAAGTATTTCTGGTCTACAGAGCCGGTATTATCACCACGAGTGTATTCTATGGGTTTGCAGGCTGTCTTAGTTTCTTTTATTACATGTTTTATAGTTTCGTTTGACTGTCTAATACTTTGTGACGAAGAAATAGAGCTGCGTCTCGAACTGCTTTCGGAATCTGATTGAACTTTTAATATCTTCTTTTGAAACATATCGATCTTTGTTTTGGCTTTTTTATGGCAAATCACTTCATCTTTAGTCATTCCTCCTTTAGAACGCCCTTCAGTATAAGTCCTGATTTCTATTTTTGGCTTTATTTTTTTTTCTTGTGTTTTCTCTCTCTTCGAATTATCTATGTTTGGCTTTTCCTTTAATTTGATAGTAATTTTATCGATTTTGTCTATTTTAATTTCACTTTGTTTGTTTTGATTCTGTTCAATGTATACATTTTTAGTATCTACAATTAACTCTTTATCAGCTTTAGGAATTTTTTTCAAAGTTTTTGCTGCGGTTATTAAATCTGAAGATTTAATGTTATGAAGGCTGAATTTCTCAGACGGTTCTACATCTTTTGGTGCTGGCAATTTATCGCTTATAGAAGTGGAAACACTGTTTATTGGTGGGATATTTGAATGACTACCTTTAATGTCTTTGTTTAACTTTTTATCATCTTGCGTTAATCCGTGTGTAAAAATTTTTTCTTCACTACTGGATTCAGTAAACGAAGTATCGTTATAATCGCCAGAATTTAAATGTTCTCTAACAATTTTATCAACATCAAATGTGGACATCATCGATGTTCGAGCATTCCAATCATTATGAGATCTTTCAGTGACGCTGTTGCCTTCTTCAACAAAATCTAAAAAAGTGTTTGAAGCTACGAGTTTTGTAACTCTAACGGATAAATCAGAAATTGAAGGTGGGAGGTAGCATGCGGCAGGCTCTTGCAACTTGAAATCATGCCCATAAAAGCAGAAGTCATCATCACTGCTCGTAATAGGTGTTTGTGGAGGTATATCTGTTATGGAAATATTGATGTTTTGATAATCACCTTTACTTTCGAGACTCGATTGAGAGTTGCCGCCACCACGCTTAGCTTTAGGGGAACCGCGAGGTGGGACAGGCGGCGGTACTCTCTGCTTTTGTGAGCCTTTCAATACAGCTGGGAATGCGACATCTGTCTCAACCGAAGTCGAAATCATAGCATTAGAATCGGTGACTTTAGCAGCGGTTGACACTGGAGATGTCACGGATGTTGGTGTTATATGCGCTGTCACGTCAGACAACGATACTGATAGTATTTAGAAAAACACTCGCAATAATGTATATTATATATTTATTAAAAGAAATAAAGTTAAATATTTGGCACGTCAGTTACAAAAATTTGTGTTTTAATATATGGAAGCAGAGTTTACGGACAGACGGAAAAATTATATATTCAAAATAGCATGTTTATATTTATATTTTGTGTGTGGAGCTTGACCGTTTAATATCGAATTTTTTTGATGCATTTATAAAGTTTTATTTTTTTATATATAAAAATAAGAATTATTAGAAATGCATGCAGTTTATGTCAGGATTTAAAATTAAATATTCAAATGAAACCGGTTTACCCAATAGACAGATCCGATATAGGTCAATAGCAGCGTGAAAAAATAGAGAATATATGAAAATAAGTTTGATTGGAACAATAAAGATTTTTTATTATAATTATTATTTCATGTGATTCAAAAAGTTTATAGCGGTTGCATACAAATACCTATAAATAGCGTTTTTTTACACATAATAATAGGCTGTTTGTCTAAAGTATTTCTATGTGACTAATACGAAAATTACATTTATTAACTGATACATATACAATAACTAATTTATATTTTGTATTCTATTATTAATAATAATAATTATACATTATAATAGTACTAGAAGGCACGGGCTTAATAACCACGCCAGTTTACGATGTATTGGTGATTTCAAACGTCGAGCAGTGCACAATTCTTTTGTTTTTCCGATACGGTGGTTTACAAGAAAATTTCTCGGGCGTTCAGGTTCAGGTTTTCTCACGATGTATTTATTCCTACACATTCAGCCGATTGTGTTACCAGTTAGAATTAGAAAATATACGCGAATTCCGAAAATTTCGAAGGTACATGTCGGGGCTCGAACCTGCGTTTATGATATTAAAAGCTACAGATAAAATCAAATAAACACACAAACACGAACACAAAGCAACATGCCTCACCTGCTTTCACGCTGGTTACCCCGCTGGAACTGCCAGCACCTATCCATTTTGAAAGCATGAAATGTATTTTCTCAATAAATTAAAATTGTAAACTAAACTATAAATCAGGTATGTAACGATATCGATACGATATAGGTATCAGGATCGCCAATTAATTATCAACAGATATCTAACAACTTTAAAAGCGCGCGAAGCTACATTTAAGACCTTTCGTCATAGGAGAGAGAGCCGCACTTGGTGCTAACCGCGGCAATTCCGTCTTTACAAAGAGTTGTATTGTTTCGCCCATATTTATTGATTTGATATTATTTTATTTATACTTACTTTAAAATCAAAGATAAACTACCTAATTATCATTAAAAAAACCTTATCGCCAGTTTGGAGCATAATAGAGACACAAAGTACAATCACCCAAAAAACTTTACCCTTCGCCAGTCGAGTAAAAATTTGTAGGAGATTCATTCATTCATTATTTCAACTTTCAATATCGACATAGGTATCGGTATCGGGATAATTATGTATCGTTACATCCCTACTCTAAACGATTAAATAAGATTGAGATTTTTCCAATGCCCTTTTTTACTTACAATGGAAAATTAAGAGAGTTTGGGATATTTCTTACACTCTCACTCCAAACTGAAAGAGCGACATACAAAAAATATGAAAACCAAAAGAGAAAGGGCTATGGATTTTCTGCCTCTATCGCTGCAATAATTTTATTTTACATTTTTGGTGCTAAAACCGCCACCGTTGTAAAAATAGTCGAGGTTGAGTGTGTTTTGTCGTGTTTTTTAAACAAGAATAAATTAAACTAAATACCATTTATTATACATGTTAAATTAAACAGTGATTTGTGCGTGCGTAAAATAATAAATTTTAAGGAGACTGAATAAAATATATGTATGGAGCGTAGTTTTATATGGGACTGAAACGTGGACAATGATAAAGAGAGACGAGGAAAGATTAGAAGTGTTCGAAATATGGTGCTGGAAGATGATGGAGAGAATTAATTGGATGAATGAAGAGGTAGTAAACATGGCAAAAGAGAGAAGGATATTACATATTACTAGAGATCATTAAAAGTAGGAGGTGAAATTTAATGGGCCATTTGTTTTGACATGACGATCTATTAAAAACGAAAACAGAAGGAAAGAGGAAGAGAGGAAGGCCAAGAAGGACATACATTCAGCAAGTGAAGGAAAAAATAGGCGTTGTGTCGTAACACGATGTCAAGAGGAAAGCACATTGTAGGGAGAGCTGGAGATTGCTCCAGCTACAAGAGAAGCACCGCTAACACTCCGTCTGTCTAGGATCCTTCACTGTCTACGTTTACTGGACAATTTTTTGCTGTACGGTTAAAGACCGTCTACTACACTATTGTATTGTTCTTTTTATTTTATGGCAACTGTGTTCTTGCAGAATTCTGCCAAATTCACGTGTATAGAATATTCTTCCAATTATCTTGCAATCGTTTTCAAACTTTCCAGGAAGTTTTGTGACAATTTAAAATGCATGTTTCGAGTTATTATTAATAATGCTGCCAACTAATGAATTAAAAATAAAAACCACAAAATGTAACTTAAAGATCAGGCCAAAAACTTCAAGGGGATTTTGATTTTGAAATACGAAATCATGTTCCGTGTTCGAATTTTATACACATGTACATAAGAACAAAATTACCTATATTACATAAAAATGTTACTAAGGCCCGTCAAAAGCCATTAACCTATAGTCTAGGATTTGAGGTCAATATCACCCGTGTTACGTGTATTTGTCACACTTGACATTGGCGAAATATCCTACATAGGCACAAGCCTTATTAATAAATAAAAAGTATTTGTGATATTAAAGTAAGGATGTGATAGTAAGCCTTTTAACTTGTGTTAGTTGGAATTAAAAAGGCAAAGAACATCGCAGACTGTACTCGTATCGTTATAAACCAACATTTTAATTAGTCATTGAATTTAGCTGTGATTATGTATATACCTTCATATTTTCTTAATTATTGGGTATTTTAATTAGCTCTATGTTAAGGTAGGTAACGTAAGATACGGTAATCTTAGAACTAGTTCTCAAGTGAATCTAAATACTATGTAGGCGAAAGATTTCCTTCGACTTTTGAAGTGGTGTACGGGCGACTGGATCTTGAATATTTATTGTAGTAACAACATTCACGACGAAAATACACTGTAGCTGATACAGACTATCTACTTATTTACAAACTGTCAATTTTTAAAACCAAATTCATAGATATCCAGTTATTGGTAACGTTTTAGAAATACAAAGTTTTCTTTGGGAGTTTTTGGCGGGATCTAAAACTGTTATATAGTGGTTTTCGTTTTCTATTCATGAATTTGTGTTGTTTGACCCTTTACTGTGCAGTACGGGTAGCATTTTGCATAATAAATCTTAGTTATGGAAATAATAACTTGGGCCATGGATTCTGAGATCACAAAAAACTCCCTAGAAAGTTCTAACAAGGGAACCACCATATTGTTAGGATACTGAAATCGTCATAAGACAGGACAATCTATATTAACTCAATAATGGCAGTAATGGTCTTCATAGTTGCCAAGTTAGGAAGAAGTTTGTCTCGCATCACACAAATGGAATTATTCCGCTTCATACCCTTCCATGTAATATTTTATGATAGTTTATGGATGATTTTGATTGTCACTTTTCAACTTAAAGGATACCTTTATAATAATTGCTAACTTAAACCCCTAGCATAAAAAGGTCTCGTTCTTCATTAATGTTTTTATTTTCTTTTCTTTGTGGGGTCAAACACTTTTTCTATCTAATCTATGTACCTTCTTTACCTAATAGCTAGTAAACAAAGTTCACAGTTCACAAAACCTACTCGATACAGCCCTATTTCAAATATACCACCACATTCACTAACCACGATTTACTAGTACTAAAACTTCCATAAAAAAATAGTAACTTTTTACACTACCAGTGGGTCTAAAGAACCCATAACGAAAGTAAATAAATTCGATATGAAAGTCATCTAAATCTCCCTCTAAAGAAATCTTCCTATGTGATTTTTTAAAATGGATGTAGTAAGTATAACTTAATCGAACAATACCGACAAAAATGAACAATAAAACTACGGTAACCAGTCAAAAAATTCATTTATTCAACATTATATACATTTTAAAAAATTTGGTCAGCTACGAGCATCTAAAAATACCTAACAAAATATTTTAAAAATATTCACATAATTTTACTGTAACATTTACAAAGGATTAAATTATATTAAACTTGTATCATCTACAAATAATTCAGACTGATATATCCGATCTAAAACGTGTAAAAATTGACACCATTTTGAAAATATACATTAAAAAAGATCACGTCGACTTAGGTACAAGTGACAGAACTAAATGAAACTTCATAAGCGACCAAAAATATTACTCATTGTAAAATGAGTTTTTAGTGTAATATTTACCTGTTAAGAGTCGCACTGTTGGGCAAAGAGGCCTCGGACTCAACAAGTAAACCAGCCTATGACATCTTGGCGATTTCAAACGCCGAGAAATCTAGTTTTATTTTCTCCCACATACGGTGTTTCTACAGCGTTCGGGTTTTCTCACGATGTTCTACTTCCCTGTCAGCCGATATTGTAAGAAATTTGAATTCGTAAATAAACGCGAATGCCAAGAAATTTCGTTAAGTACATTCCGGGATTTGAACTTGCATCCATCGAATCGATATTACGCCGGTCTAAGCTACTCGACCACTACGACTAATATTTTTAAATAAATAAACAATTATTAATTAATCAATAATCCATCTTGTCATTTGACATTTGCGAAATTGCATACTTAGGCAGAACGTCACAAAAAAAAACCCATCTTGAATTTTATAAAACTCGTCTTCGTCGCTTGATTTCGCGTGGGCGTACACTTGTCATATTCTGTCGCGTTTTTTTTTTTAACTGACTACACTGTTAGCCTTAGGGGCCCTATCCAAAAACAGAGCCGCTGCGGCTTTTACAGCTTCACCGACCTTGGAATATCGCGTTTATCTACCTCTCTTGGTTTATAGTATAGTTCTAACCTTTTCTCTCCCGGACCGAGTACCCATTTTCAGACCTTTTCGCATCAGAAAAATTCCTTTGCAAAACATAGATTTAAACCTTAAATAAGCAATTTTGCCCTTATCGCGATGTACGAAGTTTCACTTTAAAATGTCACAACACAGTTTTTATCGGAATATATTACTAACCCCAATAAATAATTTCAAATTTTTTCAGCGTCTCAGAACAAATACGATTTTGCAATTAAATAAATAATTATAATATTATCATTTTAATAAATAAGGTGGTAATTACAAATATCAGGTTAATATTATACTGATTATAATGATTTTTTTATTTATTAGTGGAGTATATTATGGCGAAAACGAAAGATTCGCTAAAACTAGTAAATAGGATTTTAGCGCAAAATTTCCGTTAAAATTCTCCCAACCCTATTTAAATAGTACTAAAGATCTTTTCAAAATTTTTAGTGTCGGTCAGGTATACCAGTTTAACCCCCATCGCGCGATAAGTAACTGCGTTACAAAAATTAATTATTGGTTTTAAATAGAAAAACAATATTGTTTCCAGTTCGAATCTTTACATCATTTCGATTTCTTACTACTTAATTAAATATTGTAAAACAATCATAGCTTTGTGACGTCATTAAATACTTTTCGATAACAAGGGAATGTATTTGGACAGAAGTATATAATATATATAAATCAGTGGGAACCTACCAATGGCGAAAAGTAGATATTCTAAAAAAATGAAGTTGATTCAACAGAATTGTCAGTAAAAATCTGACTCACTATAGGTACATGTATCTCATACATTCTCCATTTTGCTTACTCGAAACATTATCTTCATCTTTTTTTTTTAATTATCCTTCGCCACTGAATTCTAGATAATGTTTATGCACGTGTATCAAAGAATGTGGAAAAGTACTTTGCATCAATTGTACAACCAAAGTCTGCATAAAACGAAACAAAATGTACACGTTCTAAATATGGGCCAATTTGATTGGGGAATCGCAGTCTCCAACCATTTTGGTGCCCCTTTTACCCCCCTGCCCCTTCCTATTCCAACTGCCTTTTCTTTCAGGGGCACACCGGCACGAACACCGTTGCCGATACAAAGTTAATAAAATAATCAAAACTGTTAATCTGATGGCATCCAAGTATCCAGACTCTGAGCTCATCAAAGTTGATGAGCAATTGTTACATAGTCAACACCAATATCTTTTATCTCATATTGCTTAAAAAAGCAGACAATACTAAAATTATTATCTATTCATAGAACAGAGTTAATAGGCAACCGGACAACTTTTCAAAAAGTGTTACTTATTAATCATTATGGATTTAATAAAGCAAGGATAAATATAATTTCACATAAATAACGCATTATAAGTACTTAAAATAATGTCTAAACGTAAACATTTTTAAATTGCCGCGAAAAGGATTCCGCAGAGCGCGTGTCTTAAACGAAGAAAATTATAAGGAAACAACAGATGTCAAGCTCGACGCACCAACTGGGTAACGTTCGATTACACACGAATGACGTCATGCGCTGTTATTGGTGTTTCGTTTGACACGAAGAACAGGACAAAGTATTAAGTGTTATTTATTAATTTAAAAATATAAATCAATATTATTTCACAAAAAAAAATTCAATGATGATTAATTATCCTAATATTAATTAGGAAGATTATTTGAACCAACTATATTTTATGATGATGACTTTTGTCCGGTTGTCTATTCCAGAAAAGACACAACATATCTATTCCTAAATAACAGCCTGTTACATGGTAATAAATTATTAATATGGCATGATGGGCCGCCATTTTGTGGCGAATGGTAGGCCCTATACACACGAGCGCTTTTAAAACTCCGGTTAAAATAGAATAGGTTTTAATAATGAGCATTGTTAAAACACCCGTACTTACTGGTCGGTGTAATCTTAGGAAACAATGGAAGTAAATCATAAAGTTGTACAAAAGTACTTTCCCACTTTCTATCTTAAGGCTACTACACACTATACCGGAGGCTCGGTCTCGTTGCTCGTCTAACCCGGCGGGCTTGCCGCAAAAAACCGAGGCACTGCGCGCGGCTCCGGTAACTTTCATAGCTGAAATCATGTTTGCGGCAAAAACCCGTCCGCTGTGCCGCCGGCATAGTGTGAGAGTCTTTATAAGAATCGACTTCATTCATTTTAGTTCTTTTTTCTACATTTTACAATCTACCCGTAATATATTTTCTAATGTACACTTTATAATATCATTCATATCGCATATACAGTAGAATGGCAAACTTTTAATAAAGTGAAATTAACAGTATATAACATGAATAAACTTAAAGTAATTTAAGTTTGAAATCGATTCAATAAAATAATACAAAAAAGGTCAAAATAACTACATAAGTAATATACTCACATAATATTTTCATTAAAATTTCACCATAAAAAGAATAGTACTGAAATAAATTAACTTTTTAGTAAAAATAAATTATTTTCTTCTTCTATGGACAGTTGTTCGAAATTCAATAAATAATTTAACGACAGAAATAAAATACAAGTAATCTTTAAATTTAGATTTAAAAACAATACGACTCATACTTTCCAGCTAGTCTACTTCCAAGTAAAAAAAAAGATAAATAAAACCTTAATTTTGACAGTGTCTTAAAGAAATATATAAGTAATGTCGATTTAATCTTTGCAATGAATTCGGCGTAGGTAAACGCACGCCGATACGGTAACAACACAAACTCTATCAGAAACACACGGTAAGAGCCTACTTCGAAACCCTGAAAAGAACCAACAGTCACACATTCTAAATTACTAGATAACATACTTCATCGATATCGATAAATATGTAACATCGATAATAAATAAATAGCATAACACCGACGAGTAAAATGTCCAATTATACAAATTAATCTACAACCAATGTTAGTATTTATCGATACCAATTCATCTAAACTAAACCCTAATAAGTGTAATTTCTTTCAATCAGCCGGTGGTACAACTATTATTGTACTTCCGCTATCATTACCAGTGTAGATCTCCGCTGTAGCTATATTCTTAACGTAGACCACTTCTTTGATGAACCTCTCCGATTCGGAATCCTTGATGTGTTCATCACCGTTCAACTGTACCACGGATACGTGCTCGTTCGTCTGCATATCGGCATCCTTTTTCAATAATGGTGATTCTTGTTTAATATAAACAGTTTGCGTCGACCTCACTTTACGAAATCTCATATCTTTAGGCAGAGTCGATGCTTCCCTCGGCTCTAAGCTTCTCGTAGGCGTGACGCTGCGTGTTCGATAGCTCGAGTTCAAACTCTTCGGCAATGTGTTCGCGTCTCTAGATCCGCTCTCGGTTTTGTTGACTAAGCCTATGTCGATGAAAAACTTTTTGAATTTCTCGACAAACGTCGGCGATTTCGCTCGGTTCAAACTGTTGGTCAGACGTTCGGACAGTTCGATATCTTGAGAGCTGACCTCGTCAATACGTTCCGGTATGTTGGACATGCTTTTGTGTTTTTCTAGAACGTTCGATCTTCGTTTCCACCTCTCGTCGTCCTCGTCGTCGATAAATGGTATGTCTTGTAAGTTATTTTCATTTCTCGTATCGACTGCGGCATCTTTTAATATTTTAATAACTGGGATGCGGGGCATGGCGTCTGCCACGTATATTTGTGGGACGCTAATGCTTGTATTGTCCGTTTGAATACCACTATCGGCCAGGCTTCCGTTGATATGTGAACTACCTGCCCCCGTACTTAACACCTTTGTCAGTTGATCCGATAGAGATTCCATTCGATCTTGAATGGAAGTTCTGTATACATTATCAGCATATGACGTTCCGGGTTCTCTTATATTTAGGTTGGAAGTGTCAAAGTCTATGCGCCTTGGGAAAGTATTAACTCGATCCCTGTCGAACACTTTTAGTCTATCTGAAAGGACCGATGGGTATTCCGTTGCTGTTCTTGGGTGACGCTGGTTCCACGTCGATATAGTGGTGTCGGTAAAATCGCTCATGCTAGATCTCACAGAAGACCTTGGCGATAGTCTAGACTGCCTAAGATAGTCTGGATTGTAATCTTTGATTGGTCTGCCGATGTAGTTACGTCCTGGGTAAGAGACTTCCTCAGTTAGAATAATTTAAGGCCATATTTTTGGACTTTAAATGTTTCAATACATTTCAGTTTATTTTCGTCACCCCTTGTTGATAAAACCGTGCTGTTATCGATGGTACGTCACCAACACCGTTAGCACATTTATAACACACCACAAAATCCGACAAAAAAACAACAAACACGACAAACGTAACTTGCTTTCGTTATAGATTAACGTTATTCTAAGTAACGTAAACATTTTCTGAACTGAACGAAATGCGATCTTGAATTTTTTAAACTAAATCCCCAAAGTATCGATATCGAAAGATCGATCGAAACATCGGAAAAATTAATTTAAAATTACAGAAACGCGACAACGATTCGAAAACAGATAAAAAATTATTTGTGTTTTTCAAACTACTTTAGAAGGATAATAATAATAAAGGACGCATCACAAACAACGGACACAAACACCGGACGGGATACAGAGGGCGTAGGAGTTCGGTGGTAGGGGGAGGTAAAAATAAACTGAAATGTATAATAATAATATAATAAAGATACCAAATAAATTGTCGCATTCAATGTTAGGATTGGGTTATAACTACTTATAATAATAATAGAAACAAATAGAATTTGTTAATTCTATGAATAATATTAGTATACACAACGAGCAAAACTTATATTATGTAAATATTATGTTGACAAAATTTTACACTATAGTTTTTATCATTATTTAATTAATAATCGCGACATGTTATCTCAACATATATCAATAAAATTCTTTATTATTTTAAAAAACTTTCATTTATTAAAAAGAAAGTACATAGACCATAAATATAACGATAGAACAGAATGCAAAGACCGGTAGTGAAAAATAAATGAAAGAAAAAAATGAGGATCTAAAAAAAATTATCTTTCTTTTAAAACTGGGCAAAAGCGAAAGCTTTTTAAATATTTATCTACCAAATAAATTAAATTTAAATAATTTGATTAATACGCCACCAATTAATATATGACTGTTTTTTTTCTGGCAGTTATCAGGCTGTGAAATAGGTTAAATTAATAACTTATAAAAATTACCATGACAAGAGCCCTTACTTATTCAGCAAAACTTGAATTTCACTAAAATTTTATCAACATATTTATAATGATGAAATAATACTACTGTAAATAAACGAAGTTCAAAGTACCTTGTGTATCGAGATCATCTTGTGGCCGCATCGGTTTCACGATGCTCTTTCTCTTCGATGGCGAGTGTTTCAATGCTGTAAATTGTTAAAATAAAATCTTTACTTATATTTGTATGATGGAACATTTTATGAGTGTTATTGTGATATAGATACATAATGTATATATTTTAAAACCGAAATAATTTCTTTTACTTTCAACCATTTGTTGTTTAATGCTCATGAACACGTAAAAATTAGTTTTTAGAACAAATTGTTTGCTTAAAATATCATCCACAATAACACTCAATTTATATTGTGTGAAATAAAAATAAAAACTTGCTCTATATAAAAAGCGTCGCTTTTAAAAAAATAATTTCGACATATCGTCTCAGCATATTGCAAAATAAAATTCTTTAACGTTTCAAAAAGCTTTCATTGAATTAAAAAGTACGTAGAAAAAATATAAAGAAAGAAAAGATTGATGCGGTGATGCGGCGAAGATACATGAAAAAAAGAATGAATGAAGAAAATGGAATTCTAAAATTCATCATATTTTATTATAACTATCGTTTCAAAATTACCTACTATATAAATCAGAGTTACCTCAAACCTAATAAATCAGTATTGACTACCCGTATTGGGAATCGGTGATTTATAAAAGGCATCTTATTTATAAATGATTATGTAAAATATTCATTATATATCCAATTATTTACTTGTGAAAATGTTCTTTCATATATTATAATATAAGATAAATATAAAGATAGAAAGAGAAAGATATCGCTGTTAATTATTTAAAATCATGACGTATAGTTACACGAAATATTTAGACTTTATTCGCAACAATCTTTTTGTATACAAATGTCATTCCTTCAAACGCATGTCATATACTAAAACTATACTAATCACATCATTGTGTAGGAAATAAAAAGCTATATTTTTTTAGAATACTAGGTACTATTTCAGAAAAGTAGTTACAAAAATTTGCTTCATAAAAATATGGATAAGAAATAGATGAATCGTAATACAGTTGTAATGAAATTTAAAAGTAGATATTAAGCAATAATAATTAGAAAGTAGTGCTTTTCAGTAATAATAGGTTTCTGTAAAATGTTATAGACATCATCTACGAAGAGGATAATTAGTGAACTCGGTAGAGGGAACCACTGAGCGAATGAAACGCACACTACGACAGACCACAAACACGCGCAAATTGAAATTGTTATAAACATTTATTAGCATAATAAAAATAAATGAAAGAGTAGTCAATATATTCTTTTATTTTTGAAAGGTTGTAATTATATTAAAATGTCCCTAGCTGTGTTGTCTAGGGCTAATTTATACATTGGGTATATATTAAACAAAGATTCTAGGGTGTTTTTGTGGCAACTTAGAAATCATGCTCCTAATTATTACTAATAATTAAGTTCACTTGGGTATAATAACGTAACTGTATCACGCAAACGGTATACTTATTTTAGTATTTCCCGAATTCGTCGTTGTTTGATTCATGACAGTAATTTTTTCAAATACGTAATAGCAGTCCTCGCTTCATATAGGAATATGAAAGAATAGGAAGCCTGCTAAGATACCAGGCCAGGAAAAAATGTTTGATCCTAGGAAACTTTTTATGTATACAAAACTAATTTTCAAAACCTATCTATCTATCATTTACTTCATCATTTTGTTGACTCTAGACAGTTTCAAATTGACTTCTTTTATTTAATAAACTGTAATAACCACCAGATTGTTCATCACAAGTTGACAAGATTTCCCTCAAAGGGATATAATCTCAAAAAGAACATAATTATAATTATGAATCTCGTCTACGTCAACAATGACGCGGACGTAGAATTCTTGGTTGATTATTACAAAGTATTAAATTTTAAATAAACAGTTTATAACAATTTCATGAATCACATTACACAAGTCCATACGATGAAAATTCGATATCAACGATAGAAGGGCAAAGAGACACATATCGAAAACATGCCAACTCTTACAAATCTGGCACACACGGGAACTTACTCAGACCTCCACGGACGCGACCGAGTATCCGATTACGGACAATTCGTAGGGAAAAGAAATAAAAAAAAAGATATTATTTCTATCAACACTTCCAAAATTAAAACTGGGTAGGGTGGACCGTGCATGAATTATATTAAATAGTACTGGACAAGCTGAACGAAATAACAAAAAAAACTTACTATTGAAATTATATGGTGCAATTACATATTATACGATTGTACTTAAATTAAGGACTATTAATTGTATATTGTTTTCTTAATATGTTTAAAATAATGAAATAGACAATTTTGTGATGGTTAGAAATTAGAAATTTGGGGAAAACATTGACTTAATTTTGTAGGCATCGCTTAAGATTGGACTGCTCGAAATTCAACACCTGAGAATTAGTGTGCACGGGTGTTTTTTGTCACAGTGACTATTTCGCCACTCCTGTCACACTATCGTTCGTCGACTTGTGAACGAACGCCAGTGTTGTCATATCTACCAACTTTTTTATAGATCTACCTATTTTGCCTCCAGTCTACCTATCTACCACTATAACCCTTAAATCTGCCTACTTTCAGAACATTGTGATACAATATAGAAAGATATTTTGTACTAACGTTTGTATTGAGCCCTACGTGTGCGGTGTAACAGAACAGGAGTTCTACTTCCAGGCTAGTTTTGACAAATTACTGATTTTATTTTCTTTACTTTAAATTACGATTTAATTAATACTTTGCCTATGAACTATGCTCAAAAACATTACCAAATTGGACCAAAAGTAAAGATACATGATAAACTCCTTCACAGAAAGAAATGTGGACTCTATATTTGAAGAGTACTGAAAGCATTTTTCATCTGACCAGTACCTAATGTTCCCCGCTGTGCAAATTTGTGAGAAAATGACTCGCATTCTAACATATCAGTGCTATCGTTGAGCCTCGAGAGACTGTTTTTTCAGTTAATAATTTAAAAACCTGTCAGAGAAACGGATTTTGTTCTGGCACTATACGGAGATTGCTGCATACAGTATTAAAAGAGTAACTGCAAAAAAACTATCTCAGAACATTTAAAACTTATTTAAATACATTAGTTCTTCTTAGAGCAGTTTTTAATGTACATATTTTTAGCCTTCGAAATCTGTTCAAAAAAAAGGAGCCGTCGCAGGTCAGCTGCTGCCTGGCAGATGTAAAACATCAAAATTATTTTGTACAGATAATATATATAAAAGTAGCTTATGAATGGAAATAAATATGGTATAATAAAAATAATATATTCAGATTTTTTAAAAAGAAAAAGGTGATTGTTTATTTAAGCGCGTGGCGACGCCTCACCACACCGTATTAAATGTGTGCATACTATTATTTAGTGTGGCGACTCATGACGTGGACATTAGACGTTTCACATGAACTAAGGTGCTCCAGCACTATGTAAGTAGACCTACCGATTTTCCTTTTACAGTCTACCAATTTCTACCAATCTTTGTCACTTCATCAACCAATTTTCTAAAATTTAGTTTGGTAACACTGAACGACCCTGTGACAAAACAGTCACTGCGGACCTCAGTTGTAATAGCGCACGGGTGATAAAATTGTCACTATTTTTTTTTTTTTGTTTACTTTACAGCGAGTCTTTCTTCAGCTCGGATACAAAAACACATATTTGTATTTTTGTAAATTAATGAAAACAAAATGCGCAGTAACTCATTAAAAAAATGTTTTCGTGTAAAAATTTCTTGAAAAGCTTATTAATTAGGAATGACACCAGCTGTTTATGCTAATTAAAATATGTGTATACAAGTCGTAACCTAAGTAAGTATCTATTAATAATCTGTATCTATTAATAAACCAGCATGAAAGCTGTTAGTTAGATAGTTGCATTCTATAATGTGCGAAATATTAGCACGAGTCACTTAGTACAATTTATTAGAAAAATACAGGACTGGAAAATAACAGGATATGTCATTACTAAACAGCAAAAAAATTATAGGATTATTAAAAAAAAATTGAAGATATTTAGCTCACTGAAGTTGCCAATATATTACGTAAGTGCACCATTACGAAAATTATTTAAACTTTTATTAATAAGTTATGTATGTAAAAGTACATAATACAAAAGGCATGTTATTCCTGTAGAAAAAAACCATAGGTACATAAATAGACTACGCGTAAACCCATTCCATAATTTAAATAAAAAGAAAATAAATTTTATAATGAGGTATTTCATTAAAACATGCCTAAATTAGTTTTGTTTCAACGGCAAATTAAAAAAGTTTATATCTTGTAAAAAAACGTGGGAAAAATAAATATATTTCTCGGCATTCTAAAGGCTACTTGGGTTCAAGTGCTGGTGGTTTTAGTTTCTAGTATAAATATTTTTTTACTTTAAGTTATCATTACTAAAACTCATTATTAAAAGCTTCATTACACGAATCCTAGAAGCTAATATTTTATCAATATTCAGTTATTATATTAATATTTAAAATAAAAATTGTGATCTTATGGTAATTGTTAACAATAAGATTATATAAATAATTTCTCAAAGGTGTTTTTCGTGACAACACCATCTCCATTAATTCACCATCAAAATTAATTATTCAAAATCATTTTACAGTTTATGTCCCCCGTTACTGACAAATATTAAAAAAAAACTTTTTCTTAAAGAATGCCATTTGTTGATGCAAATAAAAATATGTATGGCAGCTTTTAGTTACATTGTTTACATTTTATAAAATGCGAAATATTCAGACGAGTCGGCTAGTTTACAGTAAAAATCGATTTCATAGAAAAGGTATTGATTGAATTACATTGAAACTACATAAAACAAATTATCAACTTCTGTGATTTAAGATTAGGCTTCTTGACCGTATTATTATATTTTTTTTTGTCAACGTCATATCTAATTAAGCCTTCATCAAAATTAATGACTCAAAGATCATTGTCAACATTAAACATGTAAGTTTTCGTTAAAAATTATTTTTTTAGATATCATAAAAAAATTCCACCTGTTTAGCTAAAATTCTGGTTATTTCTATAGTGATAATGTGCCAAACATCAGCACGGATATAACAGCAGCAATGTGATATTTCCGTTGGATGAATCTATAGACTACTACACAATAAAACAAGCTTTCAAGGGCAACAAAGAGACGTAAAAGGGGTAACACTTTGGACTCTCTCTCTCTCTCTCTCTAATATAATGTGGTAATTATTTCGAGGAACAGACGAGAGTGTAAGTACACATTTACATACATTTTCCTTTTTTAACTCTTCCTAAAAAATACCATATTTTCATAAAATGTACTTCATGAGATTTTTTTTTTAAATTGCCATCTTACTTAAAATACCAAAAATCAAACTAATTTTCATTGATATAAAAATTAGATAATTGTTTTAAAATTAATTTCCCTATTTATATTACTTTTATTAATATAGATTAAGCTATGTAGGCCATTTCGCCAATGTCAAAACGACAAATACACGTTCTATTGTTTTAGTTGTCAATGTTCGTTGTACTGTAGAAAAAATAACCTTATATTACTTTTTAATTTTTATCAATAACCACCAACACCCGTACCGCGAACTAAAGATCACACAATGCACAATATTACATAATTCCCTACAGTACCTATATAACTAGTGACGAGGGTTCTGAACTTCCTGTGGTTGCCCTTGATTTCAGGAAGGTCCACTGGCCGGAGAATTCAATTTATATAGCGACGTCGGATACTGCTCTATTCTCATATTTAATCGGAACGTATCGTAACAATAGTTTAGGCCGCATGTATTTTTTTTTAAGTTATATCTATTATTATAAATATTAATTTAATAAAAAAAGTCTGTGAATAAATTCATATCTATAATAAAAAAAAAAAAAACATTAATAACAGTACGAAATGCATTGTTGATAATTTTACCCGGTTATTTAGAATACCATCAATTTTGTAGAGCGCCTAAATTATTGTTACTGGATTCCGCATAAAAATATAAACAATATTCGACAATATAAGATGATATTTGTTATAATTTATGGAATATTGTAACGAAGAGTCATTGCGTCGTGAAATCACTACAAGTGATAACAATGTTAGAAAAATGTTATTACATAATAATCTATCTATATAAAATGAAATGCTGTTTTCGTTGGTAAGTGTTATTCACTTGAGACCGGCTAGACCGATTTGGTTATTTTTTGTTTTAAAATGTTCGTAATAGCCCGAATTAGGTTTTTATCGCAAGAACAAGACAATTTTTAACAAAAAAAAGGTAATAACTTCAATCATTTTGAAGAGTTCCCTGCTGTATCTTCTGCCAATGAATACCACCTTGAGGTATCCCCCATTGAACAAAAACGAATCATCCAAATCGGTTCATAAACAATGAAGTTATGACTGAACATCTATTAAAAAAATATATACATTTGAAATGAGTAACTTTTTTTAAAGCCAGTAAAAAATAGGAAAAGTTTCCCAGAAAAATTTCAAATTCAGGTAAAAATTGAACGTCCGTTCTCCTATCGGATTTTTGTATGAACTCAAAACCATAAATCACGATTGAAAGGATGAATATTCATATTCATATTACTTATTTGTTTTGTTTATGGTCATGGAAAAGTTATCACGAAAAAAACTGAATAGGTCGCGCTGTAGTCGAGCTATTGATTGTTGGGAAGGGAACAACAACGACTGCCGGGACAGCTATATATGATGATACTAGCTGTGCCCGCGGCTTCGCTCACGTGGACTACAGAATGCCCGCACGAATCTTGCTCCCCGCTCCCGGCTATTTTAAAGACAAAAATGCTTATTGTGGGTGTTCCTTAGTAGATAGATGTATACTTTCCCGGACTTTTTCGTAGGTCTTTTTAATGCCCCATTTATGTTTACATTAATTTGCTATATCTCTTATGGTTTACTCAGCATAAGCCATTTAAGCGCCCGAATTGATTCACCATGACCACTTTTTTTTTATTTGTGCGGAACCCTAAATATTTTTCTAAAATAAAAGTAGCCTAAGTTACTCCCTATATCATCAGCTATCTATCAGTGAAAATCTCGTCAAAATCGGTCCAACCGTTTCGAAGATTACCCGGAACAAACAGACAGACAGACAAACAAAAATTAAAAAAATGGGCTTTTTGTTATAGGTATCGTATATACTTTCACATGCATTTAGTAAAAAACTGTTATTTTGACATTACAAACTGAAACTTCAATTGTATTAATTGTATAGATAAAAAAATTAATGTTTCTTTGTTCCTTATGCGTTCCTCCTAAATTTTTCATCCAATTACGATGATACTTTAGTGGAATGTTGTGCGCACGACTTCGAAAGTTTCTGTATTAGTTACAATCAGCTTATAACAGATAGCATACAAGTGGTTTCATTTTCAAGACAACGGGCACGAAAACCGCTGTCAAAAGCTATTTACACAATAAAAAATCGTCTCAAGTGTTAAAACAACACGATAACAACAACAGCTGATCACGACAGATTTTTTACACATTCTGTTAATATATTATTTATGTCTAACACCTACAACATTTACGAACATTGTCTTAACTTGTGGTCACATTAGGAAAACTCTTTCTTGTTTGAAATAGGAAATATATCCAATTGCCGATTTTAATCGGTCCTTCGAGCCGGAAAAGTTGAAATCGATAATTCGGTACATTTACAAGATCAAATTATTTGTTTACGTATGTTTAAATTTACGTATAATTACAACAAATATCATGATTATTTATACGCGAGATACACAACTACATGACACAAAGATCTTTTCGTCAATGTAAATGTAAAGGTCTAAGTTATAATTTACCCTTTTAACCATTTATTATTCCTAAATAATTTTTAGCAATCAAAATATTTTAGGCCTTTTTTAAAGATCTTTAAAATTTATAACCAGTTAAAACGTTCTTTGACCTTTAAATTCACACAAAAATACTTACAAAATATCCCTCAGTTTTAGAAAAATTAATACACATAATTAGCTGTTTAATGAACATGTACAGAATATGACAATACAGAAACCGATATTATGTCAATTGTGTGAATACAAATATATAATCGGTTAAAATAAAATGAATTCACCATATTAACGCCACATTTTTAACGTGCGCACATTTTTTTTTCATACAAAAAAATACATGATTATTCATCGAAAACGTGAATAAAAACAATAAACATACTATTCGTTTCATGTATTGTGCTATATAGGGGCACTATGGTAACATTTACTATAATATTATATGCGAGAATAGCTATAGGTAATAGCGTAATGAATCAGAACGAAGATTTGATAGAATGGTAGTCCCGCAAGAATATTTACTTTCAAAAGATGAAAATTCATATTTTTTACCACTGTCGACAGATTGTATTTTGTAGTTTTTTAATTTATTTATTATCTATGAAACGGTATAAAGATAAAGGTAAACAGATATGAGTATTTTTTATCACCTAATAAGACACAGAAGAGCGCAAAAATTATACAAGATGGTAGTGGGGTTGCAGGTGGCATAATAGGACATGGATTTTTACAGCATTGATTAAAATCGGAACATATAAGTTACCTTTTTCGGAATCAGTTACACATTAATTTGTGAAACATGAAAAATAGACTAAGTTTAAAGTTGTACAAACTCTAAAACAACAAATTGTTTTTTAGTGTTGTCATACCAACAAAATATCACCTAGAGCAGACGTTTCCAACGACTCCCTAATTTTTGTTTTCTCTCTATAAGAACTTTTCTCTTACCCCGCCTGCGTATTCTTTAATTATAATAACTATATTGTCTATACTATCATTTTACTATTCCAGTAATACAACCGTGATGATTAAATTACATTTTATATCTATCGACAGTGGTATGAAGTTTATTTTTTTCCTATTTTTAATTACAACAATATTTTCATAAATAATATTTTAAAAGATTTATTAAACTTATAATTATTAATAATTGAGTCAAAGTAATACTTACACGAAGGTATCTTCTTGAAGACAGTTTTGGCCATGAAATCTAGGAATCTCTGTGCGTAGAAACTTGGTCTATGAACGGAGACCGTATCCTGTAATAGTTAAACAATCCGAACTTTAAATACCGCCAAAATATTCAATTATTAGAAAATTTAACGATATGTTATTTGAAGATTAAATATAAATAGCGTTAATTATAAACGGTACCTATGTTAAAACTACTATTGATCTCACCACGGATGGAAAAGTTAAGATATTAAATTTCTGAACCTTGTTCTTTGGTGATTCGCGAGGTCCCATGTTGTAGATTGCTTCTGCCTGATTTTGTAATAATTATAAATATGGGATCTACCACAACTACTGTCCCCCCAGTAAAATACCGTAAAACATTAAACCATGGAAGTAAACGAAGTACACTAACCTAACAGTGGCAAAATCTGTTAATTGGCGAATCTTATCAACTGCAAATGCAGCAGACGTTAAAATTCCCTGCCCAAGTTTTAATGTGCTGGTCCTATTGTGATTTTCATAACTGCGTAAATGCCCAAGATGACAGTAATATCGACTAAGCCTACTAAATTCTTTTATATCTAGATACTACTATCAACACGTTAAACATTGGGCAGAACATATCTCATACATTTGGTTTTATTTGCATTTAGCAGTAAATTATCTAGCCACGAACCATTCAAAACTTTTAATTTTAAGTATTATTTAATTGCTTAACCTCTGAATGTATTCTTATCACTTTAAATTAAGTGAAGTGCCTTTTGCAAAAATAACCATGTCTCCACTGTTCTCAACCATTAGTGGTAAATCATTTATATATACCAGAAACAAAAACAATGTCAAAATCGAACCCCGAGGGACTCCGATTCTACACAACGATCCGGAAGAGTTTGCCCCATATAATCTTACTTTCTGACAGCAGTCAGCTAAATTAGAAATATACTTGATAAATAAGAATATAACAAAATAAATAATGGAGGTCTAAAGAAGTTCTACAAACATCATAATGCTTTAGCTATACTAGTACTATATGTACTGTATATATGCATAAAAATTCTACTAGTTGCTTAAGTAGAAAAAACTTACTAATCGACGGAAGTATAGAAGTTGGGCTTAAATTTACAAGATTACTTCTCCAACCTTATTTAAACTACTGTACTCATTTTGATTAGATTTGGGAAACTCCCCGTTTCTTTACACTGATTAATATATTAGCCAGATATGACGAAACAATGTCAATTAAAGACTGAACTACTAACAACATCGATATTCCCCAAGTGTATCATGTGTTATAGTTTGAAAACCCTTATTATATCACTTGCACTAATCAATGTTAGAAATTATATTTCGAATATGTGATTACTACCCGTGCGCAATAAGTTGAGACCTGGGGCCGGTGACGCTACAGACACATGGTTGTACTGTGCACAAAAAAATATCACAAGTTTCCACCCGCGACTTCGTCTCTGCTATTTTTTTTTTAATGTAGCGAGTGTTGTACTCGGAACAACGCCGCCTTATATTTATTATAGTTGTTTTTCTTTTTTATATTATTAGTTTTTCGTTTTCAAGTAAGTCCCACACTTTTAACACGAGATTTCTCTATCTACTATGTAGTTTTACCCTTCATTATAACAGTAAACTTAACTCAAAAAATAACAATAAAATATAGCAGTAACTCTAATAACTATTACTGGTTTACGATAAAATGACATTATGATTTATTTCAAATATAACTTACGCCATCATGAATCATGCTCTTCCACGTGTGCTCTAGCTTTTTCCTGAGCCTGTACGACTGCAGTATGTCTATAACACCCAGGAAGAGTAAGAGACGCTCTCCACGTGCGTTCCTCGCAGGAATTCCTCCGGGACTTAAACAAAAAACATACTATGTTACATGACCAAGCAAAGTAGGCGAATGACAAATGTGACGTCACACGTCATTCGCTTCATTTACGGATTGCAGATTTTTTTTTAATGCAACGTTATATTTTATTTCTCAAGTTAATATGTTCATCTAAAATCATTTTTGACAACTATCCCTAACTTAAGATTCGGGATTTGGTTTTTGTCATTATTATACTTTTCGTATTGAATGAAGTACACTCGTTCGTCTAGTTTGTATATATTAAAGGTATCCTCATATTTTATAAGTTTAGCGTTAAACTACAGTCTCGCTTGTTGGTTAAGTGACGATGTGGCCTAAGATGGTAACACGCTAAGCCTAGACAGGGGCTGTCTCTAAAGTGCACCTGCCGGAACACACCTATTGGCGTTTGGCGACATAATTTTCATCCCGATGGTGGGAACTAACCAAGCGGGTATTAAAAAAATCCCATCCAACGAACTACGGTTTCATCACGATGTTTTTTCCTAGCAACCCCAAATCTCCGTTAATTCTTAATCGAAATTAATGATTCAAACATCATTTTAAAGCTTATGGCTTATAGCTTTAGCTATTAGCGAAACATAGACAAAAGTATAAAATTAATTTTTAGAAAAATATATATATTTAAACCATAATTTGTTAGGAGTGCCATGTGTTGATGCTATTGAAAATATATTCCAGGCGCCATCTCTTAACACACTATTCAAATAACATGACAGCAGTTAAATTGTATATATTCTTTGCTAAGCGTAATATTCGCACGAGTCAGCTATTGTTTTAATAAAAAGATACAGTGTAGGTCACCTGGAAGGTGGACGCTATCGGCTGTAACATAGTCTTCAGTTATTTATATCGTGCAAACATTTTTGGCTATGATCGGAGTTTCTCTGCATGATCGAACCAAAAATGAAGAGATCCGGAAAAGAACCGAAGTCACCGACATACCACCAACAATGAACAAGCCCCAAGTAGCTCGCGGGCAGCCCAGGACCTTTCATTGCGGCGATCTTTTTTAGGTAGGCCTGGTGACCGACCTGATGCAACATTTTCTACTAAAAATATATACTATTAACATTGGTACTTACGGCACGTCTTCCTCTTCGTCTATAGGTTCGCTTTCTGCTTGTATACTCTCCATCGCCGTAGAGTGCGCCACCAGTCTCTGTCTGTTGATAGACCTGAATTATAAATAAACGGATGTTTCATTTCATACTGTAATATTTTTATTTGCCCTTCTGTTGTACCGTAATCTATAAATAATAATACTATAATAATAATTATATACCGTAAGTAATACTCAAATCAAGTTATTCAATTTTATTTTATATTATCGGGGAAATGACAATTCCAATTCCATTCCTCTGCAGTTCTATTAATGAAAAAAATTAAACTGAGTAGCGCTTACTAATAGCATGTTTACACGTATTAAGTAGTAAAGTGATTAACTAAATAATAAGTTAATTTTAAGTAGGTGAGCGCCCACACGTACTTTTTACTTAATTTTTTAGTAGTTGCATTAGTACTCTTTATTTCACTCATTTTAATGGACGGTCAAGGTGTTCAAATTTTTAAATTCAGTAATTACGTATATTATCACGAAATTACTGATCAAGTGAAACATGAAATGTTAATTGAAAAGAGACCTTTTTTTAAGATCCTTGGGGAACGAAAAATAACTGGGGCCATGATGGATTCTGAAAAGTTGGTAATTTTGCGTACCGGGATGGTGTTTACCTGGTATATGGTAAAAGACACTGAAACCTGCTACTTGTACCAGGAACCTGGTATGTCTACCATTCCGGAGCACTTCCAACTTATGTAGTTCATTAAATTGTTATAAATTCGCGAAGTAAATAATAATTTAGTAGGAAGCCAAGCCTACCAGGGAATGCGTGTGGCAAGGGAAGGGAGGTTACTAAACGAAAAAATAGACTCGATCCTATTATATTTGATCACTAAATTGTTAACTTGCTTATTTATGGCTAAAGATCTTTTAAGTGATTGTATACACGCATAATTTTACTCAATATTTAATTAATCACTTCGCAACTTAATACGTGTAAACGAGCTATTAGATCAATAAAAATATGTTGCTTTAAAATTAAGCACAATGTCTACAAATTATTAAAATTATACATAAATTAATTTTTTTTTTATTAAAATTAGTTACAGAATGAATGCGGTTAGGATATTTTAAAGAGTTAAACATTATAACCGTTATACCATGCAACAAAAACTTATTAGTCATAATGAAAACAACAAAAATACAATTTTGAAGGCACATTTCGTTACAGCAAAGTAAACAAAATCATTTCGTAAAAAAAATATATGGACATCAAAATGCCTTCAAAATTTTTCATACTATTAATTAGAATCACGTGACATAAGGATAGTTAGAAAGAATCAGGCAATTGTGTTATCCTATATATTAGAGAGGGACAGGCAACATTTATATAGATTTCTACAGATATCGTACTGTGTCCTTTTTACTTGCGTCCCAAAATCCTCCTTGCCTTGTTCAGATCTGAAATATTTTTTTTATATATATTTGTAATTAGTACAAGTTATAATCAAAATTATTTGATAACGTTACATATTTTAAACGTAATTTGGAAATGACAGTAGCGTGACAGTAACGTAGACGTAACGTGCGCATACCTCCGCACATATCCAGACTAGAAAAATGTGACGAAACAGTTACGGTGACAACAGTCACGGTGACAAAAGTCACTCGTGCACGCTAGTTCTAAGAATTCTAAGTTTGTTTACAATTCAATTGAAATAGATAAACAGATAATTTACAGTGACTCATTTAAAAAAAAAGAAGATATTTTTATAATGTCTCACCTGGTACGATTGAGACCACTTTTTTTTGGTTCGCCTTCGGCGTCATCCCCGTCGCTCGCTCCCGAGTCGGTGCGGTTTCTAGCCTCGGCTTTCTCCCTTTGGGCCTCATCTAGGTTATGTATACCAACGAGGAGAGAGTAGTCCATGATCTGTTAGCGAAGATAAAGAGTTTCAAGATGGCAAAACATTCATCTGAGACGCGGTACAGCGGAAGTATCTCCGCTTTTTAAAATTCTTTGTATACACGGAATTACGATCTTGATTTGGTGGATAAATTATACAGAAATATAATAGAAACCGTTTAGTACTTCACGATTTACATAATAATAAAACACCCGGCAGAGTAAGGTGACAATATAATACTACAACTGAAATTGCCTCCGTCACTCAAAACTCCCTGCGCTTTATAGGAACATTACCGCCGCACCGCGAGCGATCGTATGTTGTCACGTGCCATAGATTCAGTTGAGAGTGTTCTAATAAGTGATGTTACATCTTTATAAGTTTAACGTTTGGATGAACGAACTTATATTATTAAGTAATAACATGGTCCAACATAGTAACAGCTAAGCCTAGTGGAAACGTTGGCTCTCAAATGCAGCTGCCGGAACACACCCTATAAGTGCTTGGCGACAGATATTCAACTTGAGAGTGATAGCTAACCAGGTGGGCATTAGAATATACCCTACCACTATGCTATGGTTTCATCATGACGTTTTCCTTCAACGAAAGCTCAGGTTCATTTAAGGGATTCGAACTTACGTCTATCGACGCGGTGTCAGTACACGCTACCACGCTACATTGTTTAAGTGGCGGTAGTCAATCGTGGTGGTCGAGTGGTTAAGTCCGGCGAATTGTTGATTAGGTGTCTACAGGTTCGCGACCAGACATGTACAAACGAATACATCAGAATTCGTATACATTTAGTCATATGAATTTGGTAAAATACTTCCTGGACAGTTTGACCAAGAGACCCACCCACCTTAAAACTTTCCAAGACTCGACAGTCACGCTGCATTGTCCTTATCAACGCATTATAAGTATCCGCTTCGAGGAATATGCCTTCGCTGTGGTGTTCCATAAAATCCAGATCTTTGTATGTGGGTGACTTTTTTTGTCTTTCCGATTTGCTTGCCTGTCAATATTTTTATAAGATTTTTATAAATACATTTTAGCATGCTTCGGTAAATAACTAACCTGCATTTGGTTAGTATGAGATTACGAGTTTTTAGCAACCCTAATGAAACACTTTTCAAAAGACATTTTGGTTTGATAAATTATGACTGATACATGATACTAAATTGCCAGTTGAATCTGTTATTTCTGTAAAAAAAAAATCTTGCTAAATAAATAATAGGGCCGCCTCTTTAAGCTCCATTCGATTCCTCTGTTAATAAAAATATTGGTTTTATTTTAATGAATATATTTGTTGCTTTCCGTTAGGGAAAGTGAATGGCGCTTAAGTTTGGTAAAATTACAAAAATCACGAGATATATATATTATTGTTATTTCCCATACATTAAAACAGTTTTGTACAATTTACTCCTAAACTATAAGTCCAGTCTAAAAAGACTATTGATTCATTTTTGTTGCTTTTTAATAGAGGAATCAAATGGCGTTTCAATTTTTGTGAAATTACGTTTTTAAGATTTTCAGTGCTCCACTTCCAACTCTTGTATGAATATTTTTTCCAGATTTGTATATTTTTCTTAGTAAATATGATTAAAATTAAATAATTAACTTAAATTTTTAAATCATATTGTTTCCTATCTGCCAGGTTCCAGCCGACGCAAGGGCTCAGTTTTTTTTTTAAGGTCGGGAAAAAATGATACCACAATGACAAACCTTCCGTTTATATGTGGATCCCTTCAGGTCATATTTCTGGTGAAGTATCACTGAAGAGGGCAGCAGATTGTTCATGGCAACCAGCCGCACGTTCTTACTGTTACACTGGTAGCAATATAGACCGAAAAATTTTGGCAATAACGTGCGAGGGTTCTGAAAAAAACCAATTAACTCAACTTACGATGTTATCAATATAAGAGTCATTTCAAAGTATAGTAAGTATAGTATTTTACCTTAAATGTGTTTAAATAATGTATGATAATAAACAATTCGTTATTGAGAATACGTCAGCCTTAGCGCTACAATCGGGCGTAGATAAAATTCAGGGTCGACCGGAGCCGCATTTCTATTACCTATTCTGTAGCAATATCGTAGTGGTGCTCAAGTGGTTTAGACCAGCGGAATACGAGCCAAAACACACGACCCTATAGATCTTATGTACGCAGGCTCTGACTCACCAACGAAGAGGAAAACATCATAAAAGGGCGTTCAAGTACTACGTAACACAATTTGGAGAGAGAAAGCATCTTGTAAAACGTAACGATGCGTTACAAGGGCGGGAGGAGGTTCGAACAACGTGTTACATAGCATTTTTTAATATTATTTAAAATAAAAAACTAGGAAATTATAATTTCCCGAGATCGCAATCCTTTTTAGTTTGTTTTACGGGGAATCCCTCAATTGTATTGTAAGTTATTTTTATTTTGTTGTCCCAAGACGGCAACCATTTTCGTTTGTTTTACGGGGAATCCCTTGACAGAATTGGTAGTCAGTTTTATTAAATTGAGTTCATACTGTTAAATGTCCTCAAAACAGGGAGATTTGCATCATCAGCTGTTCTTGGCCTATAGAAGCTATATGCTGACTTGCTGACTTGGGTGTTATGTAAAGTTTAAGGTGGGGGAGGGAGGTTCAAAAATCTTCAAAAATTGCGTTGAACGCCCCCTAAGGAAAACTAAACGTATGTTCTTTTAGCGTGTGGGATGTGGGAAAAATAAAGAACTATTGACTCCGCGGCGTGCGAAATCACCAATACGTCGCAGGTCTGCGTAGTGAATAAGACTTTTCCTTTCCCTAGGATCGAGGCATTTTTTTGCCCATCAGTGGGACACTTAAAGGCTGGTTATAATAAGAGCAATATCTCATATAATAATTAATTACGTGATATATGTACATATTATGGGTTGAATATTTAATAACGTTACGCGGCGTATGTGATAAGATAAGAGTTTTACTTTAAATAATGTATGAATGTACGGAAATTGTTTTGTGATATGACTGATTATTTATGATATATTCTTACACATGTCGATGTTTGTAAACACAGACAGTACACTAGACGATGAGTAATACACGGAATGACAAACAACTTATAAACGATCTTTTATAATTGTATAATATTTTAATTAAGATTGTCCTATCGAAATCACCTGGAGTTGATAAACAAATCAAAACGAAATACACAAACAATTTTTCGACGAAAAAAGATAACCAACTTCCAACCAAGTTCAAAGTCCAGTGATAATGAAATTAAAATGGGACCACCCTTGAGGTATCCCCTCTCTAACGAAAAAAGAATTATAGAAATCGGTTCATAAACGAAGAACTTATAGCTGAACGTCCATAAAAAAAGTTTACATTCGAACTGAGAACCTCCTTTTTTCTCAAATTGGTTAATGACTAAGCTTCACAAATATGCTGAATAAATAGCGACTCACGATAGTATCGTTTATCCAAGCGATAGAACAAGATAGGAACGTATTAGGGATGATCCGGATATCCGCATCTTAATCGTATATTCAAGGGAGAAAAAAATCTGTATTCGAGAAGAGGGCGCCCTAAAAAGGCTTGGATGAACAATGTGAAAGAGGATATGCGTGTTGAGGTTTGCCAAAGTAAAACTACTAGATACTTAGCCATTATAAAAAATAAATATTTTGCGAAATCTTCATTCAATTATAAGTTGTTAAAGCTTTAAACAACTACGATTTTATAAGTACTAGGAGTTCTTCAGTCTTCCACGCGAACGAAGTCGCAGGCACAGCTAGTCTCCAATAAATATAAAAAGATCATTTGTGAACCTGTTCGCATTTCCATCGCTTACTTGTTTACTGACTAACGCACGAATGTGTGGGAGATCATTTGAAGGTTCAAGGTTCGAGCGCTTCGATATGATGATTTGATGAATGCTGTCAAAACATTAATTTGCACATTCATTTGCGAATGTCTTCCTGCAACTTTATATTCCGTATATTCGTCCGCGTGTGATGAACCAGCCTAACTTCTCAGCAACATTTTATTGACTGCCTTCGATTAACACTACGATCCTTTTTGAAATTAGCTACCGTTCTGGATAGTAGGACGCGACAATTGTGTAACAATTGCCAAGCATAACAGCTGCCTTGCACATTGGGGTGGCCCAAAAAAATATTTCTTTCTTATTTCTCCCATAAATTATTATATTAATTTTAATGTATCCCGCTTTAAGAATTCTCATGAAAAATGAAGTAAAGAAACAAAAACTTTTTTCTCGTCATGTCAATATAGTCTACGGTTTACATAATAAATATTTATGTTTTAAGTTCATAGAACAATTTATAGACGTCATACACGATTTTCTTCATGATTAATAAGTTACTATTAGTGTTATTTTTGAGATAAGATTTCTTAAAACGTTAAAACATATTTTCATGTGAAAAGTAAAAAAAAAACGCTTTTTTTGACCACCCTAATGTACATGATGATAAATCCGCCACAGTAGCATCACCTAGCTGCCGAGAAGCTAAAGCTAGCAGACAGCGAATAAAATCGATGGACTGCCGAATCTTCATAGTCTCAGGAACATAAACAAAAACTACGCTGATGACTGATAAAGATATTTTTTTCGTGTTAAATGTCCTGATACATACTTTACACGTAGGAAACGTTGTTTTAGGAATATCTGTCGGTCGTGCCTCAGCCCAATACAAATACGTTTTTACCAAATTAACAATACAGGGCATGACATTATCCGTTGATCCCCACACTAGGATATAAATCCTGTATCGCGGAAGACCTACACACACCAAGATACAACATTTTGTGTTGTGTTAGTTGCCGTGAGTGAGCAGAATGAAATATACTGAATATCATAATTTGTCATATATAAGTATATATATTATCTGGGCGACCGAGCTATGCTCGGTGTCTTATAAACAAGAAAAGAAAAACACCTATGTAGGTAAACTTGTAATGTAAAACATTAACTAAATGCAAAGTTTCATCGAAATCGTTTGCGCCGTTTCCGAAAACCCAATTACTTAAATATATACAAGAATTGCTCACTTAATATAATAAGATAATTACTTATGATATAGAGACTTCGAATGCACAATTAATTTTTATATTAATGGTGATTTCCAATACTTATTAAAGATCATTACTTGTGCAGACGTGGATAAAGAGAGGAATGTGAAAAATATTATCAGTATCCTCATAAGTCAAGGATTACAAACAATTTATAATTGTAAACTTGGCTTCCATAAATTCTCTATTGAGTGTATCACAATATTTCCTGTTTACTTGTCTGAATATCTTGTATCTTTCCGTTGTTTGTTAAAATCTAACACCTATTGATCAAGAAGGCGTCTTTACATCGTTCGCAGCGTTACCTGCATCTACCATTGTGTGGGTAATTAAACGGTGGTATTTATCCTTACCTGATCGAGATTCAAGTAGTACCCAGGCAGTAGTTTCTGAAGAAATTCTCCTTCTTTGTGTTGCACCGTCTTGATTATAAACTCGTCGTCGTTGGTCAGGTAGAATATACTACCGGACGCTCCGGGGTTGCTTAATTCGCGTAAGGGTGCACTGCACATTGACATCTGAAACATGGTTCAAGTACAGTCTATCTATCAACACACCGTATCTCTTCTACTGGGGTAAATAGACTTTTCGAGGTTTAATTTTTCGTATCTTCAGAAGCTCTTTCGCTTCCAAGTTCCATCAAATTTAAGTGATGCAAAACTTTTAGATGAAACTATAAAATGGTGATAGGGCATTTTCTAATACCTGCCTGATTAGCAGACACTACTTCAAGTTGAAAATCTGTTGCAAAGCACCTACAAGTGTGGTCACCAGCAGCTGCTCTTGAAACTTGAGAGTCAGTCCCTACTTAGGCTTCGCGTGTTACCACTAAGAGAAACATAGTCATTAAAAATCATAATACGAGGTTGTAAGTCAAACGCTAAACTTATAAAAACTTGCATATATCCAGCTGCCGATAGGCTTGCCAGGCTAGGCGTGACGGTTACTTACGACCAGTGATAAAAATTAACAATCTCTCGTGGGTTGCCGTTGTATTTGGATTGTACTGTGCCTACCATCAAGCAAAATGCTATCACTTTGCCCTGCTACTATATAAGTCTTAGCCCGGTAAAGCTGTAAAAGCCGTCTGAGACTCGAGTTGCTAATGCAAAAAGGTTTTTTTTTTAATCTAGCTTGCAGTTTCAGAGATCAGCCTGTTCAAACAAAAAAAAACAACCAACGTTTTGAACTTTATAATATTTGTGTAGATTTTGGTAGGAGTCCAAGATTTTGGCAATATTGTCTTTCCTCCAATTCTCAGAATATTTAGTTTGCTTTTTAATTTATTTTTAATCCCTCCATCAACAAGTCCGAATATTAACAAACACTGTATTGTATACAGAGAGATAATTAAAAACAAACATTATTTGAGGAAGTGGAGATTTTGTAAATTCCCCGTATGAATTAGAATAAATATTGCAAAGTGTTACGCAAACTTTTCTACTATTTGAACTGATCTCTTGACACGTGCCTGTTATTTGTGACACAAAAAAAAATTACCAGTTATTCATTATAAATTAGATAAATATGGCATGAAAAATTCGTCTGGCATATTATTATGTTGACATACAAAAATGGTTATGGTTATTCATAAATTCGATCAATTCTGCATAATATCTATCGATGATTCCGATCATTCGAGATATATATTTAGGTACACTCCGGTTTTTCATCCCACGGAGTAAATTGAGAATTACTAATGTCAAACTTGAAAACAATGTTGCCACATTCAATTTTGTAGTGTTACGCTACCTTTTATTTTAGGTCTATTGGAATCGTAACTATGTATTTAAATACTAAATTGAGGGTTTTCATTTAATAATTGAAATAATGTGTTGAAATTTTCAGCATACCCGATAA
This sequence comes from Saturnia japonica, assembly GCA_033032175.1. Classification (NCBI taxonomy): domain Eukaryota; kingdom Metazoa; phylum Arthropoda; class Insecta; order Lepidoptera; family Saturniidae; genus Saturnia; species Saturnia japonica. The sequence goes on from CM065331.1 coordinate 5,665,651, forward strand.
TTTACTATTATATAATTTTGGAAACTATAAAATGTACATAATATGGCGAACTAAAAATTACAAAAAATAAGTCTTTGATTGGCCCATGACAGACGCAATTTTGTCAACCTTATTCGGCCTTCACCATCGGAGGGGTCAAATGTTTTTATTTTCAGAAAAACTTAACAATAGGAATAATGTCTCAGTAAGAACAAACAAGTACACACACATACATACTTTTAATTACTTCATAATTAGCACTTCACAATAGGTTGTAAAAACAAAAATTTAAATGTGCCATGAAGTGTTTATGTATAAATGTATAGATGAAAAATATGTCAATACAAAAACCCGCTACGAATTTAGCAAACGACGCTAGAGCTATGGCCCGTCACTATACCGAAGTTATCCCAGACGTCCTTGTACAGAGATTAGTATGGCTCTCAAATAGCTTATAAACAACAAAGCCGCAGGTGAGGACGGAATTACAGCCGAACTCCTAAAGGCAGGTGGTAAATTGGTACTTAAAGCCCTTCAGACGCTGTTCAATTCCGTCATTTACGAAGGGAAAACGCCGCAAGCATGGAACAGAACTGTGGTGGAGCTTTCTTCAAAAAAGGCAACAATCACTTCTGTGTCATGTTTACAAGTTATTACGAACCGTCTCGCATGTAGGTTTGACCTCTTCCAACCTCCAGAACAAGCCGGTTACCCAAAAGGTTAGTAATGTGAACCACATACATGCACTACGGCAGGTTATACAGAAGACCGAGGAGTATAATTTGCCCACATACATAGCATTCGTGGACTACGAGAAAGCCTTTGATTCGATCTAAACTTGGCCTGTACTACAGTCTCTCCAGAGGTGCCACATTGACAAACGATACATCGAAGTTTTGAAGTACTTGTATGAAAACGCCAGTATGGCAGTCCGACTACAAGATCAGACCTCGAAACCTATCTTGCTGCAGCGAGGAGTCAGACAGGGACATATTATTTCTCCAAAACTATTTACCGCTTTACTGGAAGATGTTTTCAAGGTTCTGGCCTGGGAGGATCAGGCATCAATATAAACAGCGAGTGCATCACTCACATTCGAGCTGCCGACGGCATCGTAGTCATGGCTGAGACCATAGAGGACCTCAGTGCAATGCTTGACGACCTTAGTAGAACCTCCGAACGAGTTGGCCTTAAAATTAACATGGACAAGACGAAGGTTATGTCGAACGCTCATGTAGCATCAACTCCCATAAAGATCGGAGACTCTACGCTTGAAGTTGTTTATGACTATGTGTACACTTAACAAACACTTTTATGTTCTAGGTGTCACTGACAGCTCGAGGTGCAGGGCATGCATGGAGGGTGAAGACACTGCTACCCACGTAATCCTAGAATGCGTGGCAGTTGCAACACAACGGGCCAAAATCCTCAAAACCCCGAGGTCGCTTCGAGAAGCCTGCGAATGCCTCAGGATGCTTCGGCACTTCTGGTCGGAGTTGGGCTGGCTGGAATAGCCGGCCGGAATATCTATGCACAAGATAACATGTCAAAAAAGAGGTCTACCGTCGAATCCAACTCGGCAATGCACCATTCGGGAAGCTACGTAAAATATTCAAATTCAAGATACCGCAGTGTCTCAAGACGAAAGTCTTTGTCCAGTGTGTGTTGCCAGTGATGCCCTTTGGCACAGAAACGTGGTCGCTAACTATGGTCCTTATAGGAAAGCTCAAGGTCACCCAAAGGTCAATGAAAAGGGCTATGCTTGGAATTTCTTTGCGTGATCAAAAATCAGATATGAGGAGATCTCTGCATTCTTATGCATAAGTAGCTGACATAGCTCTAATAATTGCTGGGCTTAAGTGGAAGTGGGCGGGGCAAATTGATCGTAAGACGGATGGCCGATGGGGCCGAAGTGTTCTCGAGTGGCGATCACGTACCGGAAAACACAACGTGGGCAGAAACGCAACAAGGTGGACCGACGACCTGGTTAAGATGCGGGAACTAGCTGGATGGAAAAGACCGCAAGACCGCTCATTGTGGCGATTTCTGGGGGAGGCCTATGTCCAGCAATGCACGTCAGTCGGCTGAGATGATGATGAAAAAAATACACACTTACCAGAAAATCATCAGGCTGTATACCGAATAGATCCCTGAAGTATCTGAAAGCGATTGGAGCGTAAGTCTTGAACTTGAACTCGGAGTAGTGGTGGGCGGGCGTGTGGTTCGAGCCCTCGTGGGGGAAGTTAGTCGTTTCGACTGTCATAAAATCCTGCATTAGCAGATCACGTTCCGGCTTCGACGCTAAACCTCCGACAGCATGTTGTATACCTGTGGGCATTCAGACACAATATTCAATTCGCAGGTCGAGCAAAGTGCTATTGGGTTTTAATAGTAACATTTATAAGCTAATTATTTTAGAAAAAGAATTAGGATCCCGAGCAAATAAAATTCAATTCGAAAATACAGCGATTTTGGGGCGCTTAAATAGCTTACGCTAAGTAAACCATACGAAATATTATCAAATTAATGTAGTACATAATTTTATATCTTTAAAAAACCTAGAAAGAATCAGAAACTGTGTATATCTATTTTCTAAGGATTACCCACAATAAGCATTTTTGTCTAAAAATAACCGGGAGCAGGGGTAGCACGATTCGCACGTTTGACCGATCGACGGCATTCGGTAATCCATGCGAACGCAGCCGCGGGTACATCTAGTTAATAATATTTTAGTTGGCATAGTCACACATAAATACGTATAAACATGACACAAGTTGAGTTTTTCATTTCTCTAGAGTGCACGGTCATTTCTCTCATATATCTATAACAACATTAAGTGAGCAGTTCTTGTAAATGTATTCTTCTATATGTGCAATTTGTTTCCCAGAAACACCAGCAACAATATTTTGTATTTAGATAAAGTTTTACTACCTTTTTTTTCAAGACTTAGAGTAAAGCTCGGTCGCCTAAATATTATTATTTTTAATATAAGCTACCATCGAACATAAGATTATTACAATCGTCATGTTAGTCTAATGAATAGTCCTTTTCACAGAAGAGAAGCTCATAGTGAGATGTAATGCAATGAACGTATGTCGTAGACATGGGTCCCTCAGCAAAATTCATTGCGCCAACTTAATAACTCAAGCCCAGCTTACTGCGCCAGCGGGTACATTGAGTTAACTCAAATTTGCGCCATAGCGCAGCAAAATGGTACGTGAGGCAAGAGAGTTAGAAAAATGAATGTTATATATATTTTTTTTTATTTCGTATTGCACAAATACAGGTAAATATATATAATAAAAAAAAATAACAATAATAACTTAACTCTAAATACCTATTAAAATCCAATACCCTATGACATATGTGCACAACTTTCGTTGTTAACAAGTACTGTTTAAAATAAAATCTAACAATTAAATAGAAAGAAAAATATTAAGTGAATGAACTTTTAAATCAAGGAACACATTAAGAAACAGTAAACTGAGTTGGCAAAATTGCGCGGCGTAGCGCAGTGTTACCCGTATCTAGTATGTGGTATCATATCATCAGAATTGTATGCTTCTGATATATTGTCCATTTATGCAAGTCAATTGCATATTAGTAAATGCCCTCTCATTTCGTGGAAATGCTGGCACGCATGGCGATGACGAATCAGTGATAACGACACTCGGCTGCTCATCTGAACAAATCTGGTTCGTGTCTTCGATGAGTCATCGATAATACAATGGAATCATAGCATAATAGTGAGCCAATTTCTAATGTAACATATATTTTATCTGTATTAAAAAACTTACTAGATAAGTCTAAATGTGTGTGTGTATTGTGTTGTCATTTTTGAGAGGTAAGGCACTAAAATTTTTTTGGAAATTTCTCTCTGTTCGTATAAATTATGCTAGATGGCGTTATCGCCATCAATAACAACTTTATCAACAACTATAGCTGTCTACCAATGGGAAGTCGGAGCGATCGCGACCGCTCTGAACCTACGACTACAACTGTCAAAATAACGTCTGTTCAGCAAGTTTTATTTGAAAATCTTATAAAGGGCTATTTCACTCTCTACTCGGAGCAGTCCGACTTGTGGAATACATCCACCCTACAGAAGATCGCGGCCAAATAACCTTGTGTTGTGTTCCTGCGGTGATTAGGGTTTCCAGAGGTCTTTGTGTTAGGGAGGTTCATCGTCGATAACGCACTAGTGATATCTATGGTATTACAAGTGTCTATAGGCTATGGTAACCACTTGCCGTATGATTGTTAGCCACCTTTGTAGTATATAAAAGCCATCACACCGCCATTTAACATTAGGTAAAATTGTTGTAATAAAACTTTCTTTAATAACATAACAACACTTTTATTTTAAATGCCTCTTGGACTTCACTCTTTTTTCAAAAGTTTTATTTAATGTATTATCAATCTATTTATCTGTGTCCGTTTGTATGTCCGGATTTAACTCAAAAATAGCTTGACCGATGATTTATATGAAATATTGTACATGGGAAGCTTATGATAAGCTATAAGAATAGTCAATAATACTTGTAGAAATCGCGAAAAAATGCGTTTTGTCTCATTTCAAATCATAACGGTACTAAAGAAGTGTTCACTTCAACAGGACAATTTTTAACAAGAAAACCGACTTCAATTATTTCCTCGTACATCTTCGAAGCTGGAGGTCCAATGCCAATAAAATCAAAATCGGGACCACCCTTGAGGTGACCCCCTATCCAACATAAAAATAATCATCCAAATCGATTCATAATCAAAGAATTTATGGCTGAACATCCATAAAAATTAATTAATTAATAACCTCCCGTCTTTTGTTGAAATCGGTTAAAAACGTACCGAACATGAGAAGTTATTCCTTAATCTTTCATTTTAAGAAAACCACTTTAACTTGAATGTCCACCCCACGTCGTGGCTACCGTGAAGGTAAATATGCAAAACAGTCTCATTGTTACAAAGTTTCCTGGTTAGCAGGATGTAGGTAGATTACCTATCGCAAATAGCCTCAAGGTCTCGCATTGCCGCCATCAACGAGTAAAGCGAAACTGGGTTTATTGTGACGCTAGAAAGGTATAATAATATATAAACAACATTGGGTGAGTTTAGATTGTAATTTGTTTGCGAGGGTGCAGAAGGATTGCCAAAATTGGCGGATTATAAATGTGCATATACAGAAATGTTATAAGTTATGATGGATTTGATTATAGAAATCAATTGTAGGGAGTTTTTGGCGGGATCTTTTTTGACTATGTAATATTGGTGGCATTTTGCGTGATATAGTTAGGTTGTTGTGTATAAGTGAAGTGGATTATAAATATAAAGCAGAAAACATGCATTTTGGGATGTCAAAAAAACTCCCTAGATAGTTCTGACAAGAGAGCCGCCATCCTGTCAGAAGACCCCACTTTGTATATAGGAAATTTTACGAAGGCTTAAAAATATTGACACTGGCAAGTGCTTTTTACGGCGCCAAAACAAGAAGAAGAAGAAGAAATTAATTTTAGTGTTGGTTTGAATCGCCTACCATTATTGTGGGTCTACTTTAAAGAAAAGTGTTTTTCCATTATAAAACTAATTTATTTTCTTATGGTAGAGCTATTTACAATCTAATTTATCGAACTCCGTTTACTCGTGTCTTTACGTGCTATCCAGCAATCCGCCATTACCCAAGTCTTTAGCTCATTTGTTCATCAGCCATTCATTCAATCTACAGTCGTCCGTTACTATTCATTCCTACATATATGTGTGACGATGGACAAAAGGATTTCTACATATATGTGTGATAGTGGACAAAAGGCTAGAATGCCAAAAAAAATAAACAAGTATCAAAGTATGAACGATAGGTGGCGCCAGAGAGAAAAAGGAAAAGACGTTTCAAAGACGTCAGCGGTGGTGTGTGATTTTATATGATTACAAGTAATTATACATTTGTATATTTCTGATGATAAAAACTTTTTCAAGTAAATTATTATTTTTCTTTGTCTACTTCCAACATAATAACGTCCATAACTATTTTAGAACCGGTCAGAGCTCGAAAATATATCATACTAGCTGACCCGCTCAACTTCGTCTGCGTCACATAATGGGGGCTCTCAAAAGGAATAAATTTTCCACGTGTTTATTATATTTTTCATTGATGCTCAGCTCCTATAGTTCACAGCAAGATATTATAACCTTCCTAAATAAATAGGCTATCCAACACTAAAATTATTTTTCCATTCGAACCAGTAGTTCCTGAGATTAGCGCGTTCAACGAAACAAACTCTTTAGCTAATAGTATTCAGTTTTGTCAATTTTAAAAGGAAATTGTCATGCAGTGTCAGCACCCCGTGTGCTTTAGTATTATTTTGAAAATATGGCGTCTTGTGTACTTCTTAAATTATAAAAATTCTACGTATAATAAAAAACAAAGAAAGACGAAGTATCGTTTCCATACTTTAACAGAGCATATTTCGATATTATTTTCCTTGTTATTTTGTTATTGAAAACAAAATTACAAAAATGTTGCTAGGTTACAATGAAATATTTTCCTAGAAGTTGTAATAAAATATATGTAAATAGGTCTGAAAGATCACTTTATTTACAACCTTACTACCACGAATATTATTAGTTACGTAATAATTAGTTTGTTTGATAACGATCTGCAAACACTGAAATAGATAGCAATACTTATGGTTTCAAAGTAATCCTAGGCAATTTCGTTTTTCATTATTGTTTGTTATGTTAATACATTTTCATTAAAGTCGTTTTATGAAAGAATTCACTAAATACACCAACTCACAGAATCTAATATTATGCGATAAGCGAGCTAATTTCAACAGGAAAAAAATCACGATTCTCCTGATTGACACAACGAGATAATAATACTTAAACATCGGGCAACCGTTGTGAGTAAGGCCCTTCTCACACGGAGACATTTACAAGCTACACGAACCATGGTTACCTATTAGTATGCTACTCGATGAAGTAGACTTCCGCACACGGCGCTACCCAAATTCGAATGACAAGTGAATCTAGCGATGAAAAACTGCTTCTTTATATCTACTAAAACAGCAAGAATAGAAGAAAAAAGAGATTTTGGTTGCACCCGTACGTCGAAAGAAATATTAAATGTAGGAAGACATTGGTAACAGAGTACTTTTTGATAATAACGATAAAAAGTTTCATTCTTTTTATAGAATGTTATTCATGTTTGATGCGACCAGCACAACTAACAGCGTGGGACTGGCGTAAAACGCCCAATCGTTGCGTTGCGTCGTGTGCGAAATATAGTGAAATTGTATGGCGGCTACATAAGAGAAACCAAGTAGGAGGTGCGTATCAAACTTGAGTCGCTTGCACATAGCCTCGTGCGAGAATGCCCTAATACACAATGCATGCGTACACGAGATTGTCAAAGTCAGCGACATCACAACTACATAGACAGCTAAATAACAGATGAAAGGTTTCTGCAATAGCACGAACTAATAAAACAGATGTAAGCTACCGCGCCGAAAATCGAGTCATTTAAAGACCCGTAACCTGTGTAAAGGAAGGCGTCCATCTAAAGTGAATACTGTTGACAGTGGTAGCCAACTCTGACAAGTGAGCGTACGGTAGTCTGAAAATGTTTTGTTTGACAAAGAAGACAATAATAAAGGTCGTAACCGAAGGACAGAAAGAAAGTACGTTTATAAGATGTTGAAAATACAGGCATAATTACAAACACGAAATTACAATACTTTGGAGTATTACCTATATAATTTATTCGAGTGTATTTTTCTAAAACACCTCCGAATGCACGTCAAATATTATTACTTCGCAACTTATTATGATTTTACGTATAAGCTGATCCTCATTATATTTTTTTGGAATGCGTATAATATTATGTCCATGCGCCGATAGAGTTCCGCGTCCACCAAGGCATTGACGACAAAATACGATCGTCGAACGATCTGCCGACGGATTCACGGCGCAGTTTTAAACAAAATGTATAGAAGGCGGATATTTGCGTTGCAATGTCGCTCGATCAGGCTCGCCTTATGAATGCTGTGCTTAAAAAGTAGCTGTCAATCATAGTTGAATTTATTTCTTTCTAATACGCTTAATTAACCTATCTCAATTTACAACCAGCTTCTTCATACCTCGCATAGTTGACAGAATTATTTCATTAGACGAAAATAAAACATTAGGCCGTCTATTGAACAAGATTCTGATGGGCAATGCCTAAACAACGAAAAACAAACATTGACTCATAATGTTGATTCTGGCGGCATCTGTTATTCGATGGAAATTATTTATTAATGCGTATAATAATTATAATGTTATCTATTTGGGATTTAATTAATTTGTATACTAATAATGATTAAGTAAACACTGAAAAGTTTGTACGTTACGGGTTTAGATTACTGTTTATAAAGGCTGGTGAATGATAAGAGACGACAATTGTATTTAACTGGCTCGAAACCACCATACAATATGTATCCGTATATCCAGAAGTATAGTATAGTTCAAGGCTGCAGATTTAGGTAAGTGTGCGTTGGTATTGCACAACTTAATTCCCCCATCCCCTTTCCACCATCTGACGACAAGAAACACGGCGAAGCGTCATCAATTTATGGTATATATTCCACCAGTGCACACAAAGCGTTTTGCTAGCACATTTATCATGCGCACCGCTAAAGAGTGGAACTCTTGGCAGGATTTTGTATTTCCCGATAATTATAACCTGGGTATCATCAAGTCTCGAGTGAATAGGCACCTTCTGGGTAAGCATGCTCCATCGTAGACCATATCATCACTTACGATCAGGCGAGATAGTGGTCAAACGCAAGCCTACCAACAGCAAAAAAAAAATATCCACAGTTTTACAGCGACCACCATCTCGGCACGAACTAAAAAGTTCTCTAAAACACTTATCTTTGTCGTACCGTGAAGCTGTGGAACCTTCTCCCGGCCAGTGTGTTCCCTCCTTTTTACGACATCGAGTCCTTTGAGCGTAACGTGAAGATAAATTTTAACAGGCCGACATAACAGCGGCGACCGCTGATGGATTTAGATCTCTTGGTGGCTTTCGTGGTATTTCAATTGTCTAATAGAAAATATAGGTATATATATAGGGGTGTACGGCGTGTTGCATATTTAGTAATAGTAAGCAGTCAGAGTTTTTTTCTGTCTCCTGTGGTGTCAAACAAGGCTGCGTCCTTGCACCGACTCTTTTTGCATTATACTTCGCTGCTGTAATTCGATAAACCTTAGAAAGATCATCAGAGGGAATACGAATTCGTTTCCGTATGGATGGGGGACTTTTCAATATTGCAAGGTTGAAATCTCTCACTAAGGTTTCTTATACCACTATTACAGATATAATGTATGCAGATGATTTGTGCTTTGTTGAAGATACGTTGGAAGGTTTGCAGAAACTTATCTCAGGTCTTGACGAAATATGTGTGAAGTTTGGCCTTAAGATAAACGTCAAGAAGACGGAAGTAATGACAGTGAATGCTTATAGCAGTGTGGTCCCCGTTATAACAATTGGTGAGGAGAGTCTGAAATTAGTGGAGAAGTTTAAGTACCTAGGTAGCACAAAATAAACAGCAGGATAGGAGCTGCCGCTGCAACTTTTGGTAAATTGCGGTCAAAGGTATTTCGTTCGCATGACCTCAAACTATCCACTAAGATCAGTGTGTATATGGCCACTATTTTACCAAATCTCCTCTACTCCTCTGAGACGTGGGTTTTGTACCGGAAGCACATTCGATTACTTGACAAATTTCATCTTAAATGTCTACGGGATATCATGAACATCAGATGGTCGGACCGAGTTCGGAACTCGAATGTACTGAGGCGTGCAAACGTCGGCGGCATTGAAATGTATCTGATGCGACGACAGCTACGTTGGTGCGGACATGTGTCTCGTATGCCGGAAAGTAGAGTGACGAAGCGCATCTTCTTTTCAGAACTCCAGTACGGTAAGCGTAAGCGCGGGGACAGTACCTCAGATATAAGGATGTTCTAATAAGACACATGAAGCGATGCAAAATAGAGCCCTCTCAGTGGGAGACAAAAGCAGCACAGCGCAATGAATGGAGACACTTTGTTCAGCTACAGGCAATCGCCTTTGAAACTTAGCGCTGTGATAACCTCGATGAGACGAGACGATTTGAAGACCAGACCATCAGTGATCATACCTTACAGTTATGTTGGTGGAGTTTTAACATGCCCGACATGTACTCGTACCTTTATCAACAAAATTGGGTACAGTAGTCACTACAAAGCACATCAAAGGGCAGAACAGCAATGTCCTGATTAAGTTATTTTATACATATCCAGAAAATCAAAAGCCGCTGTAGCTGAAATCGGCCAGGATGACACATAAATTAGAAAATAAAGTAGAATAGCAAAAAAAGGTTTATTTTTTCTAACTCATGTGATAAGCTCACCAAAAATCAATTCTATAAAACAAGCTAAATTATTAATAAAAAGGAAACAAAAAACCAACACAAAAAAATCATTACTAAAAAAACTATTTTTATATTTATCCTTTTCATTTGATTCCCAGACGACATACTTAAATATTATATAGCGTATAACCTATGTCACTCCCACAGTTAAGACTAATCTAACGACAACTCGTATGCTAAAATCAATAAAGCGGGTTTAGCCTACAGACATGTCAAAGAAATAGACACACATATATATAAACACACATTTACTCTAAAAACATAACCCTCCTTTTTCTCAGTCGGGTAAAAAATCTTCTTCTTCTTCTTCCTCTTCCTAACTTGGCAACCGGTCCTCTTTAATGAAGACCATTACTGCCATTGTCGAGTGAATTATATTGTCAAGTGTTATGACGACTCAGTAGCCTAACAAGATGGTGGCTCCCTTGTTAGAACTTTCTAGGGAATTTTTGTGGGATCTCGGAATGAATGCTTTCAGCTTATATTTATAATCCACCTCACTTATGCACAAAACCAAACTATATCACGCAAAACGCCACCAATATTACATAATATAGGGTCAAAAACCTAAGTAAATGAATTAAAAATAACAACCACAACATGTCACTTCAAGATCCCGCCAAAAACTCGGGTAAAAAATCATGAGCGAACTCTATAAAGTAGTTCCAAAGGTTAGCGTGTTCAAACTATCAAACAGTTTTTTTTTTTAATATTTCGTAAATGAAAACGTTAAAAAGTTCGAAAACCTCCTGAAAACTAACATTGCACATAAATAGGAAACCATTAACCCGACCTTGCTAATAAATAAACCGCTAGCATAAACGCTATAACACAAACCGCTCGATCCGGGTTAGTGGAGTAACTGACGGAAACAAAAGAGCTCGGAATAACTGGAGGAGGCGTCACTCATACATCAACGACATTGAATTTTTATTTAGCGGAAATAGCATACCTGTAAACTGACCGTGTCAAAGCAATACCGGATAGAATATGAATCCTTAGTTACAGATACGACGATCTTGACAGGGCTAAATATCTATCCCTTATGTGCGAGTAGGTACATGTTGGTAGTTTTTTTCAACTTTGCAATAGATAAGTGCTGTGGCTGTTCTTTATAGGATATATAACTTCACGCTACTCTAAAGAGCAGAGCAGTAACGATCAACTTCAAACGGTATGCCAAGCTACGCTACAGGTGCGTTGAAAGCGGTTGCGGGGGATTATTAAGGTAGCTGCATACGTGACGACATTAGGACGTGGACGGAGCGGAAACGGAACATGGTGAAATAAAAACACGGACGTGTGTTTAATGCATATGCACCGTGACATAGACGCAAAACTAACGCGCTAGTGTGGTGACCAAGGAAAGGTGGATTTTTCATTTGAAGAATTGGCTTTAATTGCTATTGCTTTAGATGATGCACAAGTTACAGCCGTCAAGAAAAAAAGGAGGTGGGCTGTAAATCCTACAAGGAGCGTACGACACTAATTAGATCTCCGGAGCGAGTATGTTTAAAGTACTCTGCAAGGATAGTAGATAGTGACCCAATGATCCTGGTACTTGCCGTACTTGGTAATTGAAAATAAGCCGATACCTTCAAGCACATAGCAAATACTACGAGCTTAGTGCCGTCGTCCAACCCCTACAGGACCTTTTCCCCCTGAACCTCTTTTTTAGCTCCTCAGTGAACAAAACAACTGTGACCTTGATCGATACTGAATATTGGTATTGTTGCGTAAGAACATAACGCTTATATTATTATGATACATGGTCCAAGACCCTGAAACTAGATACTTGTACCAGGAATCTGGTGAATCTACCATTTCATGTCACTCTGTGCCGGAGCGACTGTGTATACGCAGCGTAACCATTACGGAACGCGGCGTGCGCGGGGCGGGACGTGCTGAAAATTGTCACCGACGATATTTTTCCCGTCCCTTTGGTGTCACGTCGCCGTCCCGTCCGTGCACCCGTAACGTATACTCTTTCGTATACATTTTTTATAGCACGATGTTTCAAAAAATTGTCGTTCCGTTCCGATCGGCCCTTAGGTCGAATAAATTTAACAAATTTGGGCACGTTGTTCTCACGTCCCGTACTTTTGCCTACAGTTTCCCAGATTGTTTGACGTTCATAGTTACTATTCCGCTACTTAAGAGTGGTAAACTGAAATTATATAGTCTATAATCTTCCTCAATAACTATCCATCTATTAGCATAGGCTATTTATGATTAAATAACTCTCAGATGGCCTTAAATATTGATTTTTGTTACTTAAGTCGAAAGTCGAGGCTCTCCCGAACTGCTTTAACCGCGTGCGCTGGTGTAATCGATAATGATTAATGATACGGAACTACAATGTTCTACAATGATATTGTTCCTTAGTATATCTATAAAAAGTCATAAGCCACCACAGTAAGGAATTCTGTGACAAAGATTTGTTGAAAATTAAAAAGTGATTTATAAGCATTATTTTTAGACTTCACATATTAATCCTTACGAACAAAAGTTACTTCACCATAAAGACAATTTTATGAAGTTAAATTAATTAATAAATTAATAAAGACACATAGTTTAGGAGATAATGAAAAATTAAGATAATTTGTACTTTCGGGAAGAACAATTATGATAGACTTACATGTGTGCGCGTTGGCGGTGCGGTGTTAGTCGGATAAAATTAACACGGGTGAAACCGTGGGGCACAGCTAGTAGGCTATAAAATGCAAAATAAATATTCCAAATGTGACAGGTATTTCAGAGATTAGCGTGTTCACACAATCTCTTGAACTTAATGATATTTAAATATAAGACAATTATATAGACATGCATTTTTAATCGCAACAAAAACTCCCTGACAATTCTAACAAGGCAGGAGGAGTCAAGGAGGAGCCATAAAGCATTATTTATACTTGTGAAGAGTAGATAATTATATTCGTGACGTTTTTAGCGATAAAAATACGAGACTATTTACTTCCGACTTACTTAATAACAAAAATCATTATTAAACGCTAGTTAAGAGATGTAGCATAATTCTAGATAGCTTATACTATTTATCATGAATCTGGCTACCATAAACAATTTTTTTTTTTTAATCCGACAGTTAGTTTCGGGGACTGGCGTTTTTAAATTAAAAAAAAACAAAAATACTCTTCCGCATTATTATACTAATAATAGTATACATATTTTGCCGCATCCGACTTTAAACACATGAATGGTCGGTTAGTAATTACGCAGCCGGGAGCTAATTTTAGCCATTGCACATTCAAACCCGGTGAGGTTAGTCTATTATGTTTACAAAATACACATGGAGTCTGGCACACTTGTTCTTTCATAATAATTCTAAATTTATATACAATGTTTTGACCATGAATTCGTACGCTCACGTCGCAGCGATGCATTCTTGTTTCGAAAACTAAATACCCATGAGAAAACTTTTAACGTAAGCGTCCACCTGTCGGCATCGTAAGCATCGGACGCATCGCATCAAAAGGATGAATTTTTCACAATGCTTCCACCTCATCCACGGTGATCGCATTTGCTGCCGCAACTACCAGCAATCGCATTGCCGACGCCACTTCATTCGGATTTGCGTAGTAACCGTACGTGCGAAATACGTATGTGACATCATACATGATGATAAACAACGCATGTGGATAGGAAGATCGTCAAATGCAAATGGCGGAAGATGTAGAGCGAGCACGCGGGGCGCGTCCACTTATCTGACATTCCGTACAACGTCTTCGCCACGCATCGCAAAAGTTGCCTCTCGGAGCAACGGCGTCGGCATTGCCGATGAGCAGAATCGAGCGATCCGTACGGTGCAGATCAGTGGACGCACTTGTGTGACTTTATTTATAAAGAATACTACAATCCGTTTGAAGCGATGCGTCCGATGCTTACGATGCCGACATGTGGACGCTTACGTTTAGGCGGATATTCTGCCGCCGTTAAGGAAAAGAGGCACATCTAAATAAAACACCAGCTCAAGAATTATCGAAAAGTGTGAAAGGGAGATACGTCTATTTATGTTTTAAACTGTGTATTTAATAATGGAAGGAAGTCAGTTTCATGTTGAATTCGAACCAACACTATCGTCTCAACGGAAACCAAACGTGCTTACACTAAAGCCACTATGGCATTATACACCCTTTCAAGAAAAAAAAAAAATTAAGCAGTGATGACTCAGTGGTAGCGTGTACGACGAACACGGCATCTTTCGACGTGAGCTTGAGCTTTCGATGAAGGAAAACATCGTGATGAAACCAATGCATGGTGCTAGGGCTTTTTCTAATGCCCGCCTGGTTAGTTACAACCCTCAGCCGAACACCAATAGGTGTGTTCCGGCAGCTGCACTTGAGAGTCAAGGTGAACATTTTTTTTTTCATGTATTGAAGTAATTCTCTCAAAGACTTACCGAGTTGGATCGAACCCATTATCTGGGACGACTGGATCTTCTTGTACGTGATCTCACCGCCCTCGCCGACACGACGATGCCCGATCTTCCGGTCCGACTTGTGAACTTTGCTGATGGCACCCGAAGGGCCAACTGCGGGCTGAAATTAGAATAAAACATAATAAAATATTTATTTTCCCCAACGATATTTTTAAGTATTGCGTATTAAGTTAGGTATTCCGGAAAATTGTTCTGTTCGACTCGAGTGTGGTTCCGGAACCACAAACTGTATACCACGTGTTAAATTTTTTCTCACCATTGAGCCAACGCACCCCTGTCACCTATCGTTGTTCTCACTTCACGTACTTTCCTAAGGCTTGCCAAATCGCTTGACGTTTATGGTTACTGCTCTGGTTCTTAAGGTCTAACTAAGCATGGAGTTTATAGCCTATAAACCTTCCTCAATAAAGAGGCTATAAAATAAAAATAAAAATTTTCAAATCTGATTGGTATTTCCAGAGATTAGAACATTCAAACAAACAAACAAAAAACAACTCGCATTTTATATCAACAATATAGTATATTTGAATACTTTTTCACCAACAGATAGATATTCAGTTCAAACTAACCGTTACCCGTCTCTTTCTGTCTCGTTGCTAAAAGGCACTATTAGAGGGAATCGGCGCGAGACCTTATTCCTACGTAGCGCATGAATTTAATTAACCCTATGTATATTCAAATGATATTTTCCTTTACATTTATTACTATTCTATAATAAACACGTTGGAATTCACAAAGCGGGACGTTTTTTCCTCCGCTGCGCTGTCATAACTATAAAAAAACAAATATTCAAACTCTGCAAAACCAAAGTCAATGTTTCTATTATGTTTTCCTTTATTCGGGTTTCAAACCCGTAGCTATCAACAGGAAGAGAGATGAGCCCCGACTGCGGTTACATATCAAACCAGCAGTTTTAGTAATAAAATTACAATTGTTTATATTTTTTATCATTAAAACATAGACTATCTATAGTAATCTATACTAATATAATAAAGCGAAAGTGTTTGTTTGTTTAAACACGCTGACCTCTGAAACTACCAGTCGGATTCGAGAATTCTTTTTGTATATGATAGCCAGACTCTCGAGGAATAGTATAGGTTAAAGGTAAAAGGGTAAAAGGTAAAGTACATTCCAAAGTAAATTAATACATTTTAAATTGAGTTTAATGTACTTGATTCTGTGCCAAATTCGGGTGGTTGTAAAACAAGCTGAGGGACGCGACGCCCTCGAGGAAAATGTACTATATTAGTAGGATGAGCTATCACTAGGCCTAACAATCCATGTAAGTTTCAGCTTAAGATATTTTAAGATGAAGCAACAGGGTCTAATTGAAGTTAAGCTTCCATACAACAAGAATCTACTAACACGTTTTTTTACTTAACTGTGCATTATTTAAAAATAAGATATACATCAAAAGTCTATAATTATGGTCTAAATCAAAGTACATGAACAATTTTCGTCAAAAACGACAAAAATATTTTAAAACTTCTATTTCCTCTAGCGGCAATTTACGCCATCGTGCGGCGCGGTGTTTGTCGGATAAAACCATGGGGCACAGCTAGTATAATATAGTTTGGAAACGAAGTCGTCAAGACATTTGAAGATTAAATTTTAATCTTTTGCTGTCGCGCTGTGTCCGAATAACCAACTGAATCTAGCGCGAGAGAGTCAAACGCAGCTCGGACTATGCATATTATATACAAATCTTCTGTTCGTCTGTTAGTAATCCGTAACTTTTATAAGACTCCGCCGCCGATTCATCTTCAGAATCCGATAGGTGGCGCTGTTGTCGAGCCATTAACTACCGGAAAGGGCAGAACAACGTCTGCCGTGCCAGCTTATAGTATTTATGTAAAACAGACAACATCATAATTTCGGATTCATTCTCTGAATCTAGACTAATTTTAACATTTTTTTTGTTCAAAAATATAAGAAGTACTCTGGATACACATGTTTTTCATAAACAATTTTTTATTCGTCTTTGTATGCTGGATATCGCATAACGGCTGAGCAATTTTAATAATGTTAGAAGGCTTCCAGTTCGCATAACATGCCATCACGACTGTATCTCCGAAGGGTTAGGCAGAGGTGTAATAATGTACACCCACAGTTCACCGGGTATGTTTTTAGGTCCTATGTAATAGGGGGAAAGCCTATTGCCATTAATCGGACACAAAGCCAAACTACGAGCTTCAACTGAGAATTTCATAGAAAAAGCCAATAACACTTTCTCGAACTGGGAATGAACCCAGGACCTCGAGCATAATAGTCGTGCTTACGACCACTAGGCTAATGAGGCAGTTTAGATATTTAATTTATGAAAAAAATTGCAAATTATGAGAACATGGCAGGGTCAGATACTTAAAGATGTATATAGTATAAAAATATTTGCTCCAATGACATTATGCAGGTATAAATACGTTTGTTAATAGTGACTAATTGAAGGTTCAGTTTCGGTTTCGGTTTCGGCCAAAATGTGGCCGAAGCGTTCGGCTGCGTCCAAACTCTGTTTATTCATTATTGCGCGTCGTTCGAGTAACGTCAGGTGTAGAAAAACTACTTATCTTAACATACTATAATATGGGACTTTTTTATAATAAATACTCAGTTCCGTCCGTATCATTGTAGCGACATCTCTCGCCACAACTGACGCATCCTACATAGCGACATCTATCGAACCACATACGACGCATCCTACATCGCGTTATAGAAATTAACTTTATTGTGGCGGATGAGGAACTTTACACTCTGTTCCTCATTTCCGCTAAACCATAAATGACATTCAGCACAGCCCCTGCATACAATCAATGAAATTTAACGAGTAAAAGATAGGTCATATATTAGCCAAAATTACTCGTTCTTTTTTCACTACTTTTTATAGACAAATCATCTCAATCCAGAATTGGCCATTTTTTACAGCATGTTTTTTTTTTGATTATTATTTTCGTTATAATACAACTGTAATATTGAATAAATGCTTCTTTTTTTCTTTTAAATTAACCAAAAATTTTCAGCAAACCCTTTCATTTCATACCCGTGTCATGGGGTGCATAAAAAACAACTAGTCCGATATTATTAATCACTTTCACGTCACTTAGCTAACCATGCATTGGTATTCGAACTAAACGTGTATGCAAAGTTTCATCTCAATCGGTTGTGGGTGACTAGTTAAATAAAAGTTTGTACATAATGAAAACTGTTTAAATAGAATTAATTTCAGTATATAATAAAAACTTCTGTCTAAATAAGTCTCGGCTTCCGGTTTTCCGCCGAAACTGAGACCAAGGCCGAAGGTTCGGTTTCGGTTTCGGGCGAAACTAAAATCCCTGTTTCGGTCGGACATTAACGTTTGTATTAGCGGTGGGCGATTATGAGATATACTAATGTAATCATTTAATTATGAAGATATCTTGAGATATCTCGATTACAGTCATTAGTAATTTTACTAATGGTACTTCGATCAGCATTTAGTAAAAAACTGTTATTTTCGCATTACTAACAGAAACTTAAATTTTATTAATTGTATAGATGATACTTAAAGATTTAAAAAGTTTTCAGAAATTTTAAGGAATTTTTAACATATTTTTTTAGGTCTAATTGACACCAGTTCGTGAGTATTAGCTGAATATATTAGCGAGTATTCGCAGATTCTGAAATCAGTGCGAGAACATATAACGGGGTTTTCACTATTGCCTATTGCCATCACGCTCCAGACGGACATAAGAGGTACTACTAAGTTACTTAATTAAATTATTTTAAGCATCACTTCAGATATTAATTTAGACAGTATCACTCACGCCCAAGCGTAGATTTTATTAAAATGTATAATTGCCATGTTTACTTTATGGGCGTGTTAACTATTTTATATTATAGTCTTAAATGTATGTAACGCAAAGAGAACGAAAGGTCAAGTCACGGTGAAGCTGTAAAAGCTGTCTGAGGTTCCCTTATGTCTAATAGTATGGTCAGTTCTAAAAAAAAAGACGAAAGTTATGGTGTTTAAAAAGGAGAGCAAGACAGAAATATGTATCCGGATTGGTGGCGACAAACTGGAGCAAGTGAATGAGTCTGTATACTTGAGATCGATGTTTACTAGGGATGAAAAGTGTGAAAATGATATAGAAAGGAGAATATATGCTGGTAACATGGTCAATGGGGCGTTGCACACCTTTATGAACAGCCAGAAAATCTCTACGAAAGCTTGTCTGGCTGTACATAGAGCAGTGTTGTTTCCGAAACTTATATACGAAAGTGAAAGCTGGGTGTGGCAGAAAAAGCGTGAAAATAGAATAAATGCAGTAGAAATGAGAGCGCTAAGAGGTATGTTAGGAGTCAAATTAAGTGACAAGATAAGAAATCGTGTTATAAGATGATAACTTTGTGGTGTGAAGAAGATATAGTGACATGAATTGAGAAAGGGGTGTTAAATGGTTTGGGCGTGAAGAGATGATGAATGAAAGAATAAAGACTAAAAAAATTTATAAAACGGGAATGGGAACGGCGGAAGAAGATGATTTAGACGAACGTTCGTCGATCAAATCGGGGACTTTCTGAAGAAAGGTTTGGGCGTGAAGAGATGATGAATGAAAGAATAATGACTAAAAAAATTTATAAAACGGGAATGGGAACGGCGGAAGAAGATGATTTAGACGAACGTTCGTCGATCAAATCGGGGACTTTCTGAAGAAAGGTTTGGGCGTGAAGAGATGATGAATGAAAGAATAATGACTAAAAAAATTTATAAAACGGGAATGGGAACGGCGGAAGAAGATGATTTAGACGAACGTTCGTCGATCAAATCGGGGACTTTCTGAAGAAAGGTCAGGTCAAGAGTACCTACTCTAAACAGAAGAGCGTGCGTAAAAAAATTAATGAATGTTGAAAAAGCGAAAGATGTATGCATATGCAGGTATCGTAACACGTGATAGGACGTTGTCTATGACTACCCCGTTGGGAGAGAGACGTTATGTATGTATGTATGTAAATGCATAAGTTTGCGATTTAGTTTAATAATAATAAACTTTTATTAGTGTACGAGAGAAACAGGAGCTGTATCGATTAATGATAGGATTAAAAAATGTTGACCAAGGATAACCGTATTGGGGGGCCTGTAGTATTGTAATCGCTTGTATGTTAATAAAGTTATACTTATTCAAATGGATATCTAGATTTCATTTAACTGGTGGTAGGAAAAAAACCGTTGTATAGGTTGTTGTAACGGTTGAACAGGTTTTCGCCATATTGGCACGCTGAAGCGTATGATGTTCCGGCAGTGTTGTCATATCTATCAACTTTTTGGTAGATCTACCTATCTACCACTAAGGCCCTTAAATCTACCCATTTTGAGAATATTGAGAAACAATTCGGATGTTCGGTTTTTTGTTGTTTTGGATTATGATGTGTGTACCATCAAGCATAGAGCCATCATCAATTTACTATTAAAAAGTTAATAATACGCATCGTTAAGTTTACATACACAACATGTATGAACATAATCTTGTTTTTTTGGTAGATCTACCTATCTTCCACTAAGGCCCTTAAATCTACCCATTTTGAGAATATTGAGAAACAATTCGGATGTTTGGTTTTTTGTTGTTTTGGATTATGATGTGTGTACCATCAAGCATAGAGCCATCATCAATTTACTATTAAAAAGTTAATAATACGCATCGTTAAGTTTACATACACAACATGTATGAACATAATCTTGTTTTTTTTTTGTTAATAATAATACTCATCGACGCTTAGCTTTAATCACACTTGATGGTATAATGACCGATGATAGAATGACCTCGTTCAGTGAAAATTAATTTTCATTAACGGAAATTCATAACATAAAGCTATCACCTTTCATATTGTTAAAAATGCTACTTCCATTACGCTACAAATCCTGTGTAGTAATACATATTAAAGAGTGCATGCAGTTGTTACTGCTAAGGTTAAGGTCTGAACACAATCCATCAAGAAAATATGAACATTTCATGAAAATAATTATCTCTTCATTTTGCTTTCAAGATTCATGAAAGAATAACGATATTCGTCATTTCTTAATGTAGTGTTCCGGAAACAATAATCAGTGGATTTTTTGACCAATAATTTTAAAATTAATGCCTGGGATGTAAGTGCGAATTACAGAATTCCGGCAGAACCGATATCGAATGCTTCCAGAACGTTGTACAGATCTTCTAAGTTAAAAAAAAACTTGGTAATTCGACGCCTTATTACATCATTGTAACGAAGAAATAACTCTAGTATGCGCGCTTGCCATTCATTAAACGGTGAATAGAACAGATTTAGGCAGCCTAAGCACTCAAGTGTACAACAACACGACCACACCATCTCTGAAGACCCGTAATAAGCCCGATTCTATGCCACTCAGCCCGGTCCGCCCCAGAATTTCAGTGTTAGATACATGATCCTGCCAAGAAGATTTGACCATACGACATTTCATGTGAAAGAAATCAAGATGCCTAACGTCGTCCCTATAAAGACACCATTTTTCATTACTCAGTAACATAAAGTAGTATGGGAAGGATAATTGCTATAAACACAGCGATCCTAAGCTAAAAAAACTGCCTTTAGAATAAATACTAAAAACCTAGGTACATGTAAGATCTAGAAAGGATAGAAACAGTTCAAAATAATTGACACCATAGCCATTTTCGATTTACCGCTATAAATAATGACTTCTCAGATCTCGTTCCCCTATAAAGGCATATACGGTCAACGCACTTTGTATAAAATATGACATACTGAGTCATTGTCAGACAATGGGTGCTTTGGCGCTTCGAAGCAATTTTCGCATTGATGTCCGATGTACGCCGCGTTTGAACGCAAATCTGTATACGCTGTATAAAAACCGGTATATGTCAATCGAGGTAGTAAAGACTTGTTTGTACCCGACTGGGTCATGACAAGGTGATCTTTTGCTTTGTCACGTTTCGGGATCAGCCAGTGTATATCCCGGTGCAGACAGGCTTGAAAGCAAAAAAAAAGTTAAATTTATTTTTTTACTTAGCAATATGACTGCTGTTTTGACATTCACTAGAGCCTTCTTAGGGCCTGAATTGAATAAAGAATTTTTTGATTTTGATTTTACAGCACCTTATGGTGAGTACGGTGCAGTACAAAAACAAAGGTGACCGTCAGGACAGAATACATCGAAAGGCCTTCTGAAATGGCTCTTCACGCCTTATGTGAAGGACCAATTATCAAAGGACAGAGTGGAAACGTTGACTGAAATACCGTTCCTCGACACAACAGTTACCTCGCGCTCACTAATACTATGCTAGGGGCAGCTGCCCCCCCCCCCCCATCCATTCCCGTACCTGTACACGCTAAAAAAGTAAAACCATACAACTCCGATGATAAAACGTCATATCCAACAAACGCTGAAATCGACTAAAACAACGCCAGTGCGAAGAGGTTTTTACATTCGAAGATTTACCTAACTGGCCTATTGCCAGATGTACATATATTGAATAGGATATTCAGACAGTAGCCTACACCCCAGACAGCAGTAAATGTACTGTTACTTCTATGTTACTATCAATTTATTCCGCGTTCGTTAACTACTGGGAATAAACAATCTTTCAAGAGTTACTGTTTGACTTCTTTTTCTGGCTTCTCACCTAAAGTTTCCTTCTTCTTACAACATCGGGTCCTTCAAGGTAAAGCGGCTATTACACGGCGGGTTGATCGCATCCGATCGATCGAACCTGCCGTGTAATAACCGCTTAACGTGAAGAGATAGATATGCAGGTCAGCATGATAGGGGCAACCGCTCATAGATTGCCGATTGGTCGTCGTTGTGTTACGATTGTACTGTGCTTACTTTAAGAGACAGAACCATCAAAATTACGAGCTACTATTAAAAAAAAAAATGAAATTTTTATGCGATGCGTCGCTTTGTTTTTTAATCTATATAATTCATAAAATTTAAGTGTCTGTTTGAAATGTCAAAATAACAGCTTTTTACTAAATGACCAACGAAAGTATATACGGTACTTATAACAAAAAACTATTTTTTAAATTTTTGTCTGTCTGTTTGTTTGTTTCGGGTAATCTCGTAAACGGTTGAATCGATTTTGACGGGACTGTCACTGGCAAAAAGCAGATTTTATAAGGAGTAACTTAGGGTACTTTTATTTTAGAAAAAGAATTAGGGTTCCGCGCAAAAACAAAACAGTTCATGGACCGCCATGGTGAATCAATTCGGACGCTGAAATGGCTTACGCTGAGTGATCCATAAGTGAGATATATCAAAGTAATGTAACGCATAATTGTAGATTTTAAAAAAAACCTATAAAAAGTCAACGAGAGTATATTTGTGTATCTTCTCAGGATCATCCGCAATAACTATTATTGTCTTTAGAATAACCGGGAGCGTGGGTAGCAATATTAGCGTGTGAGCCCAATCGACGGCATTCTGTGGCTAGTCGTTATAGTATTGAAAAAGTACAAAATCTTGTGATTAGACGATAGAAATCCTTTTTTTATGATCGACTATTTGTTCTTTTCAGCCTTTACAGAGCCACAGACGATTAAGCCAAAAGCATAAATTCCCTTTGACCTAGTAACACTGTATAGCAATATTGCTGAAAATTTGTATAGTTGTTAAGTATGGATGGAAAAACTAATAAACTCATGTTAATATCTATTATTATTATTACATACAGTCAGAATCAATCCTATTATTCTATGATATCGACTTATTGGAACAGCGGATATAATATCGTTAAACCACTAGTTCAAATGATAAGGAATCAAACGTTAAAATGGTCGCACGACGCGCACTTAAGTCGGCAAGACAGGGATTAAAACCCTGGAGCCCTCCTGCAGGAGCGGGTACCACAATATGAGTTTTATAATAACTATATATTTAAATAAGAAAAAAAGCTCAAATTTACGAATTTTTTTTAGATCATCTCTAAAGTATATTCTTAATTCACGTTCAAAATAAAATTAAAGACCTCCACTTCTTTGTCAAGAACTCACAAAGTCTAAATCCAGGTCTGTCGGAGGACAACAAGTTTGATTTTTCGGTGAAGGAAAACATCATCATGCGTGGTGGTAATGAATATTCTAAAGCTCGTTAGATAGCAAGTTGTCGGCAAGCACTTATCGGTCTTTGACCATTTTCGGCCACATCTTAAATCCATTGAGTACCACTGTTGAACATACTTTTGATTCAACACGTGGTTAACATTCAAAAACACATTCATCGTAAGCACAATAGTCACTCGCGAAGGTTTACACGGGTCTTTCGTAAGCGGTTAATTGTCACTAGGGCTGCCAACTTTGTAATTGTCGAAGAAAAAGAATTCACATTGACAAAAACAATATACAGCAAAATTTGCCTAAAAGGATGACATAAAATGAACAAAATCAGAGGGAAATATTTATTAGTAGAATTATTATGATAAAGTTATTTTTTTTAAATGTTTTATTTACTTATATAGTTTTTTAGTTTAATCGAGAATTTGAATAACTAAATAGAAACTCCATTTTTTTAATTCAGAGGACGTCATTTCACTTACAGATTACCGAGTTCATATTATGCGATTTTAATAACGGAACTCTGCGAAGATTAGCATTTATATTACTTCTTCTTCTTTTTATTTAATGGCAACTGTGTTCATCCACAAATCTGCTAACGTCACTTGAACAGAATATTTTTCTAATTATCTTGTATTCTTCAAACGTAGCTGTAACAAGATGGCTGTAAGGTGATTCTGTGGCAACTTAAAATGCATGCTCCCAATTATTATTTATAATCCACTTCATATGTCCATAATAATCAAACTACGTTACGGAGAATGTCGCTAAATGAAAATCACCCCATATCAGATCAACATCTCGCCAAAAATTCCCATATTTACTATGACGATGACGCCCCAATGTAACGTTTTTAACATTCCTGTAAGAGTCCTGAGTAGATAGTTAGCATCTATCTAGCACACAGCTTTTACGAAATCCTTCTAACAAAGTCCTAGAAATAGTTGGTCGGAAACGGTTGGCAGCCCCGACTGAGGTCCAATGCAACCGTGCGAAAAATACGTCTGTGCGATTCCATTTAAAAAGGTTTTTAGTTGAATAATGAAATGTTTTGACCTCAAATGCTTTGACGACGACAAGAACACGCGAGAATGTGTCATTCTTCAATATTAAAATTTTAATATTCTTAAAGATTTTAAATATAAAATTAATGCCCGCGGCTTGTTTCTTGTATGTTTAAATATATATAAATTTGATTTGATATTTATTTCAATCAAACTTTCGTAAACTCTATAGCGCTACGCAGCCGTGCTATCCTATACTATAATATATTAATACAATAAAGTAGAAGAGCTTATTTGTATGTTTGTTTAAATATGCTAATCTTTGGAACTGCATATCGGATTCGAAAAATTATTTTTGTAAATGTAGAGTTTGAGGAATAGTATAGGCTATCTAACATTAGGTTACAATTATTTTTTTTTTTTATCTGACTTACACTGTTAGCCTTAGGGGCCCTATCCAAAAACAGAGCCGCTGCGGCTTTTACAGCTTCACCGGACTTGGATATTAGGTTACAACTCTCAGATAGCCTTAAATATTGATTTTTGTTAAATAAATCGGAGGTGCAAACCCTCCCGAACTGCTTTATGCACGAGCACTGGCGTAATGGTTAACGATACGTAAATACAATATTCTACAAAGATATTGGTCCTTAGTATATCTAAAAAAAAGTCTGCGATAGCATATGCCTATCTCATAAACGTAAGTATCTATAAACTATAATATTTTGTGACAATTGTTAAAAATTAAAAAGTGATTTATGAACATTATTGTTAGACATGGCATATTAATAATCCTTACGAACAAACGTAACTTTATTATAAAGACAATTTTATGAAGTTAAATTTTGCTCTTTATAGCATGTTATTTGGATATATAGTTTAAGAGATAATGAAAAATTAAAATAATTTATTCTTGCAGTAAGAACAATTATGATAAGCTACACGGGTGCGTTGGCGGCGCGGTGTTTGTCGTATAAAATGAACACGGGTGAAATCGTGGTGCACAGCTAGTATTATGAATATTTGGAAGCAGAGCATCGCTGTTACATTTGACTATATTACATATCTATAGACTAGCGGTGTGCTCGCGGCTTCACACCTGTTCGTTGCGCAGTAATTATTTACACCCCCTAATTATATTTTTATTCATATTATTGGCAGTTCATGTAGTCTAATAATTGAGAAAAGACATATTAAAGATACTTCCTTCCAGTCTACACTATCATCATCATCATCATTTCAGCCGCAGGACGTCCACTGCTGAACATAGGCCTCCACCATAGATCTCCAGAGCGACCGATCTTGTGCGGCCTGCACCCAACGGCTCCCAGCGACCTTTATTATGTCGTCTTTCCATCTAGTGGGGGGCGTCCTACGCTGCGCTTTCCGGTGCGTGGTCTCCACTCGAGAACCTTTCTGCCCCAACGGCCGTCAGTTCTCCGAACTATGTGCCCCGCCCACTGCCACTTCAACTTGCTAATCCTTTTGGCTATATCGGTTACCTTAGTTTGTCTACGGATCTCTTCATTTCTGATTCGATCTCGTAGAGAAACACCAAGCATAGCCCTCTCCATAGCTCGCTGAGCGACCTTGAGCTTTCTTATGAGGCCCACAGTGAGCGACCACGTCACTGTGCCGTATGTCATCACTGGCAACACACACTGGTCAAAGACTTTCGTCTTGAGGCACTGAGGTATTTTGGACGAGAAGACGTCGCGCAGTTTTCCGAACGCTGCCCAGCCGAGTTGGATTCGTCGACTGACCTCTTTTTCAAAGTTGGACCTACCTAACTGGACTGTTTGTCCCAGGTAGACATATTCTTCAACAACTTCTAGACAAGAGTTCCCAACTGATACTGGGGTGGGCACCACATGGATATTCGACATGATTTTCGTCTTGTCCATGTTCATTTTAAGGCCCACCTGTTGAGAAACTTTGTCGAGGCCATCGAGCATTGTGCCAAGATCAAGATTGTGTGATGTCGTCAGCAAATCGAAGGTGAGGGATGTACTCGCCATTGACATTGATGCCGAGTCCTTGCCATTCCAGGAGCTTGAAGGCGTCCTCTAGAGCGGCGGTAAACAGTTTCGGAGATATTACGTCTCCCTGTCTAACGCCTCTTCTCAAAGGAATTGCCTTTGTGCACTGCTCCTGTACTCGGACCGACATGGTGGCGTTGTTGTACAAGCACTTTAACACTTCGATGAATCGATAGTCAATACAGCACCGCTGGAGAGACTGCAACACTGCCCAGGTTTCGACCGAATCAAATGCTTTTTCGTAGTCCACGAACGCTAAGCATAAAGGCAGATTATACTCCTCAGTCTTCTGTATAATCTACCGCAGCGTATAGATGTGGTCTACGGTGCTAAAGCCTTTTCGGAAACCGGCTTGTTCGGGAGGCTGGAAGTCATCAAACTTGTGCTCGAGACGATTCGTGATGATCCTCGAAAACAGCTTATAAACATGGCTCAGCAATGAGATGGGCCGATAGTTCTTTAATAAGGTTTTATCACCTTTCTTGAAGAACAGGACCACCACGCTGCCGCCCCACGTTTCCGGCGTTTTACCCTCGAGTATAACGGAATTTTAAAGAGCTTCTGCAGGACCTTAAGTACCGGTGTTCCACCCGCTTTAAGAAGCTCTGCTGTAATTCCGTCATCACCCGGCGCCTTATTGTTCTTAAGCTGCTTAAGGGCCATCCTAATCTCGTACAGGGTGATGTCGGGGATATCTTCGGTATAGTGTCGGGTCAGCCCGGCTCTCGGATCTTTAGCCGGGCTGGTAACAGGCTTAGTTGACGAGGTATATAACTGCCCATAGAACCTTTCGATCTCCCTTAATACCTCTGGCTTGGTGGACGCTACGCTGCCATCATCTATTTTCAGCTTCGTCAACTGGCTCTGCCCAATAGATACATTCCTTGCGAACACTTTGGAGCTTTTATCCCGCTTTATCGTCTACAGTCTACACTATAAAGCATAAATGACATATGCTTCCTTTCTACAAAATAAGGTCAGAATCGGCTGAGAATTGATGAAGATTTTTTTTATTCTTTTTTTTTGCGATTTCTTATGGAATAACTTATACTTCTCGTGTACAAAATTTCATCAAAATCGGGTAAGGTTTTTTTTAGTACTTCTAAGAGTAAATATTGAAAATTCTTATAATCTATCAATTGACAAATGACTTCAGCTTCCCTCGCACAAAACATAAGAATCGGTCAAGCAGTCATCGAGTTAAATCCGGACATACAAACAGACAGACAAAAAAATAATTTTAAGGAATATTCGTGATTAATGCCCTCTGTCCGCGGAGAAATTAGAAAAAAAAATCATGTACAAACATAACTATAGATTTATTAATATAGATACTAAAATATTACATTTCATTAATCACACTGAAATGACAGATTATGTTTTGCTTTCACAAAGTGAATCTTTTATTTCTCGCAGGTCACTATAACATCTTCGCTACCATACTTTTCCTTTGCACTTGTTGATTTTGTTTTATGTTAGTGTTATAGTCAAAATCTCGCCCGCTGTTACACCCAATATGATGATAGGCTAAGCCTACAGAAGTACTAGCTCTCAAGTGCAGCTGCCGGAACACACCTATAAGTGCTTAGCGACAGACTTTCAATTTGAGGGTTGTAGACAGTCAGGCGAGCATTAGAAAATAACCTCCTGCTTGATTGTCAATGTATATCGCGGAGACTACTGAACCGATTTTGATGTCACTTTTTCGGTCGATTAGATATTATTTGTTTTCAGAGTTTTTTTTTTTTATTTAAAGTTTATTATTATATTATACTAGTTAACGCTTGCGACTTCGCTTACAAGAAAAGGTTCGGCTTAGTTTTTACAAAATATTTTAGTTATATTAATTTTCGGTAGGCTTCCCAGTTTTCGACGTACCTTATGTTATTTTTAAAGCTTCAAGCTACCATCATACAAATTTTATTAAATTATTAATGTTATTTTTCTTGTTTTATGTTTCCTCTGGATCCTGTTACTTTGATCATTGGACTATAGTTTAGTACCAAAATACTGCGGAATCCTATAGCGCATATACCGTTTGCTCTTTGTCAGTGTTGCTATTAATAATATTCAAATAAATTCATGTAAAATGAGATTGAAATGTATCATCGTAAAACCTATTTTATGGTTAAAGGAAGAATTAACCAATGTAAAAAAGTAATAACCAGCTGGCTAATAAATAAATCCTATGATGAAACGGAAGATCTTCTCAAAATTTTGAAATAAAACTTAAATTACATAAATGCAATATACTTACTCTATATAACCTTTCAACATAGATACAGTCACAATACACACACATAAAATCAATCTCTCTCTCTCTCTCTCTCTCTCTCTCTCTCTCTCTCTCTCTCACACACACACACACACACACACACACACACACACACACACACACACACACACACACACACACACACACACACACACACACACACACACACACACACACACACACACACACACACACACACACACACACACACACACACACACACACACACTAATTACCATAGGGCATCATCAATTGCATAAATTAATCAATTATAAATATTTGTTTATATTCTTTTTTGTAGTATCTATTGTTAGTAGTAGTATTGGTATTATTATTATTATTATTAATTTTATTTTTTTGTATTTTAAATTTAGTGTCTCTCTCTTTTATTATATTAACACGTTAGTTAAATGGGAACGACAAATGAATATTTCTATTTTGGAGGCAAACCGACTGCCAAGATACAGGGTATCCTAGTTTGGGAGTCAGGAGCTCACAAAAGTTTTATTTTATGTAATTTTTGATTTGTGTTTCTAGGTGTATATCCATTGTAATTTTGCATAAATAAATTATTATTATTTATTCGATTATTGATTCAAATAAAACATTTTTCCTATTAGTAGGGTAAAGTTTTAAAATTCACAACACTATTTTGTTCACGCACACAAGTATCATTTCAAATATGTAGTTACCACGCACAACAATATGAAGTTGCCGTATTCTAGGAGCTATTATTAATTGTAGGCAGCGCGGCATTTAATTGTAGCGCCAGCGACAACCAATCATTAATCTATGTTTATAGGCATTTTTTTTGCAAAAACACTATTATATTATTCATAACGTTTTCACGCTTACAGAAAATTGGCAAATAACCAATTTTGTTTAATGTATTATATTATAATAAACAAAAGACAATACACTTAATTATCGGAAGGAAAGGTAAAGGTGTCACAACACGCGTCAAAGCGCCTCGGTCGCGTCCGACTGCCGCGACGCGACCGTCGTGAATTAGCATTAATTAAAATAAACCACATCTTTGCAAATCAGTCAAGGTCCACCAGTTGTCTTCTAGTTAAATTTCACATTAATATATTCACGGCCCTACTTCACTACTTTTACTTTGATCTATCCTTTTATTATCCGACTGCGAAAAGGGTGTGTTATGTTTTCCAAGCGTAACGTATGTATGTATGTCTATTTCTTTGAAACGTTCTGCAGCCTAAACGTTTTGATGGAGTTTAGCATACGAGATGTCGTTAGATTCGTCTTAATTATGGAGAAAAACTAAAGAGTCAAAAGTCTAATTTGTGTTGTCACTTGCCAGACCCTGATTTCGATCAGTGACATCGCATTTTTCGTTCTATATTACCACGGTATGGAGCCGTCTTTCTCAAAGTGGATGATAATACTCACTTGTGAGCGCTTGACATTTTCGGAGCGGTAGAAGCCTCAGAAAAAAATTGTGAGCGTTAAGGCGCTAACAGATTAAATAATTACGAAAAATCATTGTTTTCTTGATATATATTTTGCAGTTCTATGGAAAACTATAGGTATAGCATCATAAATTTCATACATTCTTCTTATTCCTTCGTTGTTTTATGACACATTCGTGATAAAGCACGCCACGCGCCGTGTTTATAGCAATCAAGTTCTAGCATGGTTTTATACAACTAGATTTTTAAATGGGGGTAGAGAAAAATTTATTAACAAAGTGGATGATGGAGGTCTACAAAGTTTGAGAAACTATGGTATAAAGGCTTTTGTTATACAAGGTGTCCAGAAAGGGTATCGAGTATTTGTTTTCGCGCCATATTCGAAACGGGGCGTCTAAAGGGTGCGGGGAGGGGTTCGTGGCGTCCGCCATTTTGTGGAGTTTTAGTCACGATGGAACAGTACTCGGGGACGCATCGCGCATTTTGCGTACGAGCGTATTATCGTAATGGTGATTCAATAGTGACTGCTCAACGTCTCTATCGTGCGGAATATCGTACACGCCACGCGCCAAGTGACGATAGCATTAGGAAATGGATCAGGATGTTCGAGAATACAGGTGCGACAGTTAAAATTCAAAACTCTGGTCGTCCTCGTTCAGTTCGCGATGAAGAAACAATTGAAGAAGTTGAGGCGTCGGTTCGTCAAAATCCGTCTTTATCCATCCGAAAGCGAAGCCAAGCGTTGAACATCAAAAAATCGTCTTTACATTCGATTTTAAAGAAAGACTTTACATCTAAAAGCCTATAAAATTCAATTGGTTCAAGAATTGAAGGATACGGACTATGCTAATCGACTGAATTTTGCGAACGAAATGCTGCAGCGATTTAACAACTTTAACAACATACTGTTCAGTGAGAAGAAATTTTACGAATGGTGTAATACATTGTCGGTACGGCAAGGCCACGACTAAATGACGCCCTCTAGGGGGGGGTCCTGTTTGGCCTTGTCTGTAAGCAATGGACTTTTTTCCCCAACACGAGGCCGAATTAATGTGACGTGCCTTATTGCATATTTGCAAATTTGTTGGTCCCATTAGTTGTTCGGTTCTTCATTCTGTTCATTCAGAGAACCCAGCATACCCCCATAGCTCTGGGCTTAGTTTTTGCCCAATGACGCCAGTACTCCATGCTCCGGAACCCACTGGCAAGCTTTCTTTGGCATGGGTATTTTGGAGGAATCCATTTTCCGAACGCTCCCAGCAGTGATCTCGCGACTCTTTTCAAATTGGACTACCTAATGGACTGTTTTCCCAGTCTTTCTTAAAATTTAGCAAGATTCCAACAGTAACTGGGGTGGGCACCAATGTTTCGAAGATTATCTTTGTCCATTTCAATTTTAAGCCCCTTAAACTTTCAGGCCATCGAGCATGGCCAAATCAAGATTGGTATGTGTCAGAATGAGTGAGGGATGTCGCCATTACAATATCCAATCCTTGCTTTCAGTTGAACGTTAGACGGGGAAATAGCGGTATTTCGTTCCCGTCTTACCTTCCAAAGCGAAGCCTTGCGTGATGATCCAATGAACGCCTTACATTGGTTTTGACAAGACTTAACCTCTAGAAGTCCATATCAATAAGCACAGGGTTAGAGGAAATGCCCAGGTTTCACCGAATCAACGTTTGTGCAGCGAACTAACTTAAAAATTTACTTTAGTTTCGATAATTTCGACTGATGGATGTGTTAGGGTAAACTTTGGAAACGGTTGTGGGAGGCTGGAAACATCAAACTTGCTAGAGATGAGTATTCCCGCTATTTTTCATTTGTTTTTCTTTCTGTAAAAATGAGTGAATCTAATGAAGAAATTCGATACATTTTTAAAATATTATTACAAAAAAGGCAAAAATGCAACTCAAGCAGCGAAAAAGATTTGTGATGTTTATGGACCTAATGCAGTGTCAGTAAGAGTAGCACAAAGTTAGTTCACACGTTTTCAGTCCAGATAAATTGATGTTACAGATGCACCTCGCTCTGGTCACCTTGTTACGAATAAAATGGACGCCATTTTTTAAAAAGTGTTGCAAGATCGGCATACCAGTAGTTATGATGTAGCCGAAGAACTGAAAATTGACAACAAATCAGTTTTAACCCATTTGAAGAAAGCTGGCTATACCAAAAAGTTCGATATTTAAGTGCCACACGAGCTCACTGAAAGATACCTAATGAACTGTGTACTCATTTGCAATTCATTATTGAGACGTAATGAAATCGAGCTGCTTTTTGAAGAGATTGATAACTGGCGATGAAAAGTGGATCACATACGATAAGAACGTGCGAAAAACGTCGTGGTCTAAGGTCGGCCAGGCTTTACAGACTGTGGATAAGCCTGGGCTAACTCGAAACAAGGTGATGCTGGGTGTATGGTGAGACTGGAAGGGCATTGTTCATTATGAGCTTTTACCGCCCGGCCTAACCATCGATTCGGATCTCTACTGCCAACAACTGATGAGATTAAAGGAAGCAGTTGAGAGAAAGCGGCCAGAATTGATCAGCAGGAAGGGCCACATGATAACACTAGACCACACACAACTTTAGCCACTCAGCAAAAATTAAGAAGTTTGGCTGGGAAGTGTTAGTGCATCCACCATATAGCCCTATTTTCACCTGTTTTGGTCTCTTCACAATTCATTAGGTTCTTTAAGGTTTAAGGTTCAAGAGAGGACTGCCAAAACTATTTGACGCATTTTTTGATTAGAAGTCCCAAAGTTTCTACAGCAACAGGATCATGTCTCTACCTACAAAATGGCAGAAGGTCATCGAACAAAACGGCACTATATTTATCACAGTGAAATTAAATTCTCCAGTCATATAACTTGCTACATACTTTTATACACATGTATTTTCGCTGTAGTTAGTTTATAGTCAAAATCATGCCCCGTTAACAATAGAGAAGTTAGTTCCGCAACCTATTAGTTCAATGCTGTATTAGATTCACCATAATAGCACATAATTTTAATTAGTTTACATTCAGGTTCTTAGAATAACTTAGATGACTGCAATTTTTTGGAGCTACTGAACCGATTATCACAATAAATTTTCGATAGATAATTTATACTACATACCTACTTAATTATTAAATTAAAATATTTGAGTGTTAATTTTGTAGTCTTTAAAAATTCCTTAGTTTTTCAATGAAGAATAATTTTCGGTAGCTTCCCTTTAGTACCTAGTATTTAAACTTCAAGTACATTACAAATTTTTAATTATTAAGTTATTTGTTTTATTTTCTATCTGTTACTTTGACATTGATATGTTTGTACCAAAATACTCGAATCCTATAGTTAACTTTGCTCTTTTCAGTGTGCTATTAATAATATTAAAAAATTCTGAAAAAGTTAAATGTATCTCTAAAACTATTTTAGTTAAAGGAAGAATTAACCAATGTAAAAAAGTAATAACAGCTGCTATAAATAATCCATATGACGAAATCTAAAATTTTGAAGAACTTAAATTCATAGAGAATTACAAATTGACTGGGTTCTAGCACTAATTAATCCTCCGTATTCCTACCATTTTACGTCCTAGCTCGATCTTCTACTACCCCACTGTACAAATTATCCAAATGTTCATGACATCAGCATTAGTCACATAACCCAAGGGACATTACTGATTGTTAGGAGGATCTATGTTCTGCATATCTTTGCAATTCGTAAGATGGCGGAGTTACAAGCACTACCCCACAGCTGAAGGCCATACATCCATACAGGCTTATTAGGAATACGACTTGTACACCAGTAATTTATTGTCTAGTGACAGTTTGCTGTTTCGGCCTAGCAACCACAAGGAGCTTTTGTATCTAATATTTAGTTCCTCTCGTTTCTTCTTGATGTGCTCCTTCCATGTCATACGCCTATCAAGATGAAGACCGAGATATCTGACAGAGTTCTGGTGAGGAAGGGTGGCGTTTTCTAGTTTTACCGAGGGGCAATTTTTCTTTGCGTAGGGTATAAGTAACCTGCACAGATTTTGAGGGACTAGCTTTAATCCGCCAGTTTCGAAGCCATTTAGTTGTCTCGTCTAGGCCTTTCTGTAAGATTTTTGAGGCTATTACTGGGTCCTTGTGACTCACAGGATAGCAGTATCATCAGCGAATGTAGCTGTGGTTATGGTATTCGAGCAAGGGAGGTCAGCTGTAAAAATGGTGTAGAGTACAGGGCCCAGCACTGACCCCTGGGGTACACCAGCTTGTATTTCGAAAAATGTTGATGTGGTTTCACCTTCTTTGACCTGAAACAGTCTCCCTGAGAGATATGAACTAAATATTAAAAAATAACTGTGTGGAAGACAACTTTTAATTTTACATAGTAGGCCCTTGTGCCAGACTCTATCGAAAGCCTGTTGTATATCCAAGAAAACTGCAGAGCAGTATTCTTTTTCTTCCAATGTCTTTCTTATTTTGTTGCAGACTCTATGAACCTGTTCCACAGTGGAGTGTTTCTGTCTAAAGCCAAATTGATGGCTGGGTATGACGCCATTTTCTGTTAGAATAGGAAGGATTCGCCGAAGAAGGAGTTTTTAAAAATTTTGGATAAGATCGGGAGCAAACTTATTGGTCTATAGGATGTGACGTCACTTGGTGGTTTTCCATCTTTATAAATCATTATTATTTGGGATACTTTCCATATTGCAGGAAAATGTTGGACTCTTA
Source organism: Saturnia japonica (assembly GCA_033032175.1). Lineage (NCBI taxonomy): Eukaryota > Metazoa > Arthropoda > Insecta > Lepidoptera > Saturniidae > Saturnia > Saturnia japonica. The sequence goes on from CM065331.1 coordinate 5,701,044, forward strand.
ATATCCCATTACATACTGTAGTGATGTAAGTTATAGCTTTTTGCGGCAGTTGCCTAAGAATTTCATTGGTTATCAGGTCAAAACCCGGAGCTTTTTTATTCTTTAGCTGCTTTATTATTCCCCACACTTCCCGTACTGTCACAGTTTTTAAGGGGTAGGTCAATTTGGAAGGTTTGGTTTAGCGTTGTATCTACTTGGTTATCGAACTCTTCATTCATAGAATTATTTGGGCTGAATACTTTTGCTAGATGTTCAGCAAATAGGTCTGCTTTTGGCTGTGGTTTTCTCACCCATCCTTCTGCACACTTCAAGGGTGGTTTAGCAGCTTGCGGTCTGTTAAATCCCTTAGTTATTTTCCAGAGTGAATAGTTTGTAGACTCTGTAGCAGTTAGGTTTTCTAGCTTTTCTTGGAATGAGTTATCATGCCAGTTTTGCAATAGTGACTTCAGATCTTTCACAGCTCTGTTAAGATTAGTTTTATCTTCAGTAAGCCTACTTAGATGCCAAACTCTACGAAGTCGTCTCTTTTCTAGAACAGCCTTTTTTATTTCTAGAGGATAGTTATTAATTCCACTACTGTTGCTGGTTTGAATTTCAGGAGTACTTATCCAGCATGCTTCCTGTATAAGCGTTGTTATATATTTAGCTGCTTCATCTATATCTTCAGGTGTTTTAAGGGCCATTTTTAAGTTTATTGATTTCTCAATGTGCTCTTGAAATATGTTCCAGTCTGTAAGTTTATTACACAGCCTTATTGATCTTGACACCTCTATAAGGTTGGTACTAACAGTTAAGAGCACCGGGGTGTGATCTGAGGAACTGTCATAACAAGACTCAGGTTTCATATAGACCTTCCTTAGGCCTTTGGCAATGAAGAAGTCTATGAGGTCTGGCACCTTCCTGGTATCAGTTGGCCAATTGGTAGGTTCTCCTGTGGATATGGTGTTTAATCTGTTTTTGTCTACGCTCAATTTCAGCTGTTTGCCTCTGGTATTCGTTAATCTGGAACCCCAGGAAATATGTTTGGCATTCCAATCTCCGCCTACAATATAGCGGTGTCCAAGAGTGTCAAAGAAATCAGAGTACATTGACTCAGTCATGTTGTGTTTAGGTGGGCAATACACTGCTGCCACATTGATGTCTCCTGATTTGTCGTGAACAGTTATCGTGGTTGCTTGGATGTGCTCAGTTTCATAGTTAGGCATTTGATGATGTTTAATAGATTTTTTAATAATGATGGCCGATCCCGCATGGCTTGTGCCGTCTGGGTGGCTTGTAATATAGCAGTGGTAATCTGAAAACCTTACTATGGAATTACTTTTGCAATGGGCCTCAGAGATAAGGAGAATGTCTAGTTTATGTGGAGACATAAACAGTTTCACTTCTTGGTTATTAGTGGTAAGACCATTGATGTTCCAGGTTGCAACCCGTAGCGAAGTCATTTTGTCAGTTTGTCGACGAGTTTAGCTATGAGACTCATAAGAGTGCTCATTTGTTGGAGGATGATATCAAACTTTTCTGTCTGTTTTATAATAATTTGTTCTAGGGTCGCGTTTATTTGACCTGAGCTGTGCGTATTATCAAAAGTGTTCTGGGGAGTGGTATTTATTTGGGCTGATTTTACAGTTTCTGCGAAAGACAATCTCTCTTCTCGATTCTTTGGCTGTTTACTAGTATTTAGTTCATTTATCGTAGGTGTTTTAGATGCTGTTTTGTTTACTATTGGATGGATATTATTTTTTTGTTTTCTAGCTTGGATTTCCTTGTAAACTTCACATCCCTTGTAATTAGCTGGGTGTGGTCCATTACATAAAGCACACAGTGCTGGAGTGCTGCGGTCACGTTTTTGACATTCGGATGTCTTGTGTGACTGCCCACATTTCACACACCTGTATGGTCTCATACAATAATTCTTGGTATGACCATACTGTTGACATCTCTGGCACTGAACTATTGTTTTCTTTTTTCTTGGTTCTTCTATGGTGACACTTTGGTGATAGATATATTTCAGATCTTGAATAACTTTATTATGGGGACCACTAGCCAGATTAACAAAGAAGGTAGATGTCGGATTCTTGTTTGGTCGATATCTTGCATTTATTATCTCACCAGTTACTATGTTTCCTGTTGCCTCTATGTCTTCTTTGATAATATCCACTGGTGTAGATGGATGTAAATTTTTTATTACAATTCGGAAACATCTATTATCTTTTCTGTTAAAAGTGTGCCCTATCAGGCCTTTTTCTCTAACCAGGGAGATAAGTTTTTTGTAGGCATCTATATCTATAGTACTGATCCTAAGTTGCGTTTTGTTAACAATTTTATATGTAAATTGATCTTTATTGATTGCCGTTTCTAAGAGATTTGTTAATTCTTTTAGATCTTCAATTCCATAAAGAATGATTGATGGTGGTTTAGTTTGTTTCGTTGGTTTATCCGTTTCATCAGTTATATCAACAGGTAGCCCATCATAGCGATTTGATGTTTTGGTCGTATCTACAGGAGGGCTGGTGGACAACTTTCTTTTTTTATTCCTATTACAGGGCACTTTCTGCCACGGAGGAGATTGCGGTGAGTATGCAGGTGTCAAGGGCACATCTTTGAGTTTCATGTCCTCAGTAGACGGTTGCGTTGGACAACTTCCAATTGAAGCAGATCTAGGTCTTTGTAGGAATAAGCTAGGATGGAATGCCTGTTGCACAAGAACTTTTCGGCCAGTAGAATTTTCTAACACGGGAGCCTGGTTTCCCACTCCATGAACTCATAAACTGAAAACTAGTAACTAGAAAGAAATGAAACATGAAAAATCAACTGGTTAAAATTTACATAACTTTTTATTACATTCAAGACACTTTTATACTTTAATAAACTACTGAGTATTATTAAAATATAACAAGTATCACATTTTTTTAAATTCCTATATACCCTGGGGTTAATTGTTTAAGAAAAACCTAAATATTTTTAAAATATTTTTTAACAATAGTGGAGAACATATAAAGCATTAATTTTGATAAAGAATTACGGATATGGCTTGTTCCAAAAAGCAAATTTGAGAATTAATATATAGAGATTAAAAATTACTTAGGTTGTCTATGTCTTAGTTACCCCAGAGTCCTTACAATTTTTAAATCGGTCCTGAGTCCGTTACTGGTAGGCCCCATTAACAATATTTATGCGCTAAAAGTGTTCTAATAGAACATAATATGGTAAACCCAAAAATATTGATTCAAACAAGTCCTTTTTTGTATAAGAGACCCGTGGACAAATTTTAAAATGGGAGGGCAGTTGCTTGGGCAACTACACAAAGTTCTAAAGTGCTTATGCGAACAAGGCCTTACAATTAGATGAAATAACAATTAAAATCCTACAAAATACTCAAATAAGTCTAAGCGAAATTTCAATATAGATGTGAAAACACCTGTTCTTATCATTGTAACAATAATAATTGATTACAACTTTTTGATGTTTATCAGTTATGTAATGATAATAATATAGTAAAAATAACTTGAATAATTGAAACTAGTATGAATGCAATTTACGTAAATTTTAATAATATCAACAATGGAAATATTTTATATCTCATATACACATAAGCCAGAATAAAGTATTTTGTGACAAAAATTTGTTCAAAATGAAAAAGTGATTTATAAGCATTATTTTTAGGGATGACATATTAATCATTAGGAACAAAAGCCACTTCATGACAAAGATAATTTTATAAAGTTAAGCTTTGACCTTTATAGAAATGTTATTAGACAACATAGTTTCAGAGATAATAGAAAATTAAAATATTTTTACACTCTGCTCCGGTCTATGACTATAGTACTGTTGTAATTGTGATGTGAATGGGTAGTGTGACAGGTGAAACTGTGGGGCACAGCTAGTATACATATATAATTATTCGCTGATTTAAGTTTATCAAGATTATTTAAATAGAATTATACTTTATAACAATAGATGCCCTATTTTTTTAACAATATAGTTATGCCTTATGCAAGTCTGTTTAAAAAGTACTGGTCGAATCAAACTATTCCGATAAACTACACTAATAACTTGACATAGATAAACGATAATAACATTATGACTATAATTGTACAATTATCAGTTGCCACTTTCTCTGAATCGCCTAGTTTGTCCAAGCATTTGCAGCACCATTGTGGTTAAAATAAAAACGTAAATAGCGTAAATTTAACTCACATCGTATGGAGCATTTTTTTCAGCAAGTGAAACAGCGTCACGATCTGAAACAGAAAAGATAGGTACACGATAATAATTTTTACATACCATATAATCCGCCTCGGAAACATGTCACAGTAGGATTAAAGTGCAGGAATGTTGTATTATTGGATTTAGAAAATTACCATCGTCTTCAGATCCCGACGGTCCCGTCGCGATATCTGTTTTCTTTACACTACTTTCCATCATTTCTATGTGATCTGAATCACCTGAAGCCATTTTTGTTTCACTATTACATGCCCTTTTATTCAAGTTTCACGATTTTTTATTTGAATAACAACGACTCTCATGGCTTGCACTACACTCGCAATGTTAACACATTTAGTTTTAATTGAATTAAAATAAATCAATTCAGTTTACGCGAAAGATGCTCTTCCGAAGCATTCGTCTGACACGACCACTCAAAGTAACTGGGTTTCTATATAAAAAATATGTTTTGATTATTCATAGATTCCAGAAAAAAGTGGGTGGTTCTAGTACTTCAATTCACTTCAACGTTTATTTTCACAAAATTAATTTCTTTATATATCTGTATTAATTGTATAATTAGAAATTTGTGAATTAGTATTATTCTTTTACATTTATTTTTATATAAATAAACAATTTATTTATATGGAAACAATCACGAACGCAATATTTATTTTAGTGTTCAATTAAAATCGATATTTTTATTACCATTTAATTAATTACTTAGTATAAACAATCAATATTTACATAAAAAACTATTGTATGTTATTGCCGTATGTAGAATATTTAGACGCACAAAAAAGTAATTCCCGTAGTCTCTGGGTATTTGTTGCAGTCAGACAAATCAATTGAGTATCTTTCTTTTACATTATCTGTAAACACGTATGTATCGACTCCGCCTTACCACAGCGATCTAAACCCCACAGAGTTAATTTGGGCAACAGTAAAACGAAGAATTGCACAAAAGAATGTTTTTGGCAAAGATGTTGCAAAGTTGGCTGAGGAAGTATTCGGCACGGTTACTCCACAAGAGTGGAAAAAATGTGTTGACCACATTATAAAAATCGAAAATGAATACTTTGCCAGGGGAGCGACATTATACAATGATATTGACAGGTTGGTCATCTTAATAGGTAATGAAATGATGATAACTCAAGTGAGTCTGAAGGGGCAGAAATAGAAGGCGGTGATAGTTCCAGTAACTCTGAAGGGCAGCAGCGAGCAGGAATATTGGGCGGTATTTCTGGAGTTGAATACCTGGATTCAGATTTTTTCGACTCTCAATGATTTAATTAATAAATCAATTTTGGCTATTTATTTTGTTTGATTTTATTCAAAAATATACTATGAATAATATTACAATAGTAAAATTCCTTACATAATCTATGAAATACACAATTCCATTCATACATTTCCCTTTATATTATGTTACAATTCTTACAAGATTAGTTAAAATCAAATCAAATCAAAGAAATTAAAAGAAAATATAAAGTTTCAAAACTGTTTAATCTATCTTGTTAGGGGTTACCATGTAAAAGATAGTGACGCCCTCTTTTTCATGACTTTCTTGACAGACTGTACAAGATAGGATAGTTTTGGTCATAGATATTGATCTTTTTTTGTTATACTTCATATAAATTTGGTCTTCATCTAAAAAAAATTAATAACACGAAATCAAATGAAACTTTAGAGACACAAATAGGCTACTTAAAATAATTATTCTACACTGATGAAGTCGCGGGTACTAGCTAGTAAAACATATAAAATAAAGTTTGAAACAACTGATATTTGTATTTCCAAATATGTGCATTTGCATTTTTTTGAAGTCTAATTAACAAAAGCAGTGCAAACAGTGAGTATAATAATGTCTTAGCTTTTTCATTATCAAACAGTCAGTTCTTGAACTACCTAATAGTAACAAAAAGCTTGAGTATCTCGGCAAAGATTCTGTAATTTACTAGATACATACAAACATAATAACCAAGCTTCATTACGCAAAATAGGATAAAACAAAAATTTGAGATCCTGCCAAAAACTCCGTTCTGATGTTTGCTAATGTTGCTCTTTGAAGAGTTCCAAAAAGGCCATTCTCGCAAAATTACGTACTCTTCTTTTAAAAGATACCATCTATAGATTTAATTATAACATCGACATAATTTAAACAGCATTTACACCACAGACAAATAACCAAACGATTTACAGTAGAGGTGGGCGATTATGAATGATTCACGTAGTTGTGATCAGGTAGAGAATTCGATGATCAATGATCATTCATAATCTAGCCATTTACGTATATTCAGAGGTGGGTGATTATGAATGATGACAAATTGAGATATATACTTTATGAAATATTAGAGTTGGAAGTTAAAAAAAAGATTCCAAATTCGATAGTGAACGTGAGCAGACGTGTCTGTTTGTGATACCGATCGCTCTCGAAATTATTTTGAGCGTTATTAAACGCACTTTTCAGTGCAAGTTGTTTCTATTCAGCCAAATTTATGCTTAGTGGTCGCTTGTCAGATACCTAACGGTGCTACCGAAGACAAACGAAGCGTCCACTGGTTACCTCTTTCAGAGATAAACGGTAACTCGGACGGGCCTGGGAATATTAGCCTTTCCTTTTTCCAGGTGTCGCCTTCCCACCCTACCCTATCCTTACCATCCTATCCTCGAGGTCTCCTGCGTCCTCTGCTTCGAGACAGCTAGTGTCTTCCCCAGAAAAACCGTCAGGTTCTTTTCCTGCGCGTCATTACATTGTGACACGCGGGTCCAATTGCTCTGGGCTCAGATAGCCCATTAAACTCATTCGGCACACTCCCCTGGCCCTCCATGAAATTAAAAACCCCAACACGTACCGAGAATACAAAAGTAGAAGCGACGTAGCTGTACGTCCTGAAAATGCCACCGCCACGGCTGCCACCACCACGCTCGCATACACCGACCCCTGCCTCCGAGTAGGGACCCGCACCGTGCACAACCCCGATAAAGAATGCTCTCCGGTTCGCCACGACTCTCTCTCACACGCCGCGCCCGCACCCATCGGGCCCATACCCGTACTCGCCGTTACCGTCACTAGAGGTAGAGCCACCAACCCTGTCGTACCCCGCCCTGAGGTCGTTCTGGCCAAAGGGTATTTGGGGACTACTGTACTACTCTTGGATTTTGGGTTAGTATAAATTAAACGTCTAATTAGAAGGTTGAATATAAAGTATATTTGTTAATAAAATGTTCGTCCCTTTATACCCGAACGTCTCTGTCTGTGAGAGTGGGAGAATACGGTCGCTTGCTACTCGATTGCATTGCGTCAATGTGGTGTGGTTCACAGATGTCGGAGTGCCAACAGATGCGGTAGCGGGTCAAGAGCCACGGTGCCAAGGGGTATTGTTCTTGGCGACGGTTCCTTGCGTTATTAATGTTGCACTATTGTAACGAAGAGGTGCCGGTGCCACTTCGGCGGGTCGTGACATGTGCAACGTTTCCGCTCTTTTTCATTAATGCGGTAGGTAAGCATGTGCTTAACACAAGAGTGTAATCTTTTCACTGGTATTTACGTGATCATTAACATGTAGCTATAGAGCAACTACAGGTATAAACAGCGTCATGCGTGCTGAACATCGCATAACTCGAACCCGTCTCGTAAGCATTCCAACACGCCCCTGTGCGCCTCCAACAATATCCATACTTCGAATTCATTCGAGTGCTTACCACTCGTAGATTTGGACGTCCCGCCAACCCTTAAGGTAAAATCACGTTTTTTCGATAATTATTAGAATGTGTCACTTTTCTGATCAAAATGTTACAACTACTTTTTGAGCAGTCCTTGGTAACTTTGAGCTATCGGCCACTGGCAGAACTGGTAGTACTGGTACATGATAGCAGAGATAGTCCTGGTAGTACCTAGTGTGTTGATTTAATATCGGATTTTGGACCATCGGTAGCCTACCAAATTGTTTTAGTACCAAATACATGTCAGCCCGTCGCGTGTTTTTCGATGGTACTTTAACAAGTTGATGACCTAAAAAAATTAGGCCTTTCGCTCAAATCTTCCTTATTACGTGTTGGCAATCAACTATTGATTGTTTTTATGAAGAAAATATTATTCGATAGGTAATCCTAATGACTTACAATTTATTGATTGTTATTCAGCGTTTCAGCATTTCTAGATCTCAACGCCTTAGAATCAGTGTGACCTTTTTTAGTACTTTCAGTACTAAATTGGTGTAATTAGGAGTCTGTGAAATTTATTCAGTTTCATTTCAGTATAAAACCCAATTTTAGTATTTTTTGGTACAATTTAACACATAACAGTACTTTTTTGGTCTTTTTATGGATTACTATCTGGCAACAGTATAGACTACCATATAAAGAGACACTACTTTTAGAGTTAAAATGTGTTGGCCCACAAATAGATATTTACAAAAGCTATTCATCTCTATGAAATGTATAAGTTTCCAGTTACCAGTTTCAATTTAAAAAACTTTTTTTATATAAAAATAATTAATTATTAATCGATTTTTTTTTAATCAATTTTTTTCCTTAACTCTACATTAGTGTCATTTTCACTTCACTAGTATATTTCATTGCCGTCAATTCTTTGATTTCTTTGCCGCGGTAAGTTTTTTAGGTTATTTCTTATCTTGGCGTCTGCGTCGGCGTAAATAATTATTGTAAATTTTCATTAATTGTGTTAGTTACATTTAGATTTAATTGCCGTAACATTTGTGACTTTTATCTTTCAGAATCTGTCAAGCTTGGAGCTGTGACTGTGATTGACGAATTCTCGCTACAAAGCGGCACACATCGAAAATGGTTAAAAAAGTAAGAGAATATAAATCAGGCGACTTTATATTCGCTAAAGTTAAAGGATATCCAGCATGGCCTGCCAGAGTAAGTACTGTTATATCTAAAAATAATGATAGAAAATATCACAACAATAATTGTAATCGTTTAGTCTGATAAGATGATGGCGGGAAGACATTGTAGTGACGCTCGACGCTTTCCAAGGGCCTTTATAAGTAAATAGCACCTTAAGTTGGAAGTATTCATTGTTTTTGACATATCAACAGTGAAAATTGAATACATTTTTATACATTTGTATGTTTTACCTATCTAATTCATTGTTCTGAATTGCCCAATGAACTAATACTATTCATTGTAGAAATATAAAAAACGTAAACAGTCTTGTTCTCTGTAAATAAGAGTAACAATAATGGCTGAAAGAACCTTAATTATATTTGATTTATTTTACTGTTAAGATGGACCATACATTTTAATTTGATTATAATATATTAGTTTGATTTCCTAATTACCTGTTGAAAATTTGCTTGATGGATATCAGTTAAGGTGTATTAAACATAATATATTGGCTCAGCTTTGGATTACATGCTGTCGAGTTGAAACTCCAATTTTTTTTGGATTCCATACATTTAATCGAAAAAAGGGATCCCTTAAAGGATCACTTTGTGGTCTGTCTGTCTGTCAAGGCCCTTTTTCTCAGGAGTGCATGGAGGTATCAAGCTGAAATGAATATCACATACTCAGGTCTGTAATTCCTTGAGGCTGTGAAAAAATCAAACTTCTAAGTCAACATAATCAAAAGATACGGCCGTTTATCCTACTACTATATAAATCCTACTTAATATTGTTATTATTATTAATATTATAAAGGTAAAAGTTAGTGAGTGTGCTTATATGATTGTTCTTTGAGAAGGTTCACGTAATATGTGCTGAGCCCTTAATTCAATCAAGCGCAAATCAATCCCTCTGGAAGCTATTGCTGTGATACACAGTAATAATTCTAATAACAAACAAAGGAGACTCACCTAGTCAGGAGCGGGCAGTGACCTTGACCATGCCCCGTCGACCTGGACTGTAGATTGTGAAGTATGTGTGTGTTGAGTGAACTGTGTGTAAGTGTGTGTGCAGCCTCAAATTCCACAGGACACTATCACGCAAGCAATCTGTTCATCAAAACCCTCCCAGGACACCGAACTCAAAGTTATACAATGCAAAAACTTCGACCATTGTAAATCATAATATATATCTCGGCGCTAGCTGAACGTCGAACGGAATGACGTAGCGTGTACAAAAGCAAACAAACGCGAGTTCACGGCCAAAACACAAAGTAGTTCGATAGCAGACACCCTGGGTCAACCACATAGGTTACTTTTTAGGTGTCTTTTAAATTATATGTGGGCGAAACTGCAGGGCACAACTAGTGTTGCATATTTTAACACTTGCAAAGGGGATAAAAACCTATAGAGTACTTCCAGTTGAACTAGAATCATGAAATTTGGCAAGACATTGTTTGTCTTGAAAGAAAGCTATTTTTAAAAATTTTCAAATGTATTCACTTTGATGAACAATTTAAATTAAGTAGTTTTGAAAAAAAAGGTAAACCTGATCGAGTTTCTTACTGGTTTTTCTCGATGTCTAGGATGTATCACGAAATGGCAGTAGTATTTTGACGTTCATAAGTGCCTTCTTAGAACCTAAATTGAATAAAGAATTTTTTGATTTTGAATAGAATTAATGTGATGACAAAAATATTTGTTGGGAATAAATATTATAATTGGTGTCTAACATAAACTTTGGTGACAGAAAATATTTTTGCCAATAATAATCATAACACCTGTAAATGACCCACTAATTAAATAATTACAAATTAAATATAATAAGGTGGGGAAAAAGTTTCTTTGCATTATTATATGAAAACTCAAGACATTTTTTTCAAAGTTTATTTACATTTATTTACAGTATATATGTGCCATTTTGTTCGATAACTTCCTGCCATTTTGTAGGTAGATACATGATCCCCTTACTGTAGAAACTTTGGGACCTTCTGTCCAAAAAAACGTGACAAATATCTTTGGCAGTCCTTTCTTGATGTTAACCTTACAGAACCTTGAGAATTCTGAAGAGACCGAAACAGGTGAAAATCTGAAGGTGCAAGGTCAGAGCTATATGGTGGATCTACTGACACCTTCCAGCCAAACTCCTAATTTTTGCTGAGTGGCTAAAGATGTGTGTGGTCTAGCGTTATCGTGAAGAAAGACCACACCCTTCCTGTTGATCGATTTCGGCCGCTTTCTCTCAACTGCTTCCTGTAATCTCATCAGTTCTTGGCAGTAGAGATCCGAATCGATGGTTTTCCGGGCGGTAAAAGCTCATAATGAACAATGCCCTTCCAGTCCCACCATACACACAGCATCACCTTATTTCGAGTTAGCCCAGGTTTAGCCACAGTCCTTGAAGCCTGGCCGACCTTAGATCACGACCTTTTTCGCACGTTCTTGTCGTACGTGATTTTCACTTTTTCATCGCCAGTTATCAATCTCTTCAAATACGGCTCGGATTCATTACGTCTCAAATAAATAGCAAATGAGAACACGGTTCATTAGGTTTCTTTCAGTGACCTAGTGTGGCACCCAAATATCGAGCTTTTTGGTATAGCCAGCTTTCTTCAAATGGGTTAAAACTGTTTTGTGGTCAATTTCCAGTTCTTCAGCTACATTATAACTACTGATATGCTGATCTTACTCCGCTTTTACAAAAATGGCGTCCATTTTATTCGTAACATGGCGACCAGAGCGAGGTGCATTTTTAACATCAAAATTTCCAGACTGAAAACTTTTGAACCAACTTTGTGCCACTCTTACTGTCACTGCATTAGGTCCATAAACATTACAAATTTTTTTTCGCTGCTTGATTTGCATATTTGCCTTTTTTGTAATACTATTTTAAAATGTATCGAATTTCCTTATTAGACTCACTCATTTTTATCTTTTTTAATTAATTTTTTTTATTTGAAATGTAACCTTTTTAATGGTCCCAAAACCAGCCAGATACAAATAGTGCAGCCAAAGAAATTTTATAACAAGTTTATACCTATGTTATGTGAAAACACTTTTTCCCGGACCTAATATATTTACAGGATGAATATTTATTTTAACTTATATACATTATTTTGCTCTTTTCTACTTTATTAATGTTAATATTTTGCAATCAATACATCTGAAATGATATTCTTTTTCAACTTACGGGAAGTTTTAATATTTGTAAATAATAACAAATATTTATGTTATTCTCATTAAGTGAACTATGTTCTTTTGTGTAATACATTTATTTAAGCCTATATACAACTAGCTGGCCCTGTGGATAATGTGTTCTGCATTTGCAGTAGCCAATAATGTATATAAATAAATGATGTGATTATTTCAGGTTCAGAGGATGAATGGAAAGAAATATTTTGTGTATTTCTATGGAACTGGAGAAACGTAAGTTGGCTTATAATTGAAATTATTTTTTTTCATTTAACTAAGGTCAGATTATGTGAAAAATATTATATTATATTATTAATATAATACAATAATCTATAGTATAATATAATAATAATAACAATATTAATTATTTATTCACTTAATCACATATATATATCTTATATAACCTGTTTGACATGTTCCTTGATATTGTTGTCAGGAAAATCAGTAATGTACTTCTGGATCTTATTATAGAACCTAACACTATTTCCAAAAACACTTATTAGTTTTACTGTTAATGTCATGTATATCAGCTGTTTAGTTACCATTGTACAAACTTTGCTTAGTTTGAAACGAAATGTCTTTGTCCCTTTATTTATAAAAAAAAAAAAAAAAACTGAATTAAGTATACAACCTACTTCACACTATTCTTTACGTATTTTTTTATTGTCAATTAGAAAGTAATCTTAATTATATTTCAGAGCGAATTTACCACCAAATATGATATTTGATTATGCTGAAAATAAGGACAAGTTCTTGACAAAGACAGTGAAGAGGCGTGATTTTAATGACGGAGTTAAGCAGATTGAACATGATTTTGCAAATAACGTACCATTGGAGCAAGTTGTTGGAATCAGTTCTGAGGTAATTTTTTTATTAGCAGCACTACAAAGCACCATGACTATATCGGATGGTTACCACAGTTTAATCCAAAAACAACAGTAATTGTGTTCTAAAGAGCTTTTCAACTTGATTTCCTCCTCTCCCTTTCATCACAGAACCATACTTGCTACTATAATCTCCATCTTGGCACAAACAAAAAAGTTGTCTATGTCAACTCTGTGCGTACTGTGAAGCTTAGAAACTCTCCTTACCATAGTGTTGCCTTCCTTCTTCCGACAACATGGGGTCCTTGAAACATAATGAGAAGACACATTTAAGCAGGCCAGCATGACAGTGACGTTTTTTTTATTTTTTTATTTAGTGACCTATGTTGTTGGATTAGACTGTGGTTACCATTAGGTACACTTCCGTCAGCTTGCTGTGCTTCGATTAAAAAAAAATAAACATTGTGATATTGACAATCTAACGCATATTGTCGTTGCTATGTCGGCCTTTTAAGTCTCTCGGTAGCTCAATATACACTGGCTGGTTGGTAAAACGCTGTGACACTCGCGACCGTCGTTCGGACGAGTTGATCCGAGATCCTCGTATGTACGCGTTTATATGTGCATGTGTCGCGTCACTATCGCTCATTGTATGAGACCAGTGTTCTATAGTTATCTATTTTGTGGTGGTACTGCTTATCTCATGTACTATCAATAATTATGAGTCCCAAATATTTATTAATGAAATCAGATTTTCTTTGATTATCTTTTATTAACGAATTGTAGTGGCAGTATTATTTAAATCGACGATTTCAAACGAGGCCCGGTATTGATATTTATATCAATTATTTTTATTTTATAAATTGCTATTTTGCACTCTTTAACTTAGAAAACCATGTTCCTGCGTAAAAATATGATTACCTATTTAATTTATGCAAACGCAATCAATTTCATGGGGTATTTTTGTTCTTTATAGATTTAGCGTTTGGGCACCATCTCACCTTATTTTAAGGGACAATATGGCTCAAGATGGTAAAACGCTAAGTCTATTGAAAGGATTTACTTTAAAGTACACTTGTAGGTGCTTTGCAACAAATTTTCAACTTGACGGTGGTAGTCAGTAGACGGGCATTTTTCAATGCCCTACCACAATGCTATGGTCTCATCACGATGTTTTCCTTCAACAGAAGCTCATGCCCATTGCAGGGATTAGAATTCACTTCGATCGGCATGGTGTCCGTACAAGTGACCACTTCTTTTTTTTTACGTGGAATAACTCGTCGTGGGTACAAACTCTCTCAGGGAAGTGAGTGGTTGTGTGATACGTCTACTCACTAAAACTCCACGGTGTACCATCCGCCGCCGTAATGAGGCGACACGGGACCGCGCAGGCATTCCATCACGTCGCCCCACTGGCTGACCTAGCTAAATGATGGGCGTCGGCGCTAATAGGAGACAGTTCAGTACAACTCTAACCGTTTCCCCGTCCGCCGCGGTCAGAGCGCAGCGCTTCCCCTCCCATGTGGCACACCCTGAGAGTATGCTGCGCTGTAAACTCCCCATGTACCAATAAGCCACTGAACCGTCATTGTTTATGTTAAATTACGTAATGAAAAAAAATAATATTCAAAATATGTTCTTAAAATTGGATTGATAATAAACAATGAAAATTTAATTTGGTAGTAAGCAAAGTTGTAATGTTTTCTCAGTTAATATTTTTATTTGGTGTCATAACTATTTGATCACATTCGCAGGCTGCTGTGGAACCAGCTAACGAAACGGCAAATGATTCAGCAATAAACGAGACAATGGACGATACAGCAGTTGACACGACTGCACCTGACGATTCAGCAATTGATGAAGTGAGTTCATGCTTTAATATTTCAAAGGAAATCTTACAATCCATACTTATATAATAAAGCGGATTTTTTTATTATTTATGTGTTTGCTTAAACACGCTAATTTCTGGAACTACCAGTCGGATACGAAAATCCTTTTTTCTATGATAACCAGTCTCTTGAGTGATAGTTTATAGGCTATTTAAGATTAGGCTACAACTCTAAGATAGATAGCCTTAAACTTTGCTAAGTTGTTGTGCTTACACCTGCGAAGTTTCCATATTAGTAATACCAGGTAAAAAAAAAGTTGCGCGCGAGTAGTTTAATTTTAGCAACGGGAAAAAATATAAACCACTACATGACAGATTAAACTTAGCGGAAGACTGGCTCTCAAGTGCAGCTGCCAGAACACCTATTGGTGTTTGACAACAGATTTTCAACTTCAGAGTGGTAGCTACTCAGACGGGCATTAGAAAAAGCCTTACCACCTTGCTATGGTTTCATCACGATGTTTTCCTTCACCAAAAGCTCAGGCTCATTGCAGGGATTCGAACATACGTCGATCGACGCAGAGTCTGTACACGCTACCTACTGAGCCATCATTGCTTCTCATTTATGCGCTTGTGGAGAGATTTTCAACATTGAGGGTGGTCAAGAATTTGATATTCCTTTACAGTCTGTTGCGAATACGACACCAAATGAGACGGCTGTCGAAGATTCAGATGACACTGGTGCTTTAGTTATTGATGAAGGCAAGGTAATTTTTTCTTGTTTTGTTTACTTCGCACTTTGATTATACATACTTGATTCTATGTAACAGTGTCGGTGAATGTGGTATTATATTAAGCTTAGGAAAACGGTGGGCATTCATGTAAAGCTGTCGAAACTAATTTGTTGAGGTTTGATGACAGAATTTCAATTGGTACGATAACATTACAAAATTTTATGGAGTTTATCAAAATTTTATTGATAAATCAAGTCTTCTTTAGTAAAAGATCATATTCATTATTAGAATCGAAGTTCTTCGACACAGCCTCCAAAGTTCTGTTTTAAAAATAAGAATATATCTATTTATTCAGCCGAAAGGCAAGAAGTCAAAGGTGGATGGTAAAGTCCCAGCCAAGGAGACGCCAATCAAGCCAGTCAAAGAACCGAAGACACCCCGAGGGAAGGCCAAGAAGGAGGAACAAAAGAAAGAAGATGAGGATGAAGATAAGAAGGAAGAAGAAATTGTTAGCAGAAGCGGCAGGAAAATACGTCCAAAAAGGTATGTTGTAGTGTAAGGAAATGATGACAGGGTGACTTCCTATAACTTCAATTTAAATTGGTTTGTAAAAAAAAACTGTTATAAAAACGTTTTATTGTTGTTGTTGTGGATTGTAGAACACAATGTGATAATACGCTCTACACACCGAACCTACCGATCTGCCTACAAAAGGAAACCTTTTAAAAAAGTGTTTATCATTATCTATTTTTATAAAGCTACGAAGTATATAATTTCACATAAATAACGCATTACAAGTGCTCCACACTAAGGTCGCTGGTTTATTTGGGAACATAAAATAAATGTGAAAATTATAGATTTTCTTTTTATTAGGCACTTTTATAGGAAGCACGTCCGAGTACAATCCAATCTGTCAGTTGACTCACTACATAATACATTTTTCCACAGATACTAATATACTAACATAGATAATAATAAGATGTTTTGACTTTGGTCATAAACAACAAGTACTTAAAATAACATCTAAACGTATATTTAAATTGCCGAAAATGTTCGATGTTACTTATTAATTTAATGATATAAACCAATATTATTTAACAAAAAAAATTATTGAATGATGGTTAAAATATTAGGAAGATTACATATTTTCGGTTCTTTTTTATTACTGTCCATTTGCCTAATGTCGACGCATAGCCCGCGCCTTCAAAGACAAGGCTTCTTCTTTTTTTGAAGCCGCAAAAAGCATTTGCCAGCATCAATGTGTTTAAGCGTTCGTAAAATTTTCTAATAATTATACAAATTAGGGTTTTCTGACAAGATCATGACTCTCTTGTCAGAACATCTAGGGAGTTTTCGTGAAATCTCAAAATGCATGCTCGTACTTTATATTTACAATTCACATCACTTATGCACAACAACCAAACTATATCACGCAAAATGCCACCAATAAATATTACATAATATTAGGTCAAAAAACCTAAGTTAATGAATTAAATATAAATACCACAACATGTCACTTCAAGATCCCGCCGATAACTCCCGTGGGACCAAGTCGTCGATTTCATTTTTTAAAATGTTATCTACACAATATGTCGTCGACATTTGTCGGCGGGTCTGCGGGTTTGGTGTGTAGAGCGCTTTATGTATTTTCTAATGCCTGCCTGGTCTATTATGTATTTACCACCCTTAACTTGAAGCAAGCACCTATCAGTGTGTTCTGGCAACTGCACTGTTTATGTTATTGTTTATTGGATTTAATAAGAGCTGTGTTGATTTTTAAGTCAAATCTACACATGTATAAAAAAATCCATATATTGATATTTGTCACGTGCCGAAATATGATCTCCTAGACATAAATTATATTTGCGATTGTGACTGACAAATATATTTTTAACTTGTAATCTTTTTCCTCTACTTTTTTAAACCAACTTTAATAATCATTGTAAAATATAAACATTCAAACTAAACGCTGTCATGTTAGTTAGACTGTTAGTAAATGGCGCATTCTACATTAACAGGTAGAATGCGTCATCTATTAACAGTCTGTAGTTGAATATATTTTCATTAGAAATGTCATCAATAGGTGGCATTCCTTAAAAAAAGTTTTTTACACGTTTTTTTTTGTAGTAAAACATTAACTTTAAACTCTTTGCATATTTTTCGCAATAGACGAGAACATATACTTTAAAATGATTTTAGAATAATTAATTTTGATGGAGAATTAAAGGAGATATGATACTGCTACAAAAACACCTAAATAATAATATATGTTGAAAGACCAAGGTGTCCGAAGAGTGCTGATATTCATGTAAATTTTACTCTTTATTACTAATTATAAACAGACTGTCAATACAGAAATATTTAATTTCAATTTATCACAGAAAAACAGTTAAACAAAATACTGCGCGAGCTATGCGGCGCGTCGACATGCCATCTTGACGCGCTCCGTCGTCGTCATCCACCGCGGTAGATTTAAAAGATTTTTTTTTGAAACTGCCTTCGAGGCCTTTGCGTCGATATACATATATACATTGTGTATTAAAAACCTCGTCGGATCCGTGAAGGTGTTATTAGGTATCGAGATTATATTCTGTTTATGTTGTCTATCTTAGATTATAAGTAAAACAAATTACCCCTAATAAAATGTAAAAAAAAATATTTAAATGAGGAAACTTACATGGCAATACAGGCGGCGCTGCGCAGGGTACCGCCATACAATCAAACGTACCTCTGCGCCGCGCCGGGGCAGGCGACGGTGTTATTACGTTTTAAAAATTTGCTAAATTTTACGGAAACTAAAACTAAATATGTTAATTTTAAATCGCAATACATTTTTATTTTCATAATAAATAAAATTTTGATATTTTTTTTGGTAATGTCATTGGGGTACCTATGTATCCTTTTCGGATTCGACGGGGTTTTTAATACATATTGTATAGATATAAATTTTTGTTTCAGGTACATAGATGAACAGACAGAGGATAATGCAACACTGCCTTCGCCGGCGCCGAAGAAACGTCGCGCCGCTTCCCCCGCCTCTGACAAGGACAAGGACGTACAGAACGTACAGAAAGAGAAGGAAAAGCCTGAAGGGAACGAGAAGGACAAGAATATCAAACATTTCACCGCCGTTACGCAGGTGAGAAAAGATTTTTCAAGTGAAAACTTCTTTAGTAAAATTGTGATTTAAAACGAAATGAAATACTAAAAAAGACATACACATACATCTATAGGATTTAGCTTGCGAGAGAATGAGATAGAATCATTACACACGGTTTATGCAAGTCCTGATTTTCACGGTTATGCTCGTCGTTAAATTGGCCTAACGGTATGACGACCAAACTTTTACGCACTGTTGTATGTACAATACGAGTGGGTGATATATCGAGTCCCGCTGATTTAGGAATTTTAATAATAGATTTTAAAGAAGATGTGTTTGTTTACTCTACGGCGTGTGAACTGCACTCGTTTTTGTCGTATGTATTTGTAAAGATTTTCGTTAGGGGTAAATATTTCTGACAAAGCTTTTTTAAAAATCAAAATCGTGAACAATAAAATATTTATATAAAATAACATAAAAATATAGTACATGTTTTTGCAGAAAGAAATAAATAGATAATAATCGCTCAGGAATATTTAGGTACTATAGTCTGAGGTGCTTAATTAATTTAAAAAAAAAAACGTTTCTTTTTCAGTCAGAATTAGAAGACCTGAAAGAACCCTTCAAATCAGGTAAGTTTATTAATATGAGTTTAAAACTAATTTGAATATTATTTATATAACATGAGTTTATTTATTTAACGTTAGTATCAGTTTATATAAAACTAGCAGATGCTTGCGACTTCCTTTACGTGAATATGATGTTTCACAGGTATTAAGATTCTGTTCTGGATAAAATACGGGTTGTTACTTTTTAATTGTAATTCTATCTCAATTCCTTAGCTCCTATGGAAAAGCGCATTGATTTAAAGCCTAGAATACTTAAACGGAACGGAAAGTTGTCTATCTGGCCATGAAAGTCTCGTTAAAATTGGTTCATCTGTTTCCGTAGATTGAATGCCCAGACAAACAAACCAGCGACAGACAAAAAATTTATAACCTTTGTTTTTGTTTTATAACCTGAAAATTAAGTCTATATTTCGAAATTACAAACAGACAATTCAATTTTATTTATCTTTAATGACGTTAATCATTTTATTTTTATTACAAATTAAAAAAGGATATAACACTTAAATAAAGTATTGTATATACTCTTTGTAAAATGATGATTTTTTGGCTGAATAATTCGATGACCGTTGCATTTGAAAAAATATAAAAAAAAAATCGTGTGTCATAAAATACCGCCAAAGTTTATTTTAAAGCTCTGAACATAGTTTATTGAAATAAGTAATTATTTTCGTCGAATATGGACGGTAACATTCATGAATCAAATTTATTTGAATTAAATACTAATTTTTTAAATGAATACGACGATAATTTTGCTATTGGTGAATGTTTAAACGATTACGAAAAACATTTTGTCAACACAAATGTATCTAATATAAATATAAATGCTAACGGTAGGTAATTTAAAAACTTCAGTACCCTATAGTCTATAACCATTATAGTATGTAACCAATTTAAAGAAGGTACTACTAATCAAAGTGGATTTAGAATTTATTTTGTTGTATTTTTAACAAACATATCATGTCTGTAGTATGAAGATTGACCAGTCAGTGATGTTTCTTTTACGCACTCTAGTGGTTCTGGTTATTGTAGTTGGATATCGTAACAGTATTTAATCGGTTTCGGTTATGGATAAAGATATACAATTATTTCAGATATCCGATAAGTTTCGGATAATTTCAGTGGATATTACATTTTTCAAAGAATAGCATTTAAAATTAAAATAGTTATTGTTTTAACAAGTTTAGGTGAACAATATTAACTTTATTTTAGACTAACGACCCGCCCCGGCTTCGCGCGGGTACAATTTACAAAGTGGCGTGTTTTATATTTTAAAAAGCCTGATCTAAAGTTTTTTAGCTTTAATATTGATAGTTCATAACTTCATAACTGCCTCATTAGCTTAGTGGTCCAACACGCGACTGCTATTCTTTAGGTTCTAGGTTCGATTCCCAGGGCGAGCAAAGTATTGTTGGGTTATTCTATGAAATTCTCAATAGTAGCTCGGAGTTTGGCTTTGTGCCCGATTAATGGCAATAGGACCTGAAAGCATGCCCGGTGAACGGTGAGTGTACATTAGTACACCTCTTTCTAATACTTCGGGGATACAGGCGTGATAGTATGTTGAGTTATGCAAAAAAAAAAAATATGTCGAAGATAAAAATAGTTACTGTGAGACAACCTTAGGAGACAGACATTTATGCCATCCCGGACCTTTCTCTAGGTTTTTGAAGAACTACAATTCTTTAGAACATTATTTTGATATATCTCATAAAGTTTAGACAGCGTAAGCCATTTATGCGCCTGAAAATAAATTTTTGACGACTTGATTACAAATAATAGAATTTTGTCTACTATACAAAATTTAATTGCAACTTATTGTATATAAAAAACTGCCATAAAAAATTCTCTAAATGATAGTGAAAACCTCATTAAAATCCGTTGCGTAGTTTAAAAGATCTAAGCGTACATAGGGACAGACAGCCGGAAGCGATTTTATACTATGTATAGATAGATAATTATTACTGAAATTTTAACATATTTTTGGTATTGTATTTGGACTGTCTCGTTTGTCTCCATTCCTATAAAAAAGTATTCGAAACGTGTGGGATATTGCTACGGTTCTATAGCATCCTGATATTTTACCGTAAAATTCAATACCCATTTCGAATACTTTGTTAGTTAGTCGGAGTAGGTGACGTAGGACAAATATCCGCTAACGATTATCTCGCAAGATTGCAACTGAAAATTTCATGTGTGTGTTCTTCATATGTTTTTATCTACAATAGAAACCGAGCTTGTCATTGTCTACTGTTGTTTTCATTAATTTACAGACCCTAATCTCTCGCTTGATGTCAATTGTGATGAAAAACATACTAATACTCAGAATGGTACAGTTAAAACTGTTCCAACGTTTGGCAAACAGAAAAAAAAATGTCCAACGTTAAAATGACAAAGAGTAAAATAAAAAAGTTTGTACCGCCAACGAAAAAGATTAATAAAGAAGAAAATAAACAAGCCTGTAAAAAAATAGACCAATATACGCCTCAAGGAGACAGTAATGTAAAAAAAGCTGGCGAAATTATTTGTAATGATAATATTGAAAACGACATACGTGTACCAGACCGATTTAATTTTGATCCAATAGGTCAACATTTGAACCAAGTTAATGATGGGTTGGATGAAAAAGTTAGTGATGCTTATGTCGAGGGTAATGACACATGTTGGATGAATTTTAATCCAACCGACCAATATTTGAACCAAAATACAAATACGTGCGTTTATGATAATTACATTAACCATGAAATAAACGTTAGGAATGAAAGCGAAAAATGATAAAAAGCATTCACTAGGCGGAATTATATTAGGTTCTTTGAATGTACTGATGGATGAAGATTTGATATCATCGCAAAATGTTACAACTGAAGAGATGTCCGATAATTCGAGCGTGAAAAATCTATCTCAAGGTCGTGACCAATCATTTTGTTCTGTTAGTTCTTTAAAAGTTTATAAAAATTTAGATTGTAAAAGTTTTGAAGATACAACTGATAGATATGATATAACAGAAGGAGGACAATTTTTGAATTTATTTAACGAATTCAAACCTAAAATTATAGAGAAAGTGGTCGCCATGTCTACACAATACGGTGATATGGGTTTTAATGTGAAATATTCAAATTACGTAAAGTCTATTGATTATAGAGCCACGGAATGGACAACAGAAGAAAATCAAACCGCGTTAAAAATATTACAAACGTATCCACAGGAAAATAGAATGAATTCAAATAAAAAAATATAATTAAAAATTTGTGATTCGACATCCAGATTCTTCATTTCAAATTTTGAAATGAGTAATTTATTTTAGCAAATTTTAATGAGAAATAATATAGTAATATTTGGTTTTTAATTATCAAAACTTAAAGCATACTAAGCACACAATGCTGTCACGAAATTATACGATACGAATAAGAATACATAACTATCTATAATATTGATGACAAAATATTTTGTTATTTACGAATTATTAAATACTTCTGTAATAAAGGTATTAAAAATAACAAACGAGTTTGTTTTGTGTAATAGTAAAAAAGTTGCATAGTTTATGATTTTTTAGATCAGTGGAGTTGGAGAAAGTTCGAGGACTTATCAGACAGTGACGCCAATTTCTTATTAGTACTAACTATTGTAGTTGATGAAGTCACCAATTGACCAGATCTTCAATATTCGTTAACTGAAATAGTCATGAATCTATCGCTGTTATGAGTTATGAATCTATCGCTGTTATGATCATATTTTATATACGTAGACTGGTTAATAAATAATTCAATTCAAAAACGCTAATTATTCCTATTTATTTGCAACTTGTATAAGTTAATCATTATTATTATTTTAGTTAATTATTACATACTTCGCCTAGGCATTTTTTCTACTCTTTATTGAGGACAACAAACAATTATCTATACCTAAATATAGATGCATGTAATCTTGCATTTTATACAATATTCATAAAATGCGCTGCCCACGGATTACATAATATATTATATACAATTAAGGGCAATTCATAAAGAAAGTAAGTATGAAAAACGCTAACTATTAATTAAGGTAAGCATAACATATTATCAGGTAAAGTAACTAAGTAAATAGCTAAGTAACATAAATCAAACTGAAGAATAACAAAAATAAAAATAAAATTAACTACCTATTGAGTTGGCTATCAGACATAATAATCTGGTTTATCAATTTCATAAACAATGCAGCTTATATATATATATAAATAAATAAATAGTTATATTTCTGTAAAATTATGATTATGTAATTTCGTAATCCTATATACTGGTGCACGCGCACCGGCATTTGTCTTAACTGAGGTCCTAGGCAAGTTGTCTATATACAATCGTAAACGCTGTCGAAAACGAAAAATATTTATGGAATTTATATAACTCTGTGTTACATCTCGTGATCAGATTTGTCAATTTTTTATATATTTTTTTCGTTTTCGTTAGCGTAAACGATTGTAGAAGAGCAACTTGGTTTAGGGTAGAAATAGTTGCGAATAGATAATGTTTGCGGGTCTTTCGTTTACAATGTGAACGGTATGGTATATCTATACTAATATTATAAAGCTGGGGAGTTTGTTTGTTTGGTTGAACGAGCTAATCTCAGGAACTACTGGTTCAAATTAGAAAATTATTGTAGTGTTAGATAGCCCATTTATTGGGGAAGGCTATAGACTATATAACACCACGCTACGAGCAATAGGAGCGGAATATCAATGAAATTTGTTGCAAAAACGGGAAATATTTATTCCTTATGAGAGCTTCAATTATGTGACGCATAGTGGTGTTTGTTCAAGCAGCACTCTTGAGGCTTGGTAAGGAAAATTTAGGGCACAAAGGGCATCGTAAAGGACTTGGCATGAAAACCACGATAGTTCATAGATGGCGAAAACTTTCTTTGAACGCTCTCTAATTGATTATATTTATTATAACGGGTTACAAAAAGAAGAAGCGTATTCTATTTGAGATGTAACCAATGAAGTGTAGTAATATATACGACTCGGGCTTCCTAATAGGGACATCAGTTCGCATCACGAAACCATACATCGTGCATACATCATACTTTATTTAAGTATATAATTTAAATGAACATCAAAGTGTAGTTTTGAATCCAACTGTATTTCGGTCTCTTATCAAAAGTCCTTTTTCTGGTGCGGATTTACCTAACTAGCGGATATTATGTAGTTGATTTTCTTAGTGAAAGTAACTGACTTGCATTTTATTAAGCTATGATTTAACTTTCTTTTACATAAATTATTAAAACAGTTTAAATCACTTTGTAGTTTGTAGCAGTTATCAACAACTGCAATTTCACGGTCAATTTTAAGATCATCAGCATACAATAGAAAATAGTGTGTTTAAAACACTGAATAATGTCATTGATAAACATAACAAATAGTAAAGTGCCCATAATGGAATCACCTGTCCTAATAAAATTTCCAGAAAAATCAAGTCTGGTCATAATAATTATGACGAAAGAAGCTTCGTTACTACAGAGTGTACCACGACACTTTTCGAGTTTCGTTTTTGCGTAACACAACATACCATCACGCCTGTATCCTCGAAGTGTTAGGAAGAGGTGTACTTAATGTACACCCACAGCCTATTGCTATTAATCGGGCACAAAGCCAAACTCCGAGCTGCTACTGACAATTTCAAAGAAAAACCCAATAACACTTGGCTCTACCTTACCCAAAACACTTTTTTTTTAACTTGTGACATAGACGATCCAGAGAAAGACAACATACTGATCGCGTATCTACCGACCGGACAGTACGTAGGCGTTAAGCTATTCCAATCACGACCGACGAGCTTCAAGAACGAAACGTCGAGACTACAGTGGGACAAGCAGGCCGCTGCCAATGCAATCACGCTGAAACTGCAGTTGGGTAAGTGGGGAACATTAGTTTAGGCACATTTAATTACACGAGAGAGATATAGAAGATATAACAGAGAGAATGAGAAAGACAGCTTTACATTGTATATTATCTAATACACAGACAAGGGTATGAGCGTCTCCCTTTTTAAGAAGTGTAACTTCTAACAGGTGTAAGATACTGCGCGAGATTTTTTTTTAAATTGCTAACTGACGATGTATGGCTGAATATGGGAACAGGCGAAGCTTCTAGTAAAAAAAAAAACATTAACTGATTTTTTTGTCATTGTGACTATGATTCTTATATAATATTTTTACAGAGAAGGGACATATAACGACGAAGTCTGTCGTTACGCAACTAATAATGGATTTAAATTTAACGGACGAGGAAAAGGCGACGTTGGACAAGCAACGAGAAATGGGTACTTTTTTTTTGTTTTATTTATTACGTTCTTTCAACTGGTTTATTCTTAAGATTTCAATTTTGATAATGGAATGCTTTTCAATTTAGTTTTCTAAATTTTATTATATTCTGTGACAAAATCCGAAGTTAGACATCTTTTCGCGCGTATAGTTGAGGGTTATTATGAGCAGCGCGCGCATTATGTGACGGAAGTAAGACATGATGAAGTTAGCCTTCAATGATAATAATGTGATATTATTTTCTTTTGTATTTTACACTAGCTAGGCCCGCGGCTACGCTCGCGTAGACTAAATAATACTGTCGATCGGGCAAACGCGCTAATCTTACTACCTCCGCTCCTAGTTCTTAAATGCTTATTGTGGGGTGATCTTTAGAATATAGACATATGCTCTGTCGGAATTTTTTTAGGTCTTATTAAGTTCTACAGTTATGTAGTACATTAATTTGTTATATATCTTATGCTTTACTCAGCGCAAGCCATTTAAGCGCCTTAAAATTGTCGTTTTTGCGGATTGATTTTATTTGCGCAAAACACAAATTATATTTCGAAATTAAAAGTAGCCAACTACTCTGTGGAACCAGCGGTCGCTTGAGGTCTTTCCGAGCAGTTATTACCTGGTGACCTTAAAGAAGAGAGCTTATTCTTGTCTAAAAGGCCGGCAACGCATCTGTGAGCCCTCTGGTGTTCCGGATATTTGTGGGCGGCGGTGATAACTTTCCATCAGGTGCACCACCTGCCCGTTTGCCCCCTTTTTATCATAAAATAGCCTAAGTTACTCCTTATAACATCAGCTTTCTACCAGTGAAAGTCTCGTTAAAATCGGCCCAATCGTTCAAATAAACATTTTTTTTGTTATAAGTACCGTATTGTACCTAGGTAGAAAGCTGTTATTTTACATTACAAACAGATAATTCAATTTTATTTATTTGTATAGATTTGACCGTTAACAATTAAGATGTGCCTTCCCGTGATTCTCTGGTACCACAGAGTTCTGTTGGTTCATTAGACAGTCAAAACCTTGCATATAGCTGGGAGTACTAAAAACTTAATATTGTATGTAAAGCTTAGGGGCATATAAATTGTTCTGCTTGCAGAAGAGAAGAAGTCCCGTGTACAATTCTTGAAGACAGAAATGAAGCTGATAGAGTTGGATGCTAAGATCAAAACTTGTCTGTCGTTGGAGAAAGCCGATACGGATCTCTGTTTGAAACTGTTGGATGAATTGATGGGTGGGTTTTTGTGTTAACTGTCGCTGGTAGAACCTATACAAGATTCGACTTCAGAAGCTTCAAAGCAAAAATTAAATTATAAATAATATCTATACTTGGTCCATCTTAAGAAGGCATATGAAACATATCAAATGTTTATTTTAGAGATGTAGCATAGCTTCATTAGGACGTTGATTTTACGATTATCGATTCTATTTTAGAGTTGAATATATTCAAAAATACGATTACGCTTTAAATCGTTTTCGGAGGGGCGTATAAATAAATTCATAACAAAAAAAAAACTAAAACAACAATAGATATCGCAATCTGGAACACTTCAATTGTTAAATGCCTAGCGCCAAACATCAAGATTATTTCTTCCAGTCAATATACTTTGTCGCGTGTTGTTGCAGTAAAAGTGTAGAAATTACGTAAATATGATATGTTTTTATTCGAAATTATAAAAGAAACTAAAAAATTAAATATATAGGTGTGTTCCATTAATACGATTAATTTTCAATTAATTGGTTTTATTATTTAGGTCTAAGTAATATAGAAAGTAACGCTGCACATAGTGTGAAAGAATTCGAAAATTCATAAAAATCATTATATAAAGGAGGAGTACATACATTTTTTAGGTTATGTCATAATTTACACGACGTAACAATTTACGTTCTTTGGATATGTCAAGCAAACGTTCTTAGGATGAACATAGTATAGAATTGTAAGTTGTCGCAAAAACTCCCCGGACAGTATTAATAAGAGAGCGACTAGCTTGTTAAAGATCTGTTTGAACTTGAAGATTAGAAAATATTTGACACTGTCATTGGCATAATTGTGTATAAACGCTTATTTAAACCATTATTATTTACTTTAAACTTTGTTTTTTTTTTTTTTTTTAGTCTATAAAATATTTTTACCTATAATTTTTGCATATTTTTGTATTTTAAACAGAGACGTGCATATTTTCTTATACTTAGCTACGTTTTTCTTTTTACCTTCTATAGTACAAATAGGACACCATAGCGGTTCCTACATAATTATTTATTTCTCAGAGCTGGATGTGAAACCTCTGATGTTGCTGAAACACCCCACATGTTTGGAGACGGTGAAGCGGATGCGTGCTTACGTTGGCAACACTCCCTCGTGGGACCTCAGCGAGAGTGCCGCCATCGTCTTCAGTAAACAAGCGCATCGCATTCGGAAACAAGCTGATACTACGTATAAAAATATGAAGGTATGTGAGAAATATTGTGTTTTCCTCTATATATTTTTTAAGCGGTTCGGCGATTACCCACAATCATATCTAATGTTAATTGAAATACATAAACTGGTAATAAGTGTTCGACTATGAATTAAGTATGATTAAAAAAATACTAAGCAATAAATATGGCAAGTAGAAATAAGTAGATAAATATATAATATAAATAGAAATAACAAGAACCCTGATGTCTTAGGGGATACAAGGACATTATAAAAAATATAGCAGGTCCTGGGTTCGAATTGGGATTGGGACCTGGGGGTCGAGCAAAGTGTTATTGGGTTTTTCCTATGAAATTCTCAGTAGCAGCTCGGAGTTTGATTTCGTGCCCGATTAATGGCAATAGGCTCGCCCCCTATTACATGGGATCTAAAAACATACTCGGCGAACTGTGGGTGTACATTAGTACACCTCTGCCTTACCCTTCGGAGAATACAGGCGTTGTTGGCGACAGCGGCGTCGCCTCATATAAGATATAATTTAACAGATTTATATAGACTTATTATATTATAGAATATAGAATAGATAGATTATGGAATATTGAGTGATATATAAGAATTATAGAATAAAGAATACACAGATATAGAATATTGACAATACATAGCGTAGAATAGATGATAAGTAGCTATAAGGATATCGAAATAAACATTGTACATAATTGTCTAATTATTCCCCATAGATTTAAGATAGAATAATAATTTATACAAGTACGCGCTCGGCCCGCGTCCCGAAACTATGTAAAGAATGTATCGATCCGTGTTCGGGACCGGGTATTTCGTTTATACGGGCGCGTAGTATGGATTAAGTATAGAATAAGTTATGTTTATAGATAGGGAATACGATATAGGATAATTAGGCGTAAGAAGTATGTACATAGGTTTAATAATTAAATAAATATAAACGGAAAACCGAGCCGACCATAATGAAAATAAAATAGAAATAGGGCACCTTTTGCCCGAGCGCAAGGGGCTCCCTTTATGGTAATGCCGCAGTCTTCATGCTCAATCCCGCGGCGCTGCTGGGCACTAACCGACCGACCTCCGACCGCCTACAAAGAAGACCATCGACACCAGCGCCGCTACGGATTTCATCGGAACCTGCAACCATCGACACCAGCGCCGCTACGGATTTCATCGGAACCTGCAACCATCGACACCAGCGCCGCTACGGATTTCATCGGAACCTGCAACCATCGACACTAGCGCCACTACGGATATATTGAAGACTTGCGGTCACATAGTCAGATTGGTCGGCTCGGTTACGTTGTTAGTACAAGTCTTGTGTTTCATTATCGAGTGAGCTTGTGCGGTATCGCACACCTCAGGACCCCGTACCGAGCACTCCGGATCGGCGAGAATAATCGCCACGAGGCGGGCATCCGGCGTCTTATAGGATTTTTCGAGAAATCCTATAAGATTAACAAACCCGTCCAACCCGGGTTGACGTCACTCGCCCTATCGACGCGTGTGACGTGCTGCGTACCCAACAGGCGTGGTGGTATGTTATGTTATGTAAAAAAAATCCAAGGTGCTATAGATGCTTTGTGACGGATTTTCAAAAATGCGTTATCAGCATAATGTAGCTTCATCGTGATGTTTTCCTTCACGGAAAGCTTCGACTCATTGTAAAATTCGAACCCGAACTCGATGGACGTTGTGTCCACACAGAGTTAAACCAAAGATTTCTTACCGTTTGAAATCACTTAACTATTAGGCGAGTTACTGGAAAACAAATGCAAAAAAAAAATGAGACACAAATCCACACACGGCTATTTAATTCCAAACTAAGCAAAGCTTGTATTATGGTACACATACCTACACAGTTGATATACATATAGATAAAGAACATCCAAACATACAACTTACAATTATGCTCATCACACAAATGTCAGTCGTATGCGGGGATGGAACCCCGAGACCTCTTGGAATGGGGCTTACTACCACTGCTCCACAAGGCCTAAAGTAGATAAGTAAGTAAGTAGTGCAAAATTATATACTGTTACATTTATTTCACAAATAGTCACGACTTATCTCGGGCGCACTTTACTACGCATGTGACCGTGCGATAGCATAAAGTGCTACCTCGACTCCGCCAACTTCTGTCACCGAGGGATATGCTACGAGGGTCGCGCACGAACTTGTCTATTAGTTTTACATATCCAATGTGTTATAGACAGTTCGACTCTTATGTGCGCGCGGCCCTATGTGTGCGTAAAGCGTGTATAGATACTGTGACTACGTGTGCGTATCAAGAGGTACAGTCAAATACACAAGAGAATTCTATTAGCTCTTTTACTTAAAGTATGGCGAAAATTCTTAGACCTAATTTGTTAAAATTTAAAATAAATCAATTATTTTAAATTATTCCGTATCACTCCACTATAAATACCAAATAATTAACTTTCCATTAATATTACATTATTTCCATCACGTTCTGTTCAAATACTATTGAAATAAATATGTTTTTAAATTGATGATCAAAATGATATCGTGGTAGGTACGCGAAGAATTTTTATGTTGTATGTATATTGCTTTTTTTCTGTTACCCATTGCTAAACTATCTTTTTACAATTAGAATTTATGCGCTATAATATTTTGATAACTGTAGTACGATGCATTATCAAGCACAACTACTGGTTAGGTGAAATATATTCTTTGTAACGATCCTGACATTTTTATTACCGACTGTACACATAGAATCAATCGATAAAAACACGTGTTGATCGGAAGGAAGACGACTACCGCGTTACTGTCATACAAACAAAAACTGCATGTTCACTAGCTCACGCACACGGTCGTACGTACACAAAGATGAGTTGAAACCTCTATAACAGCATCTACAATTCTTACAGTAGGTGTTGAAATTATGCGTTTATTGTATATTGTATTAATTCAAAAATAATTATATGAATATTGTTCAATAAAAGTGTTTTGTATGCCTGGCAACTCTCATTGTTAAAAAGATATCCGATTATAATGGTGTGCCCAGAGTTTGTGAATTATAAAGTATGGATAAATGTGAACATTCAATTTAATGAACCTAATAAAAGTGGTAGACAAAATCAGAGAAAGGTTTCATCCAAAATTCTAACAAATATAATTTGTTTGTCTGGAACAGGAGCTGTTCACTACACCGGAGGGTCTTTCTTTCTGGGAATTTTTCTCGGAAAGGGTGCTGCAGTTTAAGAAAGTGACATCCAAGTTAACCTCTGATGAGCTACTGGAATTGGTACACGAGCCTTTAGGTCTGTATATTTCATTTACTCTAGTATAGTCTAAATCAGAGGTCATATATAATAATAATACCAGCCTATGAGTGTATCACTTTTGGCCAAAAAACCTCTTCCTGAGAGGAGGCCAAAGCTTAATCACCACGATAGACGACATCTTGGCAATTTCAAACAGAGAAATCCACAGTTCTGCACAGTTACAATAACATCCATAAAATATTGATCTTAAGATATAGGGTATTATCTTAATACCGTGTATAACCGTGCACGCCCTCCGCCCCTTGCCCCGCAAACCTTCAAGAGGGTCGCATTTATAGCGGTCGGACTATAATATAAAGACTATAAAGACTTTATATTATTTAAAACAAAAATTATAATTTTAGAATTGTCAGTGCCTACTTCACACACGATGAAGACGGCGGTGGAAGCTGCCAACGAGGAATCTAAGTTAAATAATGAAACGCCCGAAGAAGACGAACAATCGCAGAAGAAAAAGAATTCGCCTGGTAAGAATTTTATTATTTGTCTTCTCTTTACAAACTCAGTACACACATACATGTTTTGAGTTCTATATAAAAAAAAAAAAATTTAAAATGTATTTATTTATGTGAGATTGTTGAGGAAAACGATCCCATAGTGCAGCCTTGTCTATTTATTCATATAATAACAAATCACGAATATGACATACGCAGGAGACACGGTTTTAATTTAACATTTGTTTTAATTTGAGTTGAATCGCTAGTTACTTTTATACATTCGGGTTAACCAAAGTTCAATTTTCTTTGAGTTAAACCGAAATTCTGCAGATATGTATCACGAATGGTAGCTGCTTTGATATATTAGCTATTTGAACTTTCTTTATGTTTACTTCTGAGATGGTTCGATAATGCAGAAGGTAGATCCAATGCAACCATTAATTAGTACGTCGAGAAATAATTAAATCGAGTGCCGTGTGAGAGGAATTGCAAGCGCAGCGTAAATATTTTTTGACAGGTTCTTGGCGCCAAAATTAAAAAGAATTTCGACTGATTCTCGGCTGCCGAGATTCGGCAGATAAATAATTGGACGAGAATTGAGAGTGAAATGTCTGGGACGCTTCAAGTTTAGACACTATTTCTTTACATGAGAGACAAGAAAAATACAAAGTAGAGGGAAGGAGACTTACAGCTATACATTATATATCTAATACACAGTTAAGACTATTTGCGTCTCCCTTTTTAAGAAGTTTCTTTCTGTCACGTAATTTTTTTTATTTGTTTTATTCTTTAGTATTGTATCAGCAATCAACTATTTATTGACCACCAATTATGTTTAATTTTCTTTAATTTCCAGCAAAGCCTAAAAAATCCGCCAATAACAACTCAAAAACACCGATCAAACGGCAGTCTTCTAGAAAGTTACACGAGGACAAGACAAAGAATGATGAAACAGATACACCAAACGAAAATGAAACTGTTAATAAGGAAAAAGAAAAAGAAAAGATTATAGATAAAAAGAAGTTAGAAAGTGAGCTTGATAAAGAACTTGGAGCAGCGGCAGAGAAAATGGACATTGATGAGCCAACAGAAGAGAAGGAGAGTGACAAAGAAAGCGATACGGGTTCGAAAGAGACTGAAAAGGCTGCTATAGATAACGACAACAGTCCAAAAGAAAGTGATAAGAGTTCAAAACAGAACGAGAAGAGTTTGAAAGATAATGAAAAAAGTTCAAAAGATAATGGTAAGAACTCGAAGAACAGTGAGAAAAGCGCGAAAGATAGCGAAGAGGGTAAAACTGAACAAAAGGTAGAAGAGAAAGAAAAGGAGAAGGAAATGGGAGAACCTAGAGCAAAGAGAACGAGAGAGGTTAGTAATATTAATCAACAAATTTAAATTTACATCAAATGCTACTTACTTTAAGCATACCGATGGAATATTTTCTGATAGAATTGCAAGTAATATTCAATTCACCTGATGGTATGGTAAAGGGCTTTTTTATGAGGCTTCAGTACATCCCTTAATACTATGCCAGCCTTTTAGGTAAAGTTGTAAATGTTATTTAAATGTAAGAGACAATGAGACAAATTTAACCAGGCCACTTTAGAAATGGGTTCTATAATAATATTATTCTCTCCTATATCATTAGGACTCCATTAGCATTTTTTTGGCACAAATGGCACCGTGATGAAATATGGTGGTAGGATATTTTCTAATGCCCATATGGATAGTTCTACCACCTTCAAGTTTCAATTCTGTTATGTGTGTTCTGACATCTACAATTGAGGCTTTGCGTGTTACCATCTTGGGCCACACATCATCCTTTAAGATCAGGTGAGATTGTGGTGGAAAAAGAGATGACGTAACCTAAGCTGATGATACGCAAAATTCAGAAGTGGGACTGACTGGCTATATCAAGTGCAACTTATCTGAACACACTAATTTCGTTGCATGGCTGGCAAGAGCTTCATCATCTATATTATGATTCATTCTTCTTTTCCATAATCTTGTACGTAAATAAAATTTTACACAGGAATTCCTTATATAACGTAGATGGGTAATAAGAAAGGATTTTTGAAAATGTATCCTCTTTGGGGTTAGAAACGGGATGGTTTGTGAGACTTTGCCGATGAAAAATACTATCGGGCACATAGTTTTATGTAAAAAAAAAAAACCATTATATAATGTGTTTATATTGTTTAATATTTAATATACAGAGCAAGAAGACTGAACCTCCACCGCCGAGGTCACCGGCCAAAAGAAAAGCTAAGTGTTAGAACAATTATCTATACATACATACAATTAGATGTTATTTTTATACGCCTGACGGCAAAACCATGGTCTTTATTGCTCTGTTATTATTAGAAAAGGACCTATTGTTAGAGATATGTTTTCGTGGACAAATTTATGGAGATTGAGAGGCATGGGCGTAGCCAGGTATGGGCAAGAGGTAGATGACCCCCCCCCCCCCCACTGACCCCCCCTTCTCAACAATTTGCGGATGTGAATCGGTTTTCCGTTCCAGTCTATGGATATTGGGTTTCTCAAACGAGGCATGACGGTGACGTTTGTCGGTGTAATATCACCGACGGTCGAAGTTGTTTTTCGACTGTACCGTACTTTCTGTTTAGTGCTGTAGAGTGATATTGCCAAATTATTATATAATACAAAAAATAAACTATTTTAGTTTTTCCTTGCCTGTCCGCTACGCCCATGTTGAGAGGGTATTTTAAATGCCTTTCCGATGGTTTTTTTATGTTGTACAATATATATAGTTTCTTTAGACATGTAAACCTCGGCATCTCGAAAGGGTCTTATCGCATGTAATCCTTTTAATACAATTTTCATTGATTTTTATTCTTTTTCTTTCTAGGACTATAATAGTAAATTGGGACAAAAGGTATTACTATCTAGTAAATCGCAATCAAAGGAACGGCAACCAATGATTGCCGTGTGACTTCATTATAGATTTAGCCAATCCAAACCGTTTTTGAATACGTGTCGCTAAAAAAACATTTTTCGTATGGGTCTTTTCGATAATAATCAATTAGTTTTTGGCGAAATTCATACAGAACGTGTTTAAACCCCATAACCAATGCGGATATAAATCTGATATTATATTTTATACTTTTAAATAAGTTATATCTCCATACTTCTTTGAACAAGAAACACTTATTACTTGAGGGATGTCCGAGGTTTGGTCTCATTATATTGTTGATCTTCCAATATTGCCAACTATGGCGAAGTATAAATACTTATTAGTAATTTCGGTTTATAAATTCAACATACTAAGTTATGTGTGTATCAGTGGTTAGATAGATACAAAACAGAATTAATATAAAGCATCAAGATTTTATTGAATATCTAAATTTGTTTAATTTAAAAGAGTTGATACATTAAAAAAATCATGTTATAATCTATCATAGGCCATTAAAAACCGTACTTTTTGTTTTTTTTTTCACTTCTGATACTTTCAATTGGGTTTTCTAAATATTTCTGTATATTTAATGTTACTATATTATTTAATAGTCGAAGATGGTTATTTTAAAATATGACCGCTTCTGAACTCATGGGTTTTTGTAATTTATCAACTTCAAACATATTGGTTCAGTCAACCATTTGTAGTTTTATTTGCTACGAAATTTTACTTTGGGCAGCACTTAGATAAAAGTTTATGGTACAAAATTGACCTTTTATCGCCTTTGTTAAATTATATAAAATTGTAAAAATATACTCTAAATACATGTATATTTTAGTATTGTTATAATATATTAATTTTGAGGGCGAAATAATAAAGAAAAATTATGTGTTTGAATATGTATGTAATAATTATTTTATTGTTTTGATCGGTTCGAAATAGTTAGTCGAACTGTCGACTTTTTAATATTATTTCTGACATTTCTTTAGAGGGTATTAATATTATTATTTACTTTTACTATAGCATTCCTGATTTCTTTTATCTTGAAAATTTTATTCGCTGACACGGGCGGTCTTTGTTTATGCAACAGTATCAAAAACGATAAGCATGTTCCCACAATTATTTTTATTTTCAACCCACGCGTTCTATACAAAGTTATCGATTAGTTCCAGTAAATAATATAAATTTAAACTGCATTGTCGGATTTAGGTGAAGGTGGCTTGGGTTTTATAGCCTCGGGAAAACCATACGAGAGGGGATTCTATAGAAAAAAAATTAATAAGCTCAATTGTGCTTATAATAGTAGATTTCACTAAGCACTCCTTTTAAAACATCTCCAAACTTATTTATTTTATATGCAAAAGTATTTGGGCCTCCGTATCCTTAAATGCGACCCTGTTGAACCGTTTCTTAAAAAAATTGAAAGTTAATGATGAATGTTGTAATTTCCAAATATTGTGCCTTTATCCGGAATTAAGATTAGTTTGAGAACTATTTATTATACTACTGATCATCACCTCGGAATAATGTGTTAATTTGAAAATGTTTTATTTTATATTTCAAATTAACGTTTTCAAGTTAATCAAGTTTTATTGTAAAATGTTTAAGTGACCTTCTGAAAGTACACTTTTTTGCGGTTTATTAGATTTAATTTACCGATTAAATTAAATTATAGATTAATAAAGCACTGTAAATATTAATAATAAAACTCTCATAAATATAATTGTGTTTTATTTAAATGAAAGTGTCTCAGTAAATGTATGACATAGGTCATTTGGTTTTATTTAATTTGTCTTGTTAGTATGGGTGAAAACTTGCTACTGAATTTTGAAACAGATATCCCCAAGCGATTGAACTAAAACTTAGCATACCTACACGTTTAGTTAAGATGACAATGCATGGTTAGCTAAGTGCATAGGTTAAAGCTAAGTAATGTCATTCTAAATAGCTAAGTGACGTCATTCTAAATCCAATATGGCGGTCTCACAAAGATGGCGGATCAGTTTTAAGTACCCTCATGATATAGGTAATGATTGTCTAAGTCCAGTGAAGCTGTAAAAGCCATCAGAGGCTCCAGGGCCCCTAAGGCTAACATTATAGTCAATTCTAAATAAAATAAAAAATAGGTAATGATTATTTGCTAAGAAGACTACGGAAAAATATAAATAAAATCTCTTTAAATAACAAGTTTCTAATATTAAGTTAGGATTCACGGTGAATTATTCACCGTTATGAATCAATATTATAAGTTATGTTAAAAGGCTCATAGTGTGTTGGTAAAGGAAACAATTTAAATTGTTTTTATAAATTATTTACTATTAAAAATATCTAAAGTTGTCAGACATGTCTTTTCCTATGATTAAAAACCAATGAATTGTAATAATTATATAAAAATCAATTAAATAATGTGTTCTGAATTTGTGGAAAGAGGGAGACAGAAAGTCAAGAATATCTATCCGTAATACCGATTCAAAAAACAGTAACATCCAATCTTCTTTTCAATACTTAAATCACTCAAATTTTTTTGAATATCAGTGATTTATTGACGAATTCTAAGCTACAGTCTGTTGTGACAATAGCGTTATTATTTATCTATATTTCTAAATTATTATAACAAGTAGGTACCCACGTTATCTTGGTTTGATATCACATTATATGTGTCATATTTACATAAATGTTTAATATAGGTCATGTACGCACTGGGTAATAATTGTTGCGTGCTGTGAAAAACTAGGTCCTTTTTAAATACGCTTGTATTAGTTTCATATGTATGTAACGGAAACATTTAACATGATTTTGACCCCTTCAAAACGTCGGATTAGCTCGAAATTTGGCATACTTATCAAAGACCGATGACAATTCAATATTTCATACATTTAGACCCGTTATCCTTACTAGGATATTCAGGATTAGCGAAAATCAAACTCAAAATAAATTTGAATTTAGAATAGTAAAAAAATATATAAGAAAAAATGTATTTTATTGTATAAAAAGGGTGGGGTGCTTTTTAAGATATTCAAAATGATAATCCTTCTACTCTTATCTGTCAATAAAATATTTAGATCTATTGACACCATGCACCCCACGCTTTTTTTTACAATAAAATACATTTTTTCTTATTTTTTTTTTACTATTCTAAATTCAAATTTATTGATATTTATTTTCTATTTTTTAGTTGGATTTTCTATAAACTTCTATTTCTATTGTTTTTTAGTTTTTTTTTAAACTATTATTATTATTAGTTTGTTGACATTCATAAATGCCTTCTTAAGAGTCTACATTGAATATATTTTAATTAGAATAAGTGAAAATGAACAGGAATGTAAGTTATAATGGTATGAGATGAAATGACTCCATTATTTCTGCTTGTTTCGGAAGGGATGACTGCGCTTTCTATTAAGTCTTGAATACTTTGAAATAATTTTCCTCCGTGTTTCAATAGCCTCTGGCTTAACTGAAATAAAGTTTTTAAATGTTATAAGCTAAATTATTGTGTATTTTATCTTACATTTTTACCCGATTGCGAAAAAGGAGGGTTGTGTTTTTCGAACGTATTTGTATGCATGCCTATTTCTTTGGCAATTCCTTTGCAGTCGGATTTTTTGTTCCCTTTTTAATAATTTAGCTCGTTTTATAAAATTTATTATAACTACCTACTGGGTGCATGTTCCTTAAGTCTAATTTCGTATTTTTTACATTTCTTCATCTATATAATCTTCAACTATCGCTCTAACGAGATGGACGCTCCTTTTTTGGAACTGTCAAATGCTTTTTGGCAATTCAAAATACATGTGTCAAGTTATTATTTACAATCCACTTCACTTGTGTTTTATAATCTACCTTTATAACGTTAAATGCCACCGATATTATATTATATGAGTTCGAATACAGGTAAGTTTATGTATTAAAATAAAAAACTACCACCCAAAAGATTGAGATTTCACCAAAAACTCTTGCATTATAGTTTTTAGTATCCTAGTGCTGCTAACTAAATATAGGTAGGTATTAGATAATATTAATGAGATGGGGACTAAAATATTTATTTTTCAGTGCCTACTTACATTCATCATCAGTGCTTTCTGATTTACTCCTGTGCATCATACGCATATCAAAACCTATTCCTTCAAATTCTAAATTCATGCCGGTCATTTGTACTGATTTATTCTCTAAAAAGTATATATGTGACAGTGGCAAGGCTGAATCGTATACACCTCTAAATAAATTGAGATAATCATCGCCTTGCGGTATTCCATTTCTTCTAGTATAAATGTCTTCATTGCGAACGTGAGATGTACTTGAGGACGCATCGGAGTTTTCTACAGAAGGTGCTGATCCCGATTGGCCACCACATTCCCGTTTTAAAGATACGCCTTTAGTCATCTGAACGGTTTTTAATGTTGATGGTTCTTTGGATATGGTGTTTGTTATAATTCCACATAATTCTGCCTCGTTTTCAGTTATAAATTCAAAATCGGATGAATGGTAACCGCTGCAATATGAATCGTTGAGTTTATCTATATGAACGTCGTTATCTTCTGTTGAACTAATTGAAATGGTGTCCATTTTTGCTTCAGTATATTTTTTATTTAGTTTTGTGGAATAATTTTCATCATCAATAAGTTCAGGGTTTTTGTTACTATTCAAATTACGACCAGTTTTACTAAGTTTCTCGTATTTATCTGTGGTATCTTCTTTTACAATACCATCTTTATCAATGTAATTATTTGTATAATTGCCTTGTGTTTGTAATTCTTTGAAAGAATATTCAATTTCTACACTGTCTTTTTTTGATGTCTGTCCAATAAATTCTTTAAAAACGTCCTGAAAATTTAGTAAGTTCGGTCTATTTTCTGATTCTCGCACTGATGTATCAATCTCTTTTGTTTCAATACATTTATTTTCAGTAATGCCACGCTTTAGGTCTATTCTGTAAACAAGTTCAATAGAATCATCAATGTTCACGCGGTCAATTGTATGTGCTTTGTCATTAATTTTTGCATTCTCGAGAATCTTCTGACCTGTGTTGGTTAAAGCTAGTTTATGTGTTTTTAGCAATAATTTTGTGTCCTGTTTTTCATTACTATTTTCATCCGTGTTATTTATGTCACAAGTATTGAGATCTGCGTTCAGTTTACCGAAAAATACGTCTACAAAATTCAATGAAATGTTTTCTTTGCTCAAGTTAGGTGTGCTATCAGCTTTCCTTAAAGTACCTAATAACTCATCGAATTCGGGAACTAATGAATTTTTATTAAACACATTATCGATTTCACTAGACTCTTTAAGGGACCCCATATAAATTGTGTTAATATCACCCTCACAAGTACTGTTACACTTCGGTTCATTAATGCCATTGTTTATTTCATTTATCGGAATGTCTTCGCATACGGTACTTATTTTATCATTTTCTTCGACTCTATCTTCAAAAGTATCGCAGTCAGTCGGATCAATTACTTTATCTGCGTTATGTAAATTAAGACATATCTGTGAGTTACTTGACTCATTCATTACTTTTGTATGCAAATTAGGTGTCATTTCGTGATTATTATTATCACAGGTAATAGTGGATGTACTTTTGTTATGTTTATTAGGCGACATGTTAGCTTTTGTCGACCATTTTCTTTTTATAGTAAAAATATTCTTAAGAAAATCCATTTCTAGAGCTGAAACAAACCGGACTTTTATTAAAGTAAATATTGTCTGCAGAATATTGATTGTGAAACATTAATTATTTATCC
Organism: Saturnia japonica; assembly: GCA_033032175.1. Taxonomy (NCBI): domain Eukaryota; kingdom Metazoa; phylum Arthropoda; class Insecta; order Lepidoptera; family Saturniidae; genus Saturnia; species Saturnia japonica. The sequence continues at coordinate 5,741,526 of CM065331.1, forward strand.
CAAAAAAAAACCACGCCAGTCTCACCTGGATAACGATATAATGTTAACAGAAGGAAGACCTTTTATCGAACTGCACCGTGACCATGCCACGCATAATGAAATGTGAAAGTGTGTATATTTGGATGTTTGCTACTCAATCACGCAAAAACGGCAGAACAGATCTCAATGAAATTTGGCACATAGATAGTCTATGACAAGGAATAACATATAGGGTACTTTTTATCCCGGTAAAAGTCAAAGATTAACCAGTGTTATTCTATAAATATAATAAAATGGTAAGTTTCTATTTTTGTTACTCAATCACGCAACAACAGCGAAACGTATTTAGATAAAATTTGGCACACAGTAATATCCAATAATACGCAGACGAAGTCGCGGGTACCAGCTAGTATTAATTAAAAATGTGAAATAACGAGTCATTTTTCTAACTCATTATTGAGTCACTTTTTTCATAACGCTTGGTATTGCTCGATGTTATTCAGATATTGACATAAATGTGTTCACTGGGTAATTCGAGTCTCGCTGATTTGGGATTCAAATTTTAATGTACTGATTAAATTTACACTGTTAATATTTTTTTAAATAATAGTTATAACAAACTGTTTATATCCATAAATTTATTAAAAAAACTAAAGGAAAATATGAAAAATTATAAATGAGCGGAATTCGGACTATCGAGCACTTTTGTACATACAACAGTGCGCACAAATCTGGTCATGACAAAATTAGATCAATTCCAAGACGATCAGAGTTGAAAATCCTAAATATGTATGTTTGTCTTAGATGTATGTATGTTTGTTCCAATTTAGTGTCGGTACGGTCGGACACTTTTTTCAGTTTAGCTATAACCACGCCATATGGAACTTTGTTAAAAAAAACATGCGACTGTTGGGTCTTCTTAGGGGCCATCCATAAATTACGTCACACGTTTAGGGGTGGGAGGGGGTCGACGAAGTGTGACAAGGGATGGGGAGGGGTCCCAAATTTTGTGACATCACATTTTTTCAAAATATAACATTTTATATCTAAGTACATTAGAACTTCTTTAAGACGAAAACCTCCCAAACTCGAAAGAATGTGTTTCCTTCCATTCAAGCCTCAAAACCTCCATTGCACTAAATCTCAACCCTCTAGTCAAAATAATCAGAGAAAAAATTAAATTGGACTTCTGTATCTCGAACATAGCTATATTTTATTTAACAACTTTTACAACTCGATTATTTGAAACTTATTACCTTTATAGTTCGAAGAAAAATAAGTTACCGACTTTAAGAATATTATCGACAATGTAAGTACACCATTGTTTCTTAGAAAAGTTTCAGCTTTACAACATTTTAAAGATTTCGACTTGGATGCTATTTACATTGCCACAAATGCTTCAGGAAGAAGTGCTTTTAACAGGGTGGAACGACGAATGGCGCCTCTTAGTCGTGAACTTACTGGTGTTATATTAAAGCATGACAATTTCGGTTCACATTTCGATTCCAGTAATCGAACTACTGACTTGGTGTTAGAAAAACGAAACTTTGAGAGTGCAGGCATTGTTCTGGCTAATATTTGGAGCCAAATGGTGATTGATAATTTTCCTGTGGTTGCCGAATTCATTGCGCCAACAGATACTAGACTGGATATTGAATAGGCTAAGGTATTGAAAAATGATGCAATTTGGTACGCACATCATGTACGTGAATCACAATATTTATTACAAATAGTTATTTGAAGCAAGTTCCGTATGATACCTATTGCCCCAGTGTCGAGGCATACTTATTTAAGCGATCGTGTGGCATCTGTGATCTATATTTTGCATCATACAAGGCCACTAACCTACACAAGAAATCACATAAAACGCAAGAAGTATTGCCCATCGCGAAAATTCGGCCTCAAAGAATTGCTGCTAGACGTGCCTGGGAAATTCTTTGTTTGAATGATGACCATGAAGCTTTATGGTTAGATGAAGAAGATGTTGACACAATGAATGTTTCTGATGTTAACTGTCCAAATGAGAACGATGTGACTACTATGCCAGTTATAAATAATATAAAGGAATGGGTTCGAAGTGTATGGACTGAAGAAGATTAAGTTTTTATCTTTCATTAAAGTCTTTTTTTTTATGTTTTGTTAATTTTTATACCTTTGTTTGATTTGATGTCGATTTTATTGAAAAATAATTTAAATGGAAATTAAAATAATTTCCGAACACTGCTGTTTTCATTTCATAAATTTCTAGTTATAAAATTGCTAAATATGTGACATCACACTAGTTAGGGGGGTAAGGGTAAAAAAATCATGAAATTCGTGTGACGTAATTTATGCATGGCCCTTACACCAACACGAGTTTCTACCTTGAGGAAACCGAAATGAAAGTCAACGCTTTGGCTATGAGAGATTAAATATTAACAAGTAAATTTGTTTATTTTACATACACTATTCTAAAAATGCAATATCGCCAATATTTCTACATAAATGCTCTTTGGGTGGACTACGTGCGAATAATAACTTGGTGCTCTGTGCCAATAAAATACTTTCGGAGCGTTTTTGAGGTTACTTTGAATGGTTGATAGATTTCATACTAAATCACGATTAATCTTCATAAACATTATTCACTAACAACCGTTCGGGTTAATTACCTACAAATTGTAATTGTAGGTTACAATACAAAACTAAATACTTAGCAATATTGTCTAGGTTATTCAGGGAGAACGTAGCTTTCTATCCAAAGTTCGAGAATCGGTTCAGTAGTTCCAAAGGTTAGCTCTTATAATTCTTATAAATAAACAAACGTTTCTTTCTCTTTATAAATAATAGTATCTATAGAAGTGTAGATAGGTACATCAACTGCATGAATATACTCACAGTTCGTATGATGAACGTTATCTTGTTAGGTACCTATTTACAATCATTTATTATTAATAAAATTAAGAGAAATACGATAACAGAACTACATACATAGCTCATTCAATAGGTGGTATTTTACTTTAATACAATAATAATTAAGTATTCAATTGACGCGACGGTGGAAAAGTTCGACTAACGAGTGTAGTTTGTACCAAATGAAAGTTGTCAAAACATCAATATTGTTATTAGAAGTATATAAATAATCTGAATGAAAACATGAGCCCTCAAAATAAACTAATTAATTTTATAAATTAATAAACTCTCCTCAAACAGAAACATTTGCCAAATTTATAACACCATTGAACAAAACTGACGTTTCAATTTCGCGGGAATGCTTTTTTTTTTAATGGCAAAGATAAAAAATAATACAGCTTTTAGTTTTTTTATATACTTTATTTTGTTATATTTTGAACAAAATGCGTGTTAAATGCATATATAAAATCTTTAAATAGATGATGTAATTTGTAAATTAATTTATTTTTATAATATAGCAGACATTATAATAACAAAACCATTAATTCATTCCTAGTAAAAAAGGTACATTTTAAATAAAACAGTGTTAAGGAAAGATCTTGTTTATTTTTAACATAACATAAATTTGTTTACACAATAAAATACAAGTAAAATTAGTTTCGATCACTTCTTGCCAGATTTTTTTATACCACCTTGAGTTAGTGGACCTTTTTGGGTTGCCTTTGCTTTCGCGTCCTGAAAATATATAGTTTGCAGATTATTTATCATTTCGGTTGGTTCCCAAATAAACTGATATCAAGCTCTTCATCAAAAGTTGACTATAATCATGATATCACAATGTTTTCGTTTGTCTCTCTGAATGCTCGGATTCATTTCAGATAAAACTTCGATATTAAATACTTCAGTACAGAGCATTTAACAATTAAACTTTTTTTTCAGTTACCGTGTTTGTCGCATCGGCCAGTGTCTTGCAAGTTTTTCGGTACATATACATATATACAACGTGTCCCAAAATTCAACGATAAGCTGGCACCAGGAATTGGGCAAATTGATGACTACCCAGGGGAAAATAAATTAAAAAATCTAATTTTATTTTTTTCTAACATAACTTTTTTTTAATACTTTAAAATTTGACACGCTATACTTACAATACTTTTAGGTACTATGATTACAGATTTGCAAATATCATTGTTATTTTAATTGTATTAGGAACCTAAGTAGCATGCATAGCTATTCATCACAGTTCCAAATAAAACGAGAATGCTTAAACTTTTACGTAAATAATAAAATTAAGAAATTTTTTTGTTGCAATTTTAGAAAATTGTAACGCTTAATCAACTTTAACTCGTCACGGTTTAATAAAAATGTATCAACACTACTATGGCAAGATATTACAAAAGTTGGCACAACTAATCAAGATTCTAAAATGGTATAATACATTAGTGACATTAAGCACAAAAAAATTAAAAACATATTTTTTCTGAACAAGAACCAAACAGAATTATAAGATACATTAAACGGAACGTAGTAATTGAGAAAAGGGTATACCATTTGCATTTCTTTATTTTCTCGATGACAGATCCTGTGAAAACTTGAACGAGCGACTTTTTTTACATTACGTATGCATTATTTTATAAAAATATGACGTTTACACACGTACAAGGTGATACCAGAGTCGCAGAAACTGATAGGGATGGAGCTATATCGAACAACGTAACACTATAACAGACCCAATATTTTTTTACAAAATGTAAGAAACTAATCTACTGCCGGATACTTTTCTACAAATTTATTAACTAATATTATATTTAATTACAAGATGTACATATTAATTCTTGATTGATAATGTTTTTTTTTGTGCTTAATGTCACTAATGTATTATACCATTTTAGAAGCTTGATTAGTTGTGCAAACTTTTATAATAACTTGCCATAATAGTGTTAATACATTTTTTTATACTGTGACAAGTGAAAGTTGATTAAACATTACAATTTTCTAAAATTGCAACAAAAAATTTACTTAATTTTGTTTTTTTTTTTTACCTAAAAGTTTAAACATTCTCGTTTTATTTGGAACTGTGATGAATAGCTATGCTACTTATGTTCCTAATACAATTAAAATAACAATGATATTTGCTAATCTGTAATCATAGTACCTAAAAGTATTGTATAGCGAGTCAAATTTTAAAGTATTTAAAAAAAGTTATTATAAGTTGTTATGATTATAATTCAATTTAGGATAGTTATGTATAATTTTCCAGCATACCTTACAATTTTCAGATAATATGGGTTTACAAATTACTAGTACACAAATTTTAATGTCCGTAACCGAGACGTTCTTCTTGCTCCGACAGCTCAGCGTAGAGATCCTTGCCTAGGATCTAGAATAGAAGTCAGCACGGTGTAGGCCGTATCAGGATACACTGCTCAAGCAGACGAAGCAGCACCAAATATCTTATCTATTGAGATTTCCTCATATGTAAAAGGAAAAGTTATTATTTGTATTATAAATACAAAATCCAGGTGATACTTTCCCGGTAGTGTTCTTTCAATGTTCAGTAGGTATTTGTCGTTTTGGCAAAGGGTATTTCACCCATATTAATATTAAAATTATAAATTATAACAATTAAAATAACTTTTCTATATAAATATGTTATAAAATAAACTGTCTTTTCGACTCCCAGGTCTGTTGTACAATAATTTGGTTTTTATCAAAACACATGATAATTATGATATAAACGTTACTTCGATTCAAAGGTCTGCAGTCCAATCAATCAAAACATGATCAGATCCATCCTGAAGAATCTGTCATACTCTCTGTTCTAATTTTCTCTTTTGTTTTCGTTTGAATTCAAAATTTCATCTTACTAGACTTTTCTTATTTTAAAAATTCAAAATAAATCTAATCATAGATTTATTTTGCTAAACTAGAACCTGGATAGAATATTTGTCTATACCTGAGAAACTCGTAACTGCGCATGCTCTATTACTATCAAAGAATTATCAATGACAGAGATTGTCATAATATTGCAATGTAAACAATACGAACCTAAAATATTAACAAAGCTGTTATTAAACCAAAATTATAAGTTATAAATTATCTAAACGCATCAATACATAAACCTATCATTAATTGATATCCTGGAAATAAAAGAATAGGTACACCAAAACAATAATAAGGTAAATCAAATGAACTTATGATGAATAATATAAAGTAGATATTAAATAAGATTATCTTCCAGATAAATAATATAACAAAGTTAGAAAAAAATTAGTTAGATTTTTAAATTTATTTTTCCCTGAGAAGTAATCAATTTGCCCAATCCCTGGTGCTAGCTTGTTGTTGAACTTTGGGACATGTTTTATTTCATTTCCTATATTATAATATTACGTTTCAATTTGACAGTCAAGACAAGAACAATCAGCTTAATAGTGAATATAATGTGGTATAATAAAGTACCTGCAAAGCTTTCTGCTGTTCCTTAAGTTTTTGTTTTAGTGCTAAATCATCATCATCGAGTTCTCTAGATTCCTTCTTGGGAGCCTTTAGAGGTTTCTTCTTGCCACCCTCACGGCCTGACATCTGAAATAATATTCATTTCATATTATGTTTAAGAAACAGTTTTCAAATATTCTGGTTTATTCTTGAAACATAGTGATGTTCCCCATTAATTTAATTGCAATGCAATCTAAGCCCATTTATGAAAAGACACAACAATTGTTAACTAAATAGAAAAGCAACTTCAATTTCTTTGAATAGTTCCCTGGTGTATCTTCAAAGTTGAAGGTCCAATATGAAACAAAAAAATAATCATCGGAATCAGTTCATAAAAAAAGAAGTCATGGGTAAAATATCCATTAAAAAAATACAATAAACTACATTTTAGCATGTTAGATGTAGTAACACATTAGATTTGAAGTAATTGAAGTGACCTAGACAATTTTTATTTGAATTTATGAGTGACAAATTAGCAGTATTTGAAGGTAATTCATTTTAGATGCAGCATTAATGTCTGAGAAGGCTGGCATTTATAATGATGAGAAAATAGCTTCGATCAATAATACATGATTGAAGGAAAATAGACTAAATATTCATTTTTACTCTTCTATATTTTTAAAGGTATGAATTTTGAATATACTATTTTTAACTTACTGCCCTTGATTTTAAGGTGCAGATTTGAAGACTAAGTAAATACATTATATAATACTAGTGACACCCTGCAGTTTCACACAGATGCAATTTACAAAGTCATGTATTTTATGTTTAAATAAGTTTTAAGTTTTAGTATTAATAGTTCATTGGGCAACTGTTTTGATGCAAGTAATTTATTTGGTTGCATGTAATTTTGAATCCACTATATTTTCTACAGTAAATCTATACTAAATGCCCAAGTTAACTAACATATTTATCTGGATAAAGATTAATACTGAATTTGGAATATTTTTAATTATTATGTTGAAGATGAAACTGGTTACTGTGAGTCAACTTTAGGAGATGCTATTAGGATATATTCCATCATGGACTTTTCTCTAGGCTTTTTGAAGAACTATAATATTTTAGTACATTATTTTGGTTTATTTATTAGGATAAAACATGTAAGCGCACGAAAATCGATTTATTGATTACTTCATTACAAAACACTGGATTTTCTCTAGTATGCAAAAACTTAATTGAAATGTATTATGTATACAAAACTTCATAAGAAATTCTCTAAATGACAGTGAAAACCATATATTATGTTGTGTGGTTCAGAAAAAGTATGTGGACAAACAGACAGATGTGGAAAGTAACTTTCTTTTATACTATCTATGATGATACTTAAAGGCATGAATACACAAATGATTTCTAACTTACTCCCCTGGTTTTAAGGTGTAGATTTGAAGAGTAAATAGCTATATTATAATATATATTTCTACAACAATCACTGGGATTGTTAATGAATGTCCATGAATCCTCACACTGGACTGCAAATACTAAAGCTTCTAAATATACATTGGTTATAATCGGACTGAGAATTCAATAGAACATTCCAAAATTAATCACTTGGATGAGTTTTCACTTTCTGCATAGTTCACAAGTACCATTATTTTTTGCATGATATTAAGAGGTCACCATTGCCTATGAATGCTTATACCTTTAAAAAAGCATGCCCCTCAATAAATCTAACACAAAATACACTATGACTAGAGTGTTAGGGCACAGAGAAATTTCTTTGGAGATTTCTATGTATTTGGTGCAGCTCGACTGGTAGAATACCTCTACCTCTACCTCCCACATTGAGGTGCAGGTCAACGTCGGCAACCCACTAGTGATACCTATGGTAATTTAAGTGTCCATAGGCTGCGGTAGCTACTTATGACCTGGTATGCATGTTTACTACCTTGGTAGTATAAAAATAAGATATGTTCATTACTTTGCCTTTTAATTTAATTATCTATTTGACATGACTTCCCTACCTGTATAGTCAAAAGAATTAACTGTTACTTTTCTTTATTCTCCAGGTTTAGTTTATAAATATTACTTTATATTGTTGATAGTAATTACTGTGGCCAGCAACAATAAACAAAATAGTAACCTGCAAGACAAAGTACTGTCAACAGTTTTCACAGTTATGAAAATGTTTTTCTAGGAAAGAACCTGAAGATGAAGGGAAAATATCAAAGAAATGTCATAGCTTTTCTTTTTCTCTTGTATGCTCAAGCATTGTTGAAAATATTAGCAAGTCATTGAAGTTGGTATCAAAACTAACTGTCCTTGTGCACTGAACATACATAGGTATCATCAATTATGGCTTGCCATGGCTCTTTTAATGCACTCCATTTAATACTTCTTTATTATGAATGAATATAATGAGTAAACCCAGTGACACATTGCTGTGCTGATTTAGAGTCCATAGGGAACATTATCCCATCGCTATTAAATTTTACAGGATCACCCACTGAGCTAATATGAAGATTGTCTGAAAATGTCATCAAAATCGCTTCAGCGGTTTTGGAGTCTATAGGAAACATAGAGTTTGATTTATAATAAAGAAAAAAGAAGAAAATTTAAAATCTGGAATAAAAACTAACAACAACATTTGTCATATACATCCAAATCCATTTTTTACAGAACTCAAGATAATATGGAAAGGTATTGCAAGAAACTATGAAATAAGATCTCAAATGTTGTGTTGGGTATGCATTCTAGTTAGATATAGTCACAATATAAAGGCTAAGAGATGATTGAAAGACAAATGGTGAGATTAATTGATAATATTAGAAGTCTTCTTAGAGAGATTATGAGTAGGGGGCACAGGGAAATTTTTTTGGAGACTTTTCTCTACTTGGGGCAGTCCAGCTAGTTGAATACCTTCACCCTACAGAAGATCACAGAAAAATAGTACAGTAGAGAGTGAGTAGGGTTTCCAAAGCTCCTTGGTAAGGGAGATTCGAGGTCGGCAATGCACTAATGATATCTATGGTATTTACAAGCATTTATAGTCTATGGTAAACTTGTTTGCCACCTTGTATTAAAAAAAAAACAGATTACAGTAGGGTTTATAAAGAATGACATATGAATTAAAATTAGTTACTCTTTGTACAATAAAGTGTCAAATCTTTCTCGACTAAGTATATAAATATAAGCACAACAGTGATATTGTCACAGTCATGTAAGAAATACGTAGTATCACTTATGAATGGTATCAAAAACATTTGTTAACCATAAACACGTTAACAATGCAAGTTATTTCTCATTTCAATCTAGCACCCGGCATTAAACAACGTAAAATACTAAAATTACGTAGCTCTGAAAGCGTGCTTAGGTAGGTAGTATAATAGTATTACAAAAAGTTGGTTTGAAACATAACCTCTCTTTACAATAGATATTTTTAAAAAAAACTTATCCTATTAAAAGCAAGAACTTACCGTTACAAACTGTTAAAAATAATATTATACGCAGGATACTGACAAAGAATACGATTTTGGCTATTTGATTTCTCAATCCCGTTTTTATTCAGTCCTATTGGGTGACACTTGATCAGTTCAGTTGACTTAACTTGACAGTGACGGGATTTGACGGTTGCCATCAGAGATAAATGTTGCCATTAGTGTTGCTAAAATATCCGTTTTTTTTTTGGCAATCAATGGCATACGGAAATTATGCCAGCCCGACATACAGCGAAAAAAGGTCATCGCGTGTTGGAAACATGTACTTTAGTAACTTGACGAGCTATACAAAAGATCATTCGCGGCAATTTTTCTTGTTGTCACAAAAGTACTGCGAATTGTGTAAAGGAAATCATCAATATATTAATTGATAGTCTTATTTACTATCGATTAATGAACGATGTTTAACAACACTACTTGACGTTCACCGTATTGTAAACCAGTTGTAAACTAACAATGTTAATATCATAGACAAATAATCAAAGGTTTTATGTCTACAATCACAATTTTTTTTTGTATAGTTTTTCTTTTCTTGATAGCAAACGACAAAGGTATCTAGACAATGGAGCCAAATCAGATGTTGTTTTTATGTACCATGTTTAGGTGTCATTTGTATAAAGGCCGAAACCAATAATATTATATATCATTGGCCGAAACCATGTCTTCTGCTTTTTATTCTTCTTCTTGTTTTTCTTTGTCAATGTTTTGTGCCTTGGTTGTCTTTTCTAATTTAAAAAATGAGTTCAAACAAGATGGTGGCTCTCTCATAACAATCTTTAAAGGATGTTTTTGTGGCAATTCAAAAGGCATGTTTCTGGATAATATTAAAAATCCAATTTACGTATGTCCAATACCCAAACTATATCGCGCAAAACGCTACCAATATTACATAATATAGGGTCAAAAACCCTAAACTTAATTAACCTAAGTTTTAAACTTTTAGAGTATCCATCATCACTTCCTCAAGCTTTCGAACAGCGAGTCCAATACAGCCAGCCAGCATCCACGGCTACTACGGGTATCCTGACCATACGCATGCAGCGGACGCGCATTCCTGGTCAGCCCCACAGCCTTTTCAGCGACTTTGGCACAGTACACACTGCACTTCGGCCCGTCAGCAAGCAGCAGAAAATGCACTTCTCTCCTGGTCGACGCAGCAGCCAATCACCGCAGACAGTTCCGACTCACCGTGAACTATGCGACATCACCCCGACTCACTGGGGCAATCACCGCAGACAGTTTCGACTCACCGTGAACTATGCGGCATCTAGTTCCGACTCACTGGAACATTCCACTGGCCCGGCAAGCATCACAAGATGTATGGACGACTCAACCTGCTATCGACCTCCGGTCTCGGAGGGGAGTGATGTAGCGACATCTCTCGCCACAACTGACGCATCAACGCATCGACGCAACTACGTAGCGACACATAGCGACACCTATCGAGCTACATAAGACGCATCCTACTATCCTACATCGCTCTATAGAAATTAACTCTATCGTTGAGTATGTATACAAGAACCCGACTACAACAGTCGGGGCAGCTGCCCGCCAGACATAGCACCCGTCTGGCCGGAGGATCTTCCCTTTTCTATGGCGGATGAGGAACTTTACTCTCTGTTCCTCACCTCTGCTAAAAAGATTATCAGCCATTTTATAATTGATAAATAGATGTGAGCTTCTGTGGAGGTTTGATTGAGTCGAGATGGATAATGATATTAGAAAAACCTTGACCTGATGCTGCAGCGTTATCTGGAGTCCGTAGGATACCTAACTCCTCACCAACTTACTGCAGATATATCGTATATGGGCTCATTGGAATGGTCTCAATGAATAAGTTAAATGTGTCGGGGGATTATTAAATTTTCAATTTACCTGTTCATTAATGACATCTGTTTAGGCTAGAATAGTGAACAAAAGCAACTCCGTCATTGTCGCTTGTTTTTCTTTTCCAAGGCAAAAGTAAAAAACGAGTGCACCTTGTTTTTATACACTGTGCCTATATACTATAAGTACGAGCTGTGTCCCACGGTTCCACCCGTGTTAAAATAATTATTCGACCAACAATGCGCCGCCGCTAAAGCACCCGTGTATCCTATCTTTGTTTTCACTTCCCGTACCTGCCTTCAGCTTGCCAGATCGCTTGACGTTCATGGTTACTGCTCCGCTCCTATTGGTCGTGGTGTGAAGTTATATAGTTCATAACCTACCTCAAGCTGAAAACAGACATAATAATAATTACAAACACGAAATTACAACAGTTTGGAGCAGCAGTTCCTAACCTTTTCAATCTTGCTACCCCTAGGACCTATTAGGAAAACTCAGTTTACCCCCCTCCTATATATAAACCTACTAAAAATTTTATCATGAAGAAAAAACATGAAAATACAGTCTTAATTAATCACAATAAATTGCAGATAAATATTAGGTCGTTACTTACCTATGAAATTACCATTTTATATTCATTTGTTTGTTTTATGAAAGTCTATTGGTATCTATTTAATTAGGCGAAGTCGCAGATCAGTAAAGCAAGGATCGAAGTACAAACAATTATTATCGATGTATTTTTGTACTTTTAATGAAAAGTTCTCTGAGAGACGGAAATCGATGAACTTTTATAGACGTTTTCACAGCCTCATTTGCCGCCGGCTTTGTAATTTTTTCCGTCTAAATAGTTTGATTACACCCGAGGTAACCTCCGGTAGGTTCGGAAGCTAGGGTTTCAAGTATTACTTAGATAATTTATAATATTGCAACATTTCAAAATAAATACCGCATTCAACAACGAATAGGGGCTTTAGCTCAGCATGTGCTATGGCAAATTATTGTCATTGCGCTAGTTTTCAGTTGGGCTCACACTAATACTAAATAATGATTATTGTTGCAGTGCTGGTATAAGACAGGGGAGTAGGTTGCGAATAGAAAGATCCCTCGGTGGTCAACGATGTTGTTCGATTGCAGTATGCTTACCATCACGTGGTGCCGTTACTTTGTGGTGCTACAATTACCGAAGGCACCAAACACTATACAAAATTGTAATAGGAAAGAGTGAAAAATTAAAGAATAGGTACTGTTTTTTTGTAAGACTGCGTGTAGTACCTTTCCCTATAGTATATTTAGTAAAAGCAATCTAATTGCGATTTCATCCTTCCATTTTATTTAGAACTAGTTGTGCCCGCGTCTCCGCTCGCGTCGACTACAGAATTATTGTTTATCAAGATATCGTGATATTTTTTTAAGATAAGGCCAAGTAGCTAAGAGGTAAAATAAAAAAAGAAAATGATAAAACTTTACTGGCTGACTTCTTTGTCGTTCTTTTTAAAATATACAATTATTTAGTACATTATTTTGAAATATCTCTTATTAATTAGCCAGCGTAAGTCATGTATGCGACCGAAAATGTATATTTTTGAAGACTTTATTACAAAACATAATAACTGATACATAACGATAATTAATTATAATATTATAAAGGGGAAAGTTTGTGAGTGTGTTTATATGTTTGTTACTTCTCCACGCTTACACGGCTAGACCAATTTTGATGAAATTTTGTCTGGACGTACCCGACACCCCGGATTAACATATAGGCTACTTTTAAGGTTTTTTTGAAAGTGTCTTTTAAATTATACGCGGGTAAAACCGCGGGGCACAGCTAGCATTATTATAAAAGTATACTATTATACAAAAACTTAATTAGAATGTACAGTAACTTTCCCTAAAAATAATTCTAAAAGTCAGTTACAAACCGTATAAAAATCCGTTGAGTGGTTTAGAAGATGTAAGAATAATGATAAGTTGATAACAGACGTGGGCAGCGACGTCCATTTATAATGTCTGTAGATATTTGTTGTACAGGTTGACTACTGGGTGTTTTACACTACTATGATTCATAGATTTATAGGTATGATTCTGGTAATATTATATTATAATAATTATACCGAAGACATTGATGTCGTTTAGGAAATAAAAGATAATTCAATACCGGTTTTTAATTACGAATTAAAGGAATTTAGTGCAATCTATATACCCGTAAATAACATGATGAGGTGTCCATCCGTAATCGAACAATACGTCATATCCCTAAACAGCTGTGCCCCACGGTTTCACCCGTGTTAGTTTTATTCGAGTAACACCGCGCCGCGCCCGCAACTAACACACCCGAGTAGCCTAGAACTTGCCGCAAATACAAATTATTTAAAATTTTCATTATCTCCCAAACTATGTGTTCAAATAACATGTTATAAAGGACAAAGTTTAACTTCATGAAATTGTCTTTATGATGAAGTAACTTTTGTTCGTAAAGATTAATATGCCGTACTTAGAAATAATGCTCATAAATCAATTTTAAATCTGGAGTAAAAAATACCTTATAGTCGCTTATGTATGAAGATATGCATATGCTATTCCGGACTCTTTTTTAGATATACTAAGAGCCAATATTTTTTGTAGAACATTGTATTTACGTAGCATTATCTACCCATTAAGTTAGCGTACGCGGATAAAGCAATTCGACAGGGCTTCCATTTTCGACTTACTTAACAAAAACCAATATTTAAGGCTAGTAGAGAGTTGTAATCTAATGTTAGATACCCTTTACTATTCCTCGTGGCAATGGTTATCATATAAAAAAATATTTTTTCGAATCTGACTGACAGTTCCAGAGATTAGCATGTTTAAACAAACAAAGAAACAAAAAACATTTCCGCGTTATTTTATTATAAATATTAAATTATATTATTATATATTATGTATGGTATATATTAGCACATGTAGACATTGTTGTATGTATTTTTAATGATATAATTTGTAGTTTGTATATACATATTTTTAAATTAATGATTAATAATAAAATGTTTGTTTTCATAACGCCATAAACAAAACAAAAAAATAGTCACAGAACAAGATTTACATGAAAGAAAACTAACAAATATTCAACAAAATATCATAAATTTAATCTAAGAATCTTTCTGAATTACCTAACTGTTGTATGATAAAATATAGTTTATGAAGTCTATGAGCTAGCAACAGTTAGATTGTCTGTGGTGACTCATCCACCTCTCTCTCGATGATGGTGACGTGTGGGAGATGTGTGATTGTAATACGATGTCTCTGGGAATAATAAAGTTAATACATCTAATAAATAAGGAATATCATTTATAACATGGCGCTGAGGACAAGATAATCAGAAAAAATATTATAATAAAAGCTATAGAAATTTGAAAGAAATATTTTCTGTCCATGATTCTAGATCTCATCCCGACCATAGTATTTTTTCCCAAATACCTTTATTGTACAGATTTCGACTCTTTACTGTTTTATCTTTATAACATAACATACCGTCACGCCTGTAGGGTTAGGCAGAGGTGTACTAATCGAAAACCTACAATTCGCCGAATATGTTTTTAGGTCCCATGTAATAGGGGCGAGCCTATTGCCATTAATCGGGCACGAAACCAAACTCCGAGCTGCTACTGGGAATTTCATAGGAAAAACCTAATAACACTTTGCTCAACCTGGGATTCGAACCCAGGACCTCGCTCATAGCAGTCGCGCTAACGACCACTAGGCTAACGAGGCAGTGAAAAATGCAACATCAAAAATTTATTTTAAAAAGTATCAATTTAAATCTCATTTTTTCTTCTGATTTATAGAATTGATTAAATACTGTTTATTCATCAATATTAAAACAACAGTTATCGGCCCAAATTTAAAAATGCGAGACGAAAAACGATATTATATGAATATATTTTTAAGATTCGTTTCCACTAAAGTGCCATAAACACATAATACAAAAAACGTTATGAAACTTGGCTTGCAAATTATTTTTAAATATAACTGTTTTCTTAGGTCTCCTACATTGCATAACAATTGGAAACTTATTTCAAAGAAACTGAAAAAAAAATTATCACAAAGGAAGCAGGCGGAAATTAACTATTATTATTATTGGAACTAAACATAAGGTCGTTCTTTAAAATTAATTAAAAACAATATCCGATGTGAATAAAATAAAATACAAATTTTTGACTCATTTAGAAAAAAGCTAAAAAACATGATAACTCAAAAATGGTTCACTTATGCATGATGCATATGGGGGATAAATTATCGCAAATAGTTACCCCTATCACCTCCTAACGGGAATATGACGAATTATCGATAACCATGTATATGTATATATACAAGAATTGTTCACTTAATAGTATTAGATATACTTTATAAAAAATCAGTAAAAATTTAATAGTATAAAATACTTCAAGCGGATACAATACAATTTCTTAATAAAGGTTATTATGGTTCTTAAATTTCAATGGTACACCAGTAATGTGGCGGTAGTACATTATACTCTGACTAACATGTCACATCGCATCTTAAGTACTGCTTATATATATATATATATTTATATTCGTTTATACATACATACGCTTTAAGTATTATTTAGTAAAATTTACTTCCGCCTCAGTTAGTTCAAAGTTTTTATGCATGAGGTGGAATAAAGTGAACTTCTACAATAAAAGTTTTTGAACTCAAAACTCCTTTAGCCGCGTTGGCTGATTTTTGGTTGGTTGGGTGACCTTGATATTCTCGTGACGTACGTATTCGCTTGAGTCAGACTACGCGACGCGTAGTACCTATAGCGGCCTGTGTACATGTATACACTAATACATTGTATATAGTCTACTGCAGGTATGGGCATTCTTTGACATGTTGAGGGCCAAACTTTAGCGTGCAAATACGTTCGCGGGCCACGTTTAATAGTACTTAGTGCATTTTAAAGTAGGTAGTGATAATATTTTTTGCGATAGATATTAGAAATGAAATAAAACGACAATGTTATTATAGTACAATTTATTAAAATAACAAAATGAAATTTAAGAAAATGGTACATTATAATTAAATCGTTTAATTTGGGAAACTAATCCATCGATATTTGGATTAATTCCACTGATACAAAGACGTAAAGAATTTTACAAATTATCGTCAGTTAATCCTGTACGATGTGTTGATTTATTAACTTTCATCAATGAAAAGAACTGTTCGTATTTATAAGTACTGCCAAACGCACAAATCAATCCTTTGATGTTTGCCGCCTCACTGTCACTCCAGTGAGTATAAGTACCTAATGTAATATTTTTTTAATTGGCTTTTTTCAAAGTGTTTCGCGGGCCAGATCATATCTTACAGCGGACCGGTTATTGCCCATATATGGTCTACTGTATAATATGCGCGTTTGAATTTTGATGAGTAATATCTTGTGAATTCGCGCCACCGACATACTCTACAATAATTTAGACTATATTTGATTTAAGTATTCAAAATTGAGTTTTCAATTCTGTCGGCAGTCCTTATGACTGCCTCTGTATTTTTTTGCGTACATGACAGCGTAAATATCAAGTACAATATGTAGAATCGGTGCATAGACGTATTTTTGTCCGAACTCAATTTACAAGAATCTTTTCTTTTTCAATTCAAGCCTAGATATAAATTTATAGATAACTGCTTGATTAGTGCCGCTCTAGGCATTAGAAGTAAAACAGCGTCACATCTATGTCTCCATCATCAATATTACTTAATACTTCATTTACATAATGATTCATTAAATTATTTATATATAGAAAGAAAGAAAGAACATTTATTTGACAACTAGCTGTGCCCGCGCGAATCTAGCTCCCCCGCTCCCGGCTATTTTAAAGACAAAACTACTTATTGTGGGTGTTCCTTTGATAGATATATACTCTCCCGGACTTTTTTGTAGGTCTTTTCAATGCCTATAATTATGTAGTACATTAATTTGCTATATCTCTTATGGTTTAATCAGAATAAGCCATTTAAGCACCCGAATTGATTCACCATGAATTTTTTTTTAATTTGTGCGGAACCCTAATTATTTTTCTAAAATTAAAGTAGCCTAAGTTACATCCTATAAATTTAGCTATCTACCAGTGATAGTCCCGTCAAAATCGGTACAAAATACCGACATAAAACACATTAAACAAGAGATAACAATAAAAATTACTAATTAAATTTAAAATATAACATACAGAAGCCGTACTCAAGATCAAAAAGGAGTTCAGCTCAGCATATGCTATAGCAAAATAATATAGCGCTGGTTTTCAGCTGGGCCTACACTACATACTAATGTGATAAGATTCTTTCCACAACTAAAGGAAAATTATCATCTACTTATATAGAACTGTTGAAGAGACTTCACGGTCAGGTAAGGAGCCAAGAACATGCCAAAGATAACTCATTGAAACTGAAAAAAAAAAATTTATCTGAATCTTCACACCAGAGAAATCGCTTTTTTATCTTCTTTTCTTCTCGGTTGACAGTAGGTACAGTACGTGCAGACGAGGTAAGTAAACTACATTAGGTCTTATCCAAACTTGACCTGAATGTGTAGTTTCGTTTGACTAAATCTACATACTATTTCATGCCCTCATGTTATTGTTCCTTCTATTTGAAGTTTCCGAATGGTTTACATTCTTTTGCTTCTTTATAAAGCTTTTCCATACTTGCATACAGAATTTTGTCTCGAAATAGTAATTTAACTATATGTCGAACGATGCTTGAGTGTTTTGGAAAGTGGTTGATTCTTTTTTTTGGTCTTCGCCTATATGAGTACTTTGAATTGATTTAGATTCTATTTTGTAGAATAATTTTTAAAGTTTATTATACTTAACTTTATTGTACATAGTCACAACTTTATGACACAGTTATATAGTTAACTGAGGTTCTACTTGACCGGACACAAACCAAACTAAGTTAAACTGTTGAGCAATAAGACGACCGGTAGGATTCTTAATAACTCCTGACTACAGAATTTAACTGTAAATGTCAATTCCTTAGAAAATATCAATTTTATTGGGAGTGTGTTAGGTAGGATCAGCTCATTCAATGTTATTTAAATCTGGCCAATCTCATATTAAATATTTTTAAATATATTTGTTGTGGATCGGAAATATAACCTTTTTTTTATAGGTACCTATGTTATACGCGTTCTCTATGAATCGCGTTTGTATTTAGAATTTAAAGATAAGTCAGAGAAAAAATATAAGGAAAAATCTAGACACGTATATACAAGAAAACAGAGAGATACAAATAAAGTATTGTTTATTACAACTTATTATCATTTATTATATAGCGGCGACCGTAACAACTAAAAGGACTGCACAATAAATTACGATGGATCTCAATAGAAATATACGTGAACGCAATCAAATAAGACGAGTTTTTATTCGCCATGAAACAACCGCGTCTTCACAAACAGACTTAGAATTTTTGGACAAGGCAATACAGGACACGATGCTAAGTACAGAAGAATTCGATGAAACATTATATGAAAAAGAATGTGATGATGCGGACAACATACAAAAAAAATGGCTGAACGTAAAAGAAAGATTGCAAAACGAAAAAATGAAGATCAAAAAAGAAGAAACCCACATTCAAAAACCAAATAATTGAAATCTTCCAAAATTAGAAATTAGAAAATTTGACGATAATCCAAAATCTTGGCTGTCATTTTGGGGCCAATACAAGAAAATACATGAAGATTGCAACATGGACGAGGAGGAGGCAATGCAAGAAAGTTCGTAGAAAGCTACCCTCCAACAGAAGAAAATTACCCAATAGTTATAAAAACACTAAAAGACCGCTTTGCGAAGGACGAAACCCTCATAGAAATATACGTGCGAGAACTGTTAAAATTAGTAACATGCAGACATCAAGTGACATTGGACAATTTGTACGATAATGTTGTAACAAATCTACTAATACTGAACTCATTAGGCATAATTAAAGAAAGATATGAATGTATTCTCCTTCCAATGATAGAATCCGCACTACCTGAGAGCATCCTACTGTCATGGAGTAAAGTCCCAGTTATAGAAAAACAGTCAAAACTTACTAATTTATTGAAATTTTTACAGACAGAAGTTGAAGCAGAAAAAAGGGGAATGTTAGCAAAATCATATTTTATTGACACCAATCCAGTTAAAAACAAGGTGCCAACAGCCGCATGCTTGGTAGCAGAGACTGCACAGGTAAAAATAAAGACCGCTGCACACCAACCTGTAAAAGAAGTTAAGGAACGTTCACATTGTTATTTTTGTGGTAACATGCATAGTAGCTTAGAATGTAACAAAAATGGTATTTTAAATTTAAATGAAAAGAAAGATGCAATAAAGAAAGAAGGTGGATGTTATATTTGTTTAAAAAGAGGACATCTTGCCAAGAATTGTACAGCATTTATAAAATATATGTGTTGTAGTAAACGCCATTTAATTATCTTATGTCCAACTTTACATAATCAATCTAAGTCTTGTGAACAAAAGTCAAAAAAACTAGAGGTTACAAACAACTTTTCTTGTAACAACACTAACAAATATTCAACAAAATATCATAAATTTAATCTAAGAATCTTTCTGAATTATCTGTTCTGAAGTAATTATCTGAATCTGTTGTATGATAAAATATAGTTTATGAAGTCTATGAGCTGGCAACAGTTAGATTGTCTGTGGTGACTCACCCTCCTCTCTCTCGATGGTGGTGACGTGTGGGAGATGTGTGATTGTAATACGATGTCTCTAGGAATAATAAAGTTAATACATCTAATAAATAAGGAATATTATTTATAACATGCCGCTGAGGACAAGATAATCAGAAAAAATATTATAATAAAAGCTATAGAAATTTGAAAGAAATATTTTCTGTCCATGATTCTAGATCTCATCCCGACCATAGTATTTTGACGTGACAACGTCTTATAAATTGGTTTGCCGGGTGACACTTCAAGAAACTGCGTTACGCTCCGCTTACGTTATGCGCTCACAATGAGAGCGAGTGAGAGGCACGCGTCCCTTCCACTCGGGCATGGTTAGCCCGCCTAAGAGCGAGAGAGACAGACATAAAGTCGTTGTCACGTAAAACTTTCGCCCGTATACCGACTTTACAGGCAACCAATTTTTTCTCAAATACCTTTATTGTACAGATTTCGACTCTTTACTGTTTTATCTTTATAACATAACATACCGTCACGCCTGTAGGGTTAGGCAGAGGTGTACTAATCGAAAACCCACAATTCGCCGAATATGTTTTTAGGTCCCATGTAATAGGGGCGAGCCTATTGCCATTAATCGGGCACGAAACCAAACTCCGAGCTGCTACTGGGAATTTCATAGGAAAAACCTAATAACACTTTGCTCAACCTGGGATTTGAACCCAGGACCTCGCTCATAGCAGTCGCGCTAACGACCACTAGGCTAACGAGGCAGTGAAAAATGCAACATCAAAAATTTATTTTAAAAAGTATCAATTTAAATCTCATTTTTTCTTCTGATTTATAGAATTGATTAAATACTGTTTATTCATCAATATTAAAACAACAGTTATCGGCCCAAATTTAAAAATGCGAGACGAAAAACGATATTATACGAATATATTTTTAAGATTCGTTTCCACTAAAGTGCCATAAACACATAATACAAAAAACGTTATGAAACTTGGCTTGCAAATTATTTTTAAATATAACTGTTTTCTTAGGTCTCCTACATTGCATAACAATTGGAAACTTATTTCAAAGAAACTGAAAAAAAATTATCACAAAGGAAGCAGGCGGAAATTAACTATTATTATTATTGGAACTAAACATAAGGTCGTTCTTTAAAATTAATTAAAAACAATATCCGATGTGAATAAAATAAAATACAAATTTTTGACTCATTTAGAAAAAAGCTAAAAAACATGATAACTCAAAAATGGTTCACTTATGCATGATGCATATGGGGGATAAATTATCGCAAATAGTTACCCCTATCACCTCCTAACGGGAATATGACGAATTATCAATAACCATGTATATGTATATATACAAGAATTGTTCACTTAATAGTATTAGATATACTTTATAAAAAATCAGTAAAAATTTAATAGTATAAAATACTTCAAGCGGATACAATACAATTTCTTAATAAAGGTTATTATGGTTCTTAAATTTCAATGGTACACCAGTAATGTGGCGGTAGTACATTATACTCTGACTAACATGTCACATCGCATCTTAAGTACTGCTTATATATATATATATATATATTTATATTCGTTTATACATACATACGCTTTAAGTATTATTTAGTAAAATTTACTTCCGCCTCAGTTAGTTCAAAGTTTTTATGCATGAGGTGGAATAAAGTGAACTTCTACAATAAAAGTTTTTGAACTCAAAACTCCTTTAGCCGCGTTGGCTGATTTTTGGTTGGTTGGGTGACCTTGATATTCTCGTGACGTACGTATTCGCTTGAGTCAGACTACGCGACGCGTAGTACCTATAGCGGCCTGTGTACATGTATACACTAATACATTGTATATAGTCTACTGCAGGTATGGGCATTCTTTGACATGTTGAGGGCCAAACTTTAGCGTGCAAATACGTTCGCGGGCCACGTTTAATAGTACTTAGTGCATTTTGAAGTAGGTAGTGATAATATTTTTTGCGATAGATATTAGAAATGAAATAAAACGACAATGTTATTATAGTACAATTTATTAAAATAACAAAATGAAATTTAAGAAAATGGTACATTATAATTAAATCGTTTAATTTGGGAAACTAATCCATCGATATTTGGATTAATTCCACTGATACAAAGACGTAAAGAATTTTCCAAATTATCGTCAGTCAGTCTTGTACGATGTGTTGATTTATTAACTTTCATCAATTAAAAGAACTGTTCGTATTTATAAGTACTGCCAAACGCACAAATCAATCCTTTGATGTTTGCCGCCTCACTGTCACTCCAGTACAGTAAGTACCTAATGTAATATTTTTTTTATTGGGATTTTTCAAAGTGTCTCTCGGGCCTGATCATATCTTACAGCGGGCCGGTTATTGCCCATATTTATGGTCTACTGTATCATATGCGCGTTTGAATTTTGATGAGTTAATTGTCTCTTGAATCTTGTGAATTAGCACCACCGACATACTCTATGTAGCATCCGCACCGAACCGAAATAGCGGTGGCTTAGCTACACTGGGTAATTTCGATACGGTAAAAAACGATGTTCAAAAACTAGATAGCACTGGAACAAATACAATGCTCTCACGTACCTTGGACTGCTCCAACACTTACGATGATATCCACCGACACGATTCAGGTCACCATACGAATTCAGATTCGGTTTTGCACAGCGATTCTTGTTGCGTGCCTCGCGATAAGAGCTCCAAAATTCGACGAGTACATAAAGCATGACAGCTGTCAGCTGCGTTTGCCAGTCCCATCGAGTATTGATAATAAGGTTTTATATGAGTACGAAACACTCTACAATAATTTAGACTATATTTGATTTAAGTATTCAAAATTGAGTTTTTTCGCCAAGCTAGCTCAGTATTATAAATAATAATGTCGGCAGATCGTTGAAATGTTTATTCAACCACCACAATGTATTACACATTCTGAAGTTAGGCTATTATATAAAATAATCAGAAAACACGACAGTAATTTTAAAAGACATCAAACGACGCCCTAGCTAGAGCTCTTCTTTTTCTTCTCTGTCAAATTCAAGAATAGAATTAACAACAACCGATGCATATACAACCTACATAGAGTAATCATAGTACCTAGACGGGAGACGTATGTCACGGCGTCTGGAAGTACTAGGGACGGGTTGTCTTACTGTAGTTTTCAATTCTGTCGGCAGTCCATATGACTGCCTCTGTATTTTTTTTGCGTACATGACAGCGTAAATATCAAGTACAATATGTAGAATCGGTGCATAAACGTATTTTTGTCCGAACTCAATTTACAAGAATGTTTTCTTTTTCAATTCAAGCCTAGATATGAATATATAGATAATTGCTTGATTAGTGCCGCTCTAGTTTTAAAACAGCGTGATATCTATAATTTCTCCATCATCAATATTACTTAATACTTCACCTACATAATGATACATTAAATCATTTATATATAGAAAGAAAGAAAGAACATTTATTTGACAACTAGCTGTGCCCGTGGCTTCGCTCACGTGGAATACAGAATACCCGCGCGAATCTAGCTCCCCCACTCCCGGCTATTTTAAAAACAAAAATGCTTATTGTGGGTGTTCCTTTGATAGATATATACTCTCCCGGACTTTTTTGTAGGTCTTTTTAATGCCTATAATTATGTAGTACATTAATTTGCTATATCTCTCATGGTTTACTCAGAATAAGCCATTTAAGCACCCGAATAGATTCACCATGAAAAGTTTTTTATTTCTGCGGAACCCTAATTAATTTTATAAAATTAAAGTAGCTTAAGTTTCTCCCTATACCATCAGCTATCTATCATTGAAAGTCCGGTCAAAATCGGTCCAACCGTTTCGGAGATTACCCGGAACAAACAGACAGATTTTTTTTTTTTAAATGGGCTTTTTGTTATTGGTATCGTTTATACTTTGATATGCATTTAGTAAAAAACTGTTATTTTGACATTACAAACAGACACTTCAATTTTATTTATTGTATAGATGAAAATACGGACATAAAACACACTACACATTAAACAAGAGATAACAATAAAAAATTATTAATTAAATTTATAAATACAAAAGCCGTACTCAAGATCAAAAAAAACCTCAGCTCAGCATATGCTATAGCAGAATACTATAGCGCTGGTTTTCAGCCGGGCCTGCCCTACATATTAATGCGTTAAGATTCTTGCCACAACTTAAGGGAAATTATCATCTACATATATAGAACTGTTGAAGAGACTTCACGGTCAGGTAAGGAGCCAAGAAAATGCAAAAGATAACTCATTGAAACTTTAATAATAATAATAATCTTTATTTCAGATAATTATAATCCATAGTTAGTTAGTACAAAATAAAAAGAAAGTAAGATCCTATACCTATGTTAGTAAACACTAATATTTTGTGACAGTTTTGGTTCTTGTAATACAATTTTGAACAAGATGACCAATAATAAAGGAGTCGTACCTCCCTGCTATGGTTTTCAGGATGGAGTTGGAGCTGGCCCGCACTCTGCAGAGCAACGAGGCACATTTTTGTCTGACGATGGCATGAAAGCCATCGACGTGTTGTTATATTATTTATCTGGAAGATAATCTTATTTATCTTATTTAATATCTACTTTATATTATTCATCATAAGTTCATTTGATTTATCTTATTATTGTTTTGGTGTACCTATTCTTTTATTTCCAGGATACCAATTAATGATAGGTTTATGTATTGATGCGTTTAGATAATTTATAACTTGATAATTTTGGTTTAATAACAGCTTTGTTAATATTTTAGGTTCGTATTGTTTACATTGCAATATAATGACAATCTCTGTCATTGATAATTCTTTGATAGTAATAGAGCATGCGCAGTTAGGAGTTTCTCAGGTATAGACAAATATTCTATCCAGGTTCTAGTTTAGCAAAATAAATCTATGATTAGATTTATTTTGAATTTTTAAAATAAGAAAAGTCTAGTAAGATGAAATTTTGAATTCAAACGGAAATAGAAAATTAGAACAGAGAGTATGACAGATTTTTCATGATCGATCTGATCATGTGATTCATTGTGCGGCAGACCTTTGAATCGTAGTAACGTTTTTATAATAATTATCAAGTGTTTTGATAAAAACCAAAGAATTGTATTGCAGACCTTTGAATAGTTGATACGTTTATAATTTAAATATCTACAGTTGGATAAAATAACTATTTTATGGGTGAAGTACCCTATTGAAGAAGACAATAATATTCCAGGAACTTATAACTGGATTAATATATAAATTACTGATATATATATTTTTGTTTCGTCATATCGAGAGCTGAACGGATTCCGAAGTTCCACTTGATGCAGCGACGTCTTCACTTGGACTGAGCTTGTTCATACGGCTCACACCACGTTGTCCGCTGAAGGCGAGCCTCGTGATTCAACCTTGTTTGGCCTACCTACTCAACACGGAGAGATCCTAGGCAAGGATCTCTACGCTGAGCTGTCGGAGCAAGAAGAACGTCTCGGTTATGGATATTAAAATTGTGTACTAATAATTTGTAAAACCCATATTATCTGAAAATTGTAAGGTATGCTGGAAAATTATACATAACTATCCTAAATTATAAAACTTTCATTCATTTTACCTACGTTTAGTTTATTCTCTATCTCTCTTCTTACCTAAATTAAGTTATAATCATAATAGTGTGCCTGTGTAAACATACCAGAAGCAATGCAGAAACGGGGCAGCAATTTAAAAAAAAAAAATATTTTCTGAATGTTCACACCAGAGAAATCGCTTTTTCATCTTCTTATCTTCTCGGTTGACAGTAGGTACAGTAAGTGCAGATGAGGTAAGTAAACTACATTAGGTCTTATCCAAACTTGACCTGAATGTGTAGTTTTGTATGACTAAATCTACATACTATTTCATGCCCTTTTGTTCCTTCTATTTATTTGAAGTTTCCGAATGGTTTATATTCTTTTGCTTCTTTATTATGCTTTTCCATAATTGCATACAGAATTTTGTCTCGAAATAGTAATTTAACTATATGTCGACGTTGCTTGAGTGTTTTGGAAAGTGGTTGATTCTTTTTTTTGGTCTTCGCCTATATGAGTAGTTTTAATTGACTTAGATTCTATTTTCTAGAATAATTTTTGAAGTTTATTATACTAAACTTTATTGTACATAGTCGCAACTTTATGACACAATTATATAGTTGACTCAGGTTCTACTTGACCGGACACAAACCAAACTAAGTTAGATTGCTGAGCAATAAGACGACCGGTAGGATTCTTAATAACTTCTGACAACAGAATTTTACTGTAAGTGTCAATTCCTAAGAAAATATCAATTTTATTGGGAGTGTGTTAAGTAGGATCAGCTCATTCAAAGTTATTTAAATCTGGCCAATCTCATATTAAATCTTTTTCAAAATATTTATACCTTATATATATATATATATATATATATATATTCTTCTTCTATCAATTCAAATATATTCTCGAGAAAATAACTGTCTTCCTCTAAATTTTACGGAACAATGGAGCTGTGCCTGTTCTTTAAGTCTAACCTTAAATGTTTTAATAGTTCCAATCTGCTTTCGATATATGATTTTATAATACGCTGATGTGGTGACTTTTTAAAATTATTTTGCCATGTTATTAATTCAGAATGATAATTTTCTCGTATTATTATGAGTTGTTTCTTTTATAATAACTATTAACCGACTTTTTTACTTTATGCAGTAGATAAATTACTCTTGTAAATATATAGACATGGTAAAGGTACAAACACAACCATACACGGCAGGCACCTCTATTCTCCTCTGAATCTTCTAGGGCTCGGCAATGGGGCAAACAGTCGTCGTCAGAACAATTGTTAATTTGGACCTTATATGCGACTGCCGAAGATGATACAAAGTTGCATGTTAGGTCACTTGTTTTACATTATAAAACAAATATTGGTTAGTTTACTGGAACATATATGCGGCTTTCGAAGGACCATGACTAAAATTTTGGATGGTTTTAGTTGTAATCAAATAAAATATGCTTCGTTACTTCACCATTGATTTATAATACTTTTCATACTCCGATCTTTCTATTACATGTTTATAATAAAAGTAAATTTACAGGTGTTCAAATATAGTTTCAACTTTCTACTTAACGCTGCCAGACATTTAAAAAATGTAAAAGTCCAATGTTGATATTATATTTACGTAAACTACAGCACATCTGTACCTATATTTAATCGTATTTTTATAACTCTGGAAGTTGATAGGTGTTTGTTTGATAACGCTATATATATATATGTATGTAGCTTACCTGAAGAATTCATTTGATATTTTTTCTGTACATCAACCACACGTTAGCAATGTCGAAGTGTGTAATTTTGTTAATTATTTTAATTGCTGTTCCACTTATTTATGGTTCTGAAGGTAATTAACTTATTTTATATTGTTATCTTACTTCAAAGAAAGGAAGTTTCTGTTTCTTTAATATGTTTGTTGTAATTATTCGATTATTACAAAAACGACATGACCTATTTTTATGATTCTTTTACATAGGTAATCTATGCATGTATAGGCATGTTTTGTCTTCTATTCAAATAAATAAAAGGGACCCGCTCCCTTATTACGTATTTCGCAATAGCAGAAATAGTTCAATATTTGCTTAGAAATCGCAAATTCGTTGTATGAAACGCCTATAATGTACAAAACACAATCTAATTTTGCCATCTCGAAGCAAATATTTAGCGATTTCTTCTATCGCTTTGCTATTGCGAACTATTTGTCATTAGAGTATTTGACAGCTTCACCAAGCTTGACAAGTTGAAAAACTGTCGTCAAGTACATATAGGTGGATTTCGGCAGCTGCACTTGGGAGGCAGTTTCTCAAATAGTCTTAGAGTGTCACCATCTTGGGCGACATCAATTGAGATTTTTGAAGGTAGGCAAAGCCCTTCTCTCTTTCTATTACCTGTCCGCCGCCGTCCACGAGGTTAGACGTCGCCCTCGCTCCACACAGTGTCAATTCTTTTTTTATTATCGTAGTGTTTATAGTTTTAGTGTGTAAACTATTAATAAACTCGTTTCTTTATAGTGTGTAATTATTCTCTATTACACGAACCGTACTTTACTTATACATCACACGCCACTTTTATTGCTTCAATCATTCAGCCACCGCGAATTATATATATTTAAGCAATATTATGTTTTGATTACAGGAACTCCATCGCAATGTTTACAACCTATTACTGAAGGATACTGCCGAGGATCTGTAACTAGGTAATTAACTCAATTAGAAGTGATGAGTAATTATGAATTGAAATCGTAACTAACAGCACTCGCTTGGCGCTATAACTGTTACTAGTAGTTTATCTATAATATTATATAGTTACGGTTGCTAATCAATTGGTCTCTGACGCTACGAAAGATGCTTTAGACACCGCCGTGGAGCACTTTTTTGGTGATTTTGAAATTGATACGTGAGCGGCAACTACGATCATATTTGCTGCATCTAAACAAATTATTTGTCGGTCCAAGTTTTGTAAAACCGTTTATGTTTTACGATCTGCTTCTCAGATAGTTTAATCCAGATAATGTCAACAGTGACGGCTTTTTTCCACACGTCATGTTTTTTGGCTAGTTTTTGCCAGCAATGAACGTTTATATAGAAAATCTCAGGTAAAGTTTGCCCACAGTTCTTTTTGCATGCGTAATCTACCCTGAAGGGAATCTGCTGTGGTAAACGTGAAGGATTCATGCGTTATACGTGTCCAAACTACAGCTTCTGTTTGAGCAAGGCATTGATGCTTTGCAACTTTAAAATGTGTAGAACTTTCTTATTTGTCACTCTGTCCCATCAGGAAAAACCCAAAATAATACGATAATACGCTTGTGAAAATTAAAAAAATGTAATAAATAATAACAATATTATTATTAGTAGTAGTAGGCGTGTGATTAAAAAAAAAGATTCTTGTTGGTACTCCTTTTATCATTTAGATGATTTTTCTACTTGGCTTGGTCTAGTATAACAATTGATGTCCAGTCTATTGACTGCTGTCCCTCAGTTATATATGTTTATCTGAAACAAAGTCTGTGACCAGCAAGAATGAGTCATCCGTGAACTTAACATTGGTAAACATAGCTTTATATATTTTCAGATTTGGTTTCGATACAACTACGCAAAAATGTATTGAATTTGTATACGGGGGCTGTTCCGGCAATGATAATAACTTCGACTCCATCGAAGAGTGTCAACAAGTCTGTGAACTATAATGGCATCGTCTTTACCATGCGATAACTGACATAAACATGTATTTTTTTTTTTTACGGAAGTGTCTATAATGTATCCATATTATTTCTTGAAACTATAACCCAGTGAATATATGACCTATGTTTGACATCAAAACATCATAAATGTGTAAATTTTATCTATGTAAATATGACACATACGAACTCAAAGTTATGTCAATCTAAGGTAATGTTTCATTCGGTAAAAATGATATGTATTTCCTTTTGTATGTTATATTTTTCTTGTATATTAAACTGAAATAGAGTGTCGTATTTTAATTATGTAAACCCCGTAATTCTGAACTAAACTTGGCAGCACTGGACACGCAATATTCTTTATGAAACTAGACTAGGTTTTATAATAATAATTGTGTTCTGTTTTTTCTAAAAAATAAAATTCTAAAAATCATTATTTCAATTTTATTGTTCGAATAATTCGCCACTATGATAAATTCATTTATTTTATATTATAACTAGAG
The DNA here is from genome assembly GCA_033032175.1 of Saturnia japonica. NCBI lineage: Eukaryota > Metazoa > Arthropoda > Insecta > Lepidoptera > Saturniidae > Saturnia > Saturnia japonica. The sequence goes on from CM065331.1 coordinate 5,771,570, forward strand.
GCATGACCGCGGCTCCGCACGCGTTCTTTACTTGTTATAATATTATTCTTATTCCCTAAGAATAAGTATTAAGGTACTAAGAAAAATATGTATTACCTAGAAGCTGACCACATAGACCTAATATAATATATTGCACAGTACCTAGTTATTTACATCCCGCAATTTTATATTTACACCTATGATTGAAAATACAAATAATTTATCAATTTCAAAACAAAAATTTAATGAAAATCAGTTAAGAACCAAATGTTTTACGTGTTGAGTAGATACTCTTTTATAATAAATTTGTATCTTCCATATTTTAAATTTGGTATGTGTCATACAGTTCTTTTTTGTTGTGTAAAGATCTTTACTATATATATATGTTTTTTCCTGTTCTTTACTTTTATATGCTGGTTTTATTTATTACTACAAATAACTTCCACTGCGCTACCGGCTCATAATCTGCTACATTACGATTCCTAAATAATTATGATTATCATGAACGACGTATTAAGTTAAATTCACAGCATAGACGTAAGGCAGAATACCGATTGGTCGAAAGTGGTGAATGTGAGGCAAGGCTGACAGCTAAACGTTTTACGGTACGTCTCAGATATCCGAGACATTCACAAAGCACGAAACACGGTTAAATCGCCGATGTTGAATTTCACAACACCTTTTTTTTTTTTAATCGCTGTTTTCCATACAAGAAATTTCACGCGAACGAATTCGCAGGCACAGCTAGTAGGACTAGTGTCTGGTAGTGGCTAGTAGCCACTATTTATATATTTTATTAATTTATATTATTATCCAGCCACAGGGAAGTACATGTCACTCCTTAAATGAGAGGCTATACGAATTGTCAATAATATGAGTGAAAATAAAATTCCGGGATGTAAATAACTACTACGTAATATCAAACGCTTACAGAGCCGCGAGCACACTGCTAGTTCTTATACACTATAAAATTAGATAAAATAACACATCATTACATTAATCTAATGTAATTGAAACTCTATAAAGTCGGTATTTTGGTTCACTGGCATGGCTTGGCGGTCGGTCCGTCATCATAATAATCATTGCCTGGTCCGTCATCATAATAATCATAGTCTTTAAACATCTGTTTCCAAAATTTGATAATTTGATTAGATGGTAGCATACCGGCATCTGTTTATAACAATATGAAAGTTAGAGATTAATTATTTTTTTCTATCCTGAGAGTATGTAATAGATATTTAGTCATGTTGGTTTGTAAAGTAAGAAAAACCTCATACCACGGCTACCAAGCATCTTGTTTACATGCATTCCGAATATAAATATTTTACTATAATAGATAAAGAACTAACAGGCATATTCTACACATAGACACAAGCATCTAACCATTCTGAACAAAATTACTATTGCGTAATGAGCCCTTTAAAGAAAGAAAAGGAACGGTGAGCTTCTGCGATCTCTATAAGGTAATTTTAAAGTGAAAACTTCTTTAGCCGCGTTGAGCGATTTTTGGTAGGGGATGACTTCGACATGCTCGTGACGTATTGCGCTTGCGTCAGACAAGCTACGCGTAGTATAGCGGCTTGTGTACGTATATATACACTAATACATTGTATTACACACTGTATCATATGCGTGTTTCAATTTTTCGATGGGTAAAATGGTGTAATTTCGCATCACCGACATACCCTGCAATATTTTAGACTATAATAATTGATTTAAAAAAATCAAAATTGAGTTTGCACCTCTGTCGGCAGTCCTTATGACCGACTTAATTTTTTTGTTATTTCGCCTTTTAAACAAAATTGAGAGAGAGTCGAAAGCGATTTGATACGACCCACCTACCTCTCTGTTGATGCGTCGCATGATAAAGTGAGTGAGTGAGTGAAAAAGGTGAATGAGTGGTATGATGATTATAATTATCAATAAATAGTTACAGTCACAGTCACTTTTGGAAGACTTAAAATTGGTCACAATATGCGTTCCTTTTTTTTATATTTTTATTGAGGCAATGATGGCTCAGAGGTAGTAGCGTACCGCACCGATCGACGTGAGTTCGAATCCCTGCAATGAGCTTCAGCTGTCGGTGAAGGAAAACATCGCGATGAGACCATAACATGGAGGTAAGGTATTTTCTACCACCCTCAAATTATAAATCTGTCGCCAAGTACCTATTGTTCTAGCAGCTGTACCTGAGAGCCAGTCTATCCACTAGGGTTAGCGTGCTACCATTTTGGTGCGTTTGGGGCGAAACACTAAAACCTAAGGGGCCATCCATAAATTACGTCAACCGTTAAGGGTTGGGAGGGGGGTCGACTAAGTGTGACATTGTGTGACAAGGGTTGGGGAGGGGTCCCAAATTTTGTGACATCACATTTTTTCAAAATATAATATTTTATATCTAAGTACATTAGAACTTCTTTAAGTCGAAAACCTCCCAAACTCGAAAGAATGTGTTCCCTTCCATTTAAGCCCCAAAACCTCCGTTGCACTAAATCTCAACCCTCTAGTCAAAATAATCAGAGAAAAAATTAAATTGGACTTCTGTATCTCGAACATAGCAATGTTTTATTTAACAACTTTTACAACTCGATTATTTGAAACTTATTACCTTTATAGTTCTACTTTTAAACTAATGTAAAAATTTGGAATCGTTTGGTACGTGAAAGAACAGAGAGGGCGGAAGGTCCACTACCTAACCTCTGGCTGAGTGTTAAAAAGTCAAATTGGAGATTTCAATATTTCATCTAATTTATCAAATTATATAAGGTGGTTCAAGTAAATTATATTACAAGCACTTGTCGAGTTAATGCAAGCAAACCCGCAGGCAACAGCTAGTAATATAATATACAATATTTTTGAAATATGCTAATTAAACCCTTTTATTTTATACCCAACAAAATATAATTCAAATTTTTTTTTTAATTCAAGACTTCATGTCATCGGCGTCATATTGAATTCAGTGTGAAATTATATACTATATAACCAGCGGACAATCAAGATGCTTGTAATGATGTCTCATTTATCAAATTATGTTACGTGGATTTTAAGAAAATCGCGTACAGATGAACATACATACATACATAACGGTGAAAATCATAACCCTCCTTTTCGCTTCGCCGTAGTCAGGTAAAAAGAACATTAAAGTAAGGATAGCTTTTCACCTATCATCATTATTTGCTCCCAAAATTGTTAGAAATATTCCTCAGTGACAACAGAAAAGTAATGAAAAAAGGTTAGTTCTCGTTTGTACGAATATGAAATGAATTTTTTTCTCCACCGGGATGAAAAGTTCACTTTTAATCCCTGTCACGCGGGAGAAAAGTACCCGATTCTCTCCCGGTGAGATGGCAAATGTGCGCATGCGCGTACTTTACTTTATCTCCCGGTAACCTAGCAACTGCGTGTTTATATATAAAATATATAAACTTTTCATCCCGGAGGAGAAAAAAAATTGTAAACGCACCTAGGGAGAAAAGTAGGACATCCCCACCCACGATTGTCACCGGGCGTGAATGTACTACTTTTCTCCCTCGGTGCGTAATATACTAATATTATATGTATAGATAATCAAGATTTGTAATTTACACAGTAGCCTAAAAGTACAACATACAAAGACGCCAACCATATCAGAAATTAATTAGTACCAATAGCGACACCTAACGGAGATTATTGGAACTACATAAACTACTAGTGGGGGGCGAGTTTCTAATTCCAAGACTAAATAGTCCCGCTAATGACCAACAGAGGGCAGAACTAGTACTATAAATAATTTTATGTAAATATTGAAACAAATCCAACGCAACCTCGCTGAACAAAAACAAGAAATGAGTACCATGTACATATATCTAAGTACAACTATTGTATATAGATGACAAAATTAATACTATTGAAATAAGAACATGTACTTTAGGAACGAAAATGAAACGAGCAGAAAAATAAAAGCAGCTATGAAACCCTTCGAAAATATATACAGGACTTAATTGTTAACAAAATGGGAATAAAACTATCAAGAAAACGAATTTGAAGTTATTAGTAGAATAGGAAAGAGAAACAAACAGACAACACCAGTAAAAGTAAAGTTTACAACAGTGCAGAAATAGATTGAAATTTTTATTCATGACGAAAACTCCAATATGTCCGGCCCATCAAAATTTTAGTTTTTGAGCATAGCTCAGTGCATCTGTAACTTTTGTGACATTTCTTATTTTTGTATGTCGTAATTTATGTACTTTTTTTATTTTGAACATACTACGCTCCATGCTTCTCTGGCATTTAATTATTTTGTTTTTTACTTTTTTGGTAAAGTTCCATGATTGACAGGCCTATGTTAATCAGGGAAGAATGCACGAATCCATAATTCGACCTCGTCAATAGCCTCTGTTTTCTCTTCGAATTGTACATAATAAATATATTCATCATTTCATAGTTTTCAATATTGGTACTATCTCTGCGGTTATATGACGTTTTCCTGCTTGTTAGTCTATATTAGTCTGTTGTTGCTGGCCTTCGATCCAGGTTTTATTTGTTTGCAGTACTTTGAGACTCTTACCGAGTTCGATATTTTTTGTATAATATTTGTTCTGTGGTTTTTTATTCGGATTTAATATATTTGCTTATTAATTTATATAGAGCACTGAGTTTTTTTTTTTGAGATCGTGTTTTTCTTTTATCCTATGTAGTTCTTGTCTTAACTACAGAGGGGTGACTTAATTGCTATGTGTTTTTAGATTTGTCCACTTTGATGTTGGTTGTTTTACTAACTAAAAATTTAAGCATGCCCGGTTTCGAAATTCCTTCAGAAATACTATTTGACCTATTGACCCGATGCGTGTGACTGCAGTGTTTTGTTTTTCTTAGTGACTTGTATATTTTTATTTCCTTGGGACTGAGATAAGGCTTCAGGAGATATAGATGGTGTTCTTTTAATGTTGTTTTTTAATATAATTAGTTTATTGTATTTGATTATAGCATTGTTGTTATTTTCTCTCTCAATTTGGCTTGTTCTTGTGGTTCTTTCCTTTTTTCTAATACATATGCCGGATAATCTTGGTTTATGTAATATTGAGTAACGTTTAATGCGCCTTTTTGTTTCAAAAATTTTAATCTTCATTTCTAGAGTTGCGAATGTTACTAATATTGGACGAGGTCTGTCTCCTTTTCTTCCTATTATTTTTATTTGTTTTATATCTCTATATTCTAATTGGATAGAAAAGTATTCGACTATTATCTTGGTAAAGTTGTTCTCCAAGTTTTCGTACGATGATTGTTGCAGCCGCGTAATTTAGAACCATCACGGTATTAAAGTAGGTAGTTTGTTATTAATTATTTTCTCTCGTCGCTAAGCATTATGATATCCAGTGGGGGTGGTTTTCGATTTGTTGTTGTCGCCACCGGCTCTCGCGATAAAAACTCGTCGGAACACCGTCGCGTCCGCACGGTGCAAGTCGCTCGCCTCGGACATTCCTCGTCAACCACGTTCTCCAGAATTTAGTGTCATCAAGCCAGTGTGTGTACAGTGGGTGCGTGAGGCTCAGGAACTTTGAATATATAATGTATAGCTAAACCACGTCGGCGCCGACCAGGAATTATCACGGAACGCAGTACCGGTGAGTTGGCATGACATTTTGCATACACTTCTCTCGCTGGATATTCGCATCATAATTTGCTATTTATTTCGTATCGCAGGTTGGTTCCATATTTGCGTGGGATCAACCATAAGTTTGGTCCAAACGGGCACGGATCCTTCTCATAGTGAATACGGCTAACCTGGTTCATTGTCAGATGTGACATAGTAATCGTGGTAATATCGTAATAATATCGTTTTCATAAAATAAAAATAGCTTTCTTTTTGTCACTGCCATTATTACTTGACAAAATTAAGTAGGCAGTAACCACTAAATTACAACGATCTAAAATCTAATCAATTTATTTCAATATCATCACTCCGTATGTTTATTGGAATAAGCATTAAGACTAAAATTATAGTTTGTATGTATTATTAATAATATTTATTTGTAATCTCGAATTAGTTAATATTACTTGGTTAACTTATTGTTTGAATTAGCGTTAATATACAGTCCATTCAATTTTTTATCGTTCTAAATTATTTTTATTAGTTTAATTTTGTAATTTAAAATGTCAAAGGCTGCCGCTCGTCGTGGTTTAGAGCTAAAGGATCCATTGCTATCAAACGCATTGATGACTGCTTGTCATCAGCCTTAGAGGCCCAAAATGATAAATCTTGTTTGCCAGTTTTCTTGTCACGGTACAGTCGACTCGAAAGTTATTATGCTAGTTTCGAAGCACAACATTTAAAAATTTGTTCGGAAATATTAGATACTTCAGAGTTGGAAATTGGAGTTGGAAATTCGTCACGATTTCGATAATAAATATTTTCAGATAATCGAAATTCATTCGACACTCACGTCACCTTCCCATTCAGACGGATAGCAGCTCGACGTATGCACAAATGATTTGTCTGTGAAACTACCTAGTTTGAACTTATTGACCTTCAATGGTGATATTACATTATGGAGTTCGTTTTATGACATGTATAACACTACCGTACATCATAACAAACGGTTATCGAATATCGAACGTTTTTCTATTTTAATTTCGCTTCTTTCCGGTGAACCTCTTCATCTTTTGAAAGGCTTTCCTCTTTCAGGAAATAATTATTTAGATGCGTACGCCGCCTTGATTGATCGTTATCAATGCAAACGTAAATTAGCTTTTCGGTATTGGGAGGAGTTGCAAAATGTAACTCTTAAATTCGAACTCTCCTCGTGAGTTACGTCGTCTCGTGGATACTTTCAAGGAGAACATCGCGGTATTAAGGAATTTGAAGTTACCTGTAAAAGATTGGGATTTCCCTTTGTTTTACCTTTTAATAAATAAACTTGATCGTGATACTCGTCAACGTTTTGAATTGCAGAACGATGATAAAGACATACCAAGTTTTGACTCCCTTCTGGAATATCTTAATAAGGTCGGCCAAGCACTCGAGCTTGCCGAGCCTCAGATAAGTACAGCGCGCCCCCCTGTGCGACTGCATCGCGCCGCCGCTTCTGGTGCCGTTGCTGTAACCTCACCCACATCTTACTCCCGTACGGTGCGCACGTCTCCCGCATCCGCGCCTCAGGATTCTTATGGTAGGCACCCTCGCGCGCCTATTACGAATGCCAAGGCTTTGATAGTGAATCCACTTACACCAAGTGATAACTTGTGTGTTTTTTGCAAGGCACAGCATGCCTTAGCGAATTGTCCCACTTATCGTGATCGCACCCCACGTGATCGATTCTCCATCGTCAAGGAACATAATCGTTGTGTGAATTGCCTTCGTCAAGGTCATGTGGTTAAATCTTGCTCGTCAAACAGTCGCTGTCTTAAGTGCAACGCACTTCACCATACTACATTGCACTTTGATAATTCGGTGTCGTCAAATGCTAACGTAGCTCCTACCACTTCATCTATCGTCTCAGATGCTACCGCAGCATCAGCTCTCGCTTCATCTACGCCGACTTCACAAACATTAGTGGCAGGCTCGAGTTCTCCCACGCATATCTCGCTTCTCGCTACTGCTTCCGTTGAAGTCCTAGATAACTTTGGTAATTACCGCTCAATTCGAATCGTTATAGACAACGGAAGCCAAAGGAACTTTATTACCAACAAGTGTGCCCAACGTCTAGGATTAGCCTTCAAGAAAACCATGTCACTCGTTGAGGGCATTGGTCAAACATCATCTGTCGCGACTAGTTCTACCGTACTTCGCATCCGTGGGCAACAAGGTTATCCGGAGCTAGTCTTGGAAGCTCTCGTTATTCCCAATATATGTGGTGATATGCCGTCTAATACCATAGATATTGCTCATTGGCCACAGTTGATGAACATTAAGCTGGCTGACACTAGCTTCAACGTGCCTGCGCAAATCGACGCGTTAGTCGGCGTTGACGTATTTTGTCAGATAGTTTTGGGTGAACGTCTCGATTGTGGGTCAGATGGACCCGTAGCCTTTAACACCAAATTCGGTTGGATAGTTATGGGTAATATTGCATGCATACCACCTAGTTCTAGTAAGTCGATGATTTGCTCTTTTAAATATTTAGACTCTCAAATTCGTAAATTTTGGGAAATTGATGAACTTTCCAAATCATCACCGCTTAGTGATGAAGATGCTCTTTGCGAACGTATATTCGATACGACGCACTGCAGGGATGTGAATGGAAGGTATATCGTCCGTTTGCCTTTCAAGACACCCGCGCCTACCTTTGGTGATTCCTACAGTTTGGCACATCGTCGATTGTTATCTCTCGAAAAACGATTGTCACGTAATTCTCAACTTCGTGAGGACTATAATGCGTTCATGAGAGATTATCTTGATTCTGGACATATGGAAAAGGTCGATGAAATTGGTTCGGATCGAACCTATTATATACCGCATCATTTGTGCTCAAACCAAGTAGTTTGACCACAAAACTACGCGTGGTGTTCGATGCTAGTGCTAAGCCTGCTAATGGAGTCGCACTAAACGAACAACTACTTGTCGGTCCAAGATTGCAATCAGATATTAAATCAATCCTTCTTTGCTTTCGTTTACATTCTGTCGTTTTTACTGCCGATATTAAGCAAATGTATCGCCAGATACTGGTGGCTAATACTGATCGTAATTACCAAAGAATTCTGTTTCGATTTTCGCCTCAGGAACCCATTCAAGAGTTCCGTCTTAAAACCGTCACGTATGGCATGTCCTCCTCAAGCTTCTTAGCGCTTCGAACCATAGTGCAGGTGGCACAGGACGAGGGAAATAATCGTCATTTCGCTGTGACTGCACTTAGGAGTGACATGTATGTGGATGATGTCGTAACCGGGGCTGACTCACTTATTTCTGCTCGTGAGTTAATGAAAGACATAAGTGACATCATTAGCAAGGGATGTTTCGAGCTAAGGAAATGGACTAGTAACAGTCCTGCTTTGCTTGAAGGTATTCCATCTGAACATAGGCACGATGCTCGTGATTCGCTGACATTCAGCTCAGAATCTTCCCCGTCGGTAGTAGTACTTGGTTTAGAGTGGCATCCAAACGTGGATGCTTTCTCTTTCACTGTGACATATTTACATCAACAATGCACCAAGCGCATCATCCTCTCGAAATTAGCTCGCATCTTCAATCCCCTCGGTTTCCTAACCCCACTTACCTTTACATTTAAGTGCATAGTGCAGAAACTTTGGAGTCTCGGTTTGAATTGGGATGAGGTTGCACCTGATTCAATTGTTCAAACCTGGTCCCGCTATCGTGTGGAATTCAATGCTTTGTCGTCTTTAGCAATTTCTCGTTTCGTTCCCGCATTGAACTCCATCAAATTACAGATACACGGTTTTTGCGATTCCTCTGAGTTAGGCTACGCAGCCGTCGTATATTTTCGTATTGAGCAAGGAGACGATCGCGTCACTACCCACCTGATTATCGCTCGTTCTAAAGTTGCTCCTCTAAAAGGAATTTCTATTCCTCGCTTAGAACTCTGCGCTGCAGTTCTCTTGGCAGATCTTGTCGCATATGTTCAAACTGTGTTCGCTGATAAGATATGTGTCGATGGTATTTTTTGCTGGTCTGACTCAACAGTGACTCTGGCGTGGTTAAAGTCACCCTCCTCTCGATGGAAGACTTACGTGAGCAATCGTGTGAGTCACATACAGGAAATCGTTCCACCTTCTTGTTGGCAACATGTTCGCTCTTCTGACAACCCGGCAGATTGCGCAAGTCGCGGACTTACAATCAGCGAACTTCTTGGCCACTCATCGTGGTGGCATGGACCTCCGTGGTTGCTTTGTGAGCCCGATGGCTGGCCAATTTCATCGTTTTCCTTTGAGGATTCCAGTGATATAATTTCGGAACAGCGTAATTCTGACATAGCTCTCTTCGTCACTGTCGATAGTTTTGATGAGTTTCTGGACAGGTACTCAAGTCTTGGGAAGATTCAACGCATTGTCGCTTATCTCCATCGTTTCGTCTACAATTGTCGCAACTCTAATAATCGTAAATCAGGTCATCTTGTCTCTTCAGAGCTCAAACAATCGTTGTTGACTTTGGTCAAAATCGCTCAAACTTCGAGCTTTGCAAGCGAGATTCAAGGCTTGGAAAAGGGGTTGCTTTTACCCAAGCCACTACAAAAATTAAATCCGTTTCTTGACAAAGATGGTCTCGTCAGGGTGGGCGGTAGACTCACTCATTCGGATCTAGATTATGATTCCAAGCACCCTCTGTTGTTACCTCGTCAACATCGTCTCACATCGCTTATTATCGATCAGTGTCATAACGATAATCTACATCCAGGGCTTCGCACCCTCAATTTTCTGTTGGCACAAAACTTTTGGATTTTGTCGCCTCGTCGTGCCATCCGTAATAGATTATCTAAATGTATCAAATGCTATCGCACCAATCCAAGGCCTGTCATACCTCGCATGGCAGACCTCCCTAAGTTGAGGGTTTCGCAACTTAAGCCTTTTTCGTGCATCGGTATTGATTTCGTAGGTCCCTTTCCAACATATGTACAACGCTATCGCGGTGCTAGGACCTTTAAGATATATATTTGCCTCTTCATATGCTTCGCCACCAAGGCGATACATATCGAACTTGTCGTAGGGTTAACAAGCGAGGCCTTTCTTGGCGCTCTTCGTAGATTTATCGCTCGCCGAGGCCGTTGCCAGCGCATTCACTGCGACCACGGTACGAATTTCGTTGGCGCTCATAACATATTGCTAACCCTTATGCAACAGGCGGCTTCGTCTGAGACGATTGAATTTAGCTTTAAGCCCCTTGCTGCACCACACTTCGGTGGTCTTTGGGAGGCAAACATAAAATCCTTCAAAACGCATCTCGCTCGTGTTGTTGGCTATCAAATTTTAACTTATGAAGAATTATTAACTTTAGCAACACAAATTGAGGCTTTACTCAATTCGCGCCCCTTATGCGAAATGGGATCGGATCCCAACGATTTGGCTGTATTGACCCCTGGTCACTTCCTTACTTTGGAACCGCTTACCTCGCTTTCCGAATCAGATTTATCCGATGTCCGTTTGAGTTGTTTGAATCGTTGGCAACTGTTGCAAAGACTCCATCACGATTTCTGGAAGCGATGGTATACGGAATATTTGCATACTCTAAATCAGCGTTCTAAATGGCACACCAGCACCTCAGAACTTAAACTAGGATCGCTGGTTTTAGTTAAAGATGAACAAGCTAAACCCCTTAAATGGCCACTCGCTCGTGTCGTGCGATTACACCCGGGGAAAGACGGCATTTCTCGCGTTGCCACGGTCAAGACCCAGACAGGTCTTTTACAAAGGCCTTTAGTGAAACTCTGTCCTCTACCTGGCAACGACTAATCGTTGTTATTTTCATTTAGTTATTATTTCGCTATTTATTTTAAATATTTACTTTCGTTGTTAGTGTTTGTTATTAAGTTCCATTAATTATTTTCGTTTGTATTTTGTTTGGCAATTTATTTTAAAATACGTCGTATTTTGGTGGGCGGAATGTTGCAGCCGCGTAATTTAGAACCATCACGTATTAAAGTAGGTAGTTTGTTATTAATTATTTTCTCTCGTCGCTAAGCATTATGATATCCAGTGGGGGTGGTTTTCGATTTGTTGTTGTCGCCACCGGCTCTCGCGATAAAAACTCGTCGGAACACCGTCGCGTCCGCACGGTGCAAGTCGCTCGCCTCGGACATTCCTCGTCAACCATGTTCTCCAGAATTTAGTGTCATCAAGCCAGTGTGTGTACAGTGGGTGCGTGAGGCTCAGGAACTTTGAATATATAATGTATAGCTAAACCACGTCGGCGCCGACCAGGAATTATCACGGAACGCAGTAACCGGTGAGTTGGTATGACATTTTGCATACACTTCTCTCGCTGGATATTCGCATCATAATTTGCTATTTATTTCGTATCGCAGGTTGGTTCCATATTTGCGTGGGATCAACCAATGATTCTTTCTCTTCGATACCGAACAGTATGATGTTCCTTTGCCTTATCTGTTTTTACAAGAAATAAATTCATTTCTTTTGATTTTCAACGCTTTTTTCCAGTTTTCTATGATTTTCTTCTTATAACCAAAATTTACTTTTATTATTTTGTTAATATTCTGAAATACTTGTTCTTTGACATTTTCTGCGCTTTTTCGAATCGAAATTGTTAGTGCATTCATAATCTCTTTCATGATTTTTTGTACCTGGGGCGCCCTCTTGTGATTGTGACTTTGTACTCACTTTATTATATTATTATTAAATATTAAATATTCACTTTACATCAAAATATTAAAAGCTCGTTAATATCCACGAACTGCATAAAATTACGGACTCTCCATGTCCCCCACTACGTCTTATCCAAACGGTAAGAACACTTTTTTCTCAAATCTGGGACGGGAAGTAGGTAGGTATATATTATGTCATTTTTCTATTGAAAGACGTGCTTGATTATGAATAATTTCAATAATATGAGTAAATATAAAATTGCGAGATGAAAATAATTATTATCATCTCAAGGTGTAAATTACATAAACACTTATTTTAAAGTTCGATTAAAAATAACCAATATGAACACTTACCACATATCCACACCATGTATAAAATAAAGAGAGAGAAAATCAATAATGATGTCATTTTTCGTCGTTGAGCACAATACCTGATACAATGCAGTCGATTCAGCAACTGGATTGAATTTAACCTGTTAAAATATCAGTATGTATTCGTTTTAAAATCGTTTTCCTGGTCCTTCATATACTATTATTATATTATATTAAGGTTAAACACCCAACAGTTTCTACCTCATAGCGCGATTTGAAATTCTCTATATTTAGAGTTTCAATATTTATTTTGAGTTAGATTTAGAATCGTTTGGCACTAATCGGGGGTCGAATTCGATATAGATTAGTTCCCTGATTATAACGGCACCAATTTCATTAGGTAACTACAAGGTAATTTGCCGTTTTCGAAAAAATTAATAAAACAATTCTCCTCAAAACCTAAAAAATTAAGTTGCAAATACAAAAACTGAGAAATAAAAAGCAAAATTACTTTTTGATATTCTTATTCTGTCATCCAACTGACATTTCACAAAACAATAATCCCAGAAACCAAACGCCAACAACAAATAGTTTAAGTAGACTGAACGGAACTGCGTTTGTATAGTATTTCAGCGGAGCTTAACAAAATAGTAAACAAACATAAAACACGACAATTTTTCAACATTTATTTTATTATATTATTATATTGTTTTACTAATATAGCTGATACCATGCACTTTTTTGTAAATATTTAGATAAATTTAATAAATATAAAATAGTGAAAAATGAATTTTACAGTAAATTTCTTTTATAAATACAAAATACTATAAATTATATCCTTTAAATAAAAATGATACTTAATATAGTTTTACCTGAGGCTTAGGCCATTCAAAAGTACATAGGTAGCGAGGAGCGACCGACGGGATAACGTTGTGCTCCACCGACGGTCGGTGCGTACGTCAGTCGCGCTTTTTATTTATATGAAAATTCATAAATCGTTACAGTGCTGGACTGGCCGTACGCACGCGTATGTTGCTACGCAGTACGCACTGCGTACGGGGACCGTCGGTCGAGCGCGTCCGCATGTACGCCCGCGTCGTCGGTCGACCGACGCGCTAAGGAAACAAATGAACGTGTTCAGTGCTACACCGACCGATAGACCGACCACACGGGAATGTGTATCATCATCAAAAAAGCAATTTCTTACAGAACATTACAGGTGTTATACAGGTGGGCCAGAAAGGCGTATGATTTTAAAAACACTTGCGTTTGAACTTTATGAGCGGGAGCTGCGCGGGTGGTGGGGATGAGAAGCTCGGTTCTTGGAAATATAGTCGCGATGGATCGCTTCACCGGAGCGCAGCGTGCATTATGCGTTAAACATTATTATAAAAATGGCGATTCGTGCGCTATTGTTCGACGTTTATTTCGTCGTGAGTTTGGATTACATTACGTAAATCATTGTCCGAAGGAAAGTGTGATTCGATTGTGGGTCAGAAAGTTCGAAGCTACTGGTTCGACTCTCAAACAGAAGCTTGCGGGACACCCAAGGCCAAAAAGAACGGAAGTTAGAGCTTCAGTTGAGTGAACCTGTGGTGTCCAGAACATGTTTGCGTCGCATTTTGTTGAAAGATTTGAATTTGTACCCGTATAAAATTCAACTTGTGCAGAAATTACTGCCAAATGAGCCAATTTTACGACGAGCTTTTTTGAAACATTGTTGGAATGCTTTCAGAGTTTCAACAATATTCTGTTCTCTGACGAAACCAATTTTCACATAAATGGGCATGTCAGTAAACAGAATTGCCGTTACTGGGCTGCAGAGAATCCACGTGCAAAACATCAAAAGCCTCCGCATTCGCCAAAAGTAACCGTTTGGGCGGCCATATCAGCACACGGAATTATCAGACCCTATTTCTTTAAAAATCAACAAAGGCAATCTGTCACTGTAAATTCCGACCGATACATAGCCATGTTAAGGGATTTTTTCTTTCCGCAACTGCAAAAATTTGAAGCCTATAATCGTGCGACGTGATTTCAACAAGATGGTGCGACATGCCATACATCTAATGCTTCGTTGGCGGCCGTAAACGAGATGTTTGCTGGGAAACTGATGACGCGCCGAGGTGACATTGCATGGCTGTCTACTCCAATAATCCAGCCACGATTACCCAGTTGAAGATAAATATCCGAGAAGAAATGGCAGTTATTCCTCGGGTAATTTGTCAGCGAGTTTTTACCAGTTTGAAGTTCAGATTCGAGGAATGTTTCCAGCGGGATGGTTGGGTGGTTGGATGGGATGGTCCAAAATTCACAAATCTTTCTGGCCCACCCTGTATTAGGCTCATAGTTAGATATTGTTGAATTTTATTAAAAATATTAAATGAAATATGTTTTACGGTTAGACAGTTTTAATTGAAGTAAATAATCTTCTATATGACATAGAACATTTCAAATACAAATTTAAATAATATAGCCAGTATCACATCATTCCCCTACTTAATGGCTATTACCCCCACTTAATCTATACTAGACCTATGGCCTTTACTCATTTATCATTGGCCACATGCTCTAGAGGCTTTGTTAATACATCAGCCGAAATTTCGGCCGTAGGTAAGAATCTTAACTCTATAGATAAATCAGAGACTTTTTCACGAATAAAGAGAAAACGCGTATCTATATGATTTGTTCGACTGTGGTGGATCGGATTTTGGCTAACATTTGTGTACTTTGGCTGTCGTTAAATATTTTTACTCGGTCTTCAGATAATAGGTCTTTACCTATGAAATTGCCGTTCTATAGTACTGGCCCTTTCAAATCAAAATAATGTTTGTTTGGCTAAGAATTCTAATTTCAAATTAATTTTATTTTAAAAACATAGAATTCTTTTTCCAAAAGTAGTCATTTGTTTATTGATTAGTGTTACATTTTCATCGCATTTCAATCTTTTTTGTCATCATGGATACGTTAAAAATTCGAGTAATTATGGAATATGAGTACCGTCGTGGCAGCAACGCGGCACAAGCGGCATGCAACATCAACGACGTTTACGGAGCTAACACTACAAAACAAACCAACAACTTTTATTGGTTTGCTCGCTTCCGTTCTGGGAATTTCGATCTGAGAAATGAACCTCGCGGTCGTCCGAAGACTTTGGTCGACAATGACGAATTAAAGGCGATTGTGGAAGCTGATGATACACAGTCTACGGCTGAATTAGCAGCAGCTTTCGACGTTAGCGTCAAAACAATATTGGTCCATTTGCGTCAAATTGGCAAGGTAAAAAAGCTTGACAAATGGGTGCATAACGAACTCAATGATCGCCAGCGCGAAGTACGCGTCGAGACGTGCCTTGCACTGCTCAACAGACACACAAATGAAGGAATTTTAAACCGCATTGTTACCTGCGATGAAAAATGGATTCTGTTTGATAACCGCAAGCTCTCAGCAAGTTGGTTGAATCCTGGTTCAGCACCTAAACAATGCCCTAAACGAAAAATTACCCCTAGAAAAGTGATGGTCACTGTTTGGTGGTCTAGCGCCGGTGTGATTTATCACAGCTTCTTACCAAACGGGGTGAGCATTACTGCAGATGTGTACTGTGAAGAACTGAACACAATGATGGAGAAGCTGGCACATCTCTAACCAGCATTGGTCAACCGCTCGTCTCCGCTGCTCCTGCACGACAACGCGCGGCCTCATACTGCACAGCAGACGGTCTCCAAGTTGCAAGAACTTGGGTTGGAAGTTCTCCGTCATCCCCCCTACTCACCATACCTTGCGCCTACAGACTACTACATTTTCCAGAATTTGGATAACTCTTTGCCAGGAAAAAAATTCAATACTCGAGAGGCAGTACAAAATGCCTTTGAAGAATTTGTTGCCTCCCGTCCAGCTGATTTCTTTAAGAAGGGCATCAATAAACTGCCACTGCGCTGGCAAAGATACATTGATTGCATGGGTGATTACTTCGATTAATACAAATAAAAAATACATTAAAAAAATATGTTTCAATTTTTTCATACAAAACGGCAATTTCATAGGTAAAGACCTAATATATTACTAACCTCCGACAAAAAACGACGTATATAAAGAGCATCCTTAGCGACCGCTGATAGCGCTATATACTCCGCTTCTGCAGATGAGAGCGCCACAGTAGGTTGCTTCTTAGATTCCTAAGACACAGAACCTCCACCAAAACGCATATAATAACCAGTGTATGAGCGGCGATCAAAAGTACAGTTCGCGAAGTTTGCCCTTCAAATATTGCATGCAACACACGTTTCGCAGCTGTCCAATGTGACTTATCAAATTTATTATTGAATTGACTCAAATAACTACACGTAAATGCAATATCTGGTCGAGAATTTATGGCAATATACATAAGACTGCCTATAAGGCTCTGATATGGATATGTATACTGACACTGTTCGTTTGGTAACAGTTTATTTGTAGTTAATGGAATTGAAACAGATTTACAGTTCTCCATATTAAATCGCTCTAATAAATCACGTATGAAACTCTTTTGACTCAACTTAACCACTCTGTCACTTTTTTGTATGTTTAAGTTGAGGAAATATTTTAAATTTCCCAAATCTTTTATTAAGAAAAATTTGTTTAAATTATTTTTCACACTTTGAAAGATCTTGTCAGTTTTATGATAAATAATTATGTCATCAAAGAGAGTAATATATTCTGTCATCAACGTATACTGCCAATATAACTAGTTCCGAATCAAAAAGTTTAGTATACACACATGGTTCCGAAAGAGTTCGACTAAAACACAAAGAAGACAATGTAGTATCAAGTTTTGAATTCCACGTTCTAGAAGCTTGCTTTAGTCCATAAAGAGACTTCTTTAATAAGCATACCTTCCCTTCTTAGGTTACAAACCCTTGAGGTTGACACATGTATACTTCTTCCTCCAGATCTCCGTTAAGGAAAGCAGTGTCCACATCCAAATGTTTCATTTCCATGTCCATCTCTGCGGCATAAGTAAGTAGCGTTCGCAAAGACGACTGCCGAACCACAAGAGAGAAAGTTGCATCGTAATCCACTCCTTCTACTTGAGTGAATCCTTTAGCTACTAATCTCGCCTTGTACTTTAATGGATGTCCATGTTCATTTTTCTTAATCTTATATACCCATTTACATGGAATACATTTTTTATCTGGTTTGTCCACCAGCTTCCAAGTTCTTTTATTAATTAGACTCTGATATTCATTATTGATGGCTTTTATCTAGTTATCGCGCTGCTCTGAATTAATAGCTTCACCATATGAAGTAGGTACTTCTTTCATTGACTGCATTATTTTCATATTACGCACTCTATTTCGAAGTGGATATCTACAGTCACCAACACTTGAAGATTGCTCACCACAAGTATTTATATGTAGAAGAAATATTGCAAAGGGAGGATCCTCCGACCAGACGGGTGTTATGTATGGCGGGCAGCTGCCCAACGGTTGTTGTCGGTTTTTTTTTTTTTTGAACTGACTACACTGTTAGCCTTAGGGGCCCTATCCTAAAACAGAGCCGCTGCGGCTTTTACAGCTTCGCCGGGTTTTTTTTTGTATATATACTCAATTGAAGAGTTAATTTCTATAGCGCGATGTAGGATGCGTCGTATGTCGCTCGATAGATGTCGCTATGTGTCGCTATGTAGACACTACATAGTCGCTACATATACATGAACAATAAACATAGCAACATAAAAATGAAATTAAAATAATAATAATAAGATCTGTATTATATATTTTATTGAGTAACTTTAAAGCTAGTCAAACATATGTATCGAATACATTAATAGAATGTCTGTAAAAGTCGCCTTATCAAATAAACACCTAATTAATATGCAAGGTTATATAATAAAACGTCTTAATTGAACAATAAAATACCTTATAATAATGTTATATCGACATTTAAAGATAAACGTGCGAGTATTTTTCATTACTTTGTTCTATTAAATTAATGGTTATACGGTTTTTCTTATCAAATCCACAAGACACCTACACTTATGCAGAAATTTTTCTCAGTGTATCGCCATGGTGTTACAACTACTAAGGTTGCAACGATGTTGCAACCAAGCATACGGCTCGCCTGATGATAAGCGGCTACCATAGCCTATAGACGCTTATGATATTACTAGAACTTTTCCCACGGCTTCGCTCGTCCCATCTTTTTTTTGGACTGCTAAATAGCAATTTTCATACATCTAAAACTATATGAAACAACACGAAAGCTGTTGCTTTGTGGCACAAATAAATGCGTAGAAGGGTTTCCACAATCAAACCTTGCAAAGGTTTTACAACTATTCAAAACTTTTTTAAATGGGTAAATTAAAAAAAAATTAAAAATTAATTATTAATTAGTAAAATTGGTTGCAACAATTTTTAATCGATGATTTTGAGGAGTACTCTAGTGTATCTTAGAAGTGGAAGGTCCAATGCTAATTACATTAAAATAGGACCGGACCACCCCTTTCCAACGAAAAAAGAGTCATCTAAATCGGTTCAACAAAAAAATTACGAACATTCATAAAACATGTACTATGAACAATCGAATGGAGAACTCTTTTTTTTAATCGGTTAATACTCTTCGGTTTGTATTTCAGAGAAAGAAAGAAATAAAGCACATTTATACAACATTGAGAAAACGGTCATAAATTACAAATTACAAATATTAAATTACAATATAATGGAGTATTACTAATACTAGCGATCGCCCTAATGTTGACATTCGACCAGCTACTTTTTGATCATAGACTATTTTCTGTTTGACATTTACAGTATTCATAAACAATGGGTATTATCTACATCACGTGCTGTCACTTTTCGTTGAGTGACAATGTCAATATTTTGGGGGGTCTAAGTGCAATGGACCAGTCGGGTAATTCATCGCAGTATTAATTAATTTAATTTAATATATTAGTAACAGTTATTATAGAGAAATTTTAGCTTTATGCATTCCTTCTTCTTATAAACTTTAACAATGCCAAATCTTACAGTCTTCCGTGCACGCAAGAAGCTTGAAAAGGTACCGAAAACTTTTGCTTCACGTATAATTAATATTATAGATTTATAACATTGCAATGTTGCCAAACAAATGCCGCATTCAACATCAGAAAGGTTAGCTCAGCTTAGTTATTTTATAACAAATTGTCAAAGCGCTGGTTTTCAGCTGGGCCAATACTAGTACTGACGGCCTTACAGGCAATGATATTATGAGTAAAGACGATTGCTTACAGGTAGAGAGACAGATGTGACTTGGAAATTCGTTTTCATATTTGGAGTTCCAGATCTTAAAGCATGCAAAGCGTGCAGCCTGGTCAAACTTAAATTAAGATTTTAAACTTATAGGTACTTAGGTTACTTATAGGTAAACACAGCACAATCCAAACAAACGGCGACCACCGAGAAATCTAAATCATCTTAATAAAATAAGTTTAAAATCATTAGTTTTGATACTTTTGATTTCCGACTCGCGTATAATTTTTTTTAAAATCTATTAATGCAGTTTTTGTATCTTGAAAATTGATGTCATGGTTCTTTAGAACATATTTCTCTATCTCTTATAGTTTCAGATTTCCCCTCACTCACCCCTTAAATGTTACTCCCTGTATAAACTAGCGAATAGTTCTATATTTAAGATCTGAACAAGAATTTAAGACCTATATGTATTGTTACAAGGTCCTGCTTCCTCTACATACACATCTTAATAAATAACAGACCGATTAATATAGTGGGGTATATTAATAAATGGAACCCAAGCCTAGGTTAGTTCCCTCTGGGTGGAACCCTTGAGTCTTGCAACCGCTCGCGCGATACATGTGCGAACGCTAGCTACCCACATACAACATTACACACTATGTTCATACATACGTGTACACCACAAAAGTACACAGGTTCAGTAAAGGAGCATTTTTTTTCTTTTTTTGCACTAGTTAGTGTAGTGTAGTGCAGGCGGCAGGGACATATATGTATATATGTATTTGTGTTAGTTTAGCTCGAATTCTACGGAGAAGGAATTGGTCAGATCGCGACTTATGTGCAATTGCGGCAACAGCCCAATCCGAGGTCCGGCTACTTCGGCACCCTTGCACGCATGTAGCTCCGCTTTCGTGGCTAAGTGCCTTAAGCGCTTTCCGCCAAGCCACGATGAAGCTGTAAAAGCCGTCAGAGTGTCAATTTTGTGTCATTTTTGGGCCCCTAAAGCTAACAGTATAGCCAGACAGAACAAAAGAGCGGGGCATTCTCGCTTGAACCATGGTATAGTAACACTGTTGGATAGTTAAGACTTCATAAGTTAACTACAAATAAACACTATTTCTGAGTGCCTTCTTGCTAACACTAGCTAAGTATTTATATCATTTTGTAATGTATTTCCGATGGTTCTTGGTTGAAATATCGATTACTTGAATGTTAATTATTATTGTAAAGGAATTAATTTTAAACAGCAACCTTAGAGTTTCTTACCGATTCTTCTGTAAGGAAAGTGCTTTCCGAATTGCTAGTACAGTCATTTAAAACATTCTATTAATTACGTTGTATTATTTATGTAATGTAACTTAACAACTAATTCTTTTAATATACAATAAACTTGAAAATCTTACAGTACAGATCGAAGTTCTAGGCAGGGGGTTTTTAATGTGATTTTGATCTAGAAACCTGTGAACAATCTAACAGCTGTCATGTTAGTTATATAGATTGATAATAGATGACCCCTTGAATATATTTTTTATTAGCATCAAGAAATGGCATTCCCAATGATAAAGTGTTTAAATCATTTTTTAATGAAATATTTATTTTAATGTGTTTGTTTTATTATTTTGTGTAAACAGAGAGAAAAATAAGCTTTAGAATTATGCTTGAAATATTCTTTATAGATTGTTTACACCTATAAACATAACACAATATTTTTCATATAAGCGCCTATGAAGTACAGTACAAAAGACAAACGAATAAACATAAAAAGAGTCCAATGTAAACATTATATTTACGTAAACTGTTGTACATTTGTTACTATATTTAATCATACTTTGATAGCCCATGAAAATGTTGTTAACCCTCGAAGTTTATAGGTGTCTATTTGATAACACTACATAAATATAAGTAGTTTACCCGAAGAATTCATTTGATAATTTTCCAGTACATCAACCACACGTTAGCAATGTCGAAGTGTGTAATTTTGCTAATTGTTTTCATTGCTGTTCCACTTATTTATGGTTCTGAAGGTAATTAATTTATTTTATATCGTTATCTGACTTTATAGAAAGGAAGTTTCTAGTATTTGTTCGATTATTACAAAAACTACATGACCGATTTTTATGATTCTTTTACTTAGGTTTACTATCCATACATGTATGGGAAGGTTTTGTCTTCTATTAAAATAATTAGAAAAATACAAATTACAATAAACTGGCAATAGTGAAAATTAATGTACTACATAATAAAATTGTCCATGGACAAGACTTCTTGACAAAGAAACCGTAGCATAAATACGGTTGTAGGGCCTGTCAACAGATCAGGGGCCCCAGCCAAGTTGCTTTTCTACAATCGTTAAAACTAAAGAAAACAAAAAAAATGTATGTAATTGACATATCTGATCACGTGAATTAACGTTGAGATAATATGTCAATTCCATTAATTTATTTCGTTTTTGTTACCGTTAACGATTGTAGAAAAGCAACTCGTCTAGGGCTCCTGAAGTTGCCTAATCGCGGACAAGGCACGACAGTGCTCTGAGCTATCTACACAGTTTATTACACAGTAATCGTAGTTCAGTCCTTATTTGTCAATATATCACCATATCTGGCTAATATATTTAATCAGTGCATAGAAACAGGGACTTTCCCTAATTTAATGAAAATAAGTAAAGTAGTTCCTCTATTTAAATTAGGTTGTAGAAGTAATCTTGGAAATTATAGACCAATTTGTTGGGTACGCGTCACTTCCCCTCTGCGTGAGGGAAGGGGGGGGGGGTGACGTTTCCCCGGTTTGGACGGGCGTTTTGTTGCGCCGGATGCCCGTCTCGTAGACACCGTACGGATGCCAGTGGGCGGCGTGATGTTAGTGGTGAGGGGGTCCGGGGGGTGCAATAATGCACGACCGCTTGAGGTGCCGGGTCTTCAATGAAAGTCGATATCTTGTTGATTGTTCGCAGGACGACCAAAGCTTTCTTCTTGTAGTTACTCGTTGCTTGTACTTGTAGACTCGTTGAATTGCACCGTGCCCAATACGGCCCAATTCGCTTTGGTTGCCCTGTTAAACTCTTTATATTTCTCTCATTATATATCTTATGTACACATGTCATATATCAAAATGTTCCTCTTTGAATTACCTATCCATTACAAATTCACTTATAATATACATTACGTATACATTCCGTACATAAGCCAAAAACAACGTAATTTACGGGCGACATCACTATTTTCCGCTTGTAAAATCTCTATAATATTCGATATACTTACTCTATTGGCTTACTCTATATGTTAATCTATTCTATATTAGTTATATTTTCACATATGTGATACACAATACATAATCGTTTATATACATCTTAATATATAACATGCAACTTGTAATGTAGCGTATTCGCTTACATTTTTCTATAATATTGTCAGTATTAATCTATCTTATCGTAACACATAATATATAACACGTCAATACAATAATAACACATACTAACCTAACCTAAGACACGAAAACAACCGTTCTGTCGCCAACACAATTTCTGTACTTTCCTCGATTAGTAAGATTTTCGAGAAAATTATGCTCAAGCAGCTAGTACAATATTTCAAAGCACAAGAGATTTTGGATAGTCGGCAATATGGTTTCACAAAATCTAAATCAACCACTGACGCTGGTGCAACACTGCTAAGTCATATATATAGGGCTTGGGAGGAGTCGCAGGATGCAATCGGTGTGTTCTGTGATCTCTCAAAGGCCTTCGACTGCGTTGATCACAGTACGCTTATACTTAAGCTAAAACACTACGGTGTGCGTGAAACTTCTTTCGACCTCCTAATTTCTTATTTAACAGAGCGCTGTCAGAAAATAAGTGTAAATGGAGCAACCTCTTCGGGATCATTGGTTAGAATCGGCGTCCCTCAGGGCTCGATTTTGGGACCATTTTTGTTTCTCGTTTATATAAACGATCTACCGTTTGTGGTTGAAAACCGTGCTGGCATGATTCTTTTTGCAGACGACACTTCACTTATATTCAAAGTGAAAAGAATAGATTCGGAGCTTAAGCAATTAAACAACACCTTTTTTAAAATCACTGAATGATTTGCTTTAAATAATTTACTACTAAATGCAAACAAAACCAAATGTATGAGATTTGTCTTGCCCAATGTTCGGCGTGTTGATAGTAGTATCAAGATGGGAATTTAGTAGGCTTAGTTGATAGTACTGTCTTCTTGGGCATATTACCCTTGAATCAAAATTACAGTGGAGTCCGCATATTAAAACTTTGGCGGGAAGATTAAGTTCTGCTGCTTTCGCAGTACACAAGATTCGCCAGTTAACAGATATTGCCACCGCTAGGTTAGTCTACTTCGCTTACTTTCATAGCTTTATGTCTTTCGGTATTTTACTGTGGGGTTCAGCAGCTGAGGTAGATACCATATTTATTATTTTTTAAAGCGGGCAGTTCGAGCAATTTACAATATGAAACCCGCGAATCACTAAAGAACAAGTTCCAGGAATTTAGTATTTTAACTTTGTCCTCCCAATACATCTTTGATAACTTAA
The DNA here is from genome assembly GCA_033032175.1 of Saturnia japonica. NCBI lineage: Eukaryota > Metazoa > Arthropoda > Insecta > Lepidoptera > Saturniidae > Saturnia > Saturnia japonica. The sequence continues at coordinate 5,795,865 of CM065331.1, forward strand.
TGTATGTTCGTAAAAACTTAGATCAAGCTGGATTTTGTCAAAGATCAGCACAATGATAAATACTAGAAATAAACATAAATTAGTCGTACCGTGTTTTAGACTTAGTAAGACTAATAAAAGTTTTTTTAGGTAATAGTGTTAGGTTCTATAACAAGATCCCGAAGCACATTACTGATTTACCGGACAACAAGTTCAAGGACCATGTCAAGCGCGTTTTACTGTCAAAAGGTTATTATAGGGTGGATCATTATGTGAATGATAGTGATGTCTGGAAGTGACTCCCTCTCTGTGCATCCACTAATATATTATTATTGTACCTGTTATATTTGTAACATTTGTTACGATTGTTACGATCGAGTTTCTTACCGGTTCTTCTCGATATAGGGGATATTTTCCGAAACGGCAGTAGTGTTTTGACGTTTATAAGTGCCTTCTTAGGGCCTAAATTGAATTAAGATTATTTTGATTTTTGATTTTTTTGATTTTGATCATACGCTCCGAAATATAGCAATTCTTATAGCTTTACCTGCTTTGACAGATTCACCGGGCTTGGCAAGTTGAAAACTGTCGTCAAACATTTAGGTGTAGGTGGGTTCCGGCAACTACACTTGGGAGTCAATTTCCCAACTAGCTTCTTTATTCCATATGTAATAGACAATTTACAAGTGAAAATTAGTGTTAGTATTATTAGTTATATAAAACTTTTATTCTTAATGTATAAAATTATTTTTAGTTTGTTAGTGATATGGATCCTCTTAACATTAGTTAACTATTATTAATAACTATGTTTTCAGATATTTTTCCTTAATACAATATATGTAGTTGAATCTTGGGGTGATAATCTGCGCTGACTAGAAATTCGAGAATGATTAGGCCTAGAATTCACACACGTTGATCATGATGATGATAGGCAAAGGTTCTTGAAGGTGTTCGAACCTGTATTTAGACCGCAATGTAGCAATACCCACGTTCGCTTAATGGCACCGTAGACTTTGATAGGATGCACGGCATTCAATGCATCTGGTATCTGGTGGTAATTATCACCATCCTATAAAGTTTGGGGTGTAAGAGAGCTCAAATAAAATCTCAAGGCTTGGACACTAAACCAACCTCACCTGCATGGCGTACACCCTGCTGAGTATCGAACGAGGATACGGCGATAGAGGTGTGCTAGTGCTGTACAGGTCGACTGAGCCACGACTACCACACGTATGGTGCAAAGCCAGTAATATAGATTCGCTTGTGTGATTCGTGTTTCGGGATCGGTTGGAGCATTTCCAGTTTCTATTTACGCAGGCTGATATGACAGCGGCAACTGGCCATGGATTTATCTTTCGTAGGTACTTTGAGGTGCTACTGTAAAAAGAATGCCCACTAGTGGGCATAAGCGTCTTCCCCGGGGAAGGCAGGTGTTTTATTACCACACCAGCCAACCTACGTATTGGTGTTTTCAAGCACTTAGTAATCTATAATTCTGTATTTTCCCAATACAGCTTTGTAATACAAGAACATTTCTCATGATGGTTAAATTTCCTCACGTAGTATTTCTTCACCATCAGCCGATAGTGTTATTTATCTATACCAATATTATAAAGAGGAAAGATTTGATTTTTCGTTTGTAATTAATAAACTCATAACTACTGGACTGATTTTAAAAATCTTCACCAAAATAAAGATAACAGTATCAGCAAGTAATATAGGCTATATTATAATTTGAAAAAAAAAAAAAAATATATCTCGTAAAAATTTGTATAGTTTTACACAAAGTATAAAAAATTGCCTACACTGGTGCGTTGGCGATGTTTGTCGTATAAAATTAACACGGGTGAAACAACTAGTAAATTATAATTCAATTTAAATATATTCTGAAAAACTCGTCAGTTCTTGCCTAGGTTCCAACATGCAGACATCGAGTTGATAATCCGTTAATTGCTTCAATCATTCGGCCACCGCGAATTACATAACTATAAGCAATATTTTGTTTACAGGAACTCCATCAAAATGTTTACAACCTATTACTACAGGACCCTGCCGAGCATATATACCTAGGTAATTAAGTTACCTCAATTAGAATTGATGACGAACTATGAATTTAAATTGTAACTAACAGCACTCGCTCGGTGCTTTAACTGTTACTAGTATTGACCTTGCTATATTATGGTTGCTTTAAATGGTTAATGAATATAGATACTATATTTAGTAGATTAGATTACACAGAAGTAAAGCATTTTTAATTAAATTGCAATATCAATGTAAGAATCTAGTTAAAAAAAAATCAATTAAAAAATTCTCTGTTCACAGTTACGGATATAATTCTACAACCGAAAATGTGCCAACGTTTCATATACGGCGGCTGTCAGGGTAACAGCAACCGTTTCGACGACATGCGTGGATGCGAGATGACTTGCAAAGTTCGTTAAATTAAAATAAATGTTTACAAATAAATTATATAAATAATTATAATCCCTTATTATATCTTTTTATTTACTTTTAAGTCCACGATTTCCAAACTCATCAAAAGGGGTGGTACGAAAACTTTTCATCTAAAAAATAATGGCGTACCTACTTTATTTCCCTACATTCATTCGCAACAAAACAAAATTAACTGTAAAAAAACTATCAACATCATTTATGAAGTTATATAATAATCGGAAAATAATTAAAAAATAAATCATTACAAATGTATGTACATTATTATAATTTGATAGCTTACTTTATTAAATCACACTACCGTCACATAATGCGCGCGCAGCTCACAATTTTACCACCTTAAATGCGCCAAAAGAAGAATATTATAATTATAATATAAGGTTTTTTTACAGTCAAAAGATTATTATAGGGCGGATCATTGTGTGAAAAATAGTGATATCAGCAAATGTCTCTCTCTCTCTTTGCGTCCATTATTATTGTACCTTAATATATTAACACTTGTACAGTTGAAAAAAAAAGGAAATCCCGATCGAGCTTCTATCGGTTCTTCTCGACGACTGGGATGTTTTCCGAACGGGCCGCGGCAGTAGGTGTTTTGACGTTCCTAAGTCCCTTCTTAGGGCCTAAATTGAATAAAGAATTTTTGATTTTAAATCTAAAAATATTTATTAAAAATTAATGTGGTTACTTCTAAACAAAACTTTGAAATGAACTATAGTGATTATTGGAACAATAACAGACGCTAACAATGACGTGCATTCACCATTAGCTTCAGAGCCTTCAAGCAAATACATACACTAAAAATAATCACCTTCATTGAATATCTTTATAATTTATAAAAAACTATTATGAACACGCCATGGCCTTGCGTCCACAATTCTTTCAACATGTAAAATTAGTGGCGCCTGCTACATTTTATCTATACTAATATAATAAAGCGAAAGTATTTGTTTGTTTTTAAACACTCTAATCTCTGGAACTACCAGTTGGATTAAAAAAAATATTTTTGTATATTGTAGCCAGACTGACGAGGAATAGTATAAGGTATCAAACATTAAGCTACAATTCTCAGCTAGCCTTAAATATTGTTATTTGTTAAGTAAGTCGGAGGTGGTTAATGATACGTGAATACAATGTAAAACAAAAATATTGATGCTTAGTATGTCTAAAAAAATCAGCGATAGCATATGCCTATTAAGCGACAATAAGCTATTTTGTGACAAACAGTTGTTAAAAAATTAAAAAGTGATGAAAATTTATTTTTAGACATGGTATATTAATCCATACGAACAAAAGCTACTTCATCATAAGGGAAATTTTATGAAGTTAATTTTTGCTCTTTATAGCATGTTATTTGGACACATAGTTTAGGAGATAATAAAAAAATAAAGTAATTTGTACTTGCGGAAAGATTAAATATGAGAGGCTACACCGGTCTGTTGGCGGCGCGGTGTTTGTCGTATAAAATTAACACGGATGAAACCGTGCGGCACAGCTAGTTCAAGATATTTTCGGGAATGTAATCAACAGATACCAACAGAACAAGGTTGTTATACGCACAACCGTAAGTTTTCTGAATTAGTACCGCCATTTTACAATAGATGGTGTGCAAGTCATTTATCTAATCTCTAAATTGAACCATGAAATAGGACATTAAGAGTTTTTGGCGGGATCTTGAAGTGACTTGTTGTGGTTTTAATTCATTAAATTAAGTTTTTTGAACCTATATTATATATTATTAGTGGCGTTTTGTTCGGTTGTTGTGCTAAGTGAAAGTGATATAAAGCAGATAAAATGCATTTTGAGATCTAACAAAAACTCCTTAGATCGTTCTAACAAGGTAGCCAGCATCTTGTTAGACGTGAACATTGACGCTAGAAAATTTTATGAAGGCTTAAAAACATTGACACTGGCAAGTGCTTTTGTGGCGCAAAAAAAAAGAATAGGACATAATTATATAATGTCACTATGAGGAGTTTTTGGCGGGATCTTAAAGTGACATGTTGTGGTTTTTTGTTTTTAATTCATTAACTTAGGTTTTTGACCCTATATTCTGTAATAATGGTGGCGTTTTGCGTGATATAGTTTGGTTTTTGTGCTTAAGTGAAGTGCATTATAAATATAAGCTGAAAGCATTCATTCTGAGGTCCCACAAAATCTTCTTAGAAAATTCTAACAAGGGAGCCACCATCTTGTTAGGATACTGAATCGTCATAACACATGACAATATAATTCACTCGATAATGGCGGTAAAGGTCTTCATTAATGAGGACCGGTTTTTTTTTGGTTAATCTCCTTCTGTCAGAGACATCGGGAGAACGGCGACTTTCCCCTGTCATTGTGGCGATTTTTTTAAAAGGGGGTTAGTGTGGCTTTTTATTATTATTATTGTGAATAAAAGACGTCCACAATATTTTAATGTGTGCTAAATTAATAGCTCTTGTTTTATTCTTGTTTCTTACAAAGTTACAGTAGTTCGTAGTAACAATGTGGTTTCTTAATAACGTTCTTGACTGTAGTTTGCTTGTAGATTCGCTGCTTGCTGTTGCTGGTGTTGTGGTGTTTCTCGAACTGATCGCAGTACTGCCGCCCTCTCCGCTATATTTAACCTCGCCCTTTGCCTCGCAACCGGTAGTGCGATGGATTCCGTGCGGGGCGTCGCTCAGCCAATGAGCGCGCACGCCCTGTGTGCGCGCTCTCGGCAGTACCATGAGTCACCATGCCAGATGTTCCGAGTCTGGCATGGTTCATCCTTACAACTAGTGAAATTTATACATTTAAACTTACAACTAGCTATATTCTTATTCTAATCGTTTTAAAATACACATATTCACACATATTCAGTTCATATTATTATATCTATTCCTAACACGTATTTATAAACCTTATTCCTAACACGTATTATTTCATTTACTTGTTCATTTTATACTATTAGACTATCGTTATTCGCTCGCCCTGCTCGCTGTCCGCAACAGTTCTTCCCCCGGCGTAGCCTGCGCAGCCTCACTCTCCTCTCAGGACGGCGAGCTTCGTCGTCGGGCGCCGGAACACACCGCTCCTCGTCTTCACGTCGGCGCTCCGCACTCCTCCATCTGGTCCGGTGTAGGTTCTCGTGACGATTCCGCGCGGCCAGGTGTTGCGCGGCAAGGCGGAGTCGACAACCACGACCAAGTCCCCGACGTTCAGAGGGCGCGTGCTGTCGGCTGAGTTCTCGCGTGGCACCAGTGTAGGGAGGTACTCCTTAACCCAGCGCCGCCAGAAATGATCGGCGAGCGCCTGGGTTGCTTGCCAGGTACGCCGGTCCGCCGTGTCGCAGGTCCCCGTCGTAGGCATACCCGTCGAACTCCCAAGCAGAAAATGGTTGGGAGTGATCGCCTCTGGGTCCCGCGGGTCGACGCTCACGTGCGTTAGAGGCCGCGCGTTAATCGAATGCTCGGCCTCCGCGAGCACGGTTTGGAGCACCTCTTCTTTAGGCGCACGCTCGTTCAAAGTGGCGGCGAGCGCGGTTTTTACCGACCGCACCAGCCGCTCCCATGCACCTCCCTGGTTAGGCGCGCCACTCGACGCTGTGCCGTAGCCCCTCCCCCCGTAGCGCAGGTGCCCATTCGGCGTAGGCGGCGCGTAGCTCGGTGTCCGCCCCACGGAAGTTGGTCGCGTTATCGCTGTACATCAGTGCGGGCCAACCTCTTCTCGCTGCCATCCGTCGTAGTGCCATTATCGCCGAGTCGGTAGACAGCGATCCCACGATCTCTAGGTGAATCGCCCTTGTCGTTAGACAAGTGAACAAGGCGATCCACCTCTTTTCTCTTCGCCGTCCTATAGTTACTTGCATCGGTCCGCAGTAATCCACCTCGCAGTTCGTAAACGGTCGATGAAACGGGTCAAGGCGCGCGGCCGGTAAGTCTCCGGTCGCCGGCGCGCGAGGCACGGCTTTGCGTACCCGGCACATCGCACATTCCCGCTCCACGCTACGCACTGCGGGTCGTAGTTTCAAAATCCAGTATCGCTGTCGCAGGTCGTTTATTACGCGCTCGCGGTTTCCGTGTGCCGCGGCGCGATGTTGCTTGGCGATAAGTTTTCTGACGATAGTGTGTTTCCCATCCAGTATGACTGGACGTTTCACACTTGTCGGCACGTTCGCGGCTCCGATCCGTCCACGCATATGCAGCGTGCCGTCGTCATCAAGCTCTGGATCTAGTTTATAGAGACGACTTGATCGTGGTATCGTTTTCCCTCGCTTTAACTTGTTGATGTCTTCACCGAAGCTTTCCCGTTGTGCTTGCCGTAGTAACATACTCTCCGCGCGTTCTAGGTGCCGCTTTTCGACACGCGACGCCTGGCGTCGACATATGTCTGCGAACGCGAACATTGTAGCGACCGTTCTCACTAGTCGTTCATAAGTTGAGAACCGCGTCGCGTCCGGTAATACGTCGGGCTGCGATTGCTCGACTGTATGGTTCACGGTAGCTTCCTCAGAGTTTTCTTGTGGCCCCAATGGTTCTGCGGGCCACTCGTTCTCTTTGCACCTCAGGAAGCTCGGTCCCGTGAACCACCGTTCGTCTGCAGTAATCGCTGCGCTCGATGTTCGTGTCGCGTCGTCGGCTACGTTACAATACGTCGGTAGCCATCTCCATTGTTCTGCTTCGGTGAGCTCAGCTATTTCACTTAGGCGGTGCGAGACATAGGGTGTATATCTGCGCTTGTCGTTCCGTATCCAGTGCACGACAGTTGTTGAATCGGTCCAGTATACTGTGCGGACGATATTTATGCGATGTTCACGACGTATAGTGTCGCTCAGGCGTGCTCCGATGACGGCGGCTTGTAATTCGAGACGCGGTATTGTTTGTACGCGTCTCGGGGCTACTTTAGATTTTGCAGCTACAAGTGCTACGTCGATGTAGCCGTCACCGTATATCGTTCGCCAATACGCCGTCGTCGCATATGCTTGTTCACTCGCGTCGCACAGTATATGCAATTCTGTTATCCCCGTCGATGCCAAATTGTAGTATCGCGGCAAGCGCAGGTTTGCTACATGTTCTAACTGTTGTAGCCAGTCGTCGAATGAACTTGCGTCCTCTTCGGGTATCTCGTCGTCCCAGCCGATCTGTATGCGCCACAGGTTCTGCAGGATTATTTTCGCGCGTATCGTGTAGTGGCTGAGTAAGCCGAGTGGGTCATAGATTGACATAACCGCACTCAGAGCTTCTCGCTTTGTAGGTGCCCGCTTGCGTGCGCGTACATCGGCTGGTACCCGATGCATGGACGTGTTAAACCCTAGTTCATCCGTAGCTGCATTCCAGTATAGGCCCAGGATCTTTTCTTGTTCATGCCCGCCAAGTTGTGCGGGCGATCGTGCGCGTAGCTCGTCCGGTGTTCCACTGAGTACGCTCGCTCGGTTGCTGCTCCATCCGCGTAACGTAAAGCCGGCTACTGCGTGGACTTCTTGTATTTCCCTTATAGTGTTGATAGCTGTTTCTTCATCGTCGTAGCTATCCACCAGATCGTCCATGTAGTGGCTCTGCGGTATTGCCTTGAACGCGTCTGGATGCGTTCGTTCATGCTTTTCAGCGTTGCGGTCGCGTACACTGTGTGCTATGAATGGTGAGCTTGCTGCGCCGAATATCAACGATCTCATTTTATATTTCTGTGGCGGCTTGTTCCGGTCGTTGCCTCGCCACAGAAATTGTTGTGCCGGCTGGTCCGCTTCGAGTATTCGTATTCTCAGAAACATTTCCTCTATATCAGCAGTGACGGCGACGGGCTTCTCTCTGAACCGGAATAAAATCCCCTGCAGCGATCGTAGCAGGTCCGGTCCCTCTAATAACTCGTCGTTTAAACTCGTAGTTCCACTGCGTGCCGCGGCATCGAATACTACTCGTAGCTTGCCGGGTTTGTTCGGGTTGAATACAGCGAAGTGAGGTAAAAACCAGCTGATGTTGCTAGTCTGTTCGTGTCCCTCGCAGCGTACGGCGTAGCCCTTCTTAAACAAGTTTTTGATCTGACTTGTATACGCAGCCGCAAACTCTGTGGAACGATCCATTTTCTTTTCTATCGAGTGAAGTCGTCGTAGCGCCATATTGTAGCTATTAGGTAGTACTACGTCGTCGCGGCGCCACGGTAGACCTACTTCGTAGCCTTCACTGCGTTGTTGGAACGTTCCGTCGAGAATTCGCGTCGCGCGCTTGTCGGCGTCGCTGATTCTCGGTTCGCGGGCTACGCCGAGCGCGTCTATTTTGAAGTGCCGTTCTACGAGCTCGTGTAGACTTTCGTTCCGGATCTCGCTGCCAGTGTTGCGTTCAGGTGCGTATATGTGTAGCAGGGCTTCGCTGTGGCCGATGATTACGTGTGGTGCGGTTCCGTGCACCACCCAACCCAATTGAGTTTCCGACACCGCCGGCTGGTTCGGTTTGCCGACGCGTAGCTCTCTGGATACGATCATCTCCCAGTGGTCCGTACCTATCAATATACGCGGCCTCGCCTTCTCATAGCACACCTGCTTCACTTTCAAATTGCGCAAGTGAGCGTGTTGGAGTGTGCTTAGAGACACTGTTTGTTTGCGCAGTCGGAGTCCTTTTATCGTTCGAGCTCGGAACTCGTGCTTCTTGTTGCCGCCCGGTTCGTACAACTTCGCTTGTACAATTTGGCTATTCGTGTACTCTTTGCCCATATTGACGCCTTGTAGTTGCAGTGGATGTGACGGTCCATGCGCTCCGATGTCCTTGGCCAAGTCCTCGTCGATTAGCGATATAGTCGAGCCCTCGTCCAACAGAGCGTACGTGTTCACCGCTCCTTTCGGGCCCGATATAGTCACCGGACAGATTTTTAGTATAATCTGTCTCGGTTCTATAGTTGTTGCGACAGCCATTACCGTCTCGCTCGTTGACGGTGTCATGTTGTTCTGAGCTTGCTCTTCGCTATCGCTTGGTCTGTCGTTGTGAAGCGACGAGTGATGCGGACGACGACAAGAGTTAATACCGCACGGCTTTCCTTTGCAGTACACACGACGATGGCGTTTGTCAATACATTTGAAACAGACGCCTTTGCTCTTCACTAGCTCCCACCGTTGCTCGACGTTCAGTGCCTTGTATTGCGGGCACCGAGACAACGGATGGGGCTTATCGCAGCTAGGACACAGATGTTCGGTTTCTGTGTCCACCGTAGCAAAGACGTTCTGTCTCTTTCTGGCGGCGACTTGCGGTGCGGCAGGCTTCAATACTTCGCGTCTAGAGGTCGCTGTCGAAGCGGTGGCGGGCGCATATGTGTGTTTTAACGCACGGCTCGCTTCACGCATTAGGAAGCGTGATAATACAACGACCTCTGGATCCGTTGTTCCCTCGTTCTCTTCCGCATAGTCGCACCACCGGGACTTCAGGTGTGGGCTAAGTTTTTCTAATACTTCCCGAGCCAGCATCGGGTTGTACAGGTAGCTCCGCTTGTCGAGATTTAGTAAAACACAGACTATGTTTTGTAGTTTTACTGCGAACGCGTTCAGTTCGCTTGCGGTAGCTCCCGGTCGTGGTAATCTCCGCATATCATCCAGCGCCTTGTCTATAATTACTTCCGGCCTGCCAAAACATTGTTCCAGTGTCCGCATGATTTCATCTGGATTGTTCGCGGTGTGTAGTAGCGCTGCCACTGCGTCGCGGGCATCCCCACGCAAGCTGTTACGTAGGCGCGCTATGTTTTCTATCGGCGAGAAACGATATAGCTGCGTGGAGTCCCTCATAGCTGCTTTGAATGGCAGCCACTCGTTGATCGCTCCAGTGAAAACAGGTAAGTCGGCGGCTTGGCGTGGCGGTGGATGAGTATGCGTCATCTTTTCTAGTATCGCGGCGAGCTGTTTAATATCACTGCTCGATTGCGACGGTAATTGCGAACGGGCACGTCGTTCAGGCCTGCGTTCGTCTTGTTGCCGCGCGTCGTTACGGGTACACGGTAATTGTTCCCCCCGTGTAGCTTCGGGCTGTGAGCGGAGCCAGTCATCCACTCGGTGAATACGTTCATCTGGCTCCTCGTTCGTTTGCTCACGTACGTCCTCTGCTTCATCCCGTATCGACGTTAACTCCACGGCGAGGCGTTTCTTTATTAATTCCGCCTCCATACGGAGTTCTTCACGGCGAATTGCGGCTAGTTTCTCTTCCGCTTGTAGCTCGGCGAGGCGTGATCGCATAGTCGCACTCGTCGTCGATCTGTGTGAGCGTGGCGGTGAAACGTGGCCTGTTCTGACGTCAGTGCGAGTAACAGGTACAGAGGGTGTTCCCTCCGGTCGGGGTGTGCCCTCAGCCCTCTGTGTGTCTGGCGATAGCGGCGATTCTTCGAATACTCGGACTGTGTTATTTCTGTTTTGTGATTCCATTGCGCCTCCCTGGCTTCTCGTAACAACCATTGATCTGGGTACGCCGTTCGTGGATACAGATGTCTTGATAACACGTCGTTTCTTCTTCAAGCGTTGTTGTAGATCGGCGAAATGTTATGTTCTTTTTTTTTCTTCCGACCCGGCTTCCGAAGGACCAGATAATATTGTGAATAAAAGACGTCCACAATATTTTAATGTGTGCTAAATTAATAGCTCTTGTTTTATTCTTGTTTCTTACAAAGTTACAGTAGTTCGTAGTAACAATGTGGTTTCTTAATAACGTTCTTGACTGTAGTTTGCTTGTAGATTCGCTGCTTGCTGTTGCTGGTGTTGTGGTGTTTCTCGAACTGATCGCAGTACTGCCGCCCTCTCCGCTATATTTAACCTCGCCCTTTGCCTCGCAACCGGTAGTGCGATGGATTCCGTGCGGGGCGTCGCTCAGCCAATGAGCGCGCACGCCCTGTGTGCGCGCTCTCGGCAGTACCATGAGTCACCATGCCAGATGTTCCGAGTCTGGCATGGTTCATCCTTACAACTAGTGAAATTTATACATTTAAACTTACAACTAGCTATATTCTTATTCTAATCGTTTTAAAATACACATATTCACACATATTCAGTTCATATTATTATATCTATTCCTAACACGTATTTATAAACCTTATTCCTAACACGTATTATTTCATTTACTTGTTCATTTTATACTATTAGACTATCGTTATTCGCTCGCCCTGCTCGCTGTCCGCAACAATTATCATTTTTCGACTTTTTGATTAGAATTTGGTTACTACTTTTATATTTCATGTAAGTTTTACTTAGTTACTCTTTATAATTTTAAGTAGAGTTATTTTATTTGTGATGTATCATATATGTTTTTGTTGTTTTTATATTTGATATATTTGATAACTGTTTTGCATCGTTATATTTTATGATAATTTGTACTCTTGAATTATCATAGTTAGATTCTAGTGTGGAAATTTAGTAAATTAATTTTGTTAAGCTATCACTTAGTACTATTTTGATTTTGGGTAGTTTTATATCTGTGATTTATTTGTTTTAGTTTACGGTTACAGAAACTTCAAATTATCTTATTAGGAGTTAAGTAAGATTTGAATCGCAGAGGTCTGACCTTTAATATCGACTTAATACTTGTATGTCAATTATATTATTTGGAGTTTTTTGGACGCGTGAAAGAGGACCGGTTGTCAAGTAAGGAAGAAGAAGAAGTCATTATGACGACGTGATTTCACCTGTTTAAATGAAACTGGTTTGTTTTCCCCAGGGACTACCAGTATTGTATATAATTTATAAGACTAAAGGTTGTCACTCACTTATAAACCCGGCACCCGACCAGCACCGCCTCATCAATCGACATCCACTCGTTGTCGTTGGGTGAACGACGCGACGTCAACGAATTGACGAGTAGTTTGTACTTGGTGTCGCGCCGCGCATTCGACGCATCGTTCACTCGTAAGCCACTCACCGTCCACACGAGACCGAGCCGTTGACAAGTCGCGGTCCACTCGCGTGCAAATCAATACGGTAACGTCATGGAGTTGACAAGTGAGGGCATATAATATGGAACTCCGTACAAATAAATTTCAACCGCAAGAGGTTAAAGCGGTTATTTCACGGCAGGTTGATCGTATCCGATTTTTGGTTCGGGGGGTACGGCCGCGGAATCGAACCAATAGGGACGCTCGATGCTGCATGCTGCAGCCGTACCCCTCGCACCAAAAATCGGATACGATCAACCTGCTGTGTAATAACCGCTTATTACGCGATGTTGGTCGGGAGTTGATTTGATAATTGAGCGACGGTTTAAAAAAGTATTGTTTAAACAGTGTTCCCAACTTTTGAATTTAGATTTACGGGATTTTAACAATCAAAATACGACACAGGGTGAAAAATACGTAAAAAGACCAATTTTATTATAATTTTTATTAATTTATTTCTTATCTCATGCTCATATACACGAAAAATTTTGCATACAAAAAGAAATATCATTATTACCCAATGAAACATGACCTTAGTTTGACATAACTTGGATATCGCTTGTGTCATATTTACATAAAATTTACACATATGATGACATCAATAAAATATAAGAACTGTTTTTTAAAAACAGAATTGAAGAAAATGTAAGGTTGTCAAAAACTGTATTGTGAATATTTTCATAAATATAATTAAATATCAAACACTGTAACAAAGTTGTGAGCTCAAAATATATTCCTGTGTTGCTATGTACTCGCTTCTCATTTTTCACTGCAAGTAAGATCGATCGATTACTCTATTAAAATATAGGTCTTATTGTTAAGTTCACTGGGTTATAGTTTCAGGAATTATATGGATATGTTTATGGACATTTATGTAAAAGATTTAAGATAAAAATGTACATATTTATATCTTTTAGTGCAGGGTAGTGACGATTGCATTATAGTCCACAGACTTGTTGACACTCTTCGATGGACTCGAAAATATTGTCATTGCCGGAACAGCCCCCGTATACAAATTCAATACATTTTTGCGTAATTGTATCGAAGCCAAATCTGAAAATATATAAAGCTATGTTTTACTAATGTTGAGTTATTTATTTGGACCGCCAGTGGTCAGTGCATTAAACCAACGAAATAATGCTCAAGGCCTTATAAGGCAATCACAACGTGCACTAGACATGAATATTTGAAACAATACAAAATTTAAAAAAAAAATTCAGGTAACACAAAATTATTACAGATTATTTCAATTAACTAGGTAAGTATTAAAAAATATTAAATGTATAAAAATCATCACAGTGAAATACATATAAAAATGACAAAGAAATACAATATAAATTACTAAATGTCAACGAAATTAAACAAGAACGATCACTAGTCCCATGTAACTTGCCATTGTTAACACAACATGCACTTCTAGACATAAATATTTGAAAACAACATAAAGGTAAACAAATTTAAGTAAAACAAAATTATTAGAAATTTTGTCACACGTTACGTTATGTTACGGATGAGTTACTCTCGGTGGTCACAGACTTTGTTTCAGATATATAATTTAACTGAGGGGCAGTAGTCAATAGACTGGACATCAATTTTATTGTTATTAAGTATTAAGCGAACGTGACGTCACTCGTTTCACATACCGGTTGCAAAAAAAAATACAAATGTGTTTTATATTTATTTTATTTGTCATCTATATATTAATACGTTAAAAAAAGCTTTCGGTACCTTTTTAAGCGTATTGCGTGCATGGAAGACTAAGATTTGGTATTGTTAAAGTATATATGGAAAAGGAGTGCAGAAAGCTAAAATTTATCTATAATATTTGTTACTAATATATTAAATTAATACTGCGAATCCTAACCTGATCAGTGCCATTGAAATTAGACCTCCCAAAATACTGACATTGTTACTCAATGAAAAGTGACAACTGTAAATGTCAAACAGAAAATAGTCTATGATCAAAAAGTCGCTGGTAGAATTTCGACCTTAAGGCGATCGCTGGTGTTAATAATTATGTTTATCTAAATTAAGTTTTGACAACTAGGTATCACTTATATTTAAGATTCGGTAATTGGTTTTTGTGATTATGTATTTTACCTTTTCTTTTGAAAATTTATTGTTTCTAGACTGTACCGTACTTCAGTCATTTTGGCGAACCCATATAAGAAAATCAAGACATGTCACCTACAAATCAAGTTTAACATTCGGTTAATTATTTAGTAAGGCAAGTATTTACAAAATTTAAAGTGATGAATGACTGATCAATCAGACAATAGTTTTGATTGATTTTAGAAATCAATTTTTAATCACGCCCTTATCCAAAATATTCTTGAAATACTCACTTTGGCATGTTCGCCATGCAGAAACCTGGGTCGATGTTTAGCTTACATCTTGGATCTGTTAAATGATTGAAATTTGTCAAAGATCAGCACTATGTTAATACTAGAAATAGAGATAAATTAGTCGTACCGTGTTTTACTCTTAGTAAGAGTAATAAAAGTTTTGTAGGTAATAGTCTTAGGTTCTATAACAAGATTCCGAGGCACATTACTGATTTACCGGAAAACATGTTCAAGGACCATGTCAAGCGGGTTTTACTGTCAAAAGGTTATTATAGGGTGGATCATTATGTAAATGATAGTGATGTCTGGAAGTGACTGTCTCTCCGTGCATTCACTAAATTATTATTATTGTACCTGTTATTATTATTATCACTTGTATAGTTGAAAAAAAAATCCGATCGAGTTTCTTACCAGTTCTTCTCGATGTCTGGGAAATTTTCCGAACCGGCAGTAGTGTTTTGACGTTCATAAGTGCCTTCTTAGGGCCTAAATTGAATAAAGATTGTTTTGATTTTGGTTTTGAATCAAATTATCAATCTTTCAGTCTCTTACTTGAGGACTGGCGTATTGGCTGCCCCAGTGGATTATCTCAAGCGGTGCAATTACATATGCCCTCAGTGTTATAAATGATATTCCTTATTTATTAGATGTATTCACTTTATTATTCCCAGAGACCTTGATTACAATTACACATCTATCACACGTAACAACCATAGAGAGAGAGGGATGAGTCACCACAGACAATCTAATTGTTGCCAGCTCATAGACTTCATAAACTATATTTTATCATACAACGCTCAGTAAGGGATAACATATTTGTGCCGTTTGAATTGGAAATACTACCTTTTATATATAAGCTCGGCAAATTGAAGGTACTGTTCCTCATAGTAAGCACTGTTCAATCAATATTGACCGAAAGAACTAATTCAAACGGCGGTCGCGACTGCATAAATGTATCTTCACATTACGCTTAAAGGACTTGATATCATACGAAGGTTGGAATACATTGGTTGGGAGATGGTTCCATAGTTTTACAGTTTCAACGTTATCTATGTTATAAATCAGTCAAAAAATGTCTCAAAATTTCAATCTCTTGTTTTTGTCGGATACAAAAATAAGCGAGACACATGCCGGCCGCTAACAACTAAGCCTGGTGAATCTGTCAAAGTCTTCTAAGGCTTTAGGGCTCTTAATGCTAACATTATATTCAGTTCAAAGAGCGAAGAAAGTAAGTTTCTATCTTGGATATATGCTAGTAGTGAATACAAGAAACTACAAACGGAAGAAGGTACAATGCAGAGTGGTGTAAAAACAGAGGATGTAAATATTCAACTTTTGCCTTTTTTACGAATATTTTTCTAATACAATAATAATTTTTGTAATAATTTTTGTAATCCATATTCATAAATTTGTAGTTCTGTTTGTAGATGTAATTTTATCCAAATTTGGCGATAAGCATCTAATATAAAAGGATAACTGATCACAACTAAGATAAAAAAAAAAATCCATATTTAACTAAAAACCGGTATTGCCGAATTATGAAATTTTGTACACTGGAAGCTTATGTCATTGCTTTATTTATTTGCTATAAGAATTGTCAATAATACTTAAAGAAAATGTACAAAAAGGTTTTCTTTCCAACTGATATTGATGAAACTTTGTACACTGGATGTATATATCACTCCTCGATTGATAAGATATATTTGTTGTCAATAATATGAGTCAAACGAAGACGAATCAAGACGAAAATAACTACTACGTAATAAACGAGTGCAGAGGATAAAAAATATATAATTCTGCAATACAATAGACAGACTACCACATACCACCTGCCAATAATAATGTGTTGAAAAATAATCCCCTATTTCGGTTGAATGTTGTGTTCACCAAGACATATTTTATGATAATGTAAATAAATTAAAGAAATCACTAGTCCAGCTGTAACTTCCAGTACGCGCATATTAATTTGTTAAAATATATTTATCGATATATTTGTGACAAGCTAACTGTGTTTTCAGTTTAGATGTAAATGTCGCGTACAATTTGTAATTGGATGTTAGATTCGTCATGTTATATATAATATTGTCTAATTATTTATTTAATTACCAATCTGTTAACTGTAATTGTATCTATTCAATAAAATAAAAATACTACATCTATGTATTATATAAAAAAATTAGTGACTGATTGACTGTCGTATCAATGCACAGGCCAAACTATTGCAACTAGGACCGTGAAAATTTGCATGCGGGTTTTTGAGGGTTTTCTGGTGGGTTGAGCACCAAGGAAGGATTTTTGGAAATTCAACACCGAAGACGGTGAAAAATGGGATGAAAATTTCTATGGAAATCCGTCGTTTTTGAAGACATCTCTGAAAATCGGTTTTAGCGATTACCGTTACAAAGATGGGATATGACTCAATTATGACGCGAGCAAAGCACTAGTATAATATATAGTAGAAGATTATGAAACGAACGAGTGTTTGTAGGTTGCTGGTCATTTACACAATAATACTATATCAGTAATTAGAACACTAATAAGACAATACGATTTTAAATAAATAAGAAAACCATCTTCAATAATTATGTGGAGTTTCCTGGTGTATCTTCGAAATAGAAGATCCTATGCAAATAAAATTAAAATAAGCTCACCCTTGAGGTATCCCCAATCGAACGAAAAAAGAATCCTCTAAATCGGTTCATAAATAAAAAAGTTATGGCTATATCCATAAAAAAAAGTCGGTTAAATATAAGCAATTGTTTTTACCCATAGCATCGCAACTTATCAGGAATATCACCAGAAAAACAAAGAACACAAACGGCTTCATTGTAGTTGTTTTTTGATACAATTGAAGTATTAGCAATATGAAAACACGACTGTTAATATTCCAATAAAATGTAAATTATACGAGACGATCAGAGACGTAGTTAGTGATAATATTATATTTAAGAAACAATCTTAAATACTTTAGTGTTTAGGGTGATATGTGTGTGAAATAATACTGAAGACTTTCAAGCGGGTTTGACCTGTGCATAAACTTACGATCCATCGAAAACCAAACAATACTACAAAGAATATTATAAAGAGGAAAGATTTGTTTTTTTTTAAACTAAAAACTACTGGACCGATTTAAAATTCTTTCACCAGTATAAAACTACAGGATCAGCGAATAATATAGACTATATTATAATTTAAAAATCAATTTATTTCTCATCAAAATGTCTATAGTTTTACACAAAATATTAAAAATTGACTACACGGGTTATTTTATGTATATATATATATACATATCATTTAGATTATTGGTGAACAATTCTTCGAATAATTAGTGTAAGAATATGACTACATAGAAGGCAAGTTTTTTCAAACATGGATAACGTGCGACTTGTTGCCTAAAGCTTTATGTCTATTGAATGTGTATAGACTTATAAAAGAAAATGTTTAGAATCCCATATCACGAGGTCTTCCTAGTAAATATCTTACAACTTTAAAGTATTCTCGTTCGTCCAATCTATAGGTAAAAATAAACCGCTTGCGACAAATGAGGAATATGTAAACGCCGCGGCCGTGCGCTAATACAGACCAGTAATTCTTTAATTAGTGCTAAGAAACCGACACTGGGCGGAGAATGAACGAGTTTTGTGGCGAGTACCGAATACACTCGAAAAAGTTGTTGCCTTTTTTTTAGCACTGACTATACTGTTAGCCTTAGCGGCTCTGAAGCCGCTGCGGCTTTTACAGCTTCACCGAACTTGACCAAGTTCTTGCCATACTCTAAGATGTTTTTATAAGTGTAGATGCGTTACCCGCGTTATATTTTGGCAATACTAAAGTCAGGTAATTGCACGACATTCTTTCAGTCACGTATTATCCATTGTCGCGATTACACGTCACTAAAGGTCATAATATATATTAATTTCTTTCTAACAACAAAAATAGCATATAAACTTTCATATTCTTTCTCTTTTTTGCGTACTGTATAACTTGTAGTTCAAAATCAAAAATCAAAATATCTTTTATTCAATTTAGGCCCTAAGAAGGCTCTTATGAATGTCAAAACACTACACCACCGGTCCGGAAAACATCCCAAACATAGAGAAGAACCGACAAGAAACTCGATCGGGTTTATCTTATTATCTTATTTTTTGAAACTGGTTATACAGTATTTAACTAAATACAGTTATTATCATTTTCAGTAGATGTACAGAGAAGGAATCACATCCAGACATCACCATCATTCATCATCATTCATCATTCAGTTACTTATAGTTTCTATGTATATAAATAAATTGCGCTGTTTTTTAGTGCAATGTTGTTGGCGTATGACGCGTCTATATATAAAATGTCATTGGCCATACTCGTATTTGTGCCTGTTCGTCTGCTCGCACATGAAATGAGGTTTGAATGAGTATAAAAGAGGTAAAGTTTATAGAAGGTGAACTGGACTACTGATGTCATTCTAAAAAAACCTTTCCCTAATAAAAAGCTACATTTATTTATTCATTTATTTTGTGCGTAAAGATTAAAACTGCGCGCGTCATGTAACAGAAGTGCTATCGTAAGCTATGCTATGTTAGCCATCAATGAATGAATGAATGATTCGAATGAATGAATGAATGAATACTTTATTGCACTTTTAGCTTGTACACTGCCGCTGCATGCTGTAAAGTATTTTCTTCCAGCTAAGCAGCGGTATTGTGGAAAAGAATATTATTGTCGGTAGTGCAAATAGGAAATTATATTTAAAAATAAAACTAACATGAACAAACACAAAAATATAAAAGAAAAATAATACAATTGAATACAATAATATACAAAAATAAATTAAATAGAAAAGAAATAAATGTACATATAAAAGTATATACACAAGGTATAAATGAAAAAATTTTGATCAATCTGTCTCTTGATTATTAAACAAAATGTAGACTTATTTAACTGATTTTTATTTTAACAAAATGGAATTTTTTCATGTTTTTTTATCGTTTGCTGGACTATGTGACGGTACTTTACTTGATGGTGTTTACAGTGCAACCCAATAATATCTACAACTACCATGAGATCTAAAGGTCCATCGCCAGTTTTCGCTGTCATGTCAGCCTGCTCAAATGTATCTTCATGTTATATTTGAAGGATTCCAAGCTGTAGGGAGAAGGGAACACATTAGCCTGGAGATACTTCCGCAGCTTCACAGTTTGGAAAAGATAAGCCGTAGCAAATTATGTTCTTTACTATCATTGATGAAGTACATCCATACAAGTAAATTAACGCTATAGCAATAGTTAGTGATGCTTTTAACAATAGTATTTTTTTTAAATTAACTTTCTACAAATTTCCATGGAAATTGTACACACGGGAAGTACATGTACATTACATCCTTAATTAATAGGATTTAATGATCATTGAATCGTCGATAATGTGAGTAAAACGAGTAATGTGAGTAATTTGAGTACGGGATCAAATTAATTACACGAAGGCACCGCTAATATTATGATAATATAGAAAAAAAAAAGATTTTGTTAGAAGAGTTTCTCGAATTGTTTTTAGAGTCCGTCCGTGTATAATACAAACCGATAACAGTGATAACCCGTCACTCCCAGAAGATAATATAAAAGATGTTTGTGTCTGCTTCAGCGGTTCATGTGACCTTGATTTAAATTTATAAAACAAGTAATAATCTATTTAAGAAAATTATTAACACTGGATGACAAGCAACGCACATCTTAAATCGGTGGGTTAAATCAAGGAAATTTTGGACAGTAGTTCCTATAGTATTTTTTGGAAATTCATTCTTCTTTAACCGGCTTCAACAACTCAAACTCAATTCGATTGTGTATATTTTTTTATGGATGTTATGCCCTAAGTTCTTTGTTTATGAACCGTTTTGGTTGATTCTCTTTTTGTTGGATATGGGATACCTTTTAATTTAATTGCCACTGGGCTTTGAATTTCGAAGATACACAAGGGAACTCTTCAAAATTATTGATGTTGGTTTTATTTTTTATTGTCTTGTTTTATAACAGCTCGGCATATTGACAGTAGTGTCCGGGATGGTAAGCACCGTACAATACTAACACGACGGCGACCAAAGAGAGATGGACAATCAATAGGGAAGGACCCGATGTCGTAAGAAAGAGGGAACACATTGCATGGGGTTTATTTCCACAGTTAAAATGATGATTCCTGTGATTTTACCAATGGAAAATTTCATCCTTGAAACATTAAAATAGTGCCTAACAAACTGTGATCAGATTTGATTTTATTAAAATAATTTATAAACAATTAAAAAAAAACCCAGTCAGTAACATTAATTCCTTTTATTGAATTGAAGCGATGATGGTTGATTTGGTTGGGTGTATGAACATCACGTCGATCAACGTGAGTTCGAATCCCTGCAATGAGCTTTAGCTGTCGGTGAAGAACAACATCTTGATGAAACCATAGCATGGTGGTGGGCCATATTCTTATGCCCACCTGGCTAGCTACCAGCCTCGAGTTGAAAATCTGTCGACTAACACCAACAGTTGTGTTTCGGCAGCTGTACTTGAGAACCAGACTATCACTAGGCTTAGCGCACTTGGGCCACATCGTCATAAAAAATTAAAATAAAATAAATAAGGATAAAAAATATCATTTTAAATTATTATCAAACTTACATTTTCTTTCGCCAAAGAACGATAACAGCTTTTTACGAGCGTAAATAATTATACACGATTTTTTTAGTTACTGCAATAAGTACATACCTACATTCTCACAAAGATTATAAAGGTCTAAGTACTGTCATAACAATTTGCTATATTTAAGGACTGGGTTGGAACAGTTTAAGCTGAGATCTCACGGCCCGGTTTCTGACAGACCATGCCACGTTAGTCATGTGGTGACTTGTCGTCGCCCGTCGAAGCTGCGATCCCCTGGCCCATTACCTGACAGGCCGCGCCAGAAGTTGCCACGGTCCGTACCGAGAGTCGATATAATTAAATGAATGAGTGAGAAAAGAGAAACTGACGCGGATGTGCCCGTTTAGGTCATCACTGGTGCATTGAAGCCCTCGCAACAAATCGGACGACGGGCGACAACAGACCACCACAGGCCACAACGGATCTGATCGTTCCCACGGCCTGTCAGCCTGTCCTGGCACGGCCTGATCTGTCATAAAATAGGCTATGGGACCCCAGCTTTGTGTGCCAGTGCGTAATAAAATTATATTAAATTATTACTAATAAACTACAGAATGATGTCGATCAGGTACACGCGCTGCTTATTGTGGGTGATCCTTAGAAGATAGATATATGCTCTCCCTGACTTTTTTGTAGGTATCTTTAATATCTACAATTTTGTACTATATTAACTTGACATATCTCATATGGTTTACTCAACGTAAGCCATTTAGCGCCCGAATTGATTCACCAGGACCTGATTTTTTATTATTGGCCCGGATCTGTATTTCTTTTGTAAAATAAAAGTAGCCTAATTTACTCCTTATAGTATCAGCTATCTGCCAGTGAAGGCCCCGTCAAAATCGGTCCAACCTATTCGAAGATTACCCGGAGCAAACAGACAGACAAAAATGTTTTAAATTGTTTTTTTTTTGTTGTAGTTACCGTATATACTTTTTATGTATGTAGTAAATAGCTGTTATTTTGACATTCATTGTATGGATGTTAATTTTATTAATTGTTATTATTGGATGGTTGGTCCGGCAGATGGTGTTATGCCCTTTCCGGTAGTCAATAAATCGACCATAGCGCCATATAAGTATCCCGATTTTTTTCTTCTCAAAACTTTTTCAAGACCATACCGAACAAAACTATATAAGAAGTAATTCTTATGCATAAGCACATATATGGCGTGTTAAAACAATCCAAAAGAAAAAAGTAATTTCAGTTTTTTTTCTGAATTTTTAATTTTTCCTTTTCTAAATACCTTAAACGGACTATTAGAATGTTACCTATAAGAATTAGCCAAATCAGTCCAGCCGTTCTCAAGTAATACGCTTTACGTTTTACGCTTACCGACGAACAATATTTCCTTTAAATTAATATAGATTTTATAGTAAGACAACCCGGCCTTAGTACTTCCAGACGCCGTGATATACGTCTCCCGTCTAGGTACTATGATTACTCTATGTAGGTTGTATATGCATCGGTTGTTGTGAGTTCTATTCTTGAATTTGACGGAGAATAAAAAGAAGAGCTCTAGCTAGCGCGTCGTTTGTTGTCTTTTAAAATGACTGTCGTGTTTTCTGATTATTTAATATAATAGCCTAACCTACGAATGTGTAATACATTGTGGTGGTTGAATAAACCTTTCAACTATCTGCCGACTATATTATTTATAATACTGAGCTAGCTTGGCGAAAATTTAAGTTAAATATTTATCAAAAAATAAAAAATAGACATAATTATTTAAAAAATCACTTATTAATCTTTCTCTTTTACTTATTATAAGCCATTTTCACATATTTATTGTGTATAATATAACAATATCAGATAATATAATACAAATAAATATAATATTTTGATACAACATGGTATGGTTAATTTATTTTAAGATTATTTAAACAATGCATTGTAGGGAAGGGTTTACATGTTTGTATCATAGGAAAGGAATCAGAATCTCGCTGAAAACTAACTACACCTACACAATATACTAAACATAAATTACGAAAGGACAAACAGAAAAAAATAATCTATTATTACAATTAGATAATACAAGCAGCTTCACAGATTTCCATTGAAGGGAAACGGTTGTCGTTTCCTCCACAGCCTCCGTATATAAAGTCGACGCATTTATCTAGGGAAGGGTCGTATGCAAACCTGTTGAAAAAATATTTCTATTTATTCACAAACTAACTATAGTGTGTTTTTTAATCCCATGGAGTAAATTGACAATCACTAAATGTCAAATTTGAAAATAATGTTGCCACATTCATTTTTGTAGTGTTGTGCTACCGTACATTCTACGTTACAGTTAATTGAATCGTAAGATAGTAAATACTAAATTGGGAGTTTTTATTTATTAATCGATATAATTTGTAGTATTCAACATACCTGACAATGAACTATTATTATTACATGATTCAGGAAGCTAGAAAACTTTCATTTGGCGAACAACTTACAAAAATAAAACTACTAAGAGGACGCTTCAGTTGGCCCATAACAGACACGAATGGCACCGTTTTGTCTTCCTTATTTGGCCTTCACCTTTGAAGGGATCAATGTTTCTTCGGAAAACCCTAACAATAGGAATAATATCTTGTACAGTTGTACGATTAGTTCGGATTGGTAGACATCACTATTTTCAAAATCCAATTACCTAGCAACACAAGAAATGTCATTTTACTCCTTGGGATTAAAAATTTAGAGGCGGGCAATCATAGAAGACGTACATAATCGAGACATTTACTAATTACTAATGATGATTAGTAATTACTAATTTTCATAATCAAATAACATTACCAATTAGTGTTGCTAATAACTCTCGTTCAGTCGGAAACGAAGAAATTCTCTATAAGAACTTATTATATTATACTGAGGAGTAAAAAAAAATTATAGTTACTGGATCCTACCAAATTCCTACCCACCTACCAACCTACATTCCTAACAAATAATTGAATGATTACATTAGTATATATATCCCATAATCGCCCACTACTATAAAACACACACTTTTAGGCATCATTCGAAAATAGAATGTGCTGTGTGCGATAAAAAATAACATTTATTTGTTTTGTGCCCACGGTTTCATCCACGTTAATTTTATACGAAAAACATCGCCAACGCACCCGTGTAAACAATTTTTTATACTTTGTGTAAACCTATCGACATTTATATGAGAAATAAATTGATTTTTCAAATTATAATATAGCCTATGTTACTCACTGATACTGTAGCTTAATAATATTGGTGAACGAATTTTTAAAATCGGTCAAGTAGTTTTTGATTTTATTCATTAAAAAAAATTAAAAATTTATTCAATTTCAATTTAGGATCTTAGAAGGCACTTGTAGACCTTCAACACATTTTTTAACACAATTTCACACACGGCCATTTAATTCCAAACTAAGCAAAGCTTGTAATATGGGGACTAAACAGCTGATATACATACATATTATAGATATTAACACCCAGACACAACAACTGACATTTATGCTAATCACACAAAGTTAGTCATGGGCGGGGATCGAACCCGCGACCTCTCGGCTCAAAAGTAGCGTTTACTACCACTGCGCCACGAGGCCTGTACAAAAAATCAAACATTAAATCAAATCTTTCCTCTTTATAATATTGGTATAGATAAAGGGATAATTAACTGCCTGACGGACATATGACGCACAGCCCAAAAAACTATTGGGGTTAGGACCGTGATATTTGGCATGCGGGATCATTTTACCACCAAAGAGGTTGAATTTTCAATAATCCGTTCTTAGTGCTCCAGCAAGTAAATTTTCACTGTCCTAGTTGCAGTAGTTTGGGATGTGCGTTGATATGTCAGTTAATCAGTGAGTTATCCTTTTAAATACCTATAATTAAATAAAACTTTCTCTTAATTTACAAAAAAAAAATTACTTTGTATTTTAATAAGGTTTGTGTTAAAAATAATATTTTTAGGCTGATTTCATAGTGACGCTGCTTAAAAGTCAGTGCAAACTGTATAACGAGTTTAGTCACACCTGCGCGGTCCGTCGTCTTGACAGACAACAACTAGCGGCACGTCCAATCAGCATCGAAATGTGATGCTACTTAAATAGAGGTGGGCGATTATGAATGATCTAACCAAGTTACGGTGAAGCTGTAAAAGCCGTCTCAGGCTCCAGCGCCCTTATGGCTAACAGACAACAGTAAAGTCAGTCAGAATATTATGAATGATTTACGTAATCTAGACATTCCTTTGAATAATGATGAATAAAGAAGAGTGGGAAGCTAAAAAAGAAGGTCGTTCTGTCGTAAACAATGTTCTTTAGAAGGACATATATAACAATTAGCAAAAAAAAGCTCGTTCGGTCCTAATAATTACTAGTTCTTTCAAATTAGCAACTACTAATATTCGTAATTACTAATGGTTGTAATCAAGATATCTTCATAATCGTTTGATTACATTAGTAATATCTCATAGTCGCTCACCGCTACAGTATTTAACCGCAGTAGAGGTGCCGACCATATGCGTCCAGGAAGCGCTGACGACACGAGCGTGGTTTACCGACAGCACAGGTCAAGCGCGAAGTAATAAAATGAAAGTAGATTCTACAAACATTTGTCGCATTAACATCCTCGACGCCTACCGTACGCGCGGTTACAAGGGTCACTATAAAATCAGCCTAAGATACACGTAACTGAGTATTTGAAAAGTTTGCATGTTTTGCACATTAAAAATTGACCGAAGTAGACACAAAAACGCCCAAAGACATTTGTGCAAGGTGGTACAGTGTGGCTGGCTTATGATTATTACAAATATTTACCTTGGAAAGTTAGCCAAGCAGTGCCCACTAACAATTTTCTGCAAACATCTTGGATTCCGTACTGAGGAGAAAATAAGTTAATTAACAAGCTGAACTATAAAAAAGGACAAAAAACCCGACTACAATAAAAACACTTGAGTAAAAAAATATATTTTTCTATAATTGCTTTTTATTTGATTCCCTAACTTCGTATTTAAATATTATATAAAGCCTATGTTCTCCCACAATTAAAACGAATCTAACGACATCTAGTATGTTAAAATCTATCAAGCCGTTTAGTCTACAGAGCGTGCTGAAGAAATGGACATACATGCATATTGTACATACGCTGGAAATACATAACCCTCCTTTCTATCAGTCGGGTGAAAAAGGTGAAAATGAATTATTTACTCCTAATCCTATTCTTAATTTTTTTTTATCTTAAACAATGCTTGGTGGTAGGTCAGTCACAACAGTTGCACCATGCGCATGGCGATAAGCCCGTCATAGTAACTATGTTTTATTTTGTCACTTTTCTCAAATCACATTAAAAAAAACTTTATTCAATTTAGGCCCTAAGAAGTCACTTATGAACGACAAAACACTGCCGGTTCGGAAAATATCCCAGACATCGAGAAGAACCGGTAAGAAACTCGATCGCGTTTATTTTTTTTCCAACTATACAAAAGTGTTAATATGAAACATTAATAATAATTTAGTGGATGTACAGAGAAGAGAGTCACTTCTAGACATCACTATCATTCAATATTATCAGTCTGTGTATTATCATCATTGCAGGCTCCCATGTCAGCGACGACCGGGGTTGGATAACAGATCTCTTAATGGTTGTCGTTGTTTTTTAAATTTTACTGTGTTTACCACCAGAAACAGTACTGTCTCTATATGGAGACAAATTCTATTATAAAAAAAAAGGAAATTTAAGAAATACTAAGAAACTAACTACTGTCCAAAATTACATTCATGTAGAGACTCATCAATTTATGATGTGTGCGTTGTTTGTCTCCCAATATTATATTTATCGTTTGTTATGGGAATGTGAACAGAATGAGGAATTGCATTAAAAAATGCTATTGGAGTCCTGGAGAAACGTAGGAGAAGGCAATATTACTTTAAGTGGACCTATGTCTAATGCGGCTCAGATAATTTATACATTTTTCTCGCTAATTCCTAAGTTTAAATAACTATTTACAATTTTATGTCATAAATTGACTTCTCCTATGAGGCTGGTATAGTCATCAGGGACGTACTGAAGCCTCTTTGAAATAAAATATTGAAGAACAAGAAAAAAAAAAGGTTTTTGACAACAGAAGAACAGTAAGACGCTACTTTTCCGAGCTAAAAAATTAAAACTAAAGAATTTAACACTAATGAACTCTAAAATGGGTACTAATAAACTCTGATCGCTAACTATTGTCCTCATAAGAAAGCTGAAGGTCACCCAGAGGGCAATGGAAAGGGCTATGCTCAGAGTTTCTCTGTTCTCAAAAATCAGAAATGAGGAGATCTCTGCATAAAAACTAAGTAACTGGCATAGCTCTAAGAATTTTTAGACTTAAGTGGCAGTGGGTGGGGTACATTGATCGTAGGACGAATGGCCGATGGGGCCAAAAAGTTCTTGAGCGTTGATCATGTACCAAAAGACGCAGCGTGGGCAGACCCGCTACAAGGTGGACCGACGACCAAGGTAAAAGTAGCGGAAACTCGCTGAATGCAAACCGCTCATTGTTGCGATTATTGGGGGAGGCATGTGGACGTAGTGGACGTCTTTCGGCTAAGATGATGAAGAAATAACATAAACATACCATCACGCATGTATCCCGAAGAGTTAGGCAGAGGTGTAATAATGTACAGCCACAGTTCGCCGTGTATGTTTTTAGGTCCCTTGTAATGAGGGCGAGCCTATTGCTATTAACCGGAAACAAAACCTAATAACATTTTGCTCGACATGAGAATCGAGCTTAGGACCTTGAGCATAGCCAGTCGCTTTTACGACCACTAGGCTAAGGAGGCAGTTAAGTTAATTAAGTTTCATAATTACCTGCAGCGTCGCAAACAGCTAACACGATTGCAAAGGAAACGAATAGAAGCAATAACTTCGATGATTCCATTATATAAAGTTATCAAAGACTGTGTAATGACGTCTCAAGACATGTCTTATATAGAAGTCGTTATCAGTTGATAGGGCTATGCAACTTGACCCGCGCGTCTCAATAACGCCGATGTCATATGCAGTGATATAGCCATTGAGTTACTAACTTCTAAGAGTAACTTCGTTCAAATTATATTAGACTAGCTGTGCCCGTGGCTTCGCTCACGTGAACTACAGAATACCCGCGCGAATCTTGCTGCCCGCGCTCCCGGCTACTTTAAAGATAAAAATGCTTATTGTGGGTTATTAGAAGATAGACGTATACTTTCCCAGACTTTTTTGTAGTTTTTTTTTATGTCTACAATTATTTGGTACATTAATTTGCTATATCTCGTGTGGTTTACTCAGCGTAAGCCATTTAAGCACCCGAATTGATTCACCATGACCAATTTTTTATTTGTGCGGAACCCTAATTCTTTTTCTCAAATAAATGTACCCTATGTTTCAACCTATAAATTCAGATATCTACCAGTGAAAGTCCCATCAAAATCGGTCCAATCGTTTCGGAGATTACCCGGAGCAAACAGAGAGACAGAGAAAAATTTTAAAAATGGGTAAATTAATATAGGTATCGTATATACTTTCATATGCATTTAGCAAAAAGCTGTTATTTTGACATTACAAACAGACACTTACATTTTATTAATTGTATAGATAGATTTCATTCCATTCAGTTGTCAACAGTTGTGGGCGAACTGGTCCACGCATTTTTTTCACTACGTCGTAGTTATTTAAATCCTGTAATTTTATTTGTCACCGACTTCAAAAAAAGTGGTTCCGTAACTTCTATGTTTATGAATCGATTTGGATAATCCTTTTTTTTTTTTTTTGTTGAATATGGGTTACCTCAAGGATGGTCCCATTTTAATTTCATTGGTCATGGACTTCAAATTCGAAGATACACAAGTAAAGTCTTCAAAATCATTGAACTTCAGTTTCTTTTTATTTAATTTTTTTTGTTAAAATTTTGTTACTCGTATTATTGACAATTCGTATAATTTATTAATTGAGAAAGGACATAATTATACTTCCCGTGTACAAAATATCATGAAAATCGGCTAAGAGCCTTTATCATCGTTAGCGTCATTGTCATTGTCAGTGTCATCTCTACAACCATCATCATCACATTCGTCACCATTTTCATCGTCAGCGTCGTCATCAAGACGGCGTATGGTACACCTTGAGGTTTTAGCGACACGGAGATGCACATAATCTTCTCCCTACCTCACACGGGGATATATATATGATAGGTTTCCCTGCGTTAAAAAAAGGATTGATATTTGCGTTAGTAGGCAGTTAATGAAAGTAGGTATCTACAGGTAAATTGTAGTCTGTTATGTCCTCCATCAAGTGTTCAGGGCATTAGCATTTAAGCGCAGTGGAAGACATCTCATCTGAACCCTCGATAAAGTGTGGTTATGTAACACAATAATGGCCTGCGTTTCGAAGGGCTGACAAATTTACAATACTGTTCCTATCTAATGACTATTTAATATAAATTAACAAAGAGACTCAAGGCCACTGCAAGCTGGTAGAGTGCCCAAAATCCTGGCAGAATTTTCGCGTTAAATAGCGATGCTAATACGCTGCGTGAAATATATGCCAGTATTTTGGTCATGTGATACATCTATACAATAATATAAATATAGTCACCACTGACGGTCTAATCAAACAATTTATTTTTAATGTTTTTTGTCGTTACCCTCATTTCCTCACATTAAGCATTAGACTGTTCATTCCTTTTAATACTAAGATAACTGCGTTTTCGATTAAAAATTATTGAGAAAAACCTTAATTATAACAATAATTATAAGTATATTAAGATAAGAAATATTAATAATATATAACTAGCTGTGCCCGCGGCTCCGCTCGCGTAGTCTACTGATTGCTACCGGTCGAGCGCACGTGAGAATCGTGTTATTCCAAAAATGCTTATTGTGGGTTGTCTTTAGAAGATAAACGTATACTATTCTTGACTTTTTTGTATATATTTTTAAGATCTACAAGTATGTCATACATTAATTTGATATATTTCTTATGGTTTACTTAGCGTAAGCCATTTAAGCAACTCAACATCGTCTTTTTGTAGGACTAATTCACTATTATCATCTACAAAAATATCCTATAACCTGGTCAGATAACATATTTGTTAAGTAAAGAACACGTAGTCGGCTTTGTGGTTTTTGCGTGAAAAGAACATAAACGGACAGACAGAGAGAAGTTTCGTTTTATAATATGTATAGAAGTTGAATATTTAAATTTGTTAGTGGCTTTTTATATACTTAATTACTTTCCGTTATTACATGGGTAATAAAAATCATGAAGAAAATTGTTTTAGTATTCACGCTAAGTCCCATGCTATGGATGGCAGAGAGATAAGAAGAATCATCTTATAGGGGGCATTTAAAAAAAATGTCCTGCTGTACGCAGCAATATACAATTCAAAAACCAACTAAAATGGCGCTAACGTAGCAAAAGAGAATGGTGCTTTATCATGATTTTGTAGTTTTTACTGTCAAAAACTTTAAAAAATAATTGAATACCAATGATAGAGAAAATAGTGTTATGTGAAAAGTTGTCCAAGTAGGCGAAAATTAAAATATAATAATTTTTAGCGCAATCTTTTTACGCACTTACCACCGTGGCGCCACCCTCATTTGACGTTTTCCCACGGACACTTTTTCATAAATAGAGGTGGTACTCCTGGTTTACCATATCATACCATTTGAATGATAAATATTTTAATATTGATTTTCGTAAAAGATTGCAGAACTTAACACATTTTTGTTTGCCTTTATGTATTTTAGATAACATTGGTTATCATTTAAAATGATTTTAGTTGGGTATTTTAAAAGTTTATACCGGTCAAATACCTAAGGTGAGATGGAGGTGAGGGGAGGTTTTGGTTTTCGTTGCTGTTTTCACACAAGACATATACCTACCTACCTAATTGTAAGCAATCAATGTGTTTTTTTTTAAATTTGTTATATTATCTTAGTTACAAAGGGGTAAATGTTTTTGGCGGGATCTTGAGCTGCCATGTTGTAGTTTTGTTGTTTTTAGGGTTCCGTACCTCAAAAGGAATAAGGAGGAAAGTCTGTCAAGACCCTTTTCTTAGAAGTGCTTGGAGGTATCAAGTTGAAATTAATAGTAAATGCTCAAGTCTGAAATCCCTTGGAGCTGTGAAAAAATCAAACTTCTAAGTCAACGCAATCAAAAGATACGGCTGTTTATGCCGTATATTTTAACACTCGCAAAGTAAATAAAAAACTATAGGGTACTTCCAGTTGACCTAGACTTATGGAATTTGCCAAGAAGCACAAGTAAAAGGAAAAATCCGAAATTCGTAAATTTGTAATAACATCACAAAAAAAGAAATTGTTGCGATTACAGACTTATTTGCAGTTGTTAAGCTGACCGCGGCATATACCGATGTATGCGCACAACAGATTTCCAACGGCAAAATTAAGTCTGTCCCTCATCTTTTAACTTTTCGTTAGAATTGTTCGGGGCTTTCTTCAGCAATGTTACCCAATTATTTTGGTGAACATTAAATAAAGTTTGCCACATGGTTGTATAATTACAGAACAATCTTGGCCACTTTTTTTTCTTTTACCCTATATTACCTATGTAATATTGGTGGAATTTTGTGTAATATAGTATGCTTATTTTATACAAGTGAAATGGATTATAATATAAACTGGAAACATGCATTTTGGAATATCACAAAAACTCCCTAGATTGTTCTGAGACGGGATCCAGAATCATGTCACACCTCACTTTGATTATTAAAAAATATTATGAAGACTTACAACATTGACACTGGCATGTTCTTTTTGCGGCGCCAAAACAAGACGAAGAATATAACAATAAAAAAACGAAATGAATTCCAGATTAATTGTCTAAAAACATGCATCATTTTAAATTGCACCGCAAGATTAGTCTCTGAGTTAACTCATTATAAACAAACTGATAAAAAACTTTGACCTTAGTTTGGTTTATGTAAACTATTGAGAAATACTTGCAAGTATAAAATATAATAATGTGATATATACATATAAAATGAAGAATATATGATATATGTGTGCAAAATTTTGTATTTAGATTTTATTTTTTCCAAGATTATCTGTACAGGGTTTTTTTGCAAGACCCAGAGCGTAGCTTCTTTCTCCCAAATATTACCCAGATATTGAAAATCAAAGACGGACAATCTGATTTTATTTGTACATATTGATTGAAAAAGATTTGATAAAAAATTGTTTTTATGTAAAACGCATCGATAATTTTAAATAATGTTTACGGAAATTAATTTTTGTTTATATTTTATCACAGAAACTTCTGAACCGTAAGTGATATCACGTAATATAAATATTAAAATAATCCTTGGCATATTATTTAAAACTATTTGTTTATTTCCATTCAATAATATTATTCGCATTTTTTAAATTAATTAATTTCATAAAGGCAAACGATTTTTTTACTTGTAGTTTATTCGCTTATGGGAAAGCAATCGTATGTATTTGTCTACAATACTAACCTTTGATTATATATCAAAATTATATAACTGAACCAAAAATACTGAATGCAACAAAAACACTGGACAAAAAACATTTACGCTCCCTATTTGGTTCTCGGACTTCGTACTTAAATACTATATAGCCTATGTCTTTCTCACAATTAAGACGAATCTAACGACACCTCGTACGCTAAAATCTATAAAGCCATTTAGTCTACAAAGGGTGCCAAAGAAATATGTATACATACATACTTTCGAAAAACATAATTCTTTCCCTTTCTTTCTCATACTACTTATCAAAATTTTCCAAATGAGGTATCGTTAGAAGCGTCTTGATAATCCACTAGTCATAAGCTATGTGACGTCATATTGAATTTATTAAGGCACACAGTAGAGGACTTAAAGACCTGTACTTAAATAAAATATTCTAATATGCAGTGTTGAGTATTAAATGAAAAGACTTAATCAGCAAATGTATATATCGTACTTTTCACGATTACAATGTTTTCTTTAATTAGGTTTTAGTTTTTAAACTTATTTAGGTACATCTTTTCCTTCTACAAATCCAAAAACTATAAATATCGTGTTGTACAAATTTCGTAATTATTTCTTTTTCTTTTAATAATTAAACATCATACTTCCATTACATAAAGGTTTCATTACACATCAATACATTATAATCTATGCAATTAATAAAATTGAAGTGTTTGTTTGTAATGTCAAAATAACAGTTTTTTTACTAAATGCATATGAAAGTATGTACGATACATATAACAAAAAGCCGATTTTTAATATTTTTGTCTGTCTGTCTGTCTGTTTGTTCCGAGTAATCTCGGAAACGGTTGAACCGATTTTGACGGGACTTTCACTGATAGATAACTGATGATATAGGGAGTAACTTAGGATACTTTTATTTTAGAAAAAGAACTAGGGTTTGTGATGGCAACCACCACTCACACACTGGGTGTGATATTCTACCTCTGTAGATCAAGTGGACTGTATATTTTCAAACTGGTTGGAAGTAGATATCACACAAAATAACTGCCGAATATGGCATACTATAACCGGGATGAAGACTCACTTATCTTTCCGCCGATGTTGCCGCCAATGATATTAATTGAAGAGATCCAGGCTACAAATGCGTTTTTCCAAGCCGAAATATGCACAACTCCTTTAGGTATGCACTATACCGCCGAAACAATTACAACTGTTAAATGCTGCAC
The DNA here is from genome assembly GCA_033032175.1 of Saturnia japonica. NCBI lineage: Eukaryota > Metazoa > Arthropoda > Insecta > Lepidoptera > Saturniidae > Saturnia > Saturnia japonica. The sequence continues at coordinate 5,829,835 of CM065331.1, forward strand.
CGGTATCCGTCCGAGTCCCACGAACAAGTGACCAGTCATCGCCGATTTTTATTGTTGGGGGTAATTTAAGAATAAAAATAATTTTGCATACCCCCAACCAATTTATTAGCCCGAACAGGGTTCCTTACAAATAAAAAAAAACTGGTCATGGTGAATCAATTCGAGCGTTTAAATAGCTTATGCTTAAAACCAAGTTCAATGATTTTGAGGAGTTTCCTCAAACATGTATCTTCGAAGTAGAAGGTCCAATGCCAATGAAAATAAAATGGGACCACCCTTGAGGTATCTCCTTTCCAACGAAAAAATTATTATCTAAATCGGTTTATAAACAAAGTATTGTCTGAACATCCACAAAAAAATATACAATGGAATTGAGAACCTGCTCCCTTTTACCGAATTGCGAAAAAGGTATGTACGTATGTATATTTCTTTGGCACGCTCTGTAGGCTATACGGCATAATGGCTTTTATCATAGGAGGTGTTATTAGATTCGTCTTAACTGTGGGAGTAACTTAGGCTACATAATATTTAAGTACGACGCTTGGGAATATATATAAAAATAGAAAAAGTCAAGTGTTTTTTTTGTTGCAGTCGGAATTTTTATTTCATTTTTATTAATTTAGCTTGTTTAAGTCAGTTAAAAAGTTCTACTTTGTGACGTTTTATAATAATATTATCGTAACCAGTAATGGCTACATAATAAAAAAGACAGAAAAGAAAGATACCGATGTAACAAAACTTTATTTAATCATTCACCTAATACTAGCCTATATTTTGTAAAATACATAACAGTTTAGTAACAACCCTGTTTTAAGAATTAGAATTATCCGTGATTACAGACTTAATAAGGTGTTGGAACTGGGCAAGAGATCTTGCATTCTCTCATTGTTAAGAAATTATTCTCATTGCCGCCACAGCCGCCATACTCGAATCTTCTACACCTCTTTAATGCCGTATCGAAACCATATCTGAAAACATTATGTATAATTATTTGAAGTCAAACTTCTTATTTTAACTAATGTGGCAAACAAGCATACGGATCCCTTTGGAAAGCGGCTAACGTAGATTTGGACGGTTGTAATACCATAGATATAACTAGCTCGTGGCCGACCTTCAACTTGAACCCAAGGAACTCTGGCAACTCTACTCACCACAGGAACATAATACAAGATTATTTGGCTGCGGTCTTCTGTATGATGGAGGTATTCCACCAGTAGGACTGCCACAAGTAGAGAGAAATCTTCAAATGATTTTTTCGGTTGCCTACTTAATAAATGATCATTCAAATGTATTATTCGTAGGTTTTATCCCTGGGTAAAGGCATTAGAGCAAAAATGTTTATACCATACAATCTACAATGTTCGTATTATGTTTTGGATTTTTCCATAAATAAATAATTATAAAAACCTTATGAATTCTTTATTACAAAAACAAGGCTGTAAGTTTTTGTACCTTTGTTATTCTATTAAGTTATTTACTACTTAGTTACATTTAAAAAAATGTATGGATACATGCACACATTTTCTCTCATGGGTGTTGGATCAATAAATTTATACTGAATACACTTTATTTACCTAAAAAATTCTCCAAAACACAAACCACGCTCTAAGTCCAATGAACACCTGTCAGCGACAACTGAAAATACAAGACAATTTTTAAGAAAAAAGAAAATCAACTTCAATGAGTTTGAAGAGTTCTCTTGTGTATCTTCGAAGTCGAAGGTCAAATGCTAATAAAATTAAAATGGGTCCATCCTTGAGGTATTCCCTTTCCAGCAAAAAAAAAAAATCATCTAATTCGGTCCATAAACATAGAAGTTATAGCAGAACATCCATAAATATATATTACACTTTCGAATTGAGAACCTTCTCCTTTTTTGAAGTCTGAATATCCATCGTATTATTACATTTTAATACAACCTATTTGTTTAATAAATTATATAAAATAATAGCTTTGGATAATGCCTTTAATCCATTGTCTACTGCATTATATTCATTAATATCTTATGGGTTGGGTAATTTTTTTAATAGAACGTACTTATAATTTTTTGTTGACTTAATTTAATTTACTGTCATAAATTGCTGCATATATTACTTTATGTAACAAAACATACAGTAAAATCTGGTCATAATACATCTATTACTTTGATTATATACATTTCTATACAATCAAAGATGTTTTATTTAAAAAAACTCGGGACCTGACGTAAGGCACTTTGTAGGAACGAAGTTTCTTTCTCTATAAATTAAGTATTATTAATTATCAAACACAGTGAAGGAAAAGCAATAAAATTGAATTTAACTTTTAAAAAAATTGTGCGTCAGGGGACGCTCGACAGAAGTGATAACTGAAACTAATCAAAAAGAAAAAAAAAACCAAACGAAAGAGAGAAAGGGTAGCCGGCGAGGATTCGAACGTATGACTCCATCTATAACGTAACGCGTTACGTTACAAAGCGATTTACCCTTCCATGAGAAATTATCATTTAAAAAAAACATTTTGTTTATAAAGTTATTCAAATCAACTTTTTATTATTCATTAACATTATAAAAAAAAATTAATCAGTACATTAATAAATTATTAAACAAAATATTTATTTTCATAACTTTATATACAAAAACTAAAAAAAAAAAACAGATTATTTATCAATCCTAATATTAGCGGGAATCGAACTATCGAATACTCGTACTGTATATACAACTATGGGTACAAGTCTGGTCGTCACAAAACTAGATCAATTCGACCAATTTAGCTCCCTCGTCATGATAAAGAATTTCGCTCCAAAGAGAATTATGTAAATCGGATCAATGGTTCTCGAGTTAAACTAACGGACCGACAGACAGAGAGACGCCTTTTATAATATGTAAGGATGATATAATAAAAATAAAACTTACCTTTACTGCGAAAACTACTGACCAGTAATAAAGATATAACTATAAAAAGTTTAGACATTTTAAAAGCCCACCTTGAACGCGTTGGCGCATAGTGAGTTAGTACGGGAAACTTCAAACTCTTTATAATATCTCTGTGTTTACTTTAAGTCTGTACGCAAACTGTTTTATTTATTTTAGGTACAGCTTGTTTTGCTTGTTTTATCACATCTTATGCATTAGTTTTCTTGTTAAGAACAATAAGGCGGAGTATCCACCAGACATGAAAGAAAGAAAGAAAAAAACATTTATTCCTAAGAACAAAACACGCTGAATATAAATTGAGTAATATTAACATATACGCAAAAAAAAACATAAACAAAATAACATTAAAAAGTAATAATATAAATTACCCAGTTACGTGTCCTGCCACTAGGAAACGGTGTCCAGCTCAGCATATGCTGAAGTGCCACAATAATCAATAAAAATAAAAAAAGGTAGCTAGGCGGTGTGCGAGAAAAATTCACCAATAGGATTACCTCATTTTCTTAGCCTCTCTTAGTGCAGTTCTGGTTGAAAAGGTCTTTAACAGAGCGAGGTATTTGTGTATATAAAAAAACCGAGAGATGTGAGTGAAAGACGCAAGTGACGAATGTGAGTCCGCTGCGTATCCTTGCACAGCTTTAGTGAATACCCAGCCTTTAGTAATACATAAAACTATGCGGGACGAGATGTAGCGAAGATTTTTAAAAAGCCGATTTGTATTCCGTTAGGCATCGGATGCACGAGAGCTTAATTAGACGTAGCGTAAAAATCGCTCAGTTTTTTTACCACTTTGCTCTTAGACTGTTATAACGAGCGAATAATAATCACTCTGCTTTCGTTGATGGAAATCATGGCGATGAAACCATACCATGGTGGTAAAGCTTTTTGTAATGGCTAGCTACAACCCTCAAGTTGAAAATCTGTCGCCAAGCACCAGTTGGTGTGTTCCGGCAGCTGCACTTGAGAGCTAGTCTTTCAACAGGCTTAGTGTGGTATCGTCATGAGCCACATCGTCACTAAAGATCAAGTAAGATTGTGGCCACAATGCTAGTGTACAGTGACTTGCGCGCCTACGTCATGCAATTGTACGCGTTTCCCTTCTCCGCTACATTACCCACCCTCATTATTGTCAGTAGTACCTCGCCCCCGGCAACGACAGTTGGACACATAGGACGGCCACGCACGAACTTGTACGACTATAATATTGCTATTATTCTTTGCTTGAAATATGGCTTTATTTATTTTAGATTATAGAATATTTTTTAAAAATTTCTCTCCTATGAAAACTTTAACTTTTTCATTATAACGGTTGTTTTACTTATTGTCACTTCTGGTTAATTTTTATTATAAAATCAGATGGCATGATTTATTTAGTTTATCGTGCGTTCCAAAAGATAAACAAGATACTAACATTTTTACAAAACAAATCTCATAATAGTATGTCTTACAAAATGCGTATACTGCGTTACCTTCAGGAACTTTGTCAGAAACATACAGATGGGGTTTTCGCCGTAAGTAGCGGTGTATTGATGAAATACGTCGATGTTTTCTTACATCGATGCTATTTTTTGAGAACATACTTATATCGTTACATCTATGTTTATTACAGCGATGTTTGCATCCCTAGGCGTAACTGACGGACCAGACAAACTTGCGGAGTTTTAGAAGGCGCTTGTGTAAACACCTCCTTATTTTTCTGTTTGTTGTATATATTTGAGAGCTTTATACTTTTAACGTGAAAAGAGGTCACATGCAAACACAAACACAAGTGAAGTCATGTATACTGTTTATTGGGTGAGTTAGAAATAACGCGCGCTAGAACATTGAAAAAGCGCTCGTGGAAACGCAGACTAAGACCTAAATAAGACTTTAATAAACAATAAAACGTGTATGAATTATTTGTTAGTATCTATGAATTAGTTGACTGCCTCGTTAGCCTAGTGGTCGTTAGCGCGACTGCTATGAGCGAAGGTCCTGGGTTCGATTCCCCAGGTCGAACGAAGTGTTATTGGGTTTTTCCTATGAAATTCTTAGTAGCAGCTCGGAGTTTGGTTTCGTGCCCGATTAATGGCAATAGGCTCGCTACCTATTAAATGAGACCTAAAAACATACTCGACGAATTGTGGGTATACATTAGTACACCTCTGCCTAACTCTTCGGGGAATACAGGCGTGATAGTATGATGATGATGATTATTTGTAAAGGAACATGCTATGCGACCTTCTTAGATGTTCTCGTAGAATTTTAGAATAATTTCCAACTCCGGCTTCAATGTTGCGGACGAAGTTGTGACCAAAGGCAAATATTTGTGTGTATACACAATATGTGTAACGTACATACATATAATCATTAATATTATACTAATATTTGTTCTTGACTTTGTTCATATTTAAGTTCATGCTATTTATGAAAATAGTAAAATTATAACATTTGCGGAAAATCTCACACATCGCTATCTGATTCCTAACGAAGCATAGTTTATATTCATAATCATCATCATCATTTCAGCCGCAGGACGTCCACTGCTGAACATAGGCCTCCCCCATAGATCTCCAGAGCGACCGATCTTGTGCGGCCTGCACCCAACGGCCCCCAGCGACCTTTATAAGTTTATATTCGCTTTATGTAAATTATAAGTAAAAAAAAATTAGTTAAATGAGGACACTTACATGGCAATACAGGCGGCGCGGCGCTGGGTACCGCCATACGATCAAACGTACCGCTGCACAGCGCAGTGCCGGGGCAGGTGACGGTGTTATCACGTTTTAAAATTTTGCTAAATTTTAGGGCAACAAAATATGTTAATTTTAAATCGCAATAACATTATTATTCCCATAATAATTAAACTTTTTTTTTTAGTAATATCATTGTGGTACCTATATACTCTTTTCGCATTCGACGGGGTTTTTAATACATATTGTATATGTTATTAAACACCCATAGACAATAATTAATAATCATCTCATAAAAGTTCATATTGCAGGAATCAACCTCGCAACCTGTTGCTTGAACAGTGGCTCTACAAGCTACATCCTTTAATGGATGTATAATGTATGAAATTATTTAAAAAATAGTACATTATTGCAAAGCTAGTGAAATAGGCAATTGCAGTATGAGTTTGAAAGCCGAGCCGTTGGCGAGGACTTCACTAATAAGAGACAGGTAATTGCCATTTCCGCCGAGACATATGCATAGTGCTTTTCTCAAACATGCATGGAAATAAAACATACTTTTAATATTATACATTTAATTTAATTAATATTAAAAGTTACATTCATGCATTTTTCTTTTCACTTTGCTGGAAACAGGTTTCACTCAGGTTTTGAATCTCCATTTCACTCTCTGAATCGTTGGAACTCATTTTAATTATTAAATTTATATTTATTAAGTATGTAAATAATAAATCAAGATGATTTTTCAGCTTTGCCGCTAATTTTCTATTTATCGTCTGTGCCGAAAGGCAAGCAAGCGCATTTATGGCTATACAGCCACGTGAACGCTATTTGTACTAAGCAAAAGAGACTTACCTTGGTATGCCAAGAATGATAAAAGAGATCCAATCAAAGAGTATTTAATAACCCTAGCCCACTCCATATTGTACTACAACATACTAATTACTACTGCATAGCACATTTCATACAACATTGCTGGAGTTTTGTAATGTTCCAAATTCCAAAAACGCTCCTGCAATAGATTTGATTTTCTTTGTCCTTTCTCATAAATAAGACTACTTTAACTAATATTGATTGAACCGAAAGGTTCAGAGAGCTGGGGTACTAAGTCAAAAAGACGAAAATTCTCTGCTGGTGTTCGAACGCAAAATACTGAGACGCATTTTCGGTGCCGTGTTGGATTATGTGGAATGTCGAACGCAGTACAAGCATGAGCTATACGAGTTATACAAAGCACCAATTGTTGTTAAGAACTTAAAATTGGATGCCTACGATGGGCAGGACTTTGTGGTAAGGATGAAAGAGACCAGGATACCCAAAAGACTTCTGGAAGTATAACTCGTGGCAGGCGTAAACTAAGATGGTTGAATAGCGTTCATAAGGATATAAAAACAATTGGTGTGAAGGGCTGGAGAGATAAAGCCAGACGCGGCTGTAGAGTTTCAGATGATTTTGATGTCATACAGGGCCGTATTTAAGCAATGGAAGGCCCTTGGCAATTCAAGCCTGGTGAAGCTGTAAAAGCCTTCTGAGGCTTCAGGGCCCTTAAGGCTAAAAGTATAGTCAGATCGAAAAAAAACCCTAGGCAATGAAGTAGTAAAGGTTCCGAACAATTTTGAATAGGAATAAGCTTTAAGATGAACAAAAAGTTTACCGGGGCTGTAATCTTTTCTCATGGTTAGCACTGGTATCATATTCTCTAAAAATTAAAAATCTCATCAGTTTTATACATTATATATAAACAACTAAAATGGCAAACAAGCATACGGCCCGCCCGAATGTAAGCGGCTACCATAGCTTATAGACGCTTGTAATACCATATGTATCACTAGCGTGTTACCGACTTTAAACCTCCCTATCCAAGGAGCCTTGGAAACCCTACTTATCGCAGGAACACAATACAAATTTATTTGGTTGCAATTTTCTGTAGGGTGGAAATATTCTACCAATCGGGCTGCCCTACGTAGAGAGAAATCTCCAAAAATGTGCCCTACCTCTCTTGTCTACCTCTCTGGTCTCTTGTCCCTACCACTCATATTGTGGTAGGTCTGAAGCTGAAGCCCTTTTGCAATCCCTAATTCTGTTCCTGTACTTTATAAGTTCCGCAATGAGTATTTCTGATGTTAACCTCCTTACTGACACAAAAATGTTTTTACAACATAATTTATATTCGATAATTTGCTTTACTAAGAATTTTTATCTTATAGAAAAGATATTTGTTTTCCTGTTCATTGTATATTTACTAGACATGAGACTGGTACCACATTAGGATCCGGTAACCTGAGGATCCGGCACTTTTTAGGATACCGGGTATTTTAGTGTCCAAAAAAATATTTCAATAACTGAACAATATGGCTCTATTATTTCAATAATTAAATGTTAAAATGGGAAAATGATGGTGTAAAAAACCCGTTATTTGGCACGATTGGAATAAAGTCGACTGTTTTTTTCTCATAGACTAATCCTGCTTCTGAAATCAGGCGTTCAATGTAAACAGAAGTTATAGGCACCGATAAACACTTCGCCTCAACTTTTAGTAACATTGGATAGTATCTTTTTAGAATCGTAGGGATTTGCATCTCTGCCAACTCTTGCTGCGCTTAAATAGTGATCTAATTCCGCTGTGGCAGAATTTTTCAAACCATCATTTAGCCGTCCGCTTGTATACCATGAAGTTCAGTTTTGCCCGAGCGAGCAAGTGGAATGCAAGCATCATAGCATGTTAGCACTAGTCACGCAGAGTACTCGGTTGCCAGGTACCCGATAAAATCATTACCCATACTATGTCTATTAGTCTAATATTTACTTTTTTTTGGCGGTAGCGCATATTGATATATTTGTTTTTGGTGTTGACTTGGTAACCTTCTACCCTCAAGTTCATCAGACGGCATGTGTAAGTGCATTGGTATTTATGTCCTTTCTATGAGCGTTACTCTTTTTATGCACATTGGGTTATCAAAATTCTGCTAACATTTTTTTTAAATAACAGTCGCTGTCGAGATATTAGACAAAACTTTGATTTAGTTATTCTTTTCGACAAAAGCGGCAGTAGTTATTTTACTTGAAAAAAATTGTTTAATATTTTACATGTTGCACCAATGATATTATAATTAAAGTGTTACACAATGACACAATGTTCATTTTTTGAGCCTGGGCTCTTTCATTTATCTGAAAAGTCTAAAAAGAAGTTACCTATGTAATTTTTCCGTTTCTGTCATTTTGAAATTTAGGTGCCTGCTTTATTTTTACAGACTTCCAAAAAAAGACCTGAGGTTACATACTCAATTGAAATATTTTATTTTATATGGTTGTTCAGCCGAAACTTCATTGTTTATGAACCGATTTTTGTTGGAAAGGCTATATCTCAAGGGTGGTCCCATTTCAATTCCATTGGCATTGGACCTTCGAATTCGAAGATACACCACGAAACTTCTCAAAATCATTGAAGTTCGTTTTCATTTTGTTAAAAATTCTCTTGTTTACATCATTTTTGATACGAACTAATATCTCCGAGTGAGGATAACGCCAAAAGACATATAAAACTGTTGATTTTATTTCTCAAAGCAATAAAGACAATTTCGATAAAAGTGTAGTTCTTTAATACTCTCTCTACGGCAGAAATGCATTCTTATTTGTTTGTCTTTGTTACGCTCCGTATTATACGGGAGATAAAGAAATACTGACTATTCATTATAACACACTGGCCGAGAGAAGGTTCCACAGCTTCATAGTACCACAAAGATAAGTTATAGAGAACTTTTATTTCGTGTCGAGAAGGAGGTTACCGTAAACTTGTGACTCCGAAGCCCAACGCGTGTAGTCTGTTGTGGAAAGGTGAGGAGGGAATTAGATTGAATAGCTCTTCAGAACACTCACCATGATACAGACGATAGAAATCGCTCAGCGAGGTGATGTTCCTGCGCAGCTGAAGTGGCTCCATGTATTTGTTAACGTCTGCATCATTAACAACGCGAACAACCCGTCTCTGCAACCTGTCCAGAGCATCGGGGAGGTATTTTGAGGATCCATTCCAGAGATGCGTACAGTATGGAACACGGCCGAACTTGTGCCTTGTAAAGAAGATGCAGTTGACCGGGCGTGAAAAGCCGACGCACCCTGTTCAGGATTCCGAGTCTCTGAGATGTAGTAGAGATTTCACTCTCAATGTAAACCCTCGATTTGATTCAATTTTGTATTCAGATAATATTTTACATTCCAAGTTTAAATAGATAGGTGTTTTCTATAAATGTCTCATTAGCCTAGTGGTTGTAAGCGCGACTGCTATGATCGAGGTCCTGGGTTCGATTCCCAGGTCAAGCAAAGTGTTATTGGGGTTTTCTATGAAATTTTCAGTAGCAACTCGGAGTTTGGCTTTGTGCCTGATTAATGGCAATAGGCTCGCCTACTATTACATGGGACCTAAAAACTTACACGGCGAAGTGTGTGTGTAGATTATTACACCTCTGCCTAACCCTTCTTCTTCTTCTCGGCCGCCCAGAAATTAGCTAATTAACACGCAACATGAGTTTCATTTCTGAAGGTTTAGTTTGCTTCTCATTGTCACATTACAAGTTTCTAGGCCCTTAGGTACTTCAGAAAAAAAAAACAATAATATATCTACAATTGCATACATTTCAGTATATCCACAGGTTTCTGTAAATTCCATTAAATGTAGGCTAAGGATGTTACAGAGTTTAATATAATTTACATAAGAATAATAAAGTCATTGTATTTACTTTTATCTCTTGCCGTTGTGTTTACATACACGTTGTATGTAGGTACTATTCTATCTAAATATATAATGATTGTATATTTACTTTATCTCATATTACGTCTTTTGATGTAATGAAAAGGTTTTGATATATCGTCTAATGGCTGTTTTCAATAACCTATCTATCCGTTGTTTCAGTTACTAAAGATAGACAAATATAACCTTTTGTCCTTTTTTTCAATAACCTACCAATGGATAGTTTTTCGTATCTACATATAATATATCCATATCCTATAGCTTGGATAAATAAGAGGGAAGCCGATATCTGTCCTTATAGTACTTATTACAAATCTTATTATATTAAGTGAACAATTCTTGTATATATATGTATATGTAATTGGTTTCTCGGAAGCGGCTCCAACGATTTCGATGAAACTTTGCATTTAGATAATGTTTTACATTCTAAGTTTACCTAGATAGGTACTTATTTTTCTTTTTTTGTTTATAAGACACCGAGCACAGCTCGATCGTCCAGATATTGTGTACTAATCGGGGATAGTAAACCCAGATACGTTATTGAAAATGGTCGTTAAACTACGCGCTAACTTACTTTTTACCCGACTGCAAATAGGAGGGTTATGTTTTCCAATCGTATATCCGAGTATGTATGTCTATTTCTTTGACACGCTCTGTAGCCTAAACGGCTTGATGGATTTTAGCCTATACAGTTGCTTGACGACAGATTTACCACTTGAGGATGGTTACTAGTCAGGCGAACATTAGAAAAAGCCCTACCGCCATACAACTAGGTAGGTAGTACACGGCGTTTAAGTCACGGTAAACCTGTAAAAGCCATCAGAGGCTCTGGATTTAGGGCCCTTCAGGGTAACAGTGTAGACCGTTTAAAAAAAAAATTGCGTCTCGGGACGCTCGACAGAAGTGATAATTTAAACTAATCAAAAAGAAGAAAAAAGACCATACGAAAGAGAGAAAGGGACTATTAATGGCGCCGTAACGCGTAACGTTACGAAGCGGTTTACCCTCCCAAAAGAAGTTATCACTTCAAAAAAAAAAAAGTTATTGTGTTCAATTGGATCGTGACCACCATACACTAAGTGTAACAGCCGCCATACTGGTACACTAAGGCGTCTCGTGTTCCGAAATCAGCCGCTGTATATCCAGTAACCAAGCGTGTCGGTAAGGATCTGTATCAGACTGGTTAGACCATCACATACGTGATGATACGCCTGTCATTGTGACTTTATATTGGTTGTAACGTTTCGGAATAAACCAGTGTATATGTAGCTGCCGAAAGTTTTGTAGAGCAGCAAGACTGTGACGCCCAACGGTGGCTTGAAGATTTTCATGATATTCGTCAGTGTTTTTGGAATGTACTGTATTTACCATCAGAAATATTGCTATCACTACAATAAAAAAAGGAAGTCTGGTGTGAACAAAATATTGTCATTTTTTTAAACTAAATTGAAAATAGTGACATCTAGGAAACAATAATAATACTACATATATTCTTTCATAAGTTTAACATTTGATTATTTTAGTATTATACTTTTCAATAGATGGCAATAGAAAAATTTTCTACGATTAATTTTCATTTGGTTATTAATATTATCCACAGATCTGTGTCACGGAGTAGACTTCTCTAATAGATATTTTACTCATTGGGGTAGACGTAAGGTAGGGTAGGTAGGGTAATATTTAAGTACGTACGTAATCAAGTAAAACGCAAAAATAATGAAATATATTTATTTAGTCAAGTGTTTTTGTTGCCGTCGGGTTTTTTGTTTCTTTATTATTTTTGTTTAGACGATTTTCCAAAATCGAGAACAAAATTTAGAATTATAAATAACCAGCGGTGTTGTGCCCGCGGCTCCGCACGTGTTTTGTACTACGTAGTAGTTATTTACATACCGTATTTAAAAAAAAAAAAATTGTTGACAATTAATAAGCCGTATAAATTGAGGAATGATATGTAGGTATATCCCGTGAACAATGTTCACGAAAATCGGTTGAAAACAATATTTATCTTCTACAATTTCTAATGTATTATTAACGATTCTTATATCCTCTCAATTATGATATAATGTATGCTATCCGTATACAAAATTTAATCAGAATCAGTTGAGAATTGATGAAAATTGTATTTATTGAATTTCTATTTTTTACAATTCCTAGAAGTAATATTAACAATTGTTTTAGCCCATCAATTATTTAATTACTTGGATTTTCCGTGTGCAAAATGACATCAAAATTTGTTAACAAGTAATGCAAAAAATTGTAGGATTTTTTTTTACGATCTTTAGGAATGTTATTGAAAATTCTCATACAGTGACTTACACTTATCGGCCAAGAATTAAAGAAAATAATTTTTTCTTGATATTTTTTTACGATTTTTTAAAGTAACATTGAAATTTCTTATACCCTTCCTTATCAATTTACCAATGACAATAAGAAAGAAGAATTATAAGAATTGGACAAGCCGTTTTTGAGTTAAGTCCGACATACAAACAGACAGATATATTTTTTTTAGGGCATGTTCTTGATCGTTATAGTTCATATAGTAAGCCTATCGAAAAATTTGGACAAAAAATTATCTGTACAGACAGAACTACCGATTTAATAATATAGATTACCTACCTACTATATACCTACCTACTACCTATTACCTACTATATCCACTATAGGCAAGCATGAATTTTAAGTTGCTAAGTCCCTGGACAGTTTTAACAAGAGAGCCGCCATCTTGTTAAAACGTTGCTTGAAATATGAAGATTCGAAAAAAATACTATCCACTTGCCTTTGTCATAATTGTGTATGCCATACCTAATGTAAGAAAAAAGAAGATTCTTTCTGACAGAGATTAATTTAAGGTATGATTCAAAATCAGCAATCGATAGTGGTCAATTAACTATTTTACCCACACTTTGCAGTCCTTGACATATTATATGTGATAATAAAATTGATAACGTTCTCAGAAATCTTTTGTTTCTATGGAATTTCATAGTAACTCAAGGTACAAAATATCCGTTCCATACAAAATATTCCTTTCCGAATTAAAAATATTTTAGTTTCCGAAGACCACATTAAGTTGTAAACTTTCATTATAAATTAACTTTTACTTGTTACTTGTGGTTATTTTTTTTATAGAGCAAGATGGCATGATATATTTTATCTCGTGTAATAATACACTATAACAATAAAGCAAGCAGTTAAAAAAATCTCTCGTTTGTGTTTATAATTTTTATGTAGAGATATAGTCTCGAATATTGCCAGAAAACACGTGAATGGGGGTTTTCGTTTTTTCCTAACATAAGAAATTGGATTCCCTAAAATTATTACCTGGGTCAGATAGTTTATACCAGTTTAAAGCTATCCCCACCCCTTCCTTCTAGGTCCGAAGTAGACTGTTTCGGACACTGTTTTTCTTCACTTTCATACAAGTAAACACTTTTGAAGTTAGAGACTAACAGAAGTACATGCCTTTATTTATGTAGAAATTATTAATATCACGTTAGTTGGGCGGGCGGAAGACTAATGACGTAGATGACGCGTTGAAATGGCTGTTGACGATTGTTACGCAGCAATTATCACATTTGCTCTATTTCAAGAGATGTTCTCTATAAGACCTGCATCTATAGTACAGTTAAAAAAAAGGATATTGATATAAGAATATTGATTTTATGATTGAATTGATTATAAGAAATTTCAAAATTACATATAGAAATCGCAAAAAAAAATCAAAAAAATATCATCGTTCATTCTTAACCGATGTTGATGGAAATATACGTCATTCCATGATTGATGGGTTATAAGAATTGTCAATAATAATTTAAAAATCCTAAAAAAAAGAATAATTCTCAACCGATTTCGATGAAAATTGTACACTGTAAATGAATGCCATTCGTCAATTTATAGTATTATATGAAATCTTATTATATTAAGTGAGCAATTCTTGTAGGTATATATATATATATATATATGTAATTGGTTTCTCGGAAACGGCTCCAACGATTTCAATGAAACTTTGCATTTAGATAATGATTTACAATCCAAGTTTACCTAGATAGGTTTTTTTTTATAAGACACCGAGCACAGCTCGGTCGCCCAGATATTTATAAATAATATGACTAAAACTAAAATTGCAGAGTGTAAATAGCTATTGCGTATTAACAACCGCGCAAGTTTTATTCCGGAGACAGTCGATTTTTGTCAGATAGAGTAATTAATGTCAGTTATTTCATAGCTAAAAAAGAAAATGGAAGATAGACTATGAATATGTCACGACATGTATTTCTATATTGCCGTGGTAGTGCAGCTAGGCTCTTTGACGAACCCCCCAGTTCGATAAAATGTGACACAGGGTTGTTACGGAGGCGGGTTATTTTTATTTTACTTTTTCCTTTAATTCTATATTAAAGAAATAAGTTCTAGTAAATAAAAACTTTTCGTATTTTATATAATAAAATATTAATAATTTTTATATTTCATTTAAAAGAAACACCTTAAGATTTCTTAAATAACACAAAAAATATGTCTATTTTCTATATTAATAAATTTGTAAATCTGTTTGTTAGTGTAATCTTATTCCAAATTTCTTGATAGATATCTATTTTATAAAGTACAGTGATAACGAGTAAGCAATTTAAAAAATAACTCTCTATTTTTATGTACGGATTTAACTAAAAGGCTTTAAGAATTGTCAATACAAATGATAGAAAACGTAAAAAAGTAATTTACAAAATTTTTATTCTATTTTAAATTTAGTTCTTATCGTTTTTTAATAAATATTTGTTCCCAGGAAGTGTGTCATTTCTCGATTGAGCTATACTATAGAAATTGTCTTGAAATATGAGTAAAAATAAAATTAATCAGACAAAACTAATTACTGCATAAATAAATGTATATAACGTTTTTGTTTTTATGGAACTGAAGTCAAACACGAGACGATTCAACTTTGTTATTAAAACAGAACTATCCTGGTTCAGAACTCGGCTCGCTTAAATACCCGAATAAAATGAGGATCGAAATGACTACAATGGCCTTGAACTATACGACCTCGTTTAAAAAAGGGAAAGTGTTTTATTTTTAGACGATTGTTTGTTTGATTACGTAATCAGATCGATAAGCTTTGAATGTGTAAGTGAACTGCGTTGTTCTTTCGTACCTACTGTTGAGATAAACATAAAACCGAATACTTCGTTTCTGAACAGAATATTTTTTTAAATTCATTATTGATCCGATGTGTGGCGCCACTTCTCTTGTCGTCATATCTTAAATATTGGCAAGTCTTGTTTTTTGAAATCAGTAATTGTAACTACAATAAACAACGCTTAATTACTATCGATGTGTAATTTCTACACCTACGAATACAATACATATACTTGATGTTTAGAGTAGCTTCTTGACGTTTCCAGATATTTCGAGAATAGTATTTTTTCAGGTCATAACAATATAGTTTAGTCCAACAAGTTGATTAATGTTTAGATTATTAAAAAAGTGATTCAAATTAGAATTGAATTAGACTCTTTATTCAAAGAACAGATGGAAATTTGTGAAATTTCAGTGAATTAATAATTGTCGTATATGAAAATAAACTTTCAACAAGGGTCTGATGATATCATTAAAGTATTATATCTAATAAACACCTGCATAATGTCTGGATGTCTGTTAAACATTGAGGTATCTTTAGAGGTCTGATAAATAACACCAGTTACAATTTAAAAAGTAATGAAGTAATCTCAATTACAATAATGTTAATTAGTCTTATAATAATGCAAATTACCAATAACCTTATGTAATTGTAATGACTTATAATTGAATTACAATGTTTACGATTATATGTCATTGAAGTACTAATTAGATTACAAAAGTAATTAATGAAACTTAACATTGCCGCTGATCATGCGTAAATATTCGAAATATTTATTGTACAAATAAATTATTTGTAACTAGACAGCCCTGATACTAGATCTCCTCCCACTAGGGTAGCAACAATAGCGCAGCGGGGTTGTAATTAAAAAAAAACGCGAAAACCCGCGTTAGGGCGTGAATTTTCACGCGTACCACTCGATGCGAGAGTGTGCGTACGCCTGTATTATATTACGCCCGCACTGTAGAAAGTGTTAGTAATTAATTAAAACGTACGAGTAATTGAAAGCATAGCGTATATATTGAAAGTATATATTTTTTATTCCTCACCAAGATATAAAATTATAAACTGAAGCAATGATGGTTTCGAATCCCTAATGGGTCTGAGCTTTCGGTGATGCTAATGCCTGCATGGCCAGTTATTATCCTCAAGTTAAAAATCTGTCACCAAACACCTATAGGTGTGTTCGTCAGCTGCACTTGAGAGCCATACCTCCACTAAGCCTAGCATGTTTCCATCTTGGGCCACATCGTCACTTAAGATAGGGTGAGATTGTAGCCACAACGGTAAACCTACAACGATAGAAACATATAATTGGGTGGTATAATCTTAATAGAAAATAGTAATACTTAATATCATAATAAGTGTAGAATGGAAACTGTCCCCCGCCTATAGCTTCTCGAACATTCTTATAGTGGTTTGTTAACTAGAACTAGATAAAAGAAAAAAAATATATAATGAGGAGTCAAGTCCGGTGAAGCTGTAAGAGACATCTACGGCTCTGTTTACGGATAGGGCCACTAAGGTTAACAATACATACAGTCAGTTATAAAAAAAAGTCAGTTCTCAAAATTTCTTAGTCGCTTGCTTTAGAAAATGGAGAATCGTAATTATTTGTTATTTTTACTGAGCTTAGTTATTTTTTATATTATTTAGTGATCTTAAACATAGCTAGTCCAATCAACTAATGTAAGCACACTTAGATAAAGTTTTTTTTTTGCGTAAAAATAAATTTTACTTTTCTTTCATTCTGATCTAATTCCTTAAAAAGAGCACTGTCGCCCCCGTGCGAGTGTACCAAATATACAGAATAGAATCCAATTACGGCGACGAAAACCATCTACGTGCTATCTGGAAAAATTCCCGAAGGTAACTCAGTATACGAATTTATAGTTACAAAAAATAAGATATAAAAAAAAATGATTTGCCTTTCTTGCCTATCTGTGAGTCACGTGATTTGAAACGCCGATTAGAAAACGTGACGTCACCATTCAGGAAATATGAACAAGACTCTTGCGTAAGTTATCTACATTTGTCACAGTTATCTATTTATCATACAAAGTGAGATATCAAATGAATGATGACGTCACGGGACCAATATGCAGCATTTTTGGCATATATTTTATTTGAATTAAAATATATTTTTAAATTACTTTTTAAGGTGTATTAATTAAAAATATAATTATTTATATGTATTATTATTAACAGATAAAGTGTATAAAACAATTTTCCAAAAGTTGTCAGTACATATTTAAAATAACATGTCAGCAGTAAAGTTTGGCGCTACTTCTACACCAGCTTTTAGATTTAATGTTTAAATACTTATATATACTGAAGACGTGGGCAGACCTGTAAGAAAGCCAAAAGGCTGTATATTGGAACTAGTGTGCGTGCGAAGGGTTATAAGGACACTTGAAACCTATTTCCATTGTTATAAGATTTTTTAATTTGTTCTTTTTTTTATCACCCTGCTGAGCTTTTGAATTCTAACTGTAAAATTTATGCAGATCGCTATGTACCAACGACATAATTTTTTAAGGTAAAATGTTTGTTTACGAAGGTGGGAAACTTTTCAATAGTTGAGACAGAAATATTTATTTAGAGAAATTTTGTATTTATTGTTTACCAGCTGTTGATAACAGAATGTCATCCAGCCATGCTTCATCTTCTCTCTTCGTTGGTCCCAAAATTTTTTTAAGGAAGCTCCTATCCTCATTGGGGATTTTGCCTAGTACGGATAAAATTGGTATAATATGATAAGAGAAAAAAAAACTTATCGTATAAACAATGAAAACGGTACTTCGTGATGAAAAATTTCTATGTTCCTAAAGCCACAAGTTATAAGCGTGTTGTTGAATACATGAAACCAAAGAATTATGTACATAAATTTTCTTGTATGGGTATATGTACTCAGACGAATACATACAACAAAAACAATTAAAATTAGTTTCACTATCACACTATTTCATAGATGTAGTATAATATATTTACTTTTAATATACCAAACGAACATTATATTTTAATTGGTTTCCCTATACGTCGTTAGATGGTGTGACGTTTACGCCCGTCCCTCTCCTTGGTAAGATGTTTTTGCTTACTATATAGTGCTCAATATTTACAAGCTAATACTAATGTTAAGTAATTTTAAAGTTAGACTGATCTCGTTACAGCTTTTGAATTTTTAATAAATGTCTATTTTAAATGAGTTATAGCCTCGGCGCGCACCCTTAGTATAAATACACGAAAAGAAGTTGACCAGATTACGATTCTAAGTTCGTTGAAGCTGTAAACGCCGCAACGGCTTTAGGGCCTCTAAGGCTAACAGTAAAGTCAGATATAAAAAAAAAACCTCTACATGCCAATTCAAGTTCCTTCGTCCGTTTCGAAGATTACCAAGGAAAAGTAGATAAAAAGCTAAAAGAATATAATTATGTGTAACACTGTACATATTATATGGAGGCAAGTAAGACGACCTCTTTGCCGTATAAAAAAAATATTAACTTCAAAAGTTGTGTCCTGGGTGCCAACAACACGATGAAGTTAGCCATTAGTGATAATAACGTAAATTCATTTTATTTAATATTAATAATGTTTTTATTACTAAAATACCTAACCTTATGTATAAAAAAGTTGATTTAAGACTACATATAACACTCTTCTCAATATTCTGGTAGTAACCAAGGTCTCATAACAATTGTTGTAGATTTCCACACTAGGCTCAATAACCTGTCTTGTGGATATCTGTATTAGAGGGGTTTTACTACACGATTATCTGCGTTATCAAATATTCTGAAGGAATAAGTGTTTTTGTGTGTGTTCGTACGTGCGTGACATGAGTGTTGTGTGCTGTGTGAGAGAGAATGAGTGTATGTATTATGTAAGTGTGTGTGTGTGTTGTGTGTTTGAGTGTGAGATAGAGAAAGTGTTTATGCATTTATGGATGATATGTGGTTGTGCTTATGCGTCCATGGGTGTTTCATGTAATTACTGGCAATAGTTTTTCTGTATTGTGGTATGATAAAGTTTGAAGCCATGATTGGACCTTGTGTTTGGCATCCCATCCCATTTTATTTTTTTTAATTAAGTATAAACAATTTAAGGGTGTATATGTAAACATTCATAATATAATAAATTAACTATTACCAAATTAAAATAGTTTTTATAAACACAAGGTTGAATTATTATTACACAATTTAAAATAAAGTTAGTTACAAACCTTATTATTGATAGTTTTCCAACTTCTTAATGTCGCACATCCGTCAAATCGTATCCTCTATAAAAATATGTAAGTGTTGAAAGAATTAAGTTTAAATTGTTCTTCAGTTTTCCTACGAGCAAATAACTACTTAAGCATAAGACATGTTTTATTTCAAAATTATATGCATACCTCCCCAATGCCCAAGCCATTATCTCAATAATACATAACAAGCAAGCATCGTACTCCATAAACACAATAAAAAGACCACAAAAGTGAAACACTTAAAGCGGGTGATGAATACCAGGAAATTATACAAAATAAAAAATATATTTATTAAGATTTAAGATCATTAGTATAAAATAAAAAGTAACTACATTTTATATAACCAAATAAGGTTTCATTAAAACGTATTTTCTTCAGGGTAACTCGTAAAGGGCCATCTTTCAGCCCATTCTTGCTGTAAGATCCGTATCTCGACCTTTTTATAGGGTCCTGTCCTCTTCATAAACATTAAAAAAAGTATAAAGAGTTTTCGGGGGGAAACTTGAAGATTTCTTTCCATCAGTGATGTAAGAATGAATTTATAGATGTGACAATTTTTACTTTTAATTTCAAGTGATTGAGTGATTTGATGATGTGATGATAGCCTTGCGGTGATTTGATTGGGTTCCACATCAAATGGTGTAGATTCGAATCTAGTGAACGTTTGTTTGAACTTTCGGCGATGGAAAACATTTTAATAATACCATAGTGATGAAAGATTTTTTTTATACTATGTGGTGGCCTTAGCAAACATTACTGAAGAGCTACAAAAACTCTGCAACCCCAACAACACCCTGAACACTTTGTTATACTGCATAAGCAGGGTATTGTATCATATGACTTCTGCATATACATAACCCACTAATTGCACATGTAGAAAGACTGGCAGTAAGCTCTAAAGAGAGTCATCTTTACTTGCTTTGCAGCATCGTGCAAATCTGCGGATCTTATATCGAATAGCCAACGCCATGCGTTCTTTTTCAATGTCCTAGTAATCACTTAGGTCATGAGTGACACAGTGACCTAGATATTTAAACTGCATGACTTTGTTTAGAGGAGTAACACTGATATTTACTGTTTTTTAATATCAACTCCATATTTCTTTACTTCAAGTTAAATTTTCAAGCTCTGGGAATATTATGTACTGCATATTCAGTGAAAATAAATCCCTCCAGAGGGAAAACGGGCTATAACGCCGCCATCTTGTGTTTCATTCTTACAATGAGTCAATATTGCTTTCGAGTGTACTTGAAATGTTTTTTAGAGAATTCCATATAAAGTCACCTCGTTCGTTGTGAAAATGTGTTAAAATTTTTCTTTACATCTAAATATTCAACGACTGCTGTACGGTATTTAAATCTATACTAAACGTAACATAAACATAACATACTATCACGCTTGTATCCCCGAAGGGCTAGACATAGGTGTAAACTTGAACACCCACTGATCGCCGAGTATGTTTTTAGATCCCACGAATAGGGGGCGAGCCTATTGCTATTAATCGGGAACAAAGCCAAACTCTGAGCTACTACTGAGACTTTCATAGAACAACCTATATCATTTTTCTAGAACCTCGAGCATAGAAGTCGCGCTTACAACTACAAGGCTAAAGAGCAGTGTGTATCTAATCAATATATTAAAACGTGAAGCAAAAGCTTTCGGTACCTTTTTAAGCGTATTGCGTGTACGGAAGACTGTGAGATTAGGCATGATTAAAGTTTATAGGAGAGGAGTGCAGAGAGCTAAAATTTATCTAAAATACATGTTATTCATATATTTAATAACATAAATTAATACTGCGAATCCTAACCAGACCAGTGCCATTGAACTTAGATCCCCCAAATTATTAAAATTATCACTCAACAAAAAGTGACAGCAAGTGATGTGGATAATACTCATTGTTTAGGTTCATGAATACTGCAAATGTCAAACAGAAAATAGTCTAAAAGCCGCTGGACAAATTTCGAGCATTTGACGATCGCTAATACTATTAATTGAGCGATTCAATATATCTCTGCATATCTATGCGAGAATATCGCATGGGTTGAGTCGTTGAGTAGAAGGACATAATCATTGGCACAGATTGTAAATAAAAAGTTAAACAAAGTAAATGAAGAAGTTAGTAAAATCACATGATACTTGCACAGGTTTCTAGTTTATCCTCTACTAAATACACCAAACGAAATTAATTTATGCGAAATTTCTTTGCCGCTTCCTACTGTAACAATTGAACAGTTGTTCCATCTTTCTGCAAGCAAAAAAAAAACCTTTGTTATTAATTGTGAAGATCAATCTGAAAATGTTAAATCAGAAATTAATCTTGGAAAGGAAGAAAAATCAAAAAGAGAAATGTAAGTAACTGAAACGATACAAGTTCCAAAAAAGAAAACCAAGTTCAATGATTTTGAAGTTTCCTTGTGTATCTTTAAATTTAAAGGTCCAATGCCAATGAAATTAAATTTTTGTCCCATTTCTCTATCCAAAAAAACAAAGAATTATCCAAATCGGTTCATAAATAAAGAATTTATGGAATATCAACCATTAAATAAACATTCAAATTGAGTAAGTAGTTTTTTGTGTAAGTCGTTTAAAAAGAGATGTGGTCAAGCCCGTAAACCTGATCATTATTAACCTTGGAATAAAAAAAAAAATGATCTTGCAAATGACAGGTAGGGCACATTGAAAAATCCCCTGGGTAATTTCTTTCTACTTGTAGTTAAATATTTACGTCACTTTCTAATCAAAGGAGTGATTTTTTTTTTAAATTTAATTCTTTCAGCTCGATAGTTCTACTGGTGGAATACCTCCACCCTATAGAAGATCGCAGCCAAATAGCCTTGTGTTGTGTTCATGCGGTGAATAGGTTTCCAGAGCTCCTTGGGTTCAAGGTAGGCAACGCGTTAGTGTTAC
The DNA here is from genome assembly GCA_033032175.1 of Saturnia japonica. Taxonomy (NCBI): domain Eukaryota; kingdom Metazoa; phylum Arthropoda; class Insecta; order Lepidoptera; family Saturniidae; genus Saturnia; species Saturnia japonica. Next base: position 5,852,450 of record CM065331.1, read on the forward strand.
GTAAAGTATTATTATTTGACCCCTTAGTTGTAACAAAACATGTGTAGAGTTCACACGCGGTAGAAGTACCACCCTTTCAGAGAACATAAAAATATCTTCTATAAAATCTCTTTTTAAAAATCGAACTATCTCGCACTTTTACTGTACAAGTGTGGTCATTATACCGCTAGGCCAATTCGGCGACGATCATAGTCGTGAAAATCGGGACTTGCATTAACCGTGTATAATGTATTCTATCTCATTCTCTCGCAGGTTAAATCCTATATATGTTGGTCTCTTTTTAGTGTTACTTTTTTTTTCGCCGAGTTTTCAGTCCGTTAGTTTTATTTCGTAAACTAAAACCTAAATATTCTATGCAAACTCGGTCTCACATGAACTTTTCGATAATAGGGAAGTGTTTTCATCCACAGTTCAGAACACATAATACGCTATAGGGGCTCCCTATTTCATATCATAGGCGTTGAAGCATAGACTAAACCTTTTGTCTATGCCGCTTTTAACGGCCACCACTATTGTTCATTCACACCACAGATTATGAATACGTAGTCAACGTAGTGTATGGGTTCAAAAATAGAATTTCATCTCATGTAGACCAAAATTCAAAGTTATTTCACTTCAGACACTTGCTTTAGTTTACAATAATCGATATTCAGAATCACTGGTATCTTCTATGTTTTTTCCCCGTTATTAATTGAAAAATACTGGTCCATTCAATGCATTATTTTAATAATACACTATTCATTACTTTTGTTTTATGTTGTTTATATTAGTACTAATTTAAATTATTATTTTATAGTATTAATAGTGTTTCATACTTGCACTTTACTTTTTTTTATTACATTTGCGATTTTGCCTTTTTTGTCAATGTAGTGGGCACCTATAATAATAGGTTCGCATATCTGTAATGGATTTAGAATTAATTTCAAAGAGTATACTATGTTCGCTTTTGGAGCTTCTTTAATAAATAAATAGAACTTGGTTTTTCTTCTAAAATGTTATGAGAAAAAATAATAATAGGTTGCCACCACAGATCTCTGTTTAATATCAATTTGCGTAAATTAGTTTAGTGTTTTAACTTTTTTTAGTATAGTAAAAAAAACTCATAAGCCATAGTTTATATCTTCTTATTAAAAACGGAATGTTTTTAATTAAATATTTTAATTAAGTTAGACATATTTGCACAGACATTACTAAACATTATTAACAAAATAAAAAATTATTTCACTTTTAAAATATTTAGTTAAAATTACAATTACAATTCAGAAACACTAATCTCTATCTTTTTTGTTTGGTTATTTTCCATTAAAACGCCAATCTGTTCACTCAATTATTTAAATCTTAAGGTGTTTATTATTTTGGTTTCAGTTATGTTATTTATATTATATATACATTTTACATATATACGTATGCACTGGCGAACTCGACTGTACTATACTCGTTGACAACATGCAGTAAATACCCGTATTCGACATACACAACTCTTTCACATTCCTACACATTGGATTAACTATGGGGCCAATAACTTAACTTCAAGGTTACTGCATACGTACAATAAAAAATACAGCGTCATATATCTTTATTGTAAAACATTTCATTATAGTATTATATCTAAAAATATTTCAGAAACCAAATGAAATTAGTGAAATAGTAAAAATTCGTTAATGGATAAATGATAAATTTAGTTTATACTATTGATATTCAAGCTGTATGAATATTATTGAATAAAAATATTAATTATAATGTTACACATAAAATAGTAACACCTAGATTTAATTTAATTTAATATTAAGTTTTTTTTTACACACACATATAAACATAAAACAACAACAACATATCAATAAATATATTTTAATAACTTAATACACACATTCTAGAAGTTACAGCTGAACTAGTGATTTCTTAAATTTATTTACATTATCATGAAATATGTCTTGGTGAACACAACATTCATTATAATATTTGAACTGATAATATAAACAATATATTTTACATAACCTTAAATTATTTAAACGCAATTAAAAAGTGATTAAAATAAATATACATTATTCGGAAGTTTAGAAATCAGTACAAATTAAAAATATAGAAAGAATAAAAAACGATCATGATAGATACTTTTCCGTGTTTCGAATTCTATTCACAGGCTTTTAATGGGGTAGATGACTTTTTTGCCGTTTTCAAACAGAGAAGAGAGTTTTTCATCCACCATTTAGCGTGGTCTGACGCTCACGGGGTTAATATATATCGATGCTCGATACGTTTTTGGGAGCGGTACAAATTAGAAGCGTTATAAGTATTTACTTATTATCATAATTTTATAGATAGATAAACAGCATAATAGATCATTTGGAAATTGTGAATGACAGGTACAATTTAAATATGTACAGTATTCAGTATGAATGAAAAAAAAAAACAAAACAAAAATTTTAAGCACAAATCCTAAATAAATCCTAAGCACATTACCAATTTTCCGCATAATCATTTCAAGAATCATGTTAAGCAAGTTTTATTGTTCAAAGTATATTATATTATAGGGTGCATTATTACGTAAATGACGGTGATGTCTGTTTGATTCCCTCTCTGCACCTCTACTGGAAAACACTGTAAACAATATATGTAAAAAACGTAATAAACATTATTTTTTTATAAATCCGATGGAGTTTATTGTCGGCTCGTCTCGATGACAGGGATGTTTTCCAAACTAATGGTAGTGTGTTGATATCTAATGTGCCTTCTCTTAAGAATTAAAATAATTTTTAATTTTATTTTATTTTTCGATAATAATTGGTAAGCATAGGGGTTTTTAGCTCTTTATTCATTCATTCTTATTAACTCCTTAACCAGGTTGGCTCGTGTTGTTACAGATAGATACTACGAATGTTAATTAGTTTTAGGCAGAAGTAGGAAATACATTTTTGAATTATATATTTACGATGGATTAAATATTTTCAACAGATTTGCGAAAAGTAACGCCATCGACAATGAAATATCAAAACCAATAACATCTTCATCAATAAAATGTAAAATTTAAATGTTTTCAAAAACGGCTTTTAAATCTATTTTTTTAGTATCCGAGTTTTTTATATCTTTATAGGTTTTTGAAAACACTTGTGGACAATAGAAATAAGCTGTTTTAACAAGATTTCTAATTTATCATTCTTATTTTTTTTTAAATCAGTGACTATGTGACCCAAGATGATGATAACACGCTAAGCCTATTGGGGAAACAGACTCTAACTACAGCCGCCGGAACACACGTATCCCATAGGTGTTTGGTGACACGTGTTCAACTTGAGAGTGGTAGCTAGCCAGGCGGGCATTAGATAATACCCTACCAGCAAGCCATGGTTTTATCACGATGTTTTCCTTCACCGAAAGCTTAAGCTCATTGCAAGGATTCGAATTCACGTCGATCAACGCGGTGTTCGTACATACTACCATTAAGGCATCTTAAAGTAGGAGATTAAAGGTATTTAATGGTACTGTAGCAATTTATGTATGCGCTAATATATACCGCACATTTAGCCGCTTCAAATGCGCAGGAACATCGTCTCGCTGAGTGCGTTCTACCGTCTGAATAGTCTAGTGTATTGAAGAGTTGTTCAGTCTTATCCCCTCTTTTCCCTCTAGAACAGAACCACACGCGATCGTCTCCGGAGTTACAGCTTTTCGGTAACCTTCATCTTGGTACTGACATAAAAGTTCTCTTCGTCATATATTTGCCGTACTGTGAAGCTGTTGAAGTGCCTCCCGCCTTCTAACAAAATGGAGTACTTCAAACATAACGTGCAGAGACATTTGTGAAGCATTTGAACTGCTGACTATCAGGTACAGTGCAGTCACTTTGCCTTGCTACGATTAAGGACTCCGGAAAGAAACAAAGAGAAAGAGAAGAAAGAGAAAAAAAAGAAAGAACTCCACATGAAAACGCTTTTAACTTATAACTTGTGGTCGCATTTTATCTCGTTTCCACTTTAGAAGCGGTTTCCACAAATTAATTACCTTTCTCTCTATGGGCTGACAGTCGCAAAATGGCCGAGTGCACACTGCACGGGCAATAGCTGTATATAAAAATACATTGTATGGATCATAATTCATCTCAGTGTTTGATGGATGTGAATGATAGTTTTGTTGGAAGTGAGCTATTTTTAGACAGACAACGTTTATGTTCAACCTGTCATTTTTCGGCTAGTATTTCAATCATTTCATTGGTGCATAGGTTCTAAAATTTATTTAAGTCAAACCCAACTTTTCGAAAAGAAAAAGTCCAGCGCTCCTATATTATATTTTTTAACTTATTATCTGGGGTCACAAACACCTCACCCACACCGGGAGAGGTATTTTCTATTTCTGTGGAATTAGTGGTGTGGCTGGTTTGGCACTCACCAAGTGCACCGCCTCACGGAGCACATTTTGTTTAACTTTTCCGAGTTATCTATACCCCGTCGCACACTGGCAGTCTTCTTCGACGTAGCCAAGGCCTTCGATAAGGTCTGGCACGAAGGATTAGTCTACAAGCTGTACTCCCGCGAAGTCCCCGATAGATTAGTTAAAATCATCCGCGATTACCTCAAAGACCGCACCTTTCGCTACAGAGTGGAAGGTGAACTATCCACACCACATCCCATACGCTCAGGCGTCCCCCAAGGTTCCATTCTGGCACCTAGCCTCTTCAATCTGTACGTCAGTGACCTACCAAAACTTGAAGAGAAAGTTGAAGTAGGCTTATACGCTGACGATACAGTCATATACTCCTCTCAAAGGCAAACGAGAAACCTCAAATGTAGAATCCAAAGAGCCGTGACCACTCTCGGGAAGTGGTTTAACGACTGGCGAATAGCCATAAACCCCACGAAGAGCGCAGCGGTGCTCTTCGACCAAACCGCCACACAGATACCGCAAAAACTCAAGGACAATCCCCTTGAACTCTTCGGTAATCCGATCCCCTGGGAAAAGGCGACCAAATATCTAGGTGTAACCCTAGACAGTAGACTCTCCTTTATACGCCACATCAATCTGGTTAGGAAAAGGGCCTCCTGGACCCTCGCCCGACTACATCCTCTGTTATGTGCTGCAAGCAAAATGTCCACGAGACACAAGCTTACGCTCTACAAGATGTGTATCCGTCCGATCATGACATATAGCTGCGTTGCGTTCGCACATATGCCAAGTTATAACTGGGAACGCTTACAAGCCATCCAGAACAAGTTTCTTCACCGCCTTACCGGTGCCCCCTGGTTTGTTCGTATGGAGGATCTCCATAGAGATATGGACCTTCCCTCGATACATGCATACGCCAAACACCTTTCTCGCTCGTATTTCGACACCGCGTCGAACCACGCGAACCCCTTAATAAAAGCGGCAGCTTCTTATGTTCCCGACCCCAACGCCTGCCGGAGAAAACGCCGGCCGCGTAATATATTCACTGACCCGCCCGACCAAACCGAAAAAGCTAACGCGTTCTACGCCGACACCGTCTCTCCAAACAGAGCGTGCCACCGCCCACGCCCGCGTAACCACCGTTCTCTCCGCAGAGGACGGGCGGTCAACTTCGCTCCCGCACACCCGTCACGTCCACCCTCTCTAGCGGCAACCCAAGTCTAGGTCCGTTCCTCGGTGTGAAGCCCTTGGGTCAGGCAGCCGCCCGCGCGATACAAAGTGACACTATACGTGCAACACTTAGTTACCCACACACAACATTACACACGTATGAACACACACACGTGCACACCACACAGGTACATAGGTTCTGTAAGGGACCTTTTTTTTTCTTTTTTTGCGCTAGTTAGACTATTGCGCTAGTTAGTGTAGAAAAACCATTCCGATTATTAAATACACATACGCATGGTCCACTCCTTCCTCCCAGGAGGAGGGGAACGTGCATATGAGTATATATTAGTTAGCTCGAATTCTCATAAGATTAGGGAATTAGTTAGATCGCGACTTTTTCGCATTCGCGACGACCGCCCGAGCCGAGGTTCGGCCACTCTGGCACCCTCGTGCGGGTCGTCACAAACTTTCGCGGCTGAGTGCCCTAAGCGCTCGCCCCCAAGTCCGGTGAAGCTGTAAAAGCCGCAGCGGCTCTGTTTGACGATAGGGCCCCTAAGGCTAACAGTGTAGTCAGTTCTAAAAAAAAAAAAAAAAAAAAAAAAAAAAAAAAAAAAAAAAAAAAAAAAAAAAAAAAAAAAAAAAAAATGTGGCTGGTTTGAAGTAAATACAATACAAAACTTACAAACAAATATTAACCGCTTTATTAGGGATGAAGGATCGCTTACCTTTCGTAGCTTAATTATTATTGCCGCCGTTGTTGTCTAGAGAGTTTCTAAGCTCCAAAAGTACTCTTTTCCAAATGCTAACCTTGACAATTTGCACATCACTCCGATATCCGAGCAAGTGGCTGCTCATTAAAACTTATAAACGAATCTATGGCGTATCTTAAAACACATACATAAAATAAAACTTGGACAGGAAAAAAATTAGTTATTAGGGTAGGGTAGGTAGGTAGGGTATTTAATTTTAATTCAAATACGTGGGAATCTAAATCATGATATGCCGTTTTATAATCTGCCAAAGGCGGCTTAGACTGTTTTAATGTCCCATAATTTTCTCTGAGCATTCTATGGCAACCCTGAAAGTCTTCAGCGACTAAAAGCGGGTGTTAATGCCCAATTTGACAAAGATAGTATTAGCGTATCCTGGTTCTATTATATGATCCTACTGGGGTTCAGCAAAATGGATATATAATCACTTTTATATATCTTTGAAAGCGACAACTTTCAGATAGATAATCTCTTCACGCTTATGTACCGGTTATGAGTGCCTCTGATTTTCTATGCACAGTTTTTTTTTAAGTTCTTCCACATAGATCGATATCACAAAGAAAGTATGGAAAATAGTACCATTGATAGAGAAATTCAGGGGTAATTCAGCGTAGTATGGACATGTCATGATGAGGGATTAAAGTCATGTTAACTAGAAAACAGTTAGGTTATGAAGGTGGACGGATATAGCAATAGGAAAAGACAGAAGAAGGTATGGATGGATTGTGTAAGGAATGATATGTGCATAAAAGGTGTGCATACTAAGATAATAGTTGATAAAGAGGAGTGGAAGAGGATAACATATTGTGCTGACTCTACTTAAGTGGTATAAGACCGAAAAGAAGAAGAATATAAATTACGTTTAGTTTAGAATCAATTCACCATGTGTGTGTGACATTATTCACCATGTGCGCGTGACATTATGTAAAAAAGTATTTCGAAATTTAAAACTATTTTTGGAAAGGAGTTGAATAGTAGAGTCAGTTTTTCAACACTAGCTTATGCTTTCGACTTCGTATACGTTGCCTTCAAAATTAGGTCTTTATCGGAATAAAAACTATCTCATGGTAATCAAGGCTATAAAATATAAACAATCTGTGTGCCAAATTTCATCAAAATCCGTTCAGGCGTCTATACGTGATTGGATAAAAAATATTAGTAGGATATATTGGATTTATTTAGGTAAGTGGTACTAGCTCCTGAGAACACAAATACAATCTACATACCCTTTGAATGTTAGTGGACCGTTATGAATCTGTATTATTATTACTCATTTTAACATATTATTTCATTTTAAAGAAACTTTAAAGTAAAACAAATCAAAAGTAAAATATTGAATTACTTCGAAGCATTAGAGTCACTCATTCATTATAGAAAGCAAAAAGCTAGGCAATTTATGAACTGATATTAAATTCGCAAAGCAGCTGCGTCCAGCAAGGGTCTCTAAGAGCCCTCACAACATCCCCGTCTCAGCGTGAATGGCACGGTTAATAATTAATTTGTTTACCCCTATAGTGTGATTGTTTGAGGTCCGGCTGCTCATAGAATAACGCGCAGATGCGTCAACGACAGACGCCTATTAATGCCTATTAATAATCAATGTAATGAATGCTGTAACCTATATTTTTAAATTATTCAAGAGATGTTTTTTTGCTTGTTTGTTCAACGAACTAATCTCTAACACTATTTTTGGCTTCATACAATCAGTTGGTGTATCTGGTTTGAATTAAAATTAAATTGTAGTGAAAATTGTTTCAGTGTGCCATCTGTGCATAGTTTTGATAAACAAGAATTTGTACCTAGTATATCTATAAATGGTATTATAGAAAGGCGCTATCTGCATCTGTATGTTTGTCCGCTTACTTCTTTTATGCAAATGGTTTTTATAAAGTTTTCACTGTCATTCCAATTAAATTTTCGTATAGTAAAGAAAATTAAAAGAGTTGTAATCAAGTCGTCAAAAAATCGATTTCCTTTTCTTATAGTTATCTCAGCGTAAGCCATTTAAGCGTCCGAATTGATTCACAATCATCAATTTTTTTTTCATTTGTACGGAATCCCAATTATTTTTCTAAAATAAACATAGATTAAGTTAGTTACTCCCTATAACATCAGCTATCTATTACTGAAAGTCCCGTCAAAATCGATCCAACCGTTTCTGAGATTACCCGGAACAGACAGACAGACAGACAAAAAATTTAAAATGTTTTTTTTTTTTTGTTATAGGTATCGTATATATTTTCATATGCATTTAGTAAAAAGCTGTTATTTTGACATTACAAACAGACACTTCAATTTTATTTATTGTATAGATGTCGACTACATTGAACACTGTTCTGAAGTGTTGTCTCGCTGCGTATTACAATAAATGTATTTTTTTAATCTATGATCCTACATCGACTATTCACGAACTAGTGGCCAGTACGTATAGTTTATTGTCTTTGCTTTTTCACAACTTGGGGGCTTGGGTATAACGACCGTAAATATAAAACGGCGATTGCGTTGAATACTTATTCCTCGTCTGTATTTCGTTTGAAATAAGGTTGACATAAATCGATAATTTTGTTTAAACATAGTTTTCGTAGTTTAAAGACTGTAGAAAAAAATCGTCCATTGAACCAGTGAATAAAGCGAATTTTTGCATAAAGCCCGCGTAATTTACACGTGTAACTTATGATAAGGTAAATGAAAAATTATTAAACTTTCGAGACAAGTAAATAATTCATTGAGGCCATTCCAATCAGCCAATCACTAAAAACAATTTCGGGAATATAATATCTTACTTTTGCCTTCCCAATACGTCCTTGATAACTTAATATATATTTATAAAAACTTAGTCAAGTTAGATTTTATCAAAGATCAGCACAATGTTAATAATAGAAATAGAGATAAATTAGTCGTACCGTGTTTTAGACTAAATGGGTCTAATATTTTTTTAAAGTAATAGTGCTTGGTTTTATAATATCTCAAAGCACATTACTGATTTACCGGACAACAAGTTCAAGGACCATGTCAAGCGGATTTTACTGTTAAAAGGTTATTATAGGGTGGTTCATTATGTGAACGATAGTGATGTCTGGAAGTAGCTCCCTCTCTGTGCATCCACTAAATTATTATTATTGATTTATATTAACACTTTTGTATAGTTAGAAAAAAAGACAAACCTAATCGAGTTTCTTACCGGTTTTTCTCGATGTCTGGGATATTTTCCGAACCGGCAGTAGTGTTTTGACGTTCATAAGTGCCCTTTTATAAATAAGGTTTATCTAATGTCATTGAAGTAATATATTACCAAATCCCGACCCAATCAGACCTGTAGAAGATGCTCACATCTATTTGAACTAGAAAAGATCGGAACCGCTAAACAGGTTTCCACTCTCGATTAAGTCAGGTTTCCACGATCCCACGTACATACAGACACACAGATACAAATGTTAAATTTATAACACCCCTCTTTTTCTATCGGGGTTTAAAAATTATGCCATTAAAAACAGAAACAAATTATAATGAATAAAAAAGAAAAAGAAACGGAGTAGTTTTTTTAATTGTAAGTATAAAGAAGCAAAGGAAACCGCATTCCGCCTCTTTTCAGCCACTCGAAGTAAACCGTGTAAAAATAATATGGAAAACCGTGTTGAGACTCTTTGGATTCATTCATGGCAAAATAAAGGGGAAAAATATATTCCCCGTTGGAAATGTACTGAATTCAAAGGGCTGTAATAGGAGAGAGTAATGTTAGGCACATTATGAATGCTTCCTTGTAAGAGGGCTTGTAACTATGAATTTGTAAACCTTTTAGAATACAATTGTGAGATGGTTTTGTGCAATGCAATGAAGCAATGATTTTGCGCTGATCGACTTGAGTTCGAATCTCTGTAATAAACTTAGGTTTTAGGTGAAGGAAAACATCGTGATGAAACCGTAGTACGGTGGTAGAGCTTTTTCTAATACCCGCCTGGCTAGAGTTGTAGCGAAGCACCTATAAGTATTTTCCAGCAGTTGCAATTGAAACCAGTCCTTAGAGTGTACTTCTTCTTCTTTTTCCTAACTTGGCAACTAGTCCTCTTTAATGAAGACAATTACTGCCATTATCTAGTGAATATAGTGTCCTGTCTTATGACGATTTTAGTAGCCTAACAAGATGATGGCTCCATTGTTAGAACTTTCTAGGGAGTTTTTGTGGGATCTCAGAATGAATGCTTTCAGCTTATATTTATAATCTACTTAAAACAAACTATATCACGTAAAACGCCACCAATATTACATAATATAGGGTCAAAACCTAATTAAATGAATAAAAAATAAAAACACAATATGTCACTTCAGGATCCCGCCAAAAATTCTGAATTGTTACTTAATGTCAGGTGAGATTCTGAAACTAAGCCTACTATAACAAAACTAACAATTCTAGCCATGCCCCACGATTTAGCCCGTTTTAAATTTAACTTAGGTCTAACTCTTCACCGCACCGCCTGTAAATATTATCTATACATGTAAATTGCCTATCGCTGTTTTCACTTCTTCTACTTGCCTACAGCTTGCTTGACGTTTATTTTACTGCTCCGATCCTAGAGTCGCAGCATGAAGTTATATAAGATATAACCTTCCTCAATAGGCTATTAAAATTAAAATGCAAACCTATTTTTTTCAATCTGATTGGTCTTTCCATAGATTGCGCGTTTAAATAGATAAATAAAATCTTTAGCTATAAAACATTGTATAGATATATTTATACTAAATGATGTGTTTGATTATGTTATCATTTGCTAATTTATTAATTTAGTATTTCATCGACAACAGATCACAAAGTTTAGTGCAACTGCCGTAACACACCGTCATGACAGAAGTTAAAGTTCATAAAAAGTAGTTTAATTGATATTCCGGCTTAAACTAAAATACTAGTTGGCCTGTCAGACGTTGTTCTGCCCTTATCGGTAGTTATGACTCGACCACAGCGTTACCTGTCGGATCCTTACATAGTTATAAACCATCGTCTCAGAAAAATTAAAATAGTACGCTTAGGTGGTGAACATAAACCACTATGACTTGGAATAGAATGTATTATCTAGAAATCGAAAATCAACGCCATCTACCAGAAGTCTACGCAACGTAGATATCAAACGATTTTAGTGAGTTGTATCGATAAATTAATTTACACTGCCATCTATTAGGAATTCATAGAAGACACCAATAAATACACATTATTGACGTTAAACATTAAATGTGCACTATCCAATATTGCGGTCATCATTAATTGAGATGAAAACTATTATATCTTTTAAGTTGGGCCGGATTATAGATAGTTACAAAATTTGATCTAAATCGGTTCAAATCAAAAATCTAATAATAATATAAGATGGATTTGTGCGAATGACCTTGTTACATGTTCCGTCCGATACCTTCTTTATGGTCTGTTCTCCTTGTTCATGATGCATACTTTACTAAATAAAGCAAGTCTGTATCATGGTGTATGCCCTAAAAGCCTGTTTAATAAGAGGGTTGTCTACACCAACCAAATCTTATGCAGAACCTCAATAAAATCAATGAAAGTGGCATCAGATTGGTTCCGTGCTAATCTACTGACCCTCAGCAGTAAAAAAACGAAATTACTCTTTTTCCATAAAACCGCCTCGTCGAAACTATCTTTTAATCCCGTTATAAGAATTAATTCCTGTAAAAACTACCCTACTAATCCCTGTAACTGTGACACCATTCAGCGCACTGTTGTAATCAGGTACCTAGGTTTGTTGGTAGACGATAAATTGCGTTTCAATCATCACATTCACAAGCTCTCTACTAGAGTTAGAAAATCTATTTTTATTTTAAAAAAACTCCGTAACTATGCTGATGCACATATCTTATGATACAATGATTTACATAGCGTTATGCCGATCAGTGATCAGCTATTGCATCACATTGTGGGGCAGCGCGGCGAGGATCACTATGTTAAAAATCGAAAAAGCGCAAAGGTCCGTGTTGAAAGTGATGTTAAAAAACCCTTTCGATTTCCAACAGTAGCCATGTATGCTGAGGCGAAGGTTTTATCTGTTCGTAAGTTATTTTTGTTTAAAATTGCTTTAGTAACCCATAAATCACTTATTTCCATGTCTTAATATAACTCTTTACGAACTAAACGCATTTTTAATTTACCAGTACCAAGAACAATTACCAGTTTTGATTTGAAACTAATTTTTGATTCGCTATCGTTAAGTTACGCTGAGACAGAGACACTCGTTAAAGTACTCTAATTTTTAAGTTTTTAAATTTCATTGTATAGCGCTTTGTTTGGTTTTCATTAGTACATTTTTTATTTTGTGTATTGTTAAGTATAACTTCTCTTTAGTGTAACCTACGTAACATTGTAATTATGTTATGTAATTGTTAACTGGTTCCTCGCAGTACAGGCGAAGCCTAGTGCGGGGACCCCTGGTAATATTGTTTTAAATTATGTTACGTAATAAACGTTATCTTTGTCTTTATCATTATCTTCTTTATTAAGAAGTTGGTAGGTATGCACAAGTTTTTTTTCTCTCCTAAATTTCGTCATTAATAGCATTTCATTTCTTCACTAAAGAGACAATTTGGTATTAAATTTTTGTCACAACTTCAGACGATTTGTAGGAAACCCAGAAAAATATTAATGGGTCTTTGTAGTCTAATTTAACTGTGAAATTGTGTTCTTATCCCGGCCCCAGGCGCGATCAAAGGATACAACAGACTTATTCGATAAATAGAACAGACATTTCACTTTTCACTTTCAATACAGTTGCAATTTTTGTTTGTACAAAGATGTTCAAACGTGTTGAGTAATTATTTACATTATTATATGTACAAAATTTCTCATTTCGATTCTATTATTGTCGGGAATTATGTACGTAAAAAGGCTTAGTACCACAGATAAGCAAAACAAAAACTGTTAAGTAAACCTTGTTTTTGTGATCGTTAAGTCGGTTTTCAGTTATCAAGTTGATGTCGTATTTGTGTGCATCAAAGCAATGTATTAAAGAATTGTAGTTATTCAAAAGCCTAGAGAAAAGTCTAGTTTCAGTACAGAGAAATTCAGTTTTAATATTTATACGGATAAATATGTGTGTTAATTTGGACATTAAATATATAGGTATATAGATGAAAATTGTCCTTTACTTTATATCATAAACTAGCTTTGCCCGCGGCTTCGCTTACGTGGTCTATAGAATGCCGTCGATCGGGCACACGTTCTAATCGTACTACCTCCGCTCCTAGTTAATTTAAAGATAAAAATGCTCATTGTGGGTGATCCTTAGAAGATTGACATATTATGCTCTTGATGACTTTTTTGTAGGAGCTTTTATGTTATTTTGTAGGTTGTATTGTTTATGTTTTATTATGTAGGTCATTAATTTGCTATATCTCTTAAGGTTTACTCAGCGTAAGCCATTTAAGCGCCCGAATTGATTCACCATTAACTGTTTTTTTATTTGTACGGAACCTTCAATTATTTTTCTAAAATAGAAGAAGTCTAAGTTACTCCTTATAACATCAACTACGTGCCAGTGAAAGTCCCGTCAAAATCAGTCTAACCGTTTCGGATATTACCGTTCGCCGTGTATGTATTTTAGGTCTCATGTAATAGGAGGCGAGCTTATTGCCATTAATCGTGCACAAAACCATACTCCGAGCTGCTACTGAGAATTTCATAGAAAAACCCAATAATACTTTGCTTGACCTGCGAATCGAAACTCAGGACCTTGATCATAGCAGTCGCGCTTACGTCCACTAGACTAATGAGGCACTTTAGTTGTGTATAAATAAATATCTACGAAAAGTTGACTACATGCAATTGGACATATATTCACTGTTTTGTTTCTGTATCCTTAGATACGTAATATATTTTTTTTGTTTTGATTTAATTATGTATCTTCTTGTTTTGCTCCGAGTGCTGGCCAACGAAAGGGGCGGATGAGCAATGATTACATGTAGTAGAGATAAGATAACTGAAATGGATAAGATTGGGAATGATTTTATCAAAAGGAAGTATAAAAGTAGTACCAATAACAGAGAAATTGAGGAGTAAAGTGTTAAATGTTAGCATATGTAACAAAAAAGGACGAAAGATATATATCTAGAAGAGTGTAAAGCATGAAGGTGAACCGATATAGAAGTTGAAGAAGACCGAAAGAGATATGGATGAATTGTGTGAGGAGGTTGAATACTATGATGACAATTAACAGAGAAGAGTGCAGGAGAAAAACATTTTGTGCCTTTGCCTACTTTATTAAAGCGAAATAAGGACAAGGAAATGACAAATTTTAACAAAAAAAGAAAACCAACTTAAATGATTTTGAAGAGTTTTCTTGTATATCTTCGAAGTTGAAGGTCCAGTACCAATGAAAACGGAACTATCGAAATTGGTTAATAAACAAAGAATTTATGGCTGAACATCAACAAATAAAAAGAAACATTCGAATTGAGTAACCACCGGTCATTTGTTGAAGTCGATGAAAAAATACGAGTAAATTTAGGCAATGTATGAAATTGTCTACTCGCCGTTTTCAATAACATATCTATCCGTTGTCTGAGTTACTAAAGATAGACAAATATAACCTTTTGTCCTTACTTTTTTTTCAATAACCTATCAATGGGTAATTTTTAGTATCTACATAATATACATACATCTATATCCTATAGCTTGAATAGGTAAGAGGGAAGCCAATATCTCTCATAAGTTTAAAATAGTAGTTATTACAAATATGTACTAAGCTGGGATAGTAAACTCAGATATGTTATTAAAAACGACCGTTAATAAGTGTTTAGTCATTTACGGATCAATTTGTAAAAGAAAATACTTTATGAAAGGAGTTGAATTGTAGAGACGTGTCTAATAATTCGCTTGTCCGATAAAGCATGAGGTCGTCGCGCGTTGGAGTGGTGCGTGCGTCAGTAATAGGTGTTCAGCGGTTCGTATAGTGTGAACATCGTTCTATCTGCATCACTACATAACACACTGAGACACAGTGCACACGTTAGTAGTAAATTCATTTGCGCGAAATCACGCGTGATGACAACATGTAAAAATTGTCATGCACTGCTAAAATACTTAGATAATTAAGAACCTCCGTCTTTTTTGATGTCGATTAACACACAGGGGATACCTCAAAGATGGTTGGTTCCATTTTAATTTCATTGGCATTGGACCTTTCACTTCGAATTTACACCAGGGAACTCTTCAAAATCATTGAACTTGGTTTTCTTTTTTGTTAAAAATTGTGATTTTTTTTGGAGTCAGTTAAAAAAGAGTGCATATTGAATTTATAAAACGATACTTATCTAGTATCAGCGCGGATATTAGTCTAGCCTGATCTTTCTTTCAAAATTAAATAAAAATATTTTCAATTTAGGCTCTAAGAAGCTTAAAAAGGGTCGGAGGGTGTGGAAGACGGAATAAGGTCCCTGGCGTTTGATAATTTTCTTCACCGAAGAACTATAAAAAAGTGCTCCGTTAGACGGAACTAAGCTACTGGTTTGCTATTTGCATTTTTTTGAAATACCAACTTTCAGTGATATATCCACCAGGAGGATTATTGGGCCACTGTCTACCACCCCTGTACTATATGTTGAAGCAAAAAATAGTGATAAAACTGTAGCGTACATAGCGTTAGAGTACTTTTTAGTGTATCACTATCAATATTTCTGGCTATTTAGATTTACTATATTATGTAAGAATAACAAATTAAATACATAGATGAAATTTTATCATTTTCCATAAATCTTTTTAATACCACATATTTCACAGAAGGCCGAAGGCATCATTTATTACGGTATACTTTCAAACAGTATTGCATTACTCTCTGATTTCTTCTGTGTCAAAGTTGCTGCATCTCATCGTGTGCTACTAAATTCACATACGGAAAGTTTCACACTCGGCGAGTCATTTGCGACACGGATACGTAATTTCTATCGTAATCTCCGTCATTTTAACTTCTATTGGAACTAGCTATTGGTAGTTATGCTGCTCGAATAGCTAGTTCACATTGCATAATCATATTATTAATACGTGAGAAGAAAACTTTTGACACCTTTTTAAGCTTATTTCGTGTACGGAAGTCTGTGAGATTTGGCATAGTAAAAGTTTATATGGAGAAGGAGTGCAGAAAGCTAAAATTTATGTATAATATCTGTTACTAATATATTAAATAAAATAAATTATTATTGTGAATCCTAATCCGATTGTGGATGTATGGAAACCGTGACTGACTGATTTATCAATCAACCCAGAACTCAAACTACTAATCGGATTGGGTGGAAATTTAGCACATAGATATTTATTATGACATAGATATTCGTAAAGAACGGATTTTTGAAAATTCAACCCCAAAAGGGATGTAACGGGTCTCAAAATTTTTATGAATTATTTTAACTCGGGTGTGGTGTGGATAATGAGATACCAGTTAATAGAGTAGAGAGGAAAAGGCAAACATATTGTGGTGACCCTACTTAGGTGAGGTAAGAGAAAGAAGATGAAATTATAAAGACTTCTTTCAGAATACACTAGCTTACGTCACTTTCAAATGAAAGCGAAATAGCCTAATTGCGTATTTTTATCAGATTCAACAAAAGACGGGTGGTTACTCAATTCGAATGTATTTTTTGTGGATGTTCAACCATAACTTTTTTGTTAATTTGATTTAGATGATTCTTTTTTTGTTGGATAGGGGTACCGCAAGGGTGGTCTAATTTTAATTTCATTGGCATCAGACATTCAACTTCGAAGATACACAAGATAAATCTTCAAAATAATTGAATTTGGTTTTTTTTTTTTTGTTAAAAATTATCTTGTACATAAGCGAAGCGATAGCAGATGGATGGGATCTTCCTCCAGTACAATCAAGAAACAACGGCGGCCACTGAAAGGTCGAAATCCATCAGTATACGTTTCTATCGTTATAGGTTCAGCTTTATAGCCACAATCTTACCTAATCTTAAGTGAAGATGTGGCATAGGATGGTAGCATGCTAAGTCTAGTGAAAGACTTGGCTTTCAAGAGTAGCAGCCGAAACACACCTGTAGGTGTTTGACGACAGATTTTCAACTTGAGGGTGGTAGCTTGCAAGGCGGGCATTAGAAAAAGGATACCACCGTGCCAACACAGTATAGTCTGGAAGGCTTTTCTTCCATTCCTGGTGTTGTTGGGATAAATCGCGTTTATTCAGAAAAAGATGCAGAAATACTGGCGTAGCTATACAAACGTAATTCAATAAAAAGTAATTTGAAATTCAAACACAACGTATCACATAAAGATGTCTACCACTCTGGTACATAAAGCGTGAGCTTAGCTATCAACATTATATGGGTATAAACAGTATGCAATCATGATTGTTGTAATTCTGTATCTAGACACACACTAAGTTCAGAATGTTTTTTTTCCATTGTTTTCCATTCCTCCAAAAAAAAAAAAAAATCTTTATTCAATTTAGGCCCTAAAAAGGCACTTATGAATGTCAAAACACTACTGCCGGTTCGGAAAATATCCCAGACATCGAGAAGAACCGGTAAGAAACTCGATCGGGTTTATCTCTTTTTTTTTTGTTAACTGTACAAATGTTACAAATATAACAGGTACAATAATAATATATTAGTGGATGCACTTCCAGACATCACAATCATTCACATAATGATCCACCCTATAATAACCTTTTGACAGTAAAACCCGCTTGACATGGTCCTTGAACTTGTTGTCAGGTAAATCAGTAATGTGCTTCGGGATCTTGTTATAGAACCTAACACTATTACCTAAAAAACTTTTATTAGTCTTACTAAGTCTAAAACACGGTACGACTAATTTATCTTTATTTCTAGTATTTACATTGTGCTGATCTTTGACAAAATCCAGCTTGTCTAAGTTTTTACGGACATACATTATGTTATCAAAGATGTATTGGGAGGGCAAAGTTAAAATACTAAATTCCTGGAACTTGTTCTTTAGTGATTCGCGGGTTTCATATTGTAAATTGCTCGAACTGCCCGCTTTTGTAATATAAATATGGTATCTACCTCAGCTGCTGAACCCCACAGCAAAATACCGTAAGACATTAAGCTATGAAAGTAAGCGAAGTAGACTAACCTAGCGGTGGCAATATCTGTTAACTGGCGAATTTTGCGTACTGCGAATGCAGCAGAACTTAATCTTCCCGCCAAAGTTTTAATATGCGGACCCCGCTGTAATTTTGAATCAAGGGTAATGCCCAAGAAGACAGTACCATCAACTAAGCCTACTAAATTCCCTTCTATCTTGATACTACTATCAACACTCCGAACACTGGGCAAGACAAATCTCATACATTTGGTTTTGTAGAAAGTTGAAACCAGATATGGTGAAATATTGACAATTATGGACTGAACTACGATTACTGACATACCCCAAATATCTTCAGTATTTTTTAAGTTTAATTGTTTAAAAGTCCTTATTATTTCACCTGCACTAACAAATGTAAAAGAAAATTTAGAATCCACGGGTGTAATAAGATTATCCAAAAGTGATGCAGCGCCATTACTTTTTTTGTAAACATTAATTTTCAGATATAATTTTTGTTATTAAATTTTTCTTTAATTGTAAATCAGCCTGTAAATGCTGTATGTCATTACTGTATACAACCTGCTTTTCCTGAGCCAGTGATTTTAAGTTTTCTATTTTATTTTTTAATAATATTTTCTCACTAGCTAACACAGATAATGATTTACGATTTTTAAAATATTTAGTTTTCTTAACATATTTTGAAATTATTTTATTAATTTTAATATATATTTTTTATTTATTATGGCTGCTCATGGTAGGTCGTACTGTGGTGGAGCCTATGCAATCCAAAGTGGCCTTTGGTTGACTGTGAATTAATTTAGGACTACTCTCTATTAAATCATTATAAAGTATTAATGTTTCAGCACTTTTTTGGTAATCTACTTGTGACTCTAATTCGCTGATTACTTTTTGGGAATTGTTTAATTCTATTTTTAAGGAACTAAATTGATTAAGAGCTATCTCATGAGTCTCAATGCAGTGATTCAAGGATGTAATTATCTCCTGCAGTTCATCTCGCTGAGCTAAAGCGTCCATCAACTCAATATGAATTTCTGCCATTTCATTTTTCAACAAAGCATTTTTATCTAAAATTTTTGTTAATTCAATCACGCTGTCCTCCCTTTCTTGCAACAACTGCTTACAGAGATCTTTAGAGGCTTTAAGTTCTTCTAATGTTAGCCTTAATTTATTATCCATTTCCTGAGCTGTGGCCTTGCGAGTCATCATAGTTTTATGCATCGCAGTAACTCCACAAAACCTAAAATGTAAGCACAATAGCTGAGCTAAAGGTAGTTAATACAGAATGTGCAGCGAGAATGTTTAAATAAAATTAATTTCAGTTCCAGAAATCCAAATTCCAAATGTAATAGAACAAATTAATACAAAGAATAGCAGGAATTTTATATAAAATTGTATTGGAAGGTAATATTAAGCTGTTTACTGAGTAAGTGTAAAGTGTATTCTAAACAGTAGTATGTTTGTATGTATGTGAGGCAATTGATTTAGTCTACAAATTTACTTCCACAAATTGTCAAGCAAATTGAAACAATTACGGTGCCTATATTGTAGGTGACGTTGTTCACAATGTGAACATTGAATAGTAAGTAATAAGGTGCAGTGTGTAATGTAAACATTAATAATTTTAATTATCACGAATACTTCCCAGGATTTATGAAACGGTTTCTAGTTTTGAACGTGAAGTCGTTGACTTTGTTTATGTATTGTACTTCACTTTCCTTTGAACGTTGGTTTAAATTAATATGTTCCTATTATTATTACACAATAATAAATTATTTTAAGGACGAACACGGACTTTTACAATAGTTAAAGTATTTGTTTTAAATTAAAATTTATCAAAGCACAACTTTGACGTATAAGTTTAAAACTATTATATTTGATCTACACACTGGAAATTTTAGTATATTAAGCACCTACAATCGTAAATTTCACGAATAAATCTATTATAGTGCTCGAGTTGTTAGGGTCTGAAAAATAGTATTTTTATAATTGATTGACATACTCATTAAAAAACTAGACCACGTCTAGGTGACTCAGAAGCTAGAAATTTGGCAACAAGGTGGATAATTAAATTTATACAAAGGAAAACTTCAAAAAAGTATCTAAAGTTAAAATTCAAACAAAATAAAAATTGAAATGTTAGAAATTTGACCTATAAAAGAGATATGCTCTACGGACTTAGTTGCATTGACGTTCCATGTTCCAAGAGTAATAAAAATTTTACATTTTCAGGTTCAAAAATTTTTAATGAATTACAATTTTTTGTTCTAGAAAGACGATAAAGCTGTTAATCTGTTTCAGGTGGAAATAGCAAAGAAATTTCGGATAAACTGTCTATTATTTATAACCTTATAATTGTATATTTTACATTAAAACATACATATTTTTCTTATCTTAAAATTTGCGTAGCTTATTATCAATTCCTGGTTTGCTTGTATCGATTAACTACCTGTATATTCATGAAATTGATTAATCGATTATTTACTTAAAGACCATAGATTTAGTAAAGTATAGATCAGTAATATAATATTTTAGATAAAACGAAGCCAGTAAGAACACACCAGTAAGCATATTATTTTATTTTGTTGGGTTAATTATTATACGAGTTACATCCATAAATAGTAAATATGACCACAAATAAATACATCCACTACACATTAAAACCTTTTGATATCAATTTACGTAGTCCGATACAAGTCAATACGAAATGAAATGTACGTATCTCTATCTCGTTCTAACACAAGCGTAAACTAAGCTCTTTCTCTTACAATTTGCTTATATTAAATCTATGATTTAGTCTGTGGTACTATTTTTGAGCACGGTTAGCATACTGATGGTTACCTATATTGTGGTATTACCTAGGCATCTAGTGCAGGGGATGTTCCCCTATGTAAAGAATGTCTACCTTTGATGTAAGTGAATAGAAATATGTCAAGAGTGGTGCGTACGCCATCTTGTTTCTGAAGTGGTACGTACAGTAAGTGTCTTTAGGGCATATAAGAAAATCGTTTTCATATCTAATGAAAATCAAAAATACTTTATTAAAAAGGATCCTAAGAAGGCACTTGAATGTCAAAACACTGTCAACCATCCCAGTTATCAAGAAGAGAGCCGGCAAGAAACACGTTCGGGATTATATTTTTTTCTAACTCTGTAAATAATGTATGCAATTAACAATGAAGTTTTATAAATAGACGTGGTATACTCTCACTAAAAGCAATTAGAAAATGTTACAATTTTTTTATCAGCATGTTGAAACAAAAGAGATAGGAATTCACAGCGTGAGGCGGAAACTTGTTGTCAAAAACAGATAAAAGTTTCTTCTCGCTCACGCCGCGCCGGTATCAAGTCGAAAATCGAAACTGAGGACAATTGTACACCGATCCACGATGGCACTTAAAGAGTGTCAATGCTGTATCTTTTTATACAATATCATTTTATAATTAATAATGATTTTATTTTAGTGAATGTACAGAAAGGGATTCACTTCCAGTAATCAGTATAATTAATTGCACCTGTAAAACCTTTTTAACGTGGTCTTTTGCCTAGCAAATCGGTAATTTGCTTAAGGATTTTATTGTAGAACCTACAAAACTTACCTATAAAACTTTTACTGCTCTAAATCTAAAACATAACAATAATACATTATACAATACATAATGAAGGTATATGATTCCAATCCATTTCTTATTTATTAAAGTAATCATTTTACATAGTTTCAATGCGCATACCGGAATTTTCTTTAGATTATTTCTTCTTATTTATGGCACCGTGTTTAAATACACAATTTCGCCAATGTCCGTAGGTATGAATGTACATTATCTATGGTAGATAGAGTTACAAACGAAGGAGACTGATTGTTATATGACAGAAGTCCAAAAATGAATATTTTTTGTATAATTAGTATCCATACCGAATTATTAATACATCCAATGTTACTGAATACATATACAATAAATTATATATAATAAAACATGTAAAATGAGAGGATTACTAATTACTAAGGCTAAGATAGACATAGTAGGAAAAGGCAGAGAATGAAGTAAAAGGTCATAAAGGAAATATATATTTTTTTTAGAAAAATTAAAAAAATATGTGATCAGGGGAACCATCCTCTAAGCCACATCTTTGGATTATCTATAACAATATTATAAAGAGGAAAGATTTTTTTTTGTAATGGGTAAGTTTACTCAAAAACTATTGGAACAATTTTAAATATTCTTTCACATAAATATAGTATCAGCGAGTAACATAAGCTATATCTTAATTTGAAAAATGTATAATTAATTTATTGCTCATAAAAATATCGATAGTTTTACTCAAAGTATAAAAAATTGCTTAAACGGGTGCGTTGGCGATGTTTGACGTATAAAATTAACACGGGTGAAACCGTGGGGCACAGCTAGTAATTTATAATATTGTTTACAGTCTACAGAGAATTTCTCATGACAAAAGCATTTCCGAATTTACGCAACTATGTTAAACTTTATCATAAATGAACGTCCTTCAAATAACTTATACATAGGTTACCAAAACTAGCATAAGGGATTAACAACTTATCATCAATATATAGTATAAAGTAATATCGCTATCTGCGTCTGTCTGTTTGTCCACTTACTTCTTCTAAACAAAGCAACGGATATTTATACGGTTTTCACTGTTATTTCGATAATTTTTTTACGGAAGATTTGTATATACAATACATTCCACTTAAGTTTGGTGTAGTAGAGAAAGTCCAATGTTTTGTAATCAAGTCGTCAATAAATCGATATTCAGGCGCTTACATGGCCTATGCTAGCATTAAAGAAATGTTCTAAAGAATTGTCGTTATTCAAAAAAAGGTTATTTGCGAAGCTATTTTATGCAATTCACTTTTAATCTTTCTACAGATAAATAAATATGTTACTTAATTTGGGCACTAGATTAAAATTCTCATTTACTATATATCATAAATGAATACTGTATAAAATAGCACGGATTCAAAATTACGCGCAACTAAAGTAATCACTCGCATCGAAACGGTTGGCTGCCACTTCGTACCTATGAAATTATGAATCATGATTTTTAAACATAAATGATACCACTGTGCAAATTGCACCCTTTCGAAGCTGGGGCGGGTCGCTAGTCACTTATAAAACAGTTTTGTTATATTCTATAGAAATGTACCATTTTTATATGTAATTAGATGTGCCTTACGGTATCGATCTCGTTTAATTTTAATATTTATTTATCCACTATTAAAAATTAAGTCAGTAAAATTTATTCACATTATTTACTATTGGTAGCTAAATTCATAGTCATACATATGAAAGTTTTAACGTAGTTGCATTGGATTTGAAGTTAGAGCTTGCTATGTCTAAACTAACGATTAGGAATATAAAATAGATGTGATAGTTTCCCATGCCATGTTCATATCGGCGCCAGGATTATTTAAAAATAATCCCCTCCTAAAGGGGTGCCATCACCATCTACAATTCTACAAACAATACTGTTAACTAATAAGACATAAAATGTAGCTAATTAATAGTTAATTATACATTTATTACATTAATTATACATGTATTGTTCTATTGTGGAGGGCAACCTTAAGATTTTAAATGAATATTGAATTAAATTTACCTCGTTAGTTTAGTGGTCGTAAGCGCGACTGCTGTGAGCGAGGGCCTGTGTTCGAATCGTTTGTTTCCCGACAGAAGGAATGAAATACCTTGAATCAGGTAATATAACCCATTTTATAATGATCGCTACTTATGTCGATCTATAATTTTATTTCGAGAATTTTTTTATTCTATAAAGGTTTAGCGTTTATCCAAACTCAACTGATAAGTGACGATGTGACCTAAGATGGTAACACGCTAAGCCTAGAGGTACTGGTTTTCAAGTGAAGCTACCGGAATACACCTATATGTTGATGCTTGGCTACAGATTTTCAACTTTTGGATGAGGTATTAGAAAATGACATACCATCATTTCATCAACATATTTTCCTTCAACAAAACCTCTGGCTCATTGCAGGGATTCGAACTCACGTAGATCGAAACGGTGTACAAACATGCTACCACAGAACCATCATAGTTTCGAGAAATCAAAAAATATATTTGAATTAAATAAATTTATGCTATCTGATTATTATTACAAAGTAGAAACATGTTTAGTGACGTAATTAGTCATGCTATTTTATATCGATAAAATAATTTAATAATTTCGCCCTTTTCCATCAGACTAGCTATGCGACGAAGTCGAGACCATAATGCAATTAAAAATCCAATTTCGGCCAATTATCTCAAGATGTCGTTGATGTCAGCTAAGAGGGAATCCCACCTTTCAAGGCAGCCTTAAATAAAGTGGAGATGCATAGTACTTTATCACGATTAAGAGTAATAGGAGATTATTTCTATTTATTAATGTTGGAAATACAATCTAAAGGTATGCGATTCCAATAATTTGAATATCGTAAATAATTGAATATCCGAATATTTTTTTATTTAAGTTACGAATATTCAGAGCCGATTCTAAATAGTCGTTTCAAAATTTCTATTAAAAAAAAAACCGTGTGGTGTCGTGGGACACCAGATAGGAACTAAGTTCCTTATTATAAAATATTAATTTCAAGTTCTATGATAAAAATTAAAAAAAATTACTTGACAATATTATCTTAATACCTTTATTTACAATGATTTATAAAAATATATAATAATAATATATACAAAGAAACAGCTATTTACATGAATAATAATTAACGGTCATCACGTAGACAATACATTACACACTGTATAGCCACGATACATAGACTATACATAAACTCTTATGGTTTTGAAGAGTTCCCTTGTGTATCTTCGAAGTTGAAGATTCAATGCCAATGAAATTAAAATGGCACTGCCCTTAAGAAATCCGCTATCGAAAAAAAAAGAATAATTCAAATTGGTTTATAAACAAAAAAGTTATTCTATGTTCAGCAAATAAAAAAAAAATATTAATACTAAGACGTCTATGTTATAAATTTTCGAATTAAGTTACCTCAGGATTATAATTATGAAGTCCGAGGTAAAGATTTAAAATAAAAGTTC
Source organism: Saturnia japonica (assembly GCA_033032175.1). NCBI lineage: Eukaryota > Metazoa > Arthropoda > Insecta > Lepidoptera > Saturniidae > Saturnia > Saturnia japonica. The sequence continues at coordinate 5,877,904 of CM065331.1, forward strand.
AAGGCGAGGATTCGAACCTAGGTCTTTGGCCATAGCAGTGACGCTTACGACTGCTAAGCTACGAGCATAGTTTTATGATTATTGAAACTGTATTACTCTAACGTTCCAGAAATAATCTTACGTTACGGACGTTTTTTGACGGCTGGGTACCCCTTCGCAACGCCACATAAGGAACTTCGTTCCAAAAATATGCAAAATTCATATGAATTATTTAAAGATTGAATCGAATAGTTTACAAACTATTAATTATTGGAAATAATTAGGAATAATTCGCACACTATTTATATTATCCACTCGTAACACAGCGTAAGATAGATTTTCTATTACCTTCATTCAACGTTTCTTATGATGAACAAAGTATAGTTGAAATTGATATAACTTTTTATTACATTTAAGGCGTTCTCAATATCTTCATAAATTGACTCATGAATATTACAATAATCGAGATTATTTTATTCCTATATACAACGGAGTTTCAAGCCTTTATTTGTTTATTTTTTAATCAATTAGAATTTATTTTTTTTATCGATATTCAGCCGTAACTTTTTTGGTTTATGAACCTATTTGGATGAGTCTTTTTTGTTTTCATTGGGATTAGGTCAACTTCAAAGATACACAAGGGAACTCTTCAAAATAATTGAAGTTAGTTTTCTTTTTTGTTGAAAATTGTCTTGTTATTTGCCACGTTTAACTGGCCAGACTCTTTCGTTACTTAAGATACTCTATCTACTTTCCCTGTCTATCTATTAGGTACAAAGGTAATAACCGTAATGATATACTCATACCAGTACAATTCAGACAGGCTTTGCCCCACACTATGTTGACAAGAGGCTGGTAACTGAGAAAATAATTTCACGCCATAAAATAAAAGATCCACATCCAGTTTACTTTGATCTCTGTTAAAGATCGAAATTGAATTGAATTTAATATACATTTTTAACGTGTTTGAACTTTGAAGCCTAGTTATTTAAAATCGATAAATATTAGTAAACTACCAGTTCGTACTAATATTATTTTTACAAATTAAAAATATTATGAATATTTAAAAATTACTCAGGATTTTTGAAGTTATACTTCTATTTGGCGCGTTTAGAGTTAGTTACAATTAAGAGCTACGCGCGGATAATATGACGGAAGTGAGACACGATGAAGTTAGCCGTCAATGATAATGTTTACAGTGTATAAATAAGCATTATTTCATCCAAATGAAATAATGTTTATTTACTCACCATTAAATTATATTTACAAACCATTAAATTATATTTACAAACTGTTAAATTATATTTACAAACCGTTAAATTATTTTTGCACAACTTAAAATACAGTGTAAACTCTTTATAACGTTATCCTTTATAACGATAAACTCCCTATAACGTTGAAGTGAGCCAAACTTGGTTGGTTTGCGTTAAAACCCACATATTGAAACACTCTTTGTAGCGATGCGCCATTCTCTATTACGAAGAAATGTGTAGGAAGACGATTCCACCACATATCTAGATATAATAGAATATATAAAATAATACAAAACAAGTACTGGCATAGCAAAAAACGTCAGACAAAGTTATCAGACTATATGCGTAAACAATAATTTATAAGCATTTATTATCTAAGACATACATATTAAAAATTCTTGTTAATTTGGTTGTTTTTTTTTTAGTCACTCCATATAACGATAACTCTCTATAACGACAAAAAATGCTCCGTCCCTTGAGTTTCGTTATAAAGAGTTTACACTGTATATCCATTATTTTAACCGAATTTAAAATAATGTTTATCTATAGAACATTAAATTATTCCTACACAATTTAAAAGAATCAGTAGAATGTTTATTATTCATTACATCATTATCATTGATGAGTGATCGTAATGAAACGCTATAATTGAAATGGAGCTGTAAGTTTATATAAAGTACCCACATTTATAACATCTGGATCCTTGAATGTAGGGTTCATTTTGAACTGGGCTGTGCGTGCAGTATTCGTGACAGAATCGTACAATGCCTATTATGTAAGGACAAACGTACTGAACCCTCTTTCACACCTACCGGATTGTGATTTGCGTTCACTCGTTATGTTAAAATATATTTTTATACAACGTTCTGATTAGAAGGAGCAAAGTCGTATATACAATTTAATAACATTATACCATCATATTCATAGTAATTAATAGACTATATGCAGGCACCAAACTCACGACCGTTTTTTTTTTAGAAACCTATTTTATAATTATTACAGCACCGAGCATGTCATGATAAATATGATATATAACACAGAGAAACTTCATACGTGTTAAAAAAAAAAATTAAAAAAAGGTTGTTGTGGGTTAAAGTGAGAGAGGAGGAGCCTGCCTACTGCTGCCGTATGCGTGAGAGAAAGGGAAGCCGGATAGAGTGGCGCCGTAACGCGTTGCGTTACAAAGCGCTCTACCCTCCTATAAGAAGTTATCACTTCAAAAAGAAAAGTAATGCTACAAAGTTATATTGTAGCAAAATATAATACATCAATTAAGATTTTTTTAATGAGATCAGTTTTTACGAATGTTATTTAAAATATTACCTTATTATCATCATCATGTAATCGGCCACTGCTAAGCATAGGCGTCTATTCTTGTACGCCACTCATCCCGATCCTGAACTAATCTCAACCATGATTTCCCCGTGATTTTTACATTATCGTCCACCCAACGGGCTTGTGGCCGTCTGACTTTTCTTTTCCCCGTACGTAGGCTATCAATCCGTCAACGCTTTTGTCCACCAGCCGTCACTCTGCCCTGCAACGTTTCCCGTCAAATTCCATATTAGTTTTGTGATAATCTCTCCAACATTTTTGAACATTTCGACATTTTTGAATTTTATCTCATACTACACTGTATTTGCTAACTTTAACTCTTTATTCCTTAGGTAAGTTATTGAAGTAAAAACTTCTATAGGGAGGTTTGGATAGGGAGTAAATTCATGTAAGTCATCGACATGGTCACGTGACGTGTTAACGATTATCAAATAATATTTTGATATGGTTACACAATTATATTTTATTTAAATTATATTTGTATTTTGTTAATTCTATTATTAACATTAATAATAGTTACTTCTATTATCTATATATTAATACGTGAAACAAAAGCTTTCGGTACCTCTTTAAGCGCTGCACGGAAGACTGTGAGATTTGGCATTGTTAAAGTTTATATGGAGAAGGAGTGCAGAAAGCTAAAATTTATCTATAATATCTGTTACTAATATATTAAATAAAATAAATTAATACTGCGAATCCTAATACGACCAGCCCGGCCAACCTATCAACCAATCCTAATACAACCGGCCATTGAACTTAGACCCCCCAAAATATTGACATTGTCACTCAACGAAAAGTGACAGCAAGTGATGTAGATATAAATACTCATTGTTTGTGAATACTGTAAATGTCAAACAGAAAATAGTCAATGATCAAAAATTCGCTGGTCGAATCCCGACCTTAAGGCAATCTCTAGTTATTATTAATTCTATTATTTGAGGTTTAGGAAAAATGTTTATATTTTTAAGTTTTCGTTTCTGTCGGCAGTCCTTATGACTGCTTTGAATTTTTTAGGATTCCAATAAAAAACAATGTATGAATAGGGGTTTTTTACCATAGCACGGCAAAGTGACTACATTGTGCCTGATTGCGAGCACAGTGTAATCCAATACACATCGGTGACTACCGTGGGATCTACAGTCCATTATCAGTCGCCGCTCTCATGCTGGCCTAATCAGATGTCTCTTCACGTTATGCTTGAAGGACTCCATATTGTAGGATGGAGGGACTACACAAGCCAGAAGACAGTTCCATAGCTTCACACAACAAAGGTAAGACGTATCCAACTTCCTTGTTCCTGCCGAGATGGAGGTTATCGTAAAGATTAGGGCCCTGAGCCCAGCGCCTGTGGTTCTGTTATGAAAGACAGAACCGGGAATTAGGTAGAACAGTTCTTTAGAACACCCGCCATGGTACAGACTGATAAGTTTTCATATTATTTAAATGCGTGATGATAAACAAATGGTATTTTTTTTTTACATAATTCTTATTTATAATATACTTACTAGCTGACCAGCTGACTTTGTTCCCTGAAGGGTTAGACATAGGAGTACTAATGTACATCCACAGTTCGCCGGGTATGTTTTAGGTTCTATGTATTAGGGGCGAGCCTATTGCCATTAATCGGACATAAAGCCAAACTCCGAGCTGCTATTGAGAATTTCATAGACAAATCCAATAAAATTTTCGAACCAAGGACTTTGAGCATATCAATTGCGCTTAATACCACTTGGTTAATGAGGCAGTTTTTCTGTCCTTTGCAGTAGTCAAAAACTTATCTTTTTTGGGGATAACATAAAAACCTCCACGAAAAGGCCCAACCTTATCTATCTCAAATATACCAATAATATTAGAAAACTCGTAAAAGACAGTAAACGTTTGTCAAAAAACGAACGAATCTTTCACTATTTCAAATATAACAACACAATTTAAAAAAAAAAAAACTGAATGTAGTGATTTTAAATAGTTCCCTGGTTATCTTCGAGTTTGAAGGTCCAATGACAATAAAATTAAAATGGGACACCCTTGAGGTATCCTCTATCTACAAAATAAGAATCATCCAAATCGGTTCATAAACAAACTTTTGTTGAGGTCGGTTAATAAATCAAAAGCTCTACTATAATTAATAAACGCTGTATCCTCTAAACAGAATATAATATTAAGTACGTCAACATCACACCTTATTTACTCGCAATAGGAATACGCCATCCGAGAAGTGTGGGAGAAGACTCCTTTATAAATCTCTATAATGAAACGTGGAACAAAGCTCTGTGCGTATTATAAACATGACAATTATGTTTAAACTCTTGTGCGTTATGTCTGGTCATTGGATTTGCACAAACCTGGATTATTACGATTATACTGATGTTTTAAAAAAGTCTGCAAATTTTAGAAATATTTAATTACGATGTGATATTAGCGATGTGCCCGCGGCTCCGCAAGCGTTTGCTATTTAAGCAGTAATTATTTAAGTCCTGGAATTTTATTTTAAATTATATTATTTACAATTCACATAATCTATCTATTGAGAAGTTACGTAATATAGTTCTCTTATACAAAATTTTCAACTATTTCAACAATTTTTTTATGATTACTAAATTTAATTAAAATATAACGTATGCTTTTTGTCCACAACGCGCCAGTTACATATGTACCTATGATGTTACAACCGTCTATAGGCCATGGTAGCCGCTTACCAAAAAATAACAATTGTGACCGATGAGATCGCGACCACCATATACCAACTTAGTAGCAGGCTTATCGCGTTCCGAGATCAGACGATGTGGTAACGCCATCTGTAAGTCGTAATTCATAACGTATTGTAACTATATTTTTTACACGCTGTTCATGCATCTATGTATGTATCTAATCTATGTAGTTTATGCTACCCTTACTTTTTTAACTGATTTCAAGAAAAGCAGGAGGGTTCTCAATTCGAATGATTTTTTTTATTGAATGTTCAGCCACAACTTCTTTGTTTATGAATGGATTTAGATGACTTTTTTTTGTTGGAAAGGGGATACCTCGAGGGTGGTCCCATTTTAATTTCATTCTCCTCAAAATCATTGAAGTTTTCTTTTTTGTTAAAAATTGTTTTGTTTCCTTTTTTACCCGACTGCGATAAAGGAGGGTTATGTTTTTCGAGGGAATGTATGCCTATTTCTTTCGCACGTTCTGTAACCTAATCGGTTTGATGTATTTTAGTATACGAGGTATCTTTAGATTCCTCTTAGTTGTAGGAGTGACATACGCTATATTATATTTAAGTACGACGTCTATATTTTTTTAGTCTACTTTCTTTTTGTTGTAGTCGGGTTTTTTTGTTTTTGGTTGAACAACCAAGTCGAGGTTCGTTCACTTTTTCACTTTGAGCTTGTGGCCACGCTTTTGTGGCTGAGTACCTTCCACGTTTTCCCCCAAGCCCGTTGAAGCTGTTAAAGCCTTTAATGGCTCCAGAGCCCTTAAGTGCAGTTACAGTATAGTCCATTTGATTTATCTTATCGTTATATAATCAGTGATACGTGAAATGCTCCATGTCTAGCATGTACATTTTACACTTTTAATGAAGTACAGGGTAATTTGTCGATTTTGGATAAAACATAAAAAGTGACCGTCGAGGCGTCGACTGGTTATCCAGTAGGCTTGTGCTAAACTGACACTTGTAATATTTATCTACAATACCTATAATTATAAAGGAAATAAATATTCAGGAGTATTGTTGTATTTTTGAAGCAAAAACTTCTTTCGCCGCGTTGAGCGATTTTTGGTAGAGGAAAACTTATAGGTCCGCGTAACCTTCGTGTCACCGATGACCTAGGCATGCTCGTGACGTATTGCGTTTGTTTCAGACTAGTAACGCGTAGTATAGCAGCCTGTTTACATGTATACGCATATATACACAAATACATTGTATATACTCGATTGTACTGCCTCTTTTTGACTACCTCTGTTTCTTCCATTAAAACCTATTTTCTTGTTTCGAATAAAACAGAATTACGATTGCAAAAAAGAAATATAAAAAAAAAAATATGACTCAAGTCAAAAAATGTATCAGCAAAGGAAAAAATCTCAGTAAGAAACAATATTTAAACAAAAAATTCAATAAATTTACAGACATATTTAATTTAATCAATAAAATGGATTCAACGGACAATAATAAGACCAGAATATGGAAATATTAACAATAAACCAGATTATTTATTATTAAGCATGCCATGTTTTCTATACACTTTGATCTCCGATTTTAAAATTATCAGTTATGTTTAGGGGAGAAGAGGACGGTAAGCAACTTTCTCAAATCATCTTTAATGTAATATAAAGTAGACTCAGTCATATGCCCTTCTCTTATTAGTTGTAATCAGATCGTAGTTTCAGGTCTTCCGCTTCTTCTGTAATTTAAGCATCTTCAATATTAACATTTAGTTGCTTTTTATCATTATTTGGTCTACAATCTTTGGGTATAATCTGAAAAATATATCTTTTATTTTATTTTGTATTCTTTATAGGTTTAGCTTAATGGCCACAACCTCATCTGATGTTAAGTGACGATATGGCTCAAGATGGTAATAACATAAAAATAGATTTTCATCTTGAGGATGGTAGCTAGCCAAGCGGGCTTAGAAAATGCTCTAACACCATGCTATGGTTTTATTACGATGTTTCCCTTAATCATGAGCTCAGGTTTCACGACGCGATGTCCGTACATGCTACAACTGGGCTATCATTGCTTCAATTTCTTTAACCATAACCATAGTTTTAGTAAAGTTTGTCTTATAAATGTAGAATCATTATCATCATTGGTTTTTTACTATCTGCGTAAGATGCTTTAAGCAGCGTCGTGAAAGTACTTTTGAAAATGGGTGCATTGTGAAATAAAAACCTAACTAAACCTAAAATAACACATACGTATAGCCATAGATTTATTAACTTTATGACAGTCTTCTTAAATGTAGAGGTCATTATCATTATTGAACTTTGACCATCTTTAAAAGGTGCTTTAGGCAGCGTCACTGAAGCACTGGTTTTGGTGCCTCATCAAAGTTATAAGGCAGCTGTAGCTATGGACACACTGCCTAAAGAAGCTAAAGATATCATTTATCGGTCTTGGATTTGCAGATTATTCGTGCTTTACGGTCCGGTTTACATAGAGTTTTTAAGCCAGAAGTTTTCATAGATTTTGATACCATCACAGACTGCACTTTTTCCACTCGTCTCGATTTTATACCAAGTTTTACAATTTATAATAAATTCCATAGTAAATACACGTTTAAAATAGATTGGCATCGCCTTCGAATTACCATTGTTGAGCCATCGTTGAAGTAGCGATGGCTCAGTTCGTAGCGTGTATGGACTCCGCGTTGATCGACGTGAGTTCAAATCCCTGCAATGAACCTCAGCTTTCGGTGTAGGAAATCATCGTGATGAAACCATAGCATGGCATGGCTTTTTCTAATACCCACCTGGATAGCTACCACTCCTCAAGTTAAAAGTCTGTTGCCAAACACCAATAAGTTTGTTCGCGGCAGCTGCACTTGAGAACCAGTCTTCCACTAGGCTTAGCGTGCTACGTATCTTGGGTTACATTACTTAGTGATAAAAAAATATTTGAACGTATTTAAGCGGTAAAATATGCAACAGCTATCACTCAATGTAAGGCACACCGTGCATCTGGAAAGAGTTACACAATTCGAATGGTACACGTCAAGTTTAAACGGGTGTTGCAGAGGAGGAGGACAGCAGTATTCCCATCACCAGGTACCCCTGCATGCCCTCACTGATCGCTCTACAACAAATGAGGAATAGGCTACACTTGGCGCGCCTCGGAAAAAAGTTGATGAAATGGACAGCCTTGGCGACCGGACGTGAGCTACGCAGAATTGCTTGTGAGATTGACGTGTGAGAAACCTTTTTATGTACCATTCATGTACGGACCGTTTGGTAGCCACCCGATCAGCCGACCTTCGCACGACCAATCGCTGTATGTGTTTGTACGACGAATAAGTCGGACGTAGATCGTGTCACAGCTCGGTGTTTCGCTATCTAGACCACAATCATGGTGAAAGAGATAATCGATCAATATACCATGCTGTCTCTTTCTTTCAGCTCGTACAAGTCCTTCAGGGAAGAAATGTGCAATGCCTTCATGCTTCTCGCTAGAGCAAGATACTTTAATCTTAACCTGAATAAGATGGTCCTGGAGAATGCTGATCGTCAGGTAATTAATAACTTTATTGACGGACTTAAAATATTATAGCTTTTTTGTGTATTTAAAGTGATTTTTTATATTGCTAAAGTCTTTATTTTAACAAAAGATCAACAAAATTTAAATACGATATTGATGTCTCTTAGTTCAGTTCCAAATTGCACGTAGTACATAATCTTCTCTTTTAGTACTCCTAAAACATTCAATTGCTATAAAATCTGAAATCGATATTTTGATTAAAAAAACTGTCAATTAATTGATTGACTATTGATTATTTCTTAGTACGTAATCTATTACAGCCCATCGAGCGGAGTCAGCGGCACAAAAAACAGTTATTGGTGTGTTCAAAAGCACTGCTTGTTTTAGTTTGGTTAAATGACGAGCTAATCAAGAAAATCTCTTTCGCGTACCTACTTTGTTGCAATATTTCGCCTGATGGTATGTAAAAATGAGGTCGACGATGGATCGCGATTACCCACCAGATATCTATTCACTCTCCGCTTAAAATTTTTCAAGTTATATGTTGAAGGAAACGGATGTCGGGCGAGAATTTCACTCTATAGTCGTTCGAAACAACATACAGATGAAAAACCCTCGGGGCAATACAAAAAAAAACAATCCCAATTTCCTTTGGAAATAAATTATCGATAAGTTTAATTCTAACTATCGATTAATTAATTTATAGTGGAAATGTCTATCGAATAATGTATACTTAATCAATATTACTTTTTCTCATGATGCTTGTATCTCTCTGGTGTCGTTCCTCGTGTTTAGGAGGGAGGCTAAATGTAATTCCCGAGAAGAGGGTTCAATCAGACCCTGTTAAATTACCGTCCAATTGTCGTAACCTCAGTGTTGTGCAAGATTATGGAGGGGATCATCAACACCCAGCTTGTCCGTTACCTAGAAGATCACTCTTTAATTGATGATCGTCAATATGGTTTTCGCCAGAATCGATCAACAGGTGATCTTCTGGCGTATGCACTGCACCGCACTCCACCGGGTGGAGGCAATTAATAAGCGTGGCGAGGGTCTAGCAATCAGTCTTGATGTGATGGCTTTTGATAGGGTCTAGCACAGTGGATTTATCTCAAAATTTCCGGCGTACGGATTTTCTGACAACCTCTGCAACTAGATATCCGGCTTTCTACATGGATGCAGAATTCGTGTCCTTGTAGAAGGGATGTGATTCGCAGTTCACGTCGTTAAACGCTGGAGTTCCTCAAGACTCTGTGCTTCCGCCTACACTGTTTCTTCTGCATATCAATGATATGTCACCTTTAGTCTATATTCATTGCTATGCAGATGAAAGCACCATTCATGGGTGCTATTACAGCAGGCCTTCATGGGGTTGGGAAGAAACTAAACAGTGCTTTGCCATCAGGGACAGTGGTGTTGATGAAATTATGGTGAGTTGCTGTGTACATACCCACAATGTATCTATATTACGTCTGTTAGTTTACAATAGATGGCGTACGAGTCGTTTCATTTCGAGGACAACGAGAGTGAAGTCTTGGGTAAAAGATAGTTAATATACAATCTATGTACTTAATATGTACTGAACACATACAATGAAAAATAGATCATAAGAATTTTTATAGCAATTCGGTAAATTGACGGAGCGCTTGATGTATTATAGAACTATTACAATACAATAGTGATAATTTTGTACTATATAAATTTGCATAGTACAGTCCTAACTCAACTGTGACCACCGAGAGATCGAAATCCATCGGCGGTCGCCGCTGTAATGCCAGCTGGCTGAAACTGTGATGGAATTTCATATGAGATCATTTTACTTCGGTCAAACAGATTTTTAAGAATATTTAGATAGTTTAATAGAATTTACCTGCTTAACAAAATAAGACATGATTTCCACAGATAAAAAAATGTCGCCCCCGGGTGGGCTTGAACCACCAACCTTTCGGTTAACAGCCGAACGCGCTAACCAATTGCGCCACGGAGGCCATGCGAGGCCGTCTCAAAAATATGAACATAAACTTGCAAGTTTCTTATGCTCAGTAAAGGCCAAATGTAAACGGAAATTAAAAGGACTCTATCTAATAAAACGATATATTGAGAAACTTTGTTTTAAGGGTTTAACAGATATTTGGGTATACTGTATTTAATAAAGGTCATTCGTAACCGGACATTGAAATAACTCAATCTAACAAGAAAATATTTAAAAGTTTTGAGTTAAAAATATGTTTTTGAGTTAGATGTTTTTGTTTCGTTTACTGTGCTTATATAAAGGCCATTTATAACTCGAAATTAAAATACTCTATAATTATAACAAAATAATGTCTTGGCAAATTTTGAGTTGAAATGCTTCTTAACAGAGGTTTATGTTATGATTGCTGTGCTTAGTAAAGGCCATTTAAAACTGGTCATTAAAAATACTGTATGTAAAAAATAATATCTTGAGAAATCGTAAATTAAAATACTTCATAATAGATGTTTATGTTATATTTACTGTACTTAATAAAGGTAATTTATGTCTGGACTGTAAAGGCATTCGTATCTGAAAAAAAATATTTTGAGAAATCTTGGATCGAAAGATTTAATAGGAACCGCTGATTTCCTCTGAAAAAATTATTTTCCGTGATTTGAAAATAACAAACAAGCATTACGAATAAAATTTCTAGCAGGATTTTTAGTTTTGCCGACTGTATTTTTCAATTTACTCGTGTCGTGTTACATAAAAAATGTAATCTGGTTGTAATCTACTTTTGAAATATTGTATTACATATAACAAAAAAGAAAACCAACTACAATGATTTTGAAGAGTTCCCTGGTGTATCTTTGAAGTTAAGGTCCAATGTCAATTAAATTAAAATGGGACCACCTTTGAGGTATACCCTATCCAGCAAAAATAGTCATCCAAATATGTTGATAAACAAAGAACTTATGGCTGAACATTCATTTAAAAAACATTCGAATTTATTTTATTTATTTATTTATTTATTTGAACACTTACATAATAAACACTAAAACAAGTAAAGAAAAATAGACAAAGAACATTGCTTAGTGCTACTATAATTAAAAGTGTAGACTACATGATAAATAGAATATAGCGAGTAACAAGAAACAGACAAGAGATCAAATTAAAGGTAATAAACAACATAAATTCTAATATATAATAAACTACTGGATCAAAATTATTCTTCTAAGTGAGCGAAATATTTTTTGATTGCCGGAACGTCGTCATTTAAAATGTCTAGCTTGTTAGATTTATGGAGTATGTTAACAAGTCTTGTTATTCGCGCTATGGGAGCATTATACCCCAAGTTTGAAACAACTCCTTCTGTTGCAAACAGATTAAAACTAGCTGGCCTTGGCAATTTTCTTGGAACAGTAAATGATAAAGACGATAAAAGATTCGGTGCCTCTATGGAGCCTTTAATCAACTTGGTGAGAAAAACAACGTCTAGCATGCGTCTTCGATTAGTTAATGTGCATATATTAAAGTGTTTCAGACGGTCGCCATAACTTTGCAGTTTCTTACCTAAGTAAATAACCTAGTAATTCATTATCCTCCGTAATTTTTGTGAAGTCAGTTAAGAATTTTGATTGGATCATTCATTTTTACGATACGCCTCGTATGCTAGAATCTATCAAGCCGTTTAGTCTATAGAGCGTGTAAAGAAATAGACATAGATACATACTTAAGCTCGAAAAACTCTCCTTTTTCGCAATCGGGTAAAAAAGGGATGGCTCTCGAGTAGGTACTGTCGTAGGAATTCATCCAAACTTGATTGAAGATAGATTTAAAGATCGAATGCCATGTTGCCCATTACCAAACAGATTACGGGGCGAATTGAGATATTTAAGTAATTATATAACAAGGATTATAATTTCAGTAGTTGCACCATGGCCTTCGTGGCGCAATTGGTTAGCGCGTTCGGCTGTTAACCGAAAGGTTGGTGGTTCGAGTCCACCCGGGGGCGGTTTACTTTTTTACCGAACTATAAATTTTAATTAAAACGATAGTTTTAAAATATAATCTATACAAATAGTAAAATTGGAGTGTCTGTTTGTAATGTCAAAATAACAGTTTTTTTGCTAAATGCATATGAAAGTATATGCGATACCTATAACAAAAAGCCCATTTTTAAAATTTTTGTTTGTCTGTCTGTTTGTTCTGGGTAAACTCCGAAGCGGTTGGACCGATTTTGAAGAAACTTTCTCTGATAGATAGCTGATGTTATAGGGAATAACTTAGGCTACTTTTATTTAAAAAAAAGAATTATTCGAGCGCTTAAATGGCTTATGTTGATTATACCATAAGAGATATAGCAAATTAATGTACTATATAATTATAGGTATAAAAAAGCCCTCCCAAAAAAGTCCGGGAGATTATATATCTATCTTCTAATGAACACCCACAATAAGCATTTTTGTCTTTAAAATAGCAGGGAGTGGAGGAGCAAGATTCGCGCGGGCATTCTGTAGTCCACGTGAGCGAAGCTACGGGCTCAGCTAGTAAAGTATAATTAATTTCATTCGATTCAAAAGCTGTCGTCAAACACCTAGTGTTCCGGCAGCAGCTGCACTTTAGAGCCAATCCTTCACATCACTTAAGATCAGATGAGATTGTGGTTATAACGCTAAACCTATAACGATAAACAAAATACTTTTCATAGACGTTTCAATGGCGCTAATAATAAAACACCTCTCTGAACTGAATGAGTGAAAACATGAAGCTTCCGAACCTTCTAAAACTTAACTGCAATTATGTCTACATGCAGAAGGATTGTAGTCCATCTGATGTTAAGTGGTCACAGCAGTTTATAGCTTTTTAATAAACAACCGGGACTAATTTCTGAGTTCAGTCGCTAATAGGTCTTGAGGTGAGGAGGTTATTACTCTCGAGGACTGATATGGAACGACTACCATCTGCTCCGAAACAAACCAAAGTTAACATTACAGGGAGCCTAGCCAAGAGTTTCCTTTCTACAATAGTAAACGCTAACGTAAAACGAAAAAGAAATATGCGAAGCTTAGGATATGCCCGAATTATGGGTGATCCTTAGAAGACATACATATATACCCGCTGACTTTTTTGTAGGTCTTTTTAATATATACAATTATGTAGTACATTAATTTGATATATCTTTTATAGTTTACTCAGCATAAGCCAATTAAGCGACCGAATTGATTTACCTTTATCAGTTTTTATTTTATTTACGCGGATTTTTTTTTTTTTTACTGACTACACTGTTAGCCTTAGGGTCCCTATCCAAAAACAGAGCCGCTGCGGCTTATACAGCTTCACCGGACTTGGGGGCGAGTGTTTAGGGCACTCAGCCGCGAAAGTTTTTGACGACCCGCACGAGGGTGCCAGAGTGGCCGAACCTCGGCTCGGGCGGTCGTCGCGAATGCGAAAAGGTCGTGATCTATCTAATTCCCTAATCCTAAGAAAATTCGAGCTAACTAACATATACTCATATGCACGTCCCCCTCTTCCTGGGAGGAAGGAGGGAGCCATGCGTATGTGTATTTAGTAATTGGAAAAGTTTTTCTACACTAACTAGCGCATTAGTATAAATAGCGCAAAAAAAAAAGGTCCCTTACAGAACCTATGTGCCTGTGTGGTGTGCACGTGTGTGTGTTCATACGTGTGTAATGTTGTATGTGGGTAGCTAAGTGTTGCACGTATAGTGTCACTTGTATCGCGCGGGCGGCTGCCTGACTCAAGGGCTTCACACCGAGGAACGGACCTAGGCTTGGGATTTACGCGGAACTGAAAAGTACCTTATATGCTTTCATAAGTAGGTATTTAGTAAAAAAAACTGTCATTTTGATATTACAAACAGACACATAAATTTTAATATTTGTACAGATGAGAAAGCAGCTTAGTAAAAAAAAGGCATTGTCGCCCCCGGGTGGGCTTGAACCACCAACCTTTCGGTTAACAGCCGAACGCGCTAACCAATTGCGCCACGGAGGCCATGTCTACACAATTGAAAATACGATATTAGTTAATTTGAAATTAAATAAATAAAAAAACATACGGCCCGCTTGATGGTAAGCGTACCATTAGCGTATTGCCGACCTTGAACTCTCCTTCCTCGAGGAGCTCTGGAAACCCTACTCACCACAAAAAGATAACACAAAGTTATTTGGCTGCGATTTTCTGTATGGTGGAGGTATTTCACCAGTCGGACAGTAGTACAAGTAGAGAGAAATTTCCAAAGAGGTTACCTAATAAGAACAAAAACTCCTTCCCACAACTGAAACTCATGCACTGGGCTTCGGAGCTGGGCTGGGTCACAACTTTACAGTAACCTTGATCTCGGCACTAACTAAAAAGTTCTCTATATCTTATCTTTGTCATACCGTGAAGCCTTAGAACCATCTCCCGGCTGATGTGTTCTCTTACTCCTTATGACATCAACAGCAAGCGTAAAGGGAAGAGGTATTAATTTATCCTGGCCGTCGATTGATTTATATTTCTCGGCAATCGCCGTTGTGTTTGGATTGTGCTATGATTGCCATCAGGTGCAGTATCGTCAATTGGCTAAGCTACTTTGTAAATAAATGAAACGATTAAGAAAATATAATATATAAGTTGGAAGTTAGGAGAGCCAAATAATATCTAAAGACTAAAAAATAAAAATATGACTGACAACTTACAAAGCTTTAATAGAATTAAAGTCGTTTTTTTAAAACTCTATATATGTTACTCGTACTATATTCTATTTATAATTGTGTATACTTTTCTACCATGGTTGTATATTTACCATAGATTTAAGTTTATTATTAGATTTTAATGTAACATTTCATGTCCGGCGACATCATCAACCGATTAACAGCTATTCATTATCGTTCATCATTATCAATCATTTTCCACGGGCCACAGTCGCTTATGACAATTGTATCAAATTAGAAATGTCTTCCCGACTGTGCTACACCATTTACTACTTGTCATTGCTTCATAATATTATTTCAAACACAACATCTTGAACAATAAAGAAAGAGGAGAAAAAACGCATGAAAGTAAAAATAAAAAAAATCTAAAGACTTGAGATATACCAACTTTATTTGTACGTGGTGCACCCTGTTGAGTAGCGAACGAGGAAATGCTGGTAGTAGGTTGTTAAAGTTGTATTATTGTCTTACTGGGTCCCGATGATCATGCACACGGTGATAGTGATTCGCTTATGCATCGCATTTCAGAATCAACCCTTGTGTATGGGCCGGATACTAGAACAGCGAACTAAAGCCTTCGGCTACTTTGTAACTCGCTGGTTCTAGGAGTTCCTATTGATCCTACTGATTCGTCAGTTTTTCAGGTTCACCAAAATAATTACGCCTGGCTGAACAGTGTACGTGACTGGGTGCCGATCCACACTTCACTTTGTTTGGCGGCCGCCGTTGTCCAAATTATTGTATATTATTAGGCACACACAAATCTGTTCCACCAAGAACAAGCTGATGCAATCACAGTACTTAAAAACTTTAATTAATGATAATAATCATTCAAACATTCTGACGACGAAAAATCGTTTGCGTAGAGTGCGCCCCCAAGCGTCGAAACACCGCAACAAGCGGGGCACAGATAAAAAAAGTGTTGCCTTGTATATCCAGTTTGTTGTTCACATGATCTGTATGTTCTATAGTGTCTATCATGGTGAGTGTTCTGAAGAGCTGTTCAATCCAATACCTTCCTCTCCCTTCCACAACAGAACCACATGCGCTGGTCTTCGGAGTCACAGTTTTATGGTAACCTCCATCTCGGCACGAACTAAAAAGTTCTCTATGACTTATCTTTGTCGTACCGTGAAGCCGTGGAACTTTCTTCCGGCCAGTTTTTCCCTCCTCCTTACGACATCGGGTCCTTTAAGCGTAACGTGAAGAGATATTTAGGCAGGCTGGCATGACAGCGGCGACCTCTTGGTGGTCACCGTTGTGTTTGGACTGTGATGTGCTTACCATTAGGTAAAGTACTGTCAATGTGCCGAGCTATTATTTAAAAAAAAATCGACTTAGTTAGAGCATTATTATATATTTGCATATTTCTTTTTCGTTTTATGTTAGGGTTTACTATTGTAGAAAGGAAACTTGCTTAAGTCTCCTGTAATGCTAACTCTGGTGAGTTTCGGAGCAGATTTTACTCGTTACTCGTTCCATTTCAACCTACTCACCTCAAGACCTACTACTGACTTAAGAATTTCGTCCCGTTTGATTATAAAAAAATTATAAATTGCTGTGACCAATTAACATCAGATGGACTACAATCCTTCTCCATGTAGACAGAATCTCGGTTAAGATTTGGAAGGTTTGGAAGTTTCATGTCTTTACCCATTCAATTCAGAGAGGTATTTTATTACTAGTGTCATTGAAACGTATAACAAAAGCATTTTGTTTATCGTTATAGGTTTAGCGTAATGACCACAATCTCATCTGATTTTAAGTGAAGATGTGGAGGATTGGCTCTAAAGTGCAGCTGCCGTAACACACCTATTGGTGTATGACGACAGGTTTTGAATCGTATGAACATTGATATATTTAATCAATCGTTTTAATTAAAATTCATAGGACAGTAAAAAAGTAAGTCGCCCCCGGGTGGACTCGAACCACCAACCTTTCGGTTAACAGCCGAACGCGCTAACCAATTGCGCCACGAAGGCTATGGCGAGTTTGTTAAAATTATAGTCCTTGTTATATAATTAATTCATTTCTCAATTCGATGCGTTATCAGTTTTGTAATTTGGCATTCGACCTTTAAATTTACCTCCAATCAAGGGACGATGAATTTCTACAACAGTACCTACTCGAAAGGTTTTCCTTTTTACGTGATTGCAAAAAAGGAGGGTTGTGTTTTACGAGCGTTTGTATGTATGTATCTTTGTCTAATTTTTGGTACGGTCTGTATAGCCTAAACGAGCATACGAGGTGTCGTTAGGTTCGTCTTAATTGTGGGAGTGACATACGCTATATAGTATTTAAGTACGACGTCTGGGAATCAAGTAAAATGCAAAAATATATATTTTTTAGTCATGTGTTTTTTTGGTAGTCGAGTTTTTTTTTTTTTTTTTATTAATTTAGTTTCTTTGCTTTATTGTCTCGATCACACGTGCCGTGATACGGGCGAGTGAATGTTTTAACTTGGGTTGCCAACCCTATTATGTAATACAGTATCCTACTATATTTGGAGTCCGACTACTAAATTTTGAAATTCCTTCAAGTATTCGCTACGTAGGTTTTACTTGAGCATTAGAATATCAGCTAGAGTTTTTTTTGCCTAATATTATGTTCACCTTGGATATACTTTTCTCTGCTCCCCTGGAAGACTGGTAGAAAATGCTTTTTATCATTAAATTCTCCTATTCTACTTTTTTATGTGCAATATAGAATATTGCAACATTATTTATTTCATACTTTTTAAAATGTAAAATGGAACGTAGCCGCAATCTTTATCTCTTTTTGAATGAGACTTGGTATGCCATTGATAATTTGATAGTTTACATTATCATAATTACTTGTCATTAAATTGATAAAAGCAAAGTCGCAGGCGCAGCCAATATATCCTAGACATACGTACTTAAATGTTATGTCACATTTTCTCGATCTAAAAAATATGATTAGTATTCGTAGTAAAACAATTTTTCATCTAAGAGACATACGTTATGATATCAATTTCTTATCATAAGCCACAAAATGATAAATTTATGTTAATTAGTATTTGATAAGCTGTATGAAACGATAACTCATAAATAATGATCAACTGGTTAAATATGTTATTTATTAATATATTTATTTAATATACCTAATTACGATTCCGTTAAAATATAAGATAGTAGATTAATACATAGTTGATTATTGTGTAAGAGAGGTAAGGTATCTGTTTGAAAATTACGTTATACGATAAGAGAAATATTTCCATACTACATAAGATTACAACCAAATAACGTTATTTAGTGTTCCTGCAGTGAGTAGGTTTTTCAGAGCTCCTTTTGGAGGTGGCTTTAAGATTGGCCACTCGCTAGTAATACCTGATGGTATTACAAGCGCCCATAGGTTGCGGTAGCCGCTCACTATTAGGCGGGCCGTGTGCTTGTTTGCTACATTACAAGTATAAAAAATATAATATAAAAAATTCTGTTTTTCAATCGTTATATATCTGGCGATTCACCTTAATTTCATATGATGTTAAGTAGCGATATAACAAGCTAAGTCTAGCGGGGCTGGGTGTCAATTGCAGCTGCTGAATCTTTATATTTTTGTAACGTGTCGTGTTGAGTATCAATCAAGGGAAAGGGCTTAATAGCACATTTCAAAAATATAGATCGTACATTGCCGTACTCGGGTTTTAGTTTTTAAACATTTTTTTTTTATATCATCTCGGTACATTGACGGATCTGTCCCTGCATAGCACAATCCAAACACAACGGCGAGCACCGAGAGCTCCTAATCCACTGGTGGTCGCGGATGATATGCCGGCCTGGATAAATATCTCTCACGTTACGCTTAAAGGACCCGATTTCGTAAGAAGGTTCAACAGCTTCACGGTACGACAAAGATATGTCATAGAGAACTTTTTAGTTCATGCCAATATGGATGTTACCGTAAAAAATTGATGTTATAATAATTATAAAATTGTGATCTGGTTTTTTAAGGCGGTTGTGACGGTTGCTTCGTCTATGGGAACTATTTCCAGCGTAAAAGTGCTACAATTGCTCGTTGTAGAGGTAGGTAATTTATTAATAATTGTACGTCTTATTATCGTATGTATCGTAGTTTAACATTTATTTTTAATAAATTTCTTTAGCTGCAACTTGAGACTACCTAACTCAGATTTTTTCCGATGGAATTATCGTACAATAAAATCTATTGTCAAAATTGTTTGAGTTTCTTCTTATATAATTCAATAGATACTAGTAATAATTAACACTTTTTTTATTATTTAGTTTATCAAGAAATAAAATATGTTTAAATTATTAAAGTAAATTAAAATATTTAAAAATATATTTTAATTATTTGTAATACATTGTGTAAGTATGACTATATAGTATAATATTAATAAATAACACAAAATAATTCAAAATTAATTTATTAACATTTTAGTATAATCACAATATATTCACTGTGTGGGATAGTGTTTTTTTTATTGTGAGACTATAACAGCATTAAAAAGTTGGGCGTAAAAGATAATTAATTACATACTAAGAATTTTTATTCCATTTGTGTTTAGACGCAGCGAAGTTTTTTGTTAATTTATTAAATAAAATCTTACAATTTACTTACCGTCATTGGTAAAATCGAGCTTGTGCCAAATTCTAATTTTTAAATCCGAAAAGTTTCTATGATTTTATGTAGAAATTGAAATTTACCAACTCATGCTAGTAAAATCTAAGATTTACTTTTTTGTGTGATTTTTTCACACTGATATTTTTGAATGAACGAGACGTGGGAAAAGAATACTGGCCGCTATTGTATTAAGATTTACCAACATTTGGTAACAATACAACTAGTCGTATAATGCAATTTCTTTGGAAAGGGTACCAAATTTAAAACTAATTATATTCGTAAATATTGTTTATCATTGAAAGAAATTTGTTTTTTAATCGAGATTGTTTTTGAGTGTCGCGTGATAGTTTCTATTTTATTTTAAATATATTTATACTGTATTATTATTATTTACATATATATGTGTATAGTGAGCGTGCGAGTTGAATGCAGTGGGGGCTTGAGGTGAAGAGCTGGAGTATCTCCCCCCGCCGTCCCCACGCTCCGCCTCATGCACCATTACAGTAGTGATGTGTGTGCTGTACGAATACTGTTGACATTAATACTCAAGTTGTGGCCTCGTGTTATTTTTTGTTTATATTAATGATTGATCCGAGTCCATTAACATCTGTTACATTAAAAAAAAACATTTTTTTTTTTAATTAAACGTCAAGCACGGGAAATGGTGATAGATGTGGTAATTAAAATTCAGAGATTTTTTTGTCACTTTGATTTCTCTGTGTAAATTTAAAAAAAATGCAATAAAATTCTCAGTCATTCATTCATTAATGGTTTAGAATTTTGTTTATTTTATTCACAGTCTGGTGCCGAACCATACTTACACTTAGGTATAGAAAAGGGGGGTGAAGCTATTGATGAGGCCAAAGTAATCTGGCGTGCTCTTGTTAAGAAGCTGGTACTTATACTTCAGCTAAGAACAAATTTCCGGCAAGTCGAGACTGCTAATAAAACTGCGACAAAGTAAGTTTTCTTCTAATGTAATTTAATCAGTAAACTGAAACATGTTTAAAGATGAAAATTTCCGGGAATGTACAAGTCACTATAAGTGCGTATTTTTTCTCCATGGAGTAAAATGACATTTCATTTGTTGCTGGTTTATTATGTTTTTAAATTAGTGATGTCACCAATCGGAACTAATCGTATAACCGTATAAGTAATTATACCTATTTATAAGTTTTTCTGAAAAACATTGAACCCTTTAAATATGCAGTCCGGAAAAGAAGACAAAATCGCGCCTCTCGTTGGCCAATGGAAGCGTTCTTTTAGTTTGTTTTTTTTTTTAGAATTTTTACATACAATGTATACATTTTACAGTTTACTAATTTATGTAATGATAATAGTAAATATCAAGTATTTTGAATAATAAAAAGAATATTTGAATTATTAAAACAGACAATTCAGTATTTAAAATCTTACGATTATTAAACGGTAACACAACACTAGAAAAATAAAAGTGGCAACACTATTTTCAAGTTTCAGATTATTAATTGTCAATTTACTCCATAAGATTAAAAAACGCACTGTAGACTATTTAGGAGCCCACAAATATTTGGCACCACCTTTTTGTCTGGAAGAGTATGCTTTATAAGAAAATGCAAACGGAGTTTGGTTCATACAAACGTATTCCTGTGTTTTATCCCTGCATAATGAAATTACACTAGAGCAAATATTTTTATACTATTTGTCTACTTACATTTGCTATTGCCATGCTAAACATGTTTCTGTTTTGGTTTCTTTCCATAAATTAATAAATAAGAACTTTCGAGTTTTCAAAAATTTCTAAGTTGTCGCTGCTCATACCGCAGTTATACAGCAAACAAATTTCAAGAATAAAAAAAAAAAAGGAAGATTAATAGGGTACAGAGAATTTTCTTTGGAGATTTCTCTCTACTTGCGGCAGCCTGATTGGTGGAACAGCTCCACCCTACAGGAATTCGCAGACAAATAACCATGTGTTGCGTATTCCTGGAGTGAGTAGAGTTTCCAGAGCTCCTTGAGGTAGGGGGGTTCAAGGCCGGGAACGCGCCAGTGATACATATGATATTACAAGCATCCATAGGCTACGGTAGCCGCTTATCATCAGCCGGGCCGTGAGCATTTTTGCCAATTTTGTAGTTTAAAAAAATGCATAGCCAAACCCTTTTTATAATATGCATAAAAAATACGTAGTCACATCTGCAGTCTAGAAAGCCGTTCGGGTTTAGCGCGACAGCAAGAGATATCTGTTAATACTTCACCGCGTTTCCTCTTTAGTGATTAAAATTGAAATGGATAAAGTTGCCTGAAGTTGAAATCGATAATATCTCAGTGGTCAGTATCGCGAGTTCGAACACTGCGTCGAGTAACGTAGGTTCGCTTTCAACTAAGGTGGTAAATAAGATGGTAAATTGATTCCATTGCTTATGGACACTTTTAATATCATAGATATCACAAGCACCTTGCCGACCTTGAGCCCCAGACAAGCTCCAATTGAGAAGCTCTGGACACCCTACTTATCACAGAAAAGAAACTAAAGCTTATTCGCTTGCGATATTCTTTGGGGTGAAGGTAAAATCTCCAAAGTAATTCATCTGTGCCCTAAGAGTGGTAGCTAACCTGGGGGTCTAGTCATGCAGCCTTTCTCCAATAATTAACGTATCTGATCACGTGATTTAATGTTGAGATATTTCAAATCTATATTTTTTTTCGATTTCATTAGCATTAACGATTGTATAAATGCAAGGCTGCCCAAGCTTTTGCGACTGAGTGCCTTAAGCGCTCGCTCCCAAAACACGATGAGGCTATAAAAGCCGTCAGCGGCTCTAGTTTAAGGGCCCCTAAGGCTAACAAACAAAATAAAAAAAAAACCCCAGGTGGGTGTTTGAAAATGCCGTAACACCATGCTATGAGTTTATCAGGATGTTTGCCTTCACTGATAGGTCAGGTTCTTTGTAGAATTCGAACCCGCTCTGATCTACACGGTTTCTTAAACTCTTCCACTAAGTCATCATTGACGATGTGGGAAATACTGTTGTTGATTTGTCGTCATTATCATTCAAATGGTTCATCAATTTCTGAAATGAAAATCAATGGGTAAT
Source organism: Saturnia japonica (assembly GCA_033032175.1). Classification (NCBI taxonomy): domain Eukaryota; kingdom Metazoa; phylum Arthropoda; class Insecta; order Lepidoptera; family Saturniidae; genus Saturnia; species Saturnia japonica. Next base: position 5,901,006 of record CM065331.1, read on the forward strand.
TCAGGGGTTTGGACATGTTTAAGGTAATGTTAGTTTTTGGCTTTACTCTTTTTACAGCAAAGGCGAAAATTTTCGAAATTATGTTTTGCTTGTGCGACTTAGAAATAAGTACTTGTAGAAAAAAACTCTAGTCCTCATATCGTTGGCCCCTAAGTATATTTGAGTCATGTATAATTTTGTTACCTACACTTCTTTAGCACGTTAAATGAGAGAGAACTTTAATAATGCCTGCGCACATAAAAAAAAAGTCTTACAGTATGAAGTTGGTTGCTAAGCAACAGGATTTTTTTTTTCCTGAAGATATGTAGTTACATTTGGTAATATGCTTCATATCCAAATAGTATTTAATGTACAAATAAATAATTTATAAGACTATTAAGAATAAATAAAAAAATCACAAAAAGAAAAAGTTTAGCATAACGTACAGAAGCCAACCGCTGTAAGCGCCACCCTCCTGATGGTTTACGGGACGCGGGACTGCGGGTGTGCACGGACATACACGATATTGAGATATTACCCTATATCGTAAGATCAATATTTTATGCATATTACATATATATACAGGCATATTATAGATATTTAATGATAAATAAAATAATTAATATACTTTATATTGTTGTCTTTATTAAACTCGTAAATAAAAACCTAGTATATTGAACAGAAATTGTACGTATAAACTTTACTTACCCAGAACGCGTCATAGCATTACTTTTGATTGACTGTATAGTTTTTTAAAACTCGACGTTGGCAATTTCATCTTAGCAAAATAATGTGTAACAGTTACAAAATCACACACTTCAAACGTCTATTGCTGCTGGCGGCCGGTAACAGACTATATAGCCTATAATAATTGGTCGGTCTCGTTCCACTCCCGCGTCCCGCAGACCATAAGGAGACACGCGCGTACGGCGCGGCGCTGAGGCGGACAGCTTAGAATAGTACGGTACATCTTTTGTAATTTATGATTTTAATAAAATGTTTATATATGCCCGGTTTTTGAATCTCTGAGAAACACTCACTTGTTAATGATTCAATAAAGTTATGTATAAGATAAACGTCGGTTAACTGTCACTGCGTTTCAGAATACCCAATAAGCTGTTCAATAATTATGAATTCAATAACTGTTTCTTATGTTGTTATTAGATGGGTCTGTTCACAATTTCACATCTAAAATTGATTTTATCATTGTAATTTTGTCAGTGATACTAATATTAATATTAATAATATTTTTCCATGGTAAATAAATGCCCTAACACTGTTTTAGGAAAGCATGATAATTCGTTATTTATCAACAGCTGTATGAGCGACATCTTTGTCTAAATATCAAACATTAAAAAACCGGTTTTTGTTTACGTGTTTCGCATATAGTACTTACCTATCATTTTTATTTTCCAATTGATTGAATTGATATTTCATCTTGAACAACACATAATCCGCTTTAATACCGACAACGTGTATGTAAAACATAGTTTTTAGGTTGTTTTTTATAGAAGAGATGTTTAACAACACTTGTCAAATTGATAAACAGCCCACTTTGGACCGTTAAATTAAACCAAGTTTAACTGAAGTTTATCTTATGACGGTGTGTTCAGAAACGCAATTCACGAGTTATTGAAACGATAGTGATGTGGTATCAGATAAACTTAAGTTAAAAAAAGGTATCTTAGAAACCGTGCATGAGGGAGGTATACGAATAGAGGAATATAGATATAAAGAAAAAGTTATAAATAACTTTAACTTAGAATGGTTGCATGAGCAATGTCCCATCGTCAGATCTTTTTGTATCACAAATTAACAGTGCTCATGTTGCTGTGTATAAGCGCAAAGGATGTGGCTTGCAACATTAGTCATCCAAATTCACCTACCAACCAACATATTATCACTGGCCTCAGGACTGCGTTTAGTAGGTAGGCTGCAAAAATAATGGATTTGTGAAATGGGTTGCGTTCTGACATGATGCCAATAGCTTACCTTCTACCATCGCACTGATTACAATCGGCAGAGAGTTCATTCTCACATCTCGAATATAAATAGTAACGAACAGTCCTATTTCAGGGGAGATTTCTTTCACGAACTTTCCGGATGTGGGATGAGCTCCGTGCCAAGGTTTTCCAGGGGACTATAGTATGGGTTGTATGGGGATCTATAAATGAGGATTGAGTGAACAGATTTATAGAGGGTCGGCAATGCGCATGTGATGTTGTTTGCTACCTTCGTGGTATATAAAACACGTTTGAAATATTCTATCGAAAGTTTTGCGTTTTGTAGTTGACTCATTATAATTAGGAGCCATCGATATCAGGGCCAAGCTGCCGATGAACTCACCCTTCCCTCTATCTAAGGACTGAACGTGATTCAAGTTATTTTTAAATAAATCACATTTTTGGGTTACACGCGAAAGCAATTAATAATAACATTTATTTATCTGAATAAGTTAAATAATTTGTTAAAAGATTATTAACAAGAGAAGTTTGGGTTATTTGGCCGAAAAATAAAATTAAAGATCCTATAAACTGTTAAAATATTGTCGAGGAAAATATAATGAATACCGTGGTGTTTTTTTTTATAATGGACCTATATTTTTATGTGATTATTTTTTAATTTAAATCTAATTTGTTACCTTACAAAGTATTTTCTAATTGGTACCCATATTATTTTAATTCATCATTCATATTATTATTCAATTTAACAAACGAAAAAAATACTTTAGACATTTAAAGTTATCTGTTTCTATAAATTATATTTTAATTTATTTCCGAAAGTAATACAATTAGGTACATCCGTAGAGTTCATCGTCAGTACGGCGTTAAGTTTTACTATAGCAGAATGAGAAGATAGAAAAGTGAAGGAAATAAGAGAAACCATGAACTATGAAATAAAAATAATAACTGGAGTACAATAAATACATTTAATAACGTCAAAACACGTACAGTCCTTAAAAGACAGAGAGAGGTAGTATCGGCAGCTAAATAACTAAAATCTAAAAATTGGAAATTTTAACAGGAGAATGAATATTTTGGAAAAACTCGTTATACCAAGAACTGAAGCTACATTACGTTACATTAATATTGAGTTAGAAGAACAGGCTAGAGAAGAAATTTTCAGATTGAAAAGGGTATTAGAAATTAAAAAAAAGAAATTGATAAAATGCGAGGAAACGCGACAGCTGATAACATGCCCTATTTGCTTAAAACTAAAAGCTAGAGAAAAATGTGTTGAAGATAAATGTATTATATGTGGAATTTTACTTGATACAGAAGAATTCCCTTCAGAATTAAATCCAGAAGAGGTTGCTGAAGAAAAAGCAAATTTAGAGAGATTGAAAGTCCATTTAAGTGAAATAGTTGATATTACCCAAGATATTGAATCAAAAGGAGTTCTTAAGACTAATGTTGATAATTTCCTGAGAACAGCTAAGGACTTAAAGGAAAAATTGGAACAAGAAAAAGAAGAAGAACCTATAAAATTAAAATCTATACCATCAGACGTGGATGTGAATAAACTATGTAATATGTGTAAAAAGAGGTTTTATGAAAACCACCCCGTTAAAGAACAACCTAAAAGTCAAGAGGATGAGTTAGAAAGAAAGCCTACATCACAATTATCAAGAAACCAGTCTAAGGAATATGCAAAATCAATACGATCACCGGCATCTGAACTTTGTCCATTGCACTCCGCCGTAGAAGTCGATTTAGAATTAGGATTATTTGAGACGGATATCAAAGAGATCACAAAAGTGATTCGGGTTAGGCATGAAGATGGTACCGTGACTGAGGAGCGGACAGTTGTTAAAATAAAAAAAGAAGTAAGAGCTCCAGTCAAATCAAAGACTGCAAAAGCAAATACAGCTGTTCATTCTACTGACGGATCTAACAGAATGATGTTTCAATCTTCAGAAACATCTGTGAAGTCTGTACCTTATCCTGTTAAAAAGACTATAGGGGTTGTCACTATTACACAATCAAAACCATATCTAAGAAAAGTTTACTCTGAACTGATACCACAAATATCAATGATGGCAGATCCAATTACAAGATTTTGTATATCATCAAACAGTTTAATTTCTTTAGAAGCTGATGTACATTATAAATTTGACACCAATAGTACGTACAACCAAGTTCAGCATATGAACATAATGAGGGAGCAGTTAATGTCGAATGAAGAAGTTAAAAGTGTTTTAGACATTATTGAACCGACATTAGGTAGTAACACCGATCCGGTTTGCAACAGAAACGATGAACCAAGTATTCTGGGCAGTGTTACTGAATCAGATTTACGTCTATTGAATAGTTGTGTGGAAAATTGCAATTATAGAAAAGAAACAAATAACTCTAAATCCTATAGTGATATTATAGTGGACAAAATACAAACACGAAATATTAAAGAAAATGCATCATTTAATTTTGATGTAAAAAAATTATACTGAAAAGTCAGATGATAGCACTACTAATAAAAAGTAATTTACTGTATTGGTAGACGAGGTAAAATTATTATATATAAACTATAAATTAGATATGATAAAAAAAATGAATATTATAGCATACTGGAATTTTTAACTACAACACATTAAATAATTCTCTTAAATTATAAATATACAGGGTGTCCCGTAAGGAATGGACCAACGCTATGATAGTGATAGGGGGTGACATGACACACTACATGAAACTGAAACACTGAAATTTATTGTCCTAGGCTTAGTAGTTTTTAAGTTATAATTTTTTTTAATGTTATGTTGAAATTCCCCTTCTATGAACACAAAATTCAATTTTAAATACTTTTTCTTCAATAATGTTACATTTGTTTTATTTTAATTGCCATCGAAAAAATAGTACGTAAGTTGAATGATGAATAAAAAAAGTTTTAATTATTTTATGCCATAGAATTATACCTTATTGGATTTCGTATGAACTGTACATGTTTTTAAATAAAAGTTCCGGAAGTCTATCATACAATTTTTGAAGTGAAACTTCTTTATCGACGTATGGGAGAAATTTTGTAGCAAATCGTCACGTTTTTCGGTTAGCCCATGTTGCTTTTTTTATCAAAGTTTAGTATAGTGACGTAAAGAATATAATGTAATATATTATAATAATAACAACTATATTAGTTTTGAAGTTTGGTTTGAAATAAGAATAACATATATAATTTGAAAGTGATAAAATAATAAGACTTATTCAAATTTATGTGAATTTACAAGAAAAGTAGAGTGATTATATATTTCGTTTTATAAATTCAACACGTATGAGCATGATTTTAATATTTATTTGAGGTTAATCTCACTTTTTGATTGTAAGTATCAGTGAATGTATATAAATCTGTTAAAATTAGCAAGTATTAATAAATAAATATAAATGTAAATCTAGTGAACATTATTAATTCTAAAAACAATAAAAAATATAAATGAAATAATAATTTAAATAAAACGAAACACGATTAGAAAATAAAAATATGTATACGTACATCTTTTTTAATTATTCGTTTTTAATGATTTATTTATTCATTTTTAATTTTATAAAATCGTTGCATTTCTACAAGATTAACTGTCATCATATAATTGTATTGCTTTGAAAAGATAATTCCAATTATTTATTAATAACTTGTAAATATAATACAATAAATAAATAGCAATGATATTATAATAAGAACAATGATAAAATAAATTACTCATTAATTGTATGCATGTCTATAATAATAAAATAGCTTTAATTTAATACGGAAAAAATTGTTTTTCTTAAGGCTTAAGCCTTATCTACCCCATTTTCGTGAAGTTGCAAATAGTAGAAAAATGATATGTCGTAAAGAAGTTTCACTTCTTACCTGTGTACTCTGGTACACACACACATTTTTTTACACCAGCTTCATTACAATATCAAATTGCATATTTTGTCAATTAATTTTTGCATATGTTTTGGCTTTTATTTTTATGTTATACCCATAATTAAGCAAGAATAACATTTTGATTATAAAGATACATTTTTTTCTTAAATCCCTTTATTGAAGAAAATGTTTTATTTTCTTTTATTTAAAATTTAAATTTTGTGTTCATAGAAGGAGAATTTCAACATAAAATTTAAAAAATCATAAATTTGAAACTACTAGGCCTAAGATATTCATTTTTGTGTTACTATTAGATCGTGTCACCCTCTATCGCCGTCATAGCGTTGGTTCATTCATTGCGGGACACTCTGTATATTTTAGTCCTTAGAAGAAGTAAGGGTGATTTAAGATAGTAAAACAAAGTAGTTAAAAGTTTATGTTTATTCTGCAGACGAAAGAATGTTTTGATGAAAATTATTATACCAAGGATCCGAAAATCAATACAATACATAATTGCCGAGTTAGAGGAATTAGATAGAGAAGAATTGTACAGAATAAAGAAAATAAAACAAAAAAGGGTTAAAGAAAAGAAAAGAAAGTTCATAAAGCGCCTGGATATAAATGCCCCATATGTGGATATATAGCTGAAACTATAACTGACAGAATAGAAGCAGAGGGGAAAAACCTAACGAACCTTTTAAGGCTAAAACAGAAGAAACAAAACCAAAAGTTGAACAAATCCCAGTTCTAAAGCACGACATAAGAGCACGAGTTGAAGCGCCAGGTGATATGTATATACCATTATCCTGTCAATCCAAAGACTCTAGAAAACCATTAGATACAAAGAACTTTGTATCTATAGGTGAAACTAGTATAGATATCAGATTAGATTTTCTTAAAAAGCAACTGAATAAAATGATTTCTCTAAGCAGTAACTTAATAAGTAAAGGTTTTGCAAATATTGATCTAATAACATTTTCAAAAACATGTGAAGATTTCGAATCAACAATGGAAAATAGTTTTAAAACCGAAGAAACAACTAAATCTGAAGACGAAAATTTGAAATATAAACTTGAACGATTAAAAAGCAGATTAATGGAAGTAACTCATGTAGTACGTGAATTTAGAGATGACTCAAACTTGTCCCCGAGTGTAGAACAATTTGTTAAGACATGTGAGGATACCGAAGAAAAAATCAATATGTGCTTGAAAAAGGTTAAGACTAGTGATGCGGAAGAAAACGTTAAAAGCCGACTTAAAGAACTCAATAGTTATATCGACAATGTTGTCAATATAACAGAGGAATGCAAAGACGAAGAGTTGCTAACGTCAAGTGTAAAAGATTTTTTAGCCTCCTGTAAACTTGTGAAATTAAATATTAACAAATACTTACTAGAAAATTTGGACTTACAACAACAAAGAATTGAACATTTAAAGGAGCACGTTTCAGATTTAGAACATTTAGCAACTCATGTTCAACAAGATGGTATAGTAACGTCTAGCTTGGAAAATTTGATAGCGTCATGCAAAGATTTTAAAGCGAAAATTGAAGAATACAAAATGCGAGATAAAAATCTGTCCATGGAAGGTTTCAATAAATTAATCAATCATATTGACGATACGATAGAATTAAGTAGAGATGTCAAGGATAAAGGTCTGATGTCGGACAGCATAGAAAATTTTATTAAATCGTGTGAGGATATAAAAAAGAAAATTGAAATTACAGGAAAAGGAAAAACTGAAGTAGTTCATCAGCCTAAGCCCCTTAGTAATCTTAGATATAATATTGATGATATTATGAATATCATTTCTAAATCTAAAGAACAAGGCTTATTAATACCGAGTGTAGAAGACTTTATCAAGTCATGCGAGAAAACTAAAGCTAAAATTGATCTGTATGAAAGGTTTCCTCCAGAAACAGATTATGAAGGTAAAATGCTTTATCCGACATGCAGTGAAACTTGTACATGTGGTACTACAAGTGAAGTACCATTAGATGAATTGTGTGATAAATGTTTAAACTTTATAAAACAGGAAGTTCATGACGATGACTTACCTCCTCCACCATGTGATTTTTGCAGAGGTATAGTTAGAGAAGAACCATCCGAAGAAATGTTATGTGATACCTGTAATCAAATACAATTAGAAGAAGAAGAAGAAATTGATTTTCCTGCTTATGTCTCCCCAGAACAATCCCAAGAACATGTCTGTGATATATGCAAAAAACATACTGACGAAGGTGTTGAAGAATGCAAGATACCTGAAGAAGAAGCAGAAACTGAAACGGTTGATAGCACTTTGGGGTATTTTGAAAAGAAAGTGCGTAAAATAACTAGAGTTAAAAGGATACAGAATTTGGATGGAACCATTCGTGAAGAAAAAGAGACGATTTTAATAAGAAAAGAAAAGCATGATCCGAACGAAACAACCATGACTGATAACGAGGCTGAATTTGACGATGTTTCATATGAATCTCTTTTAGATGAGACAAAACAAGATACAAAAAAAGTTGGTATTTGTATAGCAAGAAATCAAAATCAACGAGGTTTCATGACAATTCTAAGACATGTACAATCAGAAATTATTCCTAGGATTTCAACAATGGCTGGACCCAGTTTACGTCAATGTATATCTGAGCTTACTAGACAGCATGGAAGTACAAATTTAGAAAGTTCTTCTACTAGTTCATGTAAGTCTAAGTTGATATTACAAAAATATTAAAATCGAATATAACAAATCTTCCAATCAAATAAATTTAACAACTACGAGTAATTTGATAGTACTAGGCACATTATTATATTTTACTGACTGTTCATTTTATTTAAAAATATATTTGCATGCATTATTTTTATGCATTAATTTTTAAACATATAATTAATTATAACTATACAATTTTTTTAAACACAATTTTTCAAATTGTCATTCATTAATTTTTTTACTTTAAACTAATACATAGGTGTTCTATTTAATTTGGTACGTACTTACTACGAAAATTCGTAATATTTTTATACTAACTTTGTGTACAGTTTCAGTAAAATATAGGTCCATCCGACAGTTTTCGCAACAATAGCAACTGGGGGCTAACACAGCTATAACTGAAATTGATTCGATAATTTAATTTACGGTTTTCTGTCATAACTCTGTTCTTCTCTTATAATTCAATAAGATGGAGCACGAACAGCTACAAGTCTGTTGTACAATAATTTTAGCTGTAGATTTTTGGTTGTGGAAGATCAAATTAAACCTTCATTCGTATTTTTAGTACGTAGGTACAGCGGCTCAACTTATAATTATTGAAGCGCTGATTGTAATGCTTGCTTATGTATTTGATTAAATATTTAGATCAATCCCATATAAAGATCAATATAACAAGAGTGACAAGATAAACATAAAGAATAACAAATAACAGATATACATTCACAAGATTTTTAAACAAATTTACGGAAGAGTCAAAATCGTTGATTATATTTTACTAGTAAATAAAGCCATCCTACACTATTAATAAGGGTGATTTTCATTTACAGGTGACGCATTACTTAACTAAAATTGTCTTTTGAGAAATATAAACGACTATAAAGTATAAAATCATTAAATTAGAAGAGACCGACGAAGAAGAACAATTTCGATAATATATATATAATTAAAAACAAGTACAATGGAGGAAGAAGATCATAATTGCTCTTCTTGCTGTGTAATATGTTGTGATGATGCTGAGGAGGAAGAAACTGACTTAGTTTGCCCCATTTGTAATGATTGTGATGTAAAAGATAAACTTTCAGAGCTGAAATCAAATATTTCTACCTGCGTAGATAACCTCAATAAATCTGGAGAAAATGAGAAACGATTAGAGGATCTAATGTCTCATATTGACAAAGTAATTAATCTGACAAGAAAATATAAAACGGAAGGGTTAATATCATCAAGTATGGAGAAGTTCATAGAAACGTGTAAAGAAGTTAAGGAAAAAATGGAAATCTTGTCAATTCAGAACCACCTTGCGTTGTATGTAAAAAACCACCGAAGTGTTCTTGTGATAAAGCTAATTTAGCATCATCTGCTAGTTCATCAAAATGTCCAACGTGTTCGAAAAACATGCCTGAAGTTGCACCTTGCGATGCATGTAAAAAACCACCAGAGTGTACTTGTAATAAAACCAATTTAGCATCATCTGCTAGTTCATCGAAGTGTCCAACATGTTTGAAAAACATGCCTATAGAACCACCTTGCGATGCGTGTAAGAAACCACCCGATTGTACTTGTAATAAAGCCAATTTAGCATCATCTGCTAGTTCATCGAAGTGTCCAATGTATTCGACAAACATGCCTATAGAACCACCTTGCGATGCATGTAAGAAACCACCCGAGTGTACTTGTAATAAAGCCAATTTAGCATCATCTGCTAGTTCATCGAAGTGTCCAATGTGTTCTACAAATATACCTGAAGATGCACCTTGCGATGCATGTAAAAAACCACTCGAATGTACTTGTAATAAAGCCAATTTAGCATCATCTGCTAGTTCATCGAAGTGTCCAACGTGTTCAACAAACATGCCTATAGAACCACCATGCGATGCATGTAAGAAACCACCTGAGTGTAGTTGTAATACAGCCAATTTAGCATTATCTGCTAGTTCATCGAAGTGTCCAATGTGTTCGACAAACATGCCTGAAGATGCACCTTGCGAAGCATGTAAAAAAACAACTGACTGTTCTTGTAATAAAGCGAATTTAGTAATGTCTGCTGATTCATCAAAGTGTGTAGATCCAACATTTCCGACAAAATTGCCTACAGAAGAATCACCGTGTTCTGACAGCACTTATAATCTCACCGATATGTCTTGCAATAAGATAGGCTATTTCGAGAAGAAATTTAAAGAAATTGTTAAGGTTACAAGATTTAAAAATGAAGATGGTAGTATAGGTGAAGAAAAACAAGTTATTACAATTAAAACGGAAACGAGAAATCCTAACCAAACCAAAGGAATAGATAGTAAAAATGATGAAAATGAACAATGTTGTGACTTTTCTGTTAGTGAAGGAAAAGGTCAAGTAGATAATAAATCGAGTTCAAACATTTGTAAGCCCAAGCCAAGGGAAACAAAATCAGAACATGCAACCGGGAGTCAACAAACGTGTGAGGCAAAATTTCGATCGTGTTTGTCTGCCAGTCAATCCAAAGAAATTATGAACAAAGGTAAACTAACAAATTTAATGCTTTAATATTAGTACTAAATAACACAGAGTTTTTTTACAGATTCGAATTCATCGAAAAACCCTTGCGTTCCTTGCTATCCTGCAACAGAAGACTTAAAGAGTCCACCAGTGGAATGCCTAAAAGGCTGTCCAAACCAAACTACTTCATTACAATCAAGTAACACCAGTCAATCAACTATACCGGTCTCTAAGAAAGCTTCTAAGTCTAAATCTGGTAAAACAGTGTCAGTGAAAAAGCCTAAGAAAGACAAAAGTAATAATTGTATACCATGCCAATCTGATGACAAAGCTAACAAAAATAAATCTGTTTCCACTGAAGCTTTATGGAGAGATGCGTGGACTTCTACGACTGGCTTGTTATGTATCCCAAGTTGTATACCTAATAAGAAACCTAGCTGTCCTCGATGTACGGGAAAAGATCGTAAAGCAGAACCATCTAGCAATTGCTGCACTATCCCAAGTACTATAGCTAATACGAAGCCAAACTTAGCAAAAGGTACAAGTAACAGTTGTCCTCAATGTACCGGAACAGAACGTAAACCGGAACCATCTAGCAATTGCTGCAATGCCTCGAGTAATATAACTAATACGAAATCGAACTTAACAAAAGGTACAAGTAAAGGCTGTCCAGAATGTACAAGAAGAGAACGTAAAGCAGAATCATGTAGCAGCCACTGCACTAACTCATGTAGTACACCTAATATGAAACCAAACACAGCAAATGGTACAAGTAAAGGCTGTCCTCAATGTACGGAAAAAGAACGTAAACCGGACCCATCTAGCAGTTGCTGCACTGTGAAAATAATTTCTAAACCAGCGAAAACTTGTTCTTCTCAAAAAAAAGTAAAACCAAACCAAGATCCACATGAACTAGTATTAAGTATATTAGATACAATAAAGAAAACTTATATACCGTCAAATTCCGCCCTCAAGGATTCTTCTGTGAAATTACAAAATATATGCAAAAGTTGTAGATCCAAATTATCTTCAATGAACCCTTCGAAAAATTGTGAAGCAGAAGAAGAACAAGAGTCAGAAATATTAAGCACTTCAGGAAACTCCTCTTACATGTCCATGTCTTGCAAGAGCGTAGGGGTTGGTTCAGCTGCAAGTAATGGACAATGTCGTGTCTGTAACAAATTATCCACACCTTCGGTTAAAAGTCAGAAAAAAGCTTGTTGGTCATCTAGAAGAAACTCAGAGGAGTCAAGCGGTGAAACTCGCTGTAAGATAGCCCAACCTACAATTAAATCAGCATGTTGTTCGCCAAAGAAACCCAGTTCAACGAGTTGCCGGCCCAAAAAATCATCAGGTTCTATGAAGTGTAAGCCCACATGTATAACAATAAGAGACGTAGGAACAACCACCAGAAGATCTACAAGATATGACGTAAGACCTGTCACAAGACCTCCTACCCCTAAGAAGGTTAACTTAAACGATTGCACATGCCATTCCGAGTCTCATTTCCCTAGAAATAAGACACAAAGAGAACCGGCCAGGGGTTCCATGTCTTACGACCATGAATACTTTTGTAAATGGTAGGGTACATTGCACAATTAAATTCATAGTAACTGATGAAATTAAAATCTATATAAGATGTGGTAAATAAAAATAACCGAAATATATGATTAATTAAATATTAAGCATTTTTTTATGGTGTAAACTCTCGCTTGACTAAAATATATTATCTCTTTTTTTACAATACTATGCTCAAGAATCGTAACTAACTACGCCTAAAAATTAAACCGACACAAGTGCTGGGTCTATCACATGAGAATTAGTTTGCGACCACTCCTACACAGAGAAGGAAATATACCAACAAATCGAGTAGGTAATAAATAGTGTTATTTTAATTAGTGTTATTTAGAGTCGATTTGTCTATCGTCAAGTAACTTTTTTAGAGGAATAATTATGACGTATTGTGACAATGATGTATGAAAAACTAATAGGAATTTAAAAAATATTCCTCAAATTATCTTTCGATTAAAACACCGGCTCGTAAACCCTTGAATCAAATCTTTAATCATATTTCTTGTTCTTCTTTGCTAATGGCGTCGTGTGTAGTAACACAATTTTACCAATGTCAAGTAGATACTAGAATTGATATTTATTGATTTATGTTGCCAGTTGATACAAAGTTTTGTTTTCAGTAATATGAGTCGGGTCAAAGTTAACTACAAAAATACCCAAGATTAGTAAATAAATATATAATAAAAATGTAACTAAATAATCACGACATATAATTCTTTTATTAGAGTTCAATTTTGGTAATTTTAATAAATCTCGACAAATATTTTACAACTATATCTTTTATCTATACATATAATAAAAAGGAAACTAATCGATGTCTGTACATAGAAAATTTATGAGAAAAACTATTATTGGGGGCCTTTATCAACGCATCAGAACGCATAACAATGATTGTTAGAATTTTTGTCTCTTTGTCGGTTGGTCTGTTTGCTAACGTTTGTGCGCGCTAATCTCAGAAACGGCTTAACCGATTTGGAAACGGTTTTCACTAATATATTGTGATAAGGTTCACTTAACATTTAGTGTTTGTTTTATTTCAATACGTACATAAATAAAAAAGTTATATCAAATTAAAAAAAGAGGTCGAACATTTGTTCGATAAAAATGCTATAAAATAGCTCTTCAGTTGAATTGACTGAAATTTTAGTTATCTGTATATTATGGTTTGTAAAACGTTGATGATTGAAACTTTTCATAAAGTAAAAAAATTGAGAGTTTAATTTTTTTTTAAATTCCTATATAAGTTGACATCGGATCTATGTGATTAATAATAATATTAAAAGAGATGGCAAATCATTTCGAAAAAGATAGATTCAAATCGAACTCTTATGAATCGATTCACAAAAAAATCGAGGTCTAAAAGATCGATCTTTCAAAAATCGATCTTGTTTTGATTCACTTTCGGATTTGTATTAACAATTTTTTTTTTCACACAATTTCAATTAAAAATCCCTAAAATAGAAAATTAAAAGGGAACCATAACAGTCGATATTTTGTCATTTTTACCTTACTAAAGTATTAGTTATTATAGAGAAACATAAAAAGGTATAGAGAGAGATAATTTTTTACAGGTATATAGGGAAAGAGAATTCATTTCAAAAATTTATTATTATAAACTGTTGTCGTTATTTTGCTATTGGGTAATCATTTACTGTTAGTATTTTAATTGGTAAATGACACCATAGAAAATGGCAGCATAATGAAATGAATAATCCATACGTACTAATATTATAAATGCGAAAGTAATTCTGTCTGTCCCGTCTGTTTGCATTTTCACGCCTAGACCGCTGAACAAATTTTTATGAATTTTGGTTGAGGAAAGCTACTTTTAGAAATAAAATTTGAAGGGGTGAAATGGGGGGTGAAAATTCGTATGAAGAATCCAATTTTGATGAATTTAGGTATAGAGATATGTTGGACTTTGGAGAAAGACTTTGATTCCTCATGTGGTGAAAACAAAACTTTAATGGGTGAAATAGGGGTTGAAGGTTTTTACGAAGAACCCATCAAACCAATTAAGATGAATAGAGATATATTGGATCTTGGAGACGGACATAGGGTACCTTATGGCGCAAAGATAAAACATGAAGGGGTTAAATAGGGGATTAAACTTTGTATGAAGAACCCACTATTTCTCGATTACGTGATATGAAAATCCATATCTATGCTTTTAGGAAGAAAAAAAGGGTTTCGCGTTTTTGAAAAAAATAATCCGCAAGGTGGTACGATAAGGGATGATTTACAATTCCATACACATAGAGTTTATACATTGATTTTGGTTAAGTCGGAGGTGGAAGCCCTTCCGAGCTGATTTATCCGCTTGCGCTGTCGCAATGGTTAATGATACGTAAATACAATTTGCCACAAAAATACTGATTCTTAATACATATTAAAAAAAGTTCGCGGTAGCATATTACTATCTCCTATGCATAAGCCTCAAAAAACAATTTGTAACAAACAATTGTTAAAAATAAAAAAGTTACTTATGAACATTCTTTATAGGCATTGCATATTCATTCTTACGAATAAAAGTTTCTTCGTCGTGAAGAAAATTTTATAAAGTTAAGTTTTGCTCATTTTAATATGTTATTTTGACACATAGTTTAGGAGATAATAAAAAATTCAAGTAATTTGTATTTGCGACAAGAACAATAATTATGATAGACTACACAGGTGCGTTGGCGTTGCGGTGTTTAATGTATAAAATTAACACGGATGAAACCGTGGGACACAGCTAGTTATTTACTAAAACTAAAAGGGACATAAGATTATTAGGGTTAGGATATACATGAGGGTAAGGTATCATAAAGGGAATATCGATATAAAGGACTTCTAAAAAATATGTGGTCGGGATATCCATCTTCCAGACAGCATTCACAGAGGGAATGATCCCTGATCCTAATTTATCCAAGTGCATTGGTATGCAAGCATGACCCAGGCGAAGGCGACAAACGATAGAGGTAAAGATTTTACTTCCATCACGGAATTTAAAGAAATGTTACTTTGCAGAGAACCGTATGGTTTACCTTTTATTTTGCTGGAAACATTCCAATCTTATTGCATGCTTCAAACAACCTAGATTTTGCTAACGTGCACAGATCTTCCGTATGGTTCCTATAGTGTTTCCGTGATCCTGATTGAACAGAATTTTTTGTGCTGGAATCCACTGATTCATTACCTGATATGCCATAGTGACCTGGTATCTAGGCTAACACTGTGGTGAGACCTAAGGAATACAATACTTTCCTAATAATCGCTGATCGTTATCAAACAAACAAACAAACTATTATGTAACAAATATTACCCTCTTTTTGGTTTTGTGGTAGTCAGTGCTATGATTTAATCATTATATTTCCTTTCACCAAAACTACCTTAATTACGTATTTCGCAACAGCCAAGTGACAGCAGAAAAAACAATGGGTGACTTGCACCAAATTTTTTTTGCAAAATGTATACAACAGTCAATCTACATTTATATTTATCTATATTTACGATTTAAAAAAAAATAACGATTTGGTTCAAGCAGCCCTAAATATCGGAAAATTAAGATTATAACTGTTACATAATAAGATATTGCAATTTTGAAATAGATATTTTGAGATTTCTATTATCGCTATGCTCTTGCGAAGTACGTAATTGCAGGGCATTTGAGCTCATGACTATTTAGGTATCTCCAACGGTTACGTTTGTATTTTATATACAACTAAGTGCCAACAGGCGCACTGCCCACCTGATGGTAAGTGGTAACCGTAACCTAAACGGTTGTAACATCACAGCTGATATCATTAGCGCGTTGTCGATCTTCGACCTCTCTTCCCCAAGAAGCCCTGGAAACCTTTGTCACCAGAAGACCACAACATGAGGTTATTTGGTTACGATTTTCTGTAGTGTGGAGGTATTTCACCAATCGAGCTGTCCGAAGCAGAGAGAAATTTCCAAAGATTCTTCGATAACTATATTTAGGACTTAGGTCACAACGTCTAGACTTTAGCTAAATAGGCTAAATAGAGAATTGGAATTAATACAATAGTGGAATTCGACGGGTAATTAGTACAAGACAAAATCGATGGAGACGTAGTGAAGTCGTCTTGTTTCTCGTCTGCGGTGGCGCGTGCGCAGCTATTACAATATCATTGTTTAGGGTTGCCACTTTGTCGCCTTATTTATTCAATATTTGTTGTCTGTTTATGTATTTGTTCAATCCACCACTGGTTACATTTTATAGAAGCTTTATTTTGAAGATTTTTAAATTATATCATAATAAGTATGTATACGAATTAATAAATCTGTAAAAATCACTCAGTCATCACACTTGCATTTTAAATTATTATCAATTCTTTACTTGTACTTAGTTCATTATAATAAAAATTTTAACAAAAATAAATAAATAACTCCATTGGTTTTGAGGAGTTCCTTGGTGTATATTCCAAGTCGAAGGTCCAATACCAATTAAATAATTTAGGACATTTAAATCTCTAGATGCAAATTCTTCATATAGCAATGAATTTTCAAACTTTTAAAACGCGATTATTTCAAACTACCTTAATTAACAATTACAGACACTTTCTAGGCAAGTATGCAAGTAGGTAAGTACACCACACCATATCTGTGTATCTACACCACACCATCACTTACGATAAGGAGTGGTAGTGGTAAAACCCAAGCCTATCTATAATTAAAAAGGTATTGTTTTTGAAGATGATATCCTATTGTTTGTGACGTGCGACGTGCTTCAAACGAGAATTGTACCTAGTGTAAAAGGATGAAATCAATAAAACGGATATCGTTTTGGTTTTTTATTCTATAATGGTTTAGCTACAACATTACCTGATGTCACTAACGGCCGTATCCCGTTGTTATAGTTACTAAATCTATCCTTTTGTACATACTTTCGTTTCAATAACCTATTTATGGATAGTTTTTCGTATCTATACATATCCATATTCTATAGCTTGGATAGATAAGAGGGAAGCCGATACCTCTTTTAAGTTAAAGGTAGTTATTACTTAGTACAAATATGTAGTAATCAAGGATAGTAATCTCAGTTATGTTATTGAAAATGGCGGTAAGTTAATAGGTGCTTGGGGACAAAGTTTTTACTTGGTGGTTCGTTTTCACCAGCCCTGTGGTATCATTGCCCCGTGGCGTCTCTGGCAGTGGTCCATGCGCGCGTACTACGCAGACGTGACGTCACACGGCACATTCCACTACGCCGCCTTATTATACATTTTCTTGTCGTATATCTGAACTGTCAAAGGATATAACGATAAGGTATTTTAAAGTTTTATCTTTAACTGGTGGGTATTTAGATCTTTCACACGACACAAGGGTTGTTAAAATAAACAACATAAGCAATACCTAATTAATTAAACCCTCGTTTAATGAAACCAGGAATAAATTAATTTAACAAAGAAATCTCTTTAGATATTTATCTCTACTTGTGACAGCCCGACTGGTGGGAGACATCCATCCTACAGAAGTTCGCAGACAAAGATCAATAAGTGTTCTTGCGGAGAATACGGCTTCCAGAGAAGTAGGCCCTCTTTAAATATGTGTACATAGCCCAAGTAAACCATTCCAATGACCCCAAACATGATACCTTTATTGTAAATTGGTGAGGACTTGAGCAGACTCCAGATGACGTTGCAGCATCGTTAAGGTTACCATGTTCTTCTAATATCATTGAAGTAACAGAATAACAAATTTCAACTCGATAAGTCTCGTGGAAGATGCTCACCATTCATCAACTAGAAAAGAGCTGATAACTTTCAAGAGGCTGAACAGATTTTCTTGAATCATACCTAATAATACTCTCGAACAAGTAAGGCACTAATTTAGCTATTAAAAGTGACAAAGTGTCAAATTTAAGATCATTTATAAAAAAAATGTTTTTATAGGATTATAAAATTATTTATACACTTTCGTTGTTCTTTTTCGCAAAGTATATGAAACAGTGTCACTGAAATTAAATGACCATAATAACTTTTACCTTCAATTTGTGGAAAAAAAGAAAAATCGTCTGATGTCTTACGAAACAATCGGACGACCGGTCTGTTATTAATGTTACAACAATGCAGACGGAACAATGTTATGTCGTAACTCGCCAATACCTCGCTACTTATTAGAAGTGCATGAACACTTTGAACTTATCCCTTTGTTGATTTTAGCAATATGCTAGAAATTCTCGATATGCAGTATACACAAATAAAAGTTCTCGAGTACTATAATAGCAATTAACGAGACAAACATCTTAGCATTCACTGGATTCACCGTGTGGGGTACCGGATCCATCGTGTAGCAGAGAGAAACACGAAGAGCCCCCGGGACTTGCGACCTAGGTGTAGGTTTAAGGGGCCTCCTAATGATGCACATGAGCGCTCACCTTTATTTATTTCCATACAAAAATACGCTACTCAGCAAAATTTACTGTATTCAGAAGAAAACTTTGACGCAAAACCAGGCATAATTCTGCATAAATTTTCTCCATTCAAGGTTTAATTTTCCAAGTAATATATTTATTTCTTTATTTGTGACATGAACTTTACCAGAATCATTATCAGTCGAAAGACAATTTCCTTCTGGCCACAAACCATCCCCAAATAATCGCCACAATGACGTATACTACTGTGTTTATATTCAGTGTATTTCCGTAAACTGTAACAACTCGTCAATAGACCTTTTGCTACGCGGTTACCTCTCAGAAACTTTTCGGACCTTTCAATAATCCGTTCTACAAGCTACGTTCCCCGTTGCCTTTGGTTTGTGTGCGGATCAATTACCCTTTGAGAGATATTGAGCTCTCTTATGATATTTTTTTAATGTCCAGGATTTTATGAATTTAAATAAAATAAAAAATCTTAATTTTCAATAATCACACCTGAAGTTAAGTGACGATGTGGTCTAACATGGGTAACATGATAAGCTTAGTGGGAGACTGTCTCTCAAGTAGGGTTACCAATCCTACAGTATAATATAGTATTCTACTATATTAGGGTGTCCGACTACTGTATTTCTAAAAAAAAATATATGTTGTGGGTAAAAGCTACTTACTATATTTTTATTAAATAAAAAAAAAAAATGGCAACATTATTTTTTTTAAAATTAATCCCTTTATCCCATTCTAAATGAAATTTTGGTATGTCATTTTCAATTTGATTATTTGTCTGTATCATCATTAACTATCTATCAAGCAGTAAAATATTATTCATTTAAAAAATAAAACGTTTATTTAAAACTTTTGTTTTGTCATATACTATATTTTTTCAGGTAAAAGGCTCGGAACTGCTATATTTGTTATAAAAAAATGTAGGCAACCTTGCTCTCAAGTGCAGCTGGCAGAACACATCTACAGGTGCTTGGTGACTGTTTTAAATTTTAGGGTGGTAGCTATCCAGGCTGGCCTTACAAAATGCCCTACCACAATGTTATGCCTTCATCAAGATATTTTACTTTTCACAGAAATCTCAGACTCATTGACTCAGGGACTCGAGCTCATGTTGATCGACGCAGTGTCTGTACACGCTACAACTGAGCCATCATTGCTTTCTGTTACAATTTTGTGTTAAATCTATATAAACAAGACAATTTTTAACAAAACACAAAAACAAATTCAATGGTTTTGAATAGTTCACTTGTGTATCTTCGAAGTTGAGGGTTCAATGCCAATAAAATAAAAAATGGAACAACCTTTCAGTTATCCTCTATTCAACCAAAAAAGAATCATACAAATCGGTTCGTAAACAAAGAAGTTATCGCTGAATATTCATAAAAAATATACATTCAAATTGAGTAACATCCCGACTTTTGTGGAAGACGGTTAATATAATGATAGAGGTGTGCCGTTGTGTAATTTAATCAAATTTATTTTTTGTATTACTCCTTAAATACTTAATCCTTATTAAAAAATATATCACGATAACTTCATAAATAATATTTCTGTAGTAATGCAGTCTTTACCATTCTTATTACGTCTTGTTTATCAGTGCATTAGTTATAGGATATTGTTAAAGGATATAGGTTACATATATACTCATTTGTTATGTCTACAAATTGGCGATAAGCCTACCTGGTGTTTAGACTAGATGAATTGCGATATGTTTTTGATTATTTCACTGCAAATAGCTACCGGGTGTTTTTTAAATTAGAGGTTACATATAAGAACTTTGTATCATGTAATTCATTCGCGAGTAAAGTTTTTTAAGAATTAGTCTTGTATGTAATTTATACTTTTGGAAAACCTCGGAGGTGCTTCCGATATTTAACTCTGTTGTAAACACGTGTGGAGCCGCGGGTACAGCTAGTCAATAAAATAATTGAAATGGTTGAAGTTTAAAGCGTATATTGTTGAACCAGTTGACTGAATTTGTACATGTTCACAGTACAAGAGACTAATAGTTAAATCATTGGACAACAGACATAACGCAACGTGATAATTGCAATACAGACTTCTTAAGGTTACGGTACGTAACTTACAGTAAATAATTTACGTTTAAACAGAATTTCACCTGATAGTGACTTAACTATATATACTAATATAATAAAGCGGAAGAGTTTTTTGTTTGTTTGTTTAAACACGCTAATCTCTGGAACTACCAGTCGGATAAAAAAATATATTTATGTATATAAAAGCCAAACTCTCGAGGAATAATATAGGCTATATAACATTAGGCTACTACTCTCAGATAGCCTTAAATATTGACTTTTGTTACGTAAGTCGGTAGTCAAGGCCCCCTTGAACTGCTATATCAGCGTGCGCTGGCGTAATCTTTAATGATACGGAAATATAATGTTATCCAAAAAATTTTTTCTTAGTATATTTAAAAAAAAAAAGTCAGCAATAGCACATGCCTATCTCTTATAAGGTAAGCCACAATAAGGTATTTTGTGACAAAGATTTGTTGAAAATTAAAAAGTGATTTATAAGCATTATTTTTAGACTTGACATATTAATTAATCCTTACGAACAAAAGTTACTTCATCATAAAGACAATTTTATGAAGTTAAATTTTGCTTTTTATTCTATGTTATTTGGATATATACTTAGTTTAGGAGATAATGAAAAAATAAAATGATTTGTACTTGCGGGAACAACAATTACTGGATACTGGCAAGTGCATTTTACTGCGCCAAATCAAGAGAAAGTAGACCTTAAGATAATACAATAATAGAAAACAAACTAACCCTTAAGGAAACGTAGTCACGATACAACCGGTATGGCGATTAGTTGCGCAACAATACAATGCACGAATGGTTTCATTACTATTGTTACAATGCTGTGCAATGACCGAGTTCTGTTCTCGACATAGACCTAGGATTATGGTACAACTCATGTTCGACCTAGTTACAGCAAATAATATGGTATTTTTTAAACTAGCTGCTAACTAATTAACTGTATTTTACGTGACGGTACCTAATGAGACACTTTTTTTTAGAACTGGCTATACTATTGGCTTAAGGGCCCTGGAGTCATTAGAGGCTTTAACAGATTCCCGGGCTTGGGTGTGGCTGCGAAACTCAAGTTGTACACAGCTATTGGATAAGTTTCTAAATTGTACTAAAAAGGTGTTCGATTTTTAGTATAAATCAGCAGAGTTCGGCTTCAAAATGAAAGCGACGTAACATATATGCTAAAATTTAAAGTAATAACTTGCTAAGAACATGCATTTTAAGGTGCCACAAAAACTCTTTGGACAGTTTTAACGAGAAAGCCGTCTTAATAAAGTCATCCACGTATAGCTAAATATAACATACTTATGTTAATTTTTTTATTATATAGGTATATTATGTAATTTTATACTGTAGTAAATAATTTTATATGTTGTGAAATAACTACAACAGCTGAACTTTATAAGCATACATAAATTTTTATTATATACCACCTCAAAACAATGTTTTTTAATTTGTTTTTATGTTATATAGCTGTAATGTGTGCCTTTATAGGTATATAAGTAAAAAGCCACCGATTATTTAGTTAATAAAATTCACAGCTTAAAAATCAGTAATATAAACTAAATTAATCATTTATTCATTAAAGAATTTTTACTACTAAAATTACATTATATAGGTATATTTCATAATTAATATTTTTTTAAATAAAAATTTAACAAATTTATTAAAAGCGTACACGTGTGTGACTTTAGTACTATTTATTTACCAATTAGAGCTATTTTCACTTGGTTTCTGTAATATTTCTTATATACATATACTATTGTGATATTTTTATGAAAAAGGTCTAAGTATGTCGCTAATTTTTTTATATTATTTTGTTAATATTTGAACTCTGAAGATTAGAAATAATAATATATCTGAGCTGCGTGACGTTGTTCTAATTGTCTATAAACCATATATTTGGTGTTATAGCATAGATCGGCAATAAATTGAAGAAACCAAAAAAGAAATAACACTATTGTGTGTATTATTTATTATATTTTGTTGAATTTCTTTGTTATATGAGTTACAATACGCGTAACGACAATTAAACACATTTACGAAATATTTTAATTATATTTTAAAACCTTAGAATGAGCAAAAATGAGCTGGATTTGTTTTCATAACAATTTACGTAGGCCGATAAAGGCCGATAACTCATATGAAAATGCTCTCGCATCCTTGTCTCGTTCTAACACAAGCGTATACTAACTATGCTCTTTCTCTGTCGAGTTGCCGATCTATACCCACTTATATTAAATCTATAAAATTAACAAAATTGAAGTGTCCGTTTGTAGTTTGTAATGCCAAAATAACAGCATATGAAAGTTTATATGGCACATATAAACAAAACAATAATTTTAATAAATTTTGTTTCACTTTTTGTCTGTCTGTTTGTTCCAAATAATTTCCGAAACTGTTGGACCGATTTTCACAGGACTTTCACTGGCAGATAGCGAAGGAATAAATTAGGCTACTTTTATTTTAGAAACATAATTAAGATTTCGCACAAATAAAAAAATGGTCATGGTGAATCAATTCGGGCGCTTAAATAGGTTATGCTGAGTATCCCTTAAGAGATATTTCAAATTATTGTACTACATAATTGTAGATGTTAAAAATACCTACAAAAAAGCCAGCAAGAGCATTTATGTCTACCTTTTGAGGATCACCCACAATAAGTATTTTTATCTTTAAAATAACCGGGAGCGGGAGTAGTACGAGTCGTGCGTGTGCTCGATCGACGGCATTCTATAGTCCACACGAGCGCAGCCGTGCGCACTGCTAATCTATGCTATAAACACAAATTTCGTCAGTAGAATTCTAACAACAGTGTGTTACTAGGACCACGATTGGCAGCCTCCTAAATTAATTTCTCTTTTGTAATGGTATTTCACGTAAAGAATTCAAAGAAGATCAGATCTATTCGTTGGTGTTGATGAGATTTGATGTGACAAACTCGTTTATGGGTTAAGATTTGAGATTGATCGGCGGACACGCGATTGTGACCAGCCGACTGTGAGCCACACTGCCGCGCCGCCGTTTGGAAGTTGGGAAGCTCCTACTGTTGGCTGTTTTCAATTTCTTATCACTTTAAATTTAGGCGGGTCACATTCTTTAAGTATTATTGATATACTAGCTGTGCCCGCGACTGCGCTCGCGTGGACTAAAGAATGCCGTAATTCAGGCACACACGTGAATCGTGCCACCTCTGCCCACGGTTATAAAAATGCTTGTCGTGGTGTATCTTTAGAACATAGATATATGCTCTCGCTAACTTTTTTGTAGGTATTTTTAATATTTACAGTTATTTAGTACATTAATTTGAAATTTATCTTATGGTTTACTCAGCGCAAGCCATTTAAGCGCCCGAATTGATTCACCATGACCAGTTTTTTTATTTGCCCGGAACTACAAGGTGTCCAGAAAGGGTATCGGGTATTTGTTTTCGCGCCATATTCGAAACGGGGTGTCTAAAGGGTGCGGGGAGGGGTTCGTGGCGTCCGCCATTTTGTGGAGTTTTAGTCACGATGGAACAGTACTCGGGGACGCATCGCGCATTTTGCGTACGAGCGCATTATCGTAATGGTGATTCAATAGTGACTGCTCAACGTCTCTATCGTGCGGAATATCGTACACGCCACGAGCCAAGTGACGATAGCATTAGGAAATGGATCAGGATGTTCGAGAATACAGGTGCGATAGTTAAAATTCAAAACTCTGGTCGTCCTCGTTCAGTTCGCGATGAAGAAACAATTGAAGAAGTTGAGGCGTCGGTTCGTCAAAATCCGTCTTTATCCATCCGAAAGCGAAGCCAAGCGTTGAACATCAAAAAATCGTCTTTACATTCGATTTTAAAGAAAGACTTACATCTAAAAACCTATAAAATTCAATTGGTTCAAGAATTGAAGGATACGGACTATGCTAATCGACTGAATTTTGCGAACGAAATGCTGCAGCGATTTAACAACTTTAACAACATACTGTTCAGTGACGAAGCAAATTTTCACCTGAATGGTCATGTTAATAAGCAGAATTGTCGGTACTGGGCAGTGGAGAATCCGAGACGAAAGCATGAACGACCCCTGCATAGCCCAAAGGTCGTTGTTTGGGCCGCTATGTCTGCTAAAGGCATAATTGGTCCTTATTTTCATGAAGATCAACGAGGCCGAGCAATTAATGTGAATAGTGACCGTTATTGCGATATGTTGCGAAATTTTTTGGTCCCAGAGTTGCAGGAGTTTGCAGGTTTCAACTCAAGAACGTGGTTCCAGCAAGATGGAGCCACTTGCCATACCTCAAATGACTCAATGGAAGTTGTTAACGAATTATTCCCTAATAAAGTCATTTCGCGAAGGGGTAACATCAACTGGCCTCCCAGAAGCCCCGACCTTAGCCCGCTTGACTATTTTGTATGGGGATACCTTAAAAGTAAGGTTTATCAAAACAATCCGACGAATCTAACCCAGTTAAAGCAAAACATCAGGTCAGAAATGGCAGCAATATCGATAGCTATGAGTCAACGTGTTATCGCCAATCTTCGTTTCCGTTTAGAAGAGTGCCAGCAACGTAACGGTCATCATTTGGATAACATCATCTTTTCCAAATAATTCTCCAATTCATATGCTAATCATAAACAATAAAGTTTTTTATTGCATACAAATAATTTTTGTTTCATTGAACCTACAAATACCCGATACCCTTTCTGGACACCTTGTATAATCATTTTGTAAAATAAAAGTAGCCTAATGTACTCCTTATAACATTAGCTATCTGCTAATGAAAGTTATATCAAAAGAGATCCGACCGTTTCGGAGATTAGCCAGAAGAAACAGCCAAAAAATTTAAAAATGTTTTTATTTTCTTTATGGGTACCGTATACAATGCTTTGCTATGTATTTAGTAAAAATCTATTAGTTATGAAATTGCAAACAGATACAACAATTATATTAATTGTATATATAAACTTGTTTATACCACGTATTGGGATTATTATAATTTTATTTCGTATATGTATTTATAACAAGCCAGCTGTAGGTCACGGTTTCATCTTTATGAATTAAATGTATTCTAGCAATTCTCTCTCAATTTATAGCATACTTCTTTCTTCTTCACTCTCTCATCAAATACCTATTTCCCTCCTTTTAGCGTCTGAAGTGTTTCATTCAAACCTGTTGCATATGATAAGTATTTATTGAATGTAAATTAACTGGAAGAAAGAAGAAAATGAAATGACCTCATCTAAGTACTTATACAAAATACCAAATGGATAATTCAAAACACTCAATATGAAATACCTGCACATTTAACTTGTACATTTGACTAGTAGCACTCGAATGCTTTTCTTACCTAATAAAGAACACACTTTCAAAAACTATAATTAGTGCACTATCACTATTTCAAAAATATACGGGACAGACATTTATAAACTTTAAAAACCTAAGTTAAGTGATAGTTAAGTCAGTTGGAACAGCTGCTAGTATATTAAAATCATAATAACCTCATAAGGCACAAAGAAGTTTCACTTCAATAAATTGGGTGAAATAAATGTGATATACTATCGAGTTCCAATCGTTGCGTGTAGATTGATATTTGATACGTATATTAGACTTTTACAAAACGTCTACACGGAGCTTGCGGTAGCCGGGCTCGACAAGACATATTGGGAGAATGTTTATTCAACACTAGTTTTCTACCTGGCTTTGTTTAACAAAAATATTGTATAAAAATAGATTTAGTTCAATACAATATGAATGCATAAATGGAGTTTGTTCAAACGATTGATCGAATTCTCTTAAATTGCTCTATTATAACACTGGTACTTTATGTAAAACTGTCCAACTGTTTTTGATAAGTGACAAAAGCAACTAAAAGCCAATAAAAGCTCGGTTTTGTGGACACTCCCGAAGATGCATAATTTATTTAGTCGAAAAATATAGCACAAAATTTAACTTATTATAAAATAAAAATAAAAAAAATTAAAAAATAAAGTTTAAAATAATAACTATATTGATAATATTATGTTTTCTAACATATTTCAGGTCATCTTTTTGAGTATGAAATAAAGTACGAAATGCTCTAAAATTAACTATTTCTAAAAAACAATATGCTTAGGTATGTTTACAAAAATAAAATACCTATTACAATTATTTATATGCAATATTGATAATATTGACAATAAAAATACATCGTTCAAAAATTTCAGAGTTGGACGTGATGCATATCTCGTAGAATTTTGACAATAAAATAGTTCTATATAGAATCAACAGATGGCACGTTGCATAGTATATAATATTTGTTTTTTAACGAATCTGAAGAATTCGAAAGATGTAAAACAGGGGAAAAATGTGTGTATAATTTGTTTTTTTCACACACGATCATTAATTTCAAATTAAGCAATGTTGTATTGTGGTAACCAAACAGCGTTAAACATCCATTTAAAAATATTTAACACCCAGGCACACTACTGTCAATTTTGTTATGCTCATTACATAAAGGTCACTCATGTGCGGGGTTTGAACCCGCGTCCTCTGGGCTCAATAATAGTGCTTTATGCCATTGCGCCACGAGACATTATGCAATGTATATATTTTATACATACATACTGTTTTCCTCGAAGGGTTAAGCAGAGGTGTACTAATGTACACCCACAGTTCGTCGAGTATGTTTTTAGGTCCCATGTAATAGGGGGCGAGCCTTTTGCCATTAATCGGGCACGAAGCCAAACTCCGAGCTGTTACTGAGAATTTCATAGGAAAAACCTAATAACACTTTGCTCGACCTGGGAATCAAACCCAGGACCTCGATCGTAGCAGTCGCACTTACAACCACTAGGCTAACGAATACGAATAACGAATATATTTTATACAATGATAAATTACATTTTTACAGTAAAAAAGACAGTAAAATGAATTCACATCTATTATCAATAATGACTAAATTAATCATGATGCACTTCCGTCACATCGGTAAAGAATAAAACAAGTACTAAATGCGCAAAAGATGACTACATCATTTTTTTTTTAAATTAAAAAAAAAATAGAGGCAGTCATAAGGACTGCCGACAGAAGTGAAAACTCAATTTTGATTAACTCTGAGCATGTCGATGACGATTTTAACCGTCCAAAAAGTTAAACACGCATATGGTACATTCGAGTATATACAATGTATTAGTGTATATATACGTATACATGTACAAAGGCCGCTATACTACGCGTCGCGAGTCTGACGCAAGCGCAATACGTCACGAGCATGTCGAGGTCATCAGTGGCATCAAGGTCAAGTGAACCCATAAGTTTTCCCGTAAATACAATCGCTCAACGCGGCTAAAGAAGTATTCACTGTATTCACAAAAACTGGATTAAAATGCAGGCGGAACCATGACAAAAGCTAGTGTACAAATATACATGAAACGTCACTTGCTCATTCATCCGAGTCGTTGACGAGACAATTATGCGGCGCGAGTGTTGCGTGACTGACGCGCGAGTTGGTATCGAGTTTCGATAGTAACCCGATATCGCAACGATGACATATGTAGAAAGAATTTCATGCCATGTTTTTGAAACGTTTCTTTTTTAAATCTTACAGCCTCTATCGTTAACCGTTTAACTACTGTTAAACATAATATTTTGATTTATTATTTATTTTATTGTTTTATAGTTGTAGTAATTTTGTTTTAGTTTTTAACAGACTTTAAAGGACGGAGGTTCTTAGTTAGAATGTACTACAGAGTCCAAAAGTATCCAACCTGTACCTGTAACTTCGCATTGACAATATTTTTCGTCATCCGGCTCATGCCATCCTTCAAAGTAGTCCCCCTTCGACTGAACAAGATGTTCCCTTGATGCTTCCACATCCTGACGCAGTTCTGGTAATCGGCTTTCGGAATAGCTATGAGTGCACGCGTCGCATTTGTTTCAATCGTCTCTTTGTCGTTAAACCGATATCCTTTGAGCAGCATTTTTAAATTTAGGAACAGTGAAAAGTCGCAGGGGCTATATCGGGATTTTACGGACGCTGACGGAGTTGTATAATATTGTGTTTCGCTAAAAACCATTGCACGAGGTTTTATGAATGCGCTGGCCTTTATCGGGTGAAGAATCCAGCCGCCGTTCATCCAAAAACGCGTCCGTTTTCTTCTAACCGCGTCAGGTAATCTTTTCAGAACTTCGCCGTAAAATTCTTTGTTGATTCTCTGAGGTCTTAGTGCATATTCGTAATGCACGACACCTTCGGAATCGAAGAAAGCAATTACAATGGACTTGACGTTGCTCTGACTCTGACGTGCTTTCTTCGGTCGTGGTTCAGATGGAAGCTTCCATTGTGAGGATTATTGTTTCGTTTCGGGTTTATACCCTTAAACCCAGGAGTCGTCACCGGTAATAATATTCCGGAGCACAATTTCATCATCAATAACCTTTTCCAAATAATTTCAAAGCGAAGCCTTTTCTGCTCTACTATGTCCAATTTTGGTTATGAATTTCGCACACACGCGAGCAAATCCCAAATACTCGATCAGAATTCTCGAAACACAAGTTTTAGGAATCCTGAGATCATCTTCTCTTTATGGCACAGTCAAATGACGATTTTGCGCAATCACGAGTTACACACGCTGGATATTTCTTGGTGTTATCGCTCTGGAAGGTCGCCCAGAACGCGAATCGTTGTCAACACTCGTGCGACCATTTCGGAATTGCTTGTACCACTCTTTTATTTGAGTTTTGGATCTTCAAAGGCCTCCTGCATAATTTCGATGGTCTCTACAATCGACAATTTACGCGAAGACAGGCTTCGCTCGAAATAACAAATCTCGTCGGTTGCCATGGTAGCTGATGACTTCGTGAAGAGTCACGGTTACGCTCGTACTTCATAAAGGTCATTCAGACGTTTTGGTTTGAAATTATGGATACAGGTCGGATAGTTTTGGGACACACCTTGTATATAATGTGGTGTTTCGGAGAAACCTGTTAACTAGTTAACTGTTAGCCATAACTTCTTTGTTTATTAACCAATTTGGATGGTTATTTTTTCATTGGATATTGGATACCTCAAGGGTGGTTCCATTTTAATTTTATTGGCATTGGACCGTCATCCTCGGAGATACACCAGGAAACTTTTAAAAATCATTGAAGTATGTTTTCTTTTTTAGTTAAAAATTGTTTTGTTTTCATATTTATTATCTGTAGATTTTTTATATCATTGTACAATTCAAAAACGTATGCGACCACCGAGAGATCACAAATACATCGACGGACGTGTCGCCATGGCAGCCTGAAAGACTCTTGGCAGCTGGATATACACGGCTGATCACGAAACACGACCAAACCAAGAGAAAAATTTCTGCTTCGAAGAGCGTGTTTGCTAATACACATTAGCATACGAGAAGTTCCAGCTTACTTCTCAAGAGTATCAACTAAAGATGGCTCAGTGGTAGCGTGCAATCCTGCAATCAGTCTCAACTTTCGGTGAACGAAAACATCCTTATGAAACCACAGCATTGTGGTGACGTTACCGTAAAGCTGTAGCTTCGAATACCAGCGCTTCTGGTTCTGTTATAAGGGAGTGAGAAGGAACAGCTCTTCAGAACAGCCTCCTTGATACAGACGGTACAACACGCTCAGCGAGAGGATGTTTCCGCGCATCTGAAGCGGTTTAATGTTCGGTTCGCTCAGTGGATATAGAGAATACTGTGTTGAAATATAAATTATTGCTTAAACAGGTAGCACGGTGAGAGGTTCTTCGACATGTGATAACAAATATTCATGTGGATAATTCTCCGAAATGCCGAGAATGTATCCTGCTTCCCTTGTGAAAGAATAATATTATAGAATGGTGGTAGGGCTTTTTCTTATGCCCGCCTGGCTAGTTAACACCCTCAAGTTGAAAAATTGTCGTCAAGCACCAATAGGTGTGTTCCGGCAGCTGCACTTGAGAGGCAGTCTTCTACTAGGCTTAAAGTGTTTACCATCTTAACATCAGGTAAGATTTTGGCCACAACTTTAAACCTCTAAATTATAAAAAAAGACTATCGCGGTCTTTTTCTTAGATTTAGGTAGGTACTAAGGACCAATATTTTTAACCATTACGCCAGCGCACGCGGATAAAGCAGTTCGGTAGCGCTTTGTCTACCGGCTTACTTAACAAAAATCAGTATTTAAAGCTAGCGGACAGATGTAGCTTAATTTAAGATAGCCTATACTCTTCCTCATGTATCTGACTATCATATACAAAAAAAAAAATTTAATACGACTGGTAGTTCTGGAGATTACCGTATTTAAACAAACAAAAAAACTCTTACGCTTTATTATAATATTATTAGTGTAGATAATATCTACTAATAACTATTATAACTATTTTATATGATTTTAATAGATGTACTGAGAGGGAATCATTTTAATCAATTATGCACTTGTATTATGCTTTGTTTTTTTCTTTATTTACGGAGGCTTTTACGGCTGGTGTATGCCAGCCCTTAATAACCGTTTGATAATAAAATCTGCTTGCCATGATCTTTGAATTCATTGCCCGGCAAATTGGTAATGTGCTTTGGAACCTTATTGTAGAACCTAACATTATTATCTAAAAACAAGAGATGACATTATTTATTTCTAATTTTAAAATTATACCGGACACTTCTAAATTCAAGTTTATTAAAGTTTTTGCGAACATGCATTCAACTTTCAAGGATGTATTGAGAAAACAAAATTAAGGTAGTAAATTCCTGAAAATTATTCTTTAGCGATTCGCAGGTTTCCATATTTTAAATTGCATATAGGTACTCGTTTAGTGGAATCGAAATAGTGACCTTCCAACTTGATAGAAACAGTAAACCAGCTATACACTACTAAATCAGCCACAATGATTTGGCTCTACAATCTTTTTGGGTATTTTACAAACCTGAAAACATTTATTTGAGGATTTCCTTAGTTGAGATAAAAGCTAACAAATAGTCCCGAGCTGGAATTCTACCTGGAATTTAATGCTGCAAACATCTGATAAGTCTGAAATACGGAATTTTATTTATCCGATCAGACCCAAAATTATATGTCCATTATAAAACTTTTTTTATTTTATAATATCACGGCAAAATGATTGCATTATGTCTAGGGGTAAGCAATCAACAAGATAATTTTTAACAAAAAAGAAAATCAACTTCACTGATTTTAAAGAGTTAGCATATGCGTAAATCTTGCTCCCCCACTTCTGGTTAATTTAAAGACAAAAACACTTATTATGGGTGTTCCTTAGAAAATACACATATACCTGTAGCCCGATGCCCCTGCACCCGGACCCCATTATTACACAACCGGATCAGGTCGAAGAATACATTTTGCCAAACCTTTCGACCTTTAATTTCTTTTTCTCCTCCTTTTTCAAGCATAACCTTTTTTATTGAGCTTGACGAAATGTTTTTAACAAAAAAATATGTAATGTCATTGTAACTCGTGCGCGATAAGTTGAGACCCGCGCGGAATGCGATTCTCCACTCGCTTTCCCGATGACACCCGCGTTGTACAGCGCGAAACGCCGTTAATTAATATAGGTTTTTTAGTCTCTTACTATACTAAGCTAGTTGTGTTCTTTTTTTGTTCACTGTACCAAGGACCCGACAATGACGTCACCGCGCTCAGGTCACATCTTATCGCGCACGATTATTAGAAAGAAAAACTCTTGTCAGAGACTCGTATGTGGCGAGATAGATGTCGCTACATACTCTAGCTGACTTTTTGTAGGTCTTTTAATTGTCTACAATTATGTAATACATTAGTGTGATATATTTCTTACCACGACCTGTTTTTTTATTAATTGCGTGAAGTAACCTATGTTACCCCTTATAACATCAGTTATTTACCAATGAAAGTCCCGTCAAAATCGGTTCAACCGTTTCGGAGATTACCCGGAACAAACAGACAAATAGATAAACTTGTTTAAAATTGTATTTTTAGTATAGGTATCGTATAAACTTTCATATGCATTCAGTCAAAAACTATTATTTTGACATTACGAACATACACTTTAATTCTATTAATTGTTTGGATAATGACATGTACTTCCCTTGCTTGATTTCAGTATAGTTTAGAAAACCCTGTCATAGTTTAAAAAGTAAATTAGTTTCTTTCAATATTCTTTTAAAAGTTATACTATCAATCGAATATTTAAAAACAATCAAACTTAATGCTTATGAAAAGTGACATCATCAACAATCTCAAACGAGTTAATGGTGTCATAAAATATTATAAACAATTGTAACAGATTCCTAAACGTAATAAATTAAAGAACATTAATATTAGATTAGAAAGGTATAAACACACGAATCGTGTAACGTGAGACTAAAACTTTACTAATCACTGCATCAACCCCTCGGCCGTGTCAACGACCCCACTAGGGGTGACTTACGGTGGGGGGCAGGCCACGCCTCTTTGCAAAGTAGACGGCACTGGTTATTTATAAACATCGATCCAGACATTTAAAATAGACGTTGGGGCAATGAGAAGACGGATAGACGAGCACGTTGTTTGAACTAACAATTAATTTGAAATTAGGGCTTCTGTCTGACACACAAAAAACTGTAGTCGATCTTACTATTTCTTGAAAACCAAGTTAAATCCAAATTAGTCCACTGAAGCTGCGAATTCGGTGACTTCATTACATTTCTCAATATCTTATTTCAAAATATTCATAATAATATTATAATTATCTGATTATTTAAATCTTGCAAGCTATATTATTTTTGATGTGTGACATCTTTCCTCTCTCTTTCCTGCAATCTCGTGAAAAGGGACGGAAGTGTGTAACAGGAAGCCGGGAAAGCCCTTGCAATTTTTTGACCTGACCAATGAGCACGCGCTATTTTATTTGATTAATGAGCGCGCGCGGTGGTTGAGTTGGTCGTCAGATGGCACTAACCCATTTTCCAAGAGGTTGGTACTGTCAGCCAACAGTGTGTGCGTTTGTATGATGCTAAGAAAGGAAAATAGATAAGGATAACCCATCAGCTGTGCACTTATCTTAGAGTGTTGTGTATAAAGTGTGTTCTTATATAAAACTAATGTCAGAGTTAAAAAAAAAAAAAAAAAATTGTAGCTATCTCACACTTTTAAAATCTGTAATCGATAAATATTGGTTTCTTATGTCAAATACTACAGATAATATTTATTTATTGCGCCAAATTTGATTTGTGTCAAGTAGTGTATTGTCATCTCATACGACTCAGTGTGTTTGGTACACATGGCCAGTTCATTTCGATTTAGCTAAGTATCCTTTTGGTTATTATTTCGATATAAGCTATCAAAGCAGAGTATATTATGACAAGTTCGTACGCTATTTTCCTATTATCATCTAACATCTATTTTCTCTCTGAAACATATCCATCCAAAGGTTTCCTTGAAGAAATTTTCTGTTAGCAGTAAAGCCACCCTTTGTCTAATCACTTAATTTTAATGTTCGATTGAGTTTATAATGAAATTTAAATAAAATGAATAAATAAAATTTTATAAGCGGGATTTCTTGTGATATTGTTAACATATATTAAGCGGGAGAAATGTAAAAAGGGACAAATAAATAAATATATTTTATTTTAAAAACGTCCAGGAAATTATGGTAATTCTTTTTTTAGAACGACCGTGCGCATCGTTATTTGTTATAACTCTGTAAAAGTATCTTTCTAATTCAAATAAAACACCTTTCATTTCCTTTTTTCCTGGTAATGAATCCTTAACAATATATACCTTCCTATTATTGTTTTGCAGAATTGACAAAAGGAGTTAGTTATTCAATGATTGTTTTTATTTACGCTGAAGCGTAGTTTACAATGAAAGCTTAAAATATATTCCACCGTAATATAATAATTTATTTATATAAATAAAATGATTGAGGTTTGCCGTTGTGCGCGCATCACGTAAAAACTACTGGATAGATTTTGATAATTTCTTTTTGTATTACTCCATAGATATTTAGTTCGTAACTAACTAAAAAAAAACCGAAATATCTTCATTCAATAAAAAGTTATTAAAGCATCGCAGACGAAGTCGCGGTTATCAGCTAGTAGTAAAATAATGAAAGTAAAAGTTTGTATGATTGGATGTTCGTTACATACATACAAAAACGGATGAACGAATTTGGATGAAATTTGTCACACGGATAGATTATAATCGAGATTAACAGGTAAGTAAGATACTTTTTATCCGAGAAAAAAAGACATATTTTTCCTTTCTCACGGGACGCAATTCTAGAGCCTACGCAGACGGGGTCGCAGGCGGAAACTATTATTTTTTTAAATAAATGAAGTATTAAACAGAAGTGTGAACAACGAATTGATCGAACAAATTCGTTTAATATGTGGTAGTGATCACTTAACATCTAATATAAAGTACTTCGGGTTGTAATGTATTTAAAAAAAAAATACATTGTGTTCTTTGCCTTATAAAGCAATCTTCAGGATCGATACAATAAGAAGTATTATTTAATAAACGGTAAGATATTTTTAGAGCGATTCAGTACAAATGTTACATACAAATTTCTAAATATTTGTAAACGAGAACATACTAATGCGGATTACAAAAGAACGATTTGTACGATGCGATTAAAAGTCGCATTATATTTGCATAGTGTTCGCTTATTACATTATTTGTGTTAGTTTTGGCAACAAATGGGATGGTAGGATACGACATTTGTGTCCTACTGTCCCTTCACAGTAACTCTCTATTAGATTGTTGCGTTTGATGATCAGCCAAAGTATATTCAGCTGTTGAGAAGTAGCTGCTTGCATCCTGTAGCTTCCCGCAAACTTCACCAGGTCGTCGGACAGTGTCGGTTCATCTTGTGGTGGGTCTGCCCACGCTCATCGGCGTCATAGACATAATGCATTTGTAATTTTAGTGAGCAAGCAATTTAATTTCCTAATGATAGCGTTGATTAATTTCATATTATAGTAATTTGTGTTTTCCAGGACTAAGGGCGGCGAGCATCAAAACCTTAAATCAAATTTAAATTGTTAAACTAGATTTAAGATTAAATCTTAAATTGCATAAGTTTTGACACGGATAAATTGAACGTAAGCCAAAGCGGAATTTATCTTTCTTGGTACAAGTCATCCTGATTAGTGTAATAGGTAATAATCGATGCTTTTAATGTTACTAGTTTCTGCTTTTAATAATTTTTATGGTTCCCTTCGTAGTTGATTTTCTTTTGTTTTTTATTTTTCTATTTCTATTTGTGAATGTTTCTAGTTAGCTTTTTATATCGATTCCTTTTATTAGCTATAATTTTTCTTAAAAATAGTATATACGTGTACTTAAATACGTCACGTTAGAAGTTACACTTCTTTGATTAGTCACATTCGATATTGTGTGACGCATAACATCGAGTGTTTCTATGTTCATTATAGAAATTATAAAGGCTCAATAAATCAAATCTCATTATATTGACATTTAGCGGTACAGTTATGAACTAGTTAGTCAACCAAAGAGCATTCATCCTAATCGATTTCAACATTCGTTATTTATTTTCAGATGGCACTGTTAGAGCATTTAAAAAAATTACATCGAGAATATCTATGGTAGATGTAGTAGAAGACTATCTTCACGATATAAAACAAAAGATTTAACAACCAACTTCATAGTGTAGACTTTTTCTAACAATGTGTGCGCGCATTATAAATAATCCCTCTTAATTTTTTATAATGCGCCTAAAGAAGTACTTTCAATAATACAACAAAAAAAACGCGAAAACGCAAACATGAAGTAGTCTTTATACGGAAACGCTTCTAAGGTTGGAACGAGTTCCAGAGAGTAATATCTTCATTCAGGAAATTGAGTTCACTGTAAGTTGCGTTAAATTTCGCGTCCCAGGCGGCAAACTTTTGCTATCATCACGCTCCAACTTTCGGTAGGCGAGCAGAGTCATTGCGAAAATATATTTAGCTTGAGTTGAGTTATTACTTTACAGTATTGGTGCTCGATCAATTAAGATCCGTGGAATATCAATGCGATATATGCATATTCGAGTCTCGGTATGAACATTTTTTTTGGATTATGCATGCATTTAGTAATTATTGTATAATTAGTAACGGTTAAAAGCCAAGTTATTTATTGTAAGAACAGAAATAAAGACTTATTTAATTTAATTCAATTTATTTATTAATTGATTCGATGTACTGAATTTTTTATTTTGATCTACTGAAATTTTAAGGATAATAAAATCTAACACTGCACGTAGTAAAAAAAAAAAATGTAAATTCTCCAATATAATTGTATTGTAGAAATTCTACGGGATTTTATCGTGCAAAATGTTTTCATAACGTTTTTTAGTATCATTTTATTTTAATCGTAATAATTGATAGTCAAAATACATATTTTAAGGTTATGTCGAAATTCAATAACCTAACAATTTACGTCGTACGGATGCGTCATGCAACCTTTCTTATGAAGAACATAGTATAGTATGATAACTACAAAGAGCGGTCTACATTTCAAAGGGAAATTGATAAACACACTGCATACACGACGTTCGTTTGATCCATACATTATTAGTGCGAAATTGTTCGGTTAGTAGCGACCGGCTTTAACTGAATTACAATAAATTGAATAAAATTGCTGCGAACTATTATTATTAAGTCCTACGTTGGCTCTGGACTTTTTCAATTTGTAAAGGTATATAAAGGGGTATTGTTTTATAATTTAAGGCTGTACGTCAGTGACCTACCTCGACTCCCGGAGGTCGAGGTAGGGCTATACGCTGACGATACAGTCTTATATGCCTCAGATAGGAATAGATCCCACCTCAGACACAAAGTCCAACGCTCCGTGACCACTCTCGGGAAGTGGTTTAACGAGTGGCGTATAGCCGTTAATCCCTCGAAGAGCGCCGCGATGCTCTTCGATGCGGATTCGTCACAGATACCGTGGAAGCTTAAACCTGTTAAGCTCTACGATAATCCGATTCCGTATGTAAGAGAGACCAAATATCTAGGGGTAACCCTAGATAGTAGGCTCTCTTTTAGACCCCACATCCGTAAGGTTAGGAACAGGGCCGCGTGGGTCCTGAGCCGGTTGCATCCTCTGTTGTGTTCGGTGAGTAAAATGTCCACGCGACATAAGCTCACGCTCTACAAGACGTGTATTCGACCAATTTTGACATACAGTTGCGCCGTGTTCGCACATATGTCCGAGTCGAGTTTCAAACGGTTACAATCGATACAGAATAGGTTCCTCTATCGTCTCACCGGGGCCCCGTGGTATGTTCGAAGCGTAGATCTCCATAGAGATATGGAGCTTCCTTCGATACATGCCTACGTTAAACAGCTCTCCCGTTCGTATTTCGACACCGCGTCGAACCACGCGAATCCGTTAATAAAAACAGCCGCCACTTATGTTCCGGCACCCACGGACATCCGGTGCAAACGCCGGCCGCGCAATATTTTTATTGATCCCGACGATCACATCGAAAATTCGAATAAATATTACACATCCGTCTCTCCAAACAGAGCGTGCCAGCGCCCACGCCCGCGTAACCACCGTTCTCTCCGCAGAGGGCGGGCGGTCAATTTCGCTCCAGCACACCCGTCACGTCCACCCTCTCTAGCGGTAACCCAAGCCTAGGTCCGTTCCTCGGTGTGAAACCCTTGGGTCAGGCAACCGCCCGCGCGATACAAGTGACACTGTACGTGCATCACTTAGCTACCTACATACAACACTACACACGTATGAACATACACACGTGCACACCACACAGGTACATAGGTTCTGTGAGGGACCTTTTTTTTTCTTTTTTTACGCTAGTTAGTTAGCGCTAGTTAGTGTAGAAACATTCCGATTACTGAATACACATACGCACGGTTCCTTCCTTCCTCCCAGGAGGAAGGGAACGTGCCTATGTGTATATGTAGTTAGCTCGAATCGTAGGTGTAGGGATTCGAATAGATCGCGACCTATTTGCGAACGCGACGACCGCCCGAGCCGAGGTCCGGCCACTTTGGCACCCTCGTGCGAGTCGTCCACAAAACTTTCGCGGCTGAGTGCCCTCTGCGCTCGCCCCCAAGTCCGGTGAAGCTGTAAAAGCCGCAGCGGCTTTAGGGCTCCTAAGGCTAACAGTGTAGTCAGTTCTAAAAAAAAAAAAAAAAAAAAAATAATTTAAGGTTCTTTAGAACTTTTCTGTCACGTACGCTAGGGCTGTGGGAGGGGTTACCCAGTACGGGGTTTTCCCAGGGTCTCTTCAAAAAGGGTTTGAAACACGGTCGTCATGATCAGCAACATGGCTGTAATACCCATGGTCTTGCAGTTGTCCATAGCTGATGTTAACTATTTACTATCAGGTGGGCCGTTTGCATATTAGCCGTTGTTTTAGTGTTATAATTAAAAAAAAAAACTTTTAGACTAGTTAGAGATAGAATGAAACTGTTTTGAAATTATTTGATTGGTAACTGATGACCGCAGTTTCATTCTGGCATTGGGATGTGTAGCCAGAAAAATTTGTGGGACAATCTAAATTGCTCTGATCTATAATTATTTTAATAATATCATAAAGCGGAATTTTTTTTTGTTTGTTTGTTTAAACACGATAATCTCTGGAACTACCAGTCCGATTCGAAAAACTCTTTTTTATAGGATAGCTAGACTCACGAGGCTATCTAATATTAGGCTACAATTCTCAGATAGCCTTAAATACTGATTATTGTTAAATAAGTCGGAAGTGGCAGCCCTTCCTAACTGCTGTATCCGTGTGCGCTGGCGTAATAGTTAATGATATGTAAATACAAAGTTCTACAAAACTATTGGCCCTTAGTATATCTAAAAGTCCGTGATAATATTTAGCTATCTCTTATACATAAGCCACAATAAGGTCCTTTGCGAATTATTAAAAAAAAAAAAAAATGATTTATGGGCATTATTTTTAGACATGGCATTTAATCCTTACGAAAAAAAGTTGCCACCATAAAGACAATTTTAAGAAATTAAATTTTGCTCTTTACATATGTATGTATGTATCTACATCATAGAATCCATAAGTAGTAGAGTCTACTTGATCATAATTTTGCTTGAAATATGTTACGAGAACTATGATGACGCGCGTGAAACAAAGCCGCATTGTGATCGGCCCGTTCGTAATTGCACAAAACAGTAAATTGTAATATCGGATTAAACCGTGTCAATGGAACTTATAAAACCTATAGTTTTTTTGTTAATCTTTTTTCTTATTCATTAATTTTTATGTAATTATTTCCTTTGACATTTTGTTTTTAATTAGATTGTATAGTTAGATTGTATAGTTAGATTGTATAGTTAATAAATTTATAGTATATTTTCTTCTCTAACTTACTTACTTACTTAACTTATTTTTGTATTAATTTAATCGGAATTAACTTGGTTTGATTATTTGATTATCTTTATTAGTGCTATGCATATGTTTATATAGTAGAAAGAAATATCCAATGAATTTCCATCGTGTTTATTTAGCTGCGATCTTCTGTAGGGTGAAGGTATTCCACCAGTTGTGCTGTCCCAAGTAAAGATAAATCCCCAAATAAAATTTCTCTTTACTCAATCTTTCTTAAAAACTGCTACACAATCTGTCTCGCTCATATTTGGCAAAATGGTGTCACTGCCACCTCACACTGGCACCTTCAGTTTTCAGAGTTAGAGCAACCCTAGCGAGCATTAGAAGCGTTTCCTTTTTTTTTTAAATTGATTGAATTCAGGTTTCTTTCGATTTTTTTTCTTTGTTTAAGAAAAAGTCTACCAACTTTTATATTATTTTTGAATTCAGACTAAATACGACATATTTTACAGTTACTTGCCAAATATATTTTTTTCTAGTAAAGTCAGCGTTGGCAGGGCAACAAAAGTGATATTTTTATTAAAACTGAGGTAGTTATTCGTATTTTAATTTTGAAATATAATTTACAGAAGGATTATTCAGGGTACATTACAAAGAAAAAAATTTGACAAAAGTAAAGATTTTTGTTTATAATACCAGACCATCAGAGGCTGTCATATTTCTCGATTTGTTTTTAATTGCCTATCATTTCAAAAGTACACAAATAAGATATTTTATATTTTTTGATTAATGTCACCACGTGGGCTAAAATATATTTTTGGCTTGACGATGATTTATGGAGCACCTGTAGAAAAGACAAAAAAATGCTCTTGTAAATTCTCTAAAATCAAGAACCTATAAGCCATTGGGAGCAAACATAATTTACTACACAATACTTTGAATAATAATACTACGAATAATTTATACTCAAGGAAAAGTTTTAGCGGTAACCTCAACTTCTTTCTTATATTGTTCGTGAATATTATTCATAATGCAGTAATAAAGATATTATTTGTGGAAAAATGCCTAATCAGAGGCCGAGTTTCTTACAAGTTCTAGTTAGAAACGGAAACTTTTTGTTAGCTATTGAAGTGAAAACTTTTTTAGCATCGTTGTGATGTGAAAGTCTATGAAACGATAAAGCGAAAGCGACAGTAAAAAATTGCCACGCAATAAAGAATTATATTACCTCACCAAAAAGGCACGAAACAAAAACTTTTTAGACAATACTTATGACATTCTGTTACTGATTGATATTGTGTTAGGTTACCATGGATATTTCAAATGTGCATTAATTGAAAATGATATTGAGAATAATGATTATGAGTACCTACTTGTATGTAGATTTTCATAAATTTTAAATTAGTATGTATTTGATCATTTTCCGAATTAAAAAAAACATAGATGTGAAGCTTTCATTTCTACCACGAGCGAATTACACACATTTTTTTTTTTCGTCTATCGACTGTGTTTTATTTTCAAATCTAGCAATCATTATTATGATTAAGTATTGCTCCTTTGAAAAAGGGTTTCAAAGAGAAGTAGAAATCAGAGAAATGTCTTTCGAGATTTCTCTCTACCTAGGGCAGTCTGACTCGTGAAGTACCTACACCGTGATACTACAGGAGATCACAGACAAATTATTTTGTGTTCTGTTCTTGCGGTGCGTAGGGTTTCCAGAGTTCCTTGGGGAATGTGGTTCAAGATCGGCAAAATTTTTTTGTACTAATCTTACTGTTGCCCTTAGGGACCTTATCCAAAAACAGAGCCGCTGATGGCTTTTACAGCTTTACCGGGCTTGGGGGCGAGCGCTTAAGGCACGCAGTCGCAAAAGCGTAGGCAATATGCGCGCAAGGGTGCCAGAGTCGCCGGACCTCGGCTTGGGCTGTTGCCGCGATTACAACTAAGTCGTGATCTGACTAATTCCTTCCTCCTGGGAGGAACGGAGGAACGTGGAACGGACCTAGGCTTGAGCTAGAGAGGGTGGACGTAGGGGGTAAGTTCGGCAGTGCGCCAGTGATGCGTATGGATATATTACCATACCATCAAGCGGGTCTTAAGCCTGAATTACCACCTTAGCTGTATAAAAAAAGTTAAAACACCAAAACATTCAATATTTTAAAGTAAAAAAAATATAGTTATATAAAATTGGAGTTGTCACTGTTTAACTAATTCATAATTAATAAAATAAACGATTATTTTAAATAAAGAGTTAGAATTTAATTTGAAATTATAGGATATTTATGTATAATTTAATGAAATTTCCGTATACTTTAACTTGTGCTTTATAATTGTCTGCAATTAAAACAATAACATAACAGCAGTTTTATTGAAGTATACACGGAAATGGTGTCTACTCTATTTTTCCTAAAAAGTTTCTTATACTCCACGATTATTTACTGTCTAATCGAATTTGAAAAGAATTGTCAGTTTAAAATTAATCCCATTATGTAACCATTTTCTTAGAGAACATTTTATACGATCTATTAAAATACTAACAAAAGGCAAACAGCAAGATTTTAAAGAATTAAATTATGTTTAAGTAGGTACAAAAATATTTTCATACGACATTTATTCTTAAGTACTAGCAGACACCTACGAATATGTCTCACCTTATAATCTAACAGCTGTTATATTTGTTAAATAAATTGTTACTAGATGGCGCCTCCTACATGTTAGTTGAATATATGTTCTAAATAACAAAGTATTATTTAATCAATTTTTATTTTAAACAATCTTTGTTATATTAAAAAAAAAACTGTTATATACCTTTTTATATTTTTTCGTCAATAGTGGGAAACATTAGCTCTAAAATGATGTTTCAATCATAAATTTTGATGTAAGATTGACTCCACTTCCTCCATTCCTGTAACTTAAACTCAGTGCCCAAAAGGTCGCAGGTACCATTACAAAGGTATACAAAAATAGCTCTTATCATACACACTATATCGCTCGTAACACCTTATTTTTAATCGATCAATATCTATGGCACTGGCCATAGTAATGTTGGCAGTATGAAACCGGTAATAGGTTTTAAATAGTTCCGATATTTGTTACGAAATA
Source organism: Saturnia japonica (assembly GCA_033032175.1). Taxonomy (NCBI): domain Eukaryota; kingdom Metazoa; phylum Arthropoda; class Insecta; order Lepidoptera; family Saturniidae; genus Saturnia; species Saturnia japonica. The sequence continues at coordinate 5,944,368 of CM065331.1, forward strand.
TGATTAATTTAGGTAAATTATAAAATACAGCGCAAGTATATTGTCATAGATCGTGGATATATATTTGAGTCTTTTAGGGTCGAAACGCTGGGTTCGTGGGGACCGGCAGCGTACAAAATTTACAAGGACTTATCAAGAAGCATTGTACAAGGTGTCCAGAAAGGGTATCGGGTATTTGTAAGTTCAATGAAACAAAAATTATTTGTATGCAATAAAAAAGTTTATTGTTTATTATTAGCATATGAATTGGAGAATTATTTGGAAAAGATGATGTTATCCAAATGATGACCGTTACGATGCTGGCACTCTTCTAAACGGAAACGAAGATTGGCGATAACACGTTGACACATAGCTATCGATATTGCTGCCATTTCTGACCTGATGTTTTGCTTTAACTGGGTTAGATTCGTCGGATTGTTTTGATAAACGTTACTTTTAAGGTATCCCCATGCAAAATAGTCAAGCGGGCTAAGGTCGGGGCTTCTGGGAGGCCAGTTGATGTTACCCCTTCGCGAAATGACTTTATTAGGGAATAATTCGTTAACAACTTCCATTGAGTCATTTGAGGTATGGCAAGTGGCCCCATCTTGCTGGAACCACGTTCTTGAGTTGAAACCTGCAAACTCCTGCAACTCTGGGACCAAAAAATTTCGCAACATATCGCAATAACGGTCACTATTCACATTAATTGCTCGGCCTCGTTGATCTTCATGAAAATAAGGACCAATTATGCCTTTAGCAGACATAGCGGCCCAAACAACGACCTTTGGGCTATGCAGGGGTCGTTCATGCTTTCGTCTCGGATTCTCCACTGCCCAGTACCGACAATTCTGCTTATTCACTGAACAGTATGTTGTTAAAGTTGTTAAATCGCTGCAGCATTTCGTTCGCAAAATTCAGTCGGTTAGCATAGTCCGTATCCTTCAATTCTTGAACCAATTGAATTTTATAGGCTTTTAGATGTAAGTCTTTCTTTAAAATCGAATGTAAAGACGATTTTTTTATGTTCAACGCTTGGCTTCGCTTTCGGATGGATAAAGACGGATTTTGACGAACCGACGCCTCAACTTCTTCAATTGTTTCTTCATCGCGAACTGAACGAGGACGACCAGAGTTTTGAATTTTAACTGTCGCACCTGTATTCTCGTACATCCTGATCCATTTCCTAATGCTATCGTCACTTGGCGCGTAGCGTGTACGATATTCCGCACGATAGAGACGTTGAGCAGTCACTATTGAATCACCATTACGATAATACGCTCGTACGCAAAATGCGCGATGCGTCCCCGAGTACTGTTCCATCGTGACTAAAACTCCACAAAATGGCGGACGCCACGAACCCCTCCCCGCACCCTTTAGACGCCCCGTTTCGAATATGGCGCGAAAACAAATACCCGATACCCTTTCTGGACACCTTGTTACGACGTTACTAAATTACTGGCAAATATTTCTCGCAGCATATTAGTATTGCTATTCAACGCGAATAATTCTTCAAGCATTTTCGGCACTCTAGCAGCTTGCAGTGGCATAGAGTATTTTTTAAATCCTTTTTTATATACAGCTTGATACTATTTTAATTATTATTGTATTCAGATAACTTAAGTATTTAAAACCGTTGAATACATAAGGTTATTAAAAAACTCAAAAAGTTGAGTAAGATATACCTCTATACATATTCTTTTTGCGATGTAGACGCTCACTCACTTGCTTTAACTCAAATCCTATGAAAGATTAACAGGGGTGAAACCGTGGGTCACTGCTAGTATAAATAAAATTGAGATTTTTATATAAAATATACTGTTTATGATTACTTTTTTCTATTTCTAAGAAGTATTGTATTTTATATCCTGAAATCAAATGATGATGATTATCAAATTGTGTAGGATACAAAAATAATTATTATTTATATTAATACATACCTTGTCTTTCGTATTATTTTTATTTGTGTAAGAAATACATGCTGTGACTTCCTCATGTTCTCGTACAACGATACAATAAAAAAAATCGTGTCGTTTGTATTAAAAGTGTAGGATAATTATTGATGACTCCATGTGACTCTACAATCCGGGCGACTTCGTCATAAATATTTTACCTGTGACCATATCGATTCAGATCGGGTAGCGTGGAACCAAAGTATTATTGGTATTGTATAACTTGACAACCGTTTATTATATCATTGTTCTATTTCTTTGTATTTATTATCCATTGATTTATGACTAGCGGTTTTTTACTTTGGAATTTTGATATAGAAAATCTATCGCTAAACACCTATGGGTGTATTCCGGCAGCTGCATTTGAGAGCCAGTTTCCCATAAACCAAGTTCACCATCTTGGGCAACATTACCATTTAACATCAGATGAGACTGTCACCATAACACGACACTTATAAACGATTGTACGGTTAATAATAATATATATGAATATTCAGGTAGTTTGCAAGTAAACATGTTAACTAATTATTAAATAATACGTACATTATTAAAATATACTAGATTTATTATAAACTACGTATATCAATACATTACATGTACGTTTGATCGTTTTTGAGTTAGTCGTCAACCAACCATACGCGTTGACAAAACATAGAAGCGAGGATAAAAAGTGATGCGGATGGAACGACAGGGGAGTACAAGTCCGGTGAAGCTGTAAAAGCCGTCAGAGGCTCCAAGGCCCGTAAGGCTAACAATTCAAACTTTAAAAAAAAGAACGACAGGGGTCTCTCATTTGAGCGAGGGGCATAGTAAGAGCGTGAAAAGATATTTAGGGAAAAAGTAATGAATTTATAAAATTAAAATACTTTATCAACAACAGAGGAATAACGGAAAACTGAACCTTCGTTTTATTGCTTCTGATCTGAACCCCTATACGATAATATTAAAATAGCTTTTGAGTTATAACTTTTATCCACTCACTACATACTATTGAAAACACAAAAGAGAAGAAAAACGGATTTACAGAAAAGATGAAAGTTGAAAGGCTGTTCAATAATGAAAGATAATAACATTTTTACCCATTACCGAGATACCATTAAGCCGATCCATTAAGAGCAAATATAATAAAAAGGGAGCATTAAGACATACTGCTTAAACAGCCACCGCCTTACTGGAGTCAACTCCGCCCTATGAATATTTACGATTCTAAATTATTTTTTATGCTTTCTGCAAATTCTAAGATATCTACTGCTAATTGTATTTACTTTAATGGTATCAACATATTCTGTTTGGTGTGTTGTTTGAAAAAAATATCGCCTTCAAATTCTTAAGGTTAATTAATTAAAAAACTTCTTTGTTATTCCCGCCCGGAACTGATTTAACATCCTATCTGTAACAAACGATTTCTTTTTTGTAGAACCTATCTTATGCACAATTTGGCCGATATTCAACTGCTCCAAGTAAACCCTACGAAGCTAGGTACTTGAAGGAATCCCGAGAGGTGGCTTGTTGGATGCATGTATGTATGTATGGCTATTTCTTTGGCACGTTTTGTATTTTAAACGGCTTGATGGATTTTAGCATTTGAGATATCGTTAGATTCGCCTTAACTGTGGGAGTGATATAAGCTGTATCTTATTATATAAAGAGAGCAATTCTTGTAAGTATATATATGTAATTGGCAGCTAGGTTGACCAGATATTAATATTTAAGTACGATGTCTGGGTATCAAATATAAAAGCAAAAATAGAAAAAAATATTGGCAAATGATTTTTATGTTTTGTGTTAGAGGCGGGTTACTATTGAATCACCATTACGATAATACGCTCGTACGCAAAATGCGCGATGCGTCCCCGAGTACTGTTCCATCGTGACTAAAACTCCACAAAATGGCGGACGCCACGAACCCCTCCCCGCACCCTTTAGACGCCCCGTTTCGAATATGGCGCGAAAACAAATACCCGATACCCTTTCTGGACACCTTGTTACGACGTTACTAAATTACTGGCAAATATTTCTCGCAGCATATTAGTATTGCTATTCAACGCGAATATTCTTCAAGCATTTTCGGCACTCTAGCAGCTTGCAGTGGCATAGAGTATTTTTTAAATCCTTTTTTATATACAGCTTGATACTATTTTAATTATTATTGTATTCAGATAACTTAAGTATTTAAAACCGTTGAATACATAAGGTTATTAAAAAACTCAAAAAGTTGAGTAAGATATACCTCTATACATATTCTTTTTGCGATGTAGACGCTCACTCACTTGCTTTAACTCAAATCCTATGAAAGATTAACAGGGGTGAAACCGTGGGTCACTGCTAGTATAAATAAAATTGAGATTTTTATATAAAATATACTGTTTATGATTACTTTTTTCTATTTCTAAGAAGTATTGTATTTTATATCCTGAAATCAAATGATGATGATTATCAAATTGTGTAGGATACAAAAATAATTATTATTATATACTTAATACATACCTTGTCTTTCGTATTATTTTTATTTGTGTAAGAAATACATGCTGTGACTTCCTCATGTTCTCGTACAACGATACAATAAAAAAAATCGTGTCGTTTGTATTAAAAGTGTAGGATAATTATTGATGACTCCATGTGACTCTACAATCCGGGCGACTTCGTCATAAATATTTTACCTGTGACCATATCGATTCAGATCGGGTAGCGTGGAACCAAAGTATTATTGGTATTGTATAACTTGACAACCGTTTATTATAGCATTGTTCTATTTCTTTGTATTTATTATCCATTGATTTATGACTAGCGGTTTTTTACTTTGGAATTTTGATATAGAAAATCTATCGCTAAACACCTATGGGTGTATTCCGGCAGCTGCATTTGAGAGCCAGTTTCCCATAAACCAAGTTCACCATCTTGGGCAACATTACCATTTAACATCAGATGAGACTGTCACCATAACACGACACCTATAAACGATTGTACGGTTAATAATAATATATATGAATATTCAGGTAGTTTGCAAGTAAACATGTTAACTAATTATTAAATAATACGTACATTATTAAAATATACTAGATTTATTATAAACTACGTATATCAATACAATGTATTAGTTGTACGTTGGATCGTTTGTGTGTTAGTCGTCAACCAATCGTAGTCGTTGACCAATCATACACGTGACAAAACATAGAAGCGAGGATAAAAAGTGATGCGGATGGAACAACAGGGGAGTACAAGTCCGGTGAAGCTGTAAAAGCCGTCAGAGGCTCCAGGGCCCGTAAGGCTAACAATTCAAACTTTAAAAAAAAGAACGACAGGGGTCTCTCATTTGAGCGAGGGGCATAGTAAGAGTGTGAAAAGATATTTAGGGAAAAAGTAATGAATTTATAAAATTAAAATACTTTATCAACAACAGAGGAATAACGAAAAACTGAACCTTAGTTTTATTGCTTCTGATCTGAACCCCTATACGATAATATTAAAATAGCTTTGAGTTATAACTTTTATCCACTCACTACATACTATTGAAAACACAAAAGAGAAGAAAAACGGATTTACAGAAAAGATGAAAGTTGAAAGGCTGTTCAATAATGAAAGATAATAACATTTTTACCCATTACCGAGATACCATTAAGCCGATCCATTAAGAGCAAATATAATAAAAAGGGAGCATTAAGACATACTGCTTAAACAGCCACCGCCTTACTGGAGTCAACTCCGCCCTATGAATATTTACGATTCTAAATTATTTTTTATGCTTTCTGCAAATTCTAAGATATCTACTGCTAATTGTATTTACTTTAATGGTATCAACATATTCTAATTGGTGAGTTGTTTGAAACAAAAATCGCCTTCAAATTCTTAAGGTTAATTAATTTAAAAACTTCTTTGTTATTTCCGCCCGGAACTGATTTAACATCTATCTGCAACAAACGATTTCTTTTTTGTAGACCCTCTTTATTATACTTCACGTTTTACCAGACTGCGTAAAAGGAGTATGTATGTACAATTTAGCCGATATTCAACTGCTCCAAGTAAACCCTATGTAGCAAATACTTGTAGGAAAATTTCGAGAGTTGGCTTGTTTGATGCATGCATGTATGTTTGCCTATTTCTTTGCCACTTCTCTGTAGTCTAAACGGCTTGATGGATTTTGGCATTTAAGATATCGTAAAATTCGCATTAATTGTGGGAGTGATAAGGAAAAACTATAAAAAAATTGTCAAACGATTTTTATGTTAATATTTTGTGTTACAGGCAGGTTTTTGTTTGCTTTTTAATAATTTAGATTGCTTATTATAGTTAAATCCAGACATACAAATGGATGGACAGAGATAAATGGTACTATTTAAACGTTAAATTTGAAATCAATGCAGTATTTAAAAGAACTATCAAACACAAATTATGAAAAAGTAACTTGCACACGAAGAACCACATTTTCTTATACTATTGTATACATAGTAAAGGTAATAATAAAATAGTCACTGACAGAGAAAGGAATAGACTTGCAAATTCCCTTTCACTGTATTGTTTATAAATATTATTTGCAACCTATTGTACTCGAACAAAGGTATTATTTGCTTAAATTACAATGGAGTTGATGTAGTTTTTATTTGCTATGTTTTACTACCTGTCCATAACACTTACTTACAAAGGATTATGCTCTTGGTATTTAGAACAAATATTTGTTTGTAATTATTTAAGAGATACTTTCGTTTTTGTTCGCTACTACTATCTACCCTTATTGTGTGGACATTTTTTTGCTACTCAAGTATTTTGTCACATGAGAAAGTTGTTGATGTTGGAGAGAAATCCTTTTTTATTTATAACTACCTACATTAATTTGATATAATTATATCTCTTATAGTTTACTCTACTTACAACATCAGCTATCTGCCAGTGAAAATCCCGTCAAAATCGGTCCAACCGTTTCGGATATTTCCCGGAACAAACTGGTTTTTTGTTTAAGTAACGTAATACCGTAAACCATAAAAGCTATTATTTTGACACGAGCAGACACTCCTATTTTATTTATTTGTATTGTATAGATAGAACAATATTTTCTGAAAATAATACTTACTATTCTTATTTTTTAGCTACATACGTAACATAGAAGTCACAATGTTTTTGGAATTAAACTTTTAAGAAAAACTAACTTTAAAATCAGAAAATTGTTTTAACATTTTGTAGTTCTGATTGTAGATATACGCATTGTTTTTCTTACATGTCTGGATTTAACCTAAAAATGGCGTGGTTGATTTTAATGTAATCTTGTACACGGGATATATATATGTATATGTATTTGTTTATAGTTTAACGCTATGGGCACAATAACACCTGAAGTTAAGTGATGATATGGCCAAGATAGCGAGGTGACACATGCTTAGTGGGAAGATTGGCTTTCAAGTGCATCTACCACAACACACCACGTCGATCTATGTGAGTTCGAATCCCTGCAATGAGCATTAGCTTTCAGTGAAGGAAAACATCTTGATGAAACCATAGCCTGGTGGTAGGGCTTTTTCTAATACCGCCTCGCTGGCTACCATCCTCAAGTTGCAAGTGTCAAGCACTAATAGGCGTGTTCCGGTAGCCTGTATTTGAAAGCCAAGCCCATCACTAGGTTTAGCCTGTCACTGGCTTAGACCATATTGTCACTTGGCATAAGGTGATATTGTGACCAATCACTATAACCCTATGAAGTATTTTTTATAATTACGGTATCTGAGTATTTAATTTATTGACACAATTGCAGACGCCATGCATATTTCTGTGTACACTTATGCTTTTTTTACGTTACCTCTGCATATTGACGCTACTGATGGTAAGCACAGTATAATTCAAACAACGGCAACCACCGAGAGATCTAAATTCATCGGCTGTCATGCTAACCTGTTTGTCTCTTCACGTTACGTTTGAAGAACCTTATGCTGTAAGAAGGAGGAACACATTGGCTGGAAGATGGTGCCACAGTTTCATGGAAAGACAAAGATAAGTTATAGATAACTTTTTAGTTTGTGCCGAGATGGAGGTTAGGAATTTTGCTGTTACAGCATCAAAACTTAAAATGACACAAAAATCCCAGGCCGTATCAATGTCAATAATGTTTATCGTCATTAGTCAATCATCCGGACATATTCCGCGCCCGATACGGACAACGGTCCCCAAGTTTCCATTATTGTCCGGAAAATTTCTCGATAGCTCGGCGTCTAACAAAAGGTGATTATGATTGATCGATGCCAGTTGACAGCGAACGTTGCTAATGGCTTCGATTTAGTGTTGTTTATCGTCGATATTGGTAGTTATCGATATTTTTGCCTGACTGCCAAAAATAAGGGTTATGTCTTTCGAGCGTATGTATGTTACTCTTTCGTTCGTCGGGACGCAAAGAGAAAAAAACGAATATTTAATTATTGTCAAATCCATTAAACGCAGCTTGACCTTAATTTGCTGAAGACTTTACTTTTTACGGTTGCACCAATTTTGACGGGACTTTCACTGGCTGATAGCCAATAGTTTAAGGAGTAATTTAGGCTACTTTTATTTCGGAAAAAAATTAGGTTTCCGCGTAAATAAAAAAGAACTAGTAACGGTGAATCAATTTGGGCGCTTAAATAGCTTATGTTGCGTAAACCATAAGAGATATATGAAATTAATGTACTACATAATTATAGATATTAAAAAGACCTACAAAAAAAAATCAGCGAGAGTATATATCTATCTTCTAAGGATCACCCAAAATAAACATTTTTGTCTTTGTAATAACCGGGAGCGAGAATAGCACGGTTCGCGATCGACTGCGTTCTACAAACGATGCGAGAGCAGCCGCGGGCACAACTAGTAATAAGGAAATAGAAAAGTAATTTTGAATGAAAGTATACCTTACAACCATTATGTATTTTATTAGTGTAATTTATCGATGTTGTCAAGGAAGTCACTATCCACTTTTTACGCCAACAAAAAGAAATTGGGCAATCTCTTTAACAGGGCAATGATATTTCAATATTTTTGTAACAAAGTTTTTCTTACCATTGTATCCGATACTTTTTGTGAGAACTTAAGTCTTGCTCTATAAGAATGCGTGAATGTTTTATCAAGTATTTATCATTGGTTCAGACTCGTCACGCAGTCTTCCCTCGATTGCGAAATGGTGATTGGGTGTAGTTTGTTTTAGTGATAATCTCGTCATAGAATTATGTTATTTGACTCTGCAATTATAGGTGATTGTTTTGCATGGTATATTTTGTTAATATGCTTATGAGAAATGGATGAGAATAATTATAATGGACCATAGACTTTAAGTTTTTTTTTTATATGGAGACAATTTCACCTGAGATATGACATGTAATAATATACACATATTTAACACCCAGACTCATAACTGACTACAATCGTCACATTAAAGTTTGCCATGGACGGGTATCAAAGCCGCGACCTCTCGACAAAATACTACAGCTGCAAATTTTTGCCTGGAGAGATTTAGCAAGACCGCCATATTTTTTCTTTTAGAACGCAGTTTCAAGATTAGAAGGTACAAAAGCAGAAAAACAGGCTTTTATATTAATAAAATCATCCATCCAAGTTAATACCGAGTTCTAATAATTTTTTGAGAACAATAGACCGACACGTTACTTTGAGTGAATATAAAATCATTATGTAAAAAGATTGCAAATTTAATACACAATATTATATTACGTAATGCAAGAAAACGAAAACAATAATAATTTAAAATAAAGATGGTTGTCGTAAGACGTCAAATACGTCATCGCCGTTCCATTTTCAAAACAATGACCAGTTTTGTTGAATTACCTCTGCATATTTATAGATAAACATAAACCTTATTTGTAATATATATAAGGTGGACAGTGCTATGAAGGATTTTAAAAGAGTTGTAGTAAATGACGCATTCGTCAGGCGACATGCGCGAGAACAATCGTTTAGTGTTACCATGATGTGCGTGAAAACATTTCGCGTTCGACGTTTTGAACTAAGCGATCAGTTTAGGATGACCAAACTTTTATAACATTTTGGAATATTCTAATTTTTTTAAGCGAAGTATTTAGTTTTAGAACAACAATTTATGAGTTTATTACTAATAGTCTAAGACCTGGCTGCAAAATCTATACGTTCATCACGTAGATGCTCAAACCCAAAATTCTACATTCATTTTTGAATAGAATTTGAAAAAATACATTTGTAACAGGTTGCCAGAAAAAAGTGCCCGCAAATATTTGTAATTAAAATTTCGTTCATGTTGTTGTTAAATAAAATTTCGTTCCTATTACAGCAATGTATGTAGAAAATTTGAAAAGCCATGGGTTCTATTGTCTACTCGGCTGCAACTACTGATCAACCAGGTCTAAGCAGGTAATACTTTGTTGTATTTATACGTTTATGACGTATATTCATGTTTTATTCATCAAATTATTTTTTTTTTAATTATAATGACATTAATGACATACTGCTGCCTGTGCAAAAATCACCGCAAATTAGGGTTGCTAGCCGTTAAAAATGCTAGGTAGCAAAGATAAAATGAGAGAGATTTATCGCGCAATGCTACTCATTAGACAAGGAAGGCAAGTGTCAGCTGTGAGAATATTTGTAGCCATTGTTGTTTTTCGTGCCCGATTAATGGCAATATGCTCGCTCCCTATTACATAGAAGCTAAAACATACCCGGCGAACTGTGGGTGGTAGATTAGTACACTACTGTCTAACACTTCGGGAAATACATGGGTGATGTTTATGATAATACGTAGAAATGGAATTATTTATAAAAAAGATTCAATTATTAATAAACAATCCATACAATTAATACAATTGAAGTGTCTGTTTGTATTGTCAAAATAACAGTTTTTTACATAATGCATATGCAAGTATATACGGCACTTATAGAAAAAATACAATTTTAAATTTTTATTGTCTGTCTGTCTGTCTGTTTGGTAGTTTCGGGTAATCTCTGAAATGGTTGGACCGATTTTGACGGTACTTTCACTGATAAATAGCTGATCTTATAAGGAGTAACTTAGGCTACTTTTATTTTAGAAAAAAATGTAGGGTTCCGCACTAATAAAAAAAACTGGTAATGGTGAATCAATTCGGGCACTTTAATAAGAGATGTATCAAATGAATGTGCTAAATAAATTTAGATATTAAAAATACCTATAAAACAGTCAGGGAGAGCATATGTCTCTTTAAGGATCCTACAATAAGCATATAACCGGAAGCGGGAGCAGAACGATTCGCGAGTATTAGCCCAGTCATATTAGGTAAAAAAAGGGGTCAACCTCGGAAAGAAAGATAATAAGCTGCAAATTGGTATGAACCTTTGTTTTGTCATTCTAAATGTTGTCTCAAAAGTCACAATCGTTATCGTGTCCGCGTCTCAAGATATTCAAGGTCAAAGGTCACAAAAATCGGTTTTTCGCGAATATCTGGCTTCCTATCGGTTAAATGAGATTTGCATTTATTATAAAAGTTGTAGGCTATAAAATTCCCTACAACTTTTGTTTAAACTTTTTTTTCATACAACCAACCGTTTTGAAGGTAGAGCGCGAAGAGTGCACATCGTACAGTCATATACGGCCTAATGCAAGGTCAAGCGTGAGTTATGGTTATCAGTACGTTATAAAGTCAATTATTTACTTGGAAATTATAATTATTAAACAATGCCTATTATTTATGTACTAACTATTAATTATTTATATTTAATTAAAGTAAGTAACTTGATTATTTATATATAATTATTCATATTTAACTATTTAAGTATAAAATATTATTAATTCTGGATTATATATTTTAGTTTTATTTTAAGTTAAAATGATAGTAAGAGTATATATTTTACACATATTTTTATTTATTATTAAATACGGCATAATATACATTTGTCAAAATGTGAGTTCAAATATCAAAAGTATCTTTGTTGATTTTAATTGTAATGAAATTGGAAATGGAAGCTAATTATCTTCTTCTTCTTCGTCGTCTTCTTCTTCTTGTCGCTCAAAAATGTTCGATTCATTGTCATCATCCTCATTATCTGTCATGTTCATCTCCAAACCTTCCAGAATATCGGGATCATATGTATTTTCTTCATCGGGATTACTTGGATACAGTGAAGCGTTGAGGCAAGGCAAATATGAATAATTATATATAAATAATCAAGTTACTTACTTTAATTAAATATAAATAATTAATAGTTAGTACATAAATAATAGGCATTGTTTAATAATTATAATTTCCAAGTAAATAATTGACTTTATAACGTACTGATAACCATAACTCACGCTTGACCTTGCATTAGGCCGTATATGACTGTACGATGTGCACTCTTCGCGCTCTACCTTCAAAACGGTTGGTTGTATGAAAAAAAAGTTTAAACAAAAGTTGTAGGGAATTTTATAGCCTACAACTTTTATAATAAATGCAAATCTCATTTAACCGATAGGAAGCCAGATATTCGCGAAAAACCGATTTTTGTGACCTTTGACCTTGAATATCTTGAGACGCGGACACGATAACGATTGTGACTTTTGAGACAACATTTAGAATGACAAAACAAAGGTTCATACCAATTTGCAGCTTATTATCTTTCATTCCGAGGTGAAAGCCCTAATATGACTGGGCTATATGCCCATTCGACGCCATTCTGCAATCCACGAGAGCTTAGTTGTGGGCACAGCTAGTTAAAACATAAAAATCAGTAAAATGATTTCACATTATTATCTTTGACGGCTAACTTCATGATGTAGCACTTCCGTCACATGATGCGCGCGATTCACAATTTTATCCTTAACTAAATACTTTATAAGATGTATAGCTTCAAAATTTTATAAAAAAAAAACATTACAACACACTGATTAAGTAAAAAAATTATGACACCACAAAAATACTAAAATAGTGAACTTGGTGGTCACCCCTACAGCCCCGGTGGTAAAAAGCCGAGATAGTTTACGACTGTAAACTACTGTATGTTCCCAAGACCACATAGTCGAATGAAAATATTATTTTTGTTCACATCTCTCACTGCCACTTTTAGAAGGCAATTTTTTACGTTACAGAAATAGCAGACAAGTGTAGCCTGTCTGAGTTGTAAGAAATCGTTAATAATAATAATTAAGAGAAAGAGATAGTCCTATACGAATATTTTTCCAACAAATGAAGGATAAAGTGGAAGTAGTGTCAAATGAAGATGTCAAAAGACAACTGCTCTAGCGACAAGAGCTGATCCAATAAATTAAAGAAAAAGACAGAGAGGGAATTACTTCCAAACATCACTATCATTCAGTTAGTAGCTTTATGCTATGACCCTATAGAATGGAGCACTAACCATCAAACTGACAATTTAACAAGCTGTAGGCAAGTACGAGAAGAGAGTACATTGAAAGAGGCGGGGGGAGAGTTACGCTAATAAATTTGACAAGGGTGAAACCGTAAGGCACTACTTGTATTAGTATAAATTCTAATAAAAATAGATATCTTCCTTTCTCACCCTCTTTCTTCAATAACTTTCACAAATCCGTTTACAAGCTATAAAACGATAAATATTTTTTGTAATAATTATTTATTATCTTGTTATTTCGTTTATTGATGTGCCCCGTTACGCGGAAGGGGTTGTTGGTACGTGAAAGGGGTTGTTAAAAACGGTATTTTAGAAATTTTATTGTTTTCTCTACCAATTAGCTAGGTTGTTGTTCGTACATCTTTATGTATAGTGTTTAGTTTCCAAACTTTGGTCCGAGAATTTATGAATTGAAATGCTTAGTTTTAATTTACGATGCAGGCCTTTGTCGTAAATGCAATTTGGTTTCCAGTGAGGATGGGTTTTGCCGGTGTTTGTAGCCTGTAGCTGATCTTGAAACACGTCACGCGCCGCTGAGAGGAATTCCTATGATTCAGTCGAATGCAAGTACCATTTAAAATAATTTGGTGGGGTTTACTTTTGGGTGTTTCGAAAATACTATACGATATCTCATATACCCGAATTTTTTTTTTATTATAAACTTCTTAACCATTATACTATCGTATCTCTTTATAATAATACCTTATTTTAATTTATGATTTATATATAACAAATATTCGAACAGATAAAGTCGATTTGATATTTGACTACACTCTTTCATTGTTTTTGTAGTCATAATTATTTTGGTGTGTTTAGTACTAATATTATTTTAATATATTTTTATGATTAAACAATTACAAGACAATTTTTAACAAAAAAGAAAACCAACTCCATTTATTTTTGGAAAAATTCCCTGCTGTATTTTACCTTGACGTATCCCTTGTCCAATAAAAAGAGGATCAACCAAATCGGTTCATAAACAAAGAAGTTATGGCATTATATCCATAATCCAAATATATAATTAATATTAACACTACGTATTAACCAACATAGGTTCAAAAAAAATAAAATTATATAGTTTATATCACTTTAATAAGCTACATGTATACTGTATTGTATGTAAATTTTTCTACCAATTTTTAACTCCTCTCTATAAAGTCTTCTACATAACAAGATAATTTTTAACGAAAAAGAAATCCAATTGTTATGATTTTTATGAGTATCGAATTTCAAGCTCCAATGCCAATTAAATTTAAAAAAAAAGTGATTGAGGTACGTATGTATCCCTTAACCAAAAAAAAAAAAAGGAATTATCCAAATTGGTTGATAAACAACAAAGTTATAGCTGAACATCCTTATTTATAAATATACATACGAATTGAGTCACCTCCGCCTTTTTTAAATTCGGTTAAAACGGTCCGGATCCAGAGTTTGTATAAAGTGGTATATTATTAAAAAAAACTTCAAGATATTATATGACTCCGCTTACACTCCAAGGCTACCAGTAGTCGTAATAATAATTATGATCGTGTAACGGAGGAATTCGCACATATTGTTTTGTAAACTTAAACACCTGCGCTTGCTCACAGTAAGCGGATCGTTATGAGAAACGTAACTTCTCGTGAATGGCTTAGTAAGTACTTTGTTTGGATTATATCCAAATTGTGCCTACCAAGAAAATCACACTCTTCTCATAGTAGCATTTTAACTTTGAATTTGACTAAGTATATCGCTACCGTAAAGGAAGATTAACAAGTCAGTTTTGCGAGAAAACAATGATTTAGTGTTCAACAAAAGCGGCAGTAAGTTTTTACGTATCACATTAAAATTTATTGACTGTGTTTTATTTCTTATACACAAATACAATATAATATTTTGAGTCTGTTACTGTCTCAAGAAGAAAACTTGACTATTTTCAAATGTTTATAGGTTTTAGCATTGTGGTCACAAATTTACCTGATCTTCAGTGACCAAAGATGGTAACACGTTAAGCCTGGTGGAAGACTGGCTCTCAAGAGCTGGTGCCGGAACAAACCTATACATACTAGGCGACTGGTTTTCAACTTGAGGGTGGTAGCTATTAACCATGCTACTGCTTTAAATGCTATAAGTTGGATATCAAAAGGTGGGTAAGCCAAAAAGACGCATAGGACTTTAGACTTTATATTTACTCAAAAAAGCCAACAAAAAAAGGATTGTTCCCCAATTTTCCCTGTAAAGGAGACGGATACTCTTTCATACAGACATGGGCCTGGGTAAAAAAAGATGTAAAAATATGAAAACTGTGTAAATTAGTAGCTAATGCATTATCAAACAGTCACTATACTAAATCTTTGCTTTTAGATTGCAAAAAATCCGCTTAATTTTCAGTGACTACCTAGTGAAATATCTTTCGTAAAAGCGAAATAATGTAATAAACTTCAATTAAACTATTTTGAAGTAGGATTAATATTAAAAAAGGGTTATATTTATTATATTTTAAAGTTATTAGTTTACTTATTTTGAATTTTAATAATATTGTACGATTTCAAAAACAATAACATATTCGATTTTATAAACCATATTTCAACTAATTACATTCTGGGCCCAGAAATACCCGTCTCCTTCGGAAATTAAAGAAGCATTACAGCTTCCCTATGTCTTAGGTGAATCTTGAACTCGTATATAGTAATCATAAAACAAATATAGCAGGATATGAGTAATACTCCAGCGCTTCGATGTTGGATCGAGGAAGACTTTTTTAGCAGAATACTTCGCACGTCCTCGCAAGCCAAACATTTATTATTACTACACTAAAAGTACTAAAAGCGATACCAATTTAAGGCATGTTCTCCACTAGTAAAGTTATAATTTTTATTTATGAATTTTTGAATATTAACTACACGGTATTTACTGGTAAATATAGTAAAGATAACAGCAACCACTACTAAATGTAAAGTACACATTAAAAATTAGCATCACCACGTTTTTCAATTCATTTGCAATAGATCAATATTACCTTCATGTTGAAAATCTGTCGGCAATCACCTATAGGTGTTTTCCGTGTTTTCCGGTAGCTGCACTTGAGAACCAGTTCTTCTAGGCCTAGCGAGTTACCCTTCGGCCTCTTATGTGGAACATATGAAAAATAAAAAAAATCTGTTACCTAACGAATAACGCGCGATGTTTTTTATTAAGTATCCGTAAGAAATTTTGCGCACAATAAATCTATGTATGAGGCTAGATGTCGAATATAAATTAATATTATTTCTATTAAAAAAAATCTTATACGTTCATTAATTTTATTAATAGAAAATATCCATTAATTTCACATAAAAAATAAGTATTTTCTTGATTTAATACTCTTACATACTTGAATATTCAGTACACCAAGGTTAAAAATACTTCATTTTTTTTGCACTGAAAAAACGTACATAATAATTATGACAAGCTTCAAATCCAATAATTTTGATGATAAATATATTCACAGTTTTATATTCCTGGATGAACACTGATTACTATTTTCTTTTATTAGTTGTACCCTAGGTATACTAATGGATATATTATCAAATACTTTCAAAGAGTTTTTGGCGGGATCTTGATCTGCCATTTGTTCTTTTTGATTTTATTATAATATACAAACATATGTTATTTGTTTCTTGATCCCAACTGAACTGGATTATAAATATTAAACTGGAACATGAATTTTAAAGTTAATACAAAACTCTCTGAACAGTTTTAACAAGGGCGCTGCCATCTGTTGGAGATAGTTAAGAAGACTAAAGTAACAATTAAATGAATATTCTATTCAAGTAACGTTGCCAGAATTATTATGGATACCACAGTTGCCATTAATTAAAAAAGGAAGAAATAATTGCTATACCCTAAATTCCATTTTGATTTTGAGTGGGCATAATTTTGACTATCGCCAAATAAATGCACGTTTAATTACCTAATTAATACCATTTGTCTATAAAATAATAAATGTATCAACAGAATCACCAAACAATATCAAAACGCTTACCTGAAACTTCTTCAATATTGTTGGTATCTGGCGCTCGCCGTTTCTCGCTCTTTCTTAACCTAACCCAACCCAGTAACATTAATTGATCTTTTTTTTATCGTTGCATTTCAATATCATTACACTATACCTAATGGTGAGCAAAGAGTAGTCTAATAACATCGGCAACTAGCGTTGGATCTACAATCCTGCTGCCTGCTCAAATGTCTCTTCACGTTATGCTTGAAGGAGTTATAGGAAGAACACACTAGTCGGGAGACACTTCCACAACTTCATAGTACTGCAAACATAGACATATCAAACTTCTTTGTTCGTGTGGTGATGGAAGTTGCCGTAAAACTGTGTCTCTGGAGCCTGCGCGTGTGCTTATGTTATGAAAGGGAGAATCGGGAATTTGGTTGAACAGTTCTTCTGAACAGTCTCCATGTGAACTCAACTTAGTAACGTCTGTATAATTTAAAATAGGAATAGTCCGTCTCTGCAAGATTGCAGATAGATCTGGATAGATATCCAGAGCTTCGAGGAGATATTTTACGGATCCGTCCAAAAGTGTGAAGAGTATTCCATACAAGGCCGAACTTGTGCCTTATAAAGCAGATGCAACTATTAGGGTGTGAAAAACCGTCGCACCCTGTTTAGGATTCCGAGATACGAGATGCCATCCAATATTTTAGGGACAAATCTTATTAATGAAAATAGATAGGTGTTTTTTAATGTAGTACAGGTATTCTCTTGGCCTCGATCTTACCTGATGGTGAGTAAACATGAGAGGCCGAAGATGAATCGCGTTTACCTATTAAAAGCCTATTCACTCCGAAGTTGAAGACTCCAAAGTTATAGGTAGACGGGAACACAGCAACGGGAGTGAATTCCACTCCTTTGCTGTTCGCATTATTGAACCATGAAACGAACCGTTTAGTAAGGGATACAATACATATTGATGACGTCTATAAACTTTGATAAAGAGACTTCAACTCATCTTTGTTCGTGGCTCTATGTGTGCGTGAGCGTAAACATACAGCTTTTATTTCAATGGCAGTGACACACCAAACGCCTTCCGATCAACATGTGTTAGTAGGTAATAAAAATGTAAGGTTCGCCACGGAGAAAATTTGTCATCTAACCAGTGGTTCTGCCTGATAATGCGTCGTAACTCATACCACAATGATCCAAATAATAAAACGCTAAATTCTAATCTTAAAAAAGATAGATATTCAGAAAGGGGTAACAGAAAAATACTCAGCATTATGGTATAAACATTCTTTGTCTAACATCATATAATCCTAAATCCTATAGAAAATGTTTGAGGAATTTAAAAATACGTATTACTTTACATAACATTGAACAGAACGTGACAGAAATAATGAAATTAATAGAAAGAAATAGGAATGAAAAGGAAAGGAATAATATGTTCAATAAACATGCATTTACTCAATTGAACTGTTGATTTATTTTAAATTTGAACAAATAAGACGTAAAGTAAGTAAAAAAGCTTATAGAATTCTCTTTTGTACTTGACTGTACCTCTTGACATGCACACGTAAGTACTGTATCTATACAGGCTTTACGTATACATCGGGCCGTGTGCACAAATGACTTAAACTCTCTATAACAGAAAATATTGTATCCATTATTAATTTATCGCTTCACATAGCTCATGTCGCATCGCTTCTTTACTGTGTCACTAAACCACAGCGTGCTATCAATAAAGCAAACAAACAAACACGCCGGTTTCGTGTTACTAATGCATTGTGAAATTTTAAACAATACAGCGATGAGTTGGTACTGTCTTTTTTATTCGAGACTGCGCGTTGTTTTTCTTACGTAATTACTGAAGATATTTATTATGAAATGGGATCGTACCTAATGTAAGCTGTAATTTTTTTTATAATCTATATATTTATTCACATAAATAAAATTGAATTGTCTGTTTGTAATATCAAAATAGCATATGCGTGTACACCAATTTTTAAATTAAAATCTCCGAAACAGTTGAACCGAATTTGACAGGACTTTCACTAGCAAATAGGTGAGGTTATAAGGAGTAACTAAGGCTACTTTTATTTTGAAAAAGGATAACGGTTCCGCGCAAATAAACAATAATTCGGAAATACGACAATTTTCGGGTTCTTAAATGGCTTACGCCTTACGCTGAGTAAACCATAAGAGATATCTCGTATTTGTGTAGTACAAAATTGTGGATCTTAAAAATACCTACAAAAAAGTCTATGGCTAATATGTCTATGTTTATCAGACATACAGCAAACGAATTTGATAAATTTAAAAACTAAGTAAAAAGAGAGATATAATACAGAGAATTTTCTTTGGAGATTTTTCTTTACTTAGGGCAGTTCGACTGGAAGTAGGTAGTAGCTAAATAACCTACTGTTGTTTTCCTGTGGTGAGTGGGGTTTCCAAAATTCCTTGGGGTTGAGGTTTAAGGTCGGCAATGCGCTAGTGATTACAAGCGTCCATAGGCTACGGTAGCCGCTTACAATCAGACGGGACGTATGCTTGTTTGCCACCTTTGTTGTATAAAAAAGTCCACGGCGCGGCTGCAACGGAGTGACACTGCATATAATGTATCTATATCAAATCAGTTTTATATATTGATAGACCAAGACTTCAGATGGAATCTGGTAATTTGATTTGATGCTTCTTATTCTTAAATTGTGTACCGAAAATAGATAACACTAGCTGTACCCGCAACTTCGCTCGCGTTAACTACAGAATGCCGTTTGAGATTCGCCAGAACAAATAAACAGACAAAAGTGTTTAAATATTTTTTCTTTAAGTATACCGTATACCACTTTCATAAAAATTTAGTAAAAAGCTGTTATATTGACATTGCAAACAGACACTTCAATTTTATTTATTTTTATATATTTCGGATTGCCTTTCAGAGTAACAGTCTTCGGCCATATATTAGATCCTTACATATGAAATTGGCGTTTTGTACGGGAGGAATAAGTCAATTTTTTTTTGTAAAATATATTTAATTAATCCATTAAGTTTCCACCGTAAGTTATCTATGCACTTTGCCATCTTATAGGTAGTTCATTTACCCTTTACTAAAAAAACCCATGGGGTCGAGAATCAATAAACTCTTTGAAGGCGGTTTGGACTACCGCATCGGAGTTGAATTTTTTTCCTTGTAATAAGTTGTCCAAATTCCGGAAAAAATGGTAATCTGTTGGAGCAAGGTCCGGGGAGTACGGTTGATGTCGCAGACATTCCAATTGTAGCTTATTTAACTTAGTGATTATTTCTTGTGCAGTGTGTGGTTTTGCGTTGTCGTAAAGCAGCAGTGGCCTAGAGCGATTGACCAATCTCGGTTGTTTAGCAGCTAGTTCTTCATTCATGGTTTACAGTTGCTGACAATAGATATCTGCCGTAATCGTTTGGCCAGATTTTAGAAAGCTGTGGTGAACGAAACCGGTGCTAGTCCACTAAACACTCACAAGTAACTTTTTCTAAGCCAATTCTCGTTTAGGGCAGGATTTGGCTGGGTCTCCAGGGTTCAGCCATTGTGACGACCACTTCCGATTATCGTACAGTATCCACTTTTCATCACAAGTAATGATTCGATTTAAAATCCATTCATTATTATGTCGGTTGAGCAAAGTAACACAGCAGTCGACGCGTGTTTGCAAGTTCGATTCACTCAATTCATGACGTATCCATCGTCCAAGTTTTTTTACTTTTTTGATTTGCTTCAAGTAGATTAATACACTTACCCCGAACCCTGCAGCTATTTCTGAAGTACATTGTGGTGGATCCGCTTCCACAATAGCCTTTAATTCTTCATTTTCCACTTTGGTCGCCGGCCGTCCACGGGGTTAGTTAGAAGGTCGAAAATCCCAGAACGAAAACGTTGAAACCATAAATGTACCGTGCTTTCTTTTGCGATACCAGCGCCGTACACATCATTAATCCTTCGAGCTGTTTCTGCAGCACTGGTGCCACGGTAGAACTCGTACTCGGAAATATACCGATATTTCATGTTCTCCATGGTGCGGTAATAAGCGACGACAAAGAAAAAATAATGATGAAAAAACAAATGAATCACTGTTTTCCAAACACAAATGTACCAGCTAAATGAATTTATAAATTAGAATTTGGAATTCTTAACCAAAGAGGAGATATTTCAGATCAAAGTGGTCAGTACGACAAAACGCTAATTTCATATGTAAGAAGGAAAACAAGGACCAATGCTGACTTGTTATATTTGTGGACTGTATATTTTAATTAAAAACACAATATGTAAGACACGACTTTCTATATTGAGAATATACAAGAATCTGACACACGCCAAAAGTTTCTTTTTATACATAAAATACTTTGTGGCCATTAACATACTGCCGCCCTTATGAATATAATGAAATTAAAAATAACATTATTATTATACTTAATCACCACCAACTAGTATAAAATTAACGTAAAATCAATGGAATCTTTAACAAATATGTTTCTGTGCGCCTTAAATCACTTAAGAAATTCTGTTAAATTAGCACAATACTATAGAAATAACAAAACTTGGGAAACATTTCTTAGCTTTTAAATTTATAAAATATGTCCTTTTTAGTTTTATTTATTTCACCGAAAACATTAATAAATAAAGAACACATTGTTGTCCATACCAGTAGTATAGCCAAACAAAATTAGTAATAATTAATCATGCATATAAATTGTAGCATAAATCTTTAACTATATGATATGAAAAATAAAAAGTTCATCTAGTTATACAGCTGCTAGCTGGAACTATCACCCTCAAAAGTAAATTAACTGCTAGGTACACACACCGTACACCATTTAATAATTGTGTTAAAATATACAGAAAATTAGTCTTCAGTGGGTAATACACTTATGCTTTGCAATGATCTATTATACAATTTACCATCAGCTGTCCTTAGCTGTAAGGCTCGAGCCTTGCTATCATTTCCAGGAAATACATTCACAACTCGTGCCATAGGCCACACCAAAGGAGGAGCATTGGGCTCTTTCATAAGTACTAGTGCACCTACTTTGACATTAGGCATCGATTGACACCACTTATTTCTATTCTGCAAGGTATTTAAATAATACTTATACCAAGCCTTCCAAAACCTTTGTTGCAAATGGATAGTTTGCTGCCAAAACCCTAACCTATTACTTTTGTTTTGAGAAATATTTACTTCAGGATACATAGTTAGAGCTGTGCCTATAAGAAAATGTCCTGGAGTCAGGTAACAGTAATCATTGATATCCTCAGAGAGAGGTAGAATAGGACGTGAATTAAGCACGGCCTCTATCTGGCATAAGACCGTATTTAGTTGCTCATAAGTCAGTGCTGCATCTAATACAATTCGTTTTAAATGGAACTTCATACTCTTTACAGCCGCTTCTGCAAGCCATGCAAAAACCGGTGCATAACTAGGCGTAAAATGAAATTTAATACCTTCCTTAGCGGAATAAGCTTGCACAAGTGTCTGGTGATCTGCAGAAGTATTAAGTTTGTATAGTTCAGCTAGCTGGTTCCTTGCCCCACGAAAAGAAGCACCGTTGTCGCAAAAAACGTCGCTGGGCAAGCCACGCCTACTTATAAACCTTTTAAAAGATGCTAGAAATGCATCAGTTGAGAGATCGGAAGCCAACTCTAAGTGAATTGCCTTCGTGACAAAACATACGTAAATGCATATATAACCTTTACTGATTATAGACCTTCTTATACGCGAATTTTTGACTTTGACTGGCCCAGCGAAGTCTATGCCCACTTTTTGGAATGTTCTACTTAACGTCACTCGGTGTTGATGCAAGGATCCCATTAGCTGCTTCGCTGCACCAGCTTTCAGCCTTAAACAAACCAAGCATTTATGAGTAACCTTTTTGACTTGTCGCATTCCATTAATTAACCAATACTTTTGATTTAAGCTAGCTAGGAGTGACTTAGGTCCGGCATGTAACAACCTTATATGCTCTCCCTGTATTATAAGTTCAGTTATTCGTGATTTTCGAGCAAGAATGATAGGATGTTTTTGCGCAAGCGGTATATCTGAGTTATGCAAACGACCTCCTACTCTGATCAAACCATCCTTGTCTAAGAATGGATATAAACTTTTTAATTCCCCTTGCAGGCTTTTACCCTTTGTCAATGAGTCTAGTTCATCACAAAAATGTATAGATTGCTCATGCTTTATAATAATATGCAATGCTTGTTGCAACTCATCTGGACTAAGAGCATTCTTGATTTTAATACTATCTTTTAAGTTATGACAAAACCTTAGGATGTAAGCAATCACCCTAGTCATTTTTCCGATATCAGAATACATATTTAATATTGAAAAAAAAAAAATCATTTTGTATACCTGTGGCCAGAACTACTCTAGCAGGCTGAGCCAGCATGGATTTTTCCTTCATTTCAGGTAAACTATCAGGTAAAACTAACCCTTCAGTGTCAAAGCTGTAATCCGATTGCAGAAACTTCGGTCCCTCCCACCAGAGGACACAGTTCGGAAGTTCCTGAGGACTGATAGCTCTGCTAATTAAATCAGCGGGGTTTTTCGCGGATGGTACATAGAGCCAGCGCCACCTATTAGTTTTCTGCTGAATAACTCTCACTCTGTTCGCTACATAAGCTTGTAGTTTAGTTATTTCAGTATTAATCCAAGCTAAAATTATTTTTGAGTCCGTGAATAAGTATACATCGGCAATCTTAATATTTCTGTCTAAAGTATCATAAACTCGCTCCATTAAAATAGACAAAAGCAATGAAGCATTAAGCTCCAGCCTTGGAATCGTTAACGGATTTACACGCGGGTTTACTCGTGACTTCGAGCAAAGTAGTGATAATTTAGCTTTACCCGCTATATCAAACACGCGAAGATATATACAGCATCCGTATCCCGTGCTACTGGATGCGTCAGCGAAGCCTATCAGCTGCAGTGCTGCTGCACTTTTAGTTGGGATGTGCCGTTGTAGATTAATAGACTGCATAGCTGTTAAACTCTTAGCAAATTGCAGCCACTCATCAGCTATGTTACTTGGCATGCGTTCATCCCAGCCAATTTTAAGTGACCAAATTTTTTTAATAATACTTTTAGCCTTCATTATAATTGGAGTAGCAAAACCTATAGGATCATAGATCTTTGCTATATAGCTAAGAACTTTTCTTTTAGTTACAATATTTCCATTGTAAGGCTCTGGACTGCTTATAGTAAAACAGTCCAATTTTATATTAAGTGTCAGCCCCAAAGCTTTCATATTATAGCTACCCTTTTGAAGCTCAAGCACACTAAACTGCTGCTCAGTCTCTGGCACATCAGATATAACAGAAAGCGTGTTAGAAGCCCACTTATGCAAATGAAAACCACCATAACCTAACATTTCACTTAGCTGTCGTTTAGCTTCAAGCAAATTGCGCATACTTGAACAAGAATATAGTATGTCATCGACATAGGTACAATTCTTAATTATATATGATGCTAATGGCATATCATGCTCATGCCTTTGAGCAAGCTCAAATAAGCAGCGCGTTGCCAAATAACTTGAAGACTTCACACCATAAGTGACAGTATCAAGGCATATACACTTTATAGCCTGATTAGGGTTGTGGCGCCACAAAATGTTCTGGAGTGAAGTATACTCTGGGTTTACTAATATATTACGGAACATTTTCTTAACATCTGAACTCAACGTGAATTCCCCAAATCTAAATAATAAAATAATATCAAATATATCTTTTTGTACCTTAGGCCCATTTAATAAAATATTATTCAATGAGATTTTTTTTCTTGTTTTCATTGAAGCATCATACACTACCCTAGTACGCGTGCTTTTGCTTTGCTCGTTTATGACCGCATGATGTGGCATAAAATAGACTGGGTCTTTATATAAATTATAAGAACAAATATCAACATAGTGCCCATGTCCAAGCTCTATGTATTCATCTATAAACTTTTTATAATCCATATAAAAATTTATATTGCTTTGTAGCCTTTTTTCTAGACTGAGAAATCTGTGTAAGGCTAAGTCAAATGAGTTCCCCAAAGTTTCATTTATCTTGCAGATTTCGATTTTTAAACGTAAGTCGACAATAAACCTTTTATTTTCAAGTTTGACTGTATTTACAAAGATATTTTCAGCTAGTTCTTGCTCTGAATCCTTTTCTACAAGTACTTCCGGAACGCTTTCTACCTCCCAGAGCCTTTTGATACTATCGCTGATATCCGAATCACACTTGGCACAAACAAGAGATACAACCTTATTATTTTTGAAGCTAGATGTTAATGCTCCGGCAAAGACATGACCAAACTTCGTGTTGATGATGCAAGGAGATGAAGATGACTGGTGATTGTCTAGCTCATTGCATGCAAGCAAGCGCCTAGGTTTCTCAAGTGGCAAGAGAACCTGGAAAAAGATATCAGCACCGATTAGCAAATTTATCTCTGAAGGTTGGTTAAAAGTTGTATCTGCTAAAGTGATACCAGCAGGTATTTGTATGTTTTTTAAACTAACTGGTGCCTGGGGTAAGTTGCAGGTGATTTTATCTACCACATGACAGTTAACAATCGTATTAAATTTGGACGTCAGGGAATGAACATGTAAAGGAATACAATAGCTGACCTTGCTCTGGCTATCTGTCACACCAATGAGATTTATTTCACTTTGCTTAGGACTATACCCTAAGACCTGCACGGCTTTTTTAGTGACCAGAGATACCTGGGAACCAGAGTCTAGTATGCACTTTATGTGCACTTCTCGTCCGTTCTTAGCAAATATCTTTACTCGTGCTGTCGGAATTAAAACATTATTAGCAGCGTCCCCAGATAAAAGGACCACTAAACCTGGACCACTTTCTTCATCAAGGTGTAACAGCGTGTGGTGATTTTTCTTGCACTGCCCACACCTAAAGTGGAATTTGCATATGCCAGGGTGTGAATTTAAGCATGTGTTACATAAATTATTTTGTTTAGCAAAAGAGACTCTCTCTTTGCCAGATTGTTATTTAAATTTAGAACAAGCATACAATTTGTGATTTGAACACCTACAGTAAAGACATTCCTTTTCTGCCTTGGTTGTTGCTAAAGATACCTTATTCTTCACTGGAAGCATAGCTGTAACTTGACGCTTTCCAGATTCTACTGATTCAGTACGACCTTCAGTATTTTCTATGGCAAGAGCACGCCTATTCATATAAGCTAAAAGATCATCGACAGTAGGGTCCTGCTCCTGCTCACGTTCTAACTGATAGGAACGGGAGCTGTAAACATCTAGCTTACGCACCATAATACCTAACAGAATAGGATCCCATGCCTTGACCTACGCTTTTAGGTTTTTCAGAGCGCCTAATGTCTGTCGCACAACTGAAACGAAACTCCTAATATCTTTAGCTATAGGAAACTTAGGAAGCTTCTCTAAGTCCAGAAGAGTATTAACATGTTCATTTACAATCTTGTACTTATTATAAAACCGTTTGTTCTAACAATTCTATGGCATTATCGTAACCTTCATTATTGAGTGGAAGATTTTTTATAATTTCATAGGGCTCGTCTTGGAGGTATGATCTCAGATAGTAAAACCTCTGCACATTATCTAGTGATTTGTTGTTATGAATGAGCGACCTAAACATTTCAATGAACGGAACATATTCAGAGTATTTCCCCGAAAAACTTTGAATATGTATACTCGGTAGCTTAGCCATTGCAATGCTACTGCTACCTGCCTCCAAAGACTTTCCTTCCTCACCAGAACCCTTTAATTTGATATTCTCATTTAAAATCGTAACACAATTGAAATATTTATTTTCCACGTCTTCCACTTCTTCGCTGTCTAACGAATCTAATACTAAAATATTTTTATTATAACTTTCATAATCACTAAACTTTTCTAAAAGCCTATCACGCTTGATTGTTAGCGCCTCTATTGAGTTTATATTTAATTCGTTTTTATCGGCTACGAAAGAACATAATCTGGTTAAAATACCTTTTGTATAACCCCTGCTCACTCGCAGTTTTCTTAAATCATCATCCATTTTTTAAACCAATTTGATGCACTATAACAATACCTGGAAATGATAAATGAGAAAACAAATGACTACTATAATACGAACATCCATGCACAAGCACAAAATGGCGAACAGATTTTCTTTCTTCTTGGTTCGTTCTGTTTCGCGCAGCCACCAGGGAGCGTGATGATCGTTGCTTTCCGCTCATCAAGAGAAAACTAGAAACAGTCTTGCCGTCACCTCTTATTATGATGAAATTCCAGAAATATAATGACTGTCTTGATATAATTCGAAAGATGAAATTTTTTTTTTTTTTCAATTTGAGATTCTTGATATACGGATGTTAAGATTATTTCGCAGTTTTGATACTTGATAGTTTTCGCAAGTACATACGATATCCGTATAATTTGTCTTTTGCCGTTTTTGTAGCTCGTGTCGTTTCGCTGTCACTCTTAGTTTCGATTGGACCAATATTTAATTCGATCGGACCGATATAAAATACCTCGTAGAAATCAATGTTGAAAGGCTCGAAATGACCAATGATTGAGGACCAATGCTGACTTGTTATATTTGTGGACTGTATATTTTAATTAAAAACACAATATGTAAGACACGACTTTCTATATTGAGAATATACAAGAATCTGACACACGCCAAAAGTTTCTTTTTATACATAAAATACTTTGTGGCCATTAACACAATATTTATTTCTAAATCTCGTTACCGGTTACCTATTGTGGTCTCTCTCAAACTGGATCCCCAACATTTGTAGAAAATATGTTCAGTTTATATAAACCAAAAACCTTGGATAGTAATATGAGATTAACCTAAATTTGCCTAAATTAAGGTGGCTTCTAACTTCAATAATTAGAGCGTAAATATAATTGCCTGCGTTAAATATCCGTTTATAGTCTAAACGCGTAATTCCATTTCTTCTAAACAATTAACTAATTAAATAACTTGTTAAATACCTAATTTGGTTATTACATAAATACAATTAATAACGTTTTATATTAATAACACAGTTAAAAATGCATTAAGGTCATTTCTCTATATGACTCACAGTAAGATATAGACAATGTTCTAATAATTCAAAGTTCTAATAATTTAAAAAATGTAGCAAGCAGAACTCAAGTCCTGATGGATCTGTATTATAATTTCTTTTGTTATACTTCTTTTTGGCACTTTTAGTAGAGTGTGAAACTGGTTCTCAGTACATTGTGACTATTATTGGACACTTGATACGGCACGACAAGTTTTTAAAAACAGTTTTAGAAGAGAAAATTGAAGGAAAGCGAAGAAGATGTATATGAAGCTTTTTTCAACAAGAGAATTATTAAATAGGAGTCTTGTGTAAAAGAAAGATTTTGTTTACTGATTACTTTTAGCCTTGGGGAGCCCTGAAGTCTCAGACGGCTTTTCAGCTTCATCTTGGCTTGAGGGTGAGCACTTAAGGGTCATCATGCTGAAGAGTCCAAAGCTGCCAAACATCGGCTTGGCAGCATTGCCGTAGTTGCAATTAAGGTTGTTATGATACACCTGATGTTGGATATATCACAATTACTCACCAGTTTTTATGAGGGCAGGGTTAGGATATGTGTATGTGCACGTGTGAGAGAGGAGGCGGTTGGAATAGAAAGGTGTAAGGGGGTGAAAGTGGCAACAAAATAGTTGGTAACTGCAATTCACCAATGAAATCGGCCCGTAATGGAACGTGTCCGTTTTGTTCCGTTTCATGCATGCTTTGACTGTACACCTGGTGTATGATGTAAGTCATAAAATTGCAATGATAGCTCAGTTGGTAGCGTGTACGGACTCCGAGTCGATCGGCGTGAATTCGAATCCCTGCAATGATCATGAGCTTTCAGTGAGAAAACAATGTGATGAATCGTAGCATGCTGCTTTTTATAATGCTTGCCTGGCTAAAAGGTGTGTTCCGGCAGCTGTACTTGAGAGCCAGTCTTCCTCTAGGTTTAGCGTGCAAATAAAAACAGTCAAATAAATTACTTAGCGTTATAATTCAAATTCCGACTCAAAAAATCACGAATCATTTACAAAAATTTGCCACAAAATATGCGTTAGTGTGGCAAGTTTTTTCTCTGTAAATATAAAAAGTTAATTTTTTGAACTGCTTCTGTTTAGTAATTATTATTCACTAGCTGTGCCTTCGGATTCAACGGCGCATAATTTAAAAGATACCACTGAATCCACGGGAACATCACGATAAAAAGTAGATAGCATAAGTGTTAATCGAGGGTGTCAACTACCTCCATATCAAATTTCATAAAAATTGCTCCAGCCGTTTGAGCGTGAAGAAGTAAAAAACACATAAACTTTCGCCTTTATAATATTAGTAGGATTTTGCATTACACAATTTCATTGTTAAATTTCGTCATTTTACAATATTTACTTTTAATACTGAAGTCTCCTTAGTGATTTATCTTGAAATTTAAAATCTGTGGCAAGTAATTACCGGACATTGATAATCAATAGTATTGATTAGTTACATTTACATACTTCTCAATTAATATATGCATGTATTTGCAATTGCATAGATTTATAATACATAACTTTTAAAATATAATATATAAATACAATTTAGTTTTAAAGATCTGAGCTGGTCTTGCAAAAAAAGTTAGATATGCTTATCTAGGTAAACTTGGAAAGTAAAACGTTTTAACAGTACCCTATTACATTATTATTTAATACTTAAATTTTGATGGAAATAGTGCCAAACCTATCCACACTAATATTATTAATGCGAAATTAACTCTGTCTCTTTGTATGTTGTTCTGTATTTTCGAGGCTTTACCCCTGGATCGATCGCAACAAAATTTGGCATAGACGTATCCTAGGACCTGGAAAACAACTATAGTAAAAACCACGCAAACGAAGTCGTAGGGAAAAGGTTAGTTAAATAATTAGTTATGTAATGTACTATTCGGTATTCTTAAATTGGCTAATAATAATAAATACGGATAAAAGTTAATAAATATCTCAAAATAAATCGTTTAATATATGTACCTATTTTATGTTAGTTGTTTATGTTAAACATATAATTTGATACGATATTATATGTAACTAATTCATATTCTCTTGATAGTTAACATACATTTATATTCAATAGATAATTTTGTTAATTAGTTGTGTTGAAAATGATTTCGTTAGCGTCTCAGTTTTTACGGCTGTGTTCATTGTACGTCTATTATTTTATCTCCAAGCAGCTTTTTCAATGGCCGCTCAGGGATGCGTTCAGAAATAACTAAAAAGCTCATCTTTATTAGAAGTATGAAACAAAAATATATATTAGCACTAATAATGAAACATAAAATAATCATTAACTCAAATTAGTATTTTGTTATAGAAAAAAAATAACACAGTTTTTGTGAAGATTATGTGAAACAAAATGGCGTCGTTTAAAAAGCTTGGCTGAGCTTGAACGCGTCGGTAAGAGAGGGGTGTGATGAGGTGCGCAGAGGGGGCGCCCAACCGCATGCGTACCAGCGGCAGGGGCCGCATTCCAGTACTTCGCCCGACCGCCGCGCGGCGTTTACGTTTTCCTCATCGCGTCGCGTCGTCCGCTCCCAATACAAAGAACACCTCAGTATTGTAAAAAAATCTGTGATGTATTGATTAATTTCAACCGTATAAGGACACGGAAAACCATTTACTATATAGTAAACGTTATAAAATAGTGTCGATTATGTTATTTCGTGTATTTTAGACGCGTTTTCACAGCAAGCCACGTCCTATGGAATTCCACATTTATCGATGAATAGAATCTGGCGTGCGGACGGAGAAACATGGTGGACTCGTTGTGTTGAAAAGTGAACGATATAGTGTATTTTCTGTGTGAAGTCGTTAACATTTATGATGTTAATAGTGAAAGAACATCAGTACCTCTGATTATGGATTGGTTTTTGTGTATCATCGTAAAAGCGTAAAAGCGCTTTAGTTGTATCATCGAACGGATAATGAGATACTGGTAAACCAGTCAGAATGGTGTGTTTAACTTATTTCGGGCTCAGGCACACGCCTTGGACCTTCCTAGTTTTGATTTTCTTTATCGAAAGCGTCATGGGGAACTATGCTAAATCTTTTTACATACATTGGAATACCACAAACAGTATATTCAGAATAGATAATACTGATCATGTATTTGATTTGAATAAAGGCAATGCTCAATTTGAATACGATCAAGTGAATATAATATGTCCTGTGTACACACCTGGAACATTTGAAGAGGATACAGAGAAATATATAATATATAATGTTAGTAGAGAGGAATATGATACGTGTAGGATAACGAATCCAAACCCTCGTATAATAGCGATATGCGATAAACCGCATAAGCTAATGTTTTTCACAATAACCTTCCGGCCGTTCACACCGCAGCCGGGCGGTCTAGAATTCCAGCCCGGCAAGAATTACTACTTCATATCGACGTCGAGCAAGGATGATCTTCACAGGCGTATTGGTGGACGATGTCTCAGTCATAATATGAAACTAGTTTTTCGCGTTTGCTGCAAACCAGAAGAGCAGTCCCCAGTGCCGCCACCTCTACCGACTTCACCGCCACTGACGCTGCCAACAACTACAACTACGACCACAACGACGACTACAGCTAAGCCGGTGACGAAGAAGACGCACAAGTATGATAAAACGCCGAACGAGGTTATTAAGAGTGAGGAGTTGTCGCATTCTCGTGGAGCTGCGTTAGCTTCTTCATTGGCTTTAGCCTTGGCTGCTAGTGCGGTGTTGGCCCCGCTGGCCCGGTGAATGTGCGCTAGGGCAACGCGGCCTCCGCGACCCGACTTAATCGCAAAACCGGGCCCAGCCCACACAACACAGACGCTCCAGTCCCTTCACATACGCCCCGACACGCTAGTCTTCACGTGAATACGTGCGTTTAACTCGTGTAGTGTAACTGCTGATGTGCCCCAAGGATTTTGGATTTTGTTTTGTAAGTAATTAGATGTGAAAAATACAAGTGTTTTGGTTAAAGCGGATATCGTTTAGTGTTACAATGAAGAACTAAGTATCACGGAAAGTTCCAAAATGACAAATTTTTAGTATATAAAATCGAAAGCCTAATTTTTAATATTGTATCTAAGTATATCGGGCCTACTTAATAATCGAACTAATGTATTATTATATTACTGAAAAAGGGATTTCTTTAAAAAAAAACTGCAAATGACGTAGTTATCTCAGTTAATATAATATATAAAGATTGTTAACAAGTGTAATTGATAAATTAGGTTTCATAAATCAATAGAAAATAAAGGACTTTTTTATATTTTCATTAATAGCAATGATTATGATAATAAATAATTGATTATGACTTAGAAGATTCGTGAGGAATCGCATACAGATATGATAATAGGGGACAAATCTTATATAGAAAGAAATTAGATAGCTTTTTAATTTAGTTGAAAAGACAATTTTTTTTTCCTCCCCGATATTATTATGTGAAAATTTATTTATATAAAGAAAAAAAGTAATAATAATTTAGGGCGAGTTATGAATCTTGTCCAGAAAATCTGTGATTTTTGGTTTTATTTAGTAATGTAATTTTATTCAATTTTATATTATTATTTCTATCTTGTGATATATACATTTATGTATTAAAAGTAAAAATATCATATAATTCACTGACTGATTTTTGCATTTTAGCTTTTTCTATCACCTTGTTTATACGGAAGCAAACTGTTTTTAAGTTACAACCTTCGGAATCTGCTTTAACATACCGCTTATCAAAGACAAAAGTTTGCGTTTTTTATAATAATAATTACTATGAAGTATTTTTGAAATAATGAAATGTATTATTAAACAATTATTTATATTAATAATTCACAGCTAGTGCACTGTACACAGGTGCAATTTTGGTTGAGGAGGATGTTAAGATAGTGTGGAAACATTTTTACATTAATTAAATAAAATAGGCAAATAGATGAATTGTAGAGGAAATAGACCGGTTTTCAGTTAGCCATATGCATTTAGTAACAATTGATAATAATTTTAGGTAGTTTTTAAGATGAACCGTATGAGTTTCGAAACGTTTTGAATTAACGAAGTTAATTTTAATTGCGTGTAAAACGGCAATTTAATCATTTATTTTTTCTAAAGAAACATGCCGGCGTAACCTACAGCGATTTCTTAAAAGTGTACTTACAAAAAAGACCCAGGATTTACAAATTTGGTAGTAACGGAATATTTTTGTATAATGCTTTTTTGTTGACAAAACTTTAAGCTGTTTTGCAATAAATACAATAAATACTCTTTTTGGAAAAATTAAAATTGAGATACAGAATATAATACACACGTAGTATGAACTTTATTTCTATAATATCTTCTTTCAAACTAATTTTGTTGTTAATCATCTTCACATAAGAGGTATGATTAAAACATTTTTTTGGCTGATTACAGTATTTTTCAGAACAAGTTGCAGACTAATAAAGTACAATTCTATAAATTACAGTAGTTTATTAAAAAAGGAAGAGGCAACAATTTTTTTTTTGCACTTGTATATTTAAAAAAATTTTTTTGAGTTTTTGGCGGGATCTTGAAGTTACCTGCTGTGGTTTTTATTTTTAATTCATTTACTTATGTTTTTGATGCTATATTATGTAATATTGTTGGTGTTTTGCGTCATATAGTTTGGTTTTTGTCCATAAGTGTGGTGGATTATAAATATAAGCTGAAAGTATTAATTCCAAGATCCCACAAAAACTTCCTAGAAAGTTCTAACGATTGATAACACTATTAGATACCAAAGTCCCAGATACTATGTCCACATAGTTTCAGATGATTCTTTTCTCATTACCCATTCGCACTTAACTTAATTCACAACTATACAAAACAATTCTTCACTATTTAGCTATTCTTCAGTATTATTAAAGATTATTAAGCAGATAATTGTTTCGTACTTTAGGGTTTATTGTGTTGTGGTGGCTTCAGAGTTTTAACAAAATTCTAACTCCCTTATTACAACTTTCTAAGGTTTTTTTTTGATAATTCAGAAAATTTGTTCTGGGTTATTGTTTCTAAAACACTTCACTTGTGTACAACATTAAAACTATATTAACCAAAATTACACAATATAGGGTCCAATAACGCAAGTTTTGAATAAAAAATAAAAAACTCTACACGACACACTAAGATCGTGCTAAAAACTCATCGACGTAGTTTCTTAGGAGAACTTTTTTCTTCGCTCTTTTCCTGCAAACTGTTAGGATGAAATTTCAGCCTCATAGAAACGGCTTTGTGTTAGGTACTTTAAAGTCAATATGTTAGGTGTTCTAAAATCGTTTCTATTACAGTGATTGTAGATACTATAACTTATATTCGTACTTAAAAATTAGAACATTATAAATTGTCTATCTTTGGAATTTTTAACATTATACCAACTCCTTATTTAAAGGCAATGTGTGTTTATACACAATCATATTCTTCTAATCTTAAATGTTCAAAGAATGAATTAATAGGATGGTGACTCCCTTGTAAAAACTGTCCAGAGAGTCTTTGTGGTTATTCGAAATGTATGTTTATAGTTAATATTTTCTATATTCCACTCCATAACATACATCACGTAAAATGCACCAATAATATATAATATGGGGTCAAATAACATAAGTTTATGAATTAAAATACTAATCACCACATGACAGATGAATAAGCCTCTCCAAAAACTCTAGAACCTTCGAAAATTTTCAACTTGTTTTGTAATTACTTTTGATCTTAGCTATAACTCAGTATATATAAGACTGCGTATTCGCTAAGTAAGTCTATATCTGAATCGAAAAAGCAATTTCTATTCTGAATGAAAAAGTAAAATTTGATTAACATGAATGCGGTTTTGGATGTCAATTCCGTATCAGCGATGTAGTAGAAAAACTATAAAAAGAGAAGCTAAAGCAACGATGATTCAGTAGGAGTCGTTGATGCAAATTTTAAAATGTGCTTGAATACCTACTAAACGGTCTATAGAGGGATAATCGTGATTAACGCGTAGTACCGCGCAATAGAGCGCATTGTTAGTGTTGTAATGTTTAGCTAGATAATTA
The DNA here is from genome assembly GCA_033032175.1 of Saturnia japonica. Lineage (NCBI taxonomy): Eukaryota > Metazoa > Arthropoda > Insecta > Lepidoptera > Saturniidae > Saturnia > Saturnia japonica. Next base: position 5,979,666 of record CM065331.1, read on the forward strand.
AAATCTCGAGGGTCTCTATCATAACATCAGTTTCTGACGTCATCTTTTCAACCTGTGGGTCGCGATGGAGATGTACTTAAGTGTTATAGTTGGAAGCCAAGTAAATATAAACAGCAATGGTTTTAGTAGTCCTTACTACGTAACAATACAATATTTTAAGTGAGAAAACGCGCCTCGTAATTTTTCAATAAAATTTCGTACCGTAGTTATAATTTTGGGACTTAACTAATCAAAACATTTTTTTATCGGAGCCTATTTCTCTTCTTAATTTAGTGACGAAAATTTTTTTAAAGACTCCCTTGATAACTCTGGCCTTTTCTTGTCACTTCAGCCAGAAGATATCACTCATTTAAGAACTAAATGTCATTTTAAGCAGCTAAATCAGATATCGTTGTGACTTGTTGACTTCTGAAGGTTTGAATTCAAGAACGTTGAAAAACACTGATCTATCGTATATCGCAACATCTATCTAATCTCTACGCCCATTACTTACTTCAAGACAAGCGTGAGATAGTTGTACAAAATCTGTAGTAGGTACCTATAAATTATGTAGCGAAGCGATATGAGATGTTTTGAACAATAGTATCCGCGTCAAGAATTTAATTCTCGAATAAGTATATATATCGCCAAGCACCTGTAGGTGTGTTTTAACAGCTGCTCTTAAAAACCAGTCCCTTTTAGGCTTAGCATGATACCATCTTAGGCCACATCGTAACTTAACTTCAAATAAAATTTTGATCAAACCAAAAAAAAAAAATGTTGTAACATCAAAGTTAAACTTTTCTAAAATTAAACTACCCAATATAAAGAGACAAGACATAAAAAAGTTAAAGAATTAGTTGTAACACGCATTCTGTCAAACAATGTCTTTCTTAATGCATTGTTAACTAAACAAACTTTTATAAATATACTACTTCTTATTTTGTACGTATACTGTAGTAGTAAAGAATGAGACAGATATATAGATTAAAGAGCTTACAGTGTTGATAATTGCAAGACTAGCGTTAGAAATATATCACTTATAACAAATAATTTATTTCACGCACTTATTATATTTTTAGCAATGACTTCATGATTTTCCTTTTCAATATAATTAAGTGGATTTACCCTATCTTGGTTGTTTCTAATACCTTTATGCCTAATAGTGAAAATCTTTCTTATTTTTTGCATTCTTCCTAATCTTTGCAACATATCGCCTGTAACTGTCAGTGTTTAGTTTTGTCTATGTGCAATTTCTGGTTCTAACCTACAGCTAATATGCCTAGTAGAAGCAATCATGGCTCAGTGATAGCACTTTTACGCTCCGATGAATGTGTGTCAGTTGGAACTCTACAATTATCCAGATCTTTTGGTTGGTTTCTCTCTTGGTTAGTTACTACCTTCATATTGAAAACTGATCACCAAACACCCAACGGTTTGTTTTGTCACATATACTTCAGATTTGTTTAAGGGCTGTATTTTTAGCGTGTTACCATAATCGACTGCTCGGTCACTAAATATCAGATGAGAGACACTAGTAAAACTTGAAATAAGTAACATTCACTTGATTATTCTCAAACTTCTTACTCTTGAATTTAACTTTAGCTATATAGCCATTCTATTTTATAACGACGGCCCTTATACATTTATAATTAATTGATTAAGTAAAAGAATAGCTTAAGAGTTTCGAAAACTCGACATTCTCAGATCCTGGACTACAGGCTGAGTGCATCTATTTTTATTTAAAGCCAAACGGTTAAATGTCTACTTAGGGATTTCTGGGTACAGGCGGGCGAACACGGGTGCTTCGTACGCTATTTTCGGATCGAAGGGATTGTGAAGGGATAATTTACTTAACACGAACCTAATAACTTAAGCTACGTGTTTGTTTACATATTTTTTAAAGAATATAGAAGAATATTATTACGGAGAAGTGAAGAAACAGATAGTGAATTAAATCACAAAACTAAAAAAGAAATTTAGTAAAACTACAGTAGCATTCGCTCTTGACTTCGAGTTCGTTAATCACAATATCAATTGTACTAATAATAAAAACCTATAACCATCTACCTAACTATCAATGAAATAATTTTTATAATCGGTTCAGTAATTCCAGAGATTAACTTCTAAATAAATTACAAGTACTAGGTATATCTCTTTTTTATTAATGTAGACTGTATTATCATCTTCAAAAGTAAACAAAGCAAAATTAAAATCATAAAAGTTCCATTATATTTTGTCTTTATATAACTGCAAAACTGGCTTCCTATTTTTTTCTATATTTTTGTGTTATTGAACCCGTTTACCAAACAATAATTTAAGAATTTTAATTCATCCATTTTTACTCGGTCTATCGTTTTACCATTTTTTTTAACTTTTATTCATTGTTTGAATAGCGGAAAATTCGATCCGTAAATTGTTTTTCACGTTGTGGAAGTGAACCACTAACTTTTTTTCGTTTTAATCCGTTTTTTCTCTTTCTTCGTTTCATTTTACTTCTATGTTGGTCACTTCGTTCACACGGGAACTATTAATCATAATTCAAAATATAAGCCCGAAAGTTACTGATAGCTGATTCTGCAAAGCTGTTGAAAGATGGCACACGACTTCAAGTAATATGTTTTAAATAGAAGACATACGAAAATTCTTTTACATACTAATTGTAGTATGTTGTATTTTAGTTTTAGTTTTCTGTTTATTTCTGTTGTTAGATCTTCTAGGAAGCCATTTTGATCAAATGTCTTAATAGTTTCTCTATAAAAACCATTTTGATCATTAAGTATCATTTGCTTAAGCCTTGTCAATTGCTTATCACATAGCTTTCCGTTGGATCTTTATTATTTATTCAGCTCTTCGCTTGCCCATAAATGTTATACACGTGAAATAGAATTAACTACTTTCAAACTAGCAAAAACAAATTTAGCCACCCTTGTGTGTAACCTTCAATCCACTTTACACCACAGAACATCATTAACATGTCAATACCCAATTAATTATCAGTTCTTAAATCAAGCAACGCATCTGCTTTGGACGTCTTTATAGATAAACTAAGGCGAGATAACAAGACTGAGTTATGGAGTTTGTGTAAACTGTTCAAATTGGTGAACGTATACGGTACAGACCGTTTCCTTATTGCTTGTTGGTTCTTCACTGTTTGTTTTATTATTTAAAAAGACTGTGATGTCTGTTACGTTATTATATGCACGGCTTTCGAGCTCAACGCTAAATATACGTACAAAATATATCTAAAAAAAATTAACATTTCTAAAACCTATAGATGGATTTTATTTTTTATTAACATAACATACCATCACGATTGTATCCCCAAAGGTTAAGACAGGTGTACTAATGTAAACCCACATTTCGCCGGGTATGTTTTTAGGTCCCATGTAATAGGGGGCGAGCTTATTGCCATTAATCGGACACAAAGCCAAACTTCGAGCAGCTACTGAGAATTTTATAGAAAACGCCAATAACACTTTACTTGACCTGGGAATCGATCCTAGGACCTAGAGCATAGTAGACGCGCTTACGACCACAAGGCTAATGAGGCAGTTTAATTTAATGAAACTGAATGATAGATTAATTTAATAACAATTATTGAGAGTGTTACGACAGTTTCAATAATTAAAGACTAGCAATCGCTCACAACTTCATACGTGTTAAGTAATTACAATATAAACAATAATAAGACCTCTTCTGGATTATGCAGACGTTGCTTACTTGGACCTCTCAGAAGACCTATTATATAAACTTGATCGTCTACTCAATAACTGTATCCGTTTCATCTTCCGCCTTTGGAAGTTGATAATGTATCTGAATACCGAGCCAGGTTGAAATGGCTATCTATTCGGCAACGTAGGAATGTAAGAATACTTTGTCTTCTTTTCTCCGTACTTATTAATCCTAAATTCCCTAAATGGTTCAAAACTATTTCAATCTCTCGCGGGTACGCACAATAGACAGCTAAGATCTTCTGATTCTTTAATTGTCAGTATACCAAGTCATCATAATAATTTCCGCGGCCGGTGTTTCACCGTAACAGTAGCACGTTGGTGGAATTCGCTTCCTATCAATATCCAACTAGCCAACTCTCGGGATTCCTTCAAGTATTCGCTACGTAGCTTTTACTTGGAGTAATTGAATATTGGCTAGATTTTTTTTTCTTTTTTTTTACTAAATATTATGCACACCTTGCACACATAGGTAGTTAGCTTTCTCTTACTCCTCTGGAAGACTGGTAGAGAATGCTTTTTAGCATTAAGTACTCCAATTGTCTTTTTTTATGCAATAAAGAATATACTTAAAATAAAATGTATCCTATACTATTGAAGGAGAACGTGGCTTTCTAATAAGTAAAAAAAAAAATTTAAAATCGGATCTGTAGTTTCAGAGATTATTATCTCATATAAACAAACAATCTTTACTTATTTATACTAATAATAACTAGTTGTGCTCGCGGTTTCATCCGTGTTAAATTTATTCGACCAACTCTGCACCGCGCCACTGCCAACATACCCGTTGTTTCTAACTTCCCGTATTTGTCTACAGCTTGCTTGAGTTTCACAGTTGCTACTCCGGTCCTTAAGATCGCAGTGTTAAGTTATATAGCTTATAACTTTCATCAATAAATGGGCTATAATATGAACCTCACACTTTAGAGACTTTACAAAGTTTAGCGCTTTCAAACAAACAATCTTTTAAGTTTTATAGCACCGGGGGTTGTCGATAAACTGTTGAATTTTTAGCGGCAGTTAATTTTTCATGTTGTGGTTCTTATTTTAATTCACAAACTTACATTATTTAGTCTTATATTAAGTAATATTAGCGTTATTTTTCATGATATGGGTACTAGTAGTTTGTTTACTGTGCATAAGAGAAATTGATTATAAATAATAACTAAAAACATGCATTTTACGTTGTCACAAAAACTCCTTGAGCAGTTTTAACATGGAAACCGCAATTAGAAAACTATTACTATGTTAGGCTTCAAAGGAGGTCGTGCATCCATCTCAAATTCTAAATAAATAAAAAAGAAAATGCGGTGTACGTGAAAATGCTAATTGCTAAATTGCTAACAAACAAACCCCCATCCCCAAATTTGGAAGAAAATAACGAACTCAAAATATATTTACTTGTTCATTCACAATTATGCAATTTAGAAACGAAATAATGTTAGGTACTTTAATTAGTAATGAATTCACTTTGTTTTAAATGTTAAATAGAATATGTAAATATATACTAACATAACAAAAAAAAAAACATATTTTACAATATAATAACAACAAATAAAATTAAAAACAGTTTCAAATTACAACCGAAACATAGATAATTAATCACAGCGCGCCCGTTAATCTTGTAAATCAAATGTCTTCATCCGGCCGCCATATTTTTAGAATGACATAATATGTTGCCACACATTTTTCTCGATGTCGCCGTTTAATTTTTTTCTTTTTGTATATATATTTAATGTTTTATAATAGGGAGATCAAAGTGTTTAACGACGTGTGTCAGCTGGGGATAATATATTAAATTAAAACTAGGTCTGTGGAGACTATTCGCGGGGTGTGGCTGTTAATTTTTTATTGTATGCCTGGAATAAATATTTCGATGTTTAAAAAAAAAACTATCTGTCTAGATAATCTTGTACAACTGGTAGCGTTTGTCACGGCATGAACAAAGAAGTTCGCAAATTCTTACGTTTGCCGTACCGTGCAGATGTGGAATAGTCTCTCGGTGAATCTATTTCTTCCTTTCTATGATATTGGGTCCTTCAAATGAGGCGTAAAGAGATATTTCAACAGACCGTCAGGACATCGATGCTAGTAAAACATAAAACCCATCTAAATAGAAAATTTCATCCAAACCATCATAATATTGGTTCTTTTTAAAATTATTTCATAATAACTTAAAACTTGATCATGATAAAAACCGATATTAGGTGATGTTGTTTTACCTATTTAAATTTTTTTATTTAACTCAAATGGCAAACAAGCATGCGGCCCGCCTGATGGTAAGCGGCTATGCCTATGAACGCTTGTAATACTATAGATATTACTATCGTATTACCAACCATGAACCTCACTCACCGCAGGAACTCTTCATCATTTTGGCAGTCGGAAGTAGACAGAAATCGACAAAGAAATTTCTCTATGCGCCCTACCTCTTTTAAAGTCTAAACACGATAAACGTGATAAGACGCTAAATACATGTACAAAGTTTCTATACTAAGGACAAGCTCTCGCGTGAAATTACGGGAATACATTTTTAAGAGCGTGGCGACGCAATTGTATCTTGATGTTGGTAGCTAACGATCTTAATTACTTTTATTTCCAACTCGTTTTGATGACTTTTAAATATTGAAACACTACTACGGAAACCTTAAAAGGAATCGCGATCAGTAAGACATTTAAAGGATTACTTTGTTTTTTGTGGATTCTTTAATAATAATTTTATTCATTTATAACTGTCCAATCTAATTCCCTCCTTTTCTTTCTACATCAGAACCACACGTACTGGGTTTCGGAGCCATAGTTTTACAGTAAAATCCATCAAACTAAAAAAAATTCTGTGTCTTATTTTTGCCGTACATTGAAACTGTCTCCAACTTTTGGTCAATGTATTCCCTCCTTACGACACCGGTCCATCAAACGTAACACGAATATACATTTATACAGTCAGCATGACAGCTGCGACCGCTGGTGGATTTAGATTTCTCGGTGGTCACCGTTGTATTTGGATTGTACTGTGCTTACCACCATAGACAGTATCGCCAATTTATCGAGTTATTGTATACAAAAAAAAAAATCAAAACTATAAAGATCCCATGACTTTAACATAAATATTGTTCTTAAATAATTGATAATAGGAAAAATAACAAGACAATTTTTAAGAGTTATCTTGTGTATCTTTGAAATTGAATGTTTAATGACAATGAAATTAAAATGAGACCACCCTTGAGGTATCCCCTATGCAAGACAAAAAGAATTCTCCAAATCGGTTCATAAACAAATAAGTTAGGGCTGAACAATTCATAAAAAGAATATACATTCGAATTGAATAACCTTCTTTTTATTGAAGTCAGATTAAAGTATTTCAAATCTTCACGAATGTATAAAGTGTGAGGATTGACTTTCCATTCTTTCCGCCTACACCAGACGCCGTATCGTAGCGTGATGATAGATAGATATTTTAATTAACCCGTGAACGTGAAGCGCGTATATTATGAAAATAAACACATTTTTATAATCAGCCATAAACTTGATATAGACTTCGAATTTAAATATATGGGAATTACACACCTTTAAAGTATTTACGGGTTTCTTTGGAATTTATTTATTATGTTTTATTGGTGATTTGGTGTACTTCCGCGTACCGGTGGGCAAGGTGGCTCACTAAAATTAATAAGATCGCACGTTATTTATAACTTACGTCAAGTATATTACTCATTCTTCAATTGCTGGAAATTTTGCCAGACTTGATTGCGACCACCATAAACCATGTAACACCTGCTATGTTAGCATGCTTAGGTTTATCGCATTCCGGGATGAGCCGGTGTTTATCCAATAAGCAAGCTGGGTGGTAGGATATTTTTACCCTATGGGGTATGTGATGAACAGGGTGTAAAGTTCCTCATCCACCATAGAAAAGGGAGGATCCTCCGACCAGACGGGCATTATGTCTGGCGGACAGCTGCCCAACGGTTGTTGTCGGGTTCTTATATATTCCAATTGTTGGGTTAATTTTAATATCGCGATGTAGATGCCTCATATGTGGCGAGACAGATGTCGCTACATCTCAACTGGTACGTCACAACACTTGGTTGCAACCACCACGCACATGATGATAAAACCGTCATAGTGATTCTCTTTTGTTTTGTCGCGTTTTGGGATCAGCCAGTGTGTATCCAGTAATCAAGCTGGGTGGTAAGATATCTTTACCCGACTTGGTTGCAACCACCACGCACATGATGATAAAACCGTCACCGTTGTTTTTGGATTTTACTGTGATTAACATCAGGCAAAGTGACGTCAACTAAATTATAGCTTTTCGGTTTTTAACGAACATTAATCACTTTTCGCTAAACTTAATTGTCCGGTCATTAGTAAAAAAATTACTTAACAAACTATTAAGAGGAAATGAAGATGTCGTTAAGTATTTACAATCGTATTACATTGTTCTATCTCTGAATAGCATTAGAGCAAATATTTTCTCTATTGGTTAACCGCCGCACGCCAGTTAACCTCCCAGTTGGCATGATATTTTCCTACATCTTCAACAATCATTATCATATTTCAACCAATTTACTCAACACTTTAATTAATTATATAGTTAAACCATCCTCATGAATCACTCCGTCCATTGATGAAACCCGTATGAAAATCCGTGGGGTAGTTTTTGAGTTTATCACGTTCAAACAGATAGAGAGACACGGCGGGAGACTTTGTTTCTATATCTTCTTCTTCCATTATGCTGTTTTTTTTCGTGCTATGTACCTTACTGGCTCTTATCACGGCAGTGTATTTATTTTAAACTAGCTGTGCCCCCGGATGCGCTCGTTTGGAATACAGAATGCTGTCGATCGGGGACACTCGCGAATCATACACGGTTTTGAAGCAATGATGGCTCGGTTGGTAGCGTGTACGAACTCCGCGTCGATCGACGTGAGTTTGTATCCCAGCGATGAGTCTGAGCTTTCGGTGAAGGAAAACCATGGCATAAATGTCTGCCTGGTTAGCTACCACCCTCAAGTTGAAAATCTGTCGCCAAATACCTATAGGTGTGTTCCGGCAGCTACATTTGAGAGCCAATCTTCCACTAGGCTTAGCGTGCTACCATCTTGGGACACGTCGTCACTTAAGATCATGTGAGATTGTGGCCACAACACTAAACATACAACGATAAAGAAAACATGCTCCTCCGCTCCCGTTTATTTTAATGACAAAAATGCTTATTATAGATGATGCTTGGAGATATATATATATATAATCATGCTGACTTTTTTGTGGTTCTTTTTAAGTTCTTTTTAATTTGATATATCTCTTATGGTTTACTCAGCGTAACCCATATAAGCGCCAATAAAATTAGCTTTTCCTAATCGACTTTTATTGACGCAGAACACTAAATAAAAGCTAAGCCTAAATAAGCCTAACATCAGCTATCTGCCAGTGAAAGTCCCGTCAAAACAGATCCAACCGTTTCAGAGATTACCCGGTACAAACAGACAGACAAAAACGTTAAAAATTGGCGTTTTGTTACAAGTACCGAATATACTTTCACAATTTAGTAAAAAGCTGTTAATTTGACATTACAAACAGACACTTCAATTTTATTTATTTCTATAGATAATACAATCAAAATTACATACCTAAGTGAATATTCAATATTAACCGATGCTATATTTACGACCTAGAATTTTAGTTTATCTTTTACTACAAAATATAGCTGAGCTTTATTACACTCTATTGCCCGCGTATCCCTATTCCTCGTATAATACCTTCAGTAAAATATTACATAAATATAGTTTTATAGAGGGCGTTGTATGGTAAACTCACGTATGAGTTTTACAACGTGTCTAATATATCAACATACGCCCGTAATGTTCGTCTAATAATAATATTTCTTAGTTTATACTGGTTCTGTAGTTGGTTTCGGTTCAGCGTGTCACAAGACCCAAGTGTATTATTTATTAAATTATAAGAAATAGATAAATATGTTCTAACGAACCATCAGGTCATATAACAGCGATAGACATTATTTTTAACAGACTTCAAACAAAGACTGAGGTTACATACTCAATTCGAATTTTTTTTTTAAATGTATGTTCAGTTATAACTTCTTTGTGTATGAACCGATTTGGTTGATTCTTTTTTGTTGGATAGTGGACACCTCAAGGATGGTCCTATTTTAATTTCATTGGCATTGGACCGTCAACTTCGGAGATACCCCAGGGAACTTTTAAAAATCATTGAATTGTAAAAAAATATCTTGTACAGCATATTAGGTAAACTCATGAAAATACAAAAATTCTCCAAGTCCGGTGAAGCTGTAAAAGCCGCAGCGGCTCTGTTTTTGGATAGGGCCCCTAAGGCTAAAAGTGTAGTCAGTTCTAAAAAAAAAAAAAACCTAAAAGAGTTGTTTATTGTAATAATGATAGTCATTTTAAACATTTATATATATATATAAGACAAATTTATCAACAAAAATAATAATCATCCAAATCGATCCATAAACAAGGAAGTTATGGTTGAACACCCATAAATATATATTTAAACATACGAATTGAGAACCTTCTCTTTTTTTGCAAGTCGGATAAAAATTAAAACCACCACATGTCAATATCCCGACAAAAACTCTTCCGCGTTCTTTCAATCCCTACATTTAATTATTGTTACGTTGTCTATTATAATGTTTACATAAAATGATATGTAATTTTTTATATTCTGTTGCGCCCTTTTTTTCTACATCTGATTTGAAAAGGTTTTGGCGGGCTCTTAATCTGATTTTTTTTAGTTTAATCCATAAACTATATTATTTGACAATGCAATGTTTGTGGTATTTTACGTGTTGTAGTATAGTTGTCATGCACAAGTAAAGTGGATTAAAAATATTAATTAGAAACATAGGCAATTCAAGTTGCCACAAAAACTACCTTGGCAGTTTTTAAAAAGTGAACCGCCATCTTCTTAAATCTTGTTTCATCTTGTTTGAACTTTGAAGATTAGAGAAATATTCTATATGCGTGACATTGCCATAATTGTATATAAAAAAACGTCACCATGAACTACAAAAGTAAGTGTTATTGAAGTAAATATATACAGCAGTATAATTTCCAAAACAAACGCCTATCACTATTATATGTTTCGCTGATCAAAGAATTTTGTAGTAGGTACCTACATATTGTGTTCGATTCAAGCGAGTATCTTGTCATATACGAACGACTTCTTTCAAAGTAAGTAACAAAATATCTAAAAGAACTTGTCTATCGCATGAAAATAGCGAATGACATGCCCCTACGTTACTTTGAAGTGTATTATATATGATAAAAATAAATCTGAAACTATTATTATCCGCTAAATGCATGAATAAATGTTATCTTCGTAGTAAAACTTTCGATTGTTTTTATTTAGTTTTGTTTTAAAAGTATTAACGCTGTTTACTAAAGTCATTATACCTAATATTTGATAACTTCTTCCTAACTTGGCAACTAGTCCTCTGTAATGAAGACCATTATCAAATTAATATAGTGTCCTGTCTTATAACGATTTCAGTATCCTGACAAGATGGAGACTCCATTGTTAAAACTTTGTAGGGAGTTTTTTAGGAACGCAGAATGCATGCTCTCAGTTTATATTTATAATCCACTTCACTTATGCACAAAAACCAAACTATGTCACGCAAAATGCAACCAATATTACATAATATAGGGTCAAAACCTAAGTAAATCAATAAAAAAAATACTACAACATATCACTTCAAGATCCCGCCAAAAACTCCACGGCGAACTTATACTGGTGGCACTACAATCAATCATACAATTTGAAGAAAAATTTATAGATTGACAGGTTACTAAGTACAGATAAATACAGATTTATTCATTTAGATTATAGCCACAGATTAAATAGAACTTCTGTTAACAAATTTCCAACAGCAATGTGACCTCATTGGATTTGGTCACGGTGGCGTAGTAGTCTGTTAAATTGGGTACTACTTTACTTACCAACTTTTTTTTAATTCTCGATTTCTCTTATTCACGCTCGATTTTCTTGAAAGTACAATCATAAAATAATTTACCATTTTAAATGTAATTTACCTTAAAATTGAATCGTAACAATAGAAAGCACTTTTCTTTTTAATTTGGATCCCCCCTTTTAACATTCTACTAGTTCGTTAAAAATTTAGATTATTAACACTTATTATAATGTTTTAACAGTCGTATCTATTACTCTTATGGTTGTGTCGTACGGTTTCACTAGTTTTAAATTTGTTCGAGTTATTCCATTTTGTTTTAAGTTCATGAGCACTGCTTCGCTCCTTAAGGTCTTCTTCTTCTTCCAAAGTTTGCAACTAATCCTCTTTAATGAAGACCATTACTTCCATTATCAAGAGAATATAGTGTCCTGTGTTATGACGAGTTCAGTATCCTAAGATGATAGTCTACCTTAGGGTCGTAAAAGTTATTTAGCATTATAGTCTTCCTCGATAAATTGGTTTGAAATGCAAGAGCAATAATTGTTGTAATTCTAACCGGTAGTTCCAGAGATGTGTTTAAACAAACTAAGCAAAACCATCCCTTGAGCTTTATATTAGAGGTGGGCGATTATGAATGATTTAAATAATCGAGATATTCGATTAAGAATGATTTACATAATCATCGAGTTATTTCGATGATGAGTGATCATTCATAATCGGGCCCTATAAGTATATTCAGAGGTGGGCGATTATGAATGATGACTGAATTGAGATATGTACTTATCAAAAATGTAGAGTAGGAACTAAAAAAAAGGTCGTGTAGTCGTAAACACAGTTCTACATACATATATATATCAATTAGCTAAAAAAGGCCGTTCGGACGTAATAATTACAAAGTCTATCAAATTAGTAACTAATAATATTACCTATGATTAATAATTACTAATCGTGCTTCGATTATGAATGATCACTCATCGAATTTCTACTAATATTAGTAATTACTAATGGTCATAATCGAGATATCTTCATAATCGAATGATTACATTAGTATATATCATAATCGCACACCGCTACTTTATATTATTGATGTGAAAAACGTAAAGCGGCGGGTCAGACCGGTAGTTGGACTGAATGTTGGCGGCTATTGGCGTGGCGACGCTTTGGTCCAATGTTGGCGGCTTGGAGCGGATTTCGTTTTTTTTTTAAGTTTCATGTTAAAACGTGGATAGATTTAAAAGCGGTTGGTAGGGTTCGCGACAACCATACACATATTAATAAAATAAACATCTTCACAGTGATTTTCTTTTCGTCTGCCGTGTTTCGGGATCACCCGGTGTATTTTTTTTTAATATTCTCTAAGATGTTTAACATCTGTCGGGCGTTCCGTGACAGCCAATTTTTTTTATACAGATAGTTCTATACTAAAAATCTTATTTTCTTTTAGATTTGGCACCGCAAAAAGCACTTGCCAGTGTCAATATTTTTAAGTCTTCGTTGTATTTTCTGATATTCAAAGTGGACCGAGCAAATTGTGGTTCCTTTGTTAGGACTATCTTGGGAATTTTTGTGAGATCTCGAAATGCATGTTTCCAGTTTATATTTATAATCCACTTCATTTATGCACAATAACCAAACAATATCACGCAAAATGCCACCAACATTACAGAATATAAATGTGTCAAAGAAACTTACTTAAATTAATTAAAATAAAAACCACAACATAGCAGCTAAAGATCCCGCTAAAAACTTTTATATTAGCATAAGTGATCTTAAATGTATAAAAAATTCAAAAGTTCTATTGTCGAATGCCAAAACATATTGTTACATCACTGGTAAACTTAGAGGAAATTAACTTCAGCATAATAAAATTAAAAAAAAATTGGCACAATTTAAAAGTTTCATGTTTTTTTTTATCAATTTCGTTAAAGAGATTTTTCAGAATGTTTAAAATGTTATTTTTTTAACCCAATTTGATATTCATTAATGTGCGGCTAATATCAGATAACTCACCGAGAATGTCACCTGTTACTAACAACGAAATAATTGTGTGGCTGTAAACTGCCTACGACGATAGCGCCATTGCGTGATCGAATTTAGTTTATAGAAATTAACAAAACTGTTCGAAACTCATACTCGACGATAACGATTCTCTTAGTAATCTCTCTCACATTAGGTTCTGATTAGTTGTGCTGTGTACTTAGAATAATGATTGCCTAAATAATTATTATATTATTCAATATTTATATTATTATTATGACCTCATTTTTTGAATCTCTTAATTAAAAAATCAGTCCGCTAGTTTTAATGAGAAAAATAAACATATATTTAATGCGACTAAAATAATTACAGAATAATTTTCATGTTTACCAACTAGAAATATGTAGGTATTATTTATGTGTAATGTAATTATTAATTATACATTCATTTTTTATTTGAAGAGTTTCGAGTTCGTCCGCAATGAATTTAGTTACAAGACAATTTAATTTAAATAGGAAATTGTCTTTTGAAGCTACAAGCAAATCAATTTACAATTCCAACCTTTGGAATCAGATAATATTATACAGACAAATTTAAATATTTTTGCTTTTATTTGAATTGTTTAAAGTAAAGTAAAAGTGTAAAGTAGGTACATACGTTACGTATTAATTACGTTTTAATTTAATACCGCCGAAAAAAAACTAGACTTAACTCTGGTAAAATGTAAAGACAATGATTTACACAAAAAAAAAACTATAATTTAAAGCGTTGACTGGAATGATACAAAAAATATTATAATTTAAAGCGTTGACTGGAATGATACAAAAAATACATCTCTTCTGTTCTTCTTCTTTTCCATAAAAAAGCACTAGTCCTCTTTATTGAAGATTATTACTGCCATGAGTGAGTGAATACAGTGTCATGTCTTATGATGATTTCAGTATCCTGACAAGATGGCGACTCCCTGGTTAGAATTTTCTAGGAAGTTTTTGTGGCATCTCAGAATTCATGATCCATGTAATATGGTTTTAGCCAAGTTTTATTATGCAAATGCAATATGCTACATTTATTACACAATATATGGTCAAATAACACAAATGCTTGAATAAAAAACAAAAATCACTACATGACAGTATGAGATCCCGCCAAAAACTAAAAAAAAAAATCAACTCATGTAATATTGTCTAAACCTGTCAAAATTATATTCAATGAAGCCAGTATGTTATTTGTGAAAATCGATGAAAAAATTGGTGAACGTCGATTTGCATTGAATCTTTTTTGCCATTTTTTTTTATTTTCTCAGAAACAGTTTTTAGGATACATAGCTTAGATTGACAGTTATTTGAAATCGTCATTGGTTGTCAACATGAAGACAGTTTGGGTTATTTAAAATGGCCACAATTTAGAGCTCAATCTGTTCTTACAAACATAATGTAGTCATGTCCACATCTTTTTGTTCTACTTAAGAGATTAATCCTTGCTATTGAAGATTTACTGCCATTATTAAGTGGTTAGTTATTTGATTTCACTTTTTTTATCGGGGAATATTTGTGACAAACATTGACGCTCTTTACATGCGATCGTGAAAGGTGGGCAGTTAGTTGCCTTCAGTTCGAACACAACTTTTATTCTTTTTTGACAGCAGATTTTCCGCCTTACGCTGTGATTTGCTATCTCTTTTGTTTCAACATGCTGATATACCGTTTTGAAATTACTTTTAGTTTGAGTATAACGCGTCTATTTATAAAACATCATTGCACATTACCGGTAGTAGTGTTTTAAATTTCATAAATTCCTTCTTAGGGCCTAAATTAAATATAGGATTTTTTTAAATTTTATTATTTTTGTGATGTTCATATTTTGTGCAAAATATCCAAACCATATTACGCAAAATGTCACAGGCTCAAAAGATCCCTTCATAAGGTCCATAGTCGTCCTAATTATAAAGGTGAACCAAATTAATAATAGATATTGGTATTGGAATAAATATATTCATCTATTAGATGCGATCTCCATAAAAAATCAGTATAAGAAATGACAATTATCATAAACCGAAGCTTTATTTATGGATAAAGCTGGAATAAACGCAACCTTTATGGTACTAACAAGCATACCGGTTGACCGCAAAGTGGCAACACAGCGACAAGACCTGTTTTAAATATCACATTATTATGTCAAAACAGATGAGTCGCTGTCGTAGACAGAAAAGGATCTAGACAAACAGATCGTGTAACTGGGTTTGAGAGAGCGATAGTGTTTCATTTTGTACAGTTTCTATTAAAATTTACCTTTGTACGCACGTACAAAACTCTGTTCATTGTTAGATGTATAATAAAAACAAGTTATTTTAGTTATATTCTCGTTTACAAAAACACTGCTCAACTTCGACTATTTCGACAACTTTAAGAACCAAAAAAGCGGTTATCGCTACTTACAGAAAATCGGCGAGTCTCAGAAACAAATGATTATTTATTGAAATGAAAATCCTTATATAATTAGTAGATAGACATAACCTCAAAATTAAATAAGCAAAAATTTCAGAAAAACTATTTATTTCCGCACATTGCCTTCACAGGGGGATTACGTTTTAACCTCGCCTCCCTCCTCCAACCCTTCACAGCATCAAATTCAGCGGTAGCTAAAACTTCCTTTGCCCTTCATATTTTTTGTATGCCGCTCTTTCGACTCGTAGGGAAAGAGTAAGAAATATCCTAAACTCTTTTAGTTGTTCCCTCTACGGTCACTGTATTCGTATTGGTGTTGAGAATTGTGTTCACTCCGGGAATAATTATTTTGAACTCTTTTTGCTACGTTTAGTATGTGTGGATTGCGATGCTGACAATTAACCTGGTCTTTTAACGCTCAAAGAGTGTTTTAAACAGTGCGGTAAATGTAGTAATAGGTTTTTTACATTATTCTGAATAACGGTTTCGAGACTTCTTTTTTAAATCTTGTTTGTAGTACCACCGGCTGCTGGTTTTTATCCCGTTTTAATCTGTGGGAACTTCAAAGTAATTTAGCAGTTATTTAATCCAGTCAATTCTTTTTATTAACAGGATTTTGAGAATATATAACTTAACTCTTGGCGATTAAAATCGACCGATCATTCTCATGCGATTTATTTTTTTGCGTATTGAATGTTACGGTCTATTTAGAACACAAAAAAAAACAATCTCGATTTCTATCGTTCGTTTCTTCAATACACTAATCTGAATTTCGTAACGAAAAATAAAGTTGAGGAATTTTTTAAAGTTTATTTGGGTCGTGTAATTTTATGTATGCTGTTCCTTAGCACAGAAACTGTATTAAAAAAGTAAATTATGTATAAAAAATAAATATGATTTTTAATTTTTTTAATAATAACAAAGTTGCCAGTTAAGTGATTTTTTTTTTGCAAATTTACATTACAGTATTTAGTTGTCAAATGTTCGGTGTGCTGTAGAATAATCATAAACATTTTGAGTATGAGTTCACACGCGGTAGAAGTGAAACTTCTCTCTCCCTCTCTCTGTATAAATTTCGAGTACCTACATTAAGAATAGACGAAGTATAGGGAAACTATACAGAAACTCATTCTATCTCATTTTCTCACAATCTAAAAACCTTTATATACATTTATAGCTATCACTTTTTCGTTTCAAAAAATCCAATTCACACCGTCCCAAAAGAAGTTTCACTTCGAATTGACACAACTCAAAACATTCACAAATTTATACATATATTAAGGAACTGCATAATACTTATTATGGGAACGTAACTATAATCTATACAGACGAACAAAGGACATATTACAATTTTATATTATTACGATAAAATATAGACATTAAATATTTCAATAAATGTAGAATACACATTAAGTAATGTATTGAAATTAGTAGGGCGAGGAATATTACAAGGAAGAAAATCATAATATAATAAGTGAATGTTATTTCTGGTTGGTAAACAACATTATAATAATTGATATCGTGTAAGTCTAAAATTAAATAATCTGAGACATATTTCTTTTATACTAATGGTTAGTTATTATATTCATTCATATGGCCGTTTTAGTGAATGAGATAATGAAGCTATAATCCTACAACTTGTGCCTGATTTTGTCAATAGTTTTTGTTATTATTTATTGTGGTATACTTTTAGTATTACAAGCTTAGACCTTGAAAATTTATATTTAAAATATCGAAGGAATTATTTCTGAACGACATGAATTAACAAAAAGACAAATGATCACTAAAACTATAAGGTTTTTTTTTCATTTACATATAATGATTATATTATACGTATATTCATAACTGAATTTAACAAAGGTTTTGACAAAATCTGGTTTTTTGCTCAGAGAAGGTTGTCAGTTGATGACGCCTTACCTGTTTTGTATTCTTAATTTTATTTTTATGTAAAGATATAGAGCCTTAACTTATGTATTAAGTATATAATTTTTCTGTGACGTAAAATAATTGGCTAAGTCTGTTGTTACGATTCCGAGTATCCGAGAATCTTTTAAGATATTATTTTCTATTCTGTCATACTATACCTAAGTACTGAAATATCTTTTAACAACGAAATATATAGTTCGATTTACGAATTCAATTAATTGTTTTCAAATAAGTATAACTGTTCCAGAAACATGTCTTTTAATTTACAATTCATGGCAACATTATAACAAATCGCTAAGATTTAAAAAAAAAATTAAATAGTTTAACTCTTGTCTCTGGAAAGTTGTAAACTATTTAATATTGGTGCTAATAGCTACGGCTAAATTACTAAATTTAGTTTCCTTTTTTTCTTATGAATGTATTATTTTAAATGAGTATTTTATGCGCAACGTACTTATGTTTTAATTAATTATAGGAAATAAAATATTAGATAAAATCTCAAAGCTTCAGCTACCTCTTAAACTGTTCTAAAATAAATATTTTTGTATAAAAAACTTAGAATTAAATTAAGCTTGTAATAATTATCTTTTGACTAAAACGGTCATTAAGGTTTCCTAAAAAGATGCTCAGAATCACACATTTTCCTAAAACAATGAGGTTCGAAAATACTTAATAGGTTGTAGAAATGGGAAAAAATTGTTTAGCATTTATAATGTATATTTTTTGCAACTATATCGTTATATAATGTATTGCTATGAAATAAATAAAAGCGGCCATATTGAGTGTCTGGTTTGATTTTAGAGGGAAAACCGTTATTGTAAACACCGAAAAAGGCAGAGAGAAGTTTAAATATATCGGGGCAATAACTTGTCACATTTAATTCATGTGACAAGTGTAAAAATGCTTTTTCTTACTTTTATATGAAATGAGTTTGTAAATTAAAAAGTTAATTTTTAAATTAAACTGACATTCTTTGTATTCAATCGATCAGTTTAGTAATTGTTTTTTTTTTTTTAATATATTAATTTGAGCATCGGCTCTCTGCCTTACAACATATATAGTGGGACGAATAGTAATAAAAAAAGTAAAATTGTTATATAAAACATTGTTTAAGATCTGTAAAAATAAGTAAGGCTGGTTCGGCGTATGATAAGGTACCATAACGGTAAGGAATGAATATGTAAATATGTTGTTAACGTAGACCCTTGTAGGTATTTATTTGTACGATTTCGGGCCTTTGTTGAAATCCAAAGTCTTTTATTTATTTTTCGACCAATAAATGTTGGAGAGAACTGTATGATGACTTTTTTTACTTAACCTTACTTAATGACTTTTTTGTATATTCGATGTTGATTTGCGGTTTAATACGGTTTTTTGTTTTATTGAAGCTGGGCAAATCTAAAACAAAATCTATTGGTGATAACCGCAGTCATGCAGGCCTGAAAAAAAAATATTCACGTTACGCTTGAAGGAAACGATTTTATATATTTTATAAGCAGGGAACATATTGGCCGGGAGACGGATCCACATTCTCGTGGTAGGTATTATACGATAAGACAGAAAACCTTTTAGTTCGTTAGACACTATAACGAACAATTTTTAAAAATAAAGAAAACTAACTTCAATTCAAGTCGAAGGTCCAATGCCAATAAAATGAAGAAGGGACCAACCCTTGAGGTATCCCCTTTCTAACAAAAAAAAAAATCATCTAAATCGCTTCATAATCAAAGAGGTTTGTTGGTTAAAAACTGTAAAAGAGGTACCTTCTTACGCACAGGAAGTTGAACAAATCAATAGGCCTAGATAAATAGACCTATACATTCATCCATTGTAACGAAAAACAGTCAGTCAGTGCCAGAAATCGAACTACTGGAGATGCGCTGTCGTTTCATTAGCCACCATTTTGAAACTACATGACACATAATAGTTAACTATCATATTTTGAAAGCTCAATATCTCTTGTCTATGATTAAGTGTTACCAGACTCGAAAAAAATACTAGGTTTCTTGTTTTAGTGGGTTTTACTAAATGCGATCATCGATGGAGCACTGTGCAACACTGGTACATTTACATTAGGTTTGCTCCAAAGATCACCATAAAGGTCAACCCTACGCTGCTCGTAACCTTCACCAGGTCGTCGGACCACCATGAGGCGGGTATCGTTGCGTCTTCCGGTGTACAAAAAAATTGGTTCTACAATGCGACACCCAAATGAGCATCATGACGTATCCTTAACAGCACACTAATTATTTCACATCACTCAGTGTCTGAAACTTTCCTATAAACACAATTAATGTTTAATCTCATCTAACTGTCTCACATTTCTGAGTGTGCTCGCTGGAACATTACTTTAACTTCCAAAGCCTTACCTAATGAGGAATTCTAATATATTAGTAATGTGATTATTTTGCCCTTATGAATTTCATTATCTATATCAATAAATCTGTAATTCTGCCTGTACAGTTAATTTTTTGTCTAAATTTCTCGATAGGTTTGCTATATGAGCGCAATTAAAAAATGTTGTGTCCCTCTGTTCGTATGCCCGGATTTAACTCAAAAACGGCCTGACCGATTCTTAAAATTTTGTACATGGGATGCTTGTCATTGGTCAATTAATTAGTTTATGAAATACCAATATTACTTTTAGAAATCATAACAAAAATATTGTCGTAAATTCTTGACCTATTTTGATGAAATTTTGTAAACGGGAAATACATGCAAGTGATAGAGCATATTTTAATAGTTAATAATATGAGTAAAAAAATTACGGTTTGGAAATGATTACTAAGTAGTAACAAGCCGCGGCCACACCACTGTATGATAAATTAGACTAGACTTTCTTAATTTTTTATAGGATAATCCTTATGATTGTTGATATCGCGAAGGATATCTCAGTTATCGCCACTGTTTTTGAGGCATACTAACAATCAGGCAAAGTTTCATCACTCTGTTATGCCACTATAAAAAAAAGCCACGCGCAGTGTAGTCCCTTAGTCTCGCTCGTTACAATAAATGCAAACAGGGAGCTTTAAGAGAAAACGCGGGCAGTCTTTTGCCCATATAAACGTATTCCGTGTTTCCTCATTGGATAATGATACTAGAGCAAATATTTTTATACAGTAAAATCTATATCTACCACTACCATGTCCCTATTTTTTTATTATAAAAACTAGGAGCCTTTTAAAATTGATGTAAAATCGCCCATTTTTTACGGTCATATTCACATGTATAGCAAACAAATTTGACGACTGCAAATAGAAAAAGAAAGAAATACAGACAGAGAGAAAGTCCTTCTTATGTTATTATTGAAAGAAACATTAAAATTGGTTCTGTTTTGAAGGAGGAAACAGGAGAATACAAAACAATGATTTTATAATTTTACTTAGGTACAATCATTCCAAACTGCAGTTGTCACTCTCGCACTCTGTTCAGTGAGGCTTCGGGTAGAGAGCGATAGCAATAGATTTTAGAAATAAACTTCATTACATATACCTATTACTACCACCATGAATTGTTTCACCTAGTATATCTACCTTTAGCTTTGTAGCTTTATTTTTAATATCAGTATTTTTATTTGTAGCTGTAAACCCTAATGTTTACAGTTTATAATTTTTATTTTAGTGAACGTACAAAATCATTAGAAAATGCACTAACAACATGCTATAATGGATTTGGCACCACCATAGTGCAGTATTTCTAAATCTCTCAGTACGTGCGTGTATGGCATAAGACTCAATATTATCAAGTATACTCCGAAATGCTAAAAACAAACTTTTTCATACGAAACAAATTATAATTTCAAAATAGACACAAATTTAATTCAAAGTCATATTACCATGAACGTATGGGTTTAAAAACGGCTACCTTAGTTAATGCCACGGTTTTTCATGAATCATTCATAGGGGGTTCGATGCAAAAGGACGTTCTGTTGAATATATTTATGTTAATTATTATTCAAAAGTATCAAAAACCGGTTGGGCGACATAGATCGTGTCTGATTCGATTGTCGCTCGTTTCTTGTTATAATACTGTAAGATCACGCTATAAACTTATCGAAGTAAGTACAGAGATTAACAGTCAAAGCAGTTTTTTGTAATCGTTTATAGGCTTAGTGTTATAGCTACAATCTCACTTAATGTTAAGCGGATGTGGTCAAAATGGTTCAAATTGAGGGAGTTAGCTACACACAGATAATTATAATAACGTAGAAATCCGCTAAGAAGAAATTAAAAAAAATTCAACTTCTACATGGGTGTTATGGGGTTTCATATCCAAAAATTTAACACGGGTAAAATCGTGGGGCACGGCTAGTATAAAATAATAGATAAGCTACTCAATCGGGCTTCTTGCCTGCTCTTATAATGAAAAATGTTTTCCGAACGGGTGGTTCGGATTTCGTATCGAATAGGTACGACGTTCATAGGGACGCGTTCGCGGTTTGTTACAGCCTAAATTAAATAAATTATTTATTTCTAATGAAATTAGCCTATTCATTTAATTTCACCACGGTGATAAGATTTTATTTAGTATTTTAGATAAAATATATTGAGACTACAATTACCTGAAGTGTGGTTGCTTGGCGTTATTTAAAGTAGCAAGGTGAACAGATAATGACGTCACTCGATGTGGGCCGATGGGATTTGACCATTAGTTCTACTAAGGACTGGAAGGAAGGACTTATATTTAGGTTTATTTGATGTGGGACGCCCTCTTGGCAGATGGAGCCAGGACCTGTGCAGGGTGGCTGGATTCAACAGGATGCGAAGGACTGAAGATCGGGTCGAGAGGCGATTTTTGGGAAGGCTTATACCTGCAATGGACAGATACAGATGATGGTGATAAGGAAAAAAATAGCTGCTATTATTATAGGTAGATTTTTTTTTCTAAGCTTTTTGGTATATCAGTTATTTTGGTTGTTAAGTGAAACACGTTCAGAATGTGACTATGAATCGAGAGCAGCCGCGTGCATAAGTCAGTATTGTTACAAAATCACATACAAATCTTTGAACGTAAGCAATACATTACCCCCAATTAACATATTGTAGAGGCAGATAAAGACACTGTGTTAGTCAGAACGGCAAAACAAACATTTCATGCTTTTGTATCATTTGCTAAATTAGTTTTAACTGCTTGATTTATGTGGAACATATCTTGTAAGGAAACATGAACTTTTAACGCTTCGTTATTAAGTTAAAATTGCTTTGTGTCCTTGTTACGTCGGTAAAGAAACTGGATTGTCGTTGCGGTGGACTTAAATAATTTGCACTTGCACTTCTTGATGTAATTAATAAACTAAGTCTATAATTATGTTTCCTAGATTAGGACTTAAGATAATCTGTATTAATAAATATGTGTAGTTCTGTCTGTACATGTAACTTTCTTTTTAAAATTTCTCGATAGACGACGTCCTATAAAAAGTAGGTTCACCGATTCGATTAAGCCATTAAAATAGTTTTCTCTCTTTCCGTCTGTATGTTTATATGTAAGTTTAACTAAAAACGGCTTGATAAATTTTTATGAAATTTTTGACATGGGAAGTATAAGTCATTCCCCAATTGATAGGCTATAGGAATTGTCAATAATAATTTTAGAAATCTTAACAAAAAAATCTACCGATTTGGATAAAATTTTGAACACGGAAAGTATAAATCGTTCCACAATCGATGGTTTACAAAAAAACTATCATTTATATGAGTACATATAAAGTTACGTGATAAAAAGTGCCGTCATTGTTGTTGTGCTAATAATACATACTACATTTACTTACATATTTAGACAATACCATTTCTCAATTTGTTTAAATGAGATAACTCATTTGCGAGCCGCGCGTGCCCTTCCGACCATATCCTGTTAAATATTTGCTTAAAAATAATGTTCCACGCCCATGTCACATCAAACAAAACCACGCCCGTGGGAAAATAACTGTTGGAGAATATGAACTTTCGAGTGGAAAACCACATCTTGACATACTTAGCGCAAGGCACTCCCGAGAAAAATACACTTAACAAAAACGAGAAACAGAATAATCAATTTAAAAAATCATGTTTTTTAAGTACACACGCGGTCATTGTGAAACTTCAGAAAACATAAAAATAT
The DNA here is from genome assembly GCA_033032175.1 of Saturnia japonica. Classification (NCBI taxonomy): domain Eukaryota; kingdom Metazoa; phylum Arthropoda; class Insecta; order Lepidoptera; family Saturniidae; genus Saturnia; species Saturnia japonica. The sequence goes on from CM065331.1 coordinate 6,003,779, forward strand.
CTACTTTAAAATGTCTTATTCAAATCCCAGAATCAGCGGGACTTGAACTGTCGATCACTCGTACTGTACATACAACAATGCGTACAAGTCTGCTCGTCACACAGCTAGGCCAATTCGACGACGATCATAGTCCTGTGAATCAGGATTTGTATTAACCGTATGTAATGTATTCTATCTTATTCTCTGGCAGACGAAGGGACGTTTTCAATATCATATCTGAGTTTACTATCCCGATTAGTACATACTTGTAATAAGTACTATCTTTAACTTAGACAGATATCGGCTTCCCTCTTATCTATCCAAGCTATAGGATATGGATATATTTTATGTAGATACGAAAAACTATCCATTGGTAGGTTATTGAAAAAAAAGTGAGAAAAAAGGTTATATATCTATCTTTAGTCACCGAAAAAACGGATAGATAAGTTATTGAAATCGGCCGTAAATGTAAAACCGATTGAATTTATTACCGGTTCTTGTCGATAACTGGGATGTTTACCGAACCGGTAGTAGTATTCATATGTGCTTTCTTTGGGGCTAAATAGAATAATAAATCAAAACTTTTGGTTTTGATTAAAAATAGGATTATTCGTAAGATGTTTTCGATGAGAAATGCCACTTGGCACTCGGCTATTACCTACTGCGTAAACACATATACATGATTCATGATTCATTTCTTGCTTCTAAGTATCTATATGTTAATATGTCATACTCGGAAGATTTAACAATAGTAATTACTCATACAAAGCTGTTTCGCTTCGAAAATTCATAATTTACACTCCATAAACCGATAACGTAATACTAAAACGTTATAAGTCTAAAATTAACGATGTACATTTTTGTATGTCGGAGAGGACGCAAGACAAAATTAAATTTGCGTTTTGTTACTAATAAAATTGATAAAGAATCATTGACTTTTTAAATTTTTTAACGGTATTCATAACATTGTTTATCAAGTTCGGACACAATTTTTTTTATTAGAGTTTAAAAAAATTATAATGATAAATATAATTATGTCTATATTAATACTAAAATTATAAAATATTGCCAAGTGTGTGTCTGACCACGAGCAGTGTTGAGTTCCGTAATTGCACTAGAGATGTGAATTATTTGAAATGCAAAATAATTTTTTTAAGCCTTTGCTATTTTATTTTTAATACTTGAAATGTAGGTACATACATATTTTGAATTTGCTAAATAGATACTAGCTTTCATTAATTTTTACCCGACTGCCAAAAAGGAGGGATATGTTTTTTGTGCGCAGTATGAAAAACCCCGTCGAATCCGAAAAGGGTATATATATAGGTACTAGGTAACATTTTATTTATTATGTATATAAAAATGTTATAGCGGTTTAAAATTAACATATTAATTTAGTTTTAGTTTCTCTAAAATTTAGCAAATTTTTAAAATGACACCGTCGCCATCCCCGGCGCAGTGCAGCGGTACGTTAGATCGTATGGCGGTAACCTACGCCGCGCCGCCTGTATTGCCATGTAAGTTTCCTCATTTAACTAAATTTTTTTTTACATTTTATTCAGGGTTTTATTACTTATAATCTGCGATAGATAACATAAACAGAATATAATCTCGATACCTAATAACACCTTCACGGATCCAACGGGGGTTTTAATACATATTGTATGTATGTCTATTTCTTTGGAATGCTCTGTAGCCTAAAAATCTTGATGTATTTTATTATATGAGGTGTCATTAGATTCGTCTTAATTGTGGAAGTGACATAGGCTTTATAATGTTTTAGTACGATATCTAGGGAATTAATAATTAAAAAGCAAAAATATTTTTATTGTTATTAGTCAAGTGATAATAATTTATCAATAATTTTGTTAATGTTTAATGTATTGACATTTATAGAAGAAAAGGGAATATTAATAGGAAAAAATCATATAGAGAACAAGTTAGTTTGGGCAGTTGAAATTTATATAAGTAATCTACTGATCCCTCATTCAGATTAATTTCTTTATAAAGCGCAAAAGGTAATAATATATTCCAAGTGAACATGGAACTAGGGATGCGTGCTTTGAAAATACGTCGATATTTTTCTTCAATGTAAATCATAGAAAGCTATGTATATGACCTTTATTTAAGCAATGATAGCTCAGTTGGAAATGTTTACGAACTCCGCGTCGATCGACGCGAGGATGACGAATCCTTACAATGATCCTGACCCTGAGCTTTGGTGAAGGAAAATATCGTGATGAAGAAACCATAGCATGGTGTTAGTCATTTTGTATTGCCCGCCTCGTTAGCTACAACCCTCAAGCAGTTTTCTCAAATGGGTCAGCACCTCAACATCTTGGGTGACCATCATATCTTAACATTAGGTGAGATAATGCCCATAACGTTAAACCTATCTATATATCTAAAATATAATAAAATGGAAGAGTTTTTTTGTTTGTTTAAACACGTTAATCTCTGGAACTACCTGTCGGATTTGAAAAATTCTTTTTTTATATGATAGCCAGATTCACGAGGAATAGTATAGGCTATCTAACATTAGGCTAAAACTCTCAGCTAGCCTTAAATATGGAATTTTGTTAAGTAAGTTGGAGGTGGAAACCCTCCCGAATTGCTTTATCCGAGTGCGCTGTCGTAATAGTTCATGGTAAGTAAATATGTCTTGTTATAAACATTGTTTTAAAAAAAATTTGGTTTTTGGTATCTCTAAGAAAAAGTCAGCGATAGCATTTGCCTATCTCTTATACATAACCAAAAATAAGCTATTTTGTGATAAACAATTGTTCAAAATTACAAAGTGACTTGATTTGATTGAAAAGTTACTTCATCATAAAGACAATTTTATGTAGTTAAATTTTTCTCTTTATAGCATGTTATTTGGACACATACTTTAGAGATAATGAAAAATTAAAATATTTTTTACTTTGCGGGAAGAATAATGTTATTACGATAGTTGGCGTTGCAGTGTTAGTCGTATAAAATTAACACGGGTGAAACCGTGGGGCACAGCTAGCAAAGAATAAAAAAGCGTTCGTTTCTTGTTTCGTGCTTATATATTGCAGTACATACAGACAACTATTGAAATATTACGCCAGTATTATATCCGTGGTTTTGGTAATCGGTAACTAGGGAATCACTGTGAATCATGAAAGAATGACTTCATAGGCAAAACCGCAACATGTTATTGTGTTGTGAATAAATAATTATATAAAATGAGTCTTTAAAAACCTTAAACACGCATGTGACAAATATTGGCAATGTGTTTATCAGAGGAGTATGAACGTAACAAAGAAGTTGAAAAGTGTAAGGTTAGCGTGATATGCACATGCCATGAGGAAGAATAGAAATCATTTATGTAGAAGAGTGAACGATGTTAAATGTATATAAACATTAGTATGTTTATTATTTACTAGCGGTCGCCCAACAATCGAAATTCGACTAGCGACTTTTTAATCGACTATTTTCTGTTTGACATTTGCAGTATGAACCTCAACAATGAATATTATATCACTTGCTGTCACTTTTCATTGAGTGACAATTTCAATATTTTGGTGGGTCTAAGTTCAATGGCGTTGGTCGTGTTAGGATTCGCGGTATTAAAATGTAGATAAATTTTAGCTTTCTGCACTCCTTCTCCATATAAACTTTAACCATGCCAAATCTCACAGTCTTCCGTGCACGCAATACGCTTAAAAAGGGGTACAAAGTTTTTGCTTCACGTATTAATATAATGATGATGTACCTATATTTAGGCTTACCATAATAATAAAGGTCTATGGAACGTGAGTCTGAGCAGCTGCGAATCTAGAAGCTTAAGTTTGGAGTTTCGGAATGAGCCATAAAATTAAGTTTCTCGAAGCGTCAGCATTATTAAAAATGAATAGAATTTTCTACAGTAATTGAAAATCATATGCAGTTGGGGAGTTCATGACCTTGTGACAAAAATGAAACAAATGTACCAAAATTTATACACAAAGTATTTATAATATACTTTGTGTAAGAATAAACCACCAACCCAGGCGGGATGCCAAAACCAATGTTAGAAATTGGGATAATCTCGATTAAACCGGGTCGTATGGTAAACCTAACTGTATCTGAATTACATATAAAGTAATTCATTCAAAAATGCTTATTTTAATCGATCGAAGTATGTACCTATTATAATCTATGCAGTTTCGCCAATTTACAGATAATCCATTGATTTCTTTGAGTGAAAAAATTGTGGGAGCGAGAATCAATAAAATCTTTTAAGGCGCTTTGGACAGCCTCGTCGGAATTGAATTTTTTTTCCATGCAAGAAATTCATCCAAATTCTGGAAAAAGTGGTAATCTGTTGGAGCAAGGTCCGGTGAGTATAGTGGGCGTTAGAGACATTCCAACCGTAGTTCCTCTAATTTAGTGATCGTATGTCGTGAAGTATGGGATCTAGCGTTGTTCTGAAGCAGCAGTGGGCTAGAGACATTGACCAGTCTCGGTTGCTTAACGACTAGTGTTTGCATGACAATACAGATCTGCCGTTATCGTCTGGTCAGATCTTAGAAAGCTGTAGTGTATGACACCAGCAACTGGTCCACCAAACACTCACCAGTACCTTTTTCGGAGTCAACTTTCGCTTGGGATATGATTTGGCCAATTCTCCTGGGATCAACCACTTTGATGAGTGTTTCCGATTATCGCAAAGGATCCATTTTTCGCCACAAAAACAATACGATTCAAAATGCCTCGTTATTGTGAAGGTTGAGTAATGTAATGCAGCACTCACTGCGTGTTTGTTGGTGTGCTTCAGTCAATTCATGTGGTATCCATTTCTCGAGCTTTTTTACTTTTCCAATATATTACAAGTGAATTAAGATTGTATTTTACAGTAGCTTCCCCATACACATCATTAATCCTTCGAGCTGTTTCTGCAGCGCTGATACCACGGTGGAACTCATATTCGTAAATAACGCGATATTATAAGAATTTCATTTTGTGAAATTACGATGTCAAAGAATAATCAAATGGTGCGAAATTCACTAAATTCGAAACACAAATACACAAGCCTAAATGTGAATTTGGAATTCCTAACCAAACGCCAGTTATTTGAGTTCAAAGTGGCCTGTTATACAAAACGCCAATTTCATATGTAAGGACCTAATACTTTCATATGCATTTAGCAAAAAGGCATTATTTTGAAATTATAAACAGACACTTCAATTTCATTTAATATATCACTTTAAAAAAAAACGTGAGGTTACTCAATTCGAATGTTTTTTTTTTTATGGATGTTCAACCATGTGAACTTATTTGGATGATTCTCTCTTTGTTTAATAGGAGATACCTCAAGGGTAGTCCCATTTCAATTTCATTATTATTGGACATTTAACTTCGAAGATACACCATGAAACTCCTCAAAATGATAGAAGTTCGATTTCTTTTTTCTTAAAAATTGTCTTGTTTGTATACATATATAACCTCCTTCAATAAATATACATTAGCACATTCAAAAAAACAAACGATTTCTTTAGTTTTACAATGTTGGTATAGATAATAAGATATTTGAATTTTTGATTTCTGCACACAAATTGGTAGGCCTATTAAAACCCGTAGATACAAAAATAACGCGTTTCTTCAACAATCTTTCGCTACTTCAACAATCATCAATATTTTCATGCATGCTCGTCGGCTTAGAGTATATTCTTGACCTGACCTTTTTTCAGAACTTCCCCGATTAGATCGTAGAATGATTCATCTAAATAACACATACTTTAAATCACGCCTCTTTCCCAACGGGTAGCCATACATATTTTAAAATTAAATAAACTGGTAATGGTGAATCAATTCGGACTCTTACGCTGTTTAAACCATAACATATATATCATAGTAATGTAGTACCTGACTGTAGATCATAAAAAAAACCTACAAAAAAGTTCGCGAGATCTTTATGTAAATCCTTTAAGGATTACCCACAATAAACATTTTAGTCTTTACAACAACCGGGAGCGGGGGTAGCACGATTCGCGTATATGCCTGATCGACGGCATTCTGTAGTAAACGCGAGTGAAGCCACGGGCAAAGCTAGTTATAAATATAATTCGTTATTGATTATCGAAAACATTTTTACGTATCGCATAGAGTTACTACTGAAAAGTACTAGATTGGTACTACAAGTAATTTTTTTAAAGTACCTATCGATAAAGAAGGCTAAAGATTTAAACACGAAGTTTGGATAAATTCAATTTTCAAAATTGGATACTCGTATATACGTGAAGATTCGACAGAGTCTGTCGGGAGGCGTGGATTCTATCCAATCATCGGGCCGTGACGTTCGCGCGTTAATTCCACTTCGTATTTCGAAAATCGAATAGACAGTCACGATGTCAATGTTTCACACGGGTCAGCTAGCTTACTTCGGCGGGTCAATGTTAGGAATGACTCAAGATTCGACAGGGATCGACGTTGTTTTTTTTTTCTTTTTTAAATCTGCCAACCGCAATCTTTGTATTTTATTGTTTAACATTGGATTTTATTTTAAAAAATATACTACTAATCTTAATTGCAAAATTGTGATAGTTAAAAAGCGCTTTATGTGTCATAATATTTTTTGCATGAAGTTTCTTCACGCGGTAGGAGTTGACTTGTGGAAATCGTCACGTACGGAATCTGACTAGGGTTAACAATTTTTTTTAAATAGATTTTAGCTTTTGGTCATACTCTCATCTGATGTTGAGTAAAAATGTAGCCCAAGATGGTAACACGTTAAGCCTGATAGAGAACTGGCTCTCAAGTGCATCTGCCAAAACACCTATGTTGTCATCACGATGCTTTGTAAACGCAATACAAGATTAAAATAATGTAAGTTCTTCATATGGTAGCTTTGTAAACGTCTTAAAAAGTGTCATTTTTGACATTCATCTTTGACACATTATTCACTGATGACTTACTGTTGTCTTTGCTTTTTGTACTTTGGACTCTGATTGTGGAATAAAACTAAATTTATTATAATCACACTTTAAACCAAAAAAAACTTAAACAAAACTCAAACTAATTGTAGGGATACGAACCCTCGTTGTTGTTGTCGATACGGTCGTTGAAGCGATTTTTTGGGGAGCCCTATGGCCAGCAATGGTTGAAATGATGATGATGAAATTTAGTGACAACCCTATTCGTTTAGACAAATCTAATAAACGTATCGGCGTAACCCCGACACTATTTGATTATTGGAATTTCGCACTAGACCTTTCAACTGCAGACTGAAGGGAAAGAGATATAAAGGGGAGGGGGGGGGGGGAGAATGAGCTCATACTTTATTCTTAGCTACCTTAAGCTCGTGTCTCTGCCCGCAGTCTAATGAAGCTGTATCGAAAACAGAATAATCAATTTTCAATTCAGCCATATTTGATTCTTCTCATACGATAAGTTTTATACAATCTTTTATTTAACCTGGCTTGTTGGTTATCTTGCTGCTACGGGTCAAATCCTGCAAGTGAATTTTAAAACAGTTGTCCCCAACCGATTTAGCTGAAACTTTGGCATACTTGTTTAGTTTGGATGACAATGCATGATTAGAGCTAAGTGACGTCATTATAATTCCAATATGGCAGTCTCACAAAGACGACGGACCAGTTATTTTTTATGCAATCCCATGATATTTATATCAAATGAAAGGGTTTCCTGAGAAATAATGATATTTTAAAAACAAGCTTTTATACAATATTTCAATCATTTTAAGAGCTTAGGAAGTTTATTATAGAACCTAACACTATTACCTAAATGTCTTTTATTAGTCTTACTAAGTCTAAAAGATGGAAAGACTATAAAGTAAAATTACTTTTATTCCTATTAAGTATTGAAAGTGCCTGTCATTTAAAAGTTCACAATAATGTAGTTTTTTCGAACGTATTACAAATTTTCCAAGTTCTATTGGGTGAGTATAAATAACTTAATATGGATATGATTTTAACTATCGCTAAATAAATACACGTTAAATGTCCTGATTAATAAAATTTATCTATAAAATAATATCTAGATTTGTCACCGGAGTCGAATCACCAAACAATATAAAAACGCTTACCTAAGACCAATGATAGCCAAACCTAACTTTTTTTTTTCTTACCAGGGAAAATCCTGCTTTGTATAGACTTTCCCGCAGTCGAGGGATAGCGAGAGGGTTTTCGCCGGACTCTTACCGGCTAAAACCCCATGGCTGCATGTGAGAAAGGGACCCTCATCTCGGGAAAAAAGAAACTCGTTTTCCCGCGCTTCTCTAGTGAAGCGGCGGCAATAACCATGTTTCCCTTACACGGGCCTTCAGTATGCAATGATAGACGCCCTAGCGTCCAGTACCTGAAAGTATATCGGGGAGGTGAAAGAGGTTGGCAACTTTTCTGTCCTCCCACGACGGTTCGTAAGAGCTGATGGTTCTCTCTATCTCGTTCTTTCTGCTTCTTCTTTGTAAAGTCAAACCTAACCTAACCCAACAATATCTTCCGTGAATTGATCACCTAGCTTAGGGATTTCATCAAATATCCGTTTCTATTATGTACCATTGGAAACCGTTTTCATTAATATGATGATAAAAATATTTGTTGGGAATCTTCTTCTGGTATATAAAAATCGATATTTGTATGTATGTTACTAGACTCTGAAATTACTAGAGAAATTCAGACAATCTTCTTATTAGCCTAGCGAGTTATCCTGTAAAGTTTAGGAGCAATCAGATCAATGTTCCCTATGGACTACAAAACGGCATAGCAACGCGTAGCCCCTAATTATAATAAGTCATATTATAATTAAGGGATACATAGGTAAATAAATTTTATATATAGACGCGTCATACACAAACATCATTGCATTAAAAAACAGCCCAATTAAACTATACATACAAACCATAAATAAATAATGCTTCCAGTTAAACAGTACGCAAAATAGAGAATGAATATGAAAGCCATTATACCATTTCCATTTCTTTATTTTCTCGATGACAGCTCCTATGAAAACTTGAACGAGCGTCTTTTTTACATTATGTATGCATTATTTTATAAAAATATGACTTTTACACACGTACAAGGTTATACCAGAGTCGGAGAAACTGATAGGGATGGAGCTATATCGATAAACGTAACACGATAACAGACCCGATATTTTTTTACAAAATGTAAGAAACTAAACTACTGCCGGATACTTTTGTACAAATTTATTAACTAATATTATATTTCATTACAAGATGTTACACGTATTTATTCTTGATTGATAATGCCAACTTCTTCAAAATTTTCGAAGGTAGCTACTCGACAATAAAACTAAATAATTATAACGACAGGTAATCTTTATTTATTTATTTTAATCAAAATCTGATGAATCGTCAATGTCGTAAATAGTAGCTACTCGACAAAGAAACTAAATAATTATAACGACAGGTAATCTTTATTTATTTATTTTAATCAAAATCTGATGAATCGTCACTGTCGTAAATATATGCGATCGATATCATTACTTATTTGGTCACAAAACTACAACTATCATCGAGAAAATAAAGAAATGGAAATAGTATATATGCCATTTTTGTTATTAGAAATAAATTAAGTAATATATATTTTGAGTTGCAGAGACGTGCAATCAGAACACGGGTTAATACGTGACTGAGAGAACGTCGGGCAATTACCTGACTTTAATATTGCTAAAATAGTGCGCGGTTAACGCATCTACACTCATAATAAGTACGGTATCAGGTGCTGTATAGTCATTATGTCGACTTAGTATCTATTTAGGAAAAAAAACTGGTGATAAATTAAATTTAGGTGACAGAAAATATTGGTCCCATTTAATAATGCTGGTAATTAGTATTGTAGTAAAAATAATAATTTAATGAATTCAATATAATTGGTAGATTGGTAGGTATGTATAGGTACTATTATATGTAATTAAAGGTAATATCTATGCGTAGAAGTAGCTCACAAGTAAGTCGATATGGATACATTATTCATCCGTCCGTATGACCGTTCTTCATTATTGACCGATCCGACTGCGCGATGTAATATTATATTGTGACATACGGATACTGGTTATGTCCAGCAAAATTTACATTTAGCTCAACTACATTTTGTGCATCTTGAATACGAGTTATTTAAATAAATTCTTTTTCTAGATTTATTTATGTAATAAAAATATCACAACAGTAAAATAATTGATGTTGTTCAACCTTGTTCCAATATTTCATAACATAAAGACACATGCTGGACTCCGGAGGTACAGTTATACGACACAAACAAAAAATAAAATATGTGCACGCATATACAAATGTAAGATGTTATAATTCTTTGAGGTAACAAAAAAAACTACAATAATAAAACGTATTGGCACGGCACATACCGTGTTTATGTCGTTACTAAATGAGACTGATACGTCATGCTCTCTCATGCAACGCTCACCTAGCTAGTATAGCAGTGACGTTGAATATATCTCTCTCGCTCCCTTACATAGCCGAGCGTGACGGCTTAATCTCATTAAATACCCACAACATTAAATAAATAATTAAAAAAGAAACAAAAAACACGATCATTTTTATTATTTATTTGATTCCCAGACGTATTGAAATACTATATGGCCTTTATAACTCCCGCTATTAATACACAGCATAGTGAATTTACATAATTATCGTTTATAGCTAAGTCTAATAAACGCGCCAGAAAAAGTATTCTATGCTATATCAGCCTATATCATAATATCATTGCCGTAACGTGAAACTGTAGACCCGTATCCCAACCAGTGTTCTCTACTTCCTACGATATCGGGTCCTTCAAGCGTAATTTAAAAAGGTCTACGCACATCAGCATAACATATATTATAAGATGTAATATCTGAAGGCTTCAATTTTGAAATTTCTTTCGCTTATATGAAACTAAATTACTCCCGAGTGATATAGGCCGTTTTATTAATATAAAATGTTATATTGTTACTAGCGGTGTGCCGCGGCTCCGCACGCGCTTGTTACTACGTACTAATTATTTAAATCCGTTTATTTTTACTCATATTGTTGACAATTCATGTGCCGTATCAATTGAGGAGTGGCGTGTATTTCCCGAGTACAATTTTCATCAAAATCGGTTGAAAACTATTATTCTAATGTATAATTTTTAATGAATTATTAACAATTCTTATAGCCTCTCAATTATAGTATGATGTGTTTCCCGTCTACAAAATTTGATTAGAGTCGGTTGAGAATTGATGAAAATTAAACTTTTGAATTACTTTTTTTTAAATTCTAGAAGTAATATTGGAAATTCTTATAGCCCATTAATTATGTAAATAGATAGACTTCCCGTGTATAAAATTTCATCAAAATCGGTTAAGAAATAATGACATTTCAAATAAAAAAAAAAAAATCCGGTTTCCAAAAGTGTTATTAAAAATTCTCATTACTTATCATTCATGGAATTACTTATACTTCCCGTGCACATAATTAAATAAATGAAAATATTTTTTTACATTATCTAAAAGTTATATTAAAATTTCTTATACCCTATCAACTGAGCGATGATATAAGCATCCCGTGTACAAAATTTTATAAGAAGCGGTCAAGCCGTTTTTGAGTTAACTCCGGACATACAAATAGACAGACTGATGGACAAAAAATATTTAATGGCATATTCGTGATCAGTAATCGTTCATACAATATGCGTATCGAGAAAAAAGCATAAATATGAATGTATTCTTCATACAAACTTTCACCCAAGTTTTATTTTAACCACATGTGAACACAATGAATTAATCCACTTGTAGCAAAACTGTATAATCCAAATAATTTACAATATGTATATCGCTTAGAATGTATAAACTCCCGCGAGCCGCGGTTTGACAACGTTATAAAATAAAAGTCATTATACCGTACTGCGTACATAGATAAACAGTTTAAAACACTTCAGCCAATATTAAAAAGAATACAGGACTATCATTTAATAGGTAATTATTAGAAATATAATACATTTCTAAGTATAACACTCTCACTAAATCAACATTGCCAACGCTGTCATTTCAAATCAACGAACTGGTTGTCATGGAAGCTGATATTTCCCTCTTATACAATTTCATCTCCTATTTTTTATCCTTAAAGTTTTATTTTCGCTACAAAAAGTACCCTATGTCCTTTTCCAAGGTCCAATCTATCTCTATACCAAAATTCATCAACATTGGTTCAGGGGTTTAGGTGTGAAAAAGTAACAGACAGATAGAGTTACTTTCGCATTTATAATATTAGTGTGGATTAACGCGAACGCGTATCACTGGTTACTGGACAATCACTTAACGACAAGTTAGGCGACAAGTTCGATAGAATATATTAACGTGTGTTTACATGAACGACTACATTGAACTAATGAATCGTGCTACAAAATATAATTATACACGCGACCTTGCTTTCTAATTGTGACTTTTGTAGACACAATATGTATGTTCTATATAATATTAATACAGACGATATTAGTAAGGTCCTGGATTCGATTTAATTCTTTAGCCGCTTTTAGCGATTTTCGGTAGGGCAGAAACTTTTGGGTTCGCGTGTCCTTCGCGTCACCGATGACCTCGACATGCTCGTGACGTATTGCGCTTGCGTCAGACTAGCGACGCGTATTTTACCGGCCAGTGTACATGTATACGCATATATACACTAATACATTGTATATACTCGACTGTATAATATGCGTGTTTGACTTTTTGGATGGGTAAAATCTTATGATTTCGCGTCACCGACATGCTCTGCAACAATTCAGACTATAATTGATTTAAAATTGAAAGTATGAATCGAAAAACCAACACGTAAAAGAGACAAACACATATATCTACAGGATTTAGCTTACGAGAAAATAGATATATAATACATTAGACAGTGTTTCCTATTATCTCTGTCTCCTCTTTCTAGGTACGTCGTAGCTCCATTACGGCTGATCCGATTTTGATCTAGTTTTTTCGTTTGAAAAGTGACTTGATCGAGAGTGTTTATGATTCGAGAAAATCTTTTCAGCCGTTTGAAGATTATTAGCTCTTTTCTAATTGTTCCACAGGTCTATTCGAGTCGAACTTTCGTATTCTGATATTTCAATGATATTGAAAGAACATGGCAATCTTGACCTGATGCTGCAACCTCGTCTGGCGTCTACAAGATATCTAACTCCTCACCAACTTACTGCAGAGATATCACGTTTGGGCTCATTGGAATGGTCTCAACGAATAGGTTACTTGTGCTATGAAATTGCTGTGATAATAAAAAAATTGTCAAAAAAAATTTCAAATTAATTTACTGATAGCAGTCTAAGATGTTTAAGAGGCACCGAATTAAAGATGAGACAACCAAGCCAACCTCACCTGAACGTGGAGCACCCTGCTGAGTAACGAACGAGGAAATGGCGATAACGGGGACGTAGAGCCTTTTTGCTCGCGACCATTATGATTGTGGTGAAAAGTTCGTCATAGTGACTCGCTTTTGCGTGTCGCGTTTCGGGATTAGTTGTGTTAGGATTGTACTGTGCTATAAAAAAAGTAAAATAATATAGTCTAACTAGCCCTAAGAATGAGTCAGAGTTCTAAAAGAGGTTTAATTTTTTAATAATTACACAAAAGCATCGACACACATTGAAGCAATCATTGTTAGTGTCGTGACGCAGTTAATAATACACCATTCTAACCTAACTGCATAGAGTTATGAAAATAATAAGTAATATTATAAGGCTCCAGAGACTGTTTGTATATACGCATTAATCTCTTGAACAACCAATCAGATTTGCAAAATTATTTTTTGCATTTTATAACAGTTGTGCCCGCGGCTCCGCTAGCGTGATTAAGAAAATTTGTTTTTCCGGGATATAATGTCACGTAAATAAAATACATCTATAAAGATGGCGACGGCGGCTCTCTTGTTAAAAAAAAGTTTAAAACAATCTAAGACTCATAAAAAATAATAATATAGTTGGAAAAATATTCAAACTTTATTGAGAAAAAATAATTAAAATGTCAGGTACTATGTTTTAATTAGTACGGGCGCTTAAAGGCATTAAAGATTATTATGTCACATAAAATTTATAATTACTTATCACCAGATAAGACTGTTTTATTGCTGAAAAGAATTTACCCACTGAACAATACAACCGTTTTGAGATGACCACAGAAGTGGATGTATGTGGACCAACCAAAAGTTATACTTAGATACATACCTAATAATGTAAATTCTCTTTACTTTGTTTTTTTGTTGTTAATCGTGTAAAAATCATTTAATAGACTAATCAAATTACAATGATCTTTATTTATAAAACGTTAATTAATTTTACACAATAAAAGAGTCGGGAAAATGAATTCATATTACTTTCATTGATGGCTAACTTCATCAATCCCCAATTCCGTCACATAAAGAGCACGCAACTTTTAATTTTACTCTCTACGAAAAGAAGTATAAATAAAAAAAGAAAGAAATATGCATATTCGTAGAAAAAAGGTACGAGGTAGGCACAACATTCCGCGGTCTTGTCCATTCCTTTTAAAAAAAGAAACATGAAATAATGCATTCATTATGAGAACAACACGTTTAAAAAGTTCGCGAGAAAAATGTATTTATTCCATGATAAAGAACTCATCATACCATATAGCGTTGAACGAAACGTTATCTTGAAATCGACCGGGTAATGTACAAGTCATCGAGATAATATGACGCTGTAAGAATAAAAATTCGATTATCGTATACGAAACGTATCAATTTTGCCGTATATACAACGTAGTCGAGTTATATTAAACAGTAAAGGTAGACAGAAATAAAAAAAGGCTCACCGAAACAGCGGGATATCGACTCAGGAGGATGCCGTACAACAATCTAAACATAATGACTCGTAATGGACGTTGATAGGGCATAATAAAAATAACCGATGTCAGTGAAAGAGTAAAAAATATTATAATAAATTGATACGTAAAACAGAACGCACGGTTTAAAATAAAATCTTATTAGCACTTCTTTTAACTAACTCATAAATGGGTTTTATAATTATTTGAACAATTTTTATGCGAAATAATTTTGCCGTTTATAAATATTCTAAGTTTATAATTTTTTTAAGTTGTTTATGCCTAATATTATAAACAATTTTTGCAACAAATGTTTCAAAAAGTCTACACTATGAAATTGCTTGTGTACTAAAGGAAAGGTTTTATTTTGGTGACGAACTATTTAGAATACTAATAGATGTGAAAGTATTCTAAAATGTAATCATACTCTATAGACACAAAATTGACATTCTGTGACATAAACGACAAAACGTAAATGTATGTTGAAAATAAGGGAATTTTGGGAGGATTTTGAACTATCATTTTGTGGTTTTTATCTAAATTAATTAACTTAGGTTCCATAACCCTATATTATGGATTATAGATGGCCTTATGTGTAATATACTTTGGTTATTGTGCATACGTACGTTATAAATATAAACAGGAAAGCTGCATTTATTATATATCACTATGAGTATTAGAAAATGCTACAATTGGATATTGACACTGGCAAGTGCTTTTATCGGCTCCAAAATAAGTAGAAGAAAATAATATAAAATGACAGTGTCGTTTCTTATACTGGCAGTATATGTTCATTGTAACAGTGTAAAAAAATATATATAGATAGGTATTAATTAAAGATAAACATGGTGAATTTCGTGACACGATAAAAAGAAATTGAATCAAACAAAACTGCTATTTCCCGCTAAAAGACCAGAGCGAATTTAATCGAATTAAGAATTCACGAACTTATGATAATGAGAGGTTAGACGGCGGCCAATCGAATTTATTTAATGTTTCAAAACGATTTCGTATTAGGAATGTATCAATTTGAAAATTTGATACTTTAATTCTTTTTGTGTCCGATTCGATGATCAATGATGGTTTATTTGAATATTTATGCAGATTTGCAGTTTCGTTTGTTTCGAGAAATCGTTTCGTTTTTTAATTTAATATGTTGGTATCTAATTTGTGAGAAAATACATAAAAAAAGTGGTTGTCATAATCATAGACTACCGTTCGAATTACGAATAGTGTTTTTTTTTTGTTATTATTTAAAATTAATGTATAATTATTCGGAAATCCTTTTGTGATTTATATGATATATAAATGTTGAAAACAAAATTTTTGTTTCCTTCGGAATTTAGAATTGATCGTTTGGCTGTGAATTGGCATATTTCAAACTGTTTAGTGACTTACAGCGTACATATTTGATTTAAAATGTATTTTCATTAAATATTCATTACCAAATTACTACATTTTAGCCAAAGTTTTTTTATATTATTTCTAAAAGAAAATATCATAATAAGTCTCCATTTTTGATTGTGATAACAGGGTTAATTGAAATTTTGATATCGTTGACTTTAAGTATGTACAATCAATCCACAAATTTAGGATTTTTGAAGGGTTTCAAATCCTCTACAATGGTCGTAGACTATTTTTTCTTACAATCAACCGTTTGTGAGAATACTGGAAGATTCTTAACTGTGTCTATGGTAATTGGTAAAGTAAGATTGAAAATTATTAAACCCTATCAACTCACCAATGACATAAGCATTTCATATTCATTCAAAATTTCACAAGAATCTGTCAAGCCGTTTTTAGTTAAATCCGGATATACAAACTGACAGACAGGAAATTTTTTTAAGACCATATTCATGATCAGTATCTTTTATATGGCATGCTTATCGGGAAATTTAGAAAATAAATTACATGTACAGACATAAATACAGATTTATTAATATAGATTATTATAATTACTATACATTAAGAAATACTTCAGCGAGGATGTGTTATAAGTCAGTCATCCTCACCTCCAAGCTCAGAATAAACGCGTATTCAAAGCAAATGTAGTGGAAATAATCCTATATCAATGAACAAGGAGGACAGATAAGAGTTTTGCTTAATTAACGGTACAGACGAGAGAAACTCGCGGGTTCAATTTTACAGGTCAAACTTCGCAAGATAACGGCTTTTTTATAAAATATATTTTAGACTGATCTTAATTGTATTGATTATTTAGATTACATTCTTTTAAAATTATACATATTTATTGAAGTGAAACTTCTTTGCGCGTGGGAGAGTAAAATTTTTAAGGATGCAACGCGTCATGAAAATGAGTAACGTTTTATTATAGAGAGAGAAAGTGGGAAAAGGCGAACGTAGCATAAAGCACGTAGCCATGGAGACAATGTTTATACAGTGAATTTATAAATAAACAATTTTTGAGTTGTTCAGAGTAAGTAATATTATGTGTTATCTTTTTGTTAATATACAATTTTTTATGATAATTCGTTTGAAGGTTAGGATGTTTTAATATTTACAAATAGCATGTGGCATTTTAATTTGCTACTCGTCATTTAAGAATTTAATAAACTTAATATTATAATGACAATTAAATTCATTAAATTCCTAACATATCTTCCTTTTTTCCTCCCTCTAAGTCTCGGAAATCTAAAGCTTTAGATTAATATAAATGAGATTTAAAAATTAGTTTGCCAATGAAGTTTCATTTCTGACCCGTGTACTTTGTACGCACGCACTTTTTGTTATATAAAGTCATAATCTGTACTATTACAATATATATTAGGACAGATAATATGGATGAACAACAAAAACTAACTTAGTTAAAAAAAAATAGTTGCTCGTCATTGGAAAAGAAAAATCAAAATCGTTTAAAAATATAATTATAATTTTCTTTCTCGTCATTTTAATATTATGAAGTTGTTATTTCATTGTATATAGTTCATCATCATCATCATTTCAGCCGCAGGACGTCCACTGCTGAACATAGGCCTCACCCATAGATCTCCAGAGCGACCGATCCTATGCGGCCTGCACCCAACGGCTCCCAGCGACCTTTATTATGTCGTCTTTCCATCTAGTGGGGGGCCGTCCTACGCTGCGCTTTCCGGTGCGTGGTCTCCACTCGAGAACCTTTCTGCCCCAACGGCCGTCAGTTCTCCGAACTATGTGCCCCGCCCACTGCCACTTCAACTTGCTAATCCTTTTGGCTATGTCGGTTACCTTAGTTTGTCTACGGATCTCCTCATTTCTGATTTGATCTCGTAGAGAAACACCAAGCATGGTCCTCTCCATAGCTCGCTGAGCGACCTTGAGCTTTCTTATGAGTGTATATAGTTCGCTTACGATTTTTAAAATGATTAATATTATCGTACTTTAGATATTATTGTAATTATTATCTACAAAACTTTTTTACATTATAGTAGACGTTTATATCTAACTATAGGAGGCAGACCATAATAATTCACATTTAACAAATTATTTAGTGTAAAATATGTTTAAAGTCACAATTTGAACGTTATTCACGTATTTCAGTGGTCTACAAAATTTTTATGAAATTCTGAGTAATGGGTAAAGTACATAACAAAGTAGCGTGAAAACTGCTTATGATATTATAATAAAGCAATTTTTATTAAAATGTTCCTAACACCATATCCAATCTCTCCTGCGGCAATTCAAGCCTAGGTCCGTTCCCTCGGCGTGGAGTCTTGTAAGCGATCTTTTTTTTGTACTGGTTAGACAAAAATGTACAAAATACTATTATAAATACATATACACGTTTCTTCCTTCCTTTAACGAGGCAGGATATATATAAGATAGTTTAGTCTACTGATAGGAAATTAGTCAGATCGCGATGTTGTTGTATATCCGGCAACAGCCCAAGCCGAGCTTGGGCCACTTTAGCATCCTTGAATATATTGCCACGCTTTCGCGGCTGAGTGCCTTCAGCGCTCGCCCCCAAGCCCGGTGAAGCTGTAAAAGCCATCTGAGGCTCAAGATGGCTAACATTGTAGCCGAATAGTTGCCTGTAGTGTAACGAAATGATTGTATTTTTTCTTTGTTCGTTCGCCTACTATGCCTTCCTATATACTTTTATCAAATTACGATGAAATTTTGATGATGAAGTGGTTTGATGAATTTATTGTGCGCACAATGCACATCCTCGACTGTTGTATTAGTACAAGCAGTATTGAAAACGTGACGCGCAAGTCGTTTCTTTTTAAGAAAATGGGAAAAAGCTCGCGGGCAGTATCTGGTTCTTTAGAACCATATTATTGTTGGGCGACTTTGGACCAATAGATTGATCAAGTTATTTACAAATGATAATAATGTAAATTAATTTTTCTCACTTAAAGTTTTTTATTGTAAATAATTATACATAAAAAAGACAATAGTGTTAATTAGTTACATTTTAATCAACAATTAAAATTATGTTTAGGTATACATTGTTAAATTAATTATATAAAATAAAATCTATCTATCTATCTCTCTTTTTTATCGTTATAGGTTTAGCGTTGTGGTCATAATCTCACCTGATCTTAAGTGACGATGTGGCCCAAGATGGTAGCACGCTAAGCTTAGTGGAAAGGAATGGCTCTCAAATTCAGCTATCGGAACATACCTATTATAAAAACAATATCTGGCCTATTATGATTGCATGGCATCTGCATCTCCCACATTACTTTCGCAGTTTTATTTTCTTTAATTTCGCTTAGGATTTTTTATTTTTTTTAATAAAAAAAACATTAACAAAGATTACTAAGAAAATAAGGAAAATGATAAATAACTTTTAATAAGCAAAAGAAACAGTAGTTATTTATGGGTATCAGTGATGATGTAATGGAAAGCAATATATAAAATTTGCTACGTTGTCTTATTTTGTTAGTGAGATGCTTATTCATTGGGCATTCACGGTGATATTGTTTCTAGTAGGCATCTAAGGTAACTAAGGAACCGACTGTGTCGTACCATGAAACTGATACAGCATACCGCAAAATTGATATTTACTCTACTCTGCCCTAGGTTTTTTAAACAGTAGCACGGCAAAGTCTTTGCCTGCCAGGTGGTGATACTGACGACCATCAAGGGATAGGCAACCTAACGCTGGTCGTCGCTGTTGTTTTCCTGCACGTCTAACGGCAGTTGGTTGGCAACTAAAGGAAAGCAAACTAATAGTGCCAAAATTTTAAATATATAGGACTGGATTCCATTTGAAAAAAGCATATAATTTAAAAACTACAATTTTTTTAGGTTATTTTATTCTACTGAATATATGAGTCAAGTTTTACCCAATCCATACTAGCATCAAATCAGGAGAGTCGCTGACGAGACTACACTACCAGTTCATAAAAAATCTTGGTTTCACCCGAACATGGTTCTGCCAAAATGCTGTGAAAGATATATTTGGACAGTTTAAATTCATACTATTCATCAGCGACTCCCTTTTAATCCTATTTTTGACACACTTCATCAGTAAATGATGCACGTCGTCGATCTTTCCACCTACATTACAGTTAGGTGACTCTGTTTGTATAAGACACCCAAATCTTCCCGATGGATTGTTCCTTGAACGAAGTCTTAATTCTATCTTTATATATTGTCGACTTAAATGTCATTCACTATACAATAAAAAGATTATTGTAAGACACACAGTGTAAAATCCGTCCAGTATTGGAGGAATACGAATACGAAGTCATGATTTCGTCTATTTTACATAGGTGTAAACAGTCCGAGCTTCAGTTGTCTCTCTCACTCTCTAGTCTATCACTGGGGCAGAGAGCGACAGCAATAGATTTCTGTTAAAACGTATTCTTTAAAACTCCTGCCGACCGCGTTTCTTCATAAATTTATCAACATTTTTTAAGGTCTACCACTTTGGCGGTTAACATCTATTGATCTACTTTGTAAAGCTAATATAACATAATTCATAACGCTAGGTAATTAGGGTGTCCTAATCCAGATTCTTTTTTTTATTTTGCATCAAAAATATCTATAGCCCCAAATTTTCACCCTCCTCCGCACCCACCCATTCCACTTTCCCATTTTTTAATCGTGATTTTAGTTGTATGAACAAAAAAATATTTTTATCTTCGGTGCGTCACTGAAGAGATCCGATTATTACCCAAAAATTTGTATATAAATATCCAGGCGAGCGAAGCCGCGGGCTACAGACAGTTGTATTACAAAAACATTCCGTAAAAAAACTCTAAATTATAGTGAAAACCGTATAAATATCCGTTGCGTGGTTTAGAAGAAATAAGCAGAGAAACAGACAGACGCAAATTGCGACTTTCTTTTATACTATGTATTGATTTATTGTGAGAAGGTTTTGTACCATACAAATTTACGCTATGGCTCTAACGAGCTGTGAAGTAACTATGAACGATAGGTTACATGTGTGAAACCGTGGGGCATAGCTAGTATAAATATATATCTTGTTTTAATAACCCCTGATAATATTTTTATGTTAACCTTTGTAAGTTAATAGGGTGTCTCTTTGATAAGTCCACTTATATAAATGTCTTGACTGCTGTATACAAGTGTATTCGAATTTTTTTTGTATTTCGACCAACCACAACATTCAAAATGTCGAAATTTGTGATTTTATTAATTGTTTTCATCGCTGTTATTTGCAGTGCTGAAGGTAATAAAATATTTTTGTATTATTTATAATGAGGTCATTTTCACTTAGCATCATATAGTTGGACACTATAATATATTATTCCACAAAGGTGAGTTTTCGTGAAAACACCTTATCTACCTTACATTTTAATCATAATCAAAATGGAAATTATCTTTATTCAATTTAGACCCTAAGAAGGCACTTATGAACGTCAAATCACTAGGTACTGCCGGTTCGGAAAACATACCAGTTATCGAGAAGAACCGGTAAGAAACTCGATCGAGTTTTTCTTTTTCTTTTTTCAAAAGTAAGTATTAATAAAATAGGTACAATAATCATAATTTTGTGGAAGCACAGCGATGGAGTCACTTCCAGACATCACTATTATGATCCACTATATAATAACCATACAGTAAAACCTGCTTGACATGGTCCTTGAACTTGTTATCCGGCAAATCAGTAATGTGCTTCGGAATCTTATTATAGAACCTACCACTATTACCTAAAAAAAATCCTAAAAATCTAAACCGTTAAACAATACATTTAAAAGCTTGCGTTTTGCCTGTTCACGAAAAATAGATAATAGTTTTTTAATAATGTTAAAAGCAATAGCGATGACGTTAGTAATAAAAAATTAAATTATTTAACCTACACATATTCTGACAAATTTCTCGGTAAACGTTCAAGCTTGATCTTGCAGACATCCAATTAATAATATTCTATTGCTCCACTGTGAATTAAAAGAAAAATATACTATACCATTTCCATTTCTTTATTTTCACGATGACAGCTCCTGTGAAAACTCCTCTTTACATTATGTATGCATTATTTTATAAAAATATGACGTTTACACACGTACAAGGTTATACCAGAGTCGGAGAAACTGATAGGGATGGAGCTATATCGATAAACGTAACACGATAACAGACCCGATATTTTTTTACAAAATGTAAGAAACTAAACTACTGCCGGATACTTTTGTACAAATTTTATTTACTTTTAAAATATTACATTTCATTAAAGATTTTACACTTATTAATTCTTGATTGATAATGCCAAATTCTTCAAAATTTTCGAAGCTGTTGTAAAATAAGTAGGTATAGGTAGGTACTTGACAATTAAACGAAATAATTATAACGACAGGTAATCTTTATTTATTTATTTTAATTAAAATCTGATGAATCGTCACTGTCACTCGATTTAATAAATATATGCGATCGATATCGTTACTTATTTGGTCACAACACTACAACTATCAAATTAGAACTGTCATCGAGAAAATAAATGAATGGAAATAGTATAATGGTATTTTATATTTTTTCAGAGCCCCCATCTGAATGTTTAGAACCAATTAAAGAAGGACCATGCAGACATATGCGTATACCCAGGTAATTCATCCTTCAGAATTCAGAAGTGATCACTAATTCTCAACTGAAACGTCGAAAAGGAACTATAGGAAACCAGACTAGGTCTCCAATTATATTACGTTGATTCATTTTAATAAACACAGAAATGATCATATTCAAATACGTAGACTGTACGCGGTGTGCCAGCGGCTCTGCACGCGTTTGTTATTATATTACACAGTAGTTATTTACATTCCGTAATTTTATTTCTACTCATATTATTGATAATTCGTATGCCGTATCATTTGAGGAATTGCATGTATTTCCCGTGTATAAATTTCATTAAAATCGGTTGAAAACTGTTATTCAATTTTACGATTTTTAATGTATTATTAACGATTCTTATAGCCTCTCAATAATAACAAGATGCATGCTTCCCGTCTACAACATTTGATTAGAATTGGTTGAGAATTTATGGAAATTTTATTTTATTGAACATGTTTTTTGTTTTTATTTTTTGTAAGTAATATTAACAATTGTTATACTCCATCAATTACATAATTACTTATACTTCCCTTGCACAAAACATCATCAAAATCGGTTAAGACTTTAAATTTTTTTTTTTTTTTTTTTTTTTTACGACTTCTAAAAGTAATATGTAAATTTCTTGTACCCTTTCACTTGGATAATAATATAAGCATCCCGTGTACAAAATTTGAGAAGAATCGGTTAAGCCGTTTTTTAGTTAAATCCGGATATACAAACAGAGCGACCCACAGATAAAAACTTTTTAATGGCATATTTATAATCAGTTTAGTTCATAATATAGTATCCCTATCCGGAAATTTGCACAAAACATTAACTATACAGACAGATCTACTGATTTATCATTATATTAATTCGTGAAACTTCGGACTCCTTTTTAAGTGTATTGCGTGCACGGAAGGAAGGCTGTGGGATTTTGCATGGTTAAAGTTTATACGGAAGAGTGCAGAAAGCTAAAATTTATCTATATTATCTGTTAGTAATATATTAAATTTAATTAATTATTACTGTGAATCCTAACGTGACCAGTACCATTGAACTTAGACCCTGCAAAATTATGACATTGTCACAACGAAAAGTGACAGCAACTGATATAATATTCATTGTTTAGGTTCATACTGCAAAAGTCAAACAGAAAATCTTATGGTTATAAAGTCGCCGAACAAATTTCGATCATTGGGCGACCGCTAGTTATAAATAGATAGATATATGCTCCAGGTGAAGCGGTGTGGCACAGCGATTATATGTATATTATAATACAATAAATTAAACTGAACTAAAGTAAAATCTGTTTAATTTTTTTCATAATAAATCATGTATTCTAAATAAAAAATTGTATTTTCACAGATACGGATATAACTCTGAGACGAAAACATGCGACTATTTCATGTATGGCGGCTGTGCGGGAAACTCCAACAGTTTCAACACCGAACATGAATGTGAGATAACTTGCAATGTTAAATGAGTAAAAATATATTTGAATAATTATTAATCGTATTATTTAATTCAACTTTGATATAAAACCTACGGAAACTGAATTAAAAGTCTCATCGAAAGTAAAAATGAGCTGTCTTTTTGAAGTTTTATCTGACCACACACGTTACGATCTACCGGAGAGGTTTAAATGTGCAAGTGACTCATGGTGGTAGGGCTTTTTCCTCCTCAAACCTCAAGCTAATAATCTGTCGCCAAGCACCATAAGCTGGCACTGGAGAGACAGTCTTCTCTTGTGTTTCGTGTTTCCTTCTTGGGCCACATCATCACTTAAAAAGGAGTTGAGCTTGTTGCTATGACACTAACCCTATAAATTCTGGGTTCCGAACCTGGGGGAGATTACCACCTAATAGGTAAAATCGTTATCGTGCGGGGGATATAAAGTTTTTTACAGTATAAAAATTACAAATTCAATGAGACGGTGAAAAACGCTTCTCGTTCTCAAGGAACTTTCCATTAAGTTTAAAATTAATTAATATTAAAATTATAAAGTGTATCGACAATAATAATTATGCAGTACTTACTTACCTCAATGTTTTTCTTTTCTATACAAAACGGCAATTTTATAGTTAAGGTGTTATGATTAATTAAAACTGTATTTTCATTTTTTGTTTATTATATGATAAAAATTTGAAGGTGATTAAAAAGTATTTACACCCCCCGAGGATAAAATGCGTTTTGTAATGGGTCATAGGTTTATCAAGCGGTTCCTAAACCGCTGCTGTAAATAATAAAAACAAAAATTGTAATAAAATAATAATAAAAACAAAGTCAATTTAACAATAGGTACTGTGAATATACATTTAAAGTTATTATTAATATGTTTATTTCGTAAATAGTTTCATAAAAATTAAAACAGTTAATTTCTTAACATTGATGTTATATTTCGTACATAACTAATTCTTTTTTTTTATTTATACAAATTTCATTAACATTATTAAATGTAGATGTTTCTCTTATTGTTTTTAGTGAATTTACTTAGCACTTCTGGAGTCGTAAGATTTTTTTTTATTCCATCGTAATCTCTTAAATATATTCTAAATTAAAGTTTTATTTTCGTTCAAACACACATATAGCATATCCATACGAAGAATTTGGTGTTAGTTTTTATTATGTAATATTGTTTTAATCTTTCGCATTCATGGTAGCAAATTTTCTCATGCGCCTTTATAGATATATGTAATCATATTTTTTACTATTATTTGTCTTCTGAATTAATTAGATCTGTGTCTGCGTATTATTCGATATAAACAGACTAATCTCGGAACACGAAAAACCAAAAGAAAATCATAGATGGGTATAAACCAAACTTACGCACTTAGTGATGATATGCATAGTGCATAGTGATCCAATCTATATGTAAAGCAAAATTAAGCAAAATTAATTCAGCGGTTTACACGTAAAAACGTAACAGAGAGACAGACATACTTACTTTCGCATTTAACGTACTTCGCATTAATTTCTAATTTTTATTTTTATTTTGCATCAAAAATATCTATAGCCCCAAATTTTCACCCTCCTCCGCACCCACCCATTCCACTTTCCCATTTTTTAATCGTGATTTTAGTTGTATGAACAAAAAAATATTTTTATCTTCGGTGCGTCACTGAAGAGATCCGATTATTACACAAAAATTTGTATATAAATATCCAGGCGAGCGAAGCCGCGGGCTACAGACAGTTGTATTACAAAAACATTCCGTAAAAAAACTCTAAATTATAGTGAAAACCGTATAAATATCCGTTGCGTGGTTTAGAAGAAATAAGCAGAGAAACAGACAGACGCAAATTGCGGCTTTCTTTTATACTATGTATTGATTTATTGTGAGAAGGTTTTGTACCATACAAATTTACGCTATGGTTCTAACGAGCTGTGAAGTAACTATGAACGATAGGTTACATGTGTGAAACCGTGGGGCATAGCTAGTATAAATATATATCTTGTTTTAATAACCCCTGATAATATTTTTATGTTAACCTTTGTAAGTTAATAGGGTGTCTCTTTGATAAGTCCACTTATATAAATGTCTTGACTGCTGTATACAAGTGTATTCGATTTTTTTTTGTATTTCGACCAACCACAACATTCGAAATGTCGAAATTTGTGATTTTATTAATTGTTTTCATCGCTGTTATTTGCAGTGCTAAAGGTAATAAAATATTTTTGTATTATTTATAATGAGGTCATTTTCACTTAGCATCATATAGTTGGACACTATAATATATTATTCCACAAAGGTGAGTTTTCGTGAAAACACCATATCTACCTTACATTTTAATCATAATCAAAATGGACATTATCTTTATTCAATTTAGACCCTAAGAAGGCACTTATGAACGTCAAATCACTATGTACTGCCGGTTCGGAAAACATACCAGTTATCGAGAAGAACCGGTAAGAAACTCGATCGAGTTTTTCTTTTTCTTTTTTCAAAAGTAAGTATTAATAAAATAGGTACAATAATCATAATTTTGTGGAAGCACAGCGATGGAGTCACTTCCAGACATTACTATTATGATCCACTATATAATAACCATACAGTAAAACCTGCTTGACATGGTCCTTGAACTTGTTATCCGGCAAATCAGTAATGTGCTTCGGAATCTTATTATAGAACCTACCACTATTACCTAAAAAAAATCCTAAAAATCTAAACCGTTAAACAATACATTTAAAAGCTTGCGTTTTGCCTGTTCACGAAAAATAGATAATAGTATTTTAATAATGTTAAAAGCAATAGCGATAACGTTAGTAATAAAAAATTAAATTATTTAACCTACACATATTCTGACAAATTTCTCGGTAAACGTTCAAGCTCGATCTTGCAGACATCCAATTAATAATATTCTATTGCTCCACTGTGAATTAAAAGAAAAATATACTATACCATTTCCATTTCTTTATTTTCACGATGACAGCTCCTGTGAAAACTCCTCTTTACATTATGTATGCATTATTTTATAAAAATATGACGTTTACACACGTACAAGGTTATACCAGAGTCGGAGAAACTGATAGGGATGGAGCTATATCGATAAACGTAACACGATAACAGACCCGATATTTTTTTACAAAATGTAAGAAACTAAACTACTGCCGGATACTTTTGTACAAATTTTATTTACTTTTAAAATATTACATTTCATTAAAGATTTTACACTTATTAATTCTTGATTGATAATGCCAAATTCTTCAAAATTTTCGAAGCTGTTGTAAAATAAGTAGGTATAGGTAGGTACTTGACAATTAAACGAAATAATTATAACGACAGGTAATCTTTATTTATTTATTTTAATTAAAATCTGATGAATCGTCACTGTCACTCGATTTAATAAATATATGCGATCGATATCGTTACTTATTTGGTCACAACACTACAACTATCAAATTAGAACTGTCATCGAGAAAATAAATAAATGGAAATAGTATAATGGTATTTTATATTTTTTCAGAGCCCCCATCTGAATGTTTAGAACCAATTAAAGAAGGACCATGCAGACATATGCGTATACCCAGGTAATTCATCCTTCAGAATTCAGAAGTGATCACTAATTCTCAACTGAAACGTCGAAAAGGAACTATAGGAAACCAGACTAGGTCTCCAATTATATTACGTTGATTCATTTTAATAAACACAGAAATGATCATATTCAAATACGTAGACTGTACGCGGTTTGCCAGCGGCTCTGCACGCGTTTGTTATTATATTACACAGTAGTTATTTACATTCCGTAATTTTATTTCTACTCATATTATTGATAATTCGTATGCCGTATCATTTGAGGAATTGCATGTATTTCCCGTGTATAAATTTCATTAAAATCGGTTGAAAACTGTTATTCAATTTTACGATTTTTAATGTATTATTAACGATTCTTATAGCCTCTCAATAATAACAAGATGCATGCTTCCCGTCTACAACATTTGATTAGAATTGGTTGAGAATTTATGGAAATTTTATTTTATTGAACATGTTTTTTGTTTTTATTTTTTGTAAGTAATATTAACAATTGTTATACTCCATCAATTACATAATTACTTATACTTCCCTTGCACAAAACATCATCAAAATCGGTTAAGGCTTTAAATTTTTTTTTTTTTTTTTTTTTTACGACTTCTAAAAGTAATATGTAAATTTCTTGTACCCTTTCACTTGGATAATAATATAAGCATCCCGTGTACAAAATTTGAGAAGAATCGGTTAAGCCGTTTTTGAGTTAAATCCGGATATACAAACAGAGCGACCCACAGATAAAAACTTTTTAATGGCATATTTATAATCAGTTTAGTTCATAATATAGTATCCCTATCCGGAAATTTGCACAAAACATTAACTATACAGACAGATCTACTCATTTATCATTATATTAATACGTGAAACTTCGGACTCCTTTTTAAGTGTATTGCGTGCACGGAAGGAAGGCTGTGGGATTTTGCATGGTTAAAGTTTATACGGAAGAGTGCAGAAAGCTAAAATTTATCTATATTATCTGTTAGTAATATATTAAATTTAATTAATTATTACTGCGAATCCTAACGTGACCAGTACCATTGAACTTAGACCCTGCAAAATATTGACATTGTCACAACGAAAAGTGACAGCAACTGATATAATTAATATTCATTGTTTAGGTTCATACTGCAAAAGTCAAACAGAAAATCTTATGGTTATAAAGTCGCCGAACAAATTTCGATCATTGGGCGACCGCTAGTTATAAATAGATAGATATATGCTCCAGGTGAAGCGGTGTGGCACAGTTATTATATGTATATTATAATACAATAAATTAAACTGAACTAAAGTAAAATCTGTTTAATTTTTTTCTTAATAAATCATTTAATCTAAATAAAAAATTGTATGTTCACAGATACGGATATAACTCTGAGACGAAAACATGCGACTATTTCATGTATGGCGGCTGTGCGGGAAACTCCAACAGTTTCAACACCGAACATGAATGTGAGATAACTTGCAATGTTAAATGAGTTAAAATATATTTGAATAATTATTAATCGTATTATTTAATTCAACTTTGATTTATAACCTACGAAAACTGAACTTAAGTCTCGTAGAAAGTAAAAATGAGCTGTCTTTTTGAAGTTTAATCTGACCACACACGTTACGATCTACCGGAGAGGTTTAAATATGCAAGTGACTCATGGTGGTAGACTTTTTCCTCCTCAAACCTCAAGCTAATAATCTGTCGCCAAGCACCATAAGGTGAGCGCCAGCTGGCACTGGAGAGACAGTCTTCTACTAGGCCTAACGTGCTACCTTCTTGGGCCACAGCATAACTTAAGACGGAGTTGAGCTTGTTCTCGTTGTCAAGGAACTTTCCATTAAGGTTAAAATTAATTAATATTAAAATTATAAAGTGCATCGACAATAATAATTATGCAGTACTTACTTACTTCAATGTTTTTCTTTTTTATACAAAATGGCAATTTTATAGGTAAGGTGTTATGATTAATTAAGACTGTATTTTAATTTTTTATTTATTATATGATAAAAATTTGAATGTGATTAAAATGTAATTACACCCTTCGGGGGTAAAATACGTTTTCTAATGGATCATAGGGGTACCAAGCGGTTCCTAAACCGCTGCTGTAAATAATAATAAAAACTTAAGTCAATTTAACGATAGGTACTGTAAATATAAATTTAAAGTAATTATTAATAATATTTATTTCGTAAATAGTTTCATAAAAATTAAAACAGTAAAATTCTTAACATTGATGTTATATTTCGTACATAACTAATTGTTTTTTTTCATTTAATCATATTTCAATAACATTATTAAATGTAGATGTTACTCTTATTGTTTTTAGTGAATTTACTTAGCACTTCTGGAATCGTAAGACCTTTTTTTTATTCCATTGTACTCTCTTAAATATATTCCAAGTTAAAGTTTTATGCTGTAAGTTCTAACTTAAAGTTTTATCTTCGTTCAAACACACATATAGCATATCCATACGAAGAATTTTGTGTTAGTTTTTATTATGCAATATTGTTTTAATCTTTCGCATTCATGGTAGCAAATTTTCTCATGCGCCTATATAGATATAATCATATTTTTTACTATTATTTGACTTCTGAATTAATTAGATCTGCGTCTGCGTATTATTCGATATAAACAGACTAATCTCGGAAAACGAAAAACCAAAAGAAAATCATAGATAAATCATAAACCAAACTTATGCACTTAGTGATGATATGCATAGTGCACAGTGGTCCAATCTATATGTAAAGCAAAATTAAGCAAAATTAATTCAGCGGTTTACACGTAAAAACGTAACAGAGAGACAGACATACTTACTTTCGCATTTAACGTACTTCGCATTAATTTCGTAACAGCAGCACGATTGTGGAATTCGCTTCCTATCAACATTCAACAACCCACTCTAGGGATTCCTTCACGTATTCGCTACGTAGGTTTTACTTGGAGCAATTGAATTTTGGCTAAATTTTTAATTTTTTTACTAAAAATTATGCGCACCTCGCGTATACCTTTCTCTTGCTCCCCTGGAAGACTGGTAGAGAATGCTTTTTAGCTTTTTAGCTTTTTACTCCATATTGTACTTTTTTGTTCAATAAGGAATATATATAACTAACTGACAGATTGACACATCAACGCACAACTTAAAGTACCCAGTAGTTATAGAACCGTGAAAATTAATATGCGGGTTTCTTTTATACTGTAAGTAAGCACTAAGAAAGAATTTTTGAAAATTCAACCCCGAATGTGGTGAAAAAGGGAATGAAAGTTTTTATGAAAATCCGTCATTTTTAAGATAGGTCTATGATAACTGGTATTTGGCATTTTTTTATTTATTTGGTATTGGTATACGTATTTATGTGGTAAGAATGGGACATAAAAACATATAATGGAACATCACTCAACTATGACGCTAGCGAAGCCGCTGGAGTGGGATGTTTTCCGAACCGTTGGTAGTGTTTTGATATTCATAAGTGCCTTCTTAGAGCCTAGATTGGATAAAAAATATTTTGATTTTGAAAGGCTGTAGTGTTTTATATTCTTCAAACTTTGTTGCTGAATGTCTGCTAACAACGGTAGAACTGGACACTTTAAGTAATTTTAGAAGGCTCCTCGTTCTTACAATAACCAATTTATAGTTAGGACAAAATTCTTCAAAAATAATATTTTATTTTTAAAATTCACATTGTTGTCTGAAATGTTTTTTTAGGGCATTCAAATTTTTTTACCGCGTTTGGCATATTGACGCTCCTTGATACATGGTGCCAACAGCGACTGCACTTCTCGCACTACCCAAGGATCGCTGCTGCTACACTGCCACCTTAATTATATACAAGGTAAATTGAATAATTATTAAACTCCCGACACAAGTAACCTATTCATTGAGGCTATTTCAATTAACCCAAACATGATAACTCTGCTGTAAGTTGGCGAGGATTTAGGTATCCTACAGATTCCAGATGGCGCTGCAGCACCAGGTTAAGGTTTTGCCAATATCATTGAAGTAACAGAATACCAAATCTCGACCCAATCAGACCTGTTGAAGATGCTCACATGTATCTTCTACTAGAAAAGAGACGATAAACTTCAAACGGTTAAACAGATTGCCTTGAATTATAACTAAGAACACTCTCGATTTAGTCACCATTGAAATAAAAAAATAACCGGTTCAAAATCGGTTCAGCCATTTGTGAGCTACGATGCCAAAGACAGACACAAAGATGCACGCACATACACACATACTCTGTGACTTCTGTTTTCGGACAGTTGCCTCGAACCTTGGTAAAGAAGATCTATTTTAGTGTGATGAGTCCTGATGACTTTTGATGGCACTTGGAACCTCCATTATTTAGAACACTTATTAGGACCGCAGATAATAATTGTCAAAGGGAGTGAAGATATATATATATATATAGATAGACGGATACACAGATAAACAAGTTAAACTTATAAAACCTCTCTTTTTGTCTGGGTAATATGTATTATAAACTAGTTAATAGACAATATTACTTATTATGATAAGCCTCATTAGCCTAGTGGTCGTAAGCGGGACTGCTATGCTCGAGGTCCTGCGTTCGATTCCCAGATCGAGCAAAGTATTATTGGGCTTTTCTTTGAAATTCTTAGTAGCAGCTCGGAATACCTCTGCCTAACACTTCGGGGATATAGACTTGATGGTATTTTATGGAACTTCATATTCACGAATTTTGCGCTTAGCTCGAGACGCGCAATTTATCATAGGTGGGCAGTGCCGGCCAACCGACCGCGACCGGTTTTGCTGAGAGGGATTTCATAGCTCGCGCGTAATTTTGAATTCGTGATATCTTCTACGGTATTCATTTAAATGGAAAACTGTAAAGGACAATTTTAATTTACATTAAACGTGCAAGTTAACTGGAAAATTTATCTGGCAAAATATTAACACTGAATTGGAGAAAGTAGCTTGGCAATTAAAATAATATTTTTAATTATTATGTTGAAGATAGATATATGTCATCGCGAACTTTTCTCTAGAATTTTTAAAGAACTAGAATTCTTTGCAACGTTATTTTGATATATCTTATAAAAAATTTTAGCCAGCGTAAGCCACTTAATCGCCCGAAAACCATTTTTCGACGACTTGATTACAAATAATTGAATTTTCTCTACTATATACAAAAACCTAATTGGAATGTATTGTACACCTTCCGTAAAAAAATGTTTGAATGGTAGTGATTAATTATATGTATTTTAAAAGAATTAAGCGTACATAGGGAAAGGCAGCAGGAAGCGTCTTTATTTTGTACTATGTATAGTTATAGATGTTTATGCACTTGAGGTTACGACAGTTAACTCCTTTTATTACAAATTGCGACATTGTGATATTCTGAATAAGCTAGTGATGGTTCTAGCTATTGGAAGAAAGTGCTTTGCAGAATCCAGTGCGCCCGCATTGCACCACGCCACCTCTTACTTCGGTGTCACTATAACGCCAAAACAACATTATTGATTGCTCTGTGCACTCGCGCTCACCCTACAGCATTACTCAAAAAAAATTAGCGTACTAAGAAATATGTTAGGAGTGAATTCAGTGACAGGATAAGAAATAGTGTGAGAAGAAAACGTTGTGGTGAAAAAGAAGATATAGTCGCACGGATTCAGAAAGGGATGATTAGATGTTCTGGGCATTTATACAGGATAAATGAAAGAAGAATGTCTAGACAAATTTTAAAGATAAATGTGAATGGGAACGTTGGACGAATTTCACGATGAAATAATGGACGTTCTGGAGAAAGATTAGGCCAAAAGTACTCTAAACTAACGAGTATGCATGAAACGATTTATGAATGTTGAAGAAGCAAAAGATGTATGCTAGGATCTTAGCAAGTAGAAAGACGCGGTCTCTGCCTACGCCATTGAAAAAGAGGCGTGATTTATGTAGGTACGTATGTATAGCTCAGTACTAGACTGTACAGACACGGCTTCGATTGATGTCAGTTCGAATCCCTGCAATGAGCCTGAAGTTTCGGTGAATGAAAACATTATGATGTAACCAAAGTATGGTACCTTTACCTTTATAACTTACCAGTAATATTGATGCATCCCTTCCTAGTACACGCGGCTGTTCCATTATCGCACCAGCAAGTGTTGCAGTCATCCTTCCACCTCGTGTCCGGAGCACACTCTCTTTCCGGTTCTGGAAATAACCACATCTATCATTATTATCAGTCTATAATAAATCTGTAGTACATATTTTTTTTACCCAATTTACTGAACGATACTGATCACGAATATGCCACTAAAAATTGCTTGTCTATCTGTATGTTTCATTTAACTCCTACTTTTAGATATAGTAAAAAGATAACTTCCAAAAAAAAGTCATTGTGTGGTTTTATGAAACCAAGGTAAAAGTGAAACTTTTTTTCACATTATAGACATTTAACTAAACATTTTTGGAATAATATTCCGCTAATTATTGGCCTTGGCTGCTCTGGCGAGCGCCTTTTACTTTATCCCTACTCTGCGGCCGACCGTCACGCGACATGCAACACACAGACTAAAAAGTTTAAGACGATCTAATAAAAGTTTCACTTCAAAAATAATTTTTTTTTACTCTTGACCCATTTTTATGAAATTTTGTAGGGGAGAGATGCTATGAAAGGAAAAAAATCTTTTAATCAAGATTATATATAATATTACATCAAAATATATGATGAAGTGTTGGAGGGCTTACATTCGAACGAATATCCAGCGCGTTTTCCGTTTTGTTAAGAAACTATTGAACATCAGAACATCTGGTTAACTATTGTAACTGCTGGGATCTGACCAAATACGGAAGGTGGTACAATAGGTATGGTATGGTATGGTATGATGGTACTGTAGTTATCATCATATGCTGTAGTATCATATTGCCAAATAGTATAATATATGTACTCACCGTTAGTTTTCCCTTGCCTGGCCCAAATCTGGCCCAATAAATCCTATGAATTAAAACTTTGTTGTATTACGCTTAAGGTGTTTTACGACGATTTTCAACTTTTTTACAGTATTTGAAAATGATTTACCGATTTTTGAAAAGTAATAGATTGTTAATATAATATACCAAAAGAAAGAACATACCATGTTCGTATCCCGTACATTCGACATAAGTGCACAATGCATATCCGTCATTACTACACCTGCAATTGTTGCATTGGCTTTTCCAAGAGCTACCCACTGCACATTTCTTACCAGAAGGTAGTTCAGGCTTCTTGGGATCTGAAAATAATTTTATCGAGAAAATAATTTTAACATCTATGGCACGTATCTATAAAATATAAATATTTGATAAATACCTATATTAAGAGAGACGAGGAAAGAAATATGAAATCAAAACTTCAAACCCAAATCAACCAAATGGTAGTCTATACGCATGGATATAATAGAAATGGGTTGATAGGTTATTTTCATTTTCTTTATTTATTATATGTTTTATTTTTATATCTCGAAATCACCATGCTTTGAAATCAAAACATGGTAAATTTATGTTAAGACTTACTAGTAATATTAACGCATTCCCTTCTGGAACAGATAACTACTCCTTCACCCTTGCACCAGCAAGTGTTGCAATCATTCTTCCACACCGTGTCCGGAGCACAATGCCTTATAGGATCTGAAAATAACCACATCTATCATTATTATAAATCTATGTGTATGGAGATTTCTATCCGGTAATTCGTGTGTATTTTTTGCTGAAAGTATCTATATCTTGTCTATATTTCTTGCAGCTCTGGATATATTGCTGTTCTTGGATAATTTATAATCATCTGTATTAATTTACCTTTGGCCTCTATTACTTAATGGCTGCACTCCACCTAACATCATCAAGTTTTAAGAATATTTCGCATATGTGCGTAGCCAGGTACGCGTAGAGCGTGGGTAACTGCCCCTCTCTAGTAAGGTGTAAGTAAGGGGTTGATTGAAATGCACTCGAAATAATTAAAAGCAACGTTGAAAACCATTGAAAACCTATAACGCATCGCGCGTTTCTTACTCGCTCGCTACTGCTATCTGTGAGTGACACGGGCGGCGGGCGGTTTGGTCGAGAATGGTTTTGTAGTCGTTTCTAGCAACTAATGAGTTCTGACTGACTTTACTCGCAGGCAAACTAAATACTCCAGTATTATGAGAGACACGCTGGTGGCAGAAGTATAAGATAAGTATAGTATAAGTTTTGCTTTTTTTAATGAAAATTTTGAAGACGTTGTAAATGGAGTTCCGAAAAATTCTATATAGGGCAATACTGGAGCGATGAAAAGTATTTACTAGTTATTATACGCGTTATTTCGATATAAATAGTCAAACGACCAGGAACGAATATAGGGCATGTTTTGGTAGCATGCACATCTTTAGTTTGGGATTCTATTTGTTATATTTTTGTACGAGTGGGGGTTGACGAGGGTTTAAATTGATAGAGGTTTTGTTTCATATTATAACGCTAACTCTTACTTAACGATAAGGTTACACGATTCAATTTAGTTGGTTTTCTAGCTTAAAATCTACAAGACCTTCTGTTTACAAGCTATCCTACTGAGTATAAAGTGTCAATAGGAGTTCCTTCGGGTACTTCAGACCCCTGCTTAGTATTGATATGAAGTTTAATCGCAAGGTTTGTCAATATCGTGAGCAGATTGAGATTGAATGCGAGACTAATTTGCCTTTATCCCTTGGCAACAGCGTGGCACTACGTCAACGGGAAGGATCTTTGTGCAATAATCGGCAAGATAGAACTCTGTCGGTAATCACTATAATGGGCACACTTGGTTCAATCGCGAATGCGCGGACTCTGCCAATCAGTAGCAGGCGTGTCTTGCTTGAATTAAGAGTCATAAAAATAAGGATTCCAACGACAGCTCCCTCATAGAAGCTTACAACAATGGTACCTAGCCCTGTAAGAGGCTTTCATTAGAAAGAATATATAGCGCATCGTCTGTTTTGTCTAAAAACTAGTGAATCATCCGGATAAAAATTGAAACCATATTGATACCTGGGCAAATACGTATGATATAGATTAGGTATAGTGTGATTGTAAACATGACACTTAATTTTTATTTAAAGTGAAAAAATGGATTCAAATTTTAGGCAATTAAATAATTCTTTAGTTAAAATTTCAGAATGTTTTACTCTAAACAACTTTTTGTTAAACGCAAAAAACACTAAATGTATAAGATTTGATTTATCCAATATTTGGCGTGCTGATATTTAATTTTATTTTATTTTATTGATATTCAAGATAGTAGGAAATTTAGTAGGCATAGTTGATAATGCTGCCTTCTTAGATACTACGCTTCATTCCAAATTACAGTGGGATTCGCACATTAATACTTTGACGAGAAGATTTAGTTCTGATGCATTCGCGTTACGTAAGATTCGCCAATTAACAGATATTGCCACTACTAGGTTAGTCTACTTCACTTACTTCTATAGCTTAATGTTTTACGGTAATTTGATTTTTGGTTCAGCAGCTAAGATAGATACCATATTCATATTATAAAAGAGGGCAATTCGAGCAATATACATCATGAAACCTCGCGAATCACTAAAGAACAAGTTCCAGGAAATTAATATCATAATATTGCCTTCCCAACATATTCTTGACAATTTAATGTATATTCGTAAAAACGTTGACAAGCTAGATTTTGTCAAAGATCAGTACAGGTTTAGTACTAGAAAGAGACATAAATAGATTTAGACTAATATAAGTTTTTTTGGTAATAGCGTTAGCTTCTTTAATAAGATCCCGAAGCTCATTATTGATTTACTAGAAAATGTGTTCAAGGATCATGTCAAGCAGATTTTTACTGTCAAAGGGTTATTATAGGGTAGATCATTATGTTAAGAATAGTGATGTTCAGAAGTAACTCCCTAAATGACTCTGTGCATCCATTAAAATGTGATTACCATTATTAACTCTACACATTTTTGTAGTTGGAATTATTGTTGTAGTATTTATAGTTTAACTACAGTTGGTAGAAAAAGAGATTCTTGCCCGTTCTTCTCGATGACTGGGATGTTTTTCGAACCGATAGTAGTGTTTTGAAGTTCATAGGTTCCTTCTTGGAACCTAAATTGAATAAAGTGTACCATCACGTGCTGCAGTATCCTACTGCTAATTAATATAAAAACATACTTGGCATTAGTTTTTCTTTGCCTGATTCTCTCTGGCCAAAATTCTGGCTGAGCACATTAATTAGGACTATAATAGTCGTAGTATTTTGCTTAACGCGCTTAGTGACGATTTCCAACTTTTTTATAGCATTTGAAAATGTTTAAAAAGAAATACTTTGACAATATAATATGCCTAAAAGAAAGAACATACCAGGTTCGTCTCCCACACACTCTACACGAGTGCAATCTACCTCTCCCTCATCAGTACACATGCAATTGTTGCATTGGCTTTTCCAATAGCTACCCGGTGCACAATCCTTACCAGAAAGTAGCTCGGATTTCTTCGGAACTGAAAATAAATTTCATTGGCAAAATTATTTTATATTAACTATAAAATTTTAATGTTTAATAAACTTATTAAGAAAGAAGAGGAAAGGAGTAGGTATGTAATCATAAATTTAACCATAAGCAAACAAATGTTGGACTACACGCACGAATATTATAGTAATGGGTCGGTATGGTATTTTCATTGTATTATTTTTCTCTATATTTTATTTTTCTTTCTCGAAGGTACCAAACAAGCCTGTAGTACACCCGAAGGTAAGCGGTCACCGTAGCGTATAGACGCTTATAACACCAGAAGCATCACTTGCGCGTTGTCGAACCTTTAAAACATGATTAAATCCCTCTTGAGGAACCTCATACTGTAGTCCCCTGGAAATGTACTCTGCAAGTGCGATCACCGTCTAGTCAAATGACACGCATCTATGCTTGGTATTTAGAGATTACAATAGTCAGATAGAAAAAGAAAAAAGGAAAGTAGATAAGTGCTACTTTGAAAGGAAAGGAGGATTTCTGAAAAATAAGAAGGACATAAGAGTACACAATTTTTAAATGGTTTATTTCTCCGAACTATTTATTCTCTAGATAAGAGATCATAATTTCTTTGTAACTGAGAAAACAAATTTGGGAAAGAAAGCACCCGGTAGATGACGAAGAATAATTCGGACGCATTTACTGTACAATCAGCTATGTGGGTAGTTCGCCTTATACGTAGGCTCCATGCCAAGCCTATCGTCAAGCGATGGTTTTGAAGCAATGATGGCTCAATAGTAGCCTGCATGGACACAGCGTCGATCGATGTGAGTTCAAACCCCTGCAATGAGCCTGAGATTTCAGTGAAGAAAAACATTGTGATGAAATTAAAGCATGGTACCTTTATGTTAAGACTTACTAGGAAAATTTATGCATTCCATCAAAGTACAATCGGCTGCTCCGTCACTGCACCAGCAAGTGTTGCAGTCATCCTTCCACGACGTGTTCGGAGCACACTCTCTTATCGGATCTGGAATAACATTTTCCCTAGTAATTCATATGTTATTTGTGCTGCATTTGTCAAAATCTTCTCCAAGCTTTTTGTACTTTGGATATATTGCTATTCTTGGATATTTTTGAAGCATCTACATTATTTAACTTTGGCCTCCATTATTTAATGGGTGCAATCCACCAATCATCATCATGTTTAAATAATAATTCGAACTAAGGCTAGGAACGCGCAGGGGTGGGTAGCTGCCCCTCTCTAGCAAGGTGTTGGTAACAGCTCAGTCGGAGTGAACCCGAAGCGAGAGTAAATGAATAATTTTAAACAACATTGCATTAAAATATATTTGAACATTACTTAGTTTTACGCGTTTTATACTCGATCCCAATTGCTACCTGCGGATGTTA
Source organism: Saturnia japonica (assembly GCA_033032175.1). Classification (NCBI taxonomy): domain Eukaryota; kingdom Metazoa; phylum Arthropoda; class Insecta; order Lepidoptera; family Saturniidae; genus Saturnia; species Saturnia japonica. The sequence continues at coordinate 6,043,417 of CM065331.1, forward strand.
CGGGCGGCGCGGAGGGTGGTTTAATATTCGTTACTAGTCATTACTAAGTCCTAGCCGACTTTACTCAAATGCAAGGTAAATAGCGCAGTATTATAAAAGGCAAGCTGACCTCAAAAGTATAAGTGTTTTACAAATTTGAATTAATTATTTGAAAACATTGTCAATGGAGTTTCAAAAATTTCTATATAGGGCAAATACTGGAGCGATGGGATGTATTTACAAGCTACCCATATTAAGCTTGTTTCTAAGTAGTAGTTAATTATATGTGTTGATTCGATCTAAATAACTAAGGGTCTAGAAACATCAGATATATTATGTTATTGTATATATTTGTTCTTGTATTTGTATATGTACGATATTAACTAGTCTATCTTTATATTTCATCTTTCTCGTTCTTTCTTTCTTCCAATCCTTTGTAAGGTTGCCTGGAAGAAATTGCTTTAAGCAATAAGGCCGCCTGTTGTTTCTGTTCCGTTCTCTTTTCTACTTTTTATTTTTATTGTACAGTGTATGTTTGAAACAATAAAGTATTTTCTATTCTATTCTATATATTTTGTAGCATGCATATTTTTAGTTATGGATTGAATTTAGTATGTTTTTGTACAATGTTGATGAGGGTTTGAGTTAATAGGGGTTTGGTCTCCAATTATAACGCTATCTTTCGTTAAATGGTAAGTTTATATGACCCAATTTAGCTGGTAATATAACCTAAAATACACTGGACCTTCGATTTACGAGTCATTCTATTGAGTATTAAGTATTAATATGTGTCCCTTTGGGTATATCATATCCCTGCAATCTCAATGCCATGGTTTTTCCGTTACTTCAAAACGCTACTTCACATGAAATTTAAACGCAATGTTTGTCAACATCTCGTGAGCAGATTGGTATTGGACGCGGGAGTATTAGCGACAGCATATGCCGCATTGACAGAAAAGATCCGTATGTGAATCCGTAAGGTGGTACAGTAGGCATCGTGTGGTATGATAGTACTGTATTTACTATTAGATCCTGTAGTATCATATTGCCAAATTGTATTAAAAGAATACTTAACATTAGTTCTCCCTTGCTTGGCTCTCTCTGACCAAAATCCTGGCTATGCACATGTCTTAGGTAAGTACAAACTTCTTTCAAAGTGTTTAGCGACGACTTCCAACTTCTTTCGAAAAATAATAGGTTGTTAATGTTATGTATCTAAAAAAATAACATACCAGGTTCGTCTCCCGTACATTCTGCGCGAGTACACAATGCATGTCCCTCATTACTACACTTGCAATCGTTGCACTGGCTTTTCCAAGAGCTACCCGCTGCACATTCCTTACCAGAAGGTAGGTCAGGGTTCTTCGGTACTAAAATAAATTCATTGTCAAAATTATTTTAACATTTACAGTATGTATGTATAAAATTTTAATATTTGATAAATTTACTAAGAAAGACGAGGAAAAGTGTGTTATCGTAATTTAACAACATAGACAACTAAATGTTGGTCTATATGCACGGTTATATTAGTAAAGGGGCGGTAGGTTATTTCATTTTTATTTTTGGAACGAAATTCCTTATGAGACGATGGGGAGGGGTACCCTAACCGGAAAAAAACGTCCGTAACGTAAGAAGTTCCCTATAGGGCGTTGTTAATAGTAGCATAGTTTCAATGATACTTAACAACACTCTCGTAGCCTAGCCGTCGTGAACGTGACTGTTATGGCCGAAACCCTAAGTTCGAATTCCCGCCTCGAACAATTTTTCTTTTTTTAATTTTTACTTCGGACTACAATTAGTACTAATTTTTTTTTTCAATTTAATTTTTTTATTTGCTGACACAGCATAATTTTTTTGCTTATAAACCAATTTGGATTATTCTTTTATTGTTGGATAGCGGATATCTCAAGGGCGGTGCCATTTTAATTTCATTGGCATTGAATATTCAACAAAATCAGTGATTTTATGTATAGTCTATCTATGATGGCTTGATGGCTATATAGTGTTTAATGTATAGTCTACTTCATGACTGTAATTATTATTCATATAAACAGCTGTTTATTTGTATATTATCCATACTAATATATAAATGCGATAATAACTCTGTCTGTCTGTTACGTTTTCACGCCTAAACCGCTGAACCTTGGGAAAGGATATAGGGTACTTTTTGTAGCGAAAATAAAACTTTAAGGTTAAAAAAAAGAGATGAAAGTATGTAAGAGGGAAATATCAGCTTCCATGACAACCAGTTTGTTGATTTGAAATGACAGCGTTGGCAATGTTAATTTATTGACAGTGTTATACTTAATTAGAAATTTATTGTATTTCTAATAATTACCTATTAAATGATAGTCCAGTATTCTTTTTAAGATTGGCTGAAGTGTTTTTAAGCTGTTTAACTATGTATGCAGTACGGTATAATGACTGTTTTATTTTATGGCGCTGTGAAACCGCGGCTTGCGGGAGTTTATACATTCTAAGCGATATACTTATTTTCCCGTAGGCCGGTAAAATAAGGTATTATTTTAATTATTTTTGAAGCATTATTGGGATGGTTAATGTGTTTGATTCATATTGGGATATATTGATAATACCATACAAATAGTAATAATCCTATCTATGATTTTCTTTTGGTTTGTTAATTAATTCTTAATCGATTTTGATGAAATTTTATACACGGGAAGTCTAACTATTAACACAATGAATGGGCTATAAGAATTGTCAATATTACTTTTAGAATAAAAAAAAGTAATTCAAAAAGTTTAATTTTAATCAATTCTCAACCGATTCTGATCAAATTTTGTAGACGGGAAACATACATCATACCTAGTATAATAAAGAGGCTATAAGAATTAGAATAATAGTTTTCAACTGATTTTGATTAAAAATTGTACGCGGATACACAAATACATGTCACTCCTCAATTGATACGGCATATGAATTGTCAACAATATGAGTAAAAATGAAAGGATTTAAATATATATTGCGTAGTAACAAACGCGTGTGGAGCCGCGGGCACACCGCTAGTTATTATATATTTTTATAAATCATTGTAAATAAAGTAAAGGTGTTAAGATAATCTTGTAAAGTAGTTTTCTTGATTTTTATCATAGAACTTGAAATTAAAATTGTATAATAAGGAACTTCGTTCCTATCTGGTGTCCCACGACACCATACAAGTTTTTTTATTTTTAGACCTTCATGATTGCAAACAAGCCTGCGGAACACCTGATGTTAAAGGGATACCGCAGTTCATGGACGTTTGCAACACTAGAAGTAGAACTTGCGCGTTGCCGAAACTTTAAAACCCTGTTCAAACCCCTTTAGGAACCTCATATTGTAGTCCTCTTAAAATGTACTCTATAAGCGAGATCACTATCCAGTCATAGTAATACGCATATACGCTTGGTATTTCGAGATTATGATTGCCAGATAGAAAAGAGAAAAATGTGTCGATTGGTCGGCACATCTCGAGGCCAGAGAGCTGGGCAATATCTCGGTCAACGAATAAGCATTGCTATACAACGAGGCAATGCGGCCAGCCTTCTTGATACCTTTCCTTCTGGTGGTGATTATTAGATGTACTAATATGTTAGTATTAAACGATGACATAAGCTTCCTATAAATCTAAATAAGTTTTATTTAAAATTATTTGAATATATTTTTATTAGGAATGTCATCTGTTTTTCCAATCAACTGTTTTAACGACAAAATTAATTTTGATGTATCTGTCTATTTCGTCAATAGCGGGAAACACAATTTTTGAAGTGTTGTCACAAAAAAACAATCATAGACATAATATATTATTGTGTTCAACTGTATTATGCTAAGTAAAAATGTGCGTCAATAAGCTCATTCTAAATAATATAAAAACAATTTATTACCTTCAGCACTACAAATAACAGCGATAATAACAATTAATAAAATCACAAATTTCGACATTTCGAACGTTGTGGTCGAAACTCAATAAAATATCGAATACACTTGTATACAACAGTCAAGTCATTTATATAAGTAGTCTTATCAAAGAGATGCCGAATTAATTTACAAGGTTAACTTTTATTATCACGATGTGGTTGAAGACAGCAGACGATTAGCCTTGAAAGTTGATTTTATAAATAAATATTCTTATTTATGACAGCGGTCGGCAGGACTATTGAAAAATAAATTTGAATAGAAATCTATTGCTTTCGCGCTCTGCCCGAACGTCCGACTAGAGCGAGAGAAAGACAACTGCAGCTCGGATTGATTACACATAAGTAAAATAGATGACATAATAATTTCGTATACCCATACTTCCTTCTTTAAAACTGGACGGATTTTATTTATTTTTACAATAAGAATAGGTGTTTCAAAATACTGGTCAGTTTGGCTATTAATAGCTGACAACAGCTATGTAGGTATAGCAGTTTTTAAATTAGAAGCAAAACTAAATTGAAATTTAGGTCTTTTGAATGTAACGATTTGCTGATATTCGTTTGTTTTCCTTTAGTAGCCAGCCAGCTGCCGATGGGCTTGCAGGCAAACGCGTCAGCGGTGACCAAAGTTAGATTTGTGATATTTCGATGGTCGTTTTTTATCCGGATTGTATTGTTCTTACCAACAGGCACAGTACTATTATATTTAAGAAAAACTGAGGGCAGAGTAGAGCAAACGTCACTTTTGCGGTATGCCGTATCAGCTTCATAGTACAATACAGTAGGTTCCTTAGAGGATAAAGCCAGGTTAAAGTGATAGTACAATGATGCCTTCCAGAAGCATTATAAATCACAGTGAATGCCCGATTAATAGCAGCTCACTAATAAAACAAGATAATGTATCAAAGTTAATAACTTGTTTACCATTGCATCATCACGGATACGTATAATTAGAAGAACTGCTGTGTTTTTGTTATGCTTAATATTGATAAAATATTAATTATTTTCCTTATTTTTAACAGACTTTAACAACTTTAACTCAATTAGAATGTATATTTTTTACGGATGATAAGCCTCAACTTCTTTGTTTATGAACCTATTTGGATGATTCTTTTTGATTGGATAGGGGATACCTCAAGGGTGGTCCCATTTTAATTTCATTGTCATTGGACGTTGAACGTCGAAGATACACCAGAAAACTCTTCAAAACCAAAGAAGTTTTTTTTTTAAATTGTCTTGTAAATATTGTTATGTACTAGCAAACCCGGCCACGCTTTGCTGTGTCGTTTTGGAGTCCATAAGCGTACCAAATAATTTGAAATGAAACCTCTTTTAATTTTAAAGAAATAAAAACTTTGTTAATGTGAGGGCAGACGACAAAGAAAGTTTCAGCTCCTTTAGAATTGTATAATATATGCCTACGAACTATTACGCTTAAGTGACGAAGACGAAGTTGCGCGGGTCAGCTAGTAATCAGTATATGAAAAAAAATCGAACCCATAGGAACATAGGAGTCGTAGAAATGATCTATTCTATGGCTTTAACAATCTATACATATATAATATAAAATATATATATGTATATATATGATCACAATAACACAACCTCCGCCAAATTATATTGTAGTTAAAACATGTTGTAACGTGACGGCGCTTGCAGGCAGTCTAAAAACAAATGTTTTAAATCTACCTCCACCTACAACGCAACGTACGGTTCACAACAAGTAAACGCCTCACCTCGCTGCGCTGTTCGCGCTCTCGCTATAGTGGCGTGATGATGTTTCGCGGCTGAGTGCCCTAAGCTGTAAAAAAAAGCGATGATGTTACCTGGGATAAGTTTGTTATCGAAATGCACTTGTCGTAATGGTGGTGCCGTAAGCCCTATTCCAAAGATCGTCCTGGTTGACATGCCCCCTGGTTCACGGGCCATCTTGTTTGACGTACCGCTTTGATACAGACTTTTTTTTTTTTTTTTACTGGCTACACTGTTAGCCTTAGGGTCCCTATCCAAAAACAGAGCCGCTGCGGCTTTTACAGCTTCACCGGACTTGGGGTGCCCTAGTTCAAAAGACCGTGTTAAAAGCTGTATCATGCAAACGAAATACGCCCATATACTTTGTACCTGTGTGTATTACCTACTGCATATATCTTTGTGTATGTCTATTACGTATACCTGTTTGGTGTACCTGCTCCGTATACATACATATACATGATATAAAAGAAAGTCGTTATCCGCATCTGTCTGTTTGCCCTCTTAATATAACATAAAATACCATCACGCCTGTTCGATGTAATAGGGGGCGAGCCTATTGCCATAAATCGAGCACAAAGACAAACTCCGAGCTGCTCCTGAGAATTTCATAGAAAAAACCAATACACTTTGCTCGACCTGGGAATCGAACCCAGGACCTTCGATCATAGCAGTCGCGCTTACGGCCACTAGGCCAATGAAGCCTACTTCTTCTAAACAACGCAACGGATTTTTATACATATATATTTTCACATTCATTAAGTAATTTTTTTAAGGAAGGTTTATTAAATCTAAACAATGCAACGTAATTATTTTTTTGTATAATAGAGAAAATAAAATGTTTTGTAATCAAGTCGCCAAAAATCGATATTCTGCTTATATGGCTTACGCTGGTTAAACCATAAGAAATACATCAAGAATTGTAGTTCTTAAAAAAAAAGTAGAAAATGCTAAGCTTTCCAATTAATTATTTTTCCTTATTCAGATAAACATGTTAGTTAACTTGGGCATTTAATGTAGATTAAAACTGTCCTTTATATTATATCATTTAAATAAATACCGTAGAAGATATCACGGATTCAAAATTATGCGCAACCAAATAAATCACTCGCAGCAAAATGCTCCATGAATTGCGCACTTTCTGTAACTATGACGCTATTAACTATCAACACTAAACCGATAAACCCTTTAATCAATCGAACACGCTTTTTTAAACTTAAATGACACTACTTTATACATTGCACCCGTGTGAAGCTGGGCGGGTCGTTAGTGCTCAATAAATAATAACCACCAACTTTTTCAAAAATTACATTTTATTTAAAAAATCCACACATTATTCTTTGAAATGTTTTTGACGACATTAAATTGTTTTTCGCATTTGGCATTTTGGTGCTCCTTGCTACATGACGCCTATACCGACCGCACCTCTCGCTCTACCCCAGGTTCGGTGCTGCTTATGTTGTCATCTTTGTATATAAAAAAAGAAAAATAAGGATCAAAGCAAATACATCTTTAATACATACTTATTTGTCTAGTTCGTAAAGTATAGAGCCATTATGCATAATATCATTATCATATATTGTGTATTATATTATTAAACTTGATAATTGACAATAGTTATTATGATTAACCATAAACTTTTACCTAAAAAAGTATGCGACTAAACTAAGGGAGAGTGCTAGTTTCATGTAGGTACTCAGTTAAAAAAATAATTGAATACTACTTTGAAAATATATGCTGATCGCAATTTAACTAGCTGTGCCCGCGGCTTCACTCGCGTGGACTATATAGAATGCCGTCGATCTGGCACATGCGCGAATCTTGCTCTTCCGCTCCCGGCTATTTTAAAGACAAAAATGGTCTTGTGGGTATTCCTTAGGAGATAGACATATACTCTCAGTGACTTTTTTGTAGGTCTTTTTAATATCTAGAATTATCTAGTACATTAAAGCCATTAAAGTGCTCGAATCGATTTAACATGACCAGTTTTTTTTTATTTGCGCGGTACCCTAATTCTTTTTCTATACAATTAATAAAATTTAAGAGTCTTTTTGTAATATCAAAATAACAGCTTTTACTAAATGCATATGAAAGTATATACAATACCTACAATAAAACACCTATTTATAACATTTTTGTTTGTCTGTCGGTGTGTTTGTTCCAGGTAATCTCCGAAACGGTTTGACCGATTTTGACGGAACTTTCACTGGTAGATAGCTGATTTTATAGGGAGTAATTTAGGCTACTTTTATTTTAGAAAAAGAATTAGGGCTCCGCACAAATAAAATAAAACTGGTCAAGGTGAATCGACTCGGGCGCTTAAATGGCTTACACAGAGTAAACCATAAGAGATATAGTAAATTAATGTAATACGTAATTATAGGCATTAAAGACCTACAAAAAAGTCTGGGAGAGTATATATCTATCTTCCAAGGAACACCCACAATAAGCATTATTGTTTTTAAAATAGCCGGGAGCGGTGATTAAGATTCGCGCAGGCATTCAGTAGTCAACGTGAGTGAAGCCACGGGCACAGCTAGTTTAAAATAAAAGTAGTCTAAGTTACTTCTTATAAAACTAGCTATCTACCAGTGAAGGTCCCTTCAAAATTGGTCTAAATTTTTCGGAGATTACCCGTAACAAACAAACAGACAGACAGATAATAAAAACTAGCATTCATAAGGAATGTCGACAGAATTGAAAACTTAAAACTTTAAACATTTTTCCTAAACTTCAAATGAGAGAATTAATATTAATAGTAATAAAAGTAGCTATTATTAATATTAATAGTAGAATTAAGAAAATGCAAATATAATTTTAAATAAGAAAATATTTTTTGACAATCGTTATCACGTCACTTAACCATGTCGATGACGACTTACATGAATGTACTCCATATCCAAACCTTCTTATAGAAGTTTTCACCACAATTAAAGAAAGGCGTTTTTTGTTATGGTAACTTTCGGTGATGGAAAATATTGCGATGAAACCAAACCAGGATATATTTATGTTAAGACTTACCAGTAAGTCCAAGGCATCCCATCAAAGTACACATGCCTACTCCATTACTACACCAGCAAGTGTTGCAGTCATTGATCCACATCGTATCTGGAGCACAGTTCCTTATCGGTTCTGGAAATAACCTCATCTGTAATTATTATCAGTCTATAATGAATCTATAGTTCTGTCTGTAAATTTCCTTTTTTTTTTAAATTTCGATAGCCCTTTGCAAAAGAAGACGGACACTTTAGATTTATTTCTCTACTTTAATATTACAAGATGTTTTATTAATTTGCTGATGTATTTGCATATTATTTGAAGCATCCTGGCTTGATTCTTTACATACCATTTTTTTTTTATTAAAAAAAGAAAAATAATGTTTATTGTAAAATTGTTTTACTACTGGCGCGAAATGATGAAACTTGTTTTTTGCTAATTACTTAAGTTTTAAAACTTTTTGTATATTTTCTTAGTTACGATTTATAATTTACAAGCTCCCTGACTCGGTATAAAGTATCAATAGGTGTTCCTTTGGTTACATTGGATCTCTGCTTAATAGCTACCTCAATACAAAGTGTTTGGCAATCTCGTGAACAGCCTGGGATTGAATGTGAGACTTATTTGTGTTTATCCCTTGGAGACAATAAGTTGGATTTCCGGCGAGATAGAACTCTGAATGGAACTTCATTTCGTATTTCATGCCAAAAGTCGGTACTCGCTATAATGGATACTCTTGGTTCGTTCACGTATGTGCTGATACTATTATTCAGAAGTAGGCGTCATCATCATCATTTCAGCCGCAGGACGTCCACTGCTGAACATAGGCCTCCCCCATAGATCTCCAGAGCGACCGATCTTGTGCGGCCTGTACCCAACGGCTCCCAGCGACTTTTATTAGGTCGTCTTTCCATCTAGTGGGGGGCCGTCCTACGCTGCGCTTTCCGGTGCGTGGTCTCCACTCGAGAATCTTTCTGCCCCAACGGCCGTTAGTTCTCCGAACTATGTGCCCCGCCCACTGTCACTTCAACTTGCTAATCCTTTTGGCTATGTCGGTGACCTTAGTTTGTCTACGGATCTCCTCATTTCTGATTCGATCTCGTAGAGAAACACCAAGCATAGCGAAGTAGGTGTATCGTTCTTGAATTAAGTGTCCTGAAAAAAGGATTCCAACGACAGTTCCCTCAAAGTAGCCTACAATGATGTCACCAAGTCCTGTCATTGGGTATACATGAGATCGAATAACCAGTGCGTCAAGCTAGTAGAACATCCGACTAACTATTGTAACTGTTGGGAATTGGCTAAATCCGTAAGGTGGTACAGTAGGTATGGTATGGTATGATGGTACTGTCGTTAACATCAGATGCTGTAGTATCATATAGCAATAAAAAAATACTTAGCATTAGTTTCTCCTTGCCTGGCCCCCTCTGGAAAAAATCCTGGCTATGCACACGAATTAGGACTAGTCGTTGTATTTCGCTTCAAGTGCTTTGCTACGATTTCCAATTTTTTAAAGCATTTGAAAATTACTTTACCACTTTTTAAAAGTAATAGTTTTTTCTTGTAGAAGAAGGAACATACCAGGTTCTGATCCCGTACATTCTACAAGAGTGCACAATGGATGCCCATTATTAGTACACTTGCAATCATTGCACTGGCTTTTCCAAGAGCTACCAGCTGCACATTGCTTACCAGAAGGTAGGTCAGACCTCTTGAGATCTGAAAAAAAATTGGGAAAATATTTTAATATTTTAAACTATAAAATTTTAATATTTGATATATTTACTAGGAGATAAAAGATACAAGCCAACTAAATTTCATACTACACGTACAGATACAATTAAAGGCAATAGGAGCGGTAGGTTAATTTATTTTTATATCTCGAAGGTAGCATTAACTAGATGATAAACGGTCACCGCAGCCTATAGATGGATGTTTGTAAAACCAGAAGCATCACTTGCGTGTCACTAGTACTTTAAATCCTGTTCAAACCCCTTTTGGGGAATCTCATACTGTAGTCCCCTGGAAATGTACTCTGTAAGCGCGATCACCGTCCAGTCAAAATGACACGTATCTACGCTTGGTAACTCGAGATTAGGATTACTAGATAGAAAAAAGTTAAAAGAAGCAAAGCAGATATGTACACATTTTACCTTAATGGAGTGCAAGTGTAAAAATTATGTTTGTATAATCAGTTTTTATGAAGACTTAAGGAAGATATGGCGCTTATTACAAAATAAGATCCTTGAGAAATTATATATAGTGTCCAACTATGTTATGCTTTGTAAAAATATTTGACAATAACCTCATTATAAACAATATAAAAATAATTTATTACCTGAAGGAAGTGCTGACAAAGCACTACACACAACAGCGATGAAAACAATTAATAAAATCACAAATTTAGACATTTCTACGTTGTGGTTGAAATACAATAAAATATCGAATACACTTGTATACGGCAGTCAAGTTATTTATATAAGTAGTTTTATCACAGAGTTACCTAATTAACTTACAAAGGTTAACATAAAAAAATATTATCAGGGTTTACTTAAACACGAAAATGTTTATCTATACTAGCTGTGTCTTACGGTTTCACACGTGTAGCCTATAGTTGTTATCACTTCCCGTACTTGCCTACAGCTTTCCAGGATTGCTTGGTGTTCATGCTTACTGCTCCACTCCTTAGAGTTGTAGTAATTTCAATCGATGTTAAGTAAAGACAGCACACACTAATTGGAAGTTGAAGGAAACGCGGGCAGCAGAAATTTTGAACATTAAGTTTTAATAGAGATCTATTGCAGTCGCGCTCTACCCGAATGACCGAATAGACCGCTTTATAAACAGCTTTACACGTATACAAAATAGAGGAAATCATAATTTCAACTCCCATGTTTCCTTTCCCAAAACTTTTGAAAGTTGTAAAACGACTACAATACAATGCTATTCTAATTTATTACAAACTAAACGTGCCAGTGTTTTAGAACGTCTATGCTTATTGTAAAAATAATATATAATCTTATAATCATTTAAGTATTCTACATTTAAAAATTAAGCGTTATTTGTTTGTTTTCCTTTAGTTGCCAGCCAGCTGTCGTCAGACATGCAGGCAACCGTGACAGCGACGACAACCAGCCTTAGATTGCCTATCTCTTGGTGGTCGTAATTTTTCTTACCATTAGCCAATTACTTTGCCGTGTTACTATTAAAAAGACTGATGGCAGATTAGAGTAAACGTCACCTTTGCGTTATGCTGTGTTAGTTTTATCGTACAATAAAGTCAGTTCCTTAGTTTGAGGGTTAAAGCCAGGTCAAAGTAGTAAAGAGTTGATGCCTACTAGAAGCATTATCAATTTGAATGTCAGATTAATAAGCAGCTCACTAATAAAACAAGGTAATGTATCAAAGTTTATAACTTGTTTACCATTGCATCATCACGAATACGAATAATTAGAAGAACTGCTGTGTTTTTGTTTTGCTTAATATAGATAAAATATTAATTCCTTAACTTTTTTTTATTATTTTTAACGTTCTTTTTTCCGTTTACAAGAATTTTGATCTGGGTAGGATATTAACATTTTAATTTTAATTGATTAATAGGACGGAACATTAAAGATCAAAGATAAAAAAAGTAAAGAATTATTAATACTAGCGAAATTCGACCAGCGACTTTTTGATCATAGACTATTTTCTGTTTGACATTTGCAGTATTCATGAACCTAAACAATGAGTATTATCTACATCATTTGCTTGCTGTCATTTTTCGTTGAGTGACAATGTCAATATTTTGGGAGATCTAAGTTCAATGGCACTGATACGATAGGATTTGCAGTATTAATTAATTTAATGTAATATATTAGTATCAGATATTATAGATAAATTTTAACGTTCTGCACTCCACCATACAAACATTAACCATGTTAAATGTCCCAGTCTTTCGTGCACGCAATACGCTAAAGGGGTAGAAAGCTTTTGCTTCACGCATTAATATGTAGAAAGAAGATAGATAATAATAGTTGGGGAAGAATCTACCAGACGGACGTCACACGATTGCTTCAAAACTAAACATAGCTTGTACGGATAATAAAAAGGTGATATGAAATATTTATCACAATATCACGATAATTAATGAGCTGGATTATTTTTTAATAGTAAATGCCTATTTTTACAAGCGTTTATTTAACTTGCAACGTTCGTATGTAAGTATGAAACACCAAAATTTTTATATCATTTTTTAATCTATGTACCCCCTGGTATCTGATTGAGATGAAATTTGTCTTATTAGTATTACATATGAATGATAATGAAGAATGCAATATTATGGTATGGTAGTATTAGTATCATGGAGTTGATCTGATGATGGAGTTGGGATGTAGGGATTGGAGGGATTTTGCATATGATTACGGGGTCTGAATATGTAGTCGGAAGAATCGTCACTGCGACTCCTTGATAGCAAATTGTAGAACAGTCGAATTTCGCTAGTTTGTTTTGTTGCCATGAGTACATTCTATTAACACATGATGATAAGGGTCTGAATATGGAGCAGGGCTATCGACACTAGAATTTCTTGGTGGTAAATGACTTGAATCCTTTTTGTTTTATATAACTGTTCTGTTAAAAAATTAGTAACTGTTGTCTACAGGCCTGGCCTAAGGTTTAGCGTAAAAGAACGACCTATTAGAAGCATTATGTTATCAATTAAAATAAACTACTGGTTAATACGTAAGTAGAATAAGAAGGAATAAATAATGTATGTAGGTAAGTTTGCAAAAGTTTGTAAATTGTGTATGTACTTTTTGCACCATCACTTATACGAATACTGAACTGGGAGTTTTTGTTTAATTTAGATAAATATTAATTACTTTGCTTATTTTATTTTAGCTTTTTTTCCTATTCAGAAATAATCTCAGTGTAAACGAGACAAAATAAAAAATTGTTCTGAACTTTTAAGGTTTTGAATAACAGAACGAAAAGAAAAGAAGATTAACTATCTATTAATTACCTGTTGTGTAACTATTTTAAATTTACTAGAAATGCCGTACAGTTTCGCTCGTGTTACATGCATTCGATGAACTCTCCACCGCGCTGCCGACAACGCACACGTTCTTCTCACTTCCCATACTTACATACGGCTTGCCAGATTGCAGGACATTCATAGTTACAGCCCCGCTCTTTAGGGTCGCAGCGTGAAGTTATATGACCTAATTACCTTCCTCGATAAATAGGCTTAATAAATGATAAGATTATTTGTTTTTTTTTCATAAGTTTTTTATTTAGTAACACTTATTTTAATTCAGCGAAGCTTGCAAGTTATTTCACATTCGCCTTTGGTGTCGAAACGGTTGGAGTTACCCCCACAGCCGTGGTAAAAGAAGAGTTCGCACTTTTTCGTAGCAGAGTTATATCCGTAACTGGGGACAATTTTTATTTTATTTAGAACGCATTATCTATACTAGATTTTTACAGCGACACTGTATTCATTTATTAGGACTTTTTTGGATTAGTTAATTTTATTCTAATCTGATATTTCTTAATCTCTTAAAGAAAGGACACAGAGAAATTTCGTTGAAGATTTAACTCTATTTGGATCAGTTCAACTGGTGGAATACCTTCACCCTATAGAAGATCGCAGCCAAATAACCTTGTAATGTGTTCTAATGTTCTTGCAGAGAGTAGAGTTTCCAGAGCTCCTTGGGGTAGGAAGGTTCCTAGTCGGCAACAATTTTGATTTTGACTTTTATTTGATGTAAAATAATTACCTTGGTATATCTGCTCTGCAGTATCCTTCAACAATGGGTTGTAAACATTGCGATGGGGGTTCTGTAAGTAATATAAAATACATTTCGTTTTTTTTTGTTTAACTCGATACAATCCAAATACAATGGTGATCACCGAGAGATCATATTCCATCAACATTCACCGCTACCATGCTGGCCTGCAGAAATATCTCTTCAACGTTACGTTTGAAGGATTCGATGTCATGAGTAGGAGGAAACACATTGACCGGGATATGGTTCCACAGTTTTGCAATACTATAAATATAAGAAATAGAGAACAGTTCGTGCCGAGATAGAGGTTACTGTAAAACTGTGACTCCGAAGCCCAGCGCGTGTGGTTCTGTTGTGGAAAGGAGAGAAGGGAATTAGATTGAACAGCTCTTCAGAACACTCAACATGATACAAATGGTAGAACACGCTCAGCGAGGCATTTGTTTATGTGCAGCTGAAGCGACTCGATGTAGTTGGTAAAGTCTGTACACTGTTGTAGTAGGTAGTTTGGTTTTAATATAAATGTCTTGTGGGTACATTAATAAATACTCAGTTGTCATCTCAGCTTGGTTGTTTCAATACACAACATGGTGGCAGCGGTTAAAAACATGTTTATATGTGTTCATATAAAGTATTAAGCATAGTGATTATCAATATTTAAAAGCGTGAATAATAGTAATTAGTGATATATAACCATGGAACACGCGAGACCTCCATCGGAGTTATGTTTGGATGGCAGCTCCGTCAGCAGGGCTGACGCTTGGCAAAGATGGAAGAAACAGTTTCATTTATTTATGAAAGCATCAGGTGTAGCCAAAGAAGAACCAGGAGTACAGGCAGGATTACTTATAAATTTAATTGGAGCAGACGGATTTGATGTATATGAGACTTTTACTTTTGAAGATGAAACAAAACGAGATGACGTCACGGAATTGATAAAAAAATTTGATAGTTATTTTGGTGTGAAACCAAATATTACACTTGCAAGATATAATTTTTTTACAAGGAATCAAGAAGCGTGTGAGACGATAGACCAATACGTTATTGCGTTAAAATTACTAAGCAAACATTGTCAATTTAAAATATTAGAAGATGAGCTAATCAGGGATCGTATCGTTTGTGGGATAAACAATACGATAGTACGAGAGCGTTTGTTACGCACTGAGGACTTGACACTCGATCAAGCTGTAAAAATATGTCAAGTGAATGAAATATCGGCGGATAGCAATAGATTGCTGGAGTCACGAGTCCTGTCTGGTAGTGCAGGGACATCAGGTGTGCATGTCGATGCTGTATCGAGGTGCGCCCGCGCGGGCCGCGGCGGTGGCGGCGGCGGCGAGCGTAGCGCAGCGGTCGAGGCTGCGCGGGAGCCAACAGCGCCCCGAGACCAGCGAGTGTGGGGACGCGGACGGTGGCTACAGCAAGGCCGTAGGTACGCGCCTACAGGCTCTTCTGTGTCGTGTCATCGGTGCGGTGGGAACTGTTTAGAGCCCAACTTGTGTCCAGCAATTGTGCTTCAGTGTTTTGTGTGTAAAAACTATGGTCATTTTGCGAGAATGTGCAAATCATCAAATCGTGTGAAGAAAATGTATGACATTGGCATCCATGAACGTGAATCGGATCATGATGAGGACTGTGATGAGTGTGAGGAGTTTTATGTGTCAACGGTTTCAGAGGTGATGAATGAGTACTTATCTGCTAATGAATGGTACGAGGTACTCAAGGGTGAGTTTTTTGAAGAAACTTTTAAATTAGATACAGGTGCGGACATTAATGTGTTATCTTATCAACGGTTTTTAGAATTAGGTTATAACCCTAAATTAATAAATACGAAAAAGAATATAAAACTTCAATCATATAGTGGAAATACTATACCTATAAAGGGTATATGTAATCTTACGTGGTGGCATAAAAATAAAATGTATGATCTAAAATTTGCTATTGCTAATATAAATTGTCAAAGTGTGCTGGGCCGAGAAGCTTGTAGTAACTTAAGTTTGATAAGACGCGTTCATACAGTAAGTTTAGATGACTATAGCGATGTGTTTAGTGGATTAGGTTGCCTACCGGGCTTGCACCGCATTGTAGTTGATGAGTCTGTTGCACCGGTTGTGTGTGCTACAAGAAAGGTACCGCTAGGTCTTAAGAATAAATTAGAGATTGAGTTAGATAGAATGAGTAAGCTAGGCGTAATTAGGAAAGTAACACATCCGACGCCATGGGTGAGCGCCGTCGTTATTGCTATGAAGAAAAATGGCCAACTACGCATATGTTTAGACCCGCGACCACTAAATAATGCTATACAACGTGCTCATTTTCAGTTACCGACTATTGATGACTTTGCAGTGAAATTACAAGGCGCTAAGTATTTTTCTGTTTTAGACGCAATATCTGGTTTTTGGGCTATACAAATTGATGATTACAGTGCTGACTTATGTACATTTAGTACGCCGTTTGGTCGCTACCAGTATTTAAGACTACCTTATGGTTTAAACTGCGCTTCTGAAATTTTTCATGCAAAAATAAAACAATTACTAGAAAATTTAGATGGAGTTGATTCATTCATTGATGACATTATTTGCTGGGGACGAACTAAGGAAGAACATGATAGACGATTATATGCCTTATTAAAACGTGCGCGAGAAATTAATTTAAAATTTAATAAAGAAAAATGTCGTTTCTGTGTCAAAGAAGTCACTTACCTCGGTCATATTTTTAATAAAGAGGGCATGAAACCGGATGTGGACAAAATAAAAGCTATAAAAAATATTGCGACTCCAAAAAATACTAAAGATTTAGAAAGATTTATTGGCATGGTAAACTATTTGTCCAAATTTATAAAAAAATATTCGGATTACATTTATCCACTAACCAGATTATTTAAGAAAGATAGTGCGTGGTGTTGGGACCATCATCATCAAAAAGCTTTCGATAAATTAAAAGAATTAATTTGCAACAGTCCTGTGTTAGCGTTGTATGACGTAACACAACCGGTTTTGTTATCTGTAGACGCGAGCAGCGTCGCGCTCGGTGCAGTGTTGATGCAAGCCGGTCGTCCAGTTGAGTATGCGTCGCGTACTCTCACTGATACACAAACTAGGTACGCACAAATCGAAAAAGAAATGCTTGCGATTGTTTTTGCTTGTGAAAAATTCCACCAGTATATTTATGGCAAAATGGGTGTAGTGATTGAAACTGATCACAAACCCTTAGAAAATATTTTTAAAAAACCACTAAACTCGGTCCCAGCACGCTTGCAACGAATGATGTTAAGATTACAAGGTTATGATTTAATTGTACAGTACAAGCCGGGTAAGCTAATGCATATTCCTGATACATTGTCGCGTGCGCCTCTACCTATATTGTATAATGATAACATTAGTAAGAATATTGCTTGTCAAGTTAACATGTTAATTAGTACTGTACAAATGTCACAGAAGAAATTATTACTTGTAAAACAGGAGACAGAAAAAGATAAAATTTTGATTAAATTAATGAATTATATTAATGAAAAATGGCCTGAATATAAACGTGACGTAGATGAAAATTTGAAGTATTATCGGTCTATTAGAGATGAACTATTTTGTATTAATGGAGTGATATGTAAAAACAGACAAATTTTAATTCCACACTCGTTAAGAGCGGAAATGTTAAAAATTATTCATGACGGTCACTTAGGAATAGATCGCTGCAAGAGGCGTGCGCGAGAGGTTTTATTTTGGCCAGGTATATCACAGGATGTTGAAACATATGTTAAAAAATGTAAAGTATGCCGGGAGAATTTAAATAAACCATCAAAAGAGCCAATGATTCCTATTGTTATTCCTAAATTGCCATGGAATAAAATTGGTATTGATTTGTTTGAGTATGGAACAAAACATTATTTAATTATAGTTGACTATTTTTCAGGTTTTCCAGAAGTAATTTTATTACATAATACTACTTCTATATCAATTATAAATGCACTAAAAGATAATTTTGCCAGATATGGAATACCAGAGATTGTTATTAGTGACAATGGTCCACAGTTTTCATGCCGTGGTTTTAAGCAATTTTCTGAACAATGGGGTTTTGATCATGTGACGTCATCCCCTTATTACGCCCAAGCAAATGGGAAAAGTGAAAGGGCGATACAAACAATAAAAAAAATATTAAAAAAGTCTAGTGATAGTAACACGGATTTCTATTTAAATTTATTAAGTTACAGAAACACACCGCGCGACAATTTAAATTCTCCTGCGCAATTGCTTATGGGTAGACGGTTAAACTGTAGACTACCAGTCCATCCAGAACTCTTAAAAAGAAATAGTGTAGTTAATGATGAACAAGACCATAGGTCTTTAGTTCAAAAACAAATTAAGAGCAAAAAATATTATGATTTGCATAGTAAAAAACATCCGGAGTTGAATGTTGGTGATGATGTTATAATAATTAACAATAATGAACGTAGCCGTGGTACTGTTACTGCTAAAGCTCAGACACCGCGTTCGTATATAATAAAAAATAGAAAGGGTGTATACCGTAGAAATCGCCGACATTTGATTCCTGATACAGAGCTTAATAGCAGTCATGATGATAATGAAGATATCTCTGAAGAAACATTTTTGTCTTCAAATGACAGTGATTATTCTCATGACCTGACTTTATTATTCGATGACAAGTATTCACCTCCTATAACTCGTAGTAAAGCTAAAACTAAGAACCTCAAATGGTGAATTGTTTTTTTAAAAATATTTAAGTTACTATTAATTGTTATTTGTTTTACCTTTCTATTTGTATTAGTTAATAATTTTTAAATTTATATACTTATGTTATTTTGGGTGTAGGGATATTGTATGGGATTTTAGTTTTTATTTGTTTTTTTTTTATTGTTTTTATTTTACATAATAAGTTCTAAATCTATATTTGTTATTATGGGTGTAGGGATATTGTTTTATTAGTTAGTTATTTTTCCTTTTAAGGGGAAGATGTTGTAGTAGGTAGTTTGGTTTTAATATAAATGTCTTGTGGGTACATTAATAAATACTCAGTTGTCATCTGAGCTTGGTTGTTTCAATACACAACCTCAACAACCTGTCTAGATCATCGAGGAGGTATTTTGTGGATCCATCCTAGAGGTGAGATTACATACTCTATGTACGGCCTAATTTGTGCCTTATAAAAACGATACAATACTCCAACTGTTGGTATTTTGAGATTAGGGTTGCCAGATAGAAAAAAGGAAAACGAAAGTAGATAAGTACTACTATGCAAGAAAATTTGGATTTCTGACCAAAAAAAGTCAAAAGTAAACAAATTTTTTAGAATATTTTATTGGTCGAAATATTTATTTTAGACATAAGATTATCATTTCTTTCTTATTGAAAAACCAAGCGAGAGGTGAAATCACACTGCATGCGAAATTTCAAAAGGAGACCATTCGGCAAATGAAAGAAGAGAGTTTTCGGAGAAGGAGGACATGTCTCCCAATTGAGTAATATTCGGTAAGACTGTTCTAGATTCGTCAGTATATACAATAACGTAAAATCTCTTGCCTTGATATCTAGACTCGGTTGCGGGCATGATGAAGACCTTTGCTAATTACTTTAACCTTTTGATTTTGGTCGGGTGTTCTTAAACTATAGTAAATATACCAAGGGGGCGACTATTCCCAACGTGAGTTCAAAGTGGGAGAGTCCGGGGGGGTCCGGCAAAATCTTCCTAAGTTTCATATTACTGAGAGGAGGTCAAAAACTATTTCAGGTCAACTTTTACATTTAGAGAATAAGTATAAATTATTTTATATGCAGATGAAGTTTTGTATAAAATATTGCTTATGCCCGTGATTTCTACGGAAGTTGAAAGAAAAAGAAAGCATATTCAATAGATGATAAAACACCAATACACGCATACAATAAACAAACGCCATGTACCTGTCATAAATGAGCGCAGCGCTACTCTTGTGGCAATTTACCGTTTTCTGGACGCGTTAACTATACAACTATGTCTACGTCATCTACGTCGATTACGAAAGATTATGTCCAACAGTGGGGCATTTATACAGAATGTTATAAGTATCAACAGACGCAAAGCATGTCGTGCAGTTTCTATCAACAAATTCAGTATTTTCAAACGAACGCACACCCTGCTGCATTGCGGTTGATACACAAGTTCTATTGCCTTCGAAGCATTGTATGTGTCATTAAAAAAAAAAACGATAATTAATGTGCATCAGTCCACTACTGGACATAAGCACCTAAAAATAATAATAGATCATCAATCCAATATTCAATTAAAACATCAGACCTCTGCGAATATTTTCTAGTTGATGAAAGTTGAAGGGAGATGTAATGAGTGTTATCATACAAAGCATCTTTGTGAAATAATGTGTACAAATATATTATTCTAAGTAAAACTATGTAACAATAATCTCATTCTAAGTAATATAAAAATGATATAATACCTTCAGCACTACAAATACCGGTGATGAGAACAATTAATAAAATTACAAATTTCGACATTTCTAAAGGTGTTGTCGAAACACAAACAAATACAGAATACACATATATACTGAAGTAAAGTCATTTATATAAGTAGTCTTATCAAAGAGACACCTAATTAACTTGCAAGGCTATCTTAATTTATTATCAGGGGTTATTATATGAAACAAGATGTGTTGTATGTCTTTATTAGTTATGCCCCACGGTTTGTCCCGTGCAGTCTATCTTTTTTCTCACTTTCCGTACTTGCCTACAGATTACAAAATCCTTCATTCTTCTTTCAGCATCCTTAGAGTCGTATCGTGAAGTTATGAAAGTGGTAAGTTAAATAAAAGCGTGTAATAAAAATATTATCGTTGGTAATTAAAACAATATTACATAATATATACTAACACATAAAGCCCTTTCTATGTGTAGCAGCGATCATGGAATTTTACTAAATTCGGCCACTATAAAACTGCGACACAATGGTATGCGGTGTACGCAGCATACTATCGGTAGTTCAGGCTTACACCACTGGATCATCTCTCACCAATACCAAAGATAGAACAATCTCACTAACCTGGTGGTGGTCTAAGGCTCCAGACCATAAAATCCAAGCTATGAAATCCGTCGGAGCATCGTCCACACAATACACATATGAATGTGTCTTTAAAATTTATTTTGCACGTCACCAAACACAATATAGTTTATTAAAACCTGCGCGGCGAACGATGATGAACATATTGTTTATAATATATTTTAGCTTTTAAAGAAAGTTCCTTAAATAATAGAAACTCAGTCTCCAGAGCGAAGTCATGAACCCACTCGAAATCGAACTGCTAGTACCAACCTACCGCAAAGCGATAGATGTATCGCGGTCATTGGTCGAGGCATTGTTTTTTATGTTGGCTGCAGCGCGTTCAAATTGATTTGCGAGTAGTGCATTGGTAGTGAGACCTCTTATCCCTGTGATTGGCGATAAAGGATCTAACAGTAATTCGGCCCAAACAACGCCCCCGGGTTGAAGAATTTCAAAAAGATCTAAAAGATATACGGATATACGGAAATTTAACTTGTATATAGAACAAAATAAGAAAAATATATCAGCAATAAAAAATAAAAATAACTAAAATACGAGTAAGAAAATATTATATTGATACTCAGTCGGCAAGGGACATAAGTAAATTAACAATTGGACGTGTAAATGTACCAGATTTGTTTTTAACTTGAACCACGCGAGTTCGTCGATCAGTTCCTGGATATATTTCTTGAATAACACCCATTGGCCAGTGCAAAGGGGTTGTATTGTTTTGCATAATTAGTACCACGGTGCCCTTCTTAATTAGTCCGGTATCCGGCAACCATTTTTCTCTAGCTTGTAGAGTATGTACATAATCCAAACTCCACCTGCGCCAATGCGATTGTACTATCTTATCCAAAAGTAAATATCGCGAGATCAAATGGTCTACTTTATCCAAAACCATTTGATGACCAATAACCCGAAACAGGTGCATCTTAAAAACCTTTATTGTGGGGCTTCCCAACTTTCGCCAAAATGTGATGCATTAGGTGGTATCATTTGCCAACTAATACGTTGGTTCGCCAACTCACAATTAAATTATTAAAATGATAAAATTCAAAAACGTTACCTTAGCAAGTTTGAATGATTTGAACTTAAAATATATTTAACGGATTTTGATGAAAAAGAAATGATTCTTACGATTCCAGAAGTGCTAGGTTATGATAAATTCAATATAATATAAAAGCTAGGTCTAAATTTAATCATAATATTATTAAAATTTGTATAAAGAAAAAAATAGATAGTTATTCGTGAAATATAAAATCAATATTAAGTATTTAACTATTTAATTTATAAGGAATTATATACAAATCAAGTATATTTTTATGATCTATATAAACATTAAAATTAAGCTTATGTATTTATTTCATCGTTCGTAGGTTTAGCGTTATGGCCACAATCTCAGCTCATCTTAAGTGATGACATGGATAAAGATGGTAGTAACACGTTAGGTCTAGTGGAAGACTTTCTCTCAAGAGCAGCTGCCAGAACATATCTGTTGGTGTTTAGTGGCAGGTTTTCAACTTGACGATGGTATCTGACCAGGCAGGCATTAGAAAAAGCACTACCACCATGCAACTCACTAATATTTGCCTATAACCTAAGGTTAGCATAAGAAATCCTGCTGATACACTAGCACATGAAAAGTAGTGAATTTGGTAGAGAAAAGAGATCAATACTAATGGTAAATGGGGAACGCTGAGTCGGTTAGTATCGACTACTGATGATAGATAGATGCGACTTTGACCAAATGACACGTCGCAACGCCCCATCAGTACGCTTTTACTCTGGTAAAGGCGCCTTTAGATGTTATACACTATTAAAAAATACGCCCACTGCAAGATACCTACGTACTGCGTGTTTGAACGCTCATTTCTTGAAAATTTCTATACCAATTAAGGACTGAATAGGACTGAACCCGAGGAATAATCTAAGGTTTATCAAGGCAGCAGGTAAAAATTTAAAGAATTAAATTTAAAAAACATGAAAATTTGTAACTTAATTGTTACTAATTAGTTACCAAAATTACTATTTTGTTGATCCAGCATATCGACGAAAATTGAGATTCAAAATCAAAATAATCTTTGTTCAATTTAGGCCCTAAGAAGGCACTTATAAACGTCAAAAAACTACTACCGGTTCAGGAAATATTACAGTCATCGAGAATAACTGGTAAGAAACTCGATGGGGTTTATCGTTTTTTTTTTTATTTTACCTTGACTGTCCGCGATACCCACCCTGCCAAGTCAGATTTGGTAAGAGCCTGCGTTAGATACCCGTTCTAAAATAGAACGTATTGCAGTTGTCGACAGGCCAAGGTCTTCTAGCAGGTTATAGAGATATTTCGCTGGAATACCTTTCGCTCCCACTTCTATCGCATATAAATTATCCACGAAGCTACTTTTGGTTAGGTCATTACAAAAATCGTAATATTTATTCATTTTTATTGCGTGATCTTTAGGTTTATTAGATTCCCACGGTATAGTAAGCTCTACAAATACTATACGTTTGATTTCTGGAGAATAAATAAATATATTCGGTCTGGTTGACGAAACATCCACATCATCTGGGATTACATAATGCATTTCATATGTGTCCACTAAATAGTCCAACCAGGTGCAGAACCTAGGATTGAGAAGGACTTACTTTTAGCATTTACTTTTGAGTCTTCATTTATAAAGTTAATTTGTCTCCTGTTAGTGGTCAATAATTTTTGAGTGCTAGCTACTATAAGACTTTCCGCTTTACGTCTTATTTGAAGTACTTTTAGTAGTGACCCCTATCAAGAAGCTTCTTGCATCCCACTAATAAGTGCGTAGCTGTACGTATTGTCTCACCAAAAGTACCTATAGCATAATTTTTCAGATGCTTTCTCTCATCTTACTAAGTTACTTTGATCTGGGAGGGTCATTGGGAAGGTATTAAAATAAAATTATAGCAGAGCAATGGTATATGTCTATCTCCTAACGTTGACTTACAGTAACCAGTTTTATGTTCAACATAATAATTAAAAGAATTAGGTTATGCGAAGCTATTTCCTTCAATTCATTATTAAGTCATATTCAGATAAATATGTTAGTTAACTTGAGCATTTAATGTAGTTTAAATTGTGCTTTACATTATATCATTGAAATAAAATCAAAATTTCTTTTATTCAATTTAGGCCCTAAGAAGGCACTTATGAATGTCAAATCACTAGGTACTGCCGGTTCGGAAAACATCCCAGACATCGAGAAGAACCGACAAGAAACTCGATCGGGTTTATCTTATTATCTTTTTTTTTTTAAACTGGTTATACAGTATTTAATTATATACAGTTATTATAATTTTCAGTGGATGTACAGAGAAGGAATCACATCCAGACATCACCATCATTCGCGTAATCAGCCACCCTATAATACCCCTTTGACAATAAAACCTACTTAACATGGTTCTTGAACTTATTATCCGGCAAATCGCTAATGTGCTTAGGAAGTTTATTATAAAACCTAATACAATTACCTAAATAGTATATTACGCACCGAGGGAGAAAAGTAGGACATTCACGCCCGCGCGTGGGCGTACAATCGCGGTTGGGGATGTCCTACTTTTCTCCCTAGGTGCGTTTACAATTTTTTTCTTAACCGGGATGAAAAGTTTATATATGCACTCTTTATATATAAACACGCAGTTGCTAGATTACCGGGAGATAAAGTAAAGTACGCGCATGCGCACATTTGCTATCTCACCGGGAGAGAATCGGGTACTTTTGTCCCGCGTGACAGGGACTAAAAGTGAACTTTTCATCCCGGAGGAGAAAAAAACTTTTATTTGTTTTACTAAGTCTAAAAGACGGAATGACTATTTTATATTTATTTCTAGTATTGAAATTGTGTGTGTTAGTAACAAGTTCAATATTGCCTTCATTTTTCCGAACATACATTATATTTTCCAAGATGTATTGGGAAGGCAGTTAAGATACCAAATTCTTGAAATTTATTCTTCAATGATTCTCGTGGTCGCATATCATAAATTGCCCGAACTGCCCATTTTTGGAATACAAATATGGTTTCTACCTCAGCTGCTGAACCACACAGTAAAATACCATAGGAAATACCGGATTCAAAATTACTTGCAACTAAAGATAAAGCATTCGCAGCGAAATGGTTGGCCGGCATTCTATGTATAGTGCGTTGCGAGCTAAGCACACTGTTTGTAACTATGAAGTTATTAACTGTCAATAATAAAGCAATAAACTCTTTAACCTATCGAAGACGCTTTTTTGAACATAAATGACAACGCTTTGTAAATTGCACCCATGCGATGATGGAGCGGGTCACTATTATTAAATAAATAATAAACACCAACCTTTTCAAAAAATAAGCTTTATTTGAAAAATTCACACAATTTGGTTTGCATTTTTTTTTTGGAGATATTAAATTGTTTTTCGAGTTTGGGGTTTTAGCGCTCCTTGCTACTTGGCACCTGGAACGGCCACACCACTTGTTCTACCCCAGGGCCGCCGCAGGTAATCTGCTACAGTAATTGTATTAAAAAAAAGAAATAAAGCAGGGATTAAAGAAACACATCTATAATACCTATATCTATTTGTCTAGCTCGTATAGTTAGTATTATTACGATTATAACATATGACATATTATTAGGTCGGGGAAAAAGTGTTTTCGCATAGCGTAGTTATAAATTTGTTATAAACTTTCTTAGGCTTTACTATTTGTATCTGGCTGGTTTTGGTAACATTAAAATGGTTATATTAAAAAAAAAGTTCTTTTCCTCTATTTTGCATTAATTTTTCTTTCTGTAAAAATGAGTGAAGTTAATGAAGAAATTCGATACACTTTAAAATATTATTACATAAAAGGCAAAAATGCAACTCAAGCAGCGAAAATAAATTTTGACGTTTATGGACCTAATGCAGTGTCAGTAAGAGTAGCACAAAGTTGGTTCAAACGTTTTCAGTCCGGATATTTTGATGTTAAAGATGCACCTCGCTCTGGTCGCCCTGCTACGAATAAAATGGACACCATTTTTGAAAAAGTGGAGTAAGATCAGCGTATCAGTAGTTACGATGTAGCTGAAGAATTGGAAATTGACCACAAAACAGTTTTACCCCATATGAAGAAAGCTGGCTATACCAAAAAGCTCGATATTTGGGTGCCATACGAGCTCACTGAAAGAAACCTAATGAACCGTGTACTCATTTACGATTCATTATTGAGACGTAATGAAACCGTTTTTGAAGAGATTGATAACTGGCGATGAAAAGTGTATCACGTACGACAAGAACGTGCGAAAATGGTTGTGGTCTAAGGTCGGCTAGGCTTCACAAAATGTGGCTAAACCTGGGCTAACTCGAAATAAGGTGTTGCTGTGTGTATGGTGGGACTGGAAGGGCATTGTAAATTCTCTACTGCCAACAACTGATGAGATTAAAGGAAACAGTTGAAAGAAAGCGGCCGGAATTGATCAATAGGAAGGGTGTGGTCTTTCATCACGATAACTCTAGATCACACACATATTTAGCCACTCAGCAAAAATTAAGAGAGTTTGTCTGGGAGGTGTTAGTGCATCCACCATATAGCCCTGACTTTTCACCTTCCGATTTTTACCTGTTTCGGTCCCTTCAGAATTATTTAGGTTCCTTAAGGTGAACATCAAGAGAGGACTTCCAAAACTATTTGTCGCGTTTTTTTGATCAGAAGTCCCAAAGTTTCTACAGCAACGGGATCATGTCTCTTCCTACAAAATGACAGAAAGTCGTCGAACAAAACGGCATATATATACTGTAAATAAATGTAAATAAACTTTGAAAAAAAAAATGTCTTGAGTTTTCATATAAAAATGCGAAGAAACTTTTTCCCCGACCTATTATATTATTACAATAAATCAAAAATGTTTGCCAAAAAGCAGTATGAAACTAAACTAGAGGAGAGTGTATATAACATGATGAACCTGTCACAAATGACAGCGAAATAATCTATGCTTCGATTTCTGGAGATCGTTCACATTATATATAGGATCCATGTCGAGCCTGTCGTAAATCAATGTTAACTCAGTGCTAGCATGCAATGAGCCTGGGCTTTCGGCATAGGAAAACATTCTGATGAAACCAAAGCATGGTGCTAAGACTTACCAGGAATAATGGAGCATACAGTCAAAGTACACATGGCTACTCCATCACTGCACCTGCAAGTGTTGCAATCATCCTTCCACCTCGTGTCCGGAGCACAGTTTCCCGGATCTGGAAATAACCACATCTATCATTATTTTCGGTCCATAATAAATCTGTAGTTCTGCCTGTGAATTTGTTTTTTTTTTCAGATTTCCCGATATACATAATATATTATGAACGTTAATGAACACTAAAAGGCCATTTTTTTATTTTATTCTAAAAGACGATTTTTTTGTCTGTTTTTATGCCCAGATTTAACTCAAAGATCGTTTTTTCTCAAATTTTGTACAGGGTATACTTGACATTAGTTAATTGGTAGGATATAAGAATTTTCAATTTTACTTTTATAAATCGTAAAAAAATCCTTTCTAAAGAAATTAATTGTTGATATCCCCTTATCTTTTTTTTCTGTCTGACTATACTTTTAGCCATAAGGGCCCTGGAGCCTCAGGCGGCTTTTACAGCTTCACCGTGACTTGGATAATCCTTTACCGATTTTGCTGAAATTTTGTACACTGGAAGTGTATGGTCATTCTATGAATAATGGGCTACGAGAATTTTCAACAACACCTTTAGGAATCGTAAATAGACAAGTTTTAACGAAAAAGAAAATCAACTTTAATTATTTTGAAGAGTTCCCTGGTGTATCTTCGAAGTTGAAGGTCCAATCCCAATGGGATTAAAATGAGACCAGCCTTTAGTTATACCCTATCTATAAAAAAGGACCATCCAAATCGGTTCATAAACAAAGATGTTATGGCTGAAAATTAAAAAAAAAGAAAAGAAAAAATATATATATATACATTCGAATTGAGTAACCTCCGTCGTTTTTTGAAGTCAGTTAAAGAAAATCAGTAATTCTTAATAGATTGTGATTAATTTTTTATACGGGAAGTGTAAGTTAACTGTATAAAGCACACAACATTTTATTTGTTTTTTTTTTTAATTCTCAACCGCTTTTGACAAAATTTCGTAGACAAGTTGCATACGTTTTTTCATATTTGATAGACTATAATAATTGTCAGAAATAATTTACAGAAATATGTAAAAAAAATTACGACTATTTTGCACGGGAAGTACATGTCATACATTAATTAGGCTAGAGACAATCATCTTAGCATTCTATGGATTCACCGTGCGGGTGCCGGATGTTTTGTAAGTATCTATATTATTTACTTTTGGCCACCAATGTGTATTGGATTCACTCAACTTTACATCATCATGTTGTCATAGTTAATCGGACATGGGCGTAGCCAGATACGTGCAGGAGGAGAGGGCAGCTGCACCCCTCAAGCAAGGTGTTAGTAAAGCCTCAATCGGAATGCACTCGAAATAATTTTAGGGTATTAAAGGCATTAAAAATCATTCAAAATTATATCGCATCGCACGAATTTTTACTCGCTCGCTACTGCTACTTGCGGGTGTTACGAGTGGCTGACTGTTTATCAGGGAACGGTTTCGTAGTCGTTACTAGTTACTGCTTAGTCCGGGCTGACTTTAATCATCACAGGCAAGCTAAATAGTTAAGTATTATGATAGCCACGATGGTCGCAAAAGACGTTGTCAATGCAGTTTCGAAAATTTCTATAACAGGCAGCACTAGAGCGATGCCAAGTGTTTAGTAGTTATCTACATTAAGTCGTGTACATTCATTGATTCGATTTAAATAACCAAGTGCCCAGTATTTTGGTACGACTGGGTGTTGATATGGGTTTAGTTGATAGAAATTTTGTCTCCGATTATAATAACGCTATATCTTATTAAACGGTAAGGTTACATGACCCAATTTAGTTGGTAATCTAACTTAAAATCTACTGGACCTTCTATTTACTATCCATTCAACAAGGTTTATAGTGTCAATATGTATTTCTTTGGGTACTTTAGATCCCTGCTCAGAAACTACCTCAATACCATGTATGCATCCGTTACTTCATATGAAGTTTAAACGCAAGGTTTAATCAACTCGTTAGCCGATTGGGACGGAATTCTAGACTATTTTGCCTTTATCCTTTGGCGATATTGCGGTGGATACCTGGGGAGATAGAATTCTAAATGTAGCTTCATTTCATATTTCAACCCAAATAGTCGGTAATCGATACAATAGACACTCTTGAATTAGACACGAATGCGCTGATACTATCAGTTAGAAGCAGGTGTATCGTGCTTGAATTAAGAGTCGTGCAAATAAGAATTCCGGCGACAGATCCCACAAAGCAGCTTACAACAATGCCACTAAGTTCTGTCAGAGGCCTTACATAAAAATGCACGTCATCCGTTTTGCCAAGAAACTAGTGGAATATCCAAGTAATAATTGAAACAGTTGAAATCTGGCCAAATTCGTAAGGTAGTAAGTAGTACAGTAGGCTTAGTATCATGTTACCGTACTTATTATCAGATGCTGTAGTATCATGTTGAAATATAGTATCAATAAATTACTTAGTGTTAGTTTTTCCTAGCCTGGACCTCTCTGGTCGAAACCCTGGCTATGCACATGAATTAGCACTAGTTGTTGTACTTTGCTTAGCATGCTTTGCTACGATTTCAAACTTTTTTACAGCATTTGAAAATGCTTTACCACTTTTTAAAAAGTAATAGATTGTTAATATAATGTGAATAAAAGAAAAAACATACCCGGTTCGTCTGCCGTACATTCTGCACGACGAGTGCACAATGCCTTTCCCTCATTACTACACTGGCAATCGTTGCATTGGCTTTTCCAAGAGCTACCCACTGCACATTGTTTACCAGAAGGTAGCTCGGAGTTTTTCGGAGCTGAAAATAATTTCAAAGACAAAATTATTTTAACATCTATCTTTCATATGTACAAAATTTTAATATTTAATAAATTTACTGGGAAACACGAGGAAGAAAGAACTTAAAAGCCAAGCCAATTAAATTTTGGACTACACGCACAAATAAAATAATTATGGGGTTATAGGTTTTTTTAAGGTAGCCTGTTGGTAAGCGGTCACCACAAGCTATGGACACTTGCAACACCAGAAGCATCACTTGCGCACCGCTGAAACTTTAAAAACCTCATACCGTAGTCCCCTGGACATATACTCTGTAAGTCCGTACCGTCCACTCAAAACGGCACGCGTCTACGCTTCGTAGTGTACCACAAACTTATCTCGCCCGGTGAGATAGTCGCTGTTATCGCATTTGGTGTTGTCAGTAAAAATAAATTTTGCAATAAAGTGGGTAAGTAAGTCGATGTACCAAAAACATTTTTGTCCGAATCTTGAAGAGCTGAACCGATTTTTCAATCCGATTGATAGTGTCGGAAATATACTAGGACAAACATATGTACATATGCACAAAAGCTTAATATTTGTTTGGAAGCCCTAATAGACTATATAAATATAGTGCAATTACAATAATAATGATACATAGTTACGTGTCAAATATATAACCTTCTTTGAAGTTCGTTAAAGTGTGAAATTATGCACAAACTACCTATGTACCTGGACCTGACGTTAAGTACCTGGCGATTTGAAAGAACCTAGGTAAAATGTTAAGAAACTTGATAATAGACAATACTTATTATGATGAATTATAAATATTTCTCTAAAAAAGGATGCAATTAAACTATGGGAGAGTGCTGGTTTCATGTAGGTAATCAGTTTTAAAAAAAATAAATACTACTCTGAAAATGTATGCTTATCGCAATTTCATATACAAAGTGCTAATATATACTAGTGTATTTATATTAATACTAGATGTGCCCCGGGCTTCGCTCACGTGGACTATAGAATGCCGTGGATCTGGCACATGCGCGAATTTTGCTCCCCGCTCCCCGCTATTTTAAAGACAAAAATTCTTATTGTGGGTGTTCCTTAGAAGATAGACATAATTATACTCTCAGTGATTTTTTTGTAATTCTTCTTAATCTCTATAATTATGTACTATATTAATTTGATATATCTCTTATAATTTACTCGGCGTACGCCATTAAAGTGCTCGAATCGATCCACGATGACCGCACCACTTGTTCTATCCCAGGGCCGCCGCAGGTAATCTGCCACAGTAATTGTATTAAAAAAAAGAAATAAAGCAGGGATTAAAGAAACACATCTATAATACCTATATCTATTTGTCTAGCTCGTATAGTTAGTATTATTACGATTATAACATATGACATATTATTAGGTCGGGGAAAAAGTGTTTTCGCATAGCGTAGTTATAAATTTGTTATAAACTTTCTTAGGCTTTACTATTTGTATCTGGCTGGTTTTGGTAACATTAAAATGGTTATATTAAAAAAAAAGTTCTTTTCCTCTATTTTGCATTAATTTTTCTTTCTGTAAAAATGAGTGAAGTTAATGAAGAAATTCGATACACTTTAAAATATTATTACATAAAAGGCAAAAATGCAACTCAAGCAGCGAAAATAAATTTTGACGTTTATGGACCTAATGCAGTGTCAGTAAGAGTAGCACAAAGTTGGTTCAAACGTTTTCAGTCCGGATATTTTGATGTTAAAGATGCACCTCGCTCTGGTCGCCCTGCTACGAATAAAATGGACACCATTTTTGAAAAAGTGGAGTAAGATCAGCGTATCAGTAGTTACGATGTAGCTGAAGAATTGGAAATTGACCACAAAACAGTTTTAACCCCATATGAAGAAAGCTGGCTATACCAAAAAGCTCGATATTTGGGTGCCATACGAGCTCACTGAAAGAAACCTAATGAACCGTGTACTCATTTACGATTCATTATTGAGACGTAATGAAACCGTTTTTGAAGAGATTGATAACTGGCGATGAAAAGTGTATCACGTACGACAAGAACGTGCGAAAATGGTTGTGGTCTAAGGTCGGCTAGGCTTCACAAAATGTGGCTAAACCTGGGCTAACTCGAAATAAGGTGTTGCTGTGTGTATGGTGGGACTGGAAGGGCATTGTAAATTCTCTACTGCCAACAACTGATGAGATTAAAGGAAACAGTTGAAAGAAAGCGGCCGGAATTGATCAATAGGAAGGGTGTGGTCTTTCATCACGATAACTCTAGATCACACACATATTTAGCCACTCAGCAAAAATTAAGAGAGTTTGTCTGGGAGGTGTTAGTGCATCCACCATATAGCCCTGACTTTTCACCTTCCGATTTTTACCTGTTTCGGTCCCTTCAGAATTATTTAGGTTCCTTAAGGTGAACATCAAGAGAGGACTTCCAAAACTATTTGTCGCGTTTTTTTGATCAGAAGTCCCAAAGTTTCTACAGCAACGGGATCATGTCTCTTCCTACAAAATGACAGAAAGTCGTCGAACAAAACGGCATATATATACTGTAAATAAATGTAAATAAACTTTGAAAAAAAAAATGTCTTGAGTTTTCATATAAAAATGCGAAGAAACTTTTTCCCCGACCTATTATATTATTACAATAAATCAAAAATGTTTGCCAAAAAGCAGTATGAAACTAAACTAGAGGAGAGTGTATATAACATGATGAACCTGTCACAAATGACAGCGAAATAATCTATGCTTCGATTTCTGGAGATCGTTCACATTATATATAGGATCCATGTCGAGCCTGTCGTAAATCAATGTTAACTCAGTGCTAGCATGCAATGAGCCTGGGCTTTCGGCATAGGAAAACATTCTGATGAAACCAAAGCATGGTGCTAAGACTTACCAGGAATAATGGAGCATACAGTCAAAGTACACATGGCTACTCCATCACTGCACCTGCAAGTGTTGCAATCATCCTTCCACCTCGTGTCCGGAGCACAGTTTCCCGGATCTGGAAATAACCACATCTATCATTATTTTCGGTCCATAATAAATCTGTAGTTCTGCCTGTGAATTTGTTTTTTTTTTCAGATTTCCCGATATACATAATATATTATGAACGTTAATGAACACTAAAAGGCCATTTTTTTATTTTATTCTAAAAGACGATTTTTTTGTCTGTTTTTATGCCCAGATTTAACTCAAAGATCGTTTTTTCTCAAATTTTGTACAGGGTATACTTGTCATTAGTTAATTGGTAGGATATAAGAATTTTCAATTTTACTTTTATAAATCGTAAAAAAATCCTTTCTAAAGAAATTAATTGTTGATATCCCCTTATCTTTTTTTTCTGTCTGACTATACTTTTAGCCATAAGGGCCCTGGAGCCTCAGGCGGCTTTTACAGCTTCACCGTGACTTGGATAATCCTTTACCGATTTTGCTGAAATTTTGTACACTGGAAGTGTATGGTCATTCTATGAATAATGGGCTACGAGAATTTTCAACAACACCTTTAGGAATCGTAAATAGACAAGTTTTAACGAAAAAGAAAATCAACTTTAATTATTTTGAAGAGTTCCCTGGTGTATCTTCGAAGTTGAAGGTCCAATCCCAATGGGATTAAAATGAGACCAGCCTTTAGTTATACCCTATCTATAAAAAAGGACCATCCAAATCGGTTCATAAACAAAGATGTTATGGCTGAAAATTAAAAAAAAGAAAAGAAAAAATATATATATATACATTCGAATTGAGTAACCTCCGTCGTTTTTTGAAGTCAGTTAAAGAAAATCAGTAATTCTTAATAGATTGTGATTAATTTTTTATACGGGAAGTGTAAGTTAACTGTATAAAGCACACAACATTTTATTTGTTTTTTTTTTTAATTCTCAACCGCTTTTGACAAAATTTCGTAGACAAGTTGCATACGTTTTTTCATATTTGATAGACTATAATAATTGTCAGAAATAATTTACAGAAATATGTAAAAAAAATTACGACTATTTTGCACGGGAAGTACATGTCATACATTAATTAGGCTAGAGACAATCATCTTAGCATTCTATGGATTCACCGTGCGGGTGCCGGATGTTTTGTAAGTATCTATATTATTTACTTTTGGCCACCAATGTGTATTGGATTCACTCAACTTTACATCATCATGTTGTCATAGTTAATCGGACATGGGCGTAGCCAGATACGTGCAGGAGGAGAGGGCAGCTGCACCCCTCAAGCAAGGTGTTAGTAAAGCCTCAATCGGAATGCACTCGAAATAATTTTAGGGTATTAAAGGCATTAAAAATCATTCAAAATTATATCGCATCGCACGAATTTTTACTCGCTCGCTACTGCTACTTGCGGGTGTTACGAGTGGCTGACTGTTTATCAGGAACGGTTTCGTAGTCGTTACTAGTTACTGCTTAGTCCGGGCTGACTTTAATCATCACAGGCAAGCTAAATAGTTAAGTATTATGATAGCCACGATGGTCGCAAAAGACGTTGTCAATGCAGTTTCGAAAATTTCTATAACAGGCAGCACTAGAGCGATGCCAAGTGTTTAGTAGTTATCTACATTAAGTCGTGTACATTCATTGATTCGATTTAAATAACCAAGTGCCCAGTATTTTGGTACGACTGGGTGTTGATATGGGTTTAGTTGATAGAAATTTTGTCTCCGATTATAATAACGCTATATCTTATTAAACGGTAAGGTTACATGACCCAATTTAGTTGGTAATCTAACTTAAAATCTACTGGACCTTCTATTTACTATCCATTCAACAAGGTTTATAGTGTCAATATGTATTTCTTTGGGTACTTTAGATCCCTGCTCAGAAACTACCTCAATACCATGTATGCATCCGTTACTTCATATGAAGTTTAAACGCAAGGTTTAATCAACTCGTTAGCCGATTGGGACGGAATTCTAGACTATTTTGCCTTTATCCTTTGGCGATATTGCGGTGGATACCTGGGGAGATAGAATTCTAAATGTAGCTTCATTTCATATTTCAACCCAAATAGTCGGTAATCGATACAATAGACACTCTTGAATTAGACACGAATGCGCTGATACTATCAGTTAGAAGCAGGTGTATCGTGCTTGAATTAAGAGTCGTGCAAATAAGAATTCCGGCGACAGATCCCACAAAGCAGCTTACAACAATGCCACTAAGTTCTGTCAGAGGCCTTACATAAAAATGCACGTCATCCGTTTTGCCAAGAAACTAGTGGAATATCCAAGTAATAATTGAAACAGTTGAAATCTGGCCAAATTCGTAAGGTAGTAAGTAGTACAGTAGGCTTAGTATCATGTTACCGTACTTATTATCAGATGCTGTAGTATCATGTTGAAATATAGTATCAATAAATTACTTAGTGTTAGTTTTTCCTAGCCTGGACCTCTCTGGTCGAAACCCTGGCTATGCACATGAATTAGCACTAGTTGTTGTACTTTGCTTAGCATGCTTTGCTACGATTTCAAACTTTTTTACAGCATTTGAAAATGCTTTACCACTTTTTAAAAAGTAATAGATTGTTAATATAATGTGAATAAAAGAAAAAACATACCCGGTTCGTCTGCCGTACATTCTGCACGACGAGTGCACAATGCCTTTCCCTCATTACTACACTGGCAATCGTTGCATTGGCTTTTCCAAGAGCTACCCACTGCACATTGTTTACCAGAAGGTAGCTCGGAGTTTTTCGGAGCTGAAAATAATTTCAAAGACAAAATTATTTTAACATCTATCTTTCATATGTACAAAATTTTAATATTTAATAAATTTACTGGGAAACACGAGGAAGAAAGAACTTAAAAGCCAAGCCAATTAAATTTTGGACTACACGCACAAATAAAATAATTATGGGGTTATAGGTTTTTTTAAGGTAGCCTGTTGGTAAGCGGTCACCACAAGCTATGGACACTTGCAACACCAGAAGCATCACTTGCGCACCGCTGAAACTTTAAAAACCTCATACCGTAGTCCCCTGGACATATACTCTGTAAGTCCGTACCGTCCACTCAAAACGGCACGCGTCTACGCTTCGTAGTGTACCACAAACTTATCTCGCCCGGTGAGATAGTCGCTGTTATCGCATTTGGTGTTGTCAGTAAAAATAAATTTTGCAATAAAGTGGGTAAGTAAGTCGATGTACCAAAAACATTTTTGTCCGAATCTTGAAGAGCTGAACCGATTTTTCAATCCGATTGATAGTGTCGGAAATATACTAGGACAAACATATGTACATATGCACAAAAGCTTAATATTTGTTTGGAAGCCCTAATAGACTATATAAATATAGTGCAATTACAATAATAATGATACATAGTTACGTGTCAAATATATAACCTTCTTTGAAGTTCGTTAAAGTGTGAAATTATGCACAAACTACCTATGTACCTGGACCTGACGTTAAGTACCTGGCGATTTGAAAGAACCTAGGTAAAATGTTAAGAAACTTGATAATAGACAATACTTATTATGATGAATTATAAATATTTCTCTAAAAAAGGATGCAATTAAACTATGGGAGAGTGCTGGTTTCATGTAGGTAATCAGTTTTAAAAAAAAAAATACTACTCTGAAAATGTATGCTTATCGCAATTTCATATACAAAGTGCTAATATATACTAGTGTATTTATATTAATACTAGATGTGCCCCGGGCTTCGCTCACGTGGACTATAGAATGCCGTGGATCTGGCACATGCGCGAATTTTGCTCCCCGCTCCCCGCTATTTTAAAGACAAAAATTCTTATTGTGGGTGTTCCTTAGAAGATAGACATAATTATACTCTCAGTGATTTTTTTGTAATTCTTCTTAATCTCTATAATTATGTACTATATTAATTTGATATATCTCTTATAATTTACTCGGCGTACGCCATTAAAGTGCTCGAATCGATCCACGATGACCTGTTTTTATATATTTAAAAGTAGCCTAAGTTACTCCTCATAAAATTAGCTATCTACCAGTGAAAGTCCCGTCAAAATCGGTTCAACTTTTTCGGAGATTACCCAGAACAAACAGATACCAGACAAAAATAATAAAAATGCGTTTTTTGTAATACATAGTTACTTTCGGTGAAGGAAAATATTGTGATGAAAGCAAACTATAGTATATTTATGTTAAGCCTTACCAGTAAAAACGCGACATCCTTTATAAGTACATATGGTTATTCCATAAATGCACGAGCAAGTGTTGCAGTCTTTCTGCCACATCGTGTCCGGAGCACATTCACTTATTGGTTCTGGAAATAACCACATGTGTAATTATTATTATCACTCTGTAATATGTCTGTATTTCTGTCTTTAATAAAAAAAAATCAAATTTTCCGACAGCCATACTAAACCGAATTGAAAAAAAAACTGGCACTCTAGATTTTTTTTCTACTTCAATGAATATTACGAAAATATAGGTTTTATTAATTTCACGATGTATTGACATGTTATTTGAAGCATTCTGGCATGATTCCTTACGTATCACATAAAAAATTTGAATTAACAGAAGAAAAATTATGATTTTTATAAAATTGTTTTACTAGGCAGAATAGCTGAAACTGTTTTTTACTGATTACTAAAATTTTAAAACTTCCGGATATTTTCTTAGTTACGAGTTATAGTTTACGAGCCATTCGACTGGGTATAAAGTAACAATAGGTGTTCCTTTGGGTAATTTAGATCCCTGCTTAATAGCTATCTCAACACCATGTGTTTCTCCGTCACTTCATATGAAGTTTAAAAGCAAGGTTTGGCAATCTCGTGAGTAGACCGGGATTTAATGCAAGTGATATTTGTCTTTATCCCTTGGTGACAGTGCGACGCTGCGTCTAAGAGAAAGATTCTAATACGATTGCCGGCAAGATTGATCTCTGAACGGAACTTCATTTCATATTTCATCCCTAATAGTCGGTAATCGCTATAATGAACACTCTTCGGTTAATTACGAACACACTGACACCGTCAGTCAAAAGAGGCGTACCGTGCTTGAATCAAGGATCCTGCAAATAATGATTCCGACTACAGCTCCCTTAAAGCAGATTACGACAATGCAACCAAGTTCTGTCATTGAGCATACATTAGAACGAATAACCAGCGCGTTGTTCGTTTTGTCAGAAGCTAGTGGAACATCCGGCAAGTTATTGTAACTGTTAGGATTTGACCAAATTCGTAAGGTGTTACAATAGATATGGTATAATGGTACTTTACGTACCATCACATGCTGTAATATAACATTCTGCCAAAAAGCATGAAAATTATTAAGCATTAGTATTCCCTTACCTGGCCAACTCTGGTCAAAATCCTGGCTACACACATGAATTAGCACTAGTTGTTATACTTCGCTTAAGATGCTTTGATACGATTTGTAGCATTTTTATAGCATGTGAAAATGCTTTACCACTTTATTAAAAGTAAGAGTTTGTTGTTGTAGAAGAAAGAACATACCAGGTTCGAATCCCGTACATTCTGCACGAGTGCACAATGCATACCCCTCATTGCTACACTTGCAATCGTTGCACTGGCTTTTCCAAGAGCTACCAGCTGCACATTGCTTACCAAAAGGTAGCTCAGACTTCTTGGGATCTGAAAAAAAAATCACGACAATTTTTATAACATCTATAGTATCTATAAAATACTTACTATAAAATTTTATTATTTGGTGAATTTATTAAGAGAGACGAGGAAAAATACATATATATATATATATATATGCAATCATAACTTCAAACCCAAGTCAACTAAATGTTGGGGTACTAACACTGATATATGTAATAGTAACTGAGCGGTAAGATATATATTTTTTTTTTTATATCTCGAAGGTAGCATACAAGCCTTCGGTATACCTGATGATAAGCAGTCACCGCAGACTATGGATAGATGCTATCAATACCAGCAGCACCACTTGCGCGTCGCCAAAACTTTAAAAACTTGTTCAAATTATTTTGAAGGAACTTATACTGTAGTTCTTTGGAAATGAACTCTGTAAGCGAGATCACCATCCAGTCAAAATGACACGCATCTGCGCTTGGTAATTCGAGATTAGGAATGCTAGATACAAAAAGGGTAAAAGAAGAAATGCAGATATGTATTTATTTTACGTGAATGGCGCGCGTAAGTTTGAAAATTATGTTTGAATCATTAGTTTTGACGAAGATTTAAGGGATTATGGTGTTGTCACAAAAACACCTTTAAGAAATAATATATGGTGTCCAACTATGTTATGCTTTGTAAATATGTCTGACAATAACCTCATTATAAACAATATAAAATAATTTATTACCTGAAGGAAGTGCTGAAGCACTACACACAACAGTGATGAAAACAATTAGTAAAATCACAAATTTCGACATTTCTAATGCACAACAAAATATCGAATACGCTTATATACCACCGTCAACTAATTTATTTATGTAGTTTTATCAAAGAGTTATCTAATTAACTGACAAAGGTTAACATCAAAAAAAATATCAGGGGCACACATCACTGTGATCAGGGGTTACTAAAACAAGATATTATTTATGCTCGCTGTGCCTTACGGATTTACTCGTGTAGTCTATCGTTGTTATCACTTCCCGTACTTGCCTACAGCTTTCCATGATTGCTTGACGGTCATGGTTACTGCTCAGCTCCTTAAGTCCTAGCGTGAAGTTATAGCTTATGACCTTCTTCAGTAAATAGGCAATAAGTAAATAAAAAAAATATATTTTTCCATAACTGACTGGTAGTTCCAGAGATAAGCACGTTCAATCAAATAAATAGATCAGAAATGTTATAAACTATGATAAAACTGAGTCACAAAAAATACGTCCAGCAAAGTGGGATGGGTACCAAGTACTATGTAATAATAAAGTAAGTATTTAGTGTTTGAACACGCACCATCTGAGTACTACTAAACCAATTTGAATGCAGTTTTCAGATTAATATAGGACGGAATTGGTGAAACAATCTACGCTACGTATCATTACGCTTTTCTATATGTGTTAAGCAGTACATGATTAAATTACAATAAAAGATTTCGAATACAGACAATTACCGTGGACCATCAAAAGCATGTTCGCGAATATCAGCTAGTATAATTATTAAATAAGCTGTTTTTATTTTTGTTCGTTTAAATCTAAATTGAAACTTTATAGGTTAACTTTTCTCGGTAATCTCAATTTGTTTTAAAAATACTCTCGTTTACGAAGAAACGCAATCGGCAGGACTTTGAAGAATGCGTTTTAATAGAAATTTTTTTGCTGTCGCGCTTTGCCTGAATGACCAGATGGATAGCAATTTCATATTAATCATAATTTCATATTCCCATGTTTCCTTCTCCAAAAGTGAACTGACGTTATAGTTTTTTACATTATGCATAAACGTTCTAAAAAAACTAGCCCGTTTGGCTTATAATAGCTTACGATAGCATTTTATTGTAGTTTTTTAATTAGAAGCTAAAAAACTAAAGTTTTCTAAAAGACATTCTAAATTTAATTTAAAAACTGTTCTAAATTTAAAAATTAGGCGCTATTCTCTTGTTTTTCTTTAGTTGCCAGCCAGCTGCATTCAGACGTGCAGGCAATCGTGATAGCGACAACAAGCGTTAGATTGCCGATCTGTCGATGGTTGTCGTTTTTCTCCGGATTGCCATACCATACCATTATCCGAATATTTTGCCTAAATAAAAAACCGAGGTCAGATTAGAGTAAATGTCACTTTTACGTTATGCTGTGTTAGTTTCATGGTACAACAAAATCGGTTCCTTAGTTTGAGGGTAAAAGCGAGGTTAAAGTGGTAACATATTCATGCCTACTAGAAGCATTATCAAGCACAGTGGATGCCGGGTTAATAAGCAGCTCACTAATATAATAAGATAATGCTAAGCTAGATTTTGTCAAAGATCAGTACAATGTTAATACTAGAAGTAGAGATATAGGCGTACCGTGTTTTACACTTAGTAAGACTAATAAAAGTGTTTTAGGTAAATAGTGTTAGGTTCTATAACAAGATCCCGAAGCACATTTCTGATTTGCCAGACAACAAGTTCAAGGACCAGATGTCTGGAAGTGACTCCATCTCTGTGCATCCACTAAATTATTATTTTTCTCCTCCGGAATGAAAAGTTCACTTTTAGACCCTGCCACGCGGGACAAAAGTACCCGATTCTCTCCCGCGTGACAGGGACTAAAAGTGAACTTTTCATCTCGGAGGAGACAAAAATTGTATACGCACCTAGGGAGAAAAGTAGGACATCCCCACCCGCGATTGCCCTACTTTTCTCCCTCGGTGCGTAATATACTATTATTGCACCTAATATATTAACACTTGTATAGTAGAGATAAAAAAGGTAAGCCTGGTCGACAGGCCTCGTGGCGCAGTGGTAGTAAACGCCTACTATTGTCGCGGGTTCGATGCCCGCCCATGACTGACTTTGTGTGATGAGCATAATTGTCAGTTGTGTGTGTCTGGGTGTTAAATATCTATATATGTATGTATATCAGCTGTTTAGTTACTACAAGCTTTGCTTAGTTTGGAATTAAATGGCCGTGTGTGAAATTGTGTCCTCATACATATTTATTTTATTTATTTATTTTTATA
Organism: Saturnia japonica; assembly: GCA_033032175.1. NCBI lineage: Eukaryota > Metazoa > Arthropoda > Insecta > Lepidoptera > Saturniidae > Saturnia > Saturnia japonica. The sequence goes on from CM065331.1 coordinate 6,085,352, forward strand.
TTTATTCTTACCGGTTCTTCTCGATGTTTGGGATGTTTTCCGAACCGGCAGTAGTGCTTTGAAGTTAATAAGTGCCTTCTTAGGGCCTATTATTGTGATTTTTGATTTTATCATAGTTTATAAATTGTTTACCATTGCATCATCATTGATATGAACAATTAGATGTACTGTTTTGTTTTTGTTTTGCTTAATATTGATAAAAAATTATGTAATTATAAACCTTATCGTCTTTGTATTATTTTTTAACGTTTTTTTCCGTTTACAAGATTTTCAATCTGGACAGGATTGATTAATAGGACGTAAAAGTAATAAGATCAAAGATAAAAATAAAAACTACAAATGTATTATTATAGATGGTTAATAATAGTTGGGGAAGGATCTACCAGACGATTGGGGTGCGATGTCGGAAACCTCCTCGTGGTGCACCCCGGGCAACGTCGACCACTTTGGTCGGCGGCTAATATCTGACGCGCTCCTCCTGGTATCCCTCTGCTTATCAGAGGGGACCATGGAGGGGCGCTGGCTGGAGGGCCATTAAAAGCTCCTGGGTGTGGCATGTGCGCGGCGCACCCAGTACCGGGCTGGGGCCGATGAGGGCTCAATTTGAGCCCCAAGGGCCCAGTTCCGGACAGCGGCTGGCGGGATCGGTAGCTTTTATACCGGTCCCGGCAGGCGTACCGCAAACTAGACGGATAGGGGGATTGAAGATGGACGCAAAATCAAAAAAGTTATTACCCCAGGAGGGTACCCGGAAGGGAGAATCCCTCCCCGAGCGTAGCTCGAGCTGCCCCACTGTGTCTGGGGGGGGGGGGGGGCAAAATTTTGCGCGATTCGGATAAGGATATAAAGACTTTGGCAAGAACACGGAAAACCGATTCTGGCGATAATACGACGACTTTGGAACAAGCTAATCTGGACTCTGCACAGCCTACTGTACGGCTTGAGAGGGATCTCTCGCTGGACAAGTTCGCTGTCCACCATTGGGCAGAGACCTGCGAGAGTTCATTGTCCGTGACTATTTCGGAAAAGCGAAAGCGGTCACATGACGGCAAAGGTGGTGCGATCGGTGTGGCCCCTGTCAAGGTCTCAACAGCCATGAGGGGTAAAGCCCGGGACCCTGGCACATCTGCTGGGAAAACGCGGGCGGAATCTGTTGGGGGAGAAGTATGCAGGTCAATATGTCCTGTTGTTGAACCGGCCTGCACCGATGAAGTGGTCGCTGTCGCGGATGTGAGGGTTCTCGGCGGGATCGAGCTTCTCGACCCAGACAGTTTGAGAGCCCTTGCTAAAGAGCAGACGGATGAGATCCTTAAGGTTGCCAAAAAATCTGGCAACCTTAAGGGTACTTATGTCAAACATTTGAAGGAGGCAGCCTGGATCCTCCAAGAGGTGACTGCCACCGCTCTTATGCGAACGGTGGCGGAGGAGACCCTCCTCCTCCGGCGCGAGACGGGGAGGCTCCGTCGGGAGATCGATGATCTGAAGGCGGAGCTCTCCTCACTGCGCAGTCGGGTGGAGGTTCCTCCTGTGCCGCCTTCGTCGCAAGTAGTGCCGGATAGCGCCCAGGGTCCGGAGTTTTTGGTGCAATTGCTGGTGGACGCTATGGGCGTACACATGGAGAGGATGGAGCGGTCCCTGGATGATCGGCTTCTCCCCGCCAAAGTGATTCGCCCCCCATTGGCTGCCAATAGGAAGCTAGATGCATGTGGCGCTACCTCAAGGCCTGTTGGCCCCAAGGCTTCAAGCCGCAAGACCGCGAGGCTGAAGGCTGCGATACCCGACTCTGCACCTCGTGTGGAGGGTGAGGATTCTGCCGAATATCCTCAGGAGCCTCTGGGAATGGAGTGGGAAATGCCGGGAGCTAGTACACCTGCTGCAGTTGCAGCTGCTGATGCTGTCGGATGGACTACTGTGTCCCGCCGCCGTCGGAAAAAGAAGCCTTTATCGATGCCGGGGGCTGCCGCCGCTGTGACTCCTGCTACCGTTGGGAGGGCGCCTGGGTGTAAGCCCAAGGCGAAGCTCCCCTCGACACCGTGCTCAGCTGCAGTGGTCATCACACTGCAACCAGAGGCCTTGGCGGGGGGACTAAGCTACAGGGACGCTTTCTTAAGGGTACGAGAGCATGTAGCGTTGGCTGACCTCGGCATCGAGGCTATTTCAAGTCGGCCCACAGCCACGGGATCTAGGGTCATCATGATCCCTGGCTCTCGTGGTTCCGAGCAGGCGGATCAGTTGGCTGAACAGTTACGGACAGCACTCGCGGACGTGGCCACCGTGGTCAGGCCTATCAAAAAGGCGAACATACGTGTGCTGGGGCTTGATGACTCGGTGTCAGCCGAGGAGGTGGTGGCAGCTGCGGCCAAGAAAGGAGGCTGTGAGCCAGCCCTTATCAGGGCTGGTGAAATACGCACATATGGCAGGGGCATGGGAGCGGTGCACTTAACGCTCCCAGTCGCCGCTGCTAGAGCACTGGTTGAGGCAGGCCGTCTGTTGGTCGGGTGGAGTTCGGCGCGTGTGCGCCTTTTAGAGAGTGGGCCCATGCGCTGTTTCAAGTGCATGGGTGTGGGGCACACGCGCCTGCTCTGCCCGTCAACGGTGGACCGAGGGGAGCTGTGCTTCAGATGCGGGCAAGCTGGACATAAGGCGTTCAGTTGCAAAGCTGAAAAGCTTAACTGCGCCTTGTGTGCTGATGCCGGCAGGCCGTCGGGGCACTACATGGGGGGAGCGGCCTGCAGGCCGCCAGACCCAGCCAGGCGAGGAGCAACAGCACCGAGACCTCCGTAGGGGGGTTGCGTAGACGGTTGGTGGTAGGAGTAGGCGGTTTTCGCCTCCTTCTACTGCCCTAGCTGAACCAAGGGGAGACGGGTCGGGGGGCCCGTCTTCCCATTGCACTGGTTCAGCCGTCTGGGAGACAGTTGGGGTTGTACCAGACTGTCTCTCTTTAGCGCCGGGGCCCGACTGGGGCCGGCCGCCGGGGCGCCGCGGCCGATTGCAACCGCAGTGCCCGCGCGTCCCACTATGGCGGCCGATGGTACACCGTGGAGTTTTAGTGAGTAGGAGTCTCACATAACCACTCGTCCCCCCGGGCGGGTGTGTACCCATGAAGGGTTTCTTCACGTTAAAAAAAAAAAAAAAAAAAAAAAAGGATCTACCAGACGGACGTCACACGTTTGCTTCCAAACTAAACATAGTTTGTACGGATATTAAACAAGTGATATGTGAAATACTTATCATAATATCACGATATTAATGAACAAAGGTTTTTTTAATTGTAACTGCCTATTTTACAAGCTTCTATTTAACTTGCAACGTTCGTATGTAAGTATGAAACACCAAATTTTATAAATATTTTTTTAACTATGTACTTCCTGGTATCTGAATGATATGAAATTTGTCATATACATATGCATGACAATGACAATGCAGTATTACGGTACCATGAAGCTGATCTGATGATGGAGTTGGGATGTAGCGACTGGACTATTGCACATGATGAAGATAATCTGAATATGTAGTCTAAAGATCGTCACTGGAACCCCTTGTTGGTAAATCGTAGGAGAGTCGACGGCTAGTTTGTTTTGTTACCATGAGTACATTCCACTACACGTGATGATAAGAGTCTGAATATGGAGCCTGACGATTGACATTAGATTAAAAAAAGGAATAAGCTTATTTGTGTCGATTGCTTTACTCCATCTTCAGACACTTATCATAATGTGTTCTGTAAGGTACTCATGATAACAAAACAAACTAGCATAACAAACCATCATAATTTTACCTCCATATATTTATATTATTCATTCACGCATTCAAACATATATTCATTCACTCATTATTTCCTTCCTAGTTCCCACCCCAGTCGCTTTCAAAACGCATCGCCGAGTGGTCACGTCATAGACTCGCTCTTAACAAGTAGAAGTGACAGTGCACGCATTACTCTTTCAAAAACGCTCCGCTAAAAGTGGTTAATAATTAACCCGCGCCCGTGCTGAGCTACCTATAAAATTAGTGCTTATTGGAAAAACCAAAACTCGAGTGCCAGTGAGGATATAGAAACCAAAAGAACTTGTGACCTATGGAAATGATGGACGTGGAGGGACAATTTACCTATTTCCTTTCCCTTCATTGTATACTGGGTTATGATAAATTCAATAAAAAATAAAAGTGACATCAAAATTTAATCATAATATTATTGATATTTCAATAAATAAAAAAATAGTTATTCATGAAATATAAAATCAATATTAAATATTTTATTATTTGATTTTTATGGAATTATTTACAAAACAAATATATTTTTATGATCTATTGTAACTTTAATATTTAGTTTAAGTATTTATTTTATTGTTCCCTAGCGATGTGCCCGCGGTTCCGCACGCGTTTGTTAATACGCAGTAACTATTTATATCCCGTAATTTGTCAATAGTTGAGATAAAACTATTCTATCTTTTAAGTTGAACCAAATTACAAGATAGTAACGAAATTTGGTCATAATCGGTTCAGTAAATTCGGAGTTTATCCCGAACATACATCGTGACACGAGATTTTTATATATAAGAAAGAAAGACAGGTTTCGCGGTATGACCATAAGCTCAGATGATATTAAGTGATGACATGGTACAGGATGGTAACACGTTAGGTCTAGTGGAAGGCTGTCTCTGAAGTTTAGCTGGCGGAACATACCTGTTGGTGTTTAGCGACAGGTTTTCAACTTGAGAATAGTTGCTCACCAAGTGGGCATTAGAAAAAGCACTACCCCCATGCAACTCACTAATATTCGCCAATAACCTCATGTTATAGCATAAGAAAACACGCTGTTACAATAGCATATGCAAAGTAGTGAGTGTATAATAGAGACAAGAGTTCAGTATTAATGTTGAGAAGGCAGCGCTGAGTCAGAAAGTGCTGACTAGACCCGACTCTGACCTAATTGCACGGCGCGATGTCCCACCAGAACGCTTTTACTCTGTCCAAAGGTGCCTTTAGATGTTATACATTATTTAAAAAAAAAAAACAACGCCCGCAACAAGGAACGTACTGCGTGTTTGAACGCTCATCTCTTGAAAACTACTTAAACAATTTAGGACTCAATAGGACTGAACCCGAGGAATAACCAAAGGTTTACCAAGGTAACAGTTGAAAATTTGCAGAATTAAACTTAAAAAACATAAAACTTTGTAGCTAATTTGGTTACCAAAATTGTGATTTTGTTGTTCCATAATATATCGCCGAAAATCGCAATTACTGATAGTGTCATATAAAGGCAGCACGAAAACTCTTGAAATTCCGAAATTAGTATATAGATAATAGGTTAATATTAGCAATTTGTTGCTTTAAGATAGCAACTAACTAAATATATTGAAAAAAAAATGTTATTTAAATAAAACAAAGACCCGTTATTCGGGCAGCCATATTTATTATTCTTTGCAAAATTTACAACACATCTTATGCGCAATTCCATGATAAAACAGAATAGTAATACACCACAGACAATACAATATTCATAGGCAACCTTATTTATATCATAAGTACATAGAAAAGCAAGTCGCTCTATGCGTCTGTTTGTTTGTTTGTTTGCTTAATGATAAATGAAGCAATGATGGCTCAGATGGCAGCGTGTACGTACACCCCGTCGATCGAGGTGAGTTCGAATCCCTGCAATGAGCTTGAGATTTAGATGCAGGAAAACACCATGATGAAACCATAGCATGGGCTTTCTCTAAGGCTCGCCTGACTAGCTACCGCCGTTAAGTTGAAAATCTGTCACCAAGCACCAATTGTTTTGTTCCAGCAGCTGCTCTTGAAAGCCAATCTTAGCGTGCTATCTTGAAACACATCGATCAGGCGAGATTGTGGCCACAGCTCTAAAACTATAATGATGAAGTCGATTTTCGGGCACTTACATGGCTTACATTAGCTGAATTTTAAGAGATATATCAAATTAATGTAGAAACAATTGTAGTTCTTCAAAAAGCCTAGGGAAAGTCCGCGATGGTATATGTCTATCTCCTAAGGTTGACTAATAATATCCATTTTTATTGTCAACATAATAATTAAAAGAATGAACTTTTTTTCCGAAACTATTTTCTCCATTGCATTACTAATACTTATTCATAATATGATGGTTAACTTGGGCATCTAATGTTGATTAAATCTGCCCTTTATATTATATAATTCATTTATGTACTGTAAAATATATCACGGATTCAAAATTGCGCACAACCAAGGAAATCACACGCAGCCAAACGGTTGGCAAGCACACCTTGGGTTGCGTGTTGCAAGCTAAGCGCACTTTTTGTAACTATGTTGTTATTTAACTATTAATACTAAGGCGAAAAACTCTTGATTGAATCGAACATGTTTTTTAAAATATAAATGACACCACTTTATGTAAATACACTAGTGCGAACCCGGGGTGGGTAGCTAGTGTTACCTAAATAAATAAAAATCATAAATTCTTTAAAACATTGTTTTATTTAAAAATTCTGCACATTTTTTTAAAATGTATTTAAAGACATTAAATTGTTTTTCGCGTTTGGCATTTTGGCGATCCTTGCTAGCTGGTGCCTAGAGCGACCGCACCGCACCTCTCGCTCTACCCCAGGGCCGCCGCTGCTTATACGCCACCTTAATTGTATAAAAAAAGAAATGAAATAAGGATAAAAAAATATATCTTTGATACCTATACTTATTTGTCTAGTTCGTAGAGTATAGAGGCATTACGCTTATAACATAATATATAAAAAAGTATGCAACTAAACTAGAGGAATGTATTGGTTTTATGTAGTTACTCATTTTTTTAATATATAAATACTACTATGAAAATGTATGTTTATCGCAATTTAGTAAACAAAGTGACAATAAGTAGAATAATCAGACGACACGAACAAAACGAAATAGTCTATGCTGCGTTTTCTAGATGCGTTCACGGTACAGTTACCTATGTTGATCCTTCACCTTATATGTAGGCTTCATGCCTAGCCTGTGGTAGCATGCAATGAGCCTGAACTTTCGGTGAAGGAAAACATTCTGTTACAACCTTTACCTTTATAACTTACCAGTAATATTGATGCATCCCTTCCTAGTACACGCGGCTGTTCCATTATCGCACCAGCAAATGTTGCAGTCATTCCTCCACCTCGTGTCTGAAGCACACTCCCTTTCCGGTTCTGGGAATAACCCCATCTATCATTATTAAAATCTAATAAATCTATAGTTATATCTGTAAGTACATAATATTTTTTCCAAATTTACCGAACTATACTGGTTACTAATATGCCACAAAAAATCGTTTGTCTGTCTGTTTAATTTAACTCAAAAATGCCTTGAACTATTCTGAAAATATGAAATATTGTACACGGGATACTTTTCTCATTGGTCAATTAATATAGTGTAATAATAACTGCTTCATTAGCCTAGTGGCCGTAAGTACGACTGCTATGAGCGAGGTCCTGGGTTCGAATCCCAGATCGAGCAAAATGTTCTTGGGTTTTTCCTATGAAATTCTCAGTAGCAGCTCGGAGTTTGGTTTTGTGCCCGACTAATGGCTCGCCCCTATTACATGGGACCTAACACCATCTCTGCCTAACCCTTCGGGGAATACAGGCCTCATGGTATGTTATGTAGTTTTCATTTATATCTACTATTAGAAATAGTAAAAAGATACTTTACAAAAAAAATTGTTAGCTCTTGACCGATTTAGATGAAATTTTGTAGGGGAGAGATGCTATGAAAGAGACAAAAACATTTTAATCAAGATTTTGAAAGCTTTTCGATATATGATGGAGTGGTGTAGGGCATACGTTCGAATGAATATTCAGCGCGTTTTCCGTTTCGACCAGAAACTAGTAAACATCAGAACATCTGGCTAACTATTGTAAATGCTGGGATCTAGCCAAATCCGGAAGGTGGTACAATAGGTATGGTATGGTATGGTATGATGGTACTGTAGTTATCATCAGATGCTGTAGTATTCTATTGCCAAATAGTATAAAAACTTACTCACCATTAGTTGTCCCTTGGCTGGCCCTCTCTGGTCAAATTCCTGGCTACGCACATTTAGTAGGACTCGTTCGTGTACTACACTTAAGGTACTTTGTGACGATTTCAAATACAGCATTTGAAAATTACAGGTTTTTTAAAAGTAATTGATTGGTATTATAATATACATAAACGAAAGAACATACCATCTTCGTATCCCGTACATCCTATTCGAGTGCAATATGCATATCCCGTATCACTACAAAAGCAATTGTTGCATTGACTTGTCCAAGTACTACCCGCTGCACATTTCTTCCCAGAAGGTAGCTCAGATGTTTTGGGATCTGAAAATAATTTCATCGATAAAATTATTTCAACATCTATGGAATAGTAATGGAGCAGTATGGTATTTTTTATATCTATAAGGATCAAACGAGCTTTCGGTACTCTGATGGTAAGCGGTCACCGCAGCCTATGGACGCTTGCAATACCAGAAAAATCACTTGCACGTCGCCAATATTTTAAAAATCTGTTCAAATCCTTTTGAAAACCTCATACTGTAGTCACTTGGAAATGTACTCTATAAGCGAGATCATTGTCCAGTCAAAATGACCCGCATCTAAACTTGGTAATTCGAGATTAGGAGTGTCAGATAGAAAAAGGGTAAATCCAGAACATCAGAATATGTACTACTTTACAAAATTAATTTGAAACTCTTTATCTACATTCGTCAATAGCACGCAAGTTTTAAATTTGTGTTTTGATGAAGGTTTAAGGGAGATATGGAGTTTTCACAAAAACCACCTTTGAGAAATAATATATATCTAGTGTCTAACTATTTTATGTTTTGTAATTATGTCTGACAATAACCACATTCTAAACAATATAAAAATAATTTATAACCTGAAGGTAGTGCTGAAGCACTACACACGACAGAGATGAAAACAATTAATAAAATCACTTTCGACATTTCTAATGTTGTGGTCGAAACACAATAAAATATCGAAAACACATGTATACTGCAGTCAAGTCATTTATATAAGTAGTCTTATCAAACAAATACTTAATTAACTTACAAAGGTTAACATAACAATATTATCAGGGGTTATTAAAACAAGATATTGTATATCTATACTAGCTGTGTCCCACGGTTTAACTCGTGTAACTTATCGTTGTTCTCATTTCCTGTACTCGTCTAAAGCTTTCCGGGATTGCATGACGTTCAGGGTTACTGCCTCGCTACTTAGAGTTTTAGCGTGAAGTTATAGCTTATTTATAACTTACAACTTTCTTCAATAAAAAGGTAATATGTAAACAAAAAAAAAAAAGTTCTGAGTGTTAGTACTAGAGATAAGCTCGTTCAAACAAATAAATGGACAAAAAATCATCAATCTATTGAGCTTTATAATATTAATAGTTTATAGATATAAAATGTGTCTTTATAGATTTAAACTTAATAGTACACTGATGCAAAGGCCGTGAAATAGGCAATTACAGGTCGAGTATGAGTTTGAAGGCCGAGCCGTAGTAAAAATATATTTAATCACTTTTAATGAAACTCATTGTAAATATTTCTTACGTTTCCAGAGGTTGGCTATGATACAATTAAGTCACAAAAAATATGTTCAGCAAAACGGACACGGACGGGTACCAGGTAATATTAAATAAAATCTTAAGTTTTTAGTGTTTGAACACGCATCACTTGAGAACTACTAAACCAATTTGAATTTAGTTTTCTTCATATTAATATAGAACTGAACTGGTAGGATGATTTATGCTACGTACCACACTAGAACAGCGTAGACAAAGAGGCAGGTTAATCGAAACTTATAAATAAAATCCTCACTAATTATTACGATGTGCCCAGCCTTAAAGATATGTTTAAGTCAAATGAAATTAAACACCTACGAGGTCATCCCTTGAAACTTTGGGAATTCCCAGCAAAAAGAAACCCAATGAAGCATTTCTTGCCTAACAGAGTGGTCACAGCATGGAACAAACTTCCAGATAAAGTTGTGATGGCTCCTACCATAACTGCCTTTAAGAGCAGATTGGACAAGGAAGATATCTCCAAGCTATTTGATACGCACGCATCAGCTAATTAATTAGCTGCTAGTGTGTCTTACCAAATAATAATATATCATTAGGCTTTCCTATAGGTATTAAGAAGTAAATGATTCTATTACAATAAAAGACATTGGAGCCAGACAGACAACTCCTGTGAAATCCTCAAATCAAAAGCATATTCGGGCAGATCATCGAGTTTGATTATAAAATAAACGGAAATGCTTTTATGTTTTTTTCGTATAAATCTAAATTTTGTACTTTATATGTTTACTTTTCACTGTAATCTCAATAGATGTTAAGGAAAGACAACACACATTAAGTCGTGAAAGTTATTATAAAAAATATTCTCGTTTTAAGAGGAAACGCCATCAGCAGGAATTTAAACAGTTTCAATAAACATCTATTACTATCGCACTCTGCCCGAATGACCGAATAGAGCGCGAGAGACATAAATGATGCTCCATTGTTTTACACATATTTAAAAAAGAGGAAATTATATTTTCATATTCCCATGTTTCCTTTTCCAAGACTCATCCGATGTTATTATTTTTTACAATAAAAATAGACGTTTCAAACACTGGTTTGGCTTATAATAGCTTATATCAGTATTTATATAGTAGTTTTTAAATTAGAAGCATTTCTGTAATAAATGAAGGTCTTCTAAATTTAAAAATTAGGCGCTATTTGTTTGTTTTCCTTTCATTACCAGCCAGCTGTCGTCAGACGAGCAGTGTTGGAGAAGGGTCGCGAAATATGTGCTTGGCCCTTACTCAATTAATCTATCGCGAATCAATCCCTCTCGAAACTATTACTGCGATACACAGTAAACAAAAGAAACTCACCTCGTCAGGAGCAGGTGGTGACCTTCAGCTTGCCCTGTCGACCTGGTCTGCAAAATGTGAAGTATTTATGTTTGTGGAGTAAGCTGTATATATGTGTGTGTGGCAGCCTCAAATGGTAGGACACTATCACGCAAGCAATCAGTTCGGTAAAAACTCCATGTACACCAACTCAAAATTATTCAATGCAAAACCTTACGAAGCTGGGAGGGGGGGGGGGAGGAGCGACTGCGCAGAACGATTGCCCCCGCGCATACAATTCGCCAAGAACAGCGATCGCGATATCGTACGATGCGGCTAATGAACTTATTGGAAAAATTCCCCCGTCCCGGACATACCGATTATGACCGCTAATAAATTGGCAAACGAGCCAAGGTGGCAACCGCTTGCTGTACAACCGAATCTCCAACCATAACTTCGGCAACTTGGGGCACCACGTCCGACCGGTATATCAAATTTATAATGCGTCCACGACGTCAATATAACGGCAACATATTGGTTTCTTTCACCAATACAAGATCTCCAATCTTGGGAAGGTCCGTCTTGTCCGTCCACTTAACGCGCTGCTGCAAAGTGTGCAAATACTCAAGAGACCTACGATGCCAAAAACTCTGAGTCATTTGCTGCAATAATTCAAAACGAGTCAAACGTGATATCTTCGCCTCCCTGAAGCGGTACTCGGGCAGGGCATTAAGTAGTTGCCAATTAAGAAGTGTGCGGGAGTCACGGGAGTCAAAACCTCTAAATCGTTGGGATCAGACGAGAGTGGACACAGCGGAAGCGAGTTGAGAACCACCTCAATTTTGCGAAAAGTTAAGATAGTTTCACCTATCACGTGGCAGAGATATGTTTTTGCTACCTTTACAACCGCTTCAAATATTGTACCCCAATGAAAACAGATTGAGGAATGAACCTCCAAGTCGAAATCAATACTATTCTTAATTTAATTACTATTCAAAAATTCAACAAATTCCTTAAGATTGGATCGAAACAGCGAAGGTACTCCACAGCGGGAAGCAAATCTACCCAGCGCTACCACAAACGCTTCAGTGCTGAGGGCACTTACAACTTCCAAATGGACTTCCTTGGTGGAGAGGCAGACGAATACGCATAAATACGACTAGATCGACTTAGCGTTATGCAAGTGTGATGTCCTAATAGTAAATGGGCCAGCAAAATCCGTACCTACCCCAGTCAATTTATCAAACGCGCTGTATTTATTTTTAAAGAGTGTCCCTGGTATATGGCGGTAAATTCTCAACAGCTCCAAGGGAGGCCCAACTTTCTCACCAAACAAGAAGATGCAAGACAGGCCTGTGGACCTGAATCCAAAAGGGCGCGAGCAATCGCGAATTAACCCTTCGGGCCCCACACCTTAACTGAAACTGGTGGCAGAGGAACAGTTTTATATGGGGTAGCTGTGGTGGAAGAGGGGGTGGTACCAACCTAATACCGCCAATTGCGGTAAGGCTGATGATCAGCCTGAGGGGGCATGATCCGCTTCGAACACTAGGCGTCTACCCACCCTCGCCGAGCTAGGTGGCCGATAATGCTTGTGTCGTCCAAATTCTGCTCCAGACATCAAGGGTGGCGAAACCCTCGGCGATCGTTGAAACGCCATATATCCCCTACCCTCCCGGCTGGTCGTAGAGGAACCACTCCCGCCCGTGCGGGGGCCTCCATTACAGAAATCTACCCCGGGATCGGAGAGCACCGCCGATGAACGGTGGCGGTCCACTGGAGACCGGGCAACCCCGTCCATGCGGGCCCCAGGCGCATCATCTTCCAAACGCCGATCCTCATGCCTATTAATGCACAAAATCGGCTGGTGGTTACCCTGGCAGTGAGGACAAGGGGAAGATTCCCTACAGTTCCTTCATAAATGTTGCCAAAAACAGGAGTAACACTACTTGCGGCGTTTGCAATCCCACGCCGGTCCTTCACGCTCTTGTCCAAAAACCGTAAATATAGCTAGACCCGGTGTCCAGTCTCACGGCAGGAGCTGCAGCGCGTGTCAACCTGACGTGCGGCATCACGATGTGATGGACGGCGCGGCTCTATAGGGGGGCGCACTTCCCGACGTCGCTGTTCCGGTGGCCACTCCGGAGTCCAAGGTGAACTGCCAAAATCGGAGTTTTCTAACAAACGGCGTCTTTCCTCTAAGAATTTGAGCATATCTTGAAACAGAGGCAAATACGTGGCTCCATCACCACCGTATAATTGCTCATATCTAACTTTGAGCTCTTGCGGCAACAAACTTAACACGACCTGCAGCAACAAAAAAGGCTACTGGTCAACAGGCAGGCCTATCTTCTTCAAATTGTTGCATGCGGTGACTACTGGGTTAAAAATATCCACCTGTAGGAGGTCTATCTTAGTGACCAGGCGCCGGTCGTTCTGATAACGCCTAGCAAGCAAATCCATGGCGGTGCGGTAGCTATTGTCAGCCATGTCTAAATGGGCCACAAAGTCCCGGGCCTCTTCTGTGAGTAAGGCTCTAAGGTATGCAAGCTTTTGACTGGCAGTCAATCTTTTCGGGCATCCACCAAGCTCAAAAACATTGCCATGAACCCGGAGTAATCCTCGATGCGGCTATCAAATTTGGGGAGGTCCAAAGTTGGAAGACGCCCCAATAACTCCGGAGGTGTCGGAGGTCGCGTTGCTCGCTTCAAATTCCCCTCAAATCCCGACCTCTCATTAAGGACAATACGCGCGCCCTTCGTAATCGAATCGATCAAGCCGCAGAACTGCGTCACATCCGCCTCCACAGAAGCGGTCAATGTATCATCGGGCGCTGTATTCAGGAAGGCCTCAGAGGTGGCGTGTCCACCACCGCCTGTCGTTTATCGACAGCTTTAAACCTCTCTAGGAGGGCCTCGTGCCAGTATTTTCTGCCAACTCAAGCGGCAGCAGAAATATCCCACACCAGCTCTGTCCTAATCCGCTTCGTGTCTGTTGACATCATAATTAAGAAAAGACGTCCAATCGTACAAAAAAAAAATAAAAAAAACCAAATCCGACAAAAATAAAACAACAATGAAACCCAATAAATATTAAACACAGCAAGCGATTCCGGGTACAGAGCGTAGTGTTAATATCCAACAAAAAAAAACAACAATTAAACCTAATAAATACTAAACACATCAAGCGAATCCAGGTACAGAGCGTAGTGTTAACTTAACATTAAATTTAAAATTTTAAGTGAACAAACAAACAACATAATTATATTATACAACCAAACAAAATTATTAATAAATAATTAACTCAACACTATAATACAACTAAGGAAATTCCCAATACTTAATTAACTCTATATTGATATAACAAAAAAAAAAACAAAAACGGAAAATTGTCAATAGTTAATTAAGTACCAAGTGGGTATATTACAAATCACGCGTGACCAACTATGTTTCGTTGGTACCCAGAATGCTCGAGTTAATTAAATACAAAGTGGGTAGGTATATTACAAAAGATAATTAATTACAAAGTAGGTACAATAGAATCCGACAATCACAGCGATCGCGGCATCGTACTTCTTATCGTATCGAACTGAAGAGTTTGCCATGGCAATATTAAAAAACCGAGGATAGATTAGAGTAAATGTTACTTTCGCATTATGCAGTATCAGTTTCATGGTACAACAAAGTCGTTTCGTCAGTTCGATGGTAAAGTTAAATAAATATAAGTTAAAGTTGTAACACATTGATGCCTACTAAGAGCATTATCAATTACAGTGAATGTTGGATTAATAAGCAGTACATGAATAAAAATATAATGAAGCTAAGTTTAATAGATTATTTTTACATTGCACCATCACTGATAGGATTAATTATTTAAAAAACTGCTGCGTTTTTGTTTTGCTTAATAAAGATAACATATTAATTATGTTCCTTATTTCCTTAGAATGATTTTTTTACGTTTTTTTTCCGTTTACAAGAATTTCAGTCTTGACCAGACTGTAGTAGTAGTAGTAATAGTAACAAATTTAATATAATTGATTAACCGAACCAAAAATGAATCAGAAAATGATGAATAACATCAGAGATTTTAAAAACATACTTAAATTTATTAATATAGATAATAATAATTTGAGGAGAATCTATCAGACGGACGTCGCGCGTTTGATTCCGAACTAAATATAGCTTTTAAGAATAATAAAAAGATGATATTATGAAATACTTATCGTAATATCACGATATGAAAGAGCTAAATATTTTTGTTTAAATAGTATAGTAATTGTCTATTTTTAGAAGTTTTTATTTAACTTGCAACGTTCGTATGTAAGTATGAAACACCAAAATTTGTAAATCATTTCTCAGCTAGATGTATCTTAAATGAAATTTGCCCTATACTTACGCATACCAATGAAAATGTAATATTATGGGACCATGGAGCTGATTTGATATTGGAGTCGGGATGTAGGGACTAGACTATTACACATGATGACGAGAGTTTGAATATGTAGTTGCATGATCGTCACTGGAACTCCTTGATGGCAAATGGTAAAACAGTCGAAATTCGGCTAGTTTGTTTTGTTGCCATGAGTAAATTGATGATGATAAGTGCCTGAAGATGGAGCCGGGCTATCGACACTAGAACTTCTTGATGACAAATGCCCTTAATCCTTTTTAAGAAAGTTGCTATTTGCGCGTGTTTATTTGTTCGCATAATAATAAATGAAACAATGATGGCTCAGTCGGTAGCGTGTACAGACAACGCGTCGATCGACGTGAGTTCGAATCCCTGCAATGAGCCTGCTTTCGATGCAGGAAAATATCATGATGAAACCAAACCACTGCATGGTGGTAGAGCTTTCTCTAATGCTCGACTGGCTAGCTACGACCGTTAAGATGAAAATCTGTTGCCAAGCACCAATTGTTGTGTTCCAGCAGCTGCACTTGAGAGCCAATCTTCCACTACGCTTAGCGTGCAATTGTTGTTCTTCAAAAAGCCTAGGGAAAGTCCGCGATGGTATATGTCTATCTCCTAAGGATGACTCATAATATCCATTTTTACCGTCAACATAATAATTAAAATAATAAACTTTTTTAGCGAAGCTATTTTCTCCATTGTTTTACTAATCCTTATTCATAATATGTTAGTTAATTTGGGTATTTAATGTTAATTAAAACTGTCCTTTATATTATATAATTTATATAAATACCGTAGAAGATATCACGGATTCAAAATTGCGTACAACCAAAGAAATCACACGTAGCCAAACGGTTGGTCTGCACACATAGAATGGCGTGTCCCGAGCTAAGAGCATTTTTTGTAACGATAAGGTTATTAATTATCAATACTAAGGCGAAACGCTTGAATCAATCGAACATGTTTTTTAATCATAAATGACACCACTTTAAAAATTACACCAGTGCAACCCGGGGTGGGTAGCTAGTGTTACCTAAATAAATAATAATCATAAATTCTTTTAAAAATTAAGTTTTATTTCAAAATTCTGCACATTTTCTTTAAAATGTTTTTAAGGACATTAAATTGTTTTTCGCGTTTGCCATTTTCGCGATCCTTGATAGCTGGTGCCTAGAGCGACCACACCTCTCGCTCTACTCAACGGCTGCCGCTGCTTATACGCCTCCTTAATTGTATAAAAAAATAATTAAATAAGGATAAAAAAATATATACCTATACTTATTTATCTAGTTCGTAGAGTATAGAGGCATTTACGCTTATAACATATGATTTATGTATTATTAAATTTGGTAATAGACAACTTTTATTACAATCCATACTATTATATTAACACTAGCGGTGAGCCCGCGGCTCCGCACGCGTTTATAGTTACGCAGTAGTTATTTACATCCCGTATCTTTATTTTTACCCATATTATTGATAATTCATATGTCGTATCAATTAAGGAATGGCGTGTATTTCCCGTGGATTTTTTTTATCAAATAATTATTTTTTATCTATTTCTTACCAAAAGCATCAATATGAATATCCCTAATTTGTGACATGACGGGTTCTTCATACAAATTTTCACCAAAATTTTATTTTCACCATATGTGGAATAAAACAATGAAATAATTCACTTTTAACAAAACTATATAAATCAGATAGTTTACAATATGTATATCGCTTAGAATATATAAACTTCCGCGAGCCGCGATTGACAGCGCACGTCATATTTCTATCATAAAATAAAACAGTAACTATGCCGTACTGCGTAGTTAAACAGTTTAAAAATAAAAATAAAAACAATCCAATCAAACCAATCTTAAAAATAATACTGGACTTTCATTTAATAGGTAATTATTAGAAATACAACATAGTTCTTATTATGTCAATAAATCAACAAACTTGTGACGTTGAAAACGCTGTCATTTCATATGTATAAGAAATTTCAATATTACTTTTAGATAATGTATAAAAAAAGTTCCAAAAAAATATATTTTCGTTATTTCAATTACCTACACGGGAAGTCTATCCATTTACATAATTAATGGGCTATAAGAATTGTCAATATTACTTCTAGAATTAAAGAAAGGAATTAAAAAAATTTAATTTTCATCCATTCTCAACCGATTCTGATCAAATTTTGTAGACGGCAAACATACATCATACTATAATTGAGAGGCTATAAGAATTGTTAATAATGCTGCACAACGCTAGTAAACCATAAATGTTAAAAAAAAAAACTTATGCAATTAAATTAGGGGAGCGTGTTAGTTTTATTTAGCTACTCAGTTTTTTTTAATATTTAAATACTACTCTGAATATGAATGCTTATTGCAATTTAGTAAACAAAATGACAATAGGTAGAATAAACAGACGACATGAACAAAACGAAATAATCTACACTGCGTTTTCTTGATGCGTTTACGGTACAATTGCCTACGTTGATCGTTCACCTTATAATATGTAGGCTTCATTAAAAACCAAACCAAACATTCATTTAAAACCAAAGCATGGTATATTTATGCTAAGGCTTACCACTTACGAAATATACCAGTACCAGAATCGATACCAATATTGCTGCATTTATACTTATTACACCAGACTGATCCATTATCGCACCAGCAAATGTCGCAGTTATTCTTCCACCTCGTGCCCGGAGTACACTCCTTTTTCGGTTCTGGAAATAACCACAGCTATCGTTATTATCAGTCTATAATGAATCTGTAGTTATGTCTGTACATAATATTTTTTTCCAAATTTTCCGAAAGGTAGTGATCATGCCAGTCAGTCATGCCATGAATATGCCAGTATTTTTTTCCGTCTGTTTAATTTAAGAAAAAAAAATGCCTTGACTGATTATTATGAAATTTTGAGATGCTTATGTCATTGGTCAATTATTAGAGTTACCTACTTTTAGAAAATATAAAAAAAATATATTTAAAGGGTGCCTTTAGCTCACTTACATAACAAAACTGTCAAAACTGTACGTGAAATTAGGATATATGGTGTCTGTGGGAGCAAAGGTATTAAGAAATCGTAAAAAAATACTTTCCAAAGAATATTTTTTTGTTAACTCTTGGCCGATTTTTGTGATAATTTGTAGAGGAGAGATGGTATGGAAGGACAAAAATCTTTTAATCAAGATTTTGAATGCTTTATTTGAGATATGATGGAGGTTTGCCATTATAACAAAATTAAGAAAAAAAAGAACAACGGCGACAGCTACCACAAAGCAACTTACAACAATGTCACCAAGTCCTGTAAGAGGGCTTACATTCGAACGGATACCCAGCACATCTTCCGTTTTGACCAGAAACTAATGGAACAAACGGTTAACTATTGTAACTGCTGGGATCTGGCCAAAATCAGTAAGGTGGTACACTAAGTATGGTATGGTATGATGGCACTGTCGTTACCATCAGATATTGTAGTGTCATATTGCGAAATAGTATAAAAAAAATTACTCACTATTCGTTTTACTTTACCTGGCCCTCTCTGGCCAAAATTCTGGCTACGCACATGAATTAGGAATAGTTGTTGTACTACGCTTAATGTGCTTTGAGTCGATTTCCAACTTTTTATAGAACTTGAAAATGCTTTAACTCTTTTTTAAAATTAACTGGTTGTTAATAGAATATACCTAAAAGAAAGAACATACCATGTTCGTATCCCGTACATTCTGCAAGAGTGCAAAATGCATATGCCTCATTAATACACATGCAGTTATTGCATTGGTTATTCCAAGTGCTACCCGCTACAAATTTCTTACCAAAAGGTAGTTCAGACGACGTAGAGCAATCCGAGCACATGTACAGTGAGGTGGCGTCTTGCTGAAGCTTACTTGAAGCCATTTAGACCAGGAAATGGTCTAAAACTCGAAAGGCATCATCGAAATTCAAAGCTGAGTTACACTACAGAACACGTGAATTGTACTTTGGATGACTAATCAAGAGTAATGTTTTCGGACGAGTCGAGATTCATGCTATGCACGCATGATGGGAGGCAAAGAGTCTACAGAAGACCAGGAGAGCGCTATAGCCATGCTTGCATTGAAGAGAAAGTGCCAAACGGTGGAGGTTCCATACATGTGTGTGCTGGAATTTCTTCCGGAAGCTGCACTGATCCAGTGGAAGATGTCGCTATTACACACATGGAGCGGCCAGCACGCAGCCCAGACTTGAACCCCGTCGAGCATGCCTGGGATGAAATGAGTCGATTTGTACGCTAGCGAAATTCCGCTCCAATCACGCTTCGTGAACTGAAAGCTGAAAGGTGATACAGGAGTGGGAGAATATTCCTCAGCATCGGCTCAGAAATCTGTTGGAAAGCATGCCACACCGTATGACAACTGTATTAAGAGCACGTGATGACAATACAAAATATTAAAATGTGTAAAGTTTTCATAATTGATACCGTAACATGTTTTTTGAAATTTACTGAAAAATGGCCATTTTTACTTAACTTACACTTATTGAAAATAAACTTCATACTCTTGAACAATCATTAATTTCATATAATCACTATAAGGCATTATTTCATTTAGTTAGCTCCAGTAATTTTGAAGTTATTGAAATTTTTGTTACTGACCCGCTTTCTTTGCGGCCCAGTTTACTAAATAATCTATCCTCAGTTTTAAGGCTTCATTTACTATACAACTATCTGTGTCGATTACGTAAGATTATGCCCAACAGTGGGACATACAGAATGTTATAAGTATCAATATGCACAAGGAATGCCGTGCAGTCACAATCAATAGCTTCTGTGCCCCCGAACGAACGCTCGCAGCAGGCATTGTGGTTGATATGTATAAGAAGTCCACTACTGGACATAAGCTGGCACAAATAATATTAGATCATCATTCCAACATTCAGTTACAATATCAGACCCGTGCGAATATTTCCTACATTATAGAACGTAAACAATCCAACAGCTGCCATGTTAGTTCAATATATTATAATTAGAAATACCACCTGTTTAAAAAAAATTAACGTCAAAATTAATTATAAACTATTTATCTGTTTTTTGTAAATAGCACGCAAGTTTAAAAATTATGTTTCTTTAATTAGTATTGATGAAGATGTAAGGGAGATATGAAGTTGTCACAAAAAACACCTTATAAATAATGTATAGTGTCCAATTATGTTATGCTTTGTAAAAATGTCTGATAACAACTTGATTCTAAACAGTAAATATAAAAATAATTTATTACCTGAAGGTAGTGCAGAAGCACTACACACAATGGCGATGAAAACAATTAATAAAATCACAAATTTCGACATTTCTAGAGTTGTGGTCGAAATACAATAAAATATCGAATACACATGTAAACTACAGTCAAGTCATTTATATAAGTAGACTTATCAAAGAGATACTTAATAAACTTACAAAGGTTAACATAAAAATATAATCAGAGGTTATTAAAACAAGATATTCTATACTATGTATATGTATGTATATATGTGCCCCACGGTTTCACACTTGTAACCTATCGCTCTTCTCACTTCACGTACTCAAGTCAGCTACAGCTATCCAGGATTGCTTGACGTGCTTAGTTACTGCTCCGCTCCTTAGAGTTGTAGCATGAAGTTCAAACAAATAAACAGACAAAAAATCAATCTCTTTACCTTTATAATATTAAAACTAGCGTTATGTCCGCGGCGCCGCACTCGTCTCTTATGCAATAATTATATTCATTCAGCAATTTTATTTTTACCAATACAATATAATATAACAGGAGTTTGTTTAAACACGCTATTTTTGTATCTGATAGCCAGATTAACGAGGAATATTATAGTGTTAGAAATCTCAAAGCCGGCGACGAATATAAAATTCACAGTCGACTAAACAATGTGAACGGTTCGACATCATCATCATTGTAGCGAAATCTATCCTTGCCATAACTGTCGCATCCTACACATAGCGACATCTCCGCCATAACTGACATCCTACATCGCGATATTGAAATTAACTCAACAATTGAGTATATACAAGGTGTCCAGAAAGGGTATCGGGTATTTGTAAGTTCAATGAAACAAAAATTATTTGTATGCAATAAAAAAGTTTATTGTTTATTATTAGCATATGAATTGGAGAATTATTTGGAAAAGATGATGTTATCCAAATGATGACCGTTACGTTGCTGGCACTCTTCTAAACGGAAACGAAGATTGGCAATAACACGTTGACACCGAGCTATCGATATTGCTGCCATTTCTGACCTGATGTTTTGCTTTAACTGGGTTAGATTCGTCGGATTGTTTTGATAAACCTTACTTTTAAGGTATCCCCATGCAAAATAGTCAAGCGGGCTAAGGTCGGGGCTTCTGGGAGGCCAGTTGATGTTACCCCTTCGCGAAATGACTTTATTAGGGAATAATTCGTTAACAACTTCCATTGAGTCATTTGAGGTATGGCAAGTGGCCCCTTCTTGCTGGAACCACATTCTTGAGTTGAAACCTGCAAACTCCTGCAACTCTGGGACCAAAAAATTTCGCAACATATCGCAATAACGGTCATTATTCACATTAATTGCTCGGCCTCGTTGATCTTCATGAAAATAAGGACCAATTATGCCTTTAGCAGACATAGCGGCCCAAACAACGACCTTTGGGCTATGCAGGGGTCGTTCATGCTTTCGTCTCGGATTCTCCACTGCCCAGTACCGACAATTCTGCTTATTAACATGACCATTCAGGTGAAAATTTGCTTCGTCACTGAACAGTATGTTGTTAAAGTTGTTAAATCGCTGCAGCATTTCGTTCGCAAAATTCAGTCGATTAGCATAGTCCGTATCCTTCAATTCTTGAACCAATTGAATTTTATAGGCTTTTAGATGTAAGTCTTTCTTTAAAATCGAATGTAAAGACGATTTTTTGATGTTCAACGCTTGGCTTCGCTTTCGGATGGATAAAGACGGATTTTGACGAACCGACGCCTCAACTTCTTCAATTGTTTCTTCATCGCGAACTGAACGAGGACGACCAGAGTTTTGAATTTTAATTGTCACACCTGTATTCTCGAACATCCACGATATTCCGCACGATAGAGACGTTGAGCAGTCATTATTGAACCACCATTACGTAATACGCTCGTACGCAAAATGCGCGATGCGTCCCCGAGTACTGTTCCATCGTGACTAAAACTCCACAAAATGGCGGACGCCACGAACCCCTCCCCGCACCCTTTAGACGCCCCGTTTCGAATATGGTGCGAAAACAAATACCCGATACCCTTTCTGGACACCTTGTATATATATAAGAATCCGACAACAAAATACCCGTCTGGTCGGAGGATCCTCCCTTTTCTGTGGCGGATGAGGAACTTTACACTCTGTTCCGCACTTCCGCTAAATCATTATCCTCGCTATCTTCATTGGTGATCATAGGTCACAGGTATCGTTACGACGGTTCAAGTTGCACTATATCAGCGTGAATATGCGCTGCGTCTTATATACCCTTTCACTGGTTCCGAGCAGTAGCGTAGCTGTGGATATCTATTTATAAATGAACCTCAACTCCCCATGAGGGTAGCCAATGAATACCTAACAAATAGGTTGTCTAATATTAGACTTGAACTCTCAGCTAGCCTTAAATATTAATTTTTGTTAAGTAGGTCGAAAGCTGTCCGCAGTCTGCATGTGCTGGCGTAATGGTTAATGATACGTAAATACAATGTTCGAGATAACTACGACCAGCAAAACGCAAAATTGGTGTTGAGCCATTAAAAAGAAACCTTTTACATGTCGTGGTTAACCTCTAATGAAACTGTGATACACAGCATACTGTTTCTTTCCAAAATGCCAAGAGCTTACTTTAAGCCTCGGTGTGACGCAGTAGATTCCTGGCCGCGAATCCAGTAGTCGTAGACCATGTAAAGTGGTGTATGTATAGTGAATCTGTGTGTAAAAGAGGGTGTGTAGGACTAACCGGGCTGTCACACCTTATTCGTCACTTCCAATGACAGCAATTGTACATGAATCACGCAACACACATATACGCATTTATCTTCTTATTATTTATATTACAATAAATAATATCTTACGTGGACTATTTCTAAACCAGAATCTCCAAAAATCACTCAAAATCCGACCGGTCCGGTTTTAATTCTATCTATCTGTGAAAGTCCAACCGTTTTGGAGATTACCCGGAACAAACAGACATACAGAGAAAAATTTTAAAAATGGTTTTTTATTAGGTATAGCTATTGTATATACTTTCATATGCACTTAAAAACTGTTGTTTTGACATTACAAACAGACACTTCAATTTTATTAATAGTATAGATTTACAAAAGAAATATATTTTTATAATCTATTGTAAGCTTAAGTATTTATTTTATCGCTTATAGGATTTAGCGTTATTGCCACAATCTCACCTCGTCTTAAGTGATGACTTGGCCTCAGATGGTATCACGTTGGGCCTAGCGGTAGATTCTCTCAAGTGCAGCTGCCGGAACATGCCTGTCGGTGTTTGGTTTTCAACTTGAGGATGGTAGCTGACCAGGCGGGCGTTAGAAAAAGCACTACCACCATGCAACTCACCAATATTCGCCAATAACCTAATGTTAGCATAAGAAATCACGCTGGTACACTAGCACACGCAAAGTAGTGTGAGTGTGTCGTAGAGAGAAGAGTTCAGTATTAATGTTGAGAAGGCAGCGCTGAGTCGGAAAGTGCCAAATAGACGCGACTCTGACCGAATTGCATGTCGTGACGCCCTATCAGAACGCTTTTACTCCGTGCAAAGGCGTCTTCAGATGTTATGAAGGCGCTTAGACGTTAGATGTTATTAAAAAAATATATAGTAGGAGATATCACAGTTTCAAAATTACGCACAACCGAAGAAATCACATGCAGCGAGACGGTTGGCCAGCACTTGATGAATTACGTGTCGCGAGCTAATTTTATATCATAACTATATATCATATTATCATTTCTTTGTTAATTAGAAAACAATCGAGAGGTATAATCACACTGCATGCGAAATTTGAAAAGGAGACCATTGGGTAGATAAGGGAAAAGAGTTTGTGGAGAAAGAAGACAAGTCTTCCATTTAAATAATATTTGGTAAGCCTATTTCAGATCAGTCCGGATATCTAGTAACGTAAAAACTCTTGCTTTGGTTATATATAGATCCTGTTGCGGGTACGATGAAGACCTTTTCTAGTTTACTTGAATCTCTTAATGTTGACCGGGAATTCTTAAACAGTAGTAAATATACCAAGGTGGCGACTATTCATAACGTGAGTTCAAGATAAGTGAAGCCAAGGGGTCCGGCAAAATCTTCACAAATTTCATTTAACTGAGGGGAGGTCAAAAAAATCTTTCGTCAACTTTAACATTTAGAGAATATACATGATTATATATATATACAAATGGATTTTTGTATTAAATATTGTATATGCCCGGGATTTCTACAGAAGTTGAAAGAAAAAGAAAGCACATATTTATTAGAAAAACAGACACCATAAACCTGCTATAAACGAGTGCAGTACTACCTAAAGATGTGTCGATTTCGATGATCGACGACGAATCGATATTTTTTTAAATCCATTTTTTATTTAAAGAAAATCAATTTTTTTTACTGTTGATTTTTTTTTTGATGGATTTAATGTAATTTTTTTTGTGACAGTAGGTATTCAATCACCTTTATTCTTACTAACTTGCCAACTAGTCCTCTTTATTGAAAACCATTATCAAGTGAATATAGTGGTAAACAAGATGGTGGTTCCCTTGTTAGAACTTTCTAGGGAGTTTTTGTGGCACATCAAAATGTATGCTTCCAGTTTATTTTTATAATCCATTTCACATGCACAAGCTATATCACACAAAACGCTACCAGTGTTATATAATATAGGGTCTAAAACCTAAGTTAATGGATCTATACTACTACTATTAAGCTGAAGAGTTTCTTTATTTGGTTGAACGCTCTAATCTGAGGAACTACTTCTTCGAATGGAAAAAATATTTTTTGTTGGATATCCCATTGATCGAAGAAGGCCTATAGGCTATATAACATCACGCTACGACCAATAGAAGCGAAGAATCAATTAAAAATATTGCAAAAACGGGGAGGATTATTGCTTTTGAGAGCTTCCATTGCGTGTGCTGCGTAAATGCTTAAAGTTACTCAACAATCATGTGTGACGGAATTGTTTCTCTTAAAAAGTTTAAAAAAAGTCCGTGATAGCATTTGGCTATCTTTGAAAGTTGACACAATACAACCTTTTTTATGGTAATAAAATTTGTTCTAAAATAATGCATTATTTGCGAAGGTGTTTCTATAAACATGGTATTAATCCTTATTGAAATTAAATATTCATCACAAGTCTTTAATTTTGAACAAAATTGTCCTTGACATCAATTGATTTCAATAAATTTCTTAGGAGATATCACAGTTTTAAGTTTTAAAATAAATCCGCAGCAAAGTAAAGAAAGTTTCAGCTCCTCTAGAATTGTATTATAGGTGCTTACGACCCAATTTTTCTAACTCTCTCTCTTTCTCATGTGACGCAGACGAAGATGCGTGAGTCAGTTAGTTAAAAATAAAAACCAAATACCAAAACATGTCATTTTAAAATCCCACCAAAAACTTTAATCGCCCTTATATATCACCCATAAATATCGTTATTTATAATTAAATAATGAGTTGCTTTTTAATTTAATATTGTATTTTTGTGTTCAAAAGGATTGTAATACAAGTAACGGAACGCACCACCCGCGTCTTTGGAAGTATTTACGCAGTGTATAATAATTTTTAACTGTGCCCCACGGTTTCACCCGTGTTAATACTACACGACAAACACCGCAACACCAGTGTACCCGTGTAGTCTATCATAATTGTTCTTCCCACAAATACAAATAATTTCAATTTTTCAGTATCTCCTAAACGATGTGTCCAAATAACATGCAAAAGAGCAAAATTTAACTTCATAAAATTGTCTTTGAGATCTCTTCTTCGTAAGGATTAATATACCATGTGTAAAATAATGATCTTAAATCACTTTTTAATGTTAAGCCACGGTTTGATATATAATAGCTTATTGTTGGTTATGCATAAGATATAGGCATATGCTATTGTGGACTATTTTAATGATGTACTAAGGCCCAATATTTTTGTACACTATGTATTTAGGTACAACTAAAAATTATCGCAGCGCACGTGGAAAAAGCAGTTCGGGAGAGCTTCGTGTTCCGACTTACTTTACAAAAATCAATATTAAAGGCTAGTTAGGACGTGTATCTTGATGCTAAATTCATTGTGAATCAAGCTATCGTATACAAAAAGAATTTTTCAAATCAGTCTGGAAGGTTCAGATATTAGCGTATTTAAACAAATAAACAAACATAAAAACACTTCCGCTTTGTTATATTAGTACACATATAATATATAGTATAGATAATTCTTTTAAATGTTTAAAGAATATTCCTACTTTGAAAACCAAATTCCGAGGATAAAAGCTCGTAAAATAATATGAAAAAAAAAAAAACATTATTTACTTTTTATTCAACCTTACTATACAACAAAGTTTGGTACAAGAATGGGCATTCTCCGTTATTAACAATACTTTTTGTCTTTTTATTGTAATACGTTAATTTAAATTGATTAAGAAAGTTATTATTCTAAATATTTCCGGTTTTCATTAAATTTCTGAAGAAAATATGAAAAAATCGATTATTATAATATCGATAATTTTTTGAACAAATATCGAATATTAAATCGATTTTATTATTTTATAAAATAATCGATTTTTAAAAAATTGTTTTTTTTTTTTAAATTCACATCTTTAGTGCTACTCTGGTGGTAAATTTATGAAATAATCTATCATCTGTTTTCTGAACGCATTTACTGTACAATCATCTACGTCGAGTAGCAGTTACCTGATACAATTACAATTCGCAGAATTCAATTTAAAAAATATGAAATATTTGAAGTTTATCGTTGTTAATTAGTTACGAACACTGCTATTTTGTTGCTTTAGCCTATCGCCGAAAATCACTATAACTGATAGCTTCATATAAAGTTAAAAAGAAAAATCTAGAAATTTCGAAACTAAAAAATGTTTGGGCCGAATAGGACTAAACTCGAGGAAGAAAAAATAGCAGAAAGCAAAGGAAAAATAGCAGAATTAAATTTAAGAAATATGAAAATTTCTAGCTAATTTGTTACCAAAATTGTGATTGTGTTGTTCCATATATCGTCGAAAATCGTGATTACTACTAGCTTCACATTATAAAGGCAGAACGAAAACTCTTAAAATTCCGCAATTAATAGATATCTAATCGGCTAACTAAATTCATGTAAAACAAGGCAATTTTTAACAAAAGGATTACCAACTTCAATGATTTTGAAGAGTTTCCTTGTGTGTCTTCGAAGTTTGAATATCCAATGCAAATAAAATGGAAATGGGATCACCATTGAGTATCCCCTATCCAACAAAAAAAGAATCATCCAAATTGGTTCAAAAACAAAGAAGTTATGACTGATCCATAAAAAAATATACATTCGAATTGAGTTATACCTCCCGTCTTTTGTTTAAGTCGATTAAATTTTTTAAACTAATTTAAATAATACAAAGGCCCATTATTCAGACAGATATTATTAAACTTTGTAAAATCTAAAACACATCCTATGCGCAGTCCCATGATAAAACAGAATAGTAATACACCATAGACAATACAATATTCATAGGCACCCTTTTTAATAACTTCAATACATAGTATAAAAGTCGCTATCCGTGACTATCTGTTTGTTTGCTTAATAATAAATAAAGCAATGATGACTCAGTTGGTGGCGTGTACGGACACCACATCGATCGACGTAAGTTCGAATCCCTGAAATGAGGCTGAGCTTTAGATGAAGGAAAACATCGTGATGAAACCATAGCATGGTAGGCCTTTTTCTATTTCCCACCCGGCTAGCTACCACCTTTAATTTAAAATCTATCTCCAAACACCAATAGGTTTGTTCCGACTGCTGCAGTTGAGAACCAGTCTTCTACTACTTAGCGAGTTATCATTTTGAGCCACATCGTCACTTATGATTAGGTGAGATTGTGGTTACAGCGTTAAACTTTTAACGATAAAGTTGATTTTCGGACGCTTACATGGCTTATGTTTGCTAAACCTTAAAAGATAAATTAAAATAATGTACAAAAGAATTGTAGTTCTTCAAAAATCCTACAGAAACGTTCGCAATGGCATATGTCTATCTCTTAAAGTTGTCTTACAGTAACCATTTTTATCTTCAAGATAATAATTAAAGAGTTAAGTTATGCGAAGCTATTTTCTCCAATTCATTATTAAGTTTTAGTCAGATAAATGTGTTAGTTAACTTGAGTGTTTAATGTAGATTAAAACTGTCCTATATATATTATCACATTGAAATAAATACCGGATTTGCCGAAACGTTGGCCGGCACTCCATGAATTGCGCGTCGTGAGCTAATTATGAAGTTATTAACTATCAATACTAAAGTGATAAACTCTTTAAGCATGTTCGATACATGCTTTTTTAAACATAAATGTCACCACTTTGTAAATTGCACCCGTGCGATGCTGGGGCGGGTCGCTATTGTTAAATAAATAATAATCAAAAAAATTAAAAAATTAAGTTTTATATCAAAAATTCACACATTGTTGCTTGAAATGTTTTTTGAGGACATTAAATTGTTTTTCGCGTTTTGAGTTTTAGTGCTCCTTGCTAGTTGGTTCCTGAAGCGACCGCATCATTCGTTCTATCCCAGGGCCGCCGCAGGTTATCTGCAACATTAATTGTATAAAAAAAATAAATGAAATAAGGATAAAAGAAATACATCTATAATACCTATATCTAATTGTCCAGTTCGTATAGTATAAAGGTATTACGATTTAACATAATATGACATATTATTACAATAAACCAAAAATGTTTCTCAAAAAAAGTATGCAGCTAAACTAGAGGAGAGTGTTGGTTTCATGTAGGTACTCAATTAGAAAAAAAAAAAACTACTATGAAAATGTATGTTTATCATATTTTAGTAAAGAAAGTGATAACAGGTACAATAAACAGACATAATGAAACTGTCACAAACGTGCCTGGTGGTAAATTTACGAAATAATCTATCTTCCGTTTTCTGAAGATCGTTCACATTATAATATATGTATATAGGTTCCGTGCCAAGCCTGTCGTGAAGCAATTATGGCTCAGTGATAAAATGCAATGCGCCTGAGTTTTCCGCGAAGGAAAGCATTTTGATGAAACCAAAGCATGGTCCCTTTATGCTAAGACTTACCAGGAATATGGAAGCATCCCATTAAAGTACACATGGCTACTCCATCACTGCACCAACAAGTGTTGCAGTCATCTTTCCACCTCGTGTCCGGAGCGCAATCGTTATACTCTAGAAATAACCACATCTATCATTACACGATAATGCCATTCATTTTTTAATGTCCTGATTTAATTCAAAAAGTGGTCAATGGAATTATACACTATTTTTCCTTTATCCCTTGTCGATATCGCGGCGGATACCTGGGGAGATAAAACTCTAAATGGAACTTCATTTCATATTTCAACCCAAATAGTCGGTAATCGCCATAATGGAAACTCTTGAATCAGTCACGAACGCGCTGACATTGTCAGATAGAAGCAGGTGTATCGTGCTTGAATCAAGAGTGCTGCAAGTAAGGATTCCGGCGACATCTCCCCCAAATCAGCTTACATCGATGCCACCAAGTTCTGTCAGAGGGCTTACATCAGAACGAATACCCAGCACGTCGTCAATTTTGACCAGAAACTAGTGGAACATCCGACTAACAATTGAAACTGTTGGAATCTGGCTAAATCCGTAAGGCAAATACATTAGGCGTGGTATGATGTTACCTTACTTACCATCAGAATTTCAAAATCATCAGAATTTGTAATATATAATGTAAATAAAATAAAAAAACGTACTAGGTTCGTCTCCCGTACATTCTGCACGACGACTGCACAATGCCATTCCTTCATTACTACACTTGCAATCGTTGCATTGGGTTTTCCAAGAGCTACCCACTGCACAATACTTACCAGAAGGCAGCTCGGAGTTTTTCGGAACTGAAAATAATTTCATCGACATAATTATTTTAACATCAATGGTATGCATCTACACAAAATTTTATTATTTGATTAACGAGAACTGACAAACACGAGGGAAGAACAATTTTAAACCCAAACCAACTAAATTTTGGACTACACGTACGGATATAATAGTTATGGGGCGATAGGGTATTTTTTTAACATCTCGAAGGTAGCAAATAAGTCATCATTATACCAGAGAGTAAGCGATAACCACAGCCTATAGATGCTTGCAACACCATAAGCATCATTTGCGCACCGCTGAAACTTTAAATATCGTAGTCCCCTTAATATGTACTCTATAAGTGCGATCAATATCCAGTCAAAATGACACGCGACTACAATTGGTAATTCGAGATTAGGCTGTCAGATGAAAAGAGGGAAAAGGAAAGTATTGTGTTCCAGTTTGCAAGAAAAAGGGGAATTCTGAAGAAAAAAGGCATACATTAAAAAACATGTTTTATTTGTCAGAATTACTTATTCTAGACAAAAGATAATAATTTTTCGTAATTGAGAAAACAAGCGAGATGTGTCATCGCACTACATGCGACATTTGAAAAGGAGATCATCTGGAAGATGAGGGTAGAGAAAAAATAACTTGTATTCTATTTTAATAATATTCGGCAAGCTTATTCGAGATCACTCAGGTTTTCTTTAACCTTTTGATGTTGGCCGGGTGTTCTTAAACTACATACCAAGGAGGCGTCTATTCATTACATAAGCCCAAATTGGGGGAGACAGGAGGAATCCGGCAGAATCTTTCCTAATTTCAGAGAAATGAGGGGAGGTCAATAAAAATCTTACGCCAACTTTACATTTAACATTTTTACAGGCGAAGTTTATGCCATGAACCTGTCATAAACGAGCGCAGCGCTATCCTGGTAGCAAATTTACTAAATAATCTATCCATAGTTTTCTAGATGCATTTACTGTAGAATAATCTATGTCGATTACGTAAGATTATGCCCAACAGTGGGACATATACAGGTTGTTATAAGTATCACCAGGCGCAATGAATGCCTTACAGTTACTTCAGTGTCCTCAGACGAACGCACTCACTGCTGGATTGCGGTTGATATACAAATTGGATTCAAACCCTCGTATGTTTCATTTAAAAAAAAACATGATCAATGTGTATCAGTACACTAATGGACATAAGCATCCACAAATAATATTAGATCATCACTCCGATATTCAGTTACAATATCAGACCCGTGCGAATATCACGTAAATTCGAGAATGTAAATAATCCAACAGCTGTCATGTTGGTTGAAAATATCATTAGAAATACGAACTTATTTTTTTATTTTCCGATAATAGCGAACAAGCGTTAAAATTATGTTTAAATCGTCTCAAAGGCTTTAAAATGTCTGACAATAAGCACACTCTAAATAATATAAAAATAATAATTTAATAATAAGTTTTTTAGGAAAATATTTTAAGGAAATTATTATGGTGTTGTAACAAAAAACACCTTTGATAAATAATATATATTGTACAACTATATTATACTTTTTAAAAATATCTGATAATAGCCTCATTCTAAGCAATATAAAAATAATTTATTACCTGAAGGTAGTGCTGAAGCACTACACACAACAGCGATGAAAACAATTAATAAAATCACTTTCGACATTTCTAATGTTGTGGTCGTAATACAATAAAATATCGAATACACATGTATACTACAATCAAGTCATTTATATAAGTAGACTTATCAAAGAGATTAACTTACAAAGGTTAACACAAAATTATTATCAGGGGTTATTAAAATAAGATATTGTATATCTATACAAGCTGTGTCCCACGGTCTCACACGTGTAATCTAACCTTATTCTCACTTCCCGGATTTACTAACAGTTATCCAGGATTGCTTGACATTAATAGTTATTGCTCCGCTCCTTAGAGTTGTAGCGTGAGGCTATACAGGGTTATTGGTAAGTCACCATATTCCCGTTAGGAATTGATAGGGTGATTTGCGATAATTTTAACTCCCATATGCATTATGCAAAAGTGAACCATTTTTCAGTTATCGTGTTTTTTAGCTTTTTTAAAAATAAGTCAAAAATGCAACATCAAAATTTTATTTTAAAATAGTATGAATTTAAATCTAATTTTATATAAAATTTTTAATTCTAGATATAAAAGTATTTATATTAACTAGCAATCGCCCTAAGCTCGAAATTCGACCAGCGACTTTTTGATCATAGACTATTTATAGTTTATGTACATAGTTTATGTACGATTAGTAAGAACATTGTGACATAGTAAAGGTGACTGACATTTCAGATAATAAAATCTATATAATAACTAAAATTAAAGTGTTTGTTTGTAACGTCAAAATAACAGCTTTTTAATAAATGCTTATGCAAGTATATACGTTACCTATAACAAAAATAAAACCATTTTAAATATTTTTGTCTGTCTATGTGTCTGTCTGCTTGTTCCGGGTAATTCCGAAACGGTTGGGCCGATTTTGACGGGACTTTCACTGTTAGATAGCTGAGTTTATGGAGAGTAACTTAGGCTACTTTTATTTTAGGAATTAGGGCTTCACACAAATTAGAAAAAAATCTGTTCATGTTGAATCGATTCGGGTGCTTAAATGGCTTACGGTGAGTAAACATTGATTAGATATTAAAAAGACCTACAAAAAAGTCAGCGAGAGGATACATCTATCTTCTAAGGAACATCCACAATAAGCATTTTTGTCTTTAAGAAAACTTAAATCTGTGTTAATAAATATAAACTTTTAATGTCGTTTCTTTGTTTACATGTTTGATAAATAGCATAATACTATTATTTAATTTATTTTATTATTATATATTATTATTTAATGAAATAAATCTTTATTTATAGAGCAACGCTTATGGTTTATTTCACATGTTCAAATAAATGACTTCAGTCTTATATATATTTAATGGATTTTAATGAAACCTTTTTTAAAGGCTTCTTATTATTCCACAAATTCTGTTTATAACGAATATAGTAACGCAACAGCGGCGGCGGGTCACTGATTGGACGAGATCCATGCCCACATTCATTCACTTCCTATTCATTGTCTTTGAAAATTGTAAAAGTACTTAATAGACGAATTTTATATACGAAAATTAATCGAATTGTAACGCGCGCCGCATTCCATCGACGCTGGCGCAAGCATACCTTCACCCTTTCCCCGCGTCCCTGACCAAGTGACCGTGAAGCGCGACCTTCAGTCCGCCGGCCACCGCCTTTGCGTGCACTCACGTGGTTGTATCGTTAAAGTGGCGCCCAACGTGGGGCCCGAACCCACGACCTTGAGATTAAGAGTCTCATGCTCTACCGACTGAGCTAGCCGGGCCTTGGCCGTTGTTTGGGCTGTCTCCAAATTTCGAGGCTACATCGACGGGAGCGAGGTTTTAGTAAAATCCGACCATCAGCCGCTTCGCTGGCTCATGAGTCTAAAGTCTCCGAGCGGCCGTCTTGCCAGGTGGGCCCTCACATTGCAGGAATATAATCTGCGTATAGAATACACGCCAGGAAAGGCGAATGTGGTAGCGGACACGTTATCGCGACCTAACGACTGCGTGTTTTGTTTAACCACTGTAGACTTACCGGCGCGATCCCCCAGCGACATTAGGGTGAACCAGTTGGAAGATGAGGATGTAAAGAAAATCATTGAAGACATGGAGTCAGACGATCCCTTTAGGGGGAGACCGTGGGCTGACCGCGGTTACGTATTGTCCGACGGCATACTATTTAGGTATGGACCAGAAGGACGAGACGACGAGGACGAAGCTTGTCTCGTCGTCCCTCAACACGAACGTTGTAAAGTATTACAAGAGTCTCACGACGCACCGACAGCTGGACACTTCGGCGTCGAGCGCACGCTAGCACGCATTAGTGCTCGTTTCTACTGGCCTGGGATGAGATCTTTTATATCCAACTATATCAAGGAATGCTCGGCTTGTCAGAGATATAAATGTGATAATAGAAAACCGGCAGGTCTGATTCAAACCCCCGCATCAGCGAGGAGATTCGAGGTCGTGGCAGTGGACCTGTTCGGTCCGTTACCCGAGACTGCTTCCGGGAATAAATGGATTTTGATCGTAGAAGACATTAGTACGCGTTGGGTAGAAATATTCGCACTCAAGAACGCGACTAGTGCAGAATGTGCTAAAACTCTAATTAGCGAAGTATTCCTTAGGTTCGGCGTTCCTCGCCGCATTATCAGCGACAACGGCGTGCAGTTTATAAGCGCTATGATCCAGCAAGCATGTCACTGTATGGGCATTGACCAAACGTTGACTCCGTTGTATCACCCGGAAGCTAATCCTGTGGAAAGGAAAAATCGCGATCTTAAACCTCAACTTGCTATACTTGTTGGGCGCGACCACGATACCTGGGATTTGCACCTGCCCGCGATAAGGTTTGCGATGAACTCGGCGATAACGGCAAGCACCGGATTTTCGCCCGCTTACCTTACCTTTGGAAGAGAGCTCCGCGCGCCAGCTGACGCTATTGTGGACATGCGACGTATCTTGGAAGGCGACAATTTCATACCATCATTCACTCCTTATCTGAGAAAGCTTTCAATTGCTCTTGTAGATGCTCGAGACGTGCACGAGAGAGCCCAAGCTGTACAAAAGAGGAATGCCGATGGCGGTCGTCGCCCAGCGCCGGAGTATAACGGAGGCGATCTGGTCCTCTTGAAGACTCAAGGTGCCAATGATACCAGTCAAGGACAAACACCCAAATTTATTCCCAGACGCGACGGGCCGTACCGCGTCCGAGAGGCCGTCAGCCCGGCCACCTACCTGCTGGAGCGGATAACAAACGGGGAACTGCTGGGTAAGTACCATGTTTCGCAGCTTACGCCCTTCGTTGGCCATATCCAAGCACCCGTACGTGAGAAACGGAGACGAGGTAGGCCGCGTAAGTTTGTTGCTAACCCGAACTCAGCATCGCATAGTTCGGATTAGAGGGGGAGGCTGTAACGCGCGCCGCATTCCATCGACGCTGGCGCAAGCATACCTTCACCCTTTCCCCGCGTCCCTGACCAAGTGACCGTGAAGCGCGACCTTCAGTCCGCCGGCCACTGCCTTTGCGTGCACTCACGTGGTTGTATCGTTAAAGAATTATTTATACGAAAACTCCATAATTAACAAATGCCAGAGGCTATAATAAAATTGTGTAAAAAAAATGCGTCCAGCAAAGCGGACGGGTACCAGATACTATGTAATAAAATCGTAAGTTTTTAGTGTTTGAACACGCACCATTTGAGAACTAATCAACTAATTTGAATTTCATTTTCAGATTAATATAGGACTAAACCGGATAAGCAACCTACGCAACATAACATTACGCTTTCCGATAGGTGTTAAGCAGTACAGTACATGATAAATTACAAAAAAGACTTTGAATCCAGGCAAGTAGTTTCCGTCGACATTTAAAAGCAAATTCACGAGTATAATTAAAATAAAA
This sequence comes from Saturnia japonica, assembly GCA_033032175.1. Taxonomy (NCBI): domain Eukaryota; kingdom Metazoa; phylum Arthropoda; class Insecta; order Lepidoptera; family Saturniidae; genus Saturnia; species Saturnia japonica. Next base: position 6,121,211 of record CM065331.1, read on the forward strand.
TACACGAACTGTTTTTTAAGTTCGTTCGTTTAAATGTAAATTTGTACTTTATAGGTTACCTTTTCACTTTTCAGGGTAATCACAATTGATGTTAAGTGGCGATGTGGTTGAAGACACGCTTAGCCTTGAAAGTTGATTTAAAAAAAATTCTTATTTAAGAGGAAACGCGATCGGTAGTGCTTTTGAAGAATACATTTTAACAGAAATCTGTTGCTGTCGCGCTTTACCCGAATGACCAATCTAAAGCGCGAGAGTGACAACTACTTTACACATAATATATAAATTAGACTAAATCATAATTTCATCACATTTCAAGCACAGTACAATTCAAACACAACGGCGACCACCGAGAGATCTAAATCCAGCGGTAGTCGCCGCTGTCATGCCTGCCTTCATAAATATCACTCTTTTTTTTTTTTTTTTGATCTGACTACACTGTTAGCCTTAGGGGCCCTATCCTAAAACAGAGCCGCTGCGGCTTTTACAGCTTCATCGGATTTGGGTAAATATCCCTTACGTTACTTTGGCTTATAATAGCTTACAATAGATTTATATTATTTTTTTTTTATATGAAGCTTCTCTACAATTATATATAGATCTTCTAAATTAAAAAAAATATGGCTATTCGTTTGTTATCCTTTAGTTGCCAGTCAGTTGCCTATAACATTACTGATGTCCTGATGGTTCTCGTTGTTATTGGATTGTATTGTGCTTACGATCAGGCACAGTGTAGTCACTTTGCAGTGCTATCATAAAATAGTGAGGGCAGATTAGAGTAAATGTCACTTTTTCGTTATGCCTTATCAGTTTCGTGGTACAACAGAGTCGGTTCCTTAGTTCGAGGCTAAATCCAGGTCAAAGTGGTAACACATTGATGCCTACTAGAAGCATTATCAATTACAGTGAATGTCGGGTTAATAAGCAACTAACTCAATAATATTATAAGATAATGTAGCAAAGTTTATAAATTGCTTAATTTGCGTCATCACTGATATAAATAATTATAAGAAATGCTTTGGTTTTTATTTGCTTAATTAAAATAAAATATTGACTATTTTCCTTGTCAATGTGTTTTTAAATAACGTTTTTTCCGTTTACAAGAAGTTCATTATCGGCAGGGATAGTAATAATTTTCTTTAAATCGATTAAAAGAACGAAAGGTTAACAAGACCACAGCTTAAAATTACTTAAATATGAAAGGTAATGCCATATTTTTGTAAATTTACCGTGGCAGATCTCTTTTTGCAGCAAAAAGATGAATAATTCGGCATTTTCACGGGAAGTCGATTCAGCAGCGCAATTAGATTTAATCTAGTGAACAGTCCGGTTGCAACTAGTTTCATTAGACGCGTAGGACCGCGTGGACCTACACTTTGACAGAGGGGAAGGCCCGCGTATGGCTACTGCCCTCCGGTCCGCCGGTGGCCCGTGTTTGCTCTATGACCTAGCAAGCAGGAGAATATTTGCAGAATAAAATTTAAAATATATGAAATTTTGTAGCTAAGTAATTGTCAAAATTGGCATTTTATTGTTCTATATATAGCCGAAAATCGCAACTACTACATATAGGTAAACGCAGCACGAACGTTCTACGAATTCCGAAATTAATAGATATGTAATCGGCTATTATGTAGTAATTTGTTGCTGTAACATAGCAACTATGCAATAAAATATATATTAAAACAAATACCCATTATTTAAAATCTACAACACATCCTATGCGCAATCTTATGATAAAACAGAATAGTAATACACCATAGACAAAACAATATACATAGGTAACCTTATTAATTTATATCATCATTTCATAGTATGAAAGAAAGTAGCTATCCGCGTCTGTCTGTTTGTTTGCTAATTAACTAAAGCTATGATGGTTCAGTTGGTCGAGCGACGTGAGTTCCCTGCAATTAGCCCAAGCTTTCGGTGAAATGAACATCATTCCTGCTAACACCAAGAAATTGAAAATCTATCGCCAAGAACCAGTTGGTGTGTTTCGGCAGCTGCACTTGAGAGCCAGTCTTCCACTAGGCTTATGGCTGGGTTCTATCTATCTATAACTGTCAATTATAATAGTTACTACTGGTATATATCGGCGTATGTAACAGTTTCAACAAACACAGATAGTTGAAAAATTCTAACTAACTTTAACTTTAAACTATCTACCGGAGGGTCTATTATACCATAGTTATGTAAGTTAATAGAAAAAAAAGAAAGCGTTACAGTACCGTCGTTATAAGTAACTGTCAGTGTTATTCAAATTATCTTTTGTTTGAATTTTGTTTACCGCCCGATTTTGGGTATAATTAGTTCTTCTTGCAGGATTCCTAAATAATATTTTGATAAACAGTAACGAATTTGTTCATTGATGAAATTGATGTTGAAATGTATGAAGTCAGCGTCTTTAATTCAGACTCTGATGATGAAGAATTAGATGATCACAGAGTTATATTCGAACAAACTATGAGAATAAATTTTCATAACATAACATAACATACCACCATCCCTATATTCCCGAAGAGTTAGGCAGAGGTGTACTAATGTACACCCACGGTTCGCCGTGTATGGTTTTTAGGTCCTATAGCCCAGTCATATTAGGGCTTTCACCTCGGAATGAAAGATAATAAGCTGCAAATTGGTATGAACCTTTGTTTTGTCATTCTAAATGTTGTCTCAAAAGTCACAATCGTTATCGTGTCCGCGTCTCAAGATATTCAAGGTCAAAGGTCACAAAAATCGGTTTTTCGCGAATATCTGGCTTCCTATCGGTTAAATGAGATTTGCATTTATTATAAAAGTTGTAGGTTATAAAATTCCCTACAACTTTTGTTTAAACTTTTTTTTCATACAACCAACCGTTTTGAAGGTAGAGCGCGAAGAGTGCACATCGTACAGTCATATACGGCCTAATGCAAGGTCAAGCGTGAGTTATGGTTATCAGTACGTTATAAAGTCAATTATTTACTTGGAAATTATAATTATTAAACAATGCCTATTATTTATGTACTAACTATTAATTATTTATATTTAATTAAAGTAAGTAACTTGATTATTTATATATAATTATTCATATTTAACTATTTAAGTATAAAATATTATTAATTCTGGATTATATATTTTAGTTTTATTTTAAGTTAACACGACATTATATATCTTTTCTTTAAAACGCGTAAATTTCTCAATACTTATATACCTGGAAATACTTGTCCCTACCCTATGCCCTTTTCTATTCATTGCCGGGACAGATGTTCTATAGTATTCAAGGCCACTCTCTCCACTTTGTATGAGTCAAGATTATTCGTTAGTTTGAAATTGTACCGTTGCAACTACGGACGTACGGTTTTAAGAGCTATGGCTGATTTGTGTTTTATATGTGATAAGAAACTTTCAGAAGGTGTTTCTGTGAATGTCGTACGTGGTTTACAAACTTTAAAAACTGCAAGTATTGAAAGAAATGATGGACATATAGACTATTTAAATACTTTAAGTTCTGTAAATGTGCATTCCGAGTGTCGAAAAGTGTACACGAGTAAAAATGTTATTATTGCATCAAAACGACGCACAGATGAGAGTGAACCTTCAACGTCAAGTGCACCTCGTAAAAAACGAAATGAAGTCTTTGATTTTGGAAAGTTATGCTTATTTTGTGGCCAAGAAGCTGATGAAATAGCAGAAAAGAAAAAAAAATTAAAGTATAGACGGACAATAAGTAATGTAAGTACTCTTGCATTCAAAGACAACGTAATTAAGAGAGCAGAAGAACGAAACGATTCCTTAGGAGAATTAGTAAAGGAACGTATATATTACGAGTATGATTTGATCGCTGCTGAAGCAAAGTATCATACTATTTGCTATACCAACTTTTTAACCCGAGTACCATCTGCAGATAAAAAGCCTCGCCAAGATGATCAAGTCACTCAAGCAATGAAGGAGATTTTTTATTATATAGAAAATAATGAAGATTCTCAATTTACTTTGAAAGAACTTAAAGATGTCCCTACGGAATACATACCTGACGATAAGACAATTATTACAAAATTACAACAAAAGTATTTAACTGATATAATAATCACAAAAAAAATTGGATCATTTACAATTATATCTTTCCGTGTTACACAGCTTAACGTATTATCAAAAGCTTGGTACGAAAATAAAAAAAAGTACTCCTGTAGAAGAACGTCTACGGATTGTAGAAGCTGCTGCGGCTATTATTAGGGAAGACATCAGATCATCTGTAGTTGAAACAAAAACGTATCCACCTCCGAATAAAATGCTAGATTGTATTAATGAAGAAATACCAAAAACATTATCACATTTTTTGGAAGAAATGATATTAAAAAATAGAAAAGGACAAGTAGATCATTTAAAAACGAAATGCACATCTATTAGCCACGCAATAATGGCTTCGATACGAGAACGTTCATTTTCATCACAGCTACTGTTGGGCCTTTCCGTATTTCTTCACAGAAGATATGGGTCTAAAAAATTGTTGGATGTTTTATCATCTTTAGAATTTGCTGCATCATATAGTAATACCATACAGTATGAAGTTTCAGCAGTTTACCATCCACAACCTCGTATTTTACCATCAGAGTCTGGTGCGTTGGTACAATATGTTGGAGACAATGCAGATATTAATGTCAGTACTCTTGACGGTAATAATACTCTTCACGTTATGGGAATGATAAAAATAATTACTCCGAAAGATGCTGTAATTTATGATGATCGCATAAAAAAATGTACAACTAAACCGAGTGCAAAAGAGTTAGCAGCAATATCACATGTATCTCTTTTAGCATATGAAAAGCCAGTTGTACCTGGGTACAGCAAGATTCAAGTCCAAAATCTACATGATGATCAAGTACTGATTGAAAAAAAATTTAATGCAGTTGATTTGTTGTGGTTATACGGAAAATGGAAGAATCTTTCACCGTTGCCAGGGTGGAATGGCTATCTTCAACAACTTACGAAAAATAATCAAAATTTTTCAACTTCTCAGGTTATATTTCTACCTTTCATTGATCATCCTGCCAGTAATTTAGACACAATTTATACAACTTTACATAGTGCTATAAATATTGCCAAGTCACATCAACAAAAAACGTGCATAATTACATTTGATCAGCCCCTGTACTCAAAAGCACGTGAAATGGTTGCTGCGTCAGATGCAAACTCAGACTTGTCTAAAACAGTTGTCAAACTTGGAGGATTTCATATGCTCATGTCTTTTCTTGGATGCATAGGACATGTAATGGACGGTAGTGGTCTCAAGGAAGCTTTAAGTAAAATATATGCTACAAATTCGGTCGACAAAATGTTGAATGGTCACGCTTATGCAAGAAGTATCAGAGGCCATATATTATTACGACTTGCATTATCAATAAAGATTTTTGAAGAGATGAAAATTGAAAATTGTGTGTTAGATGAGTTAATTGAACAGATAACTAGTCGCGATGTTTCCTACGAAGATGTTGAAGGATGTACGAGCAGCTCCAACTCGTTAATTGATCAATTTCAGGATGAACTAAAAGAATTAAAAGCTCGAGGTCCCACGGCACAGTTATGGGTGCAATATTTTGAAATGGTATCAATAGCCCTAGATTTCATTCGCGCTGAAAGGCTGGAACTTTTTCAAGAACATTTGGATGCAGTGCGAAAAATGCTGCCCTATTTTCATGCTGGTGGTCATTTCCTATATGCGAAATCAGCTCATTTGTATCTTCAAGATATGTTAAAACTTGAGGAGACAATGGATCAACAGGCTTTTGAGAACTTTAAAAACGGATTCTTTACTGTAAAACGAACAGAAAAATTCAATTCTGGTACATGGACAGACATGGTAATCGAGCAAAGTCTGATGAAATCTATGAAGACAGAAGGAGGAGTATCTCAAGGCCGAAGAACACAAGAAAGTGTTCTATGTAAGTGGGTATATGCTATGTATGCCACGAATACAATTTGTGAAGAAATTGAACGGTTTTGTAACATTTCTTTCGATTCTGTGGACCAACATGTTGATGCTAGAGATTCACGAATAAAAAGGGATGATACTGATGTAAATGAACTGGTTGGTTGGTTTACGCTTCATAATCCCTTTCCAAATACGAATCAGTTGGTATCCTTAGCTTCAGGAATCGTTGGAAATGACCAAATTAATTGTCACCGAGCCCATGAAATCGGATTGCAATCTATGGTAAAGATAACTGGTTTGAACTTCAACGAAATAAAGTTAAAACGCGTCGATAAGGTTTTACCGCTTTCAGCCATTAACAAATCTGTCAAAATTAATGATTGTAAAGTTTCTATAGATCCAATGTTACTTTTCCAGAGAATAACTGTAAGCAAAAAATTTGAAAGTAATTTACAAGAATATCTTCAGTATGAACTAAGCCCGTATCCGACATCTTTATTTGATAGTAATGGCATGAGAAAAACCACGAAAGCAACATTATATGACAATATGATGCCTGTCGTTATCGATCTTGATGAAAATAATGTAACATACATCATCGATGGTGGATTTCTTCTGCATCGCGTCGTATGGAGCAAAGACGATACTTTCTCTATTATTTTAAATAAGTACATTAAATATTTACAAACACATTATGGCTCAGCAATTGTTGTTGTATTTGACGGATATTCGGACTATAGTAAAAATATTAAAGCACTGGAACAACAAAGAAGAACTGCTGCACTTTCAAAATCATATGAAGTTTGTTTTGACGAAACAATGGTTGTGCCAATCAGTCAAGAATTTTTTTTATCAAATCGGTCTAATAAAAAAAAATTTATCGACATGCTTGTTGAAAAATTTAAAACTGTTAATATCACAACAAAACAAGCCAGAGATGATGCTGATGTTCTCATCATTGACACAGCTATTGCCTTATCAGAACATCAAAAGACTGCTGTCATCATAGGAGAAGATATCGATTTGCTCGTTATTTTAATTGGACGTACTCAGTCACATCATCAGGATTTTTTTTTAAAAAAGTTGGCAAAGGCAATGTCAAAACACAAATATATTCTACTAAAAGTTTTGACCAATATCCTCGTACTAAAAAGCACATTTTATTTTTACACGCATTCAGTGGCTGTGACACGACTTCTGCGCTATTTAAAAAAGGAAAAAAAACTGTTACTAGAGCATTGGAAAAAATTCCTGATTTAGATAAACTGATGGAAGTATTTCAACAAGAAAACTGCCCAAAACAAACATTATTAGAAAATGGAGTGCGCATCTTGTTGGAATTATATAATGCTCCAAAATCTGAGGACAACATTGATCATTTCCGCTACACGCAATTCATCAAATTTACAAATCTAAATAAACCTGTACAACTGTCAACACTTCCACCAATAAGTGTAGCAGCTCATCAACACATAAAACGTGTCTACTACCAGATTCAAACGTGGTTAGGGAAGGACTTAGAACCTCAAGAATGGGGCTGGATGCTTGAAAATGAAATCCTGGAGCCCATACGAACGTTATTACCTCCAGCACCAGCCGAACTACTAAACGTAATATTTTGCAATTGCAAAAATGGTTGTGGTTCCCGCTGTGGATGCAGAAAATCAGGGCTACAATGTTCTTTAGCTTGCGGCCAGTGCAACGGACAAGCTTGCCTCAACGCTTCACTGTATCCAAGTAATCCCGATGAAGAAAATACATATGATCCCGATATTCTGGAAGGTTTGGAGATGAACATGACAGATAATGAGGATGATGACAATGAATCGAACATTTTTGAGCGACAAGAAGAAGAAGACGACGAAGTAGAAGAAGATAATTAGCTTCCATTTCCAATTTCATTACAATTAAAATCAACAAAGATACTTTTGATATTTGAACTCACATTTTGACAAATGTATATTATGCCGTATTTAATAATAAATAAAAATATGTGTAAAATATATACTCTTACTATCATTTTAACTTAAAATAAAACTAAAATATATAATCCAGAATTAATAATATTTTATACTTAAATAGTTAAATATGAATAATTATATATAAATAATCAAGTTACTTACTTTAATTAAATATAAATAATTAATAGTTAGTACATAAATAATAGGCATTGTTTAATAATTATAATTTCCAAGTAAATAATTGACTTTATAACGTACTGATAACCATAACTCACGCTTGACCTTGCATTAGGCCGTATATGACTGTACGATGTGCACTCTTCGCGCTCTACCTTCAAAACGGTTGGTTGTATGAAAAAAAAGTATAAACAAAAGTTGTAGGGAATTTTATAGCCTACAACTTTTATAATAAATGCAAATCTCATTTAACCGATAGGAAGCCAGATATTCGCGAAAAACCGATTTTTGTGACCTTTGACCTTGAATATCTTGAGACGCGGACACGATAACTATTGTGACTTTTGAGACAACATTTAGAATGACAAAACAAAGGTTCATACCAATTTGCAGCTTATTATCTTTCTTTCCGAGGTTGACCCCTTTTTTTACCTAATATGACTGGGCTACTATGTAATAAGGTGGTGAGGTGAGCCTAACACCATTAGTCGGGCACGAAGCCAAACTCCGAGCTGCTACTGAGAATTTCATAGAAAAACCCAATAACAGTTTGCTCGACCTGGGAATCGAATCAAGGACCTCGATCATAGCAGTCTTGCTTACGACCACTAGGCTAAGGAGGCAGTATTTTTCAGAACCTGATTTTATATAATATAGATTCAGAATAAATAAAATCACAGTAAGTGATTTAGTAAAGACAATAACCTCAAATATAATAATTATAAACAAAAGTAAAAGTAATACATTAAACACTAGATATTTAGAAAATCCATAAAAAGCGGAAAACGTAGTCGACTTTTTACAGCAATGTCCAAACTCCAAACCACAGATGAAAGACTGTACGTCCGAACATGGTGTTTTGTTTTATTTCTTATGTATCGAATTTGTAGAACTTCATCATAATATGACAGGTGCAAACTATGTTTTATATATTTTTTTTATTAATGTTTTTAAATATTATTGTTACTTATACAATAATCTGAATAAATATTAAGATTAAATATACTTATAATGCTTATCTTAAATATGACGCCAATAATTTGAATCGCATAAGCAAAACGTTTCAGAAGGATGCTTTTACTGACGTTAGAAGTTTGTGGTCTTCCTTATCTAGAGTTGTGGGAATAATGTTATTAAAATACCAGTTATTGATAGATTCGAAAATGCAATTTAACTCCGATAACTACAGATAACTAGAGTTAAATGATTGAGAACGTCCATATAAATACTGGAGTACCAAAATTACGTGCAACCAAAGAAATCACTCGCAGCGAACCGGTTGGCTGATACTCCGCGAATTGTGCGTCGCGAGTCAAGCGCACCATTTGTAACTATGAAGTTATTAACTATCAATACTAAAGAATCAATCAATCAATCATTCGAACAAGCCTTTTAAAACATAAGTGACACCACTTTGTAATTAGCACCAGTACGAAGCAGGGGCGGTCGCTAGTGTTAAATAAATAATAACCACCAACTTTTTCAAAAATTAAATTTTATTTGAAAAGTTCCTAAATGTTCATATTATATTGAATACATTAAATTGTTTTTCGCGTTGGCATTTTGGCGCTCCTTGCTACTTGGTGTCTAGAGCGATGCACCTATCGCTCTACTGCAGGACCGCCGTTGCTTAATTCTTCTATCTTAATTTTGTACAAAAAAGTTAAATAAGCATTAAAAAAATACATATTTAATACCTATACATATTTCACTAGTTTCTAAAGTATAGAGGCATTACGACTATAACATGACATATTATATTATTATACTTGTTAATAGACAATACTTATTACAATAAGCCATAAATGTTAGTCAAAAAAAAAATTATGCAATCAAACTAGGAGAGGGAGAGTGATGGTTTCATGTAGGCACACAGTTTAAAAAAAAAAACCTACTACTCTGAAAATGTATTCTGCTCGCAATTTAGTAAGCAAAGCGATAGTAGGTTTAATAAACAAACGCCATGAACCTGTCATAAACGGGCACAGCGCTACCGTAGTGGCAGATTTACGAAATAATCTATGCTCCGTTATCGGGACACATTACTGTATAATCATAATCAACATAATCGATCGTAAACCTTATATGTAGTCTCCGTGCACAAGACTGTCGTAAAGCAATTATGAGCTCAGCTTTCGGTGAAGGAAAACATTGTGATGAAACCAAAGTACGGCGCCTTTAATCTAAGACTTACCAGCTGAAACAACCCATCAATGTACATGCGCCTCCTCCTGCATAACCGCACCAGCAAGTGTTGCAGTCATTCTTCCATCTCGTGCCCGGAGCACAATCCCTAAGCGGAGCTGGAAATAACCACATCTATCATTACAATCAGTCTATAATAAATCTGTAGTTCTGTCTCTAAATTTGCCTTTTTTTTCAAATTTCCCGATACATATTGATTAATACTAATACAAAAAAATGGTAATTATTGACCGGTTTTGATGATTTTTTATACACAGGAACTTTATGATATTCCATTAATAATGGTCGATGAGAATTTTCAATAATACCTTTAGGAATCGTAAAAAATCATTAAACCTTAAGTATATTCATTCCTTAATAGTAATAGTTACAAAATTTTATTTGTATTAATTCTCAACGACTTTTCACGAAATTTCGTACACGGGATGCAAACGTTATTTCACAATTGATATACTATATGAATCGTTAATAAAAGTTTATGAAATATGTGGGAAAAAATATTGTTGAAAATTGTACACGGGAAGTACATGTCATTCCTTAATTGATATGCTATATGTATTGCTAATAATATGAGTAAAAATAAAATTTACGGGATGAAAATAATTACTGAGTGAATATAAATACCTGCAGAGCCACGCTCACAAGACTAATGGGTCTTTATTAATAACTTTTTCCCCAATAATTGGTATTTTATTTGTGCTGAACGTATTCAAATCTTGTATATGCTTCTTAAAGCTCTGGATATGTTGCTATTCTTTGAAATTTTGTACCTTTGGCTTACAATGTGTAATGACTGCACTTCACCTATCATCATCATGTTTTAATAGCAATTTGGACATGCGCGTAGCCAGATACGTGCAGGAGAAGGGAGTAGCTACCTCCCTCTAGCAAGATGATGGTCCTTGCTTCAAAAGCCGCTTTGTTGTCCGTTTTGATCAGAAGCTAGTGGAAAATCCGGCTAACTATTGTAACTGTTGGGATCTAGCCTAATCCGTAAAGTGGTACAGCAGGTATGGTATGGTATGATGTTACCGTTCTTACTGTCAGATACTGTAGTATCATAATCCCACATAGTATAAAAAGCAAATAGCATAGTTAGCAAATTACATAGTTTTACTTTGCCTGGCCTACTTTGGTCAAAATCCTGGCTTCGCACCTGAATTAGGACTAGTTATTGCAATTCGCTTAAGGTACTTTGCGACGATTACCAACTTTTTAATAGTACCTATTTGGAAATGATTTATCACCTTTTAAAAGTAATATATTGTAAATATAATGTACCTAAAAGAAAAAAACGTACCAGGTATGCGTCCCTTACAATCTGAAGGAGTGCACGATGCCATTCCCTCATTATTACACGTGCAGTCGCTGCATAAGCTTCTCCAAGAGCTACCCACTGCACATTCCTTACCAGAAGGTAGCTCTTCGGAGTTCTTCGAAACTGAAAATAATTTAATTGACAAAGTTATTTTAAAATCTATGGTATGTATCATACAATATTAATATTTGATAAATTTGTTTAGAAAGACGAGGAACGAAATGTGATCATAAATTCAAACCTAAGCTACCAAAATGTTGGACTATACACACGAATATAATAGTAACGGGGTAGTAGGGAATTTTATTTTTATTCTTATACCTAGAAGGTAGCGAACAATCCTTCGGTACTTCAGAAGCTTGCAATACCAGAAGAATCGCTTACGCGTTGCCAAAACATTAAAAACTTGTTCAGACATCTTTTCAGAAACCTCATACTGTTGTAGTCCCCTGGATAAATACTCTGTAAACGCGATCATCGTCTAGTCAAAATGAAAGGTATCTATCTACCTTGGTATTTTGAGATTAAGGTTGTCAGATAGAATAAAGGAAAAGGAAAGTAGATATTATCATTTCTTTGTAATTGAGAAAAAAAGCGAGAGAGCACTCGGTAGATGAGGGAGGATAGTTTGCGGAAAAGGAAGACATGTCTTGTATTTGAATAATATTTGTAAAATCTTCCAAAATTTCATTTGAATGAGGTCAATAAAAATCTCATGTCAACTTTTACATTTAGATAATATACATTATTATATATACAGATGAAGTTTTGTGTTAAATATTGTATGTGCCCCGGATTTGTCCAGAAGGTGAAAAAAAGAAAGAACATTTATTATATGTTGCAAACGAGCGTAGCGTTACCCTGATGGAAAATTTTATAAATAATCTGTCGTCCGTTTTCTAGATGTATTTACTGTCATCTATGTTGATTACATAAGATTATGCGCAAGAAATGCCGTGTAGTTTCTATCAATAGCTTCAGTGCCTTCAAACGAACGCACGCACTGCTGCATTGCGCTTTGTAATATTGACTTCGAACCATTGTATCATATCACTGGAAAAACATCATGTACATCAACAATGTACATCAGTCCACTAATGGACAACCACATTTACAATATCCGAATATATCAGCTGTCATGTTATTTGAATATATTTTTACTAGAAGTGCCAACTCGTTTCTTTATTTTATTGTTCCGTACCTTAAAAGAAAAAAAGGAAACCTTATAGGATCGCCTCGTTGTCCGTCTGTCTGTGTGTCAAGATTCTTTTCTCAGGAGTGCGTAGAGGTATCTAGTTGAAATAATTATCAAATACTCAAATCTATAATCCCTGAGAGCTGTGATAAAATCAAACTTCTAAGTCAATGCAATCAAAAGATACAGCTGTTTATGTCGCATATTTTGACAATTGCAAAGGGACCCATAGGGTACTTCCAATTGACCTAGACTCTTACAATTTGGCAAGAAGCAGTATCTTGTAGCACAAGTAAAGGAAAAATTCCAAATATCGTAAATTCATTTTTTTTAATGTGATTACAAACTTATTTGCTGTGGGTAAACTGACCGCGGTGTATATCGATGTATGAAGACAACAGTTTCACAATGGCAAAGTTAAGTTTGTCTCTCAATATAGTTTAACTTTTCGTTGGCATGGTTTGGTGCTTTCTTTAGTAATGTTACCTAATTATTTTGGTACATTCAGCTGTAAAATTATGGTAACCTTAGTGCATGAGTTCGACTCGAACTTGGCCAGTTTTTTTAACCACAACAGTAATTTTAAAGTATTTTTCCTCAATAGCCAAGAACAAAAGCTTTAAAATAACTGTTGAAACATTTGTTTTTATATAGCTTTAACGGAGATATGGGGTTGTCACAAGAAAAAACATATGTGAAATAATATATCATGCTAAACAGAAATATCTGATAATTTATATCTTTTTCATAATCATCATTTTTATATAATAAACATAATTTATTACCTTCAGAACTACAAATAGCAGCGATGAGAACAATTAGTAAAATCGCGAATTTCGACATTTTATACTGAACTCAAGTCATTGAAACAAGTAGTCAGGTATGGAATTGTGACAAAAACACCTTATGCTTTGTAAAAATATCTGACAATAACCTCATTCTAAACAATATAATAATAATTTATTACCTGAAGGTAGTGCTGAAGCACTACACACAACAGCGATGAAAACAATTAATAAAATCACTTTCGACATTTCTAATGTTGTGATCGAAATACAATAAAATATCGAATACACATGTATACTGCAGTGAAGTCATTTATATAAGTAGACTTATCAAAGAAATACTTAATTAACTTACAAAGTGTTGTGTATTGAAACAACCAAGCTCAGATGACAACTGAGTATTTATTAATGTACCCACAAGACATTTATATTAAAACCAAACTACCTACTACAACATCTTCCCCTTAAAAGGAAAAATAACTAACTAATAAAACAATATCCCTACACCCATAATAACAGATATAGATTTAGAACTTATTATCTAAAATAAAAACAATAAAAAAAAAAACAAATAAAAACTAAAATCCCATACAATATCCCTACACCCAAAATAACATAAGTATATAAATTTAAAAATTATTAACTAATACAAATAGAAAGGTAAAACAAATAACAATTAATAGTAACTTAAATATTTAAAAAAAAAACAATTCACCATTTGAGGTTCTTAGTTTTAGCTTTACTACGAGTTATAGGAGGTGAATACTTGTCATCGAATAATAAAGTCAGGTCATGAGAATAATCACTGTCATTTGAAGACAAAAATGTTTCTTCAGAGATATCTTCATTATCATCATGACTGCTATTAAGCTCTGTATCAGGAATCAAATGTCGGCGATTTCTACGGTATACACCCTTTCTATTTTTTATTATATACGAACGCGGTGTCTGAGCTTTAGCAGTAACAGTACCACGGCTACGTTCATTATTGTTAATTATTATAACATCATCACCAACATTCAACTCCGGATGTTTTTTACTATGCAAATCATAATATTTTTTGCTCTTAATTTGTTTTTGAACTAAAGACCTATGGTCTTGTTCATCATTAACTACACTATTTCTTTTTAAGAGTTCTGGATGGACTGGTAGTCTACAGTTTAACCGTCTACCCATAAGCAATTGCGCAGGAGAATTTAAATTGTCGCGCGGTGTGTTTCTGTAACTTAATAAATTTAAATAGAAATCCGTGTTACTATCACTAGACTTTTTTAATATTTTTTTTATTGTTTGTATCGCCCTTTCACTTTTCCCATTTGCTTGGGCGTAATAAGGGGATGACGTCACATGATCAAAACCCCATTGTTCAGAAAATTGCTTAAAACCACGACATGAAAACTGTGGACCATTGTCACTAATAACAATCTCTGGTATTCCATATTCCATTCATATGTTTTGTTCCATACTCAAACAAATCAATACCAATTTTATTCCATGGCAATTTAGGAATAACAATAGGAATCATTGGCTCTTTTGATGGTTTATTTAAATTCTCCCGGCATACTTTACATTTTTTAACATATGTTTCAACATCCTGTGATATACCTGGCCAAAATAAAACCTCTCGCGCACGCCTCTTGCAGCGATCTATTCCTAAGTGACCGTCATGAATAATTTTTAACATTTCCGCTCTTAACGAGTGTGGAATTAAAATTTGTCTGTTTTTACATATCACTCCATTAATACAAAATAGTTCATCTCTAATAGACCAATAATACTTCAAATTTTCATCTACGTCACGTTTATATTCAGGCCATTTTTCATTAATATAATTCATTAATTTAATCAAAATTTTATCTTTTTCTGTCTCCTGTTTTACAAGTAATAATTTCTTCTGTGACATTTGTACAGTACTAATTAACATGTTAACTTGACAAGCAATATTCTTACTAATGTTATCATTATACAATATAGGTAGAGGCGCACGCGACAATGTATCAGGAATATGCATTAGCTTACCCGGCTTGTACTGTACAATTAAATCATAACCTTGTAATCTTAACATCATTCGTTGCAAGCGTGCTGGGACCGAGTTTAGTGGTTTTTTAAAAATATTTTCTAAGGGTTTGTGATCAGTTTCAATCACTACACCCATTTTGCCATAAATATACTGGTGGAATTTTTCACAAGCAAAAACAATCGCAAGCATTTCTTTTTCGATTTGTGCGTACCTAGTTTGTGTATCAGTGAGAGTACGCGACGCATACTCAACTGGACGACCGGCTTGCATCAACACTGCACCGAGCGCGACGCTGCTCGCGTCTACAGATAACAAAACCGGTTGTGTTACGTCATACAACGCTAACACAGGACTGTTGCAAATTAATTCTTTTAATTTATCGAAAGCTTTTTGATGATGATGGTCCCAACACCACGCACTATCTTTCTTAAATAATCTGGTTAGTGGATAAATGTAATCCGAATATTTTTTTATAAATTTGGACAAATAGTTTACCATGCCAATAAATCTTTCTAAATCTTTAGTATTTTTTGGAGTCGCCATATTTTTTATAGCTTTTATTTTGTCCACATCCGGTTTCATGCCCTCTTTATTAAAAATATGACCGAGGTAAGTGACTTCTTTGACACAGATACGACATTTTTCTTTATTAAATTTTAAATTAATTTCTCGCGCACGTTTTAATAAGGCATATAATCGTCTATCATGTTCTTCCTTAGTTCGTCCCCAGCAAATAATGTCATCAATGAATGAATCAACTCCATCTAAATTTTCTAGTAATTGTTTTATTTTTGCATGAAAAATTTCAGAAGCGCAGTTTAAACCAAAATGACCATAGTTTTTACACACAAAACACTGAAGCACAATTGCTGGACACAAGTTGGGCTCTAAACAGTTCCCACCGCACCGATGACACGACACAGAAGAGCCTGTAGGCGCGTACCTACGGCCTTGCTGTAGCCACCGTCCGCGTCCCCACACTCGCTGGTCTCGGGGCGCTGTTGGCTCCCGCGCAGCCTCGACCGCTGTGCTACGCTCGCCGCCGCCGCCACCGCCGCGGCCCGCGCGGGCGCATCTCGATACAGCATCGACATGCACACCTGATGTCCCTGCACTACCAGACAGGACTCGTGACTCCAGCAATCTATTGCTATCCGCCGATATTTCATTCACTTGACATATTTTTACAGCTTGATCGAGTGTCAAGTCCTCAGTGCGTAACAAACGCTCTCGTACTATCGTATTGTTTATCCCACAAACGATACGATCCCTGATTAGCTCATCTTCTAATATTTTAAATTGACAATGTTTGCTTAGTAATTTTAACGCAATAACGTATTGGTCTATCGTCTCACACGCTTCTTGATTCCTTGTAAAAAAATTATATCTTGCAAGTGTAATATTTGGTTTCACACCAAAATAACTATCAAATTTTTTTATCAATTCCGTGACGTCATCTCGTTTTGTTTCATCTTCAAAAGTAAAAGTCTCATATACATCAAATCCGTCTGCTCCAATTAAATTTATAAGTAATCCTGCCTGTACTCCTGGTTCTTCTTTGGCTACACCTGATGCTTTCATAAATAAATGAAACTGTTTCTTCCATCTTTGCCAAGCGTCAGCCCTGCTGACGGAGCTGCCATCCAAACATAACTCCGATGGAGGTCTCGCGTGTTCCATGGTTATATATCACTAATTACTATTATTCACGCTTTTAAATATTGATAATCACTATGCTTAATACTTTATATGAACACATATAAACATGTTTTTAACCGCTGCCACCATGTTGTGTATTGAAACAACCAAGCTCAGATGACAACTGAGTATTTATTAATGTACCCACAAGACATTTATATTAAAACCAAACTACCTACTACAACACAAAGATTAACATAAAAATATAATCAGGGGTTATTAAAACAAGATATTGTAAGTCTAGACTAGTTGTGCTCCACGGTTTCTTCCGTGTAGCCTATCGTTGTTCTCACTTCACGTACTTGCCTACAGCTTTCCAGGATTGCTTGGCGTTCATGGTTACTGCTCCGCTTCTTGTAGTTGTAGCATGAACTTATAGCTAATTCGTAGCGTATAACCTTCTTCTTGAGAGATAGGCGCGTTCAAACAAATAAACAGACAAAAAAATCAACAATCCCTTGACTTTTATAATATTAATCTATACATATAAAATGTTTGGTCCTGAATGACTGACGGATCAACGCACAGCCTAAGCGGCTGATCGTAGATACTTGAAACTTCAAGGGTTTGTTCTTTGTATGACGTAGGCTTTCGAAAAGTAAGGAATTTCTGAAATTCTACCCTTAGGGGGGTGACAAAGGGGGATACAATTTGTATGGGACAACGTGATTCCTTGGTTCAATCTACTTCAAATTTTGCATAAACCTTTTTTAACTTTTTTAACGGAATTGAATACGTGCTTCATATTTTATTGAAATTCATCCCCTAACGGGGTTAAAAATGGGTAGAAATTTATTTTGGCGGTGATTTGATTCGAAGTTGATATCAATACTCCTTAGTGCTTGTGATTTAAATTACATTTTATTTTGACACATGTTTGAAAACTCAATCCGATTTGATTCAAACAAGGTTGACCTCACTTAATCCATACTAATATTATAAATGCGAAAGTAACTTTTTTTTTTAAGATTGGCTGAAGTGCATATAAACTGTTTAATTACGCATACGGCATAATAACTGTTTTATTTTATGATAGGAATATGACGTGCGCTGTCAATTGCGGCTCGCGGGAGCTCCAGGTTAAATGAGTGTGAACAAATGAATGGTGCGCATTTGCAAACGGTTGTTTTTCATAAATAAACTTCAAGAATTGCTCTTTAAATTAACATTAAATAAAACGAGATTTAATTGATATTTTGTTTTTTATTTAACATCTAAAAACGAAAAATATTCTGAGACACCCTTTATTTTAAGTGATATACCTATTCCAAATTATCTGGATTATACAGTTTTTCTACAAGTCAATTATTTCACTGTGTTATTCCACATGTGGTGAAAATAAAACTTGGGTGAAAGTTTGTATGAAGAACCTATTCATATTTATGCGTTTATTAAGAAAGGAATAAAAGGGGTTCCACGTTTTTCAAAAAAACCTTCCCGTAGGCCGGTACAATAAGGTATGATTTTAATTATTTTTGAAGTTTTATTGGGACGGTTAATGTGTTGGATTCAAATTGGCATAATATAAGGTCAATACCATACAAACAATAATGATCCCATCTATGATTTTCTTTTGGTTTGTCGTGTTCCGAAATCAGCCGGTGCATATGCAGTAGTATAGCGGGGTGGTAGGGTAGAGACGTGCAGGCTGACATGACAGTGACGTCCAGCGTTAGATTGCCGATCTCTCGGTGGTCCTCATTTTCTCCGCATTGTAGTGTGCTTACCATCAGCCAAATACTTTGCCGTTCTACAATTAAAATAAACCGAGAGCAGATTACAGTAACTGTCACTTTTCCATTAGGCTGTTTTAGTTTCATGATACAACCAAGTAGGTTCCTTAATTCGAAGGTAAAGCCAGGTTCAAGTGGTGCATTTATGCATTATTACTGATACGAATAATTATATTAATAACTACTTTGTTTCTGTTTTGCTTAATATAGATTAAATATTAATTATTTTCCTTATCTTCTTTGTATTATTTTTTAACGTTTTTCCCGGTTACAAAGATATCAGTCTGGGCAGGAAAATAACAATTTTATTTGAATTGCTTAACGGATTTTAATTAATAACATTAAAGATAAAAAATAACTTCAAATTAATTAATATAGAAAGTAATAATTGGGGGGGAATCTGATAGACGATCACATGAAGATATGAATGAACTAAAACATTTTGTTTAAATAGAGAAGTAACTACCTATTATTAGCCGACTACGAAAAAGGAGGGTTATATTTTTCAAGCGTATGTGTATATGTAGGTATATAACATATATACCTACATATACACATACGCTTGAATGTACGCATATATGTCTATTTCTTTGGCACGTTCTGTAGACAAAACGGCTTGATGAAATGTCCAGCAAAGTGGATTGGTCCCAGGTAATCTATACATATAATAAAAACGTAACTGATCGAAGTCTGTACATAGAAGATATATGAAAAAAACTATTATTGGGGGTCTCTATAAAAGCAGGAGAAGCCAAAACAATGATTGTTAGAATTTTTGTCTGTTTGTCTGTTTGTCCGTTTGCCAACTTTTGTGCGCGCTAATCTCAGAAACGGCATAACCGATTTGGAAACAGTTTTCACTAATATGTTCTTGTAAGCTTCACTTAACATTTAGTGTTTGTTTTACTTCAATAAGTTCATAAAAAAAAAGTTATATCAATTTAAAAAATCACGTCGAACATTTTTTTGATAAAAATGCTATAAAATAGCTCTTCAGTTGAATTGACTGAAAATTTAGCTATCTATATACTATGGTTTGTAAAACGATGATGATTGAAACCTTTCATAAAGTTATAAAATGAAGAGTTTAATAAAATAAATTTCCAATATAAATTGACCTCAGTTCTATGTGTTAAATCATATTAAAAGGGGGTCTGCATAGGCTGGATATTATCAGTTGAATATAGCTGCGCCGCTGCTAGGGATGGCAATTCATTTCGAAAAAGATTGATTCGAATCGAACTCTTATGAATCGATTCCCAAAAAAATTGATGTCTAAAAGATCGATCTCTCAAAAATTGATCTTTTTTCGATTCACTTTAGCATTTGTATTAACAATATAAAAATCCCTAAAATAGAAAATTAAAAGGGAACCACAACAGTCGATCTTTTGTAATTTTTACCTTACTAAAGTATTAGTTATTATTACTTATTATAGAGAAACATAGAAAGGTATAGAGAGAGAGAATTTATTACAGGTATATAGTGAAAGTGAATTCATTTCAAAAATTAATTATTATAAACTGTTTTCGTTAATTTGGTGTTGGGTAATAATTTACTGTTAGTATTTTAATTGGTAAATGACACTATAGAAAATGACTGCATAATGAATTGAATAATCCATACCTACTAATATTATAAATGCGAAAGTAATTTTTTCTGTCCCGTCTGTTGCATTTTCAAGCCTAGACCGCTGAACCAATTTTGAAGAACTTTGGTTGAGAAAGGTCATTGGCTACTTTGGAAATAAAATTAGAAGAGGTGAAATGAGGGGTGAATGTTCGTATAAAGAACCTAATTTTGATGAATTTTGATATAGAGATATGTAGGAATTTGGAGAAAGACTTTGGCTACCTTATGTGGTGAAAATAAAACTTTAATGGGTGAAATAGGGAATAAAGTTTTTTACGAAGAACCCGTTAAGCCAATTTTGATGAATAGAGATATATTGGACCTTGGAGACGGACATAGGGTACCTTATGGCGCAAAGATAAAACATGAAGGGGTCAAATAGGGGATGAAATTTTGTATGAAGAACCCACTATTTCTCAATTTAGGGATATGAAAATTCATATATATGATTTTAGGAAGAAATAAAAGGGTTTCGAGTTTTTGAAAAATGAATCGGCAGGGTGGTACAATAAGTGATGATTTACAATACCATACGCATAGAGTGATAAATCCATCTATGATTTCCTATTGCTTTGTCGTGTTTAGAGATCAGTCTGTGTTTATGCAATAATATAGAGGGGTGGTAGGTATCGTGACCACCATACAAATAGCGATAAACCCAACTATGAGTTTCTTTTGGTTCATCGTGTTCAGAGATCAGTCGGTGTATATGCAATAATATAGTGGGGTGGTAGGGATCGCGACCACCATATCTACATCTATCTATACATATAATAAAAACGTAACTGATCGATGTCTGTACATAAAAGATATATGAGAAAAACTATTATTGGGAGTCTCTATAAACGCAGAAGAAGCCAAAACAATGATTGTTATAATTTTTGTATGTTTGTCTGTTGGCCAACTTTTGTGCGCGCTAATCTCAGAAACGGTTTAACTGCTTTGGAAACGGTTTCAACTAATATATTTTGGTAAGGTTGACTTAACATTTAGTGTGGTTTTACTTCAATGAGTTCATAAATAAAAAAGTTATATCAATTTAAAAAGTCACGTCGAACATTCGTTCGATAAAAATGCTATAAAATAGCTCTTCAGATGTATTGGCTGAAACTTTTAAACTGGTTTGTAAAATGATGAGTATTGATTGTTTACATAAAGTTAAAAAATGTACAGTTTCAGAGAATTTAGAACTTTCCAATATGAGTTGACCACACCACCATTTATTATATAATAAATCATATTAATAAGTGTTCACCCTAGGTTGGATATAATCACGCAAGCAAGTCGAGTGCCGCATCGCTGCTAGGCAATTCATTCCGAAAAAGATCGATTCGAATCTAACTCTGATGTATCGATTCACAATAAATCGAGGTCTAAAAGGCCGATCTCAAAAAAATTGAACGTCTTTTATTCACTTTTCAGATTTGTGATAACAATATAAAAATCCCTATTATAGAAAACAAAAAGGACTCCACAACAATCGATCTTTTGCTATTTTTACCATGCTAAAGTATCAGTTATAGAGAAACAAAGAAAGGTATAGGAGAGAGAGGCAGAATTAATTTCAAAAATTTATTATTATAAACTGTTGTCGTTATTCTGCTATTGGGTAATTTACTGACACCATAGAGAACGACAGCATAATTAAATTAATAATCCATACTAATATTATAAATGCGAAAGTAACTCTGTCTGTCCTGTCTGTTGCATTTCACGCCCTGAAATAGACGATGAAGGTTTGTACGAAGAACGCATCAAACCAAATATGATGAATTTTGGTATAGAGAGATATTGGACCTTAAAGAAAGGCATTGGCTTACCTTATGTCGTGAAAATAAAACTTTAAGAGAAGAAATAGGGGATGAAAGATTGTATGAAGAACCCACTATTTCTAAATTTAGGGATATGAAAATTCATATTTATGCTTTTAGGAAGAAATAACAGTATTTCGTGTTTTAAAAAATAAGGGTGATTTACAATACACATAGACTTCACCTCTTGATACTAAGCAAAATGTTCCTGAGACATAAGCTTACATTATACAAGGCATATGCCCCTCCTATCATGACATATAAGCTGCACTACATTCGCAAATACGTCAAAGATCAACATTAATAAATTCCAAATCCTCTAAACCCGATTCTTACGTAAAATTAACAAAGCCCCTTGGTACGTTGGTCGAATCGTAAATTGAATATCTTACGCGATCGTACTTCGACACTGCTTCGAATCACGTGAATCTGTTGGTGAAAGCAGCCGCGACTTAAACCCCAAAACCGAACATCCCCCGCGAACAACCCCGGCCGCGAATATCTTCACAGATCCCGTTTATAAGATCGAGGAAATAAACCAATACTACTCCATCATCTCTCCAAACAAAGCGTGCTCGCGCCCACGCCCGTGAAACCACCGTTCCCTCCGCAGGGGATGGGTGGCTAATTTCGCTCCCGCGAACCCGTCACGTCCTCCCTCTCTTACGTCAACTCAAGCCTAGGTCCGTTCCCTCGGTGTAGAACTCTTGAGTCATGCAGCCGCTCGCGCGATACTGGTGACACTGCACTTGCAATCACGTAGCTACCCACACACATCATTACACACAATATGTACATACATACGTGCACACCACATACGTACATAGATCCTGTAAGGGACCTTTTTATTATTTTTTTACGATAGTTACTTTCGATCATGTTTCCAGGATACTAAACACATATACACATGTTCATTTTTTTCTCCTAGAGGCAGGGACATGTTATATGTATATGTTAGTTTAGCTCAAATTTTCTACAGATAGGGAATTAGTCAGTTCGCGACCTTTTCACAATCGCGGTAACAGCCCAAGCCGACGTCTGGCCACTTTGGCACCTTTGTGCGCGTTGCTCACGCGTTCGCGGCTGAATGCCTTAAGCGTTCGCCCCAAGCCTGGTGAAGCTGTCAAATCCATCAGTGGCTCTATTTCTTTAGGGCCCCTTAGGCTAACAGTATAGTCAGTGAGAAAGAAAAAAACATCTATAATTTTCTTTTAGTTTATCGTGTTCAAAGATTAGTCAGTGTATATACAGTAATATAGCGGGGTGGTAGGGATCGCGACCTCCATACACATAGTGTTAAACACATGTATGATTTTCTTTTGGTTTGTCGTGTTCCGAGGTCAGTCCGTGTATATCTATACTATTAATAATTTAGTAAAACGGACGAGTTTTTTGTTTGTTTGTTTAAACATGGTAATCTCTGGACAACGGGTAGCAGTCGTATTCGAAAAATTCTTTTTGTATATTATAGCCAGATTCACGAAGAATAGTATAGGCTATCGGAAACTAAGCTAAACCTCTCAGCTAGCCTTAAATATCGATTTTTGTTTAAGTAAGTCGAAGTGAAAGTGTTCCCGAACTGCTTTATCCGCATGCGCTGGCGTAATGGTTAGTGATACGTAAATATAATATTCTACAAAAATATTGTTCTTTAGTATATCTAAAAAATGTCTCCGGTAACATATGCCTATTTCTTAATAGCATAAACCACAATAAGGTATTTCACGTGTCTTTATTTTGAAGATTAAAAATTGATTTTGAGCTTTATTTTTAGGCTTATTATATTAATCCTTACGAACCAAAGTTATTTTATCATAAAGACAATTTAAATTTTTCTTTTTATAGTATGTAATTAGGACACATAGTTTAGGAGAAAATGAAAAATTAAAATACATAATTTTTACTTGCGAGAAGTGATAACAATTATGATTACACGGGTCCGTCGCGTTGGCGGCGCGGTATTTGTTGGATAAAAACTCGGGTGAAACCGAGGGGCACAGCTAGTATGTAATAAAATTGTTAGTTTTTAGTGTTTGAACACGCATCACTTGAAAACTATAGAACCAATTTGAATTTAGTTTTCAGATAAATACAGGACTAAATCGGAGGAACGATACAAGCTACATATTATTACGCTTTCTCATAGGTGTTAAGTAGTATATGATTAAATTACAATAAAAGACTTTGAATGCGGACAAATAGCTCCCATGGGCCATTAAAAGTATATTCTCGAACATCAGTTATTATGATTATTAAATACATGAAACTCTTTTGTTTTTGTTTGCTTAAATCTAAATTTAATTTAATTTTGTCTCTTTCATCCGTTGACCTAGGCCATATGCCTTAGTATATTATATTAATATTAACAGTGCCTAACCTGAAAATGCTTAGGGAAGTGGGCGGGTTCCAGAAACGTGCCACTTTATAAATTCATAAATTAGTCGTGTTTCAACGTGTGCTATTCGAAAACTACAAAATAAATTTAGAACTGATTAGGACTGAACCCGGAGAATAATTTAAGATCCAAGTTCCGAAATTAATTGATAGCTAATCAGCTATTATGTAGTAATTTGTAGTAGTTGTATTATAAGACACAAATAAACAAAAACTTTAAATAATAATAGATTGTTTAGTAGTATCTTAATTAGTAGTTCTGTCTAGTCGAGTGCTTTTTACTTATGTCTAAATGGATTATACCGGCGAAATATCGTTTCGATGTCCGCAAGTTAGAGCCCCGGCATGAACCAATGAATTACGTACATTTACATATTTGGTAACACCATCATCTGACGGTGCAGAAAACCTGAAAGCTTGAGAAATATTCTTTTAGTACCACTGTATGTGAGTATTAAATAGAACTTTGGATTTTTCTGCATTTGAAATTGGCAATACTTCGTGGGCTGGTGTCATGATTGAATTGATTGAGTGATTACGATGGGACACTTAGGTATATGGGTTAAGTTAAGTATACTTCGTTGGTATAACAAAATATGAACAACTTTTAAAATGTTGCCAGCTTTCTAACAAATTTATTAAGTTAGCAATCAATGATAATAATATAAATTAGACTTCGTCTGCGTGAAATATTTCGAGTACGAAAAGCAGCAATAACTAAAAACCTCCCCTGACCTCAATCTTGTCTTATGGTATTTGACCTGTATAAGCTTTGAGAATATCCAACTAAAATCATAATAAATGTTAATTAATAACAACTAAAATACATAAAGGTATACAAAAATATTAAGTTTAGCAATCCTTTACGAAAAGCTAAATTTATTTAATAACTTTATCTATACCAATATTTTAAAGAGGAAAGATTTGATTTTTTATTTATTTTTTTGTTTGTAATGAATAAACTTAAAAACTACTGGACCGATTTTAAAACTTCTTTCACTAATATAAAGCTACAGTAATAGCGAGTAATATAGGCTATATTATAAATCTGAAAAAATAATTTATTTCTCATAAAAATTTTGATAGTTTTACACAAAGGATAAAAAATTGCAAACGCGGGTGCGTTGGCGATGTTTGTCGTATAAAATAAACACTGTTGAAACCGTGGAACACAGCCAGTTTTTTTATAAACAGTTATTATCCAGTGAATAATAAAGATTTAAAGTTCCTCTGTCCGTTTAGTGTAAGCAGAACACTATGAACAACGACATCTATCGTAGAAATTTAGATCGAATACAATAATAATAATAATATTTATATATGAATATATGAATAATATGAATTTTTATATGAATTTAATAATAATGATTATTTTAAATATTTAAAAATAATATTAGAATCTATCCAAAATATTTTAAATAATAATTTTGCTTTTATTGAAAATTAATGAAAGATTAATTTGAATTAATTTGGTATCTTTTCACTTCAGTTTATATACCATAGAAATGTCCATACGTGAAAAATGCTTCCTAAATGTACCTTCAGATCACAAGCTACAATAACACCAAATATCATTACATTTGTTAAAGTACTTTTATGTGCAGATTTCGAGGTTTTATTCATTGAAGTATATATGATAATTGCAAGCACATGGCAAAGTATACTCTCACAATCACGAAATATCTGTCCATCGCTTCAAGTGGATGTTTTATTTGGGGTTATCCCCAGTGACCCCCAACATCCCCTTATACTACCTCTACCTCTACTTCACTAGACTGGTTATCTCATTGCAGCCCGCAGGCGGCTCACTAACATCTCGTACGTCATCACGGTCCAGCTCAGCGGTATCAGTTCTTAATTTTACCCTCTAATAAACACGATAGAATATGCATAATAACGCCGGCCACACATGCTAAGGTTTATCGGAGAAGTCTACACGTGCAGGTGTGCCTGATCAGGTTACTGGAGCATGTATTTGAAGTAACTTTCTATACTAAAACGATAAACTCTTTAATCAATCGAACATGCTTTTTTAAACACAAATGACGTCATATTGCCAATTGCACCCGCGCGAAGCTGGGGCGGGTCGCTAGTGTTAAATAAATAATAATTTACAACGTTTTCAAAAATAATGCTTTATTCTTTAAATCCATAATTGTTGTTTGAAATTTGTTCATTATTGTTTTTCGTGTTTGGCATTTTGACTGCACCTCTCACTCTACCTCAGGGCTGCCGCTGATTATCTGCCACCTTAATTGTATAAAAAATTTAAATAAGGATCAAATAAATACATCTTTAATATTAACACTTGTATAAGAGAGAAGGGTACTTGGAGCAGCGCAACTGGTGGAATACTTCCACCCTACAGGAGATCGCAGCCAAATAACCTTGTGTTGTGTTCTAGTGTTCTTGCAGAGAGAAGAGTTTCGAGAGCTCCTTAGGGTTTAGTTATAGGTCCGCAAAGCTCTAGTAATACCTATGACATTACAAGCATCCATAGGCTACGCTAGCAGCTTACTATCAGTTACCATCAGTATAAAAATAAAGCTTTTTTGTCTAGTTTCGTATTATATGATTACGATTTTAGCATATAAAATATTATATTATTACAATAAACCAAAAATGTTTGTAAAAAAGTACGCGGCTAAACTAGGAGAGAGTATTTGTTTCATGTAGATATGCATCTCGTAAATTAGTATACAAAGTGATAATAGATACAGTAAACAGATGCCATGAACCTGTCATTAATGAACGCAGCGCTTCTTTTTTAATTTTTTTTTAACGTGGAGAAACCCAACTTGGGTACACACCCGCCCGTGGGGACGGGTGGTTATGTGAGACTCCTACTCACTAAAATTCCACGCTGTACCATCCGCCGCCTCGATGAAGCGACGCGGGACCTGCGGTAGTATGCAACCGCGTTGCCCCGGCGGCCGGCCCGGCAATTTTGGGCCCCGGCCTAAATAGGAGACAACTTAGTGCACCCTAGCTGTCTCCTCCGTCCACCGAACCTGTGCAATGGGAAGACGGGCCCCCCGACCCGTCTCCCCTGGTTCGGTTAGGGTAGCGGGAGTTGGCGTATGAAACGCCTCCTCCGGCCACCCGTTCGTCTTTGGCGGAGAGGACCGCTCAGAGGATCCTCCTCGCGAGCCCTCTCCGCAGTCTCCTTCTGCGAGATGACCTCCTCGCAGAAGGAGACCATAGCAAGCTAAACTCTCTCGCTGCTGAGCATGGCTCTCACCACACTCGGCAGCGAGAGATCTACTCCTACCGCCGCGACCAGAACGCGGCGCTGTCCCTCCCAAGCAGCGCACTCAGAAAGAGTGTGCTGCGCCTAGTCTTCGACAGCACCGCATTCATGGCACGTGGCGGTCGGCTCCCTTCTTGCAATCCGATGCAGGTACCAGCCAAAACACCCATGGTTGGTCAGTACCTGCACCAGACGAAACGTCAGGGAGCCACGCTCCCTGGCACATCGCCTCCCGAGGACCGGGCGGACGGCGTCTATAGAATAAAGTCCATAACGCGCGCACGCCAGGTCCTCCTCCCATCTCCTTAACACTTCCTCTCTTGCCCTCCGCCTAATTTGGCAAACCTCTGTGGGAGCCAGGGACTCCCCTCTTTGCTTCATCGGCGTCGTAAACTGATATGCGGCGGCGAGCACCTGTGCCTCCAGCTCCCATGGCGGGGAGCCGACGAGAACAAAGGCTGCCCCCGCAGACACAGACCGGTATCCGCGAATCACCTTCAGCGCTACCACACGCTGCGCTGCACGCAGCACACGTTTGTTGTGGACGCTGAGGGCGTCCACCTAGATCGGTGCCCCGTAGACGGCCATACTCCTGCACGACCCCCGCGTATAAACGGCGGCAACTCGAACCCGGCCCCCTCGAATTCGGGAGGAGCCGACCGAGTGCCGCCGCTGCCCCAGCTGCCCGCGGTCCAAGCCCACGAAAGTGGGGCTCGGAACGCCACCTTCCGTTGAGGGTGAGGCCCAGATATTTCATCTTCCAGGTGGTGGCCCACACCGTGGCCCATGAAAAAGTAGGGCCGCAGTTTTCTCTAGGGCCACCCTGAGGCCTAACATCCTGATGCGCCTGACCATCAGGGTTGCTCCCTCCTTGGCCAGGCGTGCCAGCTCCTTCCAACTCCTCCTTTGGGCTACGAACAGAGTATCATCCGCATAACATATGATGCGCACCACTCCCTTCGCGCCGCGGAGCACCCAGTCGTAGCCCAGGTTCGACAGGAGTGGCCCCAATACCGACTCCTGTGGAACCCCACACTCTACCCGACGCTGGACCATCATCCCACCTGCTATCCACGAAAGCGACCTCTCTGCCTTGAAGATAGTCCCCCAACAGCTGCCGCAGGTACAGAAGCACTCCATAATATCGGAGTGCCTCCCGTATAACGCCATGCGGCATGCTGTTGAAGGCGTTGGCGAAGTCCAGTGACACCGCCAATAACCTCTCCCCTCTACTGGTTGCTTCCGCGGACAGCACCTTGAGGGAGGTCAGAGCGTCCACCGTGGAACGCCCGACTCGGAAGCCGAACTGCTCGTCCGAGAATTCCGGCCCAACGTCTGCTAGATGCCGGGCGACACATCATCATCATCATCATTTCAGCCGTAGGACGTCTACTGCTGAACATAGACCTCCCCCATAGATCTCCAGAGCGACCGATCTTGTGCGGCCTGCACCTAACGGCTCCCAGCGACCTTTATTATGTCGTCTTTCCATCTAGTGGGGGGTCGTCCTACGCTGCGCTTTCCGGTGCGTGGTCTCCACTTGAGAACCTTTCTGCCCCAACGGCCGTCAGTTCTCCGAACTATGTGCCCCACCCTCTGCCACTTCAACTTGCTAATCCTTTTGGCTATCGGTTACCTTAGTTTGTCTACGGATCTCCTCATTTCTGATTTGATCTCGTAGAGAAACACCAAGCATAGTCCTCTCCATAGCTCGCTGAGCGACCTTGAGCTTTCGTATAAGGCCCAGAGTGAGCGACCACGTCTCTGTGCCGTATGTCATCACTGGCAACACACACTGGTCAAAGACTTTCGTCTTGAGGCACTGAGGTATTTTGGACGAGAAGACGTCGTGCAGTTTCCCGAACGCTGCCCAGCCGAGTTGGATTCGTCGACTGACCTCTTTTTCAAAGTTGGATCTACCTAGCTGGACTGTTTGTCCCAGGTAGACATATTCTTCAATAACTTCTAGACAAGAGTTCCCAACTGAGGCCACTATTCTCTCCAGCAGCTTCCCCGTGTCGTCCAACAGCACAAAAGGCCGGAACGCGGACAAGTAGTCCGGAGGGTGGCCTTCCTTCGCAAGACATCGATCGAACATTCTCCGAAGCTCTCGCCCCAAGTGTTCCAGCGCCACACCTAAAACTCGGCCCGGAATTCCGTCCAGGCCCGGCGCTGTCCGCTTACAGCGGAAGCGATCCGTCACCAGCACCATCTCCGTGTCTGTGACGGAGATGGGGTGCGACCGGCTCCTCCGCAGCAATGCCTTCAGGAGGAGGCATGGGAGGTGGGAGGAGCCCCGGAGGGTTGGGGAACAATGTGTCCACAACCCTCGTCAGGAACCCGGACGGAGGGTATCCGTTAGTGGGGGCGCCTGACCCCGAAACTTCTTTCTAGCCACTCGATATGGGCGCCCCCATGGGTCCATCCCTTCTCCTTGGCCCGGCTGATAGCCACCTGCAGGGACTTTCTACAGCCCCTGTAAGCATCGTAGAGCTGGGCCTCCTCCCCTGGTTGACGGTTGCGCCGCCGGCGGCTATGCTGAAGCAGCCACCGTGCCGCGGAGCAGGCCGCACGGAGATCAGATATTTCAGGCGACCACCAGTACACCGCCCGTCTGTTTTGCGAGTGGTTATTGCACCGCGGCATCGACGCGTCGCAAACTTCCGTGAAAGCCGCACGAAAGCGCGGGCTGCAAACACGTCGATCTCCTCTGTTGCAGGAGCCGGCGACCGCCAGCTCTGAACTATGGCCGCCTCCTCCGCCATTTCTCGGTCGAGCAACTAACAACTAACAAGAGCTTCAACTAACAAGCTAATAAAGTCTATTGTGCATTCATATATTTAGAAAAGGCCCATGGTAAAGTAGTAAGGAATGAGTTGTGGCGAGCAGTGATTACAAACATAGAAATCCCTTTATAAAGAGTCTAGTGCTTGTGTTAGAATAAACGGAGCATACATTGTATGATTTTCTACCGCCTGTATCATGCTCTGAAGACACGTTTAGTCTAATTCCTTCCTCTCCAATCCTCAGGAGAACCACACGCGCTGTGCTTCGGAGTCACAATTTTACGGTAATCTCCATCTTGGCACAAAATAAAAAGTTATCATTGTCTTATCTTTGTCGTACCGGAATTATTTCTTGGCCAATGGGTTCCTTCCTTCTAACGACATCGGGTCCTAAAGTGTAACGAGGAGAGATATTTATGCAAGCCAGAACGGTAGCGGCGACCGCCGCTGGATGTCAGTCTCTGTGTAGTTCTGTTCTATGTGTAGCCGTTATGTTTGGATTGTACTACACTTACCGTCAGGGACAGTCCTGTTAATTTACTGAGCTACCGTCTGTTGGTCTGTCCCGGGACATATCCAGTTAAGAAGGAGGCGTGATTTATGTATGTGTATGTGTATAGCCCAGTAGTAGCTTCTACGGACACGGCGTCGATCGATGTGAGTTAGATTCCCGCAATAAGCCTAAGGTTTTGGTGAAAGCAAATGTTGTGTTGTAATGAAAGCATGGTACATTTATTTTAAGACATACCATTAAAACCGAGGCAACCCTTCAAAGTACAAGCGCCTATCCCATCAGTACACCAGCAAGTGTTGCAGTCATTCTTCCATCTCGTGCCCGGAGCACACTCCCTTATCGGATCTGGAAATAACCACATCTATCATTACTATCAGTCCATATAAATGGATTTTTATTCCCAAGTAATTCGTTTGTTATTTATGCTAAACGTATTCAAATTTTGTCTATATTTCTTAGAGCTCTGGATATTTTGTAAGCACCTATATTATTGACCTTTGGCCTCCATTGTGTAATGACTGCTCTTCGCCTGTCAACATGTTACAAGGTGTCCAGAAAGGGTATCGGGTATTTGTAAGTTCAATGAAACAAAAATTATTTGTATGCAATAAAAAAGTTTAATTGGAGAATTATTTGGAAAAGATGATGTTATCCAAATGGTGACCGTTACGTTGCTGGCACTCTTTTAAACGGAAACGAAAATTGGCGATAACACGTTGACACATAGCTATCGATATTGCTGCCATTTCTGACCTGATGTTTTGCTTTAACTGGGTTAGATTCGTCGGATTGTTTTGATAAACCTTACTTTTAAGGTATCCCCATGCAAAATAGTCAAGCGGGCTAAGTTCGAGGCTTCTGGGAGGCCAGTTGATGTTACCCCTTCGCGAAATGACTTTATTAGGGAATAATTCGTTAACAACTTCTATTGAGTCATTTGAGATATGGCAAGTGGCCCCATCTTGCTGGAACCACGTTCTTGAGTTGAAACCTGCAAACTCCTGCAACTCTGGGACCAAAAAATTTCGCAACATATCGCAATAACGGTCACTATTCACATTAATTGCTCGGCCTCGTTGATCTTCATGAAAATAAGGACCAATTATGCCTTTAGCAGACATAGCGGCCCAAACAACGACCTTTGAGCTATGCAGGGGTCGTTTATGCTTTCGTCTCGGATTCTCCACTGCCCAGTACCGACAATTCTGCTTATTAACATGACCATTCAGGTGAAAATTTGCTTCGTCACTGAACAGTATGTTGTTAAATCGCTGCAGCATTTCGTTCGCAAAATTCAGTCGATTAGCATAGTCCGTATCCTTCAATTCTTGAACCAATTGAATTTTATAGGCTTTTAGATGTAAGTCTTTCTTTAAAATCGAATGTAAAGACGATTTTTTGATGTTCAACGCTTGGCTTCGCTTTCGGATGGATAAAGACGGATTTTGACGAACCGACGCCTCAACTTCTTCAATTGTTTCTTCATCGCGAACTGAACGAGGACGACCAGAGTTTTGAATTTTAACTGTCGCACCTGTATTCTCGAACATCCTGATCCATTTCCTAATGCTATCGTCACTTGGCGCGTGGCGTGTACGATATTCCGCACGATAGAGACGTTGAGCAGTCACTATTGAATCACCATTACGATAATACGCTCGTACGCAAAATGCGCGATGCTTCCCCGAGTACTGTTCCATCGTGACTAAAACTCCACAAAATGGCGGACGCCACGAACCCCTCCCCGCACCCTTTAGACGCCCCGTTTCGAATATGGCGCGAAAACAAATACCCGATACCCTTTTTGGACACCTTGTATAATAATAATTCGGACATGGGTGTAGCCAGGTACGCGCAGTAGAAGGGGCAGCTGGCCACTTTTAGCAAGGTGATAATTATTTCGTTTCTTACGTTTTTAACCGATTTCAAAAAAGAAGAGGTTCTCAATTCGAATGTATATATTATTTTGTTATTGATGTTCAGGCATAACTTTATTTTATTATGAACCGAATTGGATGATTTATTTTTTTTTTGTTAGAAAGAGGATACCTCTAGAGTAGGTCCATTTTAATCTAATTGTCATTGAATCTTCGACTTTGAAGATACACCACTGCATTACTACTACAAAATAATTAAAGTTAGTTTTATTTTTTGTAAAAAAATGTTTTGTTTGCTCGTTCGCTATTACTACGGGCGGCAGGTTGCTTAGCAGGGAATGTTTTTGTAGTCGTTACTAATCATTACTAAGTCATTAGCTGATTTTACTCACATGCAAACTAAATAGTCTAGTATACTAGTCTGGTCGCAAAAGTATAAGAGTCTTGCTGTTTTTAATGAAAACTTTGAAGGCGCTGTCAATGAAGTTTCAAAATTTTCTATAAATGGAAATACTGGAGTGTTTATTAGTTATTATTATACAGTGTATGTGTTTCTACGTTACTTCATATGAATTGTAAAAGCAAGGTTTGTCAATCTCGTGAGAAAAATGGAATTGAATGCGAAATATATTTGCCTTTGCTCCGTAGACGAGAAAAATCCTAACGCGTTTGCCAACGAGATGAATGGAATTTCATTTCATATTCCAACACAAATAGTCGGTAATCGCTATAATGAACACTTTTGGTTTAGTCAATTATGTGCTGACACTGTTATTTAGAAGCAGGTGTATCGTTCTTGAATCAAGAGTCATACAAATAAGAATTTCGACGACAGCTCTCTCAATGCAGCTTAAAACAATGCCACCAACATACCAGGTTCGTTTCCTGTACACTTTGCACGAGTGCACAATGGCAGTCCTTCATTACTACATTTACAATCGTTGCATTGGCTTTTCCAAGAACTTCCCGCTGCACATGTCTTACCAGTAGGAAGCTCGGAGTTTTTTGGAACTGAAAAAAAGTTATTGACAAAATTATTTTAGTATAATAAAGTATGTATCCAGAAAATATAAATCTATATTAATAAAGTAGTTCTGTCTATACATGTAATTTTTATTTCAAAATTTTCTGTTAGGCATAATATATCAATGATACTGATCTGTTTATATATCCGATTTAACCCAAAAACGACGTGGCTGATTCTTATAAAATTTTGCACACAGGATGCTTATGTCACTGGTCAATTGATAGAGTAAAGGAATTTTCAAAGTAACTTTCAGAAATTGAAAAAAAATTTTTTTTGCAAAACAATTCTTTTTAATACTTGACCGTTTTTTAATTAAATTTTGTGTCGGGTAGTACCAGTCGTTCAATGAAATGATCGGCTATGAGAATTTTCCAAAACACTTTTAGAAATGATAAATAAAGAATTTCCAAAAATTTAAAATTTCGTTAAGTACCTCTCTCTATCTTTCTGTTAATACACAATAATGATAAAACTAAAATAAAATACTATGGACGCTTGTAGCATCAGAAGAACGCGTTGCTAAACTTTTGAAAACCTGTTCAAACCCCTCTTGAAGTACCTCATACTGTAGTCCCCTGGAAATGTACTCCGTAAGCGCAATTGCCGTCCAGCCAAAATTGCACCCATCTACGCATAGTATTTGGATATTAGATTTACCAGGTGGAAAGAGGGTAAAGGAAAGCAAATAAGTAATACCTTTTAAGAAAAGGATTTCTAAAAACAATAAGTACATAAAGGTACTATCCGTGCTCAATGAGTTTGAGACCTGGGGGCGGTGACGCCACAGACGCATGTTTGTACTGTGCACAAAAAAACATCACAACAAGTTACCACCCGCGATTTCGTCTCTGCAATTTTTTTTAATGTAGCGAGTATTGTACTCGGAACAACGCCGCCTTATATCTATTATACTTGAGCTATTACAAGCGTGCGAACTGAATCATAAATACTTTTTATCAGACCTCTCACTCGCACTTATAAACCTTATGAACCAGTATCAAATAAGATTATAAAATCGGAGCGCGACGTCGTTGCGTGACGTAAGCCACTACGAGACTAAGATGTAAAAAAAAAATGGCATTGCCTACAGTACAACATGATAGTTTGGGGCAAGTTACTGGGCAGCGGGCGGAGGGTTGCATTCCAGGAGAGTCTCAAATTATCGCACACGGGTAGACATATGTTTTAAATGTTTAATTTGACCGAACATAACAAAAAGATCATAATTTCTTTGTAATTGAGAAAACAAGCAAGATTTACCATCTCACTACACGCGAAATTTGAATAGGAGACTACTCAGTAGATAAGGGAGTACTATTAGCGGAAAATGAAGATATTTCTTCTATTTGAATAATATTTTGCAAGTTTATTTGAGAAAAACTTTTGCCATAATATCTAAAGACCCACTTGCAGGTATGATAAAGACATTTGCTAGTTTGCTTTAACCTCAGAGATCTTAGCCAGGTGTTATCATAAAGTACTAATAATATACTACTTAGGGGTGCATCTATTCATTATGTGATGTCAAAGGGGGGGGGGGGGGGTCGGATGGGTCTGGCAAAATCTTCCTAAGTTTACGATCGAAATTTTAGATTCGATTTTAAAAACAAATTTAAAAAAAAATTTTGACGTAGTAGTAGTCGTACTTGAGTCTGCGATGTAGCGGAAATTATTAAAAAATAGTACGTTCAATGTTAATTTTTGGAGTTATATTTCTTTCTGGCTTTAGTAGAGGACAAAATTAACAGCTGCACGCGTATCTTGTCACGGAAGTGCGACTCGATCAAGTTAGCAATCAATGATAATAATGCGAATTGATTGTCTTAAACTTTTACTAGTTTAATTTTAGGAGTTATTTTTTTTGTTATGACAAAAAAGTGTAACTTTTTACGTGCGTATAAACGTGTGTATTTTTGAAATAAATAACCATTTCACATTACCATGATCTGGATTCTAGACCTGACCGACGTAAAATAAAGCAATAGTATTCCACATGATATTCAACTAGGTGATTATTTACTTATGTACAAAATTACGGATGGTTAGAGATTTACGAGTTTCCTTGTTCTATACGACCAGTTTCAGTTAAACTCTTCCAATGAATGAACACTAATCTAAATAAGTTTCTACTCAATTATTGCGAAAGCCCCATGAGACCAAACAGTAATTTTACAAATATTCTCAACTGTACCTGCATTACTAAATTTTTTCTCAACGACCGTATTGTCTGTAAAGTTTCAAAGAGATATAGGATGTCTATGCTACACGAGTGGCTAAGTTTATTAAAAATAACAAAAGGACTAATAAAAAGCTATATATATTTTGTATAGATAATGCCGATCACTAGACATAAGAACGTAACGTAATTAAATGTAACACTAACTCCTGGACTATTGGTGCATGGGATCATTCAAGGTCAAAGCGATTTTATTAAAGGATTATAATTAGATATTATCGAAATTGAAAAGTATATTTACTTCTGGATTGTATAATTGGAATTGATGTGTGTTTTTTGCTAGAATAATTATATTTACATTGTTTCGCCCCATCATGTTGCGTATTTGTATGTTGAGCGTAAGCGATACATACTTCCTACACGAAAGCCGAAGCGAGACTGAGCGCGCCCGGCTTAGGGGCAGGGCGGAGGAAATTTATTTTACAGCGACAATAAT
The DNA here is from genome assembly GCA_033032175.1 of Saturnia japonica. Taxonomy (NCBI): domain Eukaryota; kingdom Metazoa; phylum Arthropoda; class Insecta; order Lepidoptera; family Saturniidae; genus Saturnia; species Saturnia japonica. The sequence goes on from CM065331.1 coordinate 6,158,174, forward strand.
AGTTCTTTTTAAAATTCAAAAAACATAATCTCTGCTTTATATTTCGTTCGGTTAGTATATAAACTATCACGAACTATCAAATATTATTTTGAGTACTACCGTTCATTTTTCGGTTTGGAGGCAACTTTACAAATTTTTTTCTCCTCCGGGATGAAAAGTTCACTTTTAGTCCCTGTCATGCGGGACAAAAGTACCCGATTCTCTCCCGCGTGACAGGAACTAAAAGTGAACTTTTAATCCCGGAGGATAAAAAAATTGTATACGCACCGAGGGATAAAAGTAGGACATTCACGCCCGCGAATATACTATTTCCATCTAGAAATTTTTATACAATTATATTTTCGCCAAACATAGCACTTAGCGTCAATCTTCAAATTTAACATAATATATTTATTATAAAATGTAAACTATGGTATTATTGATAGAACATGGGATCAAGTTAAGCCATTTGTGGTATCGTCGGCCCTTAATTCATGGCCATATTTGATGAAATGTTGCTCACGGGAAGTAGAAATAATTATATAATTGATGGGCTATAGCAATTGTCAATATTACTTCTAGAAATCCTAATAAAACAAGGGCAAAAAATTACATTTTCATTTATTCCCAACCGATTCTGATCAGATTTTGTAGCTGGGAAGCCATACATCATACCATAGTTGAGAGGCTATAACAAAAGTTAATAACATTAGAAATCGTAGAGTAAAATAATAAACTTCAACCGATTTTGATGAAAATTTTAGACGCGAAATACATGCAATTCCTCAATAGATATTTCATATGAATTGTGAACAATATGAGTAAAAATAAAATTACGGGATGGAAATCACTACTGCGCAGTAACAAACGTGGCCAGAGCCGCGAGCACACCGCTAGTAGGCTAGAAAACGAAAAATATCTTTTCAAATTTGACTGGTAGTTCCATAACGATGTTCTTTAGCTTAAGCTACTTTGCTTAAAGCAAAAATATCTGACAATAACCTCCTTCTTAATAATACAAAAATAATTTTTTACCTTCAGCACTGCAAATAACAGCGATGAAAACAGTTAACAAAATCACAAATTTCGACATTTTTAATGTTGTGATCAAAACACAAAAAGTATCGAATACACTTGTATACTGCAGTCAAGTCGTTTATATAAGTACTCTTATCAAAGAGATACCTAGTTGACTTACAAAGGTTACATAAAAATATTATCAGGGGTTATTAAAACAAAAATTATGTAATCGTAGAAAGTTGTTGGAACTTATGTCATTAAATAAACTCATCAACGGAATGATAGATTGTCCCCAAATCATAAATAAATTCAAAATTAATATTTCCGTTAAACTCCCCAGATGTAATATATAAGTTCCGCTTAACACCCCTACTCAATCATTTACCAATTTAAGGTTTTTCTATTCAGTGAAAAGAATTTCTAATGCATATAATAAAGTACACAATTAATTTTTTGTTTTAATTTCTTTAATTATTATTCCTATAATATCATTTTTATTTATATTAATTCTTTATTTTTTATGTTCATTATTGGAACGAAGTTCCTTACGGCAGGCTTGGAGGGGATAGGGATTTTGCTGCGCGACCGAACTGAAAAAAATGTTATAGTAAAACCGTAAGAAAAAATCCGTGAAAAAAAGTGCGTGGAATAAAACCGTTAAATGAGACGTGCGCAGGCGCGACAGTCGCATACACAAGCGAGTAGTGTATAAAACCTTTCTCTTTCTCCCTCTTTCTTTTCGTTCTCTCATCCCTTCTCTTTCTATTACCACTCCACCCCGCCAATGCATAGTATATACTCATTAATTCATGGACAAGCACGTGTCGAATACTCACATTATAGATACATTTTATTTTTATTTCTATTTTTCTATTTCTATGTAATTTTATGTTGTCAAACAAAAATAAAGAGACATATTTTGTTATTTTAGTTGATAATTTGAATTACGATGTTTTTTTTTTTAAGTAATTTATTATTTCCTAAAATACTGAATTTCCTAAATACTTTCTTGTACTTAAATAAAAACTAATCAGCAAAATTTAAGAGAACAAGAAAACCTACATAAAATTGAGCACGATTTTTTTTGCAATTTGTGTCAATTCTACATTAGCCGAAGGAACTTCGTTCCTACCTGGTGTCCCACGACACCACATCATTTTTTATATGTATATAGTTCAATTTATTATTTAAGTATGTCGTCTGAGCACGTTCGTATTCGTGTAACAAACAGCATTTTAGTTTTATATTATGAATAGTTTTTAATAACGTATAATGCTATGTTATGTTTGTGAGCCAAAATAAAATAAAACATTAGATATTGTATATCTATACTAGCTGTGCCCTACGGTTTCACCCGTGTAACGTATCGTTGTTCTCACTTCCCGTACTTGCCTACATAGCCCAGTCATATTAGGGCTTTCACCTCGGAATGAAAGATAATAAGCTGCAAATTGGTATGAACCTTTGTTTTGTCATTCTAAATGTTGTCTCAAAAGTCACAATCGTTATCGTGTCCGCGTCTCAAGATATTCAAGGTCAAAGGTCACAAAAATCGGTTTTTCGCGAATATCTGGCTTCCTATCGGTTAAATGAGATTTGCATTTATTATAAAAGTTGTAGGCTATAAAATTCCCTACAACTTTTGTTTATACTTTTTTTTCATACAACCAACCGTTTTGAAGGTAGAGCGCGAAGAGTGCACATCGTACAGTCATATACGGCCTAATGCAAGGTCAAGCGTGAGTTATGGTTATCAGTACGTTATAAAGTCAATTATTTACTTGGAAATTATAATTATTAAACAATGCCTATTATTTATGTACTAACTATTAATTATTTATATTTAATTAAAGTAAGTAACTTGATTATTTATATATAATTATTGAAAATGAAATCCTGGAGCCCATACGAACGTTATTACCTCCAGCACCAGCCGAACTACTAAACGTAATATTTTGCAATTGCAAAAATGGTTGTGGTTCCCGCTGTGGATGCAGAAAATCAGGGCTACAATGTTCTTTAGCTTGCGGCCAGTGCAACGGACAAGCTTGCCTCAACGCTTCACTGTATCCAAGTAATCCCGATGAAGAAAATACATATGATCCCGATATTCTGGAAGGTTTGGAGATGAACATGACAGATAATGAGGATGATGACAATGAATCGAACATTTTTGAGCGACAAGAAGAAGAAGACGACGAAGAAGAAGAAGATAATTAGCTTCCATTTCCAATTTCATTACAATTAAAATCAACAAAGATACTTTTGATATTTGAACTCACATTTTGACAAATGTATATTATGTCGTATTTAATAATAAATAAAAATATGTGTAAAATATATACTCTTACTATCATTTTAACTTAAAATAAAACTAAAATATATAATCCAGAATTAATAATATTTTATACTTAAATAGTTAAATATGAATAATTATATATAAATAATCAAGTTACTTACTTTAATTAAATATAAATAATTAATAGTTAGTACATAAATAATAGGCATTGTTTAATAATTATAATTTCCAAGTAAATAATTGACTTTATAATTACTGATAACCATAACTCACGCTTGACCTTGCATTAGGCCGTATATGACTACGATGTGCACTCTTCGCGCTCTACCTTCAAAACGGTTGGTTGTATGAAAAAAAAGTTTAAACAAAAGTTGTAGGGAATTTTATAGCCTACAACTTTTATAATAAATGCAAATCTCATTTAACCGATAGGAAGCCAGATATTCGCGAAAAACCGATTTTTGTGACAAATAGTTAAATATGAATAATTATATATAAATAATCAAGTTACTTACTTTAATTAAATATAAATAATTAATAGTTAGTACATAAATAATAGGCATTGTTTAATAATTATAATTTCCAAGTAAATAATTGACTTTATAACGTACTGATAACCATAACTCACGCTTGACCTTGCATTAGGCCGTATATGACTGTACGATGTGCACTCTTCGCGCTCTACCTTCAAAACGGTTGGTTGTATGAAAAAAAAGTTTAAACAAAAGTTGTAGGGAATTTTATAGCCTACAACTTTTATAATAAATGCAAATCTCATTTAACCGATAGGAAGCCAGATATTCGCGAAAAACCGATTTTTGTGACCTTTGACCTTGAATATCTTGAGACGCGGACACGATAACGATTGTGACTTTTGAGACAACATTTAGAATGACAAAACAAAGGTTCATACCAATTTGCAGCTTATTATCTTTCTTTCCGAGGTTGACCCCTTTTTTTACCTAATATGACTGGGCTAACAGCGCGTTCTGTTATCAGCCAGTGTGCGTCCAGTTGCTGTGGTTGCGGGCCGAACATGTCAGCGAAGGTCGGCGAAGTTTGATTTTTACACAGATCCAAAAGGTTGCAGACCTGAGAATTTGATGCCTCCACTCCACGCACTCCTGAGAAAATGGGTCTTGACATATATACAACGTTATGTTACGTTATTTCAGTTCCATGGTACAGTAAAATATTGATGCTATCGCATTGCCAAATGTCAGTGGGTCGGGCATTTTCAAAAGCCCGCCTGGTTTCCTATTGCCGTCAAGTTGAAAATCAGTCGCTAGGAGCATTATCAATCACAGAACTTCTGGTTAATAAGTAAGTAAAAATAGTGTAGATAAGATCATAAATTGTTTATTGTTGCGTCATTCGTTTCGCTTTCGGACACCCAATTACAGATTTTCGCTTAATTAGATAAAACATTAATTACTTTGTTTATTTTATTTAACCTTTTAGCCTTTTATCTTAACCTGAACAGGATAATAAAAACAGTGTTCTAGACTTCTCATGATATGATTAACAGAACTGAAAATAAACAAGATACAACACTGTCTTTTACTTGCCTGTTACGTACCTATTTTTAACTGACGGCGGTTACTCAGTTCGAATGTATATTTTTTTTATAATGAATGTTTAGGCATAACTTTCTTGATTACTGTTCTTTGTTTTGTTGTTGTTGTTTGAAATTTACCGATATATGAACACTGTAATATGATGAATGATGTAATACTGATACAGTATGAATGATACTGATCACAAATATGAACATTTAAAAAAAACTGTCTTTCTGTCTGTTTGTATGTCCTGATTTAACTCAAAAATGGTTTGAACATATCTTATGAAATTTTCGACATGGAATGTTCATATGTCACTGGCCAATTGATAGGGGTATAAGATTTTTCAATATTACTTATAGGAATCGTAAAAAAAGATAAAAAAAAAAGATAATTGTTAGCCGATTTTGATGAAATTTTTGTATAAGGTAAGTGTAGGTCATTCCATAATTGATATGTTATAGGAATCGTCAAAAATATTTCTTAAAGTTATGAAAAGAACCACAAAATTAAATATTATTATTAACTACTTTTGACACAATTTTGTAGTCAGGATGCATACCTGTATTCATAATTGATATTATAGAATCTTATTTTTATTTATTTATTATTTTTATATATTCCTAAGAATCGCCAACAATAATTTCAGAAATATGTAATACATAATTTGGATTGTTTTCAACCAACCCCGATGAAAATTGCAATGAATTGTTAAAAATTTGAAGATAAACAAAATTACGGAACGAACATAATTACTGTAACAAATGCGAGCGGAGCCTCGCGCATACCGCTAGTTGTATATAGAGATAAATTTTTCTTTTGTATATTCCCGGAATTTTTACAAAAGTTGAAAGAAAGCACGTTAATTAGTTGTTGAAAACACGGACAGATGCATACAATAAACAGACTCTATAAACCTGTCATAAACGAGGGCAGCGCAACCCTGGTGGAAAATTTACGAAATAATCTATCTTCCGTTTTCTGGACGCATTTACCGCAGTACAAACATCTGTGTCGGTCGTTTGCGTTATAATTATGTAGGCTTCGTGATAAGTCTATCGTGAAGTAATAATGGCCCAGTGGTAGCCCGAACGGGATCCCTGCAGTGGGACTAAGCTTTCGGTGAAGGAAAATACGGAGACAAATCCAAAGCATTGTACCTTTATGTTAAGACCTAATAGCAAAATTTATATATCCCATCCTAGTGCACATGGCTTCTTCATCACTGCGCCAGCAAGTGTTGCAGTCATACTTCCACCTCATGTCCGGAGCACACTTCCTTATCGGATTGGGAAATAACCACATCTATATTATTAGATAGATAGCTAAAAATAGTTATTATTTCAATTTATGTCCATGATATTATTAAAAAAAAAACAAATATTAGTAAAGAGAATATATATATAATAAAATGGTAAGTAGAAAATTAATTAATTAAATATCGAGTACCCTGTGCATGTATTTATTACTGTGGTGGCTAAATTCTATTTGTTCTATTTTGTTTTTCCAAAATAGCTCTTTATATTTATATTTGTTTGTTGAAAAGCTCAAGAAATGGATACTGCATGAATTGACTGAAGCACACACTAACAAACACACATTGAGTGCTGCGAAACATTACGAGACCGTCACAAAAACGAGTGAATTTAGTCCTATTGTAACTTATATGATTTTTTAATTATTTTTTTGCCTGTTATGTTACTATTTTACATTTACTAGAAGTGCCCACGGTTCTACCCGTCTTAAATTACTTTAATCAACTCTCCACAGCGCTGCCGCCAACGCATCCGTTGTTCGCATTTCCCGTACTCCTCGGCTGCTCCAGTCCTTAAGGATCGTAGGGTGAAGTATAAGACCAATTTTTTACTTTCCACGATAAATAGAATATAAACTGCCAAAAAGGATTTTTCAAATCTGAATCGTTAGTGTCAGAGATTTGAGCTTTCAAAGAAAAAAATCACTTGAGCATTATAAATATTAATAATTATTTTAATACTAGCTGTGCCCCTCAGTTTCACCGTGTTTTTATCCGACAAATACCGCCCCGCCAACGCGACGGACCCGTGTAGTCTATCATAATTTTTATCACTTCCCGCAAGTACAAATTATTTCAGTTTTTCATTTTCTTCTAAACTATGTGTCCAAATAACATACTATAAAGAGAAAAATTAAACTTCATAAAATTGTCTTTATGATGAAATAACTTTTCTTCGTAAAGATTAATATGATAAGCCTAAAAATAATGCTCAAAATCAATTTTTAATCTTCAACATAAAAACTCGCAAAGTACCTTATTATGGCTTATGCTATTAAGAAATAGGCATATGTTATCGGAGACTTTTTTAATATATACTAAGGAACAATATTTTTGTAGAATATTATATTTAAGTATCACTAACCATTACGCCAGCGCACGCGGATAAAGCAGTTAGGGAACACTTTCACTTCGACTTACTTAAATAAAAATCAATATTTAAGGTTAGCTGAGAGGTTTAGCTTAGTTCCAGATAGCCTATACTATTCTTCGTGAATCTGGCTATCATATACAGAAAGAAGTTTTCGAATCTGACAGTTGTCCAGAGATTACGGTGTTTAAAAAAAAAACAAACAAAAAAAAAAACTCGTCCGCTTTACTAAATTATTAATAGTATAGATATACACGGACTGATCTCGGAACACGACAAACCAAAAGAAAATCATATATGTGTTTATCACTATATGTATGGTGGTCGCGATCCCTACCACCCCACTATGTTACTCTATATACACTGACTAATCTCTGAACACGATAAACCAAAAGAAAATCATATATGGTTTTTTTATTTCTCAATGACTACACTATTAGCCTAAAGGGCTCTTAAGAAATAGACTCACTGATGGATTTGACAGCTTCAACAGGCTTGGGGGCAAGGGCTTAAGGCATTCAGCCGCGAAAGCGTGAGCAACATGCACACAAGGGTCCCAAAGTGGCCGGACGTCGGCTTGGGCTGTTACCGCGATTGCGAAAAGGTCGCGAACTGACTAATTCCCTATCCGTAGAAAAGTAAAAATCTCTATACCAAAATTCATCAAAATTGGTTTGATTCGTTCTTCGTACAAACCTTCATCGCCTATTTCATGGCGTGAAATGCAACAAACAGGACAGACAGAGTTAGTTTCGCATTTATAATATTAGTATGGATTATCCATTTCATTATACTGTCATTCTGTATGGTGTCAGTAAATTACTCAATAGAGGATAACGACAACAGTTTATAATAATAAATTTTTGTAATGAATTCTCTCTCTCTCTATACCTTTCTTTGTTTCTCTTTAACTGATACTTTTGCATGGTAAAAATAGCAAAATATCGACTCGCTTGCGTGGTTATATCCAACCTAGGGTGACCCCTTATTAGTATGATTTATTGTATAGATGTAAGGTCACCTCATATTAGAAATCCCAAATTCTCTGAAACTGTACATATTATTACTTTATGTACACTTTCAATTATCATAATTTTACAAATCAGTTTCAAAGTTTCAGCCAATTCAACTGAAGAGCTATTTTTTAGTATTTTTATCGAACAAATGTTTGATGTTACTTTTAAATCGATATAACTTTCTTATTTATGAACTTATTGAAATAATACAAACACTAAATATTAAGTGATCAAATCGGTTAAGCCGTTTCTGAGATTAGCGCGCACAAAAGTTGGCAAACAGGCAAACAGACAAAAATTCTAACAATCATTGTTTTGGGTTCTGCTGCGTTGATAGAGATCCCCAGTAATAGTTTTTCTCATATATCTTCTATATAAAGACATCGATCAGTTACGTTTTTATTATATGTATAGATAATGCTGTCATTGGGGCACACGTGCGAATCTTGCTACCTAAAGCTAAAAATTATTATTGTGGGCAATCTTTAGAAGATAGAAATCTGATCATGCCAATCTTTTGTAAGTCTATAATTATGTCCTACATTAATTTGATTTATCTCTTACGGTCAGTAGACCATACCAGTAGTACAGCATAAGCCATTTAAGCACTTCAAAATCATCGTCTTTCCGAATTTACTTTTATTTGCTTGGAACCCTTATTCTTTTACAACAATAACAGTAGCCTAATTTACTCTTTATAAAAAATACTGGAACCCAAAACAAATCATCGTGTGTCGGAAATTCTACGCCAAAGTCCATCTTACCGACGTCTCTATGGACAAATGGTACGTCATTTTCATACACTTGTGCTGTCCGAAAGCAGGGATTTATTTTTATTATTTCTGTCACATAAATATAGCACCATTCACCAGACCTTTGGACACATCTATATTGTTAAACACAAAATTATCTTGGCCCCAAAGAATATTTGGAATTACTGTCTTTTTTATCTGGTGATATAATATAATATTATTAAAATTTATATTGCCTATTTACGAGTACATGATCGTTGAACAAGGTGACCCAACCATGTCATGGCGAAACTTAGAACGAGTTATCACAATTAAATGCTTATGCTAAATTTCGTATCTACGTTGTTAGCTATTGAGAAATTCCCAAGTTAGAACTCAATCCTGAGTGCAGCAACCATATCATGGTAAAACTTAACACCAGCTATCATAATAAATTGCGTAGACAAAATTTCTTGTCTGTGCTGTTGATCGTTGAAGATTATCTTTGTCTGGAGCCAATCCTCGATGTCGATTCAGGTCATGCATATCATAAAAATGCTTTGTCATCAGAATTGAATCGAAACTATTCTGTAAAGATAATATGCATGAAAGGAAATAAATATGGCATGATCAAAAATAAAATATTCAAATTTTTTTGTGGAAAAAATGATTGTTTATTTAAGTGCATGGCGACGCGTCGCCACGCCGCGCCGTGCCTATTAGATGTGTCATAAGTCATAATATTATATAAACTTGGCGACGGTCTGACATGATGCATTAAATGTTTCACATCAAAATACAGCCTATTTTTATACCAGATACAAGTAGTTGCCATGTAACACCAAAAGTATAATTTTTCAAATTGAAATAAATAAAAATAACTTTTGATTTTTTAAAATTTATTATTTAGTAATATTTCTTTTAATTCAGCGAATCTTGCAAGCTATCTCACATTCACGTTCTGTGTTGTAGCGGTTGGAGTTACCGCCACAGCCGAAGTAATAGAAAAGTTCGCACTTTTTCGTAGCAGTGTTATATCCGTAACTGGAAACAGAATGTTTTAACTTAGAACATGATATTATTAAAACTATGTATTTACACTGAACTGTATGTGTTTATTAGTTAAAAAAAAAATGTTTTGCTTTAGTTTAGTTTAATTTATTATTTCTTAGTGTCATAAAGAGAGAGCACAGAGAAATTTTGGTGGAGATTTAACTCTTCTTAAGGCAGTGTGACTGGTGGAATATCTCCACCCTACAGAACATCGCAACTTGTGTTGTGATCCTGCGGTGAGTAGGGTTTCCAGAGCTTCTTGAGATAGGTGGTCCAAGGTCGGTATCGCGCTAGACATACATATATTACACATAAACATTACAAATGTCCATAGGCTATATGGTAGCCGCATACTATCAGAGGGACCGTATGTTTTTCCAGCCTTAATTGTATTTTTTAAAAAAATTGGTTGTCATGGAATGCCCGGCAGCTGTGAAGTATATGAGTACCTAAATTTAAAAAAAGCGTGATTACATTATTTTCATTATTGCACGTCTATTGTGGTTAAATACATTGAAAATTCAATAAACCCCCAACAAAAGTAATTTAATCATTAAGACTATTCCAATGAGTACAGTTAATACAATATCTCTGCTGTAAGTTGGTGAGGTGGTGTAGGTTGGTGAGTTAGGCATCTTACGGATTCCAGATGAAGCTACATCATCAGGTTAGGTTTTTCTAATATCATTTAGGTAACAGAATACCAAATCTCGATTCAACAAGACCTATGGAAGATGCTCAAATCTAATAAACAACCAGTAAAGAGTTGATAATCTTTAAATGACTAAACAGATTTTCTTGAATAATAGTTAAGAACACTCTCGAAACAAAAACAAAAATAGTTCATAATCGGTTCAGATGTTTATGAGCTACGATACCACAGGCAATACACACAGATACACACATTCACAGACACAAAACACACGCTTTAAACCTAAAACATGCCTCTTTTTGTGTCAGTGGTTAAAAATATTTATTAATCCGACTGCGTTTCTTGCAAACTCTTCTCTTCTAGATGACTGGTATGTTTTTTGACAGGTTTTAATGTATTATTCATGAGTGTCTTCTTAGGGACTATATGGAATAAAGTATTTTTAACTTTGATTTTGACTTTTATTTGATGAAATGAATTACCTAGGTATATCTGCTTTGCAGTATCCTGAATCAATAGGTTGTAAACATTGCGACGGGGGCTCTGTAAGTAATAAAATAAATATATTTTAATTTTTTTGTAGATTCACGGTGGTCGAGTTTTGGGGCAATGGTAAATTGATCGGTCAGACGTATTTATTGGAATAGGTGCAGACTTGAATACAGTGAAAACTTTATTGGTGAAAGAAAAAAATCCGTAAGGAAACTAGAATGGTTTACAATTGCACTGCCAAGTAACTACACTGTGCCTGATTATAAGAACAGTACAATCCTAAAACAACCGAGATATTGGCAATCTATTGGTGGTCGTCGTTGTAATGCCGTTTTGGAATTCTCACGGTTTACTAGATATATACCATATGATTTCGGAATGCGGCACTCCTGAAGCCGTGCGTGCAAGGTTTATAATTTTTTTTTATATAGTAGCTTGCCAAATTGACAGTACTGTCTCTGATGGTAGGCATAATACAAACCAAACACAACAGCGACCACCGAGAGTTCGCAATACATCCATCCATTTCTTCAACGATCCGATGTCGTGAGGATCAGGAAACACAATCGCCGGTAGATGGTACGACAAAGATAAGTCATAGAGAACTTTTTAGTTCATGCCGAGATGGAGGTAACCGTGAAACTGTGACTCCGAAGCCCAGCTCAAGTGATTCTGTTGTGGAAAGGAGATAAGGGAATTGCATTGAACAGCTCTTCAGAACACTGACCATGATACAAACGGTAGAACATGCTTAGTGATGCAGTGTTCCTACGCAACTGAGACGGCTCGATGTATTTGGTAACGTATGCATCATTACCAATGCGGACAGTCCGTCTCTGCAACCCCTCCAGAATATTGAGGAGGTATTTTGAGGATCCATCTCAGAGGTGCGAACACATATTCTATACACGGCCGAATTTGTGCCTTGTAAAGAAGATATAGTTGACCAAGTGTAAAAAACCGTCGCAGTTTTTTAAGCATTCCGAGACTCCGATATGTAGTGGAAAAGTCACTCCTGATGTAAACCCTGGAGTAAAAGTCGCTGCGAATATCTACACCTCGAGGATTTTTTTTAAGAAAAGTCTTTTTGGTATTGATTTCATCCATGAACTCCCTATGTAGATTTGCGGTGCAAAGACTGATACTGTTCAATTGCAATTTTCTCCCGACTCTTTTCTGTTTCTTCCCGACCTATATAAATAAGGACCCTTCATTATTATTGCCAATTTGTTTTTATAATATTTTTTTTAATGACAACATTCCTAACTATTTTTGTATTATTTACTAGCACAACTTGCTTGCAACATAATTTTAAAATGATGCTTGAACCCTTCGTTTAGATTAAGATGAGAGAACTATGCTCTTGTCACAAAAAAAAATGTCAGAAGAAATAATATATTATATTATCTATGTATGTTATGTAAAACATCTGTGAATAACCAAGTAATATAAAAATAATGTATTTACCTTCAGCACTACAAATAACAGCGATGGAAACAATTAGTAAAATCACAAATTTCGACATTTTTTATGTTTTTTATCGTTACACAAACTAATATGGAATACACATGTATAATAAAGTCGTCATTTATATAAGTCAAATAACGAGATACCTAATATACATAAAAATATTATCAGGGGTTATTAAAACAAGATATAATATATTTATTCTAGATGTGCTCCAAGGTTTCACACGTGTAACCTATCGCTGTTATCACTTCCCGTACTTACCTACAGCTATCCAGGGTTGCATGGTCGGGGCACTATGTCTGGAACCTCCTCGTGGTGTGCCCCGGGCAACGGCGGCCGCTTCACGGCCGACGGCTAATACCAGACCGACGGCGTTCCTCCCCTGTACCCCTCTGCTCATCAGAGGAGACAGGGGATGGGGCAAGAGTGGACCTGCTTCGGCTCGTCCACTACGGACGGACTCGTCGTTGACGGCGGAGGAGGAAGAAAACCTCCTTAAAAAATTGACAGGATACAACCTCTTTAAAAAATCGCTGACGGCGGTGGAGTAAACCACCTTAAAAAACCTTGGACGGACTGTGGTGGAGTAAACCACCCTTTAAAAAATCACGGACGGACGGTGGAAGACAACCACCTTAAAAAATTACTGGACGGAGGTGGAGAAAACCACCAGTATAAAAAATCAAGGACGGACAGTGGAAGGAAACCACTTAAAAAAATAACCGGACGGTTGAGGATGAGCACCTCGTTAAAAAATCAAAGACGGACTTGACAAGGACGGACGGGAGCTTAATGACGGCAGAGGAGGAAACCTCTATAAAAAACCAACGACGGACTGGTGGGGGAGGGGGTGCGTTCATTCGCCTCCTTCTCCTGCCGTTACAGGACGGCAGAGGAGAAAACCTCGGTAAAAAATCATGGCCGGGCTAGCGGGGTGGTGGTGCGTTCATTCGCCCCTTACCCCCGCCATATGCCAAACATTATGGCAGAGACAGAGGAGAAAACCTCATAAAAAACCCAACAACGGGTGGGTGGGGGACAGGTGGTGGTTCATCCGCCTCCTTCTCCTGCCAGGCCGAACCAAGGGGAGATGGGTCGGGGGGCCTGTCTTCCCATTGCACTGGTTTGGCGGACGGGGAGACAGTTCGTCACCGGGCTGTCTCCGTCAGCGGGCGGCCCTTACGGGCCTTGCCGCCGGGGCGGCGCGGCTGAATGCCAGCGCAGTGCCCGCGTCGCCCCAGCATGGCGGCGGACGGTGCACCGTGGAGTTTTTTAGTGAGTAGGAGTCTCACATAACCACTCGTTCCCCCGGGCGAGTGTGTACCCATGACGGGTTTTCCACTCCACGTTAACAAAAAAAAAAAAAGGGTTGCATGGTCACTGCTCCGCTCCTTAAAGTCCTAGCGTGAACTTATGTGGCTATAACATTCTTCAATAAAAAGGCTATAAAAAAATCTTCATATCTGGCTGTTACTATAACAGATAATGTTATATAACTAGATAAAAAAAAAACAACAATCTCTTGAGCTTTTGATTAATTTGTTTATATGTTTAAACTTAAAATATAATTAACGGATTTTGATGAATGTCTTTTTAATGTTTCTTATGATTGCAGAAGTCTATGATATGAAGGCTATGATAAACTTTAGTTAAAAAAAATACGTTTAGCAATGTCCAGCAAAGCGGACGGGTACCAGGTATTATGTAATAAAATTGTAAGGTTTTAGTGTTTGAACACGCATCACTTGAAAACCAATAAACCAATTTGAATTTAGTTTTCAGATTAATATAGGACTGAATCGTAGGAACGATATACACTACATATAATTACGCTTTCCCATAGGTGTTAAGCAGTATATGATTAAATTACAATAAAAGATTTTGAATGCGTACAAATAGCTCCCATGGACCATCAAAAGCATATTCTGGAACATAAGTTAGTATGATTATTAAATAAATGAAACCGGTTTGTGTTTGTTTGTCGAAATCTTAATTTCCCTTGTTTTAACACGCGTTAATCGAAAACATGTTATATTATTTATCTGGAAGATAATCTTATTTATCTTATTTAATATCTACTTTATATTATTCATCATAAGTTCATTTGATTTACCTTATTATTGTTTTGGTGTACCTATTCTTTTATTTCCAGGATACCAATTAATGATAGGTTTATGTATTGATGCGTTTAGATCATTTATAACTTGATAATTTTGGTTTAATAACAGCTTTGTTAATATTTTAGGTTCGTATTGTTTACATTGCAATATTATGACAATCTCTGTCATTGATAATTCTTTGATAGTAATAGAGCATGCGCAGTTAGGAGTTTCTCAGGTATAGACAAATATTCTATCCAGGTTCTAGTTTAGCAAAATAAATCTATGATTAGATTTATTTTGAATTTTTAAAATAAGAAAAGTCTAGTAAGATGAAATTTTGAATTCAAACGAAAATAGAAAATTAGAACAGAGAGTATGACAGATTTTTTCAGGATCGATCTGATCATGGAATTTATTGTACGGCAGACCTTTGAATCGAGTGACGTTTATATAATAATTATCAAGAGTTTTGATATAGTTGATACGTTTATAATTTAAATATCTACAGTTTGATAAAATAACTATTTTTGTGGGTGAAGTACCCTATTGAAGAAGACAATAATATTCCAGGAACTTATACCTGGATTAATATATAAATTACTGATATATATATTTTTGTTTCGCCATATCGAGAGCTGAACGGATTCCGACGTTCCACTTGATGCAGCGACGTCTTCACTTGGACTGAGCTTATTCATACGGCTCACACCACGTTGTCCGCTGAGGGCGAGCCTCGTGATTCAACCTTGTTTGGCCTACCTTCTCAACACGGAGAGATCCTAGGCAAGGATCTCTACGCTGAGCTGTCGGAGCAAGAAGAACGTCTCGGTTATGGACATTAAAATTGTGTACTAATAGTTTGTAAAACCCATATTATCTGAAAATTGTAAGGTATGCTGGAAAATTATACATAACTATCCTAAATTATAATCATAATATTTGGCGCCCAACGTAAAATAACCCCTATAATTCCCTCAAAATTCTGAAACGATCACACTCGTGATAGTAAATTTTTTGAAAAATATTTTGGACATATAATATTTTATATATATATAAATTCTTCACATCATTCATTGACAGTATTTATTTAAATACTTCTATTTAGTATAACTAATATAACATTTTCAATTAATTATCAAATAAATTTGATTTGATAATTAAATTTAATTAAGATAATATTTTTAACATATTTTCTAATTCTATAGGGACTACCTATACCTATTATCTGTAACAATAATTTCATATTGATGTTTATTGTTGTAGAATGAGGAGGTATATTATACAACAATATAATATAATTTCCTAAAAATTCAAAAACACACTTTATCTAGTGTTGGTATATGTTTTACATATATATATTTTTTGGAATATCATTTGGTTAGCTGCATAATTTATAAATTTGAAATAAATATACATCAATATAAAACATTTCCCTTTTATAAAAATTTCTTTTTAGGTCTTATATTATTAAGTATATGTGTATATGGGGATAGTATATTTTATTTTATTTATAGTATATTATATAATATTAATTATATGTACTATTATCTTTATTATATTTCTTGGCTGTTGTCCAAGATAATTACAGCATTTTAAAGGCTGAGATTATTTTCGGCATTTGTGCCGGTATTATTATGCAGCGTCTAAAGCTGTTACTTATGCAGCGGTTATGCTGTTACTTATGCAGCGTTTATGCTGATTTTATGCAGCAATTATTACTGATATTGAGTGAGGTGGAATTATATTTATATATTGGGGTTTATTCGACTAAATATTAGTCATATATAATGGAGCGGCTGTCTACTCCTTAAATAAGCCATAGGACAAAATCAATATTTATTTATTGTTAAAGAGCGGGTGATGACTCTTCATAACAAAAGCCAACATTCGAGTTGTAGGCAAGCTCGTAAAATATACCATTCTGCCTTAATGATGAGCAACTTCTGGAGTGGGAGCCATTGACTGTGAGCCCCAACCCCTACGGTGTGCCTGGTGATGACATGTTTGAGGTATGTATGGAACTTTGTTAGGATTTGATAGGGTGAGGTATGTTTGCTGGTATGTTAAAGATGTATGTAATTGTGAAGCTAGCTCTCTATATTATAAAGTATATATTATCAAAATTTTTCCTTCAATTGAAAAATTTTACGGGGTCAAAGGGGAAATGTTGATCATTTGACGTATGGCAAGTGGCCCCATCTTGCTGGAACCACGTTCCTGAGTTGAAACCTGCAAACTCCTGCAACTCTGGGACCAAAAAATTTCGCAACATATCGCATTATCGGTCACTATTCACATTAATTGCTCGGCCTCGTTGTTCTTCATGAAAATAAGGACCAATTATGCCTTTAGCAGACATAGCGGCCCAAACAACGACCTTTGGGCTATGCAGGGGTCGTTCATGCTTTCGTCTCGGATTCTCCATTGCCCAGTACCGACAATTCTGCTTATTAACATGACCATTCAGGTGAAAATTTGCTTCGTCACTGAACAGTATGTTGTTAAAGTTGTTAAATCGCTGCAGCATTTCGTTCGCGCAAAATTCAGTCGATTAGCATAGTCCGTATCCTTCAATTCTTGAACCAATTGAATTTTATAGTCTTTTAGATGTAAGTCTTTCTTTAAAATCGAATGTAATGACGATTTTTTGATGTTCAACGCTTGGCTTCACTTTCGGATGGATAAAGACGGATTTTGACGAACCGACGCCTCAACTTCTTCAATTGTTTCTTCATCGCGAACTGAACGAGGACGACAAGAGTTTTGAATTTTAACTGTCGCACCTGTATTCTTGAACATCCTGATCCATTTCCTAATGCTATCGTCACTTGGCGCGTGGCGTGTACGATATTCCGTACGATAGAGACGTTGAGCAGTCATTATTGAATCACCATTACGATAATACGCTCGTACGCAAAATGCGCGATGCGTCCCCGAGTACTGTTCCATCGTGGCTAAAACTCCACAAAATGGTGGACGCCACGAACCCCTCCCCGCACCCTTTAGACGCCCCGTTTCGAATATGGCGCGAAAACAAATACCCGATACCCTTTCTGGTACAACTTGTACATAAAGGTATACAAAAATATAAGTTTAGCCATCCTTTACGAAATCTAAGTTTATTTTATAACTTTATTTATACCAATATTTTAAAGAGGAAAGATTTGATTTTTTATTTGTTTTTTTTTTGTTTCTAATGAATAAAATTAAAAACTACTGGACCGATTTTAGAACCTTCTTTCCCTACTATAAAGCTGCAGTAATAGCCAGCAATATAGGCTATATTATAATCTGAAAAAACGATTTAAGTCTTATAAAAATTTCGATAGTATTACACAAAGTATAAAAAATTGCCAACGTAGGTGCGTTGGCGATTTTTGTGGTACAAAATAAACACGGGTGAAACTGTGGAGCACAGCTAGTTTTTTTATAAACCGTTATTATCCAGTGAATAATAAGGATTTAAAATTCCAACGTCCACTTAGTGTAAACAGATCACTAAGAACAATGACATCTATCGTAAAAATTTAGATCGAATAGATAACAATTATTATTTTAAATATTTAAAAATAGTATTAAAATCTACCTAAAATATTTTAAATAATAATTTTTCTTTTATTGAAAATTATGTAAAGATTAATTTGAATTAATTTGGTATCTTTTCACTTCAGTTTATATACCATAGAAATGTCCATACGTGAAAAATGCATCCTAAATGTACCTTCAGATCACAAACTACAATAACACCAAATATCATTAAATTTGGTAAAGTACTTTTACGAGCATATTTCGAGGTTTTATTCATTTAAGTATATATGTTAATTGCAAGCACATGGCAAAGTATACTCTCGCAATCACGAAATACATGTCCACCGCTTCAAGCGGATGTTTTTTTTTAATAATAAAAATACAGAACTGCAGACACTTGGTCCACACCTTTTTTTAAGAAGGAGATTTTTTTACTACAAAGTTTAAAAATTGCTAAACAAAACAGATGCATGAAAAAAGCAGCGGCGTACTACAACCTAAGTGAGGATTTTACAACTATTCCTATGACTACACTATAACAAATTTATTTGCGAGAGTATCACAATCACGAAATATCTGTCCACCGATTCAAGCAGAAGTTTTATTTGGGGTTATCCCCAGTGACCTCCAACATCCCCTTATACTACCTCTACCTCTACTTCACTAGACTGGTTATCTCATTGCAACCCGCAGGCGGCTCAGTAAGTCATCTCGTACGTCATCACGGTCCAGCTAAGCAGTGTCAGTTCTTAATTTTACCCTCTAATAAACACGATAAAATATGCATAATAACGCCGGCCACACATGCTAAGGTTTATCGGAGAAGTCTACACGTGCAGGTGTGCGTGATCAGGTTACTGGAGCATGTATTGGATTAGTCCTGAGTAACTTTCTATACTAAAATACTAAAACGATAAACTTTTTAACCGATCGAACATGCTTTTTTAAACAGAAATGACGCCACTTTGTAAATTGCACCCGCGCTAAGCTGGGGCGGGTCGCTAGTGTTAAATAAATAATAATTTAGAACGTTTTTAAAAATAATGTTTTATTTTAAAAATCCATACATTGTTGTTTGAAATTTGTTCATTAGGACACTAAATTGTTTTTCGTGTTGGCATTTTGATTGCACCTCTTACTCTACCTCAGGGCTGCCGCTGATTATCTGCCACCTTAATTGTATAAAAAATTTAAATAAGGATCAAATAAATACATCTTTAATATTAACACTTGTATAAGAGAGAAGGGTACTTGGAGCAGCGCAACTGGTGGAATACTTCCACCCTACAGGAGATCGCAGCCAAATAACCTTGTGTTGTGTTCTAGTGTTCTTGCAGAGAGAAGAGGTTTCGAGAGCTCCTTAGGGTTTAGTTATAGGTCCGCAAAGCTCTAGTGATACCTATGGCATTACAAGTTCCATAGGCTACGCTAGCAGCTTACTATCAGGTACCATCAGTATAAAAAAACTTATTTGACTAGTTTCGTATTATAGCATTACGATTTTAGCATATAAAATATTATATTATTACAATAAACCAAAAATGTTTGTAAAAAAAGTACGCGGCTAAACTAGGAGAGAGTATTTGTTTCATGTAGATATGCATCTCGTAAATTAGTATACAAAGTGATAATAGATACAGTAAACAGATGCCATAAACCTGTCATTAATGAGCGCAGCGCTACCTAGCTACAACTAATAAACTAATAAAGTCTATTGTGCATTCGTAGATATAGAAAAGGCCTATGATAAAGTAGTAAGGAATAAGTTGTGGCGAGCAGTGATCACAAACATTGAAATCCCTTCATAAAGAGTCTAATGCTTGTGTTAGAATAAACGGAGCATACATTGTATGATTTTCTACCGCCTGTATCATGCTCTGAAGACCTGTTCAGTCTAATTCCCTCCTCTCCATTCCTCAAGAGAACCACACGCTCTGTGCTTCGGAGTCACAATTTAACGGTAACCTCCATCTTGGCACGAACTAAAAAGTAATCATTGTGTTATCTTTGTCGTACCGGAATTATCTCTTGGTCAATCCGTTCCTTCCTTCTTACGACATCGGGTCCTATAGTGTAACGAGGAGAGATATTTATGCAAGCCAGAATGGTAGAGGCGAACGCCGCTGGACGTCAATCTCTCGGTAGTTGCCGTTATGTTTGGATTGAACTACACTTACCGTCAGGGACAGTCCCGTTAATTTGTTGAACTACCGTCTGTTGGTATGTCCCGGAGCATAGCCAGTTAAGAAGGAGGAGTGATTTATTTATGTGTATATAATGTATAGCCCAGTAGTAGCTTGTACGGACACTGCGTCGATTGATGTGAGTTAGATACCCGCAATAAGCCTAAGGTTTTGGTGAAGGAAAATGTTGTGTTGTAACGAATGCATGGTTCATTTATTTTAAGATATACCATTAAAACCGAGGCAACCCATCAAAGTACATGCGGCTGCCCTACCAGCACACCAACAAGTGTTGCAGTCATTCTTCCATCTCGTGCCCGGAGCACACTCCCTTATAGGATCTGGAAATAACCACATCTATCATTACTATCAGTCCATACAAATGGATTTTTTTTCCGAGTAATTCGTTTGTATATATATAAACATATTCAAATATTGTCTATACTTCTTGCAGATCTGGATATTTTGTCAGCATCTGTATTATTGACCTATATTCTCCGTTGCATAATGGCAGCACTTAAACTATAAACATGTTTTAATAGTAATTGTGACATGGGCGTAGCCAAGTAAAGCAGTAGGAGGAGCAGCTGCCCTCTTTTGGCAGTATGATAGTAAGAGCTCGGTCAAAATGCACCCGAAACGAAAAGTTAAAATTATTTCGATTCGCACGTTTTTAACCGACTTCAAAAAAGGAGGTTCTCAAATCGAGTGAATATTCTTTTGTTATGGATGTTCAGCTTTGTTATGTCAGTCTTTGCTTATGAACCGATTTAGAAGATCCTTTTTTATTGGGACCAAGATACCTCAAGAGTGGGCTCATGTTATTTTCATTGCCATTAAAACTTTGATTAAGAAGATACACCTCAGAACTCTTCAAAAGAATTGAAGTTAGTTTTCATGTTTGTTAAGAATTATGTTGTTTACTTGCTGGTTATTGCTACCTGCAGGTGTTACGGGCGGCAGGGTTGTTTATCAGGAAGTGCTATTGTAATAGTTACTAGTTATTATTAAGTCCTGGCTAGCCGTACTTACACGCAAGCTAGATAGTCCAGTATTATAAGAGACAAGTTGCTCGCAAAAGTATAAGAGGTTTGTTGTTTTCAATGAGAACTATAAAGACGTTGGCAAAGGAGTTTCGAAAAATTCTATAAAAGGTGGAGTGATGAGAAGTGTTTACTATTTATACCTATATTAAGCATGTTACTAAGACAGTGTTGATTATATAAGTTGATTCGATCTAAATAGCCAAATGTCCAGAAATATTAGACATGTTTTGTAGCATACATATTTTAGTTTTAGATTGAATTTAGTACATTTTGGAACAACCGAGTGTTTGATGAGCATTTCTGGCACTCTCTGGTCAAAATCTTGGCTACGCGCATGAACAAGAGCAAGTTGTAGCACTTGGCTTATGGTTCTCAGCGACGATTTCCAATTTTTTGCTTTATGACCTTTTAAAAAATAATAGGTTGTTCATACAATGCAACTAAAAGAAAGAACATACCAGGTTCGTTTCCTGTACATTCTGCACGAGTGCACAATGCATATCCGTCATTACTACACTTGCAATCATTGCATTGGCTTTTCCAAGAGCTACCCGCTGCACATTCCTTACCAGAAGGTAGCTCGGAGTCCGTTGGAACTGGAAATAATTTCATTAACAAAATTATTTTAAGAGCTATGGTATACATCTATAACATTTTACTATTTGATATATTTATTAAAAGAGATGAGGAAAGAAATATATAAGTAATCATAACTTTAAACTCAAGCCAACTAAATGTTGGACAATTAAATTAAATTAATTAATTAATTAATATTATTATATTTTTCGCCAATAGCGAGAAACGCAAGCTTATTTAATATCCAACTATAAAAATATCTAATAATAATCTCATTGTTAATAATATAAAACAATTTATTACTTCCAGAACTATAAACAGCAGCGATGAGAGCAAATAATAAAAATACGAATTTCAACATATCTAATGTTGTGGTCGAAAAACAAAAAAATATCGAATGCAAATGTGTACTCGAGTCAAGTCATTTATATAAGTTGTCTTATCAGAAAAAAAAATCCTAATTAACTTACAAAGGTTAACATAAAAATATTATCAGGGGTTATTAAACAAGATAATGTATATGTTTCATCCGCGTAGTCAATCTTAATTCTTAGTTCCCGTACTTGCCTACAACTTGCCAGGATTGGAAATAAAAACTTGTATGATGATGTATGATTTGACTAATATGATTAAAAAATACACGGAACTGCTTTTATGTTTATTCGTTTAAAGTATAATTTTTCACTTTTCACTGTAATCTCAATTGAAATTAAGTGACGAAGTTGATTTTGTAAATATTCTCGTTGAAGAGGAAACGCGGTCGGTAAGGCTTTTGAAGAGTACGTTTTAACAGAAATCTATTGCTGTTGCGCTCTGACAGAATTACTGAATTGAGCGCGAGTGAGAGAACTGCAGTTCGGACTTATTAAATTTATGTAAAATAGACCAAATAAATATTTCCTGTAATTAACAAGATGGTAGCTACCTTTTAAGAACTTTTTAGGGAGTTTTTGTGGCATCTCAGAATTAATGGTACATGTTACTATTTTGAATCCACTTCACTTGTGCACAATAACCAAGCTACCATATTACATAGCATAGGGTAAAGTAGCACAAATTTATGAATAAAAAACAAAAACCATCACATGACAGTTTGAGGTCCCGCCAAGAACTCTCCCCATGTTTCGCTCTCCAAAACTGAACCGATCTTATTATTTACTAGCTGGTACCCGCGACTTCGTCTGCGTATTATTGGATATACACAGACTGATCTCGGAACACGAAAAACCAAAAGAAAATCATAGGTGTTTTTAGCAATATGTATGGTGTTCGCAAACACTATAACCCCATTATATTACTGCGTATACACCGGCTAATTTCGGAACACGACAAAGCAAAAAAACTGTATTTTATTTAATTTAAATCCATATTTGTTATCGAAGTACATACGTGAAATCTATTCCAGAAAGTAAATCTTAATATGTTTTTAACATGGAACGTACGTATTAAAGTGAAAATAATATTAAAAATTAATACAGAGTTTACAATCGAATATGAATTATATATAATAATAAATTGATAGCATTAGTTAAACTATAACTTTTACCGGGATAAAAAATAGGTACGGTTAAATTTTAGATTATATAAATAACGCTGAATTTGAGGATGTGAAGGGGTAAGATAGAAGAGCGTGAAAGGTAATCCCCTGTAAAGAAAATTGCGGAAACTAACAGTTTTTGAGAAAAAAAAAATATTCTGGGATTAAGTCATTCTAGGTGTTTGTGCGCCCTGCGAGGGTCGTTGGAGGTGCCGATTGCCTCCGACCGCGACGGGGCTCCGAGGTAGGGTCACACCTGCTGGGTCGAGTGGATGCTGGGAGGCGGATCCAATGCAGGATTTCCCCACGCAAAAAAAGGTCTTGTGCATGAAATTTCAAAGAATAATTATTTGTTTGTGCCACTGGCCAGCTGCTGCCACGGCATGCTCGCTCCGCTTGACAGGCTCGTGTATTAAGATCACAGATTTTGCGTGATTGGATAACAAACATACAAACTTTCATATTTATTATATTAGTAGGATTACAATAAAAATAGACGTTTCAACACACGGGTTGGTTTGTCTTGCAGTAAAACCTTTTTTGTATTGTTTTTAGGTTAGTATCATTTCTAAATAAAACTTTGGTCTGCTAAATTTCTAAATTTTGCGTCATTAGTTTGTTTTCCTTTAAGTGCCATTCAACTGATGTTAGACATGCAGGCAACCATGACAACGAATACCAGTGTTATATTGCCGATATATCTTTGGTTATCGTTGTATTCGAATTATACAGTGCTTAGCTCTCTTGATGGTAATATATATAAATAATATAATTATCATAATATTAATACGTGAGAAGAAAACTTCGGACACCTTTTTAAGCGTACTGCGTGCACGGAAGATTGTGAGATTTGGCATGGTTAAAGTTTATATGGAAAGGGAGTGCAGAAAACTAAAATGTATCTATAATATCTGTTACTAATATATTAAATAAAATAAATTAATACTGCGAATCCTAACCCAGCCAGTGTTATTTAATTTAGACCTTCCAAAATATTGACATTGTCACTCAATGAAATGTGACAATAAGTGATATAATATTCATTGTTTAGGTTTATACTGCAAATGTCAAACAGAAAATAGTCTATGATTTAAACGTCGCTGGTCGAATTTCGATCATTAAGCGACCGTTGAAACAGTAGAGTAAATGTCACTATTAGCTATGCTGTATCAGTTTTATGATAGAAACAAGTCGGTTGCTTAGTTCGAGGGTAAAGTCAGGTTAAAATGGTAACATATTCATACCTACTAGAAGCATTATCAAGCACAGTGATTGCCGGGTTAATAAGCAGCACACTAATTAAATAAGATAATATAAAAAAGATTATAAGTTGTTTACCATTTGTACATTATCAATCATACAAATAAATATATAGAACTGTTGTGTTTTTTTGCTCCATTTTCCTTATTTTTTTGTTGTGTTATTATTTAACGTTTTTTCCCGTTCATAAGAATTTTAGTCTAGACAGGATAAAAACAATTTTATTTAATTTGATAAACAGAACGAAAAATTAATAAGATAAAAAGACAATTTATAACAAAGAAGGAAACTGTCTTCAATAATTTTGAAGAGTTCCCTTGTATATCTTCGATGTTTAATTAGAAATTACAACGGGATTTTTGATACCTCCCATACCCAACAAAAAAAGAAACATTACAATCGGTTTATAAACAAATAAGTTATAGCTGAATATCCATTAAAAAAAATATACATTCGAATTGAGTAACGTCCCGTCTTTTAATGAAGTTGGTTAGAAAAAACTATGGATTTATTAATATAGATGATAGTAGTTGAGAAAGAATGTTACAGACGTAAATGTACCCGAATTTTTAGAATTCGTGTACATTTACTAATGTCAATTTCGTAACACTATTTGCAGACGGTGAAGGATATCACTGTGAGAAAATCTGAATGCTTGAGAAATGTTCTTGTAACTAGTATCTACCAAACTGTGTGTGGGGAAAAAATTTAACTGTGAATTTTTCAGTTTTTGAAATTACCAATACGTCGTGGGCTGGCATAGTGATTAAGCCTGTGCATCTCCTCGGGTAAAAGTATTTGAAAATTTATGAAATATAACTTTTTAAAGCTTACTGCAAGATGCTGTATACATGCAGCCTGCGGGTCAACTATTCGCGGAAGGCTATAAATACGTAAAGAGTACAATATAATAATGCCTTCAGAGCGCTGTTGGGGCTGGCTCGGCACTGTAGTGCACCACAGATGTTTGTCGATAATGTCACAGATGGCTTTCACACAATTGTGCCTAAACGAATTGCATCTGTGATGACCCGTTTGAGGGCAAGTACCAACATTATCCTGCAGGTGATTGCAAATAGAGTCGACTGTCCGATATTGCAGCACTGAGTTCGCGTTCAAGTTGCGGGAGTTATATAACGTGAAAACTTTTTATTTTTATTAATTAAGTATTCTTCAAATTATTATGTAACATTAGCATGGATATATTAATGTCTGAATAAATAACTTTTTATATATATTGGCCTAGCATTGAGACACTTACATGTTTTATGTTAATGAAGGAGAAAATACGGAAGATACATCTGATCCTTATAACGATATGTAGTTTTAAATTATCGGTGAAATTTGCTTCATCACTGTAACTACCATACGATTAACTAGGTGTATCATCCACCATGGTGGTACGATTAGGCGTGCAGAGTTCCGGGTTTAGGCGAGATATACCTATCCAGTATTGAAACCAGATGGCGGAGTATCTGTACTCGACTGGGTACATGGTATATGGTAGTAATACCGTCACTTTGACTTTATTTTCATTTATTACGTTTTGGGATCAGCCAGTTTGTGTCTAGCCGCCGAAATTGTAAGCCTGGCATGACTGTGAAGGTCGTTGATGGAGTTCATATCTCTCGGTGGTCGCCGTTGTATTTGGATTGTACTGTGTTTACCATCAGAAACAGTTGGCATGCTATTATTAAAAAAAAAAACTTGCCAAGCGCAAGTCGAACTCGTGCACCGAGCGTTCCGTAATTGTACAACCACGTTCACCAAAATAATTAGGTAACATTACTGTAGAAAACATAGAACAATTCTAACGAAAAGATAAACTATATTGAGGAGCAAACTTAATTTTGCCATTAGAAAACTGTACATCGATATATGACGCGGTCAGCTTACTAACTGTTAATAAGTTTGTAAATGGTGAAATACGTATTTGTTGATGTAATTACAAATTTACAGGTAATAGATTTTTCCTTTACTTTTGCTATAAGATAATATTGTTTCTTACCAAATTTCATGATTCTAGGTGAACTCAAAGTACCCTGTATATTTTTATTTCTTTTGCGAATGTTAAATATTCGGTCTATCTTTGGATTGTATTGACCTAAAAGTTTGATTTCTTCACAGCCCCAAGGTATTGCAGTCCTGAATATTTCGACTTCACGCACTCCTGAGAAAAAGGGTCTTGACAGACAGACTTACAGACGGACAACGAATTGATTCTTTATCATTTTTAGATTACGCTGATTCAGTTCCACGGTAAAGTAAAAGATTTGTGCCATTGCAGGGCCCATTGTCCAGGGTAAGGCATTTTCGAATGCCTGCCTGGCTAGCTACGATCTTCAAGTTGACAATCTGCCGCCCAGCCTATAGGCGTATTCTATTAGCTGCACTCGAGAGCCAGTTTCCCGCACTAGGCTTTGCATGTTATCATCTTGGGCTCCATAGTCACTTTAAAAAAAGCTCACTAGAAGCATTTCAATCACAGAACTTCTGGTTAATGTCTAAGTAAGTAAAAATAATGTAGATAAGATTATAAATTGTTTACGATTACATCATTCCTATCTGTTATGAGAACTGAACTACGGGTTTTTGCTTAATTAAGACAAAGCATTAATTACTTTGCTTATTTTCTTTAACCTTTCCCATTTTACAAATAATCTCAACCTGAACACAATAATAAAAACATTGTTATATACTTTTCATGATATGATTAACAGAACGAAACACTATATTTTACTTGCCTGTTAGGTACCTATTTTATGATCACTAGTTGCGCCCTTGTGCGCCACCGTTCACCGTTAAATTTAGGCGACACCGCTAACGCATCCCAGACGTATATCGTTATTCTCGCTTCCTGTATTTACCTATATTTTGCCAGATTGCTTGATGTTTACTGATGCCCGTTTGGATTAAGGAGCCACGTTACATTTTAAAAGGAAACTGGCACCTTATTTAGTAGTAAACTAGCTAATTTTTAATAGATTTAAAAAAAAAGGAACTTATCGATTTGAATGTATATTTTTTATGGATTTTCAGCCATAACTTCTTTGTTTATGAACTGGTTTGTATAATTCCTTTTAGTAGTTTGCGCAAGTACTTATACTGCGCGTGAAATTTCATCGTGTAAACATTTTTTGCTTAGTGGAAGTTGCTTAGTAGTACTCGCTTTGGTTCTAGCGCCAGTTTGCTCCCTTTACGCCCCCTTCATTCCCTTCGCTACTACTCACTGCATCATTAGAACACGTTACGATCGGTACTGGCGCCATTTCATTCAATTCATTCGTTTTTTGTGATAGCCCGCCTTGCCTTGCCCTAAATTTTATATAGTAATTTTCTAACTGCAGTCCACATCTTCTTTCACTTTCACTTTCCGTACTATGTAACATAATGGAAAAAAGTGCTAACAAATGGTTGGTAACGACTAATTAACAATAAAAGCACTGGGTTCGACTGCCAGTCTGGGCAGCAAGTGTAAATTCGTGTTAATTTTTGATAAAACTCCTAAAAATATGAGTGATGGCCATTCGATTCGAAATAACATCTAGAAAAATGTATTTCAATGATTTTGCGGCACATATAACATTGCAATTGCTAATTACAAGTTACGATGAAAAAAATAAGGCCTTCAGATTTCCTCTATTAATTAAAAATAAGTTTTTTCAAAATTTTATACCGATATTTAATTTTATGTGGTATTCTCTCTTGAGCGGCACGGCGGTGAACGCATGCTATAAAGTCTACGCGGAGACCTATTTTCACCCAAGTTCGGTGAAGCTGTAAAAACCACAGCGGCTTTAGGGCCTCTAAGGCTAACATTTAAAAAAAATATTTCAGCCTAAAATTAAGTTTGTTCATAAGGGAGATAGAGTTCGGGGAGTTGGGACATTTTTATTTAAAATTTCCTCTTCTTTAAAAATCTTATATTTTATTATATAATTAATATTAAATTTAAACAAAAAAAAATATTTATCAGATTTTGATTTAACTCTTTTTAAATATTAATTTTAATAAATTTGTAGTTCTGTTTAACAATACTGATCACAAATATGCCATTCAAAAAATTGTTGTCTATCTGCCTGTTTGTATTTCCAGTTTTAATTCAAAAACGGCTTGGTTTCAATTTTGTAAGTCGGAAGTGGAAGTACTCTTGAACTGATTTATCCATGTGCGCTGGCGTAATGGTTAATCATACGTAAATACAATGTTCTACAGAAACATTGGCCTTCATTATATATAAAAAATGCCCGTAATGACATATTCATATGCCTTAGACTTAAGCCACAATAAGATAGGTATTTAGCGATTTTTTTTTGTTAAAGATTAGGCATAGCATAATAACCCTTACTAACAAAACTTACTTCATAATAAAGACAATTTTATGAAGTTAAATTTTGCCCTTTACAGCGTGTTATTTGGGCACACAGTTTAGAAGATACTGAAAAATTAAAATAATCTGTACTTGCGGGAAGTGAGAACAATAATGATAAGCTACACCGGCTACACGGGTGCGTTGGCGGCGCGGTGTTTATTAGATGACATTATGACCGTTTCTTATGATATTTTGTATACGGAAAGCTTATGGCAATTGATAGGATAATAAGAAATTTCAATAATATTTTTATAAGTAATAAAAAAAATATAAGTACTTAAAAATTCTTAACCGGTTTTGATGAAACTTTGTACACTGGTAAAATATGTCATTTCTTAATTGATAGATTAAATGCATTGTCCATAATATAAGTAAATATAAATATACGGAACTCGAGCGGTGCCGCGAGCATACTACTAGTACAGATTAAAAAAATATTGTATTTAATTAAACTTAAAATATTTTTTTTCGGAGTTTGATGATTCCAGACGTTCTTTTATATAATTAAAAGCTATGATAAAGTTAAGTCACAAAAAAATACGTCCAGCATAGCGGATAGGTACCAGGTACTATGTAATAAAATAGTAAGTTTTTAGTGTTTCAACTTGCATCACTTGAGAAATACGTCCAGCAAGCGGATAGTTACCAGGTACTATGTAATAAAATCGTAAGTTTTAGTAATTCAACTCGCATCACTTGAGAAATACGGCCAGTAAAGCGGATAGGTACCAGGTACTATGTAATAATATCGTAAGTTTTTCGAGTTTCAACTCGCATCACGTGAGAAATACGTCCAGCAAAGCGGATAGGTACCAGGTACTATGTAATAAAATCGTAAGTTTTTAGTGTTTCAACTTGCATCACTTGAGAAATACGTCCAGCAAAGCGGATATGTACCAGGTACTATGTAATATAATCGTAAATTTTTAGTGTTTCAACTCGTATCATTTGAGAAACACGTCTAGCAAAGCGGATAGGTACCAGGTACTGTGTAATAAAATCGTAAGTTTTTAGAGTTTCAACTCGCATCACTTGAGAAATACTAAACCAATTTGAATTTAGTTTCCAGATTAATATAGGACTGAACCGGAGGAAAGATCTACGCTACATGTTATTATTACGCTTTCTGATAGGCGTTAACAAGTACATGATCAAATTACAATAAAAAACTGTGATACCAGACAAATAATACTCAAAAGTATATTCCTGAAACTTCAGCTGGTCTGATTATATAATAGTATACACAGAACTGTTTATACGTTTATTCGTTTAAATCAAAATTAGTACTTGGTAGGTTAAGTTTCACTTTCCACGGTCATCTCAATTGATGTTAAGTGGTAATGTGATTGAAGACAGTACACGCTTTTGCGAAGAGGAAATGCGATCGACAGGGCTTTTGAAGAATGCATTTTAACCAATGACGTTTTATAAATATACGCGTTATACTCGAACTATAAGCAATTTGAAAACGTTACAAATTTTGTTATCGGCATGTTGAAACAAAAGAGATAGGGAATCACACAGCGTAAGGCGGAAACTCTGTTGTCAAAAAAGGATAAGAATTTCTTCTCGCTCACGTCGGTATCAAGTCGAAAGTGAACTGAGGGCAATTACCCATCATTCACGATGGCATGTAAAGAGCGTCAATGCCGTATTTACTTATAAAATATCATTGAATTTAATTATTATTTTAAAAGAATTGTTTGTTTTCCTTTAATTGCCAGTCAGCTGTTGTTAGGTTTGCAGGCAAGCGTGACCAACATTAAATTTTCGATCTGTAGGTGGTCATTCTTGTTTTTGGATTGTACTATGTTTTGAATTCGCATAGACTTTACCTTGCTACTGTTTAAGAAAAACTGAGGGACAGAGTATAGTAAATGGCATTTTTGCGTTATGCTGTATAGGTTTCATGAAACAACAAAGTCCGTTTCTTAGTTCGACGGTAAAGCCAGGTCAAAATTATAACACATTGATACCAACCAGAAGCGTTATCAATCACGAAGCCGGGTTAATAAGTAGTTCACGAATAACATAAGAAAGTATATAAATTGCTTTCCTTTGCATCATCACTGATACGAATAATTATATAACGAACTACTGATGTTGGTTTTTTTGCATAATATAAGATAAGATGTTAATTATTTTAATTTTTTTTTTGTATTATTTTTTAACGTTTTTTTCCGTTACAAGAATCTCAGTCTAAGCAGGTTAGTAACAATTATATTTTATATTTGTGGTGTCGTGATTAACAAAACCAAAATTAATAAGATCAATGATTTTTTTTACTGCCATCACATGATTTTAAGTACAGTACAACCTAGGAATGGAAGAGATCACCGAGAAATGAAAATTTACTAGATATGTAAATAAATATGAGTTAGCAGCAATTTTATACTCATATATTATTATTTTTGAAAGTACATATTATTGATAATATTGATTGCCTAATAAATTGGCAATGATGTACTTTCTACCCGTACAGTGTCTCCCAATTTTTTTTTTTATATTAGTTAAGCCGTATTTGTGTTAAATCCAAACATATAATTTTTTTTTCTTTTTATCGTAGCGCCGAAAAGTGTCTACACTTTACATGGTGGTGAGCACAGTGCGATCCGATAACATCAGTGATTACCGTGGGAGCTACGAGCCATCATCATCAAAGCAAACCAAACCAGATTGTAGGAAGGATGGAACCAACTGATGGGCCGGGAGACAGTTAGGCAAAGATAAGAACGGAGGAAAATTCTTTGTTCGTGCCATAATGAAGGTTACCGTAAAACTCTGGCTCTAGAGCCCAGCGCGTGTGGTTCTGTTATAAAAGGGAGAAGAGGGAATTAGGTTGAATAGCTCTTCAGAACAAAATAGAGAGACAACATTTTTATGTCTATTCGTGACCAGTTTCAGTTGGATATCTATCATATTTGCCGGAAAAAAAACTACAAATTTATTGATATAAATAATAATAACTGGGAGAGAATCTCCCAGGCGGTTATTTGATTCCAAAATAAACTGAACTACTTTTGAAGTTCACGATTACTGCTCTGTTTCTTAAGGTTATAGCGTTAAGTTATATAGCCTATTAAAATCTTCCCCAATATACGGGCTGTAAAATTCAGTAATAATTTTACAAATATGACTGATATTTCCAGTGATTAACGCGTTCAAACAAACTCTTCAGCTTTATAATATTAGTATAGATAAAAGTATACATGTAAAAATATTTGAGAACAACCTTAGATATAGTTATAATTTTGTTCTTAGGGCCGATTTTTCAATCGTCAGATTACTTCATTTTAGGAATAGTCACGGTCGTCTTTACTCGGGGGTGCAGGGGGTGCGAGGCACATAAATAAGTCTTAAGAGGTATCTACTGGCCTAATACAACATCAACCCTTACTAACAATGCAATTCATGCAAGCAGAGCCGTGAGAACAGCTAGTTAATTAAATAAAAATATAGGTACCAATAACAATACATCATAGGGTTCGTTATATTAAAAATACAGAGCATGTTGGTTTCGACACTTGTCATACTGCTCGCGCTCGCGATGCGTAAGTCAATTCAGCTCTTTGTTACAATTAAAATTAAATAAACAGTACCTATGGATATCCTTTTACCATTATGATGGAAGTTCTTTGATGTTACTGCTATAGAAACCCTTAGGACAGGAATGGATGAATTTTTTAAAGGCCGTTTTTCACTTCGTCATCGGATTTGAAAACCAAAAAATGGAAATCAATTGGTCAAGTTTCCTGTCCTAACTCCTTTAGTTTTGAGACAGCCCATTTTGCAGTGTACGCACGAGTGAAGAAGAAGAGGACTAGAATAATTCACAAGCCTAGGTTTTTTGGCAGCGAGCATGCCATCATCATTAGCAATTCTTCACAGTGTACCTCTGCAATAAGGTTTGTCTACCTCCCCTGTATCTTACCAGTATAACGGACGTTTTCGATTATCATACACGATCTAATTTGTACCATATGTGACAATCTAATTCAGAATTCTCTCATTGTGTGCCTATTCCACAAATTAAGTGTTGTCTGTAAGTGTTCAGTAAGTTCATATGCTTTACATGCTTTTTTATTTTTCCAATTTGATGTCAATAACTTTACGACACTGAAATTCATCGTCCAAGTCCCAGAAAAACATTTTACTTACGAGGCTGTAGATGACTCTTTCTGAGATACAAATAATTTTGTTTATAATTTTTATAATTATATATTATATTTAATATTTATTTGTAATTATATCTATCTATATAATTATATATTTTAGTTAGATGTATAAATTATTTGTTTGTATTTTAGGGAAATAATTTTACATTGTGTTTTTTTTTTGTTAAAAAGAGTGAGGGTGGGGAGGAGGCATGATAACTTTCGCACCCCGGCGCTAAATATGATTAAGATGGCCCTGGGAATAATTTTGTCGTTTTGACGATTAATGTATAGAGACTTTGTTATCATTTAATAAATAATAGTTTAACAAAAAGCTAAAAAGTTCACTTTTATAGAAAACTAGCAGTTTGCCCGCGGTTCCGCACTCGTTCATAGTTACGCAGTAGTTATTTACATCCTGTAATATAATTGTTACCCATTTTGTTGACAATTCATATGTCGTATCAATGGCGTGTATTTCCCGTGTAAAATTTTCAAAAAAAATTTCAATCTTAAAAAGAATATTGGACTATCATTTCATAGGTAAGTATTAGAAATACAATACGTTTCTTATTTAAGTATAACAATGTCAATAAATCAACTAACCAGATTGACAATCAACAAACTGGTTGGTATGGCAGCAGATGTTATTTCACCATTATCGCGCATGCGCATTTGGTGTTCCCATATTTTGTCCATAGAAACGTTCATTTCCTTTTTTTCCCTCTAAAAGTTTTATTTTCGCTACAAAAAGTACTCTATGTCCTTTCCCAAGGTCCAATCTATCTCTGTAGGTACCAAAATTCATCATAATTGGTTCAGCAGTTTAGGCGTGAAAACGTAACAGACAGACAGACAATACTTTCGTATTTATAATAATAGTATGGATTCGACAAAAAAAATTGAAAATAAATTTGAATTAAGAATAGTGTAAAAAAAATTAAGGAAAAACATATTTTATTGTAAAAAAAAAGCGTGGGGTGCATGGTGTCAATAGTTATAATTATTTTATTGACAGAAACGAGTAGAAAGATTATTCCCTTTGACAATATCTTTAAAAGCACCCCAAGCTTTTTTACAACAAAACACATTTTTTTTCTTAATTTTTCATACACTTTTCTATTCAAATTTATGAAAATTAATATTTTCTATTTGGATTTTCTATAAAAACCTGTTTTTTAGTTGTTTTTTTTTTTACTATTATTTATTTTCAATTTTTTAGTTGGAATTTCGCTAATCCTGATTATCCTAGTAAGGATAACGGGTCTAACTGTTTGAAATATTGAATTTTCATCGGTCCTTGATAAGTATGCCAAATTTGGTTGGATTTTCGTTAATCCTGATTATCCTAGTAAGGATAACGGGGTTAACTGTTTGAAATATCGAATTTTCATCGGTCCTTGATAAGTATGCCAAATTTAGTTGGATTTTCGTTAATCCTGAATATCCTAGTAAGGATAACGGGTCTATCTGTTTGAAATATTGAATTGTCATTGGTCTTTGATAAGTATGCAAAATTTAGTTGGATTTTCGCTAATAGTGATTATCCTAGTAAGGATAATGGGTCTGCTTGAAATATTGAACTGTCATCGGTCTTTGGTAGATATGCCAAATTTATTTGGATTTTCGCTAATCCTGATTATCGTAGTAAGGATAATGGGTTTGTTTGAAATATTGAACTGTCATCGGTACTTGGTAGATTTGCCAAATTTATTTGGATTTTCGCTAATATTGATAATCTGAGTATGGATTACGGGTTTAACTCTATGAAATATTGAATTGTCATCGGTCTTTGATATGTATGCTAAATTTCGAGTTAATCCGAAGTTTTGAAAGGGGTCAAAACTATTTTAAACAAAGTGAAATCGGCCCATAGCAAGACAAATAACAGCAATAGCGACCAAAAGATTTAATAAAATGACAAAATTTCAATACTCCTAATGTTGTGATTGATACAAAAAAACAATACACTTGTATACTTCAGTTCTATTAATAACTAATATTCAAGTTGTCTTATCAAAGAGAAAATTAATTAACTTATAAAATTAACATAAAAATATTACCGTGGATTATTATAACCTGGCAGTAGTCCTTGGAGAGGAGAGGGCGAGTTGAGAGTCAGTACATAGGTAGAAGACTGAATATGCTATCAACTGAGACTTCCGGATCAAATGTTTACAGAAAAAGTTTTTATATCATTTGATGTACTCTGTAGGTAAAGCAAATAAAATAAAAATCATTTAAAAATAGAATGACAGAATTCAAAATTGTAGCTCTCTCAAAACGTTGGATCTTATATATTTGTAATATACCAATGTAAATTCTGTAATTCTGATCGACACTGTAATAAATATCGAAGACGTATTCCATTACCCACAGGAATTTTTAAATTGTATAAACGACGTTAAAAAGCAGCAAAATAAAACAACGTCAAATATCGTTTACAGGAAAGCTCTGACTCAATAAATTGAATGGCTTTTGTTTTGTATATATGATCTTTTTACAAAAATTAGAAAAAAAATATATAAAAAATAATAACAAAAAAAATAAAAGTTCATTAAAATAATAATATTCAAACTTGTTTTATAATTTTCCTTTTTTGTAACCTTTCGCAAATGGAAGGGTTTATTCGTGTGTATTATAATTTTTAATTTTGAAATTTTTGTTAAATACACGTGCGAAGCCGGGGCGGGCCGCTAGTTGTTATAATTGTAATTATAATTATAATTGTTCTCACTTTCCGTACTATGTAACACAATGGAAAAAATGGTTGCTAAAGACTTATTCACAATAGAATCACAGGGTTCGACTGACAGTCTGGGCAGCAAGTGCAAATTGGTGTTGATTTTTGATAAAACTCCTAAAAATATGAGTGATGGCCATTGGATTCGAAATAACATCTAGAAAAATGTATTTCAATGATTTTGCGGCATATAAAAAATTGCAATTGCTAATAACAAGTTAAGATGAAAAAAAAATAAGACCTTCAGTTTTTCGGTATTAATTTAAAAGTAATTTTTTCAAAATTTTAAAACGATTTTTAATAGTTTATAAACAGTGTTTTATGTGGTATTCTCTCTTGAGCAGCGCGGCGGTGAGCCCATGCTATAAAGTCCACGCGGAGGCCTATTTTCAACCAACTTCGGTGAAGCTATAAAAGCCGCAGTGGCTTTAGGGCCTCTAAGGCTAACAGTATAGTCAGTTAAAAAAAAAAAACTATTTTCAGCCTTAAATTAAATTTGTTCATAAGGGAGATAGAGTTCGGGGAGTTGGGACTTTTTTATTTAAAATTTCATCCTCTTTAAGAATCTTTTTTCTTTTTAAATATCCTAATTATTAATAGATTTTGAATTATTAGCAAAAACTAAATGCCATATTTTTTCATTTTAACTTGTTAATAACATTTGCAATTTTTATGTGCTGTAAAATCATTGAAATACATTTTTCTAGACGTTGCCCTGAATCTAATGAGCTATCGCTCATATTTTTAGGAGCTTTATCAAGAATTAACACCAGATTGTAGTTGTTGACTAGACTACGAATTCACTCGGCCAATTATAATCAACATGTATGTGTCGTAATTAGACTTTCAAGTTTCAACCAATCAGAGCGTTTGGCATCACATGATTGAAGTTTAAAAAAAAACGGTTTTTAGTTCTTGATATAGTGGGTAATATTATACTACAATATTTTTCAGTGTTTTAATGAGAAGTCGATTTCAAAATAATTATATGACTATTTAGAATAACAATAACCATATCTTTAATACATTGAAATACGCAGTTATTTATTATTTCTATTTTAAAAAAAATATATATTCAAAAACTACAAAAATCAGAGAGAACAGTAAAAACTTAAAATAATAGCACTGTTTATTTTATTTTGGTTCAAGCGTAACGTGAAGAAATATTTATGCAGGCCAGCATGACAGCGGTGACCGCCGATGGATTTCAATCTCTCTGTGGTCGCCATTATGTTTGAATAGTTCTGTGCTTACCATCAGGTACAGTACCGTAAATATGCCAAGCTACTTATATAAAAAAAAAATGATAAGATTATTTTAAATGTTTTATTATTTATTCAATAGTTAGTCATATAACATTTACAATTCAGTGAACATTGCAAGCGATCTGACATTCGCTTTCGGTGTCAAAACGGTTAGAGTTACCCTTACAGCCGCCATAAATGAATTTTTCGCACTTTTTCGTTGTTGAATTGTATGCGTAACTGTGAACAGAAAATTTTTGTTTAGAACACATCCTTACAAGATTTTTACAGCGTACGAGTTTATTAGGAAAAAAAAATATTTTTCTTAAGTTCTATGTTCTAATGTAACGTCTCAACGTATTGAATATTTCTATCATGTGCAGTAATGTGGAGTTTAAATCTTTGTAAATCTATCGGTTAGTGAAATTAAAGAGAGTAAAAATATTACATTTTATTGTGATTGTAAGACGCTTTAAATATATATAATCTATATATTAATACGTGAAGCAAAAGCTTTCGGTACCATTTTAAGCGTATTGCGTACACGGAAGACTGTGAGATTTGGCGTGGATAAAGTTTATATGAAGGAGTGCAGAAAGCTAAATTTTATGTATAATATCTGTTAATAATACATTAAATAAAATAAATTAATAGTGCAAATCCTAATTCTTCCAGTGCCGTTGAACTTAGACCCCTTAAAATATTGACATTTTCACTCAACGAAAAGTGACAGCAAGTGATGTCAATAATAGTCATTGTTTATGAATACTGTAAATGTCAAACAGAAAATAGTCTATGATCAACAAGTCGCTGGTCGAATTTCGACCTTAGGGCGATTGCAGGTAACTATTATTTCTCAATTATTATTTTTTTAAATTGATGACTCAAACATAATTTTAAAGCTTTATTGCCCGCTATTGACTAAAATTAAAGTTTTCGTTTTAATTATTTATTATTAAAAAATCCTACAAAACTTTTTACAAAAACTGTAGATATAACATTTAAAAAAAAGTTACTTCATTATAATGACAATTTGTATTTTATAACTTGTATATGCGATTCCACAACTGGTGGGCTATAAAAAAACTAGCTGTTCCTCGCGGTTTCACCCACCTATAACTTAGAAGATATCACTGATTGATGATTTATAATATTTCAGGATAGACAATATTTATATCGGGCGGTCAGATGGTCACATCGCGGCATCGCACGACTCGTACGCGCCTCTACTACTTACTATAGACATAGACCCGAGTGGAGAGTTCAATTATTTTAAACTAGCATTCAAATAACATGCTGTAAAAGACAAAGTTTATCTTCATTAAATTGTCTTTATGATGAAGTAACTTCTGTTCGTAAATATTTTATGCCATGCTTAAAAATTATGCTCATAATTTAATTTTTAATCTACAACAATTTTTTTTGTAAAATACCTTATTGTGGGTTATGTGTAAGAGATAGATACATACTATCGCAAAATTTATTTTAGATGTACTAATGATAAATATTTATGTAGAACATGTTATTTAACTATCATTAACCATTAAGCCAGCGCACGCTGATAAATCAGTTCGGGAGGGCCTAGACTTCCGACTTACGTAACACAATCAATATTTAAGGGTATCTGAGGGCTGTAGCCTAATCTTAAATAGCCTATACTATTTATGGAGAGTCTGGCTATCATATACAAAAATATTTTTTCGAATCCGGCTTGTTGTTTTGGAGATTAGCGTGTTTAAACAAACAAACAGTCAAAAAAAATTCCCCCTTTATTATATTATAATATAGTATAGATTATTATATTAGTATAGATAGTTGGTATTCACGTGTCGCCTGGTCAGATGTAAAGTATCTTAGTGAATATTCTAATTTCTAATAAATAAAAATCAAAAACTAATAAAATATGAAGTAAAATAATAAAGTCTACTATGCCGGCATGCACACGCAAACATGCATGAAAGTCGAGAGCAGCGGAGTAGAGACGGTGTGTCACGGTGTGTGCATCACGGTATACGGTTCGATACGGTACTGCCAAGGCGCGCCAAAAGACGTTTTATATTAAAAAAATATCAATATTAATTTTAAAAATGCGAAACTAAATGTGTTTCAATATTATCCCCAAAAATTAAATGAAATGGTAGATCTCATTCTAGTAAAATTTGGTTTAAAATATTTAAAAACAATATTGATAAGCCCAACTGAGTTTCTTGCCGGCTCTATTGAGAAAGTCTTATGATGTTTTCCGAACCAGTGGTAGTGTTTTGAAATTCATAAGTGCCTTCTTAGGGCCTAAATAGAATAAAGTTTTTTTTTAAATTCGGTTTCTTAATAATATAATTACCTGATAACAGCCATTCGGCACGGTCCTACTTCAATAGGTTCTAAACATTGCGATGGAGGTTCTGTAAAAAATATGAAATATTTTATAGTATATTTTTTATTTATTAGTCAGTTCGCAACTTGATTGCACTAAGCCGAGGCTCAGCAACTTTGACAACCTTTACCATGTCGCCACACTTTCACATTATTTTAACATCTATGTCTACATCCACATCTACATCTATGGTATGTATGTATAAAATTATGTTATTTGTTAAATTTGCTAAGAAAGACAGAGAGCGGAGTATCTCAGTCTACACTCTAGACTCTAGAGCTTCGTCGTAAGGTAGCTTGCCTCTCAGTACTTTACAGGTTGCACTTTGGAGAGTGTGCATAAGAGTTGCACTATTTAATTCCGCCCAATCCGTTCCACCATAGGACAACTAGACGCCATGAAGGATTCCACCCTTATGTCGTGGAAATTCTCCTGATTCGCACGAAGCGTTATGCTTCTTCGTTTATTATGCGAACGGCAAAGAAGTGGAATTCACTCCCGTCGTCTGTTTTCCCATCAACCTATAATTTGGTAGTCTTCAAGCGAAGAGTGAATAGGCAATTAATAGGTATGCGCGATACATCGTCGGCCTTATCATTACTTTCCATCAGGTAAAATTGAGGCCAAGCGCATTCCTGTATTGCATAAAATAAAAAATTAAAACTTAAAAGCCAAATCAATTAGATGCTGAACCACAGGCACGCATATACTACTCTACCAAAAAAATACTGAGAAAAGATCAATAATATACAAAATGTTAGTTATTCATCCAAATTTATTTTATCGCCTTCAAAGTATACTCCATCAGAAACGATACACTTACGCTAACTAATAATCCAATCATCAAACCAGATTTGAAACGCTTTTTCCGGAATTGTGTTTAGTTCTCGTTGAACAAAAACGTAATAACATACGTACCTACATAATATTACGTTTTCTCACAGGTGTTACGCAGTACTTGAGCAAATAACAATAAAAGACTTTGAAACCAGACAACAGCGAAACGTTTTGCGGGCACTCCCCACCGTGGCCGGGCCTACCTGTGGGGCTATGAAATGCGCATCGCGAGCTAAGCGCTACGAATACTAAAGCGATAAACTCAATAGAACATGATTTTTTGAATAGAAACAGCACCACTTTGTAAATTGCCCCCGTGCTAAGCTGGAGCATTGTTATTTTAAATGGTTTTTTGCATTTGACCTTGTATCTGCACCTCTCGCTCTTTCCCAGGTCTGCCGCTATTGCTTATTTGTCACCTTTATTGTTTAAAAAAAGTTAATTAGGATCAAATAAACACATCTTAAATACCTATAATTTTTTATCTAGCTCGTAAAGTATAGATACCTTACGAAAATATCATATGACATAATATATTATTACAATAAACCATAAAAATGTTTGTCAAACAAAATTATACAATTGCGGGAGAGTGTCTGTTTAATGTAGGTGCTCAGTTTTTAAAATTTAAAACTACGGTGTGTGTCTCGTTTTTACAACCACCTAGGTGACTCGGCAGATTTATTTGCAGATTCGCTGCAGGATTTTAAAAAGAATGTCGTGAAGTATTTGGGAGACACACAAATCTGAATTTATTTAAATGTTATTAACATATTAATATATTTGTTTTTATATTCTGCTATTTATATAATGATTAGATTTTTTAAAGTGATTTTGGTAAGGCATGATTTATTTATTTTGACATTATATTTTTTTTCTTGACTTATTCAACTTTCTACTTTTGAGATTTCCTTTTTTATGTGTGTATTTACGGTGTCAATATTTTTATTCATTTTCTTGGACTTTTTGGCTTTTTTTATTACCATTGTAACATTGATTTGTGAAATAAAATATATAAACTAATGTATTCAGTAAGGTTACTAATGAAGCATGCGGTTGTGACCTTAAAAGGTAAATGTACTGAAAGGTGTTTTTATTTTGTATATATTAATGAAATGTAGTGCCTATGGCCAATTGCCATCTCTTTTTAATAAATAAATAAATAAAAAGTATTGAAAAAAACGTGGAAAATTAAATAACTGAATTGAATTTTGTATGCACTGTGATCCACGCAGTCATATAAACAGACAACGACGTGCTTGAAGGAAAATTCTAGCTCGAGCTCTCGCATCGTAACTAACTCTGTTAATATTAGATCAAGATTGTTCGAGGCAATCTACTGAGTTTGAACTCGCCGATTACATAATTCTGGCTGGAGCTTTTCGTTCAAGATCAGTTACCAGGTCACCTACGGACAGCGATAACATAAGACATGCAAGGCTTGGGGTGGCTTTTTAGGGGAGGTTGGTTAGGTGTCGATGACTTTCTGCCTGCGCGAAGGAATGATTGTATGATCGAGTATAAATATGTGAGTCCTAGACTTCTGTGTATTAGGCTAAAAGTCGAGCTCAACCCATATTTTATCCCGGGTGTGTATGCAGCTACGGATTTCAGTATGAGTGGTTCGATAGCAGTCAAAAAGGAAAGGGAAGACTTCTGGGATAGCATAAGAGAGATTCTAAGAAACTGTAAGTATACTAAAATGATTATCGTTTTGGGAGATTTTAATGGATGGATAGGTGTAAAAGTGATGGGTATGAAAAGGTTTTAGGCACTTCTGGTGACGAGAGCATTCATAAAATTTGTGTAAGATTCCTCGAGGAATGTTTGGAATGGATTTCGTTTAGTAGCGAACACCCTGTTTGAAACAGCGATGGCTCAATTTGTATTGATCGACGGAGTTAGAATCCCTGCAATGAGCCTGAGCTTTCGGTGAAGGAAAACATTGTGATATTTATGTCAAGACTAACCAGTACTGCATGCCATCAAAGTACACGCGGCTTTTCCATCACTGCACACGCAAGTGTTGCAGTCATTCTTCCACGTCGTGTTCGGAGCACAGTCCCTTATTGGATCTGGAAATAACCATACATATTATTAGTCTATATAAATTTAAAAAAAATTACAAGTAATTCATATGTTATTTGTGCCTAACGTCAAATCTTGTCTGCAGCTTTGGGTATATTTAATATTTGGATATTTTGTAAGCATCTATATTATTTACCTTTGACCTACATTGTGTAATGGCTATCATTCACCAATAATTAGCTTGTCTTGATAATTATTCGGACTTGGGCGTAGCTAGGTGTGTACCTAGTAGTGCAGTAGGGACTATTTTTTATAAAGATATAGATTGTTAATATAATACAATATATCTAAAATAAAGAACATACCAGGTTCGTTTCCCGTACACATTGCACGAGTGCAAGCAGCTAGTCCACTATCAGTACACATGCAAATGTTGCATTGGCTTTTCCAAGAGCTACCCGGAGCACAATTCTTACCAGAAGGAAGTTCGTTCTTTTTCGACGCTGAAAATAAATTCACCGACAAAATTATTTTAA
This sequence comes from Saturnia japonica, assembly GCA_033032175.1. Lineage (NCBI taxonomy): Eukaryota > Metazoa > Arthropoda > Insecta > Lepidoptera > Saturniidae > Saturnia > Saturnia japonica. The sequence continues at coordinate 6,201,370 of CM065331.1, forward strand.
TATCTATGGTATGCATCTACAAAATTTTAGTAGGTATTTAATAAATTTACATAGAAATTGTATTGATTTTTTGGAAAGTAGCAAACTATCTTGCGGTACACTTTTAAGAATAACTGTCGAAATGCCAAACCTTTAAAAACCGTTCAAACCCTTCTTGAAAAACCTCATAATAGAGTCTCCTAGAAGTTCTGTCAAAATTGCATGCATCTACGATAGGAATTTCGACATTAAAGTTGCCAGATAGAAAAAATAAGAAGAGCAAATAAGTGCCACTTTGAAAGAAAGAAAAGTCAAAAGTATACCCATTTTAAAATGTTTTATTTGTCCGAACTACATATTTTAGACAAAATATCATAATTTCTTTACGATTGAGAAACCAGCGAGCTATATCATCGCACTACATGCGTTTGAAAAGGAGACCACTCGGCAAATGAGGTATAATACTTTACGAAAAACGAGGATAGATATCCTGAATGGAATAATAATAATGAATAATGGAATAGATATTCCATTTCAAAAATATTCACTAAGCCTATTCGAGACCGTTCAGTATACTGTCGATATATCCAACAACGTAGAAACCCCTGCCTTGATATCTATATGTAGACCCTGCTTCGGTCATTATAAAGTTCTTTGTTACTTTAGTTTAATCTCTTGATATCGGCCGGGTGTTCTTAACCTGAAGTATACATATACCATGGGGGTGTCTATTCATAAAGTGAGTTCAAAATGTGGGAGCGGGAGGGAATCTGCAAAATCTTCCTAAATTGCATTTGAATAAGAGGAGGTCAATAAAAATCTCACGCCATCTTATACATTTAGAGATTCTATATAATAATAAGTGAAGCAAAAGCTTTCTACTCCATTTTTAAACATATTACGTGCATAGAAAACTGTGAGATTTGGCATGGTTAAAGTTTATATGGACGACGAGTGCAGAAAGCTAAAATTTATCTATAATATCTGTTAATAATATATTAAATAAAATAAATTAATACTGCAAATTCTAATCCGTCAAGTGCCATTGAACTTAGACCCTCCAAAACATTGATATTTTCACTCAACGAAAAGTGAGAGCAAGTGATGTAGATAATACTCATTGTTTATGAATACTGCAAATGTCAAACAGAAAGTAGTCCATGATTAAAACGTCGCTGGTTTAATTTCGAGCTTAGGGCCATCGCTAGCATACATTATTGTATATAAATAAAAAGTTTTGAATTAAATATTGCATAAACCCAGGTTTTCTACAGATGTTGAAAAAAGAAAGAAAGTATATTAGTTAGATGTTGATAACACTAACATACACACACAATAAATAGAAGCCATGAACCTATCATAAACGAACGCAGCGCGCTAGTCTGTGGTAAATTAACGAAATAATCAATTCTCCGTTTACTGAGGAACGCATTTACTATAAAAACATCAGCTATGTCGATCGTTTGTTCTATATGTAAGCTCTATGCAAAGCCTTTCGTGAAGCAATGAATTTGAAGCAATGATGGCACAGTGGTAACCTGTACGGACACGGAATCGATCGACGTGAGTTCGATTTCCTGCAATGAGCCTGAGATTTTGGTGAAAGAAAATATTGAAATGAAACCAAATCATAATACAGTTATGTTTAGACTTACAAGTTAAATTGATACATCCCATTAATGTACACGCGGCTTTTCCATTACTGCACCAGCAAGTGTTGCAGTCATCCTTCCACACCGTGTCTGGAGCACAATCCCTTAACGGATCTGGAATTAATGAGACCTAACAATATTATCTATGTCAATAAATCTCTCTGTCTGTAAATGTAATTTTTTTCCAAATTCCCATACATACACACAGTATGAAGGACATTGTCACGAACGTCATTTAAAAAAAAATTGTCTATCTGTTTGTACGTTCGGATTTAACTCAAAACCGACATGACCGTTTTTCATGAAATTTTTTACACGGGAGTTATAACTAATTACATAATTCATGAGGTATAACATATTTCAATATTACTTCTAGAAATCGCAAGAAATAAAAGTTCACAAAATGAAATTTTCATCAATTCTCAACCGACTCTGATCAAATTTTGTTGACGGAAGCATATTATATCATATCATATTTGAGAGGTTTAAGGAACAGTTGATAATACACTAGAAATAGTAGAATATATTAAAAATTTTCACAATATTATACACGAAAATACACGCAATTTCCCAATTGATTCGGCAATTGATTCGGCATACAAATTGACTACAATATGAGTAGAAATAAACTGAAATAACTAATGCGCAGTAACAAACGCGTGCGGAGCCGCGGGCACACTGCTATACTGTACAAACAAATGAAAAACCATTCCTCAGTAATTCGTATTTTATATATGTTGAATATATCCAAATCTTGTCTATGCTTCTTGCAGCTCTACATATATTCCAATTTCCGTAAGATGGTACAGTACATATCATGGTATGGTAATTACCGTAGTTACCATCAGATGCTGCGTATCATATTGGCAAATAGTATAAAAAAATTACTTAGTATAAAATTTCCTATACCTGGGTTCTTTGTGGCCAAAATCCTGGCTACGCGCATTAATTGGGACCAGTACAATAACTACTTCGCTTAAGATGCTTAGTGAAGATTTAAAACTTTTTTATAGCATTTAAAAATGCTTTACCACCTTTTAAAAAGTAATAAGTTGATAGTAAATAAATTATTTGTCTTTACTGAAGAACATACCCGGTTCGTCTCCTGTACATTTTGCACGAGTACACAATGGCAATCCGTCATTGCTACACTTGCAATCGTTGCATTGGCTTTTCCAAGAGCTACCCGCTGCACATACCTTGCCAGAAGGTAGTTCGACGTTCTTCACAACTGAAAATAATTAAATTGACAAAACTATATAAACATCTATGGTATGTCGTTATACAATTTTTATATTTAATTAACTTACTAAGAAATTAGGCAGAGGTATACTAATGTACACCCACAGTTTGCCGTGTATGTTTTTAGGTTCCATGTAATAGGGGGCGAGCCTATTGCCATTAATCGGGCACAAAGCAAAACTCCGAGCTGCTACTGAGAATTTCATATAAAAAACCCAATAACACTTTACTCGTCCTGAAAATCGGACCCAAGACTTTAAAGCTTAGCCTAAGTCGCGCTTACGACCTTTATGATAATGAAGCAGTTATTTTTATAACTTATTATCTAATTTTATTTTTTTACCTCAAAGATAACAAACAAGCCAGCGGAACACATGAAGCTAAACGGTGACCATAGCATATGGACGCTCGCAAGACCAGAAGCATCACTTGCGTGTTGCCGAATATTTAAAATCTGATCAAACCATAAGGTTTATAAACCTCATACTGTAGTCCCCTGGAAATGTACTTAGTGTGCGTGTGAGTGTAGTAGGTGTAGGATCGTATGCTCGTGAGTGAACGCATATGTGAATTGTATATGTATGTATGTTATAAGCAATAGAGAGTAAACAGAGTCCTTTCTGTGTGTGGTGTATGCATCCCAACACTAACCAAAACGCATCCCCTCACTAGTGATGCTCTGTCTCGCTCTGACTTGCGATGGCGTCGGTGTAGATTTAGGTGTGTTAATTTGTATGTCTTGGCAATAAAACCATATTAATTAATTTACCGTTTATTTGGATACGACACTGTGTTCCTGTTTTACAGCCATGATGACTATTTCAATGTGTTTGAAAATTTGGACACACAGTTTTTACAAAGAAAATTAACATTACACTGAACAATAAAAATTAAAGAAAAAAATAGTTAAGATAAAGATCCCAACCACCATACACATAGTAATAAACCCATTACCGATTTTTATTTCAAGAAGTTTCACTTCTATCACGTGTATTTGCAATTTTTTGATACATAATTTATATAATTCGTTCTAATTCTAAATTTATAAAGTTTTTATTCTCTTGTGAGTAAAAGAGTGTTTTATTCACTGATATCGATGATTAAAATGCCCTTTTTCGAGTGACAATGTTAAAAATAATTTATTACCTTCAGCACCACAAATAGCAGCGATGAGAACAATTAATAGAATCACAAATTTCGACATTTCTTATGTTGTTATCGAAATACGAAAAAATATCGAAAGACTTATCAAAGAGACACCTTTCATAAGTTGCAAGGTTAATATGGATGGAAATCACTACTGCGCAGTAACAAACGTGGCCAGAGCCGCGAGCACACCGCTAGTAGGCTAGAAAACGCAAAAATATCTTTTCAAATTTGACTGGTAGTTCCATAACGATGTTCCTTAGCTCAAGCTACTTTGCTTAAAGCAAAAATATCTGACAATAACCTCCTTCTTAATAATATAAAAATAATTTTTTACCTTCAGCACTGCAAATAACAGCGATGAAAACAGTTAACAAAATCACAAATTTCGACATTTTTAATGTTGTGATCAAACCACAAAAAGTATCGAATACACTTGTGTACTGCAGTCAAGTCATTTATATATGTACTCTTATCAAATAAATACCTAGTTAACTTACAAAGGCTACATAAAAATATTATCAGGGGTTATTAAAACGAGATAATGTATATCTATACTAGCTGTGTCCTACGGTTTCAGCCGTATAGCCTAACGTTGTTCTCACTTCCCATACTTGACTTATAATACAGCTTTCTAGGATTGCTTGACTTCCATTGTTACTGCTCATCTCCTTAGATTCGTAGTGTGAAGTTTTAAAGGCCTTCTTCAATAAATAGACTATCTATAGTTAGTAATATTATTGTCTATATTGATATAATAAAGCTTAAGAGTTTGTTTGTTTGGTTGAACGCGCTAAACTCAGCAACTACTGCTCTGAATGGCAGCTTATCTAGGAAGGCTATTAGGCTATATAACATCACGTTACGACCAATAGTAGCGCAGCATAAATGAAAAATGTTGCAAAAACGGGGAAAACTTTGTGACACGAACGAAGTTGTGCTGGTCCAATAATAAAGCGGAAAAGCTTTTTTGTTTGTTTATTGGTTTAAGTACCTAATCTCTCGAACTACCAGTCGGATTCGATAACTTCTTGTTGTATATGATAGCCAAATTCACGAGGAATAGTATAGGATATCTAATATATGACTACATCACTCAGCTAATCGTAAATATTTATTTTTGTTAAATAAGTCGGAAGTGGAAGTACTCCTGAACTGCTTTATCCATGTGCGCTGACGTAATGGTTAATGATACGTAAATAGAATATTCTACAGAAACATTGGCTTTCATTATATGTAAAAAAAGCTCGTAATGATATATTCATATGTCTTAGACTTAAGCCACAATAAGATAGGATGAAGATTAGGCATGGCATAATAACCCTTACGAACAAAACTTACTTCATCATAAAGACAATTTTATGAAGTAAAATTTTGCCCTTTACAGCGTGTTATTTGGGCACACAGTTTAGAAGACAATGAAAAATTAAAATAATCTGTACTCGCAGCAAGTGAGAACCGGATACACGGGTGCGTTGGCGGCGCGGTGTTTATTAGATGACATTATGACCGTCTCTTATGATATTTTGTACACGGAAAGCTTATGGCAATTGATAGGCTAATGAGAAATTTCAATAATATTTCTTTAAGTAATAAAATGGAAATAAAAAAATATAAGTACCTAAAAATTCTTAACCGGTTTTGATGAAACTTTGTACACTGGTAAAATATGTCATTTCTTAATTGATAGATTAAATGCATTGAAAATAATATAAATAAATATAATGTTACGGAACTCGAGCGGTGCCGCGAGCATACTACTAGTACAGATTAAAAAAAAATTTGTATTTAATTATAATTAAAATATTTTTTTTCGGAATTTGATGATTCCAGACGTTCTTTTAAATAATTAAAAGCTATGATAAAGTTAAGTCACAAAAAAATACATCCAGCATAGCGGATAGGTACCAGGTACTATGTAATAAAATCGTAAGTTTTTAGTGTTTCAACTCGCATCACTTGAGAAATACGTCCAGCAAAGCGGATAGGTAAGGTACTATGTAATCAAATTGTATGGTTTTAGTGTTTCAACTCGCATCACTTGAGAAATACTAAACCAATTTGAATTTAGTTCCCAGATTAATATAGGACAGAACCGGAGGAACGATCTACGCTACATATTATTATTACGCTTTCTGATAGGCGTTAACCAGTACATGATCAAATTACAATAAAAAACTGTAATACCAGACAAATAACACTCAAAAGTAAATTCCTGAAACTTCAGCTGGTATTATTATAATATACACATAACTGTTTACTTATACGTTTGTTCGTTTAAATCAAAATTAGTACTTGGTAGGTTAAGTTTCACTTTCCACGGTCATCTCAATTGATGTTAAGTGACATTTTGATTGAAGACAGTACACGCTTTTGCGAAGAGGAAATGCGATCGACAGGGCTTTTGAAGAATGCATTTTAACCAATGACGTTTTATAAATATACGCGTTTTACTTTTACTAGAAGCTATTTGAAAACGTTACAAATTTTGTTATCGGCATGTCGAAACAAAAGAGATAGGGAATCACACAGCGTAAGGCGGAAACTCTGTTATCAAAAAAGGATAAGAGTTTCTTCTCGTTCACGTCGGTATCAAGACGAAAGTGAACTGAGGGCAATTACCCACGATTCACGATGGCATGTAAAGAGCGTCAATGCCGTATTTACTTATAAAATATCATTTATTTGAATTGTTATTTTAAAAGAATGGTTTATTTTCCTTTAATTGCCAGCCAGCTGCTGTTAGGCATACAGGCAAGCGTGAGAGCGACGACCAGCGTTAAACTGCCAATCTGTAGGTGGTCGTCCTTGTTTTTCGGATTGTACTGTTTTTCTTTGCACAGGCTTTACCTTGCTACTGTTTAAGAAAAACTGAGGGATAGAGTAGATAGAGTAAACGGATTTTTGCGTTATGCTGTATAGGTTTCATGGAACAACAAAGTCCGTTCCTTAGTTCGACGATAAAGCCAGGTCAAAGTGGTAACACATTGATGACAATCAGAAGCATTATCAATCACGAAGCAGGGTTAATAAGTAGTTCACTTATAAAATAAGATAGTGTAACAAAATTTTTAAATTGCTTTCCATTGCATCATCACTGATACGAATAATTATATAATGAACTGATGTTGTTGTTTGTTGCATAGTATAAGATAAGATATTAATTATTTTCATTTTTTCTTTGTTTATTTATTTTACGTTTTTTTCCATTACAAAAATCTCACTCTAAGCATGATAGTAACAAATATATTTTATATTTGCGATGTGGTGATTAACAAAACTAAAATTAATAAAATCAATGATTTTTTACTGCCATCACATGATTTTAGGTGCAGTACAACTTAGGTATGGCAGTGATTACCGAGAAACGAAAATTTACTAGATATGTAAATAAATATGAGTTAGCAGCAATTTTAGAATTATTATTGATAATTTTGATTGCCTATTCAATTGGGAATGGTGTACTTTCTATCTGCATAGTGTCTCCCAATTTTTTTATTATATTAGTTGAACCGTATTTGTGTTAAATCCAAACATAAAATCCTTTTTCTTTTTATCGTAGCGCGAAAAAGTGTGTCTACACTTTACATGGTGGTGAGCGCAGTGCGATCCGATAACATCAGTGATTACCGTGGGAGCTACGAGCCATCATCATCAAAGCAAACCAAACCAGATTGTAGGAAGGATGGAATAAACTGGTGGGCCGGGAGACAGTTAGGCAAAGATAAGACGTAGGAAAATTATTTGTTCGTGCCTTAATGGATGTTACCGTAAAACTCTGGCTCTAGAGCCCAGCGCGTGTGGTTCTGTTATAAAAGGGAGAAGAGGGAATTAGGTTGAATAGCTCTTCAGAACAAAATAGAGAGACAACATTTTTATGTCTATTCGTGACCAGTTTCAGTTGGATATCTTTCATATTTGTCAGAAAAAAACTACAGATTTATTGATATAAATAATAATAATTAGGAGAGAATCTCCCAGGCGGTCATTTGATTCCAAAATAAACTGAACTACTTTTGACGTTTACGATTACTGCTCCGTTTCTTAAGGTGAGCGTTAAGTTATATAGCCTATTATAATCTTCCCCATTATACGGGCTGTAAAATTCAGTAATCATTTTTCAAATATGACTGATATTTCCAGTGATTAACGCGTTCAACAGAGACTCTTCAGCTTTATAATATTAGTATAGACAAAAGTTATACATGTAAAAATATTTGAGAACAACCTTAGATAAAGTTATAATTTTGTACTTAGGACCGATTTTCAATCTTCAGATTACTTCATTTTAGGAATAGTCACTTTCATCTTTACCCGGGGGTACAGGGGGTGCGAGGCACATAAATAAGTCTTAAGATGTATCTACTGGCCTAATACAACATTAACCCTTACTAACACTGCAATTCATGCAAGCAGAGCCGTGAGAACAACTAGTTAATTAAATAAAAATATAGGTACCAATAACAATTCATCATAGATACAGTTATATTAAAAACACATATCATGTTGGTTACGACACTAGTCATACTGCTCGCGCTCGCGATGCGTAAGTCAATTCAGCTCTTTGTTACAATTAAAATTAAATAAACAGTAACCATGAATATCCTTTTACCATTATGATGGAAGTTCTTTGATGTTACTGCTATAGAAACCCTTAGGGCAGGAATCAATGAACTTTTTAAAGGCCTTTTATCACTTAGTCATCAAGTTTTTTTATGCAATACAGAAATGCGCTTGGCCTCAATCTTACGTGATGGAAAGTAAAGATGAGGCCGACGATGTATCGCTCTTACCTATTAAATGCCTTTTCACTCTTCGCTTGAAGACTCCAAAGTTAAAGGTGGATGGGAAAACAGACAAAGGGAGTGAATGCCACTCTTTTGCCGTTCGCATAATGAAGGACGAAGCGCAACGCTTCGTGCGAATCAGGGGAATTTCTACGACATAAGGGTGGAATCCTTCACGGATTCTAGTTGTCCCATGGGGGAAAGGATTTGGCGGAATGAAATCGTGGAACTCCTGTGCACACTATCCAAAGTGCAACCTGTAAAATACTGAGAGGCAAGCTACCTTACGACAATGCTCTAGACTGAGCAATTTTGCCGTCATCAGTGCTTCATCACCAACAAGTCGACAAGCTCGGCACGTATTGGAATCAGGAGCGGTTAACTGATATTTGGCTGATCCATTCCATAGGTGACAGCAATATTCTACACAAGAGCGTACCTGTGCTTGATACAAGCTTAGAAGCTGGTTCGGTGTGAAATACCGTCTACCCTAGTAGAGGAAGCCCAATTTCTTGGCAGCTGTTCTCGCCTTTATCTCGATCGAACGCCCAAAGTTGATATCAGATGTTAGTTAGACACCAAGGAGCTCATGGTTGTCAACAATCTGAAAGGAAGCCCCCCGAAAAGTAGGAGTCAGGAGAAGCGGACTCCGTTTAACTGAGAACAGACACGCCTGAGTTTTTCAGCATTAAACCTGATCAAGTTCGCATCACCCCAGTTGGATACGAACCTAAGGCTCTGATGAAAGCGTTCGACCATGGCCTCTCTCTCATTATGGGTTTTTCGGATTTTAAAATCAAAAAATGGAAATCAATTGGTCAAGTTTTCTGTCCTAACTCCTTTGGTTTTGAGGCGGCCCGTTTTGCGGTGTATGCACGAGTGTTGATATGAGGAAGAAGAGGACTAGAATAATTCACAAGCCTCGGTTGTTTGACAGCGAGCGTGCCATCATCATTCGCAATTCTTCACAGTGTACCTCTCTGTATCAGTGTATCTCTCAGTAAGGTTTGCCTTCCTGCCCTGTATCTAACCAGTATAACGGACGTTTTCGATTATCATACACGATCTAATTTGTACCATATGTGACAATCCAATTCAGAATTCTCTCATTGTGTGCCCATTCCACAAGTTAAGAGTTATCTGTAAGTGTTCAGTAAGTTCATATACTTTACATGCTTTTTTATCTTTCCAATTTCATATCAATAACTTTACGACACTGAAACTCATCGTCCAAGTCCCAGAAATACATTTTAGTTACGAGGCTGTATATCCCCTGTAGAGACCCTATCTGAGATACAAATAATTTTGTTTTAAACGGTGTTCATAAAATTATATCATCGATTCAGTTCGTTAATGGAACACAATAACGCTTTTTCATTTTTTCTAAAAAATTGAGAACTTGAGGAGAATTAGAGACTGATAAAAAGCAAAATATTGACTCACAACAAAAATTTACATATGAATAACTAGATCAGATTTTGGAAATTATTCAAAGAAATGGGAAGTGTGGTGTGTGTGCTTACCTAGTCAGACTGACAAACTTTGTGCGTGTGCGTGTTCCGCGAAGTCTTTTCTGAGTTACGAATACATGATCGATGTTTGCAGTGAATTCTAGACTTTTCCAAATATTTCGAGAATAGTGAACTTTTGTTATGTAATGGTATATGTTATTTTGTATACTGTTAACACTCTCTTCCTGTTCAGCTTGTATCATGTAGAAATATGTTTGTTCCTTTGTTCTATCCAAATAAAAGTAATATGGTTTAATGTTATATCATTTATTAAAAACGCATCTTGTCCAGCAACTTAACAACTTTTCAACAATATATTCAAATAATTTAATATCCGTATTTTGTACTGTTTCAACATCGTTACGTATTATACTAGCACTTCCAGTTACAACAACATAAGGTGATAGATCTTTTTCAAAATTGAAATTAATAAATCTATTTAATTTCAGTGCGAGCACGGTACCAAGGACCCAAGATAAATTGACAAACTTGACCATTATAAGTATATAATCAAAAGCTGATGATAAAATGACATTAATTAAAAAGATTTCATAACTTTAATAATAATAAATAAATAATAATATTTAATAACTCAGAAATTTGAATAATTTAGTTAGATGTATAAATTATTTGTTTGTATTTTGGGGAAATAATTTAACATTGCGTTTTTTTTCTGTTAAAAAGGGTTGTGGTGGGGAGGAGGCATGATAACTTTCGCACCCCGGGGCTAATTATGCTTAAGACGGCCCGGGAATAATTTTGTCGTTTTGACGAGTAATGTATAGAGACTTTGTCATCATTTAATAAATAGTAGTTTAAGAAAAAGGTAAAAATTCACTTTTATAGAAAACGAGCAATTTGCCAGCGGCTCCGCACGCGTTCATAGTTACGCAGTAGTTATTTACATCCCGTAATATTATTTTTATCCATATTGTTAATAATTCATATGCCGTATCAATGGCGTGTATTTCCCGTTTTCAGCTTTCATCAAATAATTATTTTTATTTCTTTTTTACCAAAAACATAAATATGAATATACCTAATTTGAGTCATGACGGGTTCTTCATACAAACTTTCACCCAAGTTTTATTTGCACCATATGGGGAATAACACAATGAAATATATCACTCGTAGCAGAACTGTATAATCCAGATACTTTTACAATAGGTATATCACTTAGAATAATATTATAAACTCCCGCGAACCGCGATTGACAGCGCACATCATATTTCTATCATAAAATAAAACAGTAATTATGTAGTACTACGTAGTTAAAGAGTTTAAAACATTTCGGCCAATATTAAAAAGAATATTGGACTATCATTTCATGGGTAAGTATTAGAAATACAATATATTTCTTATTAAAGTATAACAATGTCAATAAATCAACAATCCAGATTGACAATCAACAAACTGGTTGGTATGGCAGCCGATGTCATTTCACCGTTATCGCACATGCGCATTTGGTGTTCCCATATTTTGTTCATAGAAACGTTCATCTCTAATTTTTTACCCTTAAAGTTTTATTTTCGCTAGAAAAAGTACTGTATATCCTTTCCCAGTGTCCAATCTATCTCTATAGGTACCAAAAATCATCATAATTGGTTCAGCAGTTTAGGCGTGAAAACGAAACGGACAAACAAACACATACTTTCGCATTTATAATATTAGTATGAGTTCGACAAAAAAAATTAAAATAAATTTGAATTAAGAATAGTGTAATTTTTTTTAAAGAAAAAATGTATTTTATTGTAAAGAAAGCGTGGGGTGCATGGTGTCAATAGTTATAATTATTGTATTGACAGAAATGAGGAGAAGGATTATTCACTTTGACAATATCTTTAAAAGCACCCCAAGCTTTTTTACAATAAAACACTTTTTTTTTAATTTTTTATACACTAATCTTAATTCAAATTTATTAAAATTAATATTTTCTGTATGGATTTTCTATAAAAGCTTGTTTTTTAGTTTTTTTTTTAATATTACATATTTATTTTCCATTTTTTAGTTGGAGTTTCGCTAATCCTGATTATCCTAGTAAGGATAATGGGTCCGTTTGAAATATTGAACTGTCATCGGTCCTTGATAAGTATGCCAAATTTAGTGGGATTTTCGTTAATCCTGAATATCCTAGTAAGGATAACGAGTTCTAAATGTTTGAAATATTGAATTGTCATCGGTCATTGAAATGTATGCTAAATTAATATTTAATCCGACGTTTTGAAGGGGGTCAAGATCATTTCAAACTAAGTGAAATCGGTCTATAGCAAGACAAATATCAGCAATAGCGACCAAAAGATTTAATGAAATGACAAATTTCGATACTCCTAATGTTGTGATTTATACAAAAAAAAAAAACAATACACTTATATACTTCAGTTCTATTAATAACCAATATTCAAGTTGTTTTATCAAGGAGAATCTTAATTAACTTACAAAATTAACATAAATATATTATCGTGGATTACTATATCCTGGCAGTAGTCCTTGGAGAGGAGAGGGCGAGGTGAGAGTCAGTACATAAGTAGAAGACTGAATATGCTATCTACTGAGACTTTTCCGTATCAAATGTTTACAGAAAAAGTTTTTATATCACTTGATGTACTCTGTAGGTAAAGCAAATAAAATAAAAATCATTTAAAAATAGAATGACAGAATTCAAAATTGTAGCTCTCTCAAAACGTTGGATTTTATATATTTGTAATATACCAATGTAAATTTAACAACAAATATTAATGTGGACACTTTGCCGAAATACTGAAAAATATACCTATCACTGTTTCTCTTGAGAAAGAATAATAATATAATTTCTTAGTTATGTATTAGACAGCTTTAGTTTGTTTTTTGTTAGTTTAATTTTTGGCAGGATATGTTTGCCTATAATTACTAGTTAGTACTTTGAGCATATTTTCGTGAACTGTATGGCTTATAGCTATATAAATATTATACAACTATTGGCTAACCTAACAAACAGATCACATTACCGATAGTTAGCTGGTAGAAAATGCTTTATAGCATTAAGTTCGCCAGTGTACAAACCAAAAATGCAATAAAATATTAATTCATTAATTTTTTGCCTCTTAACAGACGTGAAGAGTTCAAATATCTTGCATTAATTATATCGCAAAAGCCTGTGTGGGGAAAGATATACATAAATCACGCCTATATCCCAACGGGGTAGGCAGAGACCACGTCCTTCCACCTGCTACGATCCTGGCATACCTCTTTCGCTTCTTCGACATTCATTAAGTTTTTCATGCATGCTCGTCGGTTTAGAGTACTCTTGACCTTACCTTTCTTCAGAACGTCTCCAATTTGTTCGATGAATGTTCGTCTAGGCCTTCCTCTTCCAACGTTTCCTTTCACACTCGCATTATAAATTTGTTTAGTCACTCTTCCTTCATTCATCCTCTCAACATGCCCAAACCATCTAAGCATCCCTTTCTTAATTCGTGTGACTATATCTTCTTTCACACCACAAAGCTCTCTTATCACACTATTTCTTATCCTGTCATTCAATTTCATTCCTAACATACTTCTTAGCGCTCTCATTTCTACTGCATTTATTTTACTTTCATGATTTTTCTGCCACACCCTGCTTTCACTTCCGCACATGAGTGTTAGAGCCAACACTCCTCTATGCACAGCCAAACGAGGTTTCATAGAAATTCTCTGGGTGCTCATAAAGGAGTATAACGCCCCATTCACCATATTATCGGCATTTACTCTCCTTCCTATATCATTCTCACACTTTCCATCCCTAATAAACATCGATCCCAATTATACAAATTCACTTACTTGCTTCAGTTCATCGTAACCAATCCGGACTCATACTTCTGTCATGTTCTCTTTCTTATCAAACACCAAAACTTTCGTCTTTATTGCATTTCCTTTCTTTCCAAAGCTTCATTCATAATAGTCACCATCGCTTGCAAATCCTTAGGCGACGATGTAAGTAAAGACATACACAATAAAATCCAGGCAGCCTGGCTGAAATGGAGATCGTTATTTGGCATTTTATACGGCTACCGTAAGCTAATTAGAGTTAAGAGTAACGTATACAAAAGCGCAGTAAGACTAGCCCTACTATATGGATCGGAGTGTTGATGGAGGAAGACGGATGAACCAAAAATTCACACCACATGGTATCATGCAGTTTCGAAAATTGATAAAATGAGAAATGAATATATTAGAGTAAGATCCCAGAGCGATAAGACACAACTTATTTTCTAAAGCATAGAACTTTCGGTTCTTAGTAGTCTCTAGTGTACTTTTTAATACCTGTACGTTTGTGGAGTTGGCTCGGTGATACCTGCGCAGGTACCAGGTTAGAAAGGTAACTAAAAATCAGAGTTACTTAACTTAAATTTTAATGACTGATTTTTATATATATTTTGTAGAATATTACTCTGAGGTAATATCAAAAAAGTCAGTCGTTTTCCATGGGCCAGAACTTTTGTCAGACGCTTTAAAGCTCTACAAAAAAAAAATGAACTTAATTTATTTTTAAATGTCTGATTTTTATATATGTTATTAATATAAATATTACAAAGTTATATTTAATCAGTCAGACAAATTGTAATGACCAAATATCCCCTAAACACAAAAATTACTCAACTATGAGTATGAGCACGAGAGCACTATGCGCATGCGCTTCAGAGTAAAATATCTTAATATTTGAAAAATACTTACTGCTTTCAATTTCATATTTTTGCATATCTATTTAAATAAGATGAAATTTTTAATTAAAATAATAATGATTTTAAAAGTAATTATATATTATATATTACAGATATATAGGGAAAAATGTTTTTTTTTTTCGGATCAATTGCCTTTCAAAAAGAATCATTTTTATTTTATTTTAAAAAAAGATATCAATTGTAATAATTTTAGTAAAAGAAATAATTAATTATGACGAATTAATGAAATAATTTGATTGTCTCTTAATCATCTTCATCAGCGTCATAATAATCATTTGAATTTTCATCATTAAGTACATCATGATACTGTCCACTCAAGTCATCATCCTCATCGTCACTAGTTGTTTAACATTTTATATTAACATTTTAAAGATGCTTCCGAGGATTCTTCCATATTCTCTATTGAAAATAACTTGATACCACTCACAAATCACACGATATAACTGACAAAAACATGTGGTCTCATAAACCTGAATACAGAACTGTACTGTATACTATACAGTGTGTGCACCTGGCACATACACATACACAAACAGTAGACTGAAACAGATTGTGGATGTAAGAAGGGAAAACCGAGTTACCATGGATGTCTCACTCGCTTTGAAACGCATGTATAGTGCTCTCGTGCTCATACTCATAGTTGAGTAATTTTTGTGTTTAGGGGATGTTTGGTCATTACAATTTGTCTGACTGATTAAATATAACTTTGTAATATTTATCTTAATAACATATATAAAAATCAGACATTTAAAAATAAATTAAGTTATTTTTTTTTGTAGAGCTTTAAAGCGTCTGACAAAAGTTCTGGCCCATGGAAAACGACTGACTTTTTTGATATTACTTCAGAGTAATATTCTACAAAATATATATAAAAATCAGTCATTAAAATTTAAGTTAAGTAACTCTGATTTTTAGTTACCTTTCTCACCTGGTACCTGCGCAGGTGTCACTGAGCCAACTCCACAAACGTACAGGTATTAAAAAGTACACGAGAGACTACTAAGAACCGAAAGTTCTATGCTTTAGAAAATAAGTTGCGTCTTATTGCTCTGGGATCTTGGACTATATCCGTGGTTTATGTCTTCTTTCTATATATAATTTTTTAGTAGACTTTTAGTATATAACATAAGATAAATTAAATTATTTATTTTAGATGTGTTTTAATCTAATACACATTTTATTATAAAATGAACTAAATATCGTAATTGTTTTTATTAATAACATAAATTAAAAAAATCTACTAAGGTACACGAAAAACTTTGCGCTGGTACAGAAATATTGTGATCAAGCGAGATAATGACCATATGACCAAGAGTCATGAATACAGAAGGCGGAAAAAGAGCGCGTCGACGACCACCAAAAACGTGGCTATGAAGAATTAAAAATTACATGATAACGAGTAACAACAAAAGAGACAACCCAAACAATTCGGTGTGGCTAGGAGGGATAACCCCAAATAAATTGGGATAATAACCAGGAGAAAGAAGAGAATTCAAATAATATATAATATACAATCACATTAAATTCTTTGTTAGTACGTTTGAATGAGTTTCATTTCAATTATATTTAAAAGAATTTGATGAAATAATAAAATTCTTCGATTCCAGAAGTGCTAAGTTTATTTATCATAATAAATTCAATAAAAAATCAATGTCCTTTATAAATTTCATCATATATTATTATTATTAAAAACTCAGTTACTTTTTCATGAAATAAAATATCAATCTTAAGTATTCAATTTTTTTAAATGAAATTATTTACAAAAGAAATATATTTTCATGATCTATTGTAAAATTAAATTTAGTTTTACAGTATTGTTAAATTAACTTTTTTTAAATCGTGTATAGGTATAGTATAGCATTATGACCACAATCTCACCTCAACTTAATTGATAATGTTTCCCAAGATGGTTGTTTTTTTTCGATCTGACCTTACTGTTACCCTGAGGGGCCCTATCCAAAAACAGAGCCGCTTAAGGCTTTTACAGCTTTACCGGGCTTGGGGTGGTTGGGTATCTGCCACCCTCAAGTTAAAAAATCTACCGCCAATCACCTATAAGTTTGTTCCGACGGCTGTACTTGAGAGCTAGTTTCCTCCATTAAACTTAATGTGTTACCATCTTGGGCTACATGTTCTATACATATAATAAAAACGTAACTGATCGATGTCTGTACATAGAAGATATATGAGAAAAACTTTTATTGGGGGTCTCTATAAACACAGGAGAACCCAAAACAATGATTGTTAGAATTTTTGTCTGTTTGTCTGTTTGCCTACTTTTGTGCGCGCTAATCTCAAAAACGGCATAACCGATTTGGTAACGGTTTTCACTGATATATTCTGGTAAGGTTCACTTAACATTTAGTGTTTGTTTTACTTCAATAACTTCATAAATAAAAAAGTTATATAAATTTAAAAATCACGTCGAACATTTTTTTGATAAAAATGCTATAAAATAGCTCTTCAGTTGAATTGACTGAAATTTTAGGTATCTGTATATTATGATTTGTAAAACGATGATGATCGAAACCTTTCATAAAGTTAAAAAATGAAGAGTTTAAAAAATTGCAAATTTGCAATATAAGTTGACCTCAGATCTATGTGATAAATCATATTAAAAGGGGGTCAGCATATGCTGGATATAGCTACGCCGCTGCTAGGGATGGCAATTCATTTCGAAAAAGATTGATTCGAATCGAACTCTTATGAAACAATTCTCAAAAAAATCGATGTCTAAAAGATTGATCTCTCAAAAATTGATTTTTTTTCGATTCACTTTCGCAATTGTATTAACAATATAACAATTCCTAAAATAGAAAATTAAAACGGAACCACAACAGTCGATCTTTTGTAATTTTTACCTTACTAAAGTATCAGTTATTATAGAGAAATATAGAAAGATATAGAGAGAGAGAATTTATTACAGGTATATAGGGAAAGAGAATTCATTTCAATAATTTATTATTATACTGTTGTCGTTATTTTGCTGTTGGGTAATAATTTACCGTTTTTTAATTAGTAAATGACACCATAGAAAATGACTGCATAATGAATTGAATAATCCATATCTACTAATATTATAAATGGGAAAGTAATTCTGTCTGTCCTGTCTTTTGCATTTCCAAAGCCTAGACCGCTGAACCAATTTTGAAGAACTTTGGTTGAGAAAGGTCATTGGCTACTTTTGGATATAAAATTGGAAGGGGTTAAATGGGGAGTGAAAGTTCGTATAAAGAATCTAATTTTGATATAGAGATATGTAGGAATTTGGAGAAAGACTTTGGCTACCTTATGTGGTGAAAATAAAACTTTAATGGGTGAAATAGGGGATGAAGGTTTGTACGAAGAACCCGTTAAACCAATTTTGATGAATAGAGATATATTGGACCTTGGAGGCAGATATAGGGTACCTTATGGCGCAAAGATAAAACATGAAGGGGTCAAATAGGGGATGAAATTTTGTATGAAGGACCCACTATTTCTCAATTTAGGGATATGAAAATTCATATTTATGATTTAAGGAAGAAATAAAAGGGTTTCGCGTTTTTGAAAAATGAATCGGCAGGGTGGTACAATAAGGGATGATTTACAATACCCTACAAATAGAGTGATAAATCCATCTATGATTTTCTATTGCTTTGTCATGTTTGGATCTCAGTCAGTGTTTATGCAATAATATAGAGGGGTGGTAGGTATCGCGACCACCATACAAATAGCTATAAACCCAACTATGAGTTTCTTTTGGTTCATCGTGTTCAGAGATCAGTCGGTGTATATGTAATAATATAGTAGGGTGGTAGGTATCGCGACCACCATATCTACATCTATACATATAATAAAAGCGTAACTGATCGATGTCTGAACATAGAATATATATGAGAAAAACTATTATTGGGGGCCTTTAACAACGCAGCAGAACCCAAAACAATGATTGTTACAATTTTTGTTTTTGTCTGTTTGCCAACGTTGGTGCGCGCTAATCTCAGAAACGGCTTAACTGATTTGGAAACGGTTTCGACTAATATATTTTGGTAAGGTTCACTTAACATTTAGTGTTGGTTTTACTTCAAAAAAATTCATAAATAACAAAGTTATATCAATTTAAAAAATCACGTCGAACATTTGTTCGATAAAAGTGCTATAAAATAGCTCTTCAGTTGTATTGGCTGAAACTTTGAAACTGGTTTGTAAAATGACGATTATAGAAAGTTTACATAAAGTTAAAAAATGTACAGTTTCAGAGAATTTGGAACTTTCCAATATGAGTTGACCTTACATCTATATAATAAATCATATTAATAAGTGGTCACCCTAGGTTGGATATAACCACGCAAGCAAGTCCAGTGCCGCATCGCTGCTAGGCAATTCATTCCGAAAAAGATCGATTCGAATCAAACTCTGATGTATCGATTCATAATAAATCGAGGTCTAAAAGATCGATCACTCCAAAAAATCGACCTTCTTATAGACAATAGATATTAAACAATATAAAAATCCCTATTATAGAAAACAAAAAGGACACCACAACAATCGATCTTTTGCTATTTTTACCATGCTAAAGTATCAGTTCTCTTTAGAAACAAAGAAAGGTATAGAGAGAGAGAGAGAGAGAATTAATTTCAAAAATGTTTTGTTATAAACTGTTGTCGTTATTCTGCTATTGGGTAATTTACTGACACCATAGAGAACGACAGCATAATGAAATGAATAATCCATACTAATATTATAAATGTGAAAGTAACTTTGTCTGTCCTGTTTGTTGCATTTCACGCCCTGAAATAGACGATGAAGGTTTGTACGAAGAACGCATCAAACCAAATTTGATGCATTTTGGTATAGAGATAAATTGGACCTTAAAGAAAGACATTGGCTTACCTTATGTCGTGAAAATAAAACTTTAAGAGGTGGAACAGGGGATGAAAGATTGTATGAAGAACCCACTATTTCTAAATTTAGGGTTATGAAAATTCATTTTTATGCTTTTAAGAAGAAATAACAGTGTTTCGTGTTTTAAAAAATAAGGTTGATTTACAATACACATAGACTGCACTCCTTGATACTAAGCAAAATGTTCCTGAGACATAAGTTTACATTATAAAAAACATATGTCCGTCCTATCATGACATATAAGCTGCGCTACATTCGCACATACGTCAAAGAACAACATTAACAAATTCCAAATCCTCCAAAACCGATTCTTACGTAAAATTAACAAAGCCCCTTGGTACGTTGGTCGAATCGTATATTAAATATCTTACGCGATCGTACTTCGATACTGCTTCGAATCACGTGAATCTGTTGATGAAAGCTGCCGCGACTTAAACGCCAAAACCGAACATCCCACGCGAACAACTCCAGTCGCGAATATCATCACCGAGCCCGTTTATAAGGTCGAGGAAATAAACAAATACTACTCCACCGTCTCTCCAAACAAAGCGTGCTCGCGTTTACGCCCGGGAAACCACCGTTCCCTCCGCAGGGGACGGGCGGCTAATTTCGCTCCCGCAAACCCGTCATGTCCTCCCTCTCTTACGGCAACTCAAGCCTAGGTCCGTTCCCTCGGTGTAGAACGCTTGAGTCATGCAGCCGCTCGCGCGATACAGGTGACACTGCACCTGCAAATACGTAGCTACCCACACACATCATTACACACAATATGTACATACATACGTGCACACCACATAAGTACATAGATTCTGTAAGGGACTTTTTTTTTCTTTTTTTACTATAGTTACTTTCGATCATGTTTCCAGAATACTAAATACATATACACATGTTCATTCCTTTCTCCTAGAGGCAGGGACATGTTATATATATGCGTTAGTTTAGCTCGAATTTTCTACAGATAGGGAATTAGTCAGTTCGCGACCTTTTCACAATCGCGGTAATAGCCCAAGCAGACGTCTGGCCACTTTGGCACCTTTGTGCGCATGTTGCTCACGCTTTCGCGGCTGAATGCCTTAAGCGTTCACCCCCAAGCCTGGTGAAGCTGTCAAAGCCATAAGTGGCTCTATTTCTTTAGGGCTCCTTAGGCTAACAGTATAGTCAGTGAGAAAGAAAAAAAAACATCTACAATTTTCTTTTGGTTTATTATGTTCAAAGATTAGTCAGTGTATATACAGTAATATAGCAGGGTGGTAGGGATCGCGACCATCATACACATAGTGATAAACACATGTATGATTTTCTTTTGGTTTGTCGTGTTCCGAGGTCAGTCCGTGTATAGATACTATTAATAATTTAGTAAAGCGGACGAGTTTTTTTTGTCTGATTGTTTAAACATGGTAATCTCTGGACAACTGGTAGCAGTCGTATTCAAAAAATTATTTTTGTATATGATAGCCAGATTCACGAAAAATAGTATAGGCTATCTGGAACTAAGCTAAACCTCTCAGCTAGCCTTAAATATTGATTTTTGTTTAAGTAAAGTCGAAGTGAAAGTCTTCCCGAACTACTTTATCCGGATGCGTTGGCGTAATGGTAAGTGATACGTAAATATAATATTCTACAATACAAAAATATTGTTCTTTAGTATATCTAAAAAAGTCTTCGATAACATATGCCTATTACTTAATAGCATAAGCCACAATAAGTTATTTTACGAGTTTTTATGTTGAAGATTAAAAATTGTAATTGTAATCCTTACGAAGAAAGTTATTTTATCATAAAGACAATTTAAATTTTTCTTTTTATAGAATGTAATTAGGACACATAGTTCAGGAGAAAATGAAAAATTAAAATAATTTGTACTTGCGGAAAATGATATCAATTATGATAGACTACACGGGTCCGTCGCGTTAGCGGCGCGGTATTTGTTGGATAAAAACTCGGGTGAAACCGAGGGGCACAGCTAGTACTTAAATAAAAAACTCCATTATCAATCATAGTGAACTCCTGGTTACTAAGTAAGTAACACATGAAGGTTAAAAAATAATGTAGATAAGTTTATAATTTGTTTACTTTTGTATTATTACTGATACGAATATTGAACTCCGGGTTTTTGTTTAATTTAGATATAATATTAATGACTGCTTATTTTCTTTAAGCTTTTAATTAATTAAATTTAATACAAGCAGCATAATAGCATAATATCAACAGTATTCCAAACTCTTCGTGATATGGTTATCACAATGAAAAATAAACAAGGTAATGTATCTTTTATTTGCCTCCTATATACCTATTTTATATTCACAAGTTATGCCCTACTGTTTCACCAGTGTTAAATTTATTCGACAAACCTTCTTCTGTGTAGACGCTATCGCATGCATCTCTGAAGTCTTTTAGTCACACTTTTCATACTAGGGGCATTTAACGTGAAGTGAACAGATGAAAAATGTTGATGTTTCCGATTGCATTAATTTATGTCTATGTTATATATGTCTTCGGGCTAGATATAAAATATGTTTGTAGTATAAAGTCTGGCTAAAGAGGTAAACGACTTTGAAGTGTTGTCCAACTGGTAGGTATGCACTACTTCTAATCCCATTAATAAATTCTATAGAAGGTTACAACAAAATAAATTATGCAATGAAATTTATACTCCATTCAATGAGCCTTTTAACTGCATTTTTGGATTTATAAGGAAAATGGGCGCAGAAGACATTTTAGGAGCTAGAACAGTTACAGTGACAGAGCGCGGCGGTCGGGGCTAACACAACCTTACAATCAATTTGATAGCTTTCCTAATACTATTAAATAACTTTATCGTATTTTACTTACATACTTAAAATTACGACTATACAAAATAATTATATAGTAATGATGATTTATAAGGTTTATTTGCATTTTTTACAATTTTATAACTTGCCCGATTATTCTTCCGTTTTATGATAATACCTTTATTAGTCGGAATGGAGTCGTAGTATTTTTTTACCTGGAATTGTTACTGAAGAGTTAAATCTGCATCCATAAAACATCAGTTATCTTCAAATTCTTCTTTCCAAGTAAAATAAATATTAGGTTCTGGTATAGATGATATGATAATGATACAGTGGTCATTAAACAAAGCCTTCACGTTGTACGCGTGGGCTAGCTAAAGAATTAAAGTCCTTAATCTTTTTTTTTTCATGTAGTACAGGTATGTTCTTGGTTTCGATCTTACCTGATGGTAAGTATAGATGAGGCCGATGATGAATCGCGTTTACCTATTAAATGCCTATTCACTCTTCCTTTGACGACAAACGAAGAGTTGGATGGGAAAACAGACGCCGGGAGTGAATTCCACTCCTTTGCCGTTCGCATAATGAAAGACGAAGCGAACCGCTTCGTGTGAATCGGGGAATTTCCACAACATAAGAGTGGAATCCCTCACGGCGTCTAGTTATCCTATGGTGGAACGGGTTGGGCGGAACTAAATCGTGCAATTCCTGTGCACACTCTCCAAAGTGTAACCTGTAAAACACTGAGAGACAAGCTACCTTACGTCGATGCTCTAACATAATATGTTATGTTACCATCACGCCTGTATTCTCCGAAGGGTTAGGCAAAGGTGTACTAATGTACACCCACAGTTCGCCGTGTATATTTTGAGGTCCCATGTAATAGGAGGCGAGCCTATTGTCATTAATCGGGCACGAAACGAAACTCCGAGTTGCTACTGAGAATTTTATAGGAATAACCCAAAACACTTTGCTCGACCTGGGAATCGAACCCAGGATGTTTACCATAGCAGTCACGATTATGACCACTAGATATTAATAGATGCCATGCATATACCCTGAAAAGGAAAATTTGCACGAAAAAACATTCGATGTTCACAATAGAATCACAGGGTTCGACTGACAGTCTGGGCAGCAAGTGCAAATTGGTGTTGATTTTTGATAAAACTCCTAAAAATATGAGTGATGGCCATTGGATTCGAAATAACATCTAGAAAGATGTATTTCAATGATTTTGCGGCATATAAAAAATTGTAATTGCTAATAACAAGTTAAGATGAAAAAAAAATATGACCTTCAGTTTTTCGGTATTAATTTAAAAGTAATTTTTTCAAAATTTTAAAACGATTTTTAATAGTTTATAAACAGTGTTTTATGTGGTATTCTCTCTTGAGCAGCGCGGCGGTGAGCCCATGCTATAAAGTCCACGCGGAGGCCTACTTTCAACCAACTTCGGTGAAGCTGTAAAAGCCGCAGTGGCTTTAGGGCCTCTAAGGCTAACAGTATAGTCAGTTAAAAAAAAAAACTATTTTCAGCCTTAAATTAAATTTGTTCATAAGGGAGATAGAGTTCGGGGAGTTGGGACTTTTTTATTTAAAATTTCATCCTCTTTAAGAATCTTTTTTCTTTTTAAATATCCTAATTATTAATAGATTTTGAATTATTAGCAAAAACTAAATGCCATATTTTTTCATCTTAATTTGTTAATAAAATTTGCAAATTTTTATGTACTGTAAAATCATTGAAATACATTTTTCTAGACGTTACTCTGGATCCAATGAGCTATCGCTCATATTTTTAGGAGCTTTAATAAGAATTGACACCAGATTGTAATTGTTGACTAGACTACGAATTCACTCGGCCAATTATAATCAACTTGTATGTGTCGTAACTAGACTTTCAAGTTTCAACTAATCAGAGCGTTTGGCATCACATGATTGAAGTTTAAAAAAAAAAACGGTTTTTAGTTCTTGATATAGTGGGTAATATTATACTACAATATTTTTCAGTGTTTTAATGAGAAGTTGATTTCAAAATAATTATATGACTATTTAGAATAACAATAACTATATCTTTAATACACTGAAATACGCAGTTATTTATTATTTCCATTAAAAAAATATATATAAGCAAAAACTACAAAAAATCAGAGAGAACAGTAAAAATTTAAAATAATAGCACTGTTTATTTTATTTTGGTTCAAGCGTAACGTGAAGAAATATTTATGCAGGCCAGCATGACAGCGGTGACCGCCGATGGATTTCAATCTCTCTGTGGTCGCCATTATGTTTGAATAGTTCTGTGCTTACCATCAGGTACAGTACCGTAAATATGCCGAGCTACTTATATAAAAAAAAATGATAAGATTATTTTAAATGTTTTATTATTTATTCAATAGTTAGTCATATAACATTTACAATTCAGTGAACATTGCAAGCGATCTGACATTCGCTTTCGGTGTCAAAACGGTTAGAGTTACCCTTACAGCCGCCATAAATGAATTTTTCGCACTTTTTCGTTGTTGAATTGTATGCGTAACTGTGAACAGAAAATTTTTGTTTAGAACACATCCTTACAAGATTTTTACAGAGTACCAGTTTATTAGGAAAACAATAATATTTTGCCTATGTTTTAAGTGTGATGTGTAGTAATGTGGAGTTTAAATCTTTGTAAAACTATCGGTTAGTGAAATTAAAGAGAGTAAAAATATTACATTTTATTGTGATTTGAAGACGCTTTAAATATATATAATCTATATATTAATACGTGAAGCAAAAGCTTTCGGTACCATTTTAAGCGTATTTCGTGCAAGGAAGACTGAGATTTTAATAGTCATTGTTTACGAATACTGTAAATGTCAAACAGAAAATAGTCTATGATCAAAAAGTCGCTGGTCGAATTTCGACCTTAGGGCGATCGCTAGTAACTATTATTTTACCCGCGGTTTCACCCGCATATAACTTAGAAGAAATCACTGATTGTTGATTAATAATATTTCGGTATAGACAATATTTATATCGGGCGGTCAGGTCACATGGCAGAATCGCACGGCTCGTACGCGCCACTACTACTTACTATAGACATAGACCCGAGTAGAGAGTTGAATTATTTTAATTTTGCATTATCTCTCAAACTATGCGTCCAAATAACATGCTGTAAAAGATAAAGTTTATCTTCATTAAATTGTCTTTATGATGAAGTAACTCTGTTCGTAAATATTTTATACCATGCTTAAAAATTATGCTCATAATTTAATTTTAAATCTTCAACAATTTTTTTTGCAAAATACCTTATTGTGGGTTACATATAAGAGATAGATACATGCTATCGCAAACTTTATTTTACATGTACTAATGATAAATATTTATGTACATGTTATTTAATTATCATTAACCATTAAGCGAGCGCACGCTGATAAATTAGTTCGGGAGGGCCTGGACTTCCGACTTACGTAATTCTATCAATATTTAAGGATATCTGAGAGCTGTAGCCTAATCATAAATAGCCTATACTATTTATGGAGAGTCTGGCTATCATATATAAAAATATTTTTTCGAATCCGGCTGGTTGTTCTAGAGATTAGCGTGTTCAAACAAAGAAATAGTCAAAAAACTTTTCCGCTTTGTTATATTATAGTATAGTATAGATTATAATATTAGAATATTAGTTGGTCGTCACATGTCGCCTGGTCAGATGTAAAGTATCTTAGTGAATATTCTAATTACTAATAAATAAAAATTAAAAACTAATAAAATAGGGAGTAAAATAATAAAGTCTACTATGCCGGCATGCGCACGCAAACATGCATGAAAGTCGAGAGCAGCGGAGTAGAGACGGTGTGTTGCGTCACGGTATACGGTTCGATTTTACTGCCAAGGCGCACCAAAAGACATTTTATGTAAAAAAAAAATCAATAATAATTTCAAAAATGCGAAACTAAATCTGTTTCAATATTTTCCCCAAAATTTAACTAAAATGGTAGATCTCATTCTAGTAAAATTTGGTTTAAAATATTTAAAAACAATATTGATAAGCCCAACTGAGTTTCTTGCCGGCTCTATTGAGAAAGTCTTATGATGTTTTCCGAACCGGTGGTAGTGTTTTGACATTCATAAGTGCTTTCTTAGGGCCTATATAGAATAAAGTTTTTTAATTTCGATTTCTTATTAATATAATTACCTGACAAGGGCCATTCGGCACGGTCCTACTTCAATAGGTTCTAAACATTGCGATGGAGGTTCTGTAAACAATATGAAATATTTTATAGTATATTTTTTATTTATTAGTCAGTTCGCAACTTGATTGCAACTACGGCAACAGCCTAAGCCGAGGCTCAGCAACTTTGACAACCTTTACCATGTCGTCACACTTTCACACTATTTTAACATTTATGTCGACATCCACATTTACATCTATGGTATGTATGTATAAAATTTTGTTATTTGATAAATTTGCTAAGAAAGACAGAGAGCAGAGTATCTCAGTCTAGACTCTAGACCCTAGAGCTTCGTCGTAAGGTATCTTGCCTCTCAGTACTTTAAAGGTTGCACTTTGAAGTGTGTGAATAGGAGTTGCACTATTTAATTCCGCCCATTCCGTTCCACCATAGGAACACTAGACGCCATGAAGGATTTCACCCTTATGTCGTGGAAATTCTCCTGATTCGCACGAAGCCTTATGCTTCTTCGTTTATTATGCGAACGGCAAAGAAGTGGAATTCACTCCCGTCGTCTGTTTTCCCATCCACCTATAATTAAGGAGTCTTCAAGCGAAGAGTGAATAGGCAATTAATAGGTATGCGCGATACATCGTCGGCTTCTTCATTACTTTCCATCAGGTAAAATTGAGGCCAAGCTCATTCCTGTATTGCATAAAATAAAATAAAAACTTAAAAACCAAACCAAATAAATGTTGAACTACAGGCACAAATATACTACTCCGCCAAAAAATTAATGAGAAAAGATCAAGAATATACACAATATTAGTTATTCATCCAAATTTATTTTATCACCTTCAAAGTATGCTCCTTTAGAAACGATACATTTACGCCAACGAATAATCCAATTATCAAACCAGATTTTAAACGCTTTTTCCGGATTTGAGTTTAGTTCTCGTTGAACAAAAACGTAATAACATACGTACCTACATAATATTACGCTTTCTCGTAGGTATTACGCAGTACATGAACAAATAACAATAAAAGACTTTGAAACCAGACAACAGCGAAACGTTTTGCGGGCACTCCCCACCGTGGCCGGGCCTACCTGTAGGGCTATGAAATGCGCATCGCGAGCTAAGCGCTATGAATACTAAAGCGATAAACTCAATAGAACATAATTTTTTAAATAGAAATAGCACCACTTTGTAAATTGCCCCCGTGCTAAGCTGGAGCATTGTTATTTTAAATGGTTTTTTTTTTCAGGACACTAAATTGTTTTTTGCATTTGACCTTGTATCTGCACCTCTCGCTCTTCCCCAGGTCTGCCGCTATTGCTTATTTGTCACCTTAATTGTATAAAAAAAATTAATTAGGATCAAATAAACACATCTTAAATACCTATAATTTTTTATCTAGTTCGTAAAGTACAATAAACGATAAACCATAAAAATGTTTGTCAAAAAAATTATACAATTGGGGAGAGTGTCTGTTTAATGTAGGTGCTCAGTTTTTAAAATTTAAAACTACGGTTTGTGTCTGGTTTTTACAACCACCTAGGTGACTCGGCAGATTTATTTGCAGATTCGCTTCAGGATTTTAAAAAGAATGTCGTGAAGTATTTGGGAGACACACAAATCTGAATTTATTTAAATGTTGTTAACATATTAATATTTTTTTTTTTCTGCTGTTTATATAATGATTATATTTTTTAAGTGATTTTGGTAAGGCATGATTTATTTATTTTGAGATTATATTTTTTTTCTTGACATATTCAACTTTCTACTTTTGAGATTTCCTTTTTTATGTGTGTATTTACGGTGTCAATTTTTTTATTACTCATTCTTGGACTTTTTGGCTTTTTTTATTACCATTGTAACATTGATTTGTGAAATAAAATATAAAAACTAATGTATTCAGTAAGGTTACAAATGAAGCATGCGGTTGTGACCTTAAAAGGTAAATGTACTGAAAGATGTTTTTATTTTGTATATATTAATGCAATGTAGTGCCTATGGCCACTGACCATCTCTTTTTAATAAATAAATAAATAGAAAGTATTGAAAATAAAACGTGGAAAATTAAATAACTGAATTGAATTTTGTATGCACTGTGATCCACGCAGTCATATAAACAGACAACGACGTGCTTGAAGGAAAATTCTAGCTCGAGCTCTCGCATCGTAACTAACTCTGTTAATATTAGATCAAGATTGTTCGAGGCAATCTACTGAGTTTGAACCCGCGGAGTAGATAATTCTGGCTGGAGTTTTTCGTTCAAAATCAGTTACCAGGTCACCTACGGACAGCGATAACATAAGACATGCAAGGCTTGGGGTGGCTTTTTAGGGGAGGTTGGACGACATCGGGGAAAACCCTCAAACAAACAGATATCATTCTCACTTGGGTGCTCTCTCTTAGCACATCTCTATGGTGCTTGCTCTTAACCGTGATTAAGATATCAAGGAAAATCCTGGTCTCTCCGATTGCCTATCCTGATGATGTCTCTCTCTTCGATATAATTATGCTTACCGCATTTTAATAAACAAAGTGGTAATAGGTACAATAAACATACGCCATGAACCTGTAATAAATGATCGCAGAGCTACCTTGCTAGAGGCAAGTCTAATTAGTAGCGTGCCAAATTGCTCTGGGATCTAATGCCCTCAGTATAAGGCTGACCCTTATCTGGAATGTGGGACTCTGCCATGTTCGATTATATTTTCCTAAACTCTTGTGAGAACGCAAGTTTCTAGAACACTAATAAATCAAAATGGTGACGGTGCGGTTCGCAACCTATTGCATATCGTTGCCAAAGGGGTTGGAATACGAGCTATGGAAAACTGCTTTGAAGTATGAAGTACCTATGTCAAATTATGAATTAGAGGAGAATTGATGTTCTTTGCGTGAATGAAAAATATGAACCCTACACAATATATTGTTCAGCTCAGCAAAAGAGGCTCCCAGGGTGTCGGTGACTTTCTGCCTGCGCGAAGAAATGATTGTATGATTGAGTATAAATATGTGAGTCTTAGACTTCTGTGTATTAGGCTAAAAGTCGAGCTCAACCCATATTTTATCCCGGGTGTGTATGCAGCTACGGATTTCAGTATGAGTGGTTCGATAGCAGTCAAAAAGGAAAGGGAAGACTTCTGGGATAGCATAACAGAAATCCTAAGAAACTGTAAGTATACTAAAATGATCATCGTTTTGGGAGATTTTAATGGATGGATAGGTGTAAAAAGTGATGGGTATGAAAAGGTTTTAGGCACTTCTGGTGACGAGAGCATTCATAAAATTTGTGTAAGATTCCTCGAGGAATGTTTGGAATGGATTTCTTTAGTAGCGAACACCCTGTTTGAAACAGCGATGGCTCAATTTGTATTGATCGACGTGAGTTAGAATCCCTGCAATGAGCCTGAGCTTTCGGTGAAGGAAAACATTGTGATATTTATGTCAAGACTAACCAGTACTGCATGCCATCAAAGTACACGCGGCTTTTCCATCACTGCACACGCAAGTGTTGCAGTCATTCTTCCACGTCGTGTTCGGAGCACAGTCCCTTATTGGATCTGGAAATAACCACACATATTATTATTATTATTATATATAAATTAAAAAATTTTCTGAAAACCAAGTAATTCATATGTTATTTGTGCCTAACGTCAAATCTTTCAATGCTTCTTGCAGTTTTGGGTATATTCAATATTTGGATATTTTGTAAGCATCTATATTATTTACCTTTGACCTCCATTGTGTAATGGCTATATTTCACCAATAATTAGCTTGTCTTGATAATAATTCGGACTTGGGCGTAGCTAGGTACACGCAATAGGGACTATTTTTCATTAAAGTAATAGATTGTTAATATAATTTATCTAAACGAAAGAACATACCAGGTTCGTTTCCCGTACACTTTTTACGAGTGCAAGCTGCTAATCCACTATCAGTACACATGCAAATGTTGCATTGGCTTTTCCAAGAGCTACCCGGAGCACAATTCTTACCAGAAGGAAGTTCGTCCTTTTTCGAAGCTGAAAATAAATTCATCGGCAAAATTATTTTAATATCTAGGGTATGCATCTACAAAATTTTAGTAGGTATTTAATAAATTTACATAGAAATTGTATTGATTTTTTTCGAAAGTAGCAAACTATCTTGCGGTACACTTTTAAGAATAAATGTCGGATTGCCAAACCTTTAAAAACCCGATCGAACCCTTCTTGAAAAACCTCATAATAGAGTCTCCTAAAATTCTTGTCATGACTGCATGCATTTACAATAGGAATTTCGACATTAAAGTTGCCAGATAGAATAAATAAGAAGAGCAAATAAGTGCCACTTTGAAAGAAAGAAAAGTCAAAGCTATACCCATTTTAAATTATTTTATTTGTCCGAACTACATATTTTAGACAAAATATCATCATTTCTTTACGATTAAAAAAACCAGCAAGATACATCATCGCACTACATGCGTTTGAAAAGGAGACCACTCGGCAAATGAGGTATAATACTTTACGAAAAACGAGGATATCTATTCCATTTGAAAAATATTCGCTAAGCCTATTCGAGACCGTTCAGTATACTGTCGATATATCCAGCAACGTAGAAACCCCTGCCTTGATAACTATATGTAAACCCTGTTGCGGTGATGATGAAGTTCTTTGCTAGATTAGTTTAATCTCTTGATATTGGCCGGGTGTTCTTAACCTGAAGTATACTTATAACAAGGGAGCCTCTATTCATAAAGTGAGTTCAAAATGTGGGAGCCGGAGGGAATCTGCAAAATCTTCCCAAATTGTATTTGAATAAGAGGAGGTCAATAAAAATCTCACGCCATCTTATACATTTACAGATTCTATATAATAATACGTGAAGCAAAAGCTTTCTACCCCATTTTTAAACATATTTCGTGCATAGAAAACTGTGAGATTTGGCATGGTTAAAGTTTATATGGAAGACGAGTGCAGTGCTAAAATTTATCTATAATATCTGTTAATAATATATTAAATAAAATAAATTAATACTGCGAATTATAATCCGTCAAGTGCCATTGAACTTAGACCCTTCAAAATATTAACATTTTTATTCAACGAAAAGTGACAGCAAGTGATGTAGATAATACTCCTTGTTTATGAATACTGCAAATGTCAAACAAAAAATAGTCTATGATCAAAACGTCGCTGGTTTAATTTCGAGCTTAGGGCCATCGCTAGTGTACATTATTATATATACATAAAAAGTTTTGAATTAAATATTGCATAACCCCAGGTTTTCTACAGATGTTGAAAAAAGAAAGAAAGTACATTTTAGTTATGAAAACACGGACATACATACACAATAAATAGAAGCCATGAACCTATCATAAACGAACGCAGCGCGCTAGTCTGTGGCAAATTAACGAAATAATCTATTCTCCGTTTACTGAGGAACGCATTTACTATAAAAACATAAGCTATGTTGGTCGTTTGTCCTATATGTAAGCTCCATGCCAAGCCTTTCGTGAAGCAATGAATTTGAAGCAATGATGGCACAGTGGTAACCTGTACGAACACGGAGTCGATCGACGTGAGTTCGATTTCCTGCAATGAGCCTGAGATTTTGGTGGAAGAAAATATTGTAATGAAACCAAAGCATGATACATTTATGTTTAGACTTACAAGTTAAATTGATACATTCCATTAATGTACACGCGGCTTTTCCATTAGTACACCAGCAAGTGTTGCAGTCATCCTTCCACACCGTGTCTGGAGCACAATCCCTTAACGGATCTGGAATTAATGAGACCTAACAATATTATCTATGTCAATAAATCTCTCTGTCTGTAAATGTAATTTTTTTCCAAATTCCCATACATACACACAGTACGAAGGACATTGTCACGAATGTCATAAAAAAAAATTGTCTGTCTGTTTGTATGTCCGGATTTAACTCAAAAACGACGTGAGCGATTTTTATGAAATTTTGTACACGGCAAGAAAAAATCATTCCATAAATGATGGGCTATAAGAATTTTCAATAAAACATTTAAGAATCGTAAAAAAATAGTTTCCAAAAATATGAATGTAATTAATTCCTAAAGCATTATGATGAAATTTTGTACACGGGAGTTATAACTAATTACATAATTCATGAGGCATAACATATCTCAATATTACTTCAATATAAATTTCCATCAATTCTCAACCGATTCTGATCAAATTTTGTTGAGGGAAGCATATTATATCATATCATACTTGAGAGGTTTTAAGAATCGTTGATAATACACTGGAAATCGTAGAATATATTAACAATTTTCACAATATTATACACGAAAATACACGCAATTTCCCATACAAATAGACTACAATATGAGTAGAAATAAAATGAAATAACTAGTAGGTAGTAACAAACGCGTGCAGAGCCGCGGGCACACTGCTATACTTTACAAACAAATGGAAAACCTTTCCTCGGTAGTTCGTATTTTATATATGTTGAATATATCCAAATCTTGTCTATGCTTCTTGCAGCTCTACATATATTCCAATTTCCGTAAGATGGTTCAGTACATATTATGGTATGGTAATTACCGTAGTTACCATCAGATGCTGCGTATCATATTGGCAAATAGTATAAAAAATTACTTAGTATAAGTTTTCCTTTGCCTGGGCTCTTTGTGGCCAAAATCCTGGCTACGCGCATTAATTGGGACAAGTACAATAACTACTTCGCTTAAGATGCTTAGTGAAGATTTATAACTTTTTTTAGCATTTAAAAATCCTTACCACCTTTTAAAAGTAATAAGTAGATAGTAAATAAATTATTTGCCTTTATTGAAGAACATACCCGGTTCGTCTCCTGAACATTGTGCACGAGTACACAATGGCAATCCGTCATTACTACACTTGCAATCGTTGCATTGGCTTTTCCAAGAGCTACCCGCTGCACATACCTTGCCAGAAGGTAGTTCGACGTTCTTCACAACTGAAAATAATTTAATTGACAAAATTATTTAAACATCTATGGTATGTATCTATACAATTTTAATATTTAATTAACTTACTAAGAAATTAGGCAAAGGTTTATTAATGTACACCCACAGTTTGCCGTGTATGTTTTTAGGTTCCATGTAATAGGGGGCGAGCCTATTGCCATTAATCGGGCACAAAGCAAAACTCCGAGCTGCTACTGAGAATTTCATATAAAAAACCCAATAACACTTTACTCGTCATGAGAATCGAATCCAGGACCTAAAGCTTAGCCTAAGTCGCGCTTACGACCTTTATGATAATGAAGCAGTTATTTTATAGCTTATTAATTTAATTTAATATTTTTACCTCAAAGATAATAAACAAGCCAGCGGAACACATGAAGCTAAACGGTGAGCATAGCATATGGACGCTCGCAATACCAGAAGCATCACTTGCGTGTTGCCGAATATTTAAAAACCGGATCAAACCATAAGGTTTATAAACCTCATACTGTAGTCCCCTGGAAATGTACTTAGTGTGCGTGTGAATGTGTAGGAGTAGGATCGTATGCTCGTGAGTGAACGCATATGTGAATTGTATATGTATGTATGTTATAAGCAAAAGAGTAAACTGAGTCCTTCCTTTGTTCTTGTTTCACATCCATTATGACTATTTTAATGTGTTTGAAAAT
Source organism: Saturnia japonica (assembly GCA_033032175.1). Lineage (NCBI taxonomy): Eukaryota > Metazoa > Arthropoda > Insecta > Lepidoptera > Saturniidae > Saturnia > Saturnia japonica. The sequence continues at coordinate 6,235,841 of CM065331.1, forward strand.
ACAGACTCAAAGTTTTTACAAAGAAAATTAACATTACACTGAACAATAAAAATTAAAGAAAAAAATTGTTAAGATAAAGATGATAAAGATCCCACCCACCATACATATAGTAATAAACCCATTACCGATTTTTATTTCAAGAAGTTTCACTTCTATCAGGTGTATTTGCAATTTTTTGATACATTATTTATATAATTCGTTCTAATTCTAAATTTAAAAAGTTTTTATTCTCTTGCGAGTAAAAGAGTGTTTTATTCACTGATATCGATGATTAAAATGCCCTTTTTCGAGTGACAATAGTAAAAAATAATTTATTACCTTCAACACCACAAATAGCAGCGATGAGAACAATTAATAGAATCACAAATTTCGACATTTCTTATGTTGTTATCGAAATACGAAAAAATATCGAATGTACATGTATTCTGCAGTCAAGTCATTTATATAATATGTAGACTTATTAAAGAGACACCTTTTATAACTTGCAAGGTTAATATGGATGGAAATCACTACTGCGTAGTAACAAACGTGGCCAGAGCCGCGAGCACACCGCTAGTAGGCTAGAAAACGCAAAAATATCTTTTCAAATTTGACTGGTAGTTCCATAACGATGTTCCTTAGCTTAAGCTACTTTGCTTAAAGCAAAAATATCCGACAATAACCTTCTTCTTAATAATATAAAAATATTTTTTTACCTTCAGCACTGCAAATAACAGCGATGAAAACAGTTAATAAAATCACCAATTTCGACATTTTTAATGTTGTGATCAAAACACAAAAAGTATCGAATACACTTGTATACTGCAGTCAAGTCATTTATATAGGTACTCTTATCAAATAAATACCTAGTTAACTTACAAAGGCTACATAAAAATATTATCAGGGGTTATTAAAACGAGATAATGTATATCTATACTAGCTGTGTCCTACGGTTTCAGCCGTATAGCCTAACATTTTTCTCACTTCCCATACTTGCCTTATAATACAGCTTTCTAGGATTGCTTGATTTCCATTGTTACTGCTCAACTCCTTACATTCGTACTGTGAAGTTTTATAGGCCTTCTTCAATAAATAGACTATCTATACTTAATAATATTATTGTCTATATTAATATAATAAAGCTTAAGAGTTTGTTTGTTTGGTTGAACGCGCTGATCTCAGCAACTACCGCATTGAAGGGAAAAATTATTTTAGTGTTAAATAATCAATTTATCTAGGATGGCTATAGGCTATATAACATCACGTCACGGCCAATAGTAGCGGAGCATAAATGAAAAATGTTGCAAAAACGGGGATAATTTATTCCTTTTGAGAGCTTCCATTATGTGACGCAGACGAAGTTTTGCTGTTTATTTGTATAAGCACCTAATGTCTGGAACTACCAGTCGGATTCGAAAAACTTTTTATTGTATATGATAGCCAAATTCACGAGGAATAGTATAGAATATCTAACATATAGCTACATCACTCAGCTAATCGTAAATATTGATTTTTGTTAAGTAAGTCGGAAGTGGAAGTACTCCTGCACTGCTCTATTCATGTGCGCTAACATAATGGTTAATGATACTTAAAAACATTGTTCTACAGAAACATTGGCCTTCATTATATGTAAAAAATGCCCGTAATGACATATTCACATGTCTTAGACTTAAGCCACAATAAGATAGGTATTTAGCGATTTTTTTTTTGTTGAAGATAAGGCATGGCATAATATCCCTTACGAACAAAACTTACTTCATCATAAACACAATTTTATGAAGTTAAATTTTGCCCTTTACAGTGTGTTATTTGGGCACACAGTTTAGAAGATAATGAAAAATTAAAATAATCTGTACTTCCGGGAAGTGAGAAAAATTATGATAGGCTACACCGGCTACACGGGTGCGTTGGCGGCGCGGTGTATATTAGATGACATTATGACCGTTTCTTATGATATTTTGTACACGGAAAGCTTATGGCAATTGATAGGCTAATAAGAAATTTCAATAATATTTCTATAAGTAATAAAAAAAGGAAATAAAAAAATATAAGTACCTAAAAATTCTTAACCGGTTTTGATGAAACTTTGTACACTGGTATAATATGTTATTTCTTAATTGATAGATTAAATGCATTGTCCATAATTTATGTAAATATAAAAATGCGGAACTCGAGCGGTGCCGCGAGCATACTACAAGTACAGATTAAAAAAAATTTGTATTTAATTAAACTTAAAATAATTTTTTTTGGAGTTTGATGATTCCAGACGTTCTTTTAAATAATTAAAAGCTATGATAAAGTTAAGTCACAAAAAAATACGTCCAGCATAGCGGATAGGTACCAGGTACTATGTAATAAAATAGTAAGTTTTTAGTATTTCAACTCGCATCACTTGATAAATACGTCCAGCAAGCGGGTAGGTACCAGGTACTATGTAATAAAATAGTAAGTTTTTAGTGTTTCAACTCACATCACTTGAGAAATACGTCCAGCAAAGCGGATAGGTACCAGGTACTATGTAATAAAATCGTAAGTTTTTAGTGTTTCAACTCGCATCACTTGAGAAATACGTCCAGTAAAGCGAATAGGTACCAGGTACTATGTAACAAAATCGCAAGTTTTTAGTGTTTGAACTCGCATCACTTGAGAAATACGTCCAGCAAAGCGGATAGGTACCAGGTACTATGTAATAATATCGTAAGTTTTTAGTGTTTCAACTCGCATCACTTGAGAAATACGTCAAGCAAAGCGGATAGGTACCAGGTACTATGTAATAAAATCGTAAGTTTTAGTGTTTCAACTCGCATCACTTGAGAAATACGTCCAGTAAAGCGAATAGGTACCAGGTACTATATAATAAAATCGTAAGTTTTTAGTGTTTGAACTCGCATCACTTGAGAAATACGTTCAGCAAAGCGGATAGGTACCAGGTACTATGTAATAATATCGTAAGTTTTTAGTGTTTCAACTCGCATGACTTGAGAAATACTAAGCCAATTTGAATTTAGTTTCCAGATTAATATAGGACAGAACCGGAGGAACGATCTACGCTATATATTATTATTACGCTTTCTGATAGGCGTTAACCAGTATATGATCAAATTACAATAAAAAACTGTGATACCAGACAAATAATACTCAAAAGTATATTCCTGAAACTTCAGCTGGTCTGATTATATAATAGTATACACAGAACTGTTTATACGTTTATTCGTTTAAATCAAAATTAGTACTTGGTAGGTTAAGTTTCACTTTCCACGGTCATCTCAATTGATGTTAAGTGACATTTGATTGAAGACAGTAAACGCTTTTGCGAAGAGGAAATGCGATCGACAGGGCTTTTGAAGAATGCATTTTAACCAATGACGTTTTATAAATATACGCGTTTTACTTTTACTAGAAGCTATTTGAAAACGTTACAAATTTTGTTATCGGCATGTTGAAACAAAAGAGATAGGGAATCACACAGCGTAAGGCGGAAATTCTGTTCTCAAAAAAAGATAAGAGTTTCTTCTCGTTCACGTCGGTATCAAGTCGAAAGTGAACTGAGGGCAATTATCCATCATTCACGATGGCATGTAAAGAGCGTCAAAGCCGTATTTACTTATAAAATATCATTGATTTGAATTGTTATTTTAAAAGAATTGTTTATTTTCCTTTAATAGCCAGCCAGCTGCTGTTAGGCGTGCAGGCAAGCGTGACAGCGACGACCAGCGTTAAATTGCCGATCTGTAGGTGGTCGTCCTTGTTTTTGGATTGTACTATGTTTTGACTTTGCACAGACTTTACCTTGATACTGTTTAAGAAAAACTGAGGGATAGATTAGAATAAACAGATTTTTGTGTTATGCTGTATTGGTATCATGGAACAACAAAGACCGTTCCTTAGTTCGACGATAAAGCCAGGTCAAAGTTGTAACACATTGATACCAACCAAAAGCATTATCAATCACTAAGCCGGGTTAATAAGTAGTTCACGAAAAACATAAGATAGTGTTATAAAGTTTATAAATTGCTTTCCATTGCATCATCACTGATACGAATAATTATATAATGAATTGATGTTGTTTTTGTTGCATAGTATAAGATAAGATATTAATTATTTTCATTTTTTCTTTGTTTTATTTTTTTACGTTTCTTTCCATTACAAGAATCTCTTTCTAAGCAGGATAGTAACAAATATATTTTATATTTGCGGTGTCGTGATTAACAAAACCAAAATTAATAAGATCAATGATTTTTTTTACTGCCATCACATGATTTTAGGTACAGTATAACCTAGGTATGGCAGTGATTACCGAGAAACGAAAATTTACTAGATATATAGATAAATGTTAATAATTTAGCAGCAATTTTAGAATTATTATTGATAATTTTGATCGCCTGTTCAATTGGAAATGGTGTACTTTCTATCTGCATAGTGTCTCCTAATTTTTTTATTATATTAGTTGAGCCGTATTTTTGTTAAATCCAAACATAAAATCCTTTTTCTTTTTATCGTAGCGCGCAAAAGTGTCTACACTTTATATGGTGGTGAGCACAGTGTGATCCGATAACATCGGTGATTACAGTGGGAACTACAAGCTATCATCATCAAAGCAAACCAAACCAGATTGTAGGAAGGATGGAACAAACTGGTGGGCCGGGAGACAGTTCAACAGCTTCACAGTACGGCAAAGATAAGACATAGGAAAATTCTTTGTTCGCGCCATAATTAAGGATATCGTAAAGTTCTGGCTCTAGAGCCCAGCGCGTCTGGTTCTGTTATAAAAGGGAGAAGAGGGAATTAGATTGAATAGCTTTACAGAACAAAATAGAGAAACAACATTTTTATGTCTTTTCGTGGCCAGTTTCAGTTGGATATCTATTATATTTGTCAGGAAAAAACTACAGATTTATTGATATAAATAATAATAATTGGGAGAGAAACTCCCAGGCGGTCATTTGATTCCAAAATAAACTGAACTACTTTTGACGTTTACGATTACTGCTCCGTTCCTTAAGGTTATAGCGTTAAGTTATGTAACCTATTACAATCTTTCCAAATATACGGGCTGTAAATTTCAGTAATCATTTTTCAAATATGACTGATATTTTCAGTGATTAACGCGTTCAAACAAACTCTTCAGCTTTATAATATTAGTATAGATAAAAGTATACATGTAAAAATATTTGAGAACAACCTTAGATATAGTTATAATTTTGTACTTAGGACCGATTTATCAATCGTCAGATTACTTCATTTTAGGAACAGTCACGGTCATCTTTACCTGGGGGTGCACGGGGTGCGAGGCACATAAATAAGTCTTAGGAGGTATCTACTGGCCTAATACAGCAACAAACCTGACTTACACTGAAATTCATACAAGCAGAGCCGTGAGAACAGCTAGTTAATTAAATAAAAATATAGGTACCAATAACAATACATCATAGATACAGTTATATTAAAAACACATAGCATGTAGGTTTCGACACTTGTCATACTGCTCGCGCTCGCGATGCGTAAGTCAATTCAGCTCTTTGTTACTATTAAAATTAAATAAACAGTACCTATAGATACCCTTTTACCATTCTGATGGAAGTTCATTGATGCCTCTGCTATAGAAACCTTTAGGACAGGAATCGATGAATTTTTTAAAGGCCTTTTTTCACCTCGTCATCGGATTTGAAAACCAAAAAATGGAAATCAATTGGTTAAGTTTCTTGTCCTAGCTCCTTTACTTTTGAGACGGCCCGGTTTTACAGTGTACGCACGAGTGTTGACGTGAAGAAGAAGAGGACTAAAATAATTCATAAGCCTCGGTTATTTGACAGCGAGCGTGCCATTATCATTAGAAATTCTTCACAGTGTACCTCTGCAGTAAGGTTTGCATACCTCCCCTGTATCTAACCAGTATAACGGACGTTTTCGATTATCATACACCATCTAATTCAGAATTCTCTCATTGTGTGCCTATTCCACAAATTAAGTGTTGTCTGTAAGTGTTCAGTAAGTTCATATGCTTTACATGCTTTTTTATCTTTCCAAATTGATGTCAATAACTTTACGACACTGAAACTCATCGTCCAAATCCCAGAAAGACATTTTAGTTTCGAGGCTGTAGATGACCCTTTCTGAGATACAAATAATTTGGTTTTACACGGTGTTCATAAAATTATATCATCGAATCAGTACGTTAATGGAACACAGTAACGCTTTTTAATTTTTTCCACAAAAATTAGAACTGAAGGAGAATTAGTGACTGATAAAAACCAAAATGTTGACCAACAACAAAAATTTACATGTGAAAAACTAGATCAAATTTTGGAAATTATTCAAAGAAATGGGAAGTGTGGTGTGTGTGTGGTCTTATTAGTTTGTTTGCTTACCTAGTCAGACTAATGAGCTTTGTGCGTGTGCGTGTTCCGCGAAGTATTTTCTGAGTTACGAATACATGCTCGATGTTTGCAGCGAATTTTAGACTTTTCCAAATATTTCGAGAATAGTGAACTTTTGTTATGTAATGGTACATTTTATTTTGTATACTGGCAACACTCTCTTACTGTTCAGCTTGTATCATGTAGAAATATGTTTTTTTCTTTGTTCTATACAAATAAAAGTAATATGGTTTAATGTTATATCATTTATTAAAAACGCATCTTCTCCAGCAACTTAACAACCTTTCAACAATATATTCAAATAATTTAATATCCGTATTTCCTAATGTTTCAACATCGTTACGTATTATACTATCATTTCCAGTTACAACAACAGAAGGTGAAATTTCTTTTTCAAAATTGAAATTAATATATCTATTTAATTTCAGTGCAAGCATGATACCAAGGATCCAAGATAGATTGACAAACTTGACTATTATAAGTATCTAATCAAAAGTTGATGATAAAATGACATTATTTAAAAAGATTTAATGACTTTAATAATAATAAATAAATAATAATATTTATTAACTCAGAAATCTGAAAAATTTAGTTAAATGTATAAATTATTTGTTTGTATTTTAGGCAAATAATTTAACAATTCTTTTTTTTTCTGTTAAAAAGAGTGGGGGGGGGGGGGAGGCATGATAACTTTCGCACCCCGGCGCTACATATGCTTAGGACGGCCCTGGGAATAATTTTGTCGTTTTGACGAGTAATGTGTAGAGACTTTGTCATCATTTAATAAATAATAGTTTAACAAAAAACGAAAATTTTCACTGTTATAGAAAAGTAGCAGTTTGCCCGCGGCTCCGCACGCGTTCTTAGTTACGCAGTAGTTATTTACATCCCGTAATATTATTTTTACCCATTTTGTTGACAATTCATATGCCGTATCAATGACATGTATTTCCCGTGAACAACTTCCAAAAAAAAAAAAATTCAATCTTAAAAAGAATATTGGACTATCATTTCATAGGTAAGTATTAGAAATACAATACGTTTCTTAATTAAGTAGATCAATGTCAATAAATCAACAAACCAGATTGACAATCAACAAACCGGTTGCTATTGCAGCCGATGTCATTGCACTGTTATCAATTTATCATGCATGTGCATTTGGTGTTCTCATATTTTGTTCATAGAAACGTTCATTTCCTATTTTTTTGCCCTAAAAATTTTATTTTTGCTACAAAAAGTACTCCATATTCTTTCCCAAGGTCCAATCTATCTCTATAGGTATCAAAATTCATCATAATTGGTTCAGCAGTTTAGGCATGAAAACGTAGCAGACAAACAGACAGAGTTACTTTCGGATTTATAATATTAGTATGGATTCGACAAAAAATTAGAAAATAAATTTGAATTAAGAATAGTGTATGCTAAATTTCAAGCTAATCCGAAATTTTGAAGGGGGTCAAAACTTTTTTAAACTAAGTGAAATCGAGCCATAGCAAGACAAAAAACAGGAATAGCGACCAAAAGATTTAATGAAATGACAAAATTTCGATACTCCTAATTTGTGATTGATACAAAAAAACAATACATTTGTATACTCCAGTTCTATTAATAACCAATATTTAAGTTGTCTTATCAAAGAGAAAATGAATTAACTTACTAAATTAACATAAAAATATTGCCGTGGATTATTATAACCTGGCAGTAGTCCTTAGAGAGGAGAGGGCGAGTTGAGAGTCAGTACATAAGTAGAAGACTGAATATGCTATCTACTGAGACATTTCCGGATCAAATGTTTACAGAAAAAGTTTTTATATCACTTGATGTACTCTGTAGGTAAAACAAATAAAATAAAAATCATTTCAAAAATAGAATGACAGAATTCAAAATTGTATATCTTTCAAAACGTATATCTATATGTTGGATCTTATATATTTCTAATATACCAATGTAAATTTAACGACAGATATTCAAGTGGACACTTTGCCGAAATACTGAAAAGTACCTATCACTATTTCTCTTGTGAAAGAATAATAATATAATTTCTTAGTTGTGTATTACACAGCTTTAGTTCGTTTTTTGTAAGTTTAATTTTTGGCACGATGTGTTTGCCTGTAATTACTAGTTAGTACTTTTAGCATATTTTCGTGAACTGTATGGCTTATAGCTATAGAAATATTATACAACTATTGGCTAACCTAATAAACAGATCACATTACCGATAGTTAGCTGGTAGAAAATGCTTTATAGCATTAATCTAAATGTGCAATAAAATATTAATTTTTTGCCTCTTAGCAGACATGAAAAATTCAAATATCTTATATTCATTCTATCGTAAAAGCCTGTGTGGAGAAAGATATACATACATACATAAATCATGCCTATTTCCCAACGGAGTAGGCATAGACCACGTCCTTCCACCTGCTACGATACTTGCATACATCTTTCGCTTCGTCAACATTCATTAATCTTTTCATGCATGCTCGTCGGTTTAAAATACTCTTGACTTGACTTTTCTTCAGAACGTCTCCGATTTATTCGATGAATGTACGTCTAGGCCTTGCTCTTCTAACGTTTCCTTTCACACTCGCATTATAAACTTGTTTAGTCATTCTTCTTTATTTCATCCTCTCAACATGCCCAAACCATCAAAGCATCCCTTTCTCAATCCGTGTGACTATATCTTATTTCAAACCACAAAGTTCTCTTATCACACTATTTCTTATCCTGGCACTCAATTTCACTCCTAACATAAATCTTAGCGCTCTCATTCCAACTGCATTTATTTTACTTTCATTTAGAAAAAAATATATATGCAAAAACTACAAAAATCAGAGAGAACAGTAAAAACTTAAAATAATAGCACTGTTTATTTTATTTTAGTTCAAGCGTAACGTGTTGAAATATTTATGCAGGCCAGCATGACAGCGGTGACCGCCGATGGATTTCAATCTCTCTGTGGTCGCCATTATGTTTGAATAGTTCTGTGCTTACCATCAGGTACAGTACCGTAAATATGCCGAGCTACTAATATTAAAAAAATGATAAGATTATTTTTAATGTTTTATTATTTATTCAATAGTTAGTAATATAACATTTATAATTCAGTGAACATTGCAAGCGATCTGACATTCGCTTTCGGTGTCAAAACGGTTAGAGTTACCCTTACAGCCGCCATAAATGAATCTTTCGCACTTTTTCGTCGTTGAATTGTATGCGTAACTGTGAACAGAAAATTTTTGTTTAGAACACATCCTTACAAGATTTTTACAGCGTACGAGTTTATTAGGAAAAAAATAATATTTTGCTTAAGTTCTATGTTCTAATGTAATGTCTCAACGTATTGAATATTTCTATGATGTGCAGTAATGTGGAGTTTAAATCTTTGTAAAACTATCGGTTAGTGAAATTAAAGAAAGTAAAAATTTTACATTTTATTGTGATTGTAAGACGCTTTAAATATATATAATCTATACATTAATACGTGAAGCAAAATCTTTCGGTACCATTTTAAACGTATTGCGGGCACGGAAGACTGTGAGATTTGCCGTGGATAAAGTTTATATGAAGGAGTGCAGAAAGCTAAAATTTATGTATAATATCTGTTAATAATATATTAAATAAAATAAATTAATACTGCGAATCCTAATCCGTCAAGTGCTATTGAACTTAAACCCCCTTTTTTTTTTTTTTTTTTTTTTGAACTGACAACACTGTTAGCCTTAGGAGCCCTATCCTAAAACAGAGCCGCTGCGGCTTTTACAGCTTCACCGGACTTTGGGGGCGAGCGCTTAGGGCACTCAGCCGCGAAAGTTTGTGACGACCCGCACGAGGGTGCCAGAGTGGCCGAACCTTGGCTCGGGCGGTCGTCGCGAATGCGAAAAGGTCGCGATCTAACTAATTCCCTAATCCTACGAAAATTCGAACTAACTAATATATACTCATATGCACGTTCCCCTCCTCCTGGGAGGAAGGAGTGGACCATGCGTATGTGTATTTAATAATCGGAATGGTTTTACTACACTAACTAGCGCATTAGTCTAACCACCGCAAAAAAAGAAAGAAAAAAAAGTTCCCTTACAGAACCTATGTGCCTGTGTGGTGTGCAGTGTATGTTCATACGTGTGTAATGTTGTATGTGGGTAGCTAAGCACACCGAGGAACGGACCTAGGCTTGGGTTGCCGCTAGAGAGGATGGACGCGACGGGTGTGCGGGAGCGAAGTTAACCGCTCGTCCTCTGCGGAGAGAACGGTGGTTACGCGGGCGTGGGCGGTGGCACGCTCTGTTTGGAGAGATGGTGGCGTAGAACGCGTTAGCTGTTTCGGTTTGGTCGAGCGGGTCAGTGAATATATTACGCGGCCGGCGTTTTCTCCGGCAGGCGTTGGGGTCGGGAACATATGAAGCTGCCGCTTTTATTGGGGGATTCGCGTGGTTCGACGCAGTGTCGAAATAAGAGCGAGAAAGGTGTTTGACATAGGCATGTATCGAAGGAAGGTCCATATCTCTATGGAGATCCTCCATACGAACATACCAAGGGGCGCCGGTAAGGCGGTGAAGAAACCTATTCTGGATGGCTTGTAAGCGTTTCCAATTATATCTTGACATATGTGCGAACACAACGCAGCTATATGTCATAATCGGTCGGATACACATCTTGTAGAGCGTAAGCTTGTGTCTCGTGGACATTTTGCTTGCAGCACATAACAGAGGATGCAATCGGGCGAGGAACTTAGACCCTTCAAAATATTGACATTTTCATTCAACGAAAAGTGACAGCAAGTGATGTCAATAATATTCATTGTTTATGAATACTGTAAATGTCAAACAGAAAATAGTTTATGATCAAAAAGTCGCTAGTCGAATTTCGACCTTAGGGCGATTGCAGGTAACTATTATTTCTCAATTATTTATTTTTTTAAATTGATGACTCAAACATAATTTTAAAGCTTTATTGCCCGCTATTGACTAAAATTAAAGTTTTCGTTTTAATTATTTATTATTAAAAAATCCTACAAAACTTTTTACAAAAACTGTAGATATAACATTTAAAAAAAAGTTACTTCATTATAATGACAATTTGTATTTTATAACTTGTATATGCGATTCCACAACTGGTGGGCTATAAAAAAACTAGCTGTTCCTCGCGGTTTCACCCACCTATAACTTAGAAGATATCACTGATTGATGATTTATAATATTTCAGGATAGACAATATTTATATCGGGCGGTCAGATGGTCACATCGCAGCATCGCACGGCTCGTACGCGCCACTACTACTTACTATAGACATAGATAGACCCGAGTGGAAAGTTGAATTATTTTAATTTTGCATTATCTCTCAAACTAGCATTCAAATAACATGCTGTAAAAGACAAAGTTTATCTTCATTAACTTGTCTTTATGATGAAGTAACTTCTGATCGTAAATATTTTATGCCATGCTTAAAAATTATGCTCATAATTTAATTTTTGATCTTCAACAAAAAGTTTTGTAAAATACCTTATTGTGGGTTATGTGTAAGAGATACATACTATCGCAAAATTTATTTTAGATGTACTAATGATAAATATTTATGTAGAACAGGTTATTTAACTATCATCAACCATTAAGCCAGCGCACGCTGATAAATCAGTTCGGAAGGGCATGGACTTCCGACTTACGTAACACAAACAATATTTAAGGGTATCTGTATCTGAGGGCTGTAGCCTAATCTTAAATAGCCTATACTATTTATGGAGAGTCTGGCTATCATATACAAAAATATTTTTTCGAATCCGGCTGGTTGTTTTCGAGATTAGCGTATTTAAACAAACAAACAATAAAAAAATTTCCCGCTTTATTATATTATAATATAGTATAGATTATTATATTAGTATAGATAGTTGGTCGTCACGTGTTGCTTGGTCAGATGTAAAGTATCTTAGTGAATATTATAATTTCTAATAAATAAAAATCAAAAACTAATAAAATAGGGAGTAAAATAATAAAGTCTACTATGCCGGCATGCGCACGGAAACATGAATGAAAATCGAGAGCAGCGGAGTAGAACGGGTTTGTCACGGTGTGTGCGTCACGGTATACGGTTCGATTTTACTGCCAAGGCGCGCCAAAAGACGTTTTATGTAAAAAAAATATCAATAATAATTTCAAAAATGCGAAACTAAATCTGTTTCAATTTTTTCCCCAAAATTTAACTGAAATGGTAGATCTGATTCTAATGAAATTTGGTTTAAAATATTTAAAAACAATATTGATAAGCCCAACTGAGGTTCTTGCCGGCTCGATTGAGAAAGTCTTATGATGTTTTCCGAACCAGTGGTAGTGTTTTGAAATTCATAAGTGCCTTCTTAGGGCCTAAATAGAATAAAGTTTTTTTAAATTCGATTTCTTAATAATATAATTACCTGATAACAGCCATTCGGCACGGTCCTACTTCAATAGGTTCTAAACATTGCGATGGAGGTTCTGTAAACAATATGAAATATTTTATAGTATATTTTTTATTTACTAGTCAGTTCGCAACTTGATTGCAACTACGGCAACAGCCTAAGCCGAGACTCAGCAACTTTGACAACCTTTACCATGTCGTCACACTTTCACAATATTTTAAAATCTATGTCTATATCCACATCTATGGTATGTATGTATAAAATTTTGTTATTTGATAAATTTGCTAAGAAAGACAGAGAGCGGAGTATCTCAGTCTACACTCTACACTCTAGAGCTTCGTCGTAAGGTAGCTTGCCTCTCAGTACTTTACAGGTTGCACTTTGGAGAGTGTGCATAGGATTTGCACTATTTAATTCCGCCCAATCCGTTCCACCATAGGATAACTAGATGCCATGAAGGATTCCACCCTTATGTCGTGGAAATTCTCCTGATTCGCACGAAGCGTTATGCTTCTTCGTTTATTATGCGAACGGCAAAGAAGTGGAATTCACTCCCGTCGTCTGTTTTCCCATCCACCTATAATGTGGTAGTCTTCAAGCGAAGAGTGAATAGGCAATTAATAGGTATGCGCGATACATCGTCTGCCTCATCATTACTTTCCATCAGGTAAAATTGAGGCCAAGCGCATTCCTGTATTGCATAAAATAAAATAAAAACTTAAAAACCAAACCAAATAAATGTTGAACTACAGGCACACATATACTACTCCGCCAAAAAATTACTGAGAAAAGATCAAGAATATACACAATTTTAGTTATTCATCCAAATTTATTTTATCACCTTCAAAGTATGCTCCTTCAGAAACGATACACTTACGCCAACGAATAATCCAATTATCAAACCAGATTTTAAACGCTTTTTCCGGATTTGAGTTTAGTTCTCGTTGAACAAAAACGTAATAACATACGTACCTACATAATATTACGCTTTCTCGTAGGTATTACGCAGTACATGAACAAATAACAATAAAAGACTTTGAAACCAGACAACAGCGAAACGTTTTGCGGGCACTCCCCACCGTGGCCGGGCCTACCTGTAGGGCTATGAAATGCGCATCGCGAGCTAAGCGCTATGAATACTAAAGCGATAAACTCAATAGAACATAATTTTTTAAATAGAAATAGCACCACTTTGTAAATTGCCCCCGTGCTAAGCTGGAGCATTGTTATTTTAAATGGTTTTTTTTTCAGGACACTAAATTGTTTTTTGCATTTGACCTTGTATCTGCACCTCTCGCTCTTCCCCAGGTCTGCCGCTATTGCTTATTTGTCACCTTAATTGTATAAAAAAAATTAATTAGGATCAAATAAACACATCTTAAATACCTATAATTTTTTATCTAGTTCGTAAAGTACAATAAACGATAAACCATAAAAATGTTTGTCAAACAAAATTATACAATTGTGGGAGAGTGTCTGTTTAATGTAGGTGCTCAGTTTTTAAAATTTAAAACTACGGTTTGTGTCTGGTTTTTACAACCACCTAGGTGACTCGGCAGATTTATTTGCAGATTCGCTTCAGGATTTTAAAAAGAATGTCGTGAAGTATTTGGGAGACACACAAATCTGAATTTATTGAAATGTTATTAACATATTAATATTTTTATTTTTTTTCTGCTGTTTATATAATGATTATATTTTTTAAGTGATTTTGGTAAGGCATGATTTATTTATTTTGACATTATATTTTTTTTCTTGACATATTCAACTTTCTACTTTTGAGATTTCCTTTTTTATGTGTGTATTTACGGTGTCAATTTTTTTATTCATTTTCTTGGACTTTTTGGCTTTTTTTATTACCATTGTAACATTGATTTGTGAAATAAAATATAAAAACTAATGTATTCAGTAAGGTTACAAATGAAGCATGCGGTTGTGACCTTAAAAGGTAAATGTACTGAAAGATGTTTTTATTTTGTATATATTAATGCAATGTAGTGCCTATGGCCACTGACCATCTCTTTTTAATAAATAAATAAATAGAAAGTATTGAAAATAAAACGTGGAAAATTAAATAACTGAATTGAATTTAGAGACGCCGCGTGCTAACAACCTGTATGCACTGTGATCCACGCAGTCATATAAACAGACAACGACGTGCTTGAAGGAAAATTCTAGCTCGAGCTCTCGCATCGTAACTAACTCTGTTAATATTAGATCAAGATTGTTCGAGGCAATCTACTGAGTTTGAACCCGCGGAGTAGATAATTCTGGCTGGAGTTTTTCGTTCAAAATCAGTTACCAGGTCACCTACGGACAGCGATAACATAAGACATGCAAGGCTTGGGGTGGCTTTTTAGGGGAGGTTGGACGACATCGGGGAAAACCCTCAAACAAACAGATATCATTCTCACTTGGGTGCTCTCTCTTAGCACATCTCTATGGTGCTTGCTCTTAACCGTGATTAAGATATCAAGGAAAATCCTGGTCTCTCCGATTGCCTATCCTGATGATGTCTCTCTCTTCGATATAATTATGCTTATCGCATTTTAATAAACAAAGTGGTAATAGGTACAATAAACATTCGCCATGAACCTGTAATAAATGATCGCAGAGCTACCTTGCTAGAGGCAAGTCTAATTAGTAGCGTGCCAAATTGCTCTGGGATCTAATGCCCTCAGTATAAGGCTGACCCTTATCTGGAATGTGGGACTCTGCCATGTTCGATTATATTTTCCTAAACTCTCGTGAGAACGCAAGTTTCTAGAACACTAATAAATCAAAATGGTGACGGTGCGGTTCGCAACCTATTGCATATCGTTGCCAAAGGGGTTGGAATACGAGCTATGGAAAACTGCTTTGAAGTATGAAGTACCTATGTCAAATTATGAATTAGAGGAGAATTGATGTTCTTTGCGTGAATGAAAAATATGAACCCTACACAATATATTGTTCAGCTCAGCAAAAGAGGCTCCCAGGGTGTCGGTGACTTTCTGCCTGCGCGAAGAAATGATTGTATGATTGAGTATAAATATGTGAGTCTTAGACTTCTGTGTATTAGGCTAAAAGTCGAGCTCAACCCATATTTTATCCCGGGTGTGTATGCAGCTACGGATTTCAGTATGAGTGGTTCGATAGCAGTCAAAAAGGAAAGGGAAGACTTCTGGGATAGCATAACAGAAATCCTAAGAAACTGTAAGTATACTAAAATGATTATCGTTTTGGGAGATTTTAATGGATGGATAGGTGTAAAAAGTGATGGGTATGAAAAGGTTTTAGGCACTTCTGGTGACGAGAGCATTCATAAAATTTGTGTAAGATTCCTCGAGGAATGTTTGAAATGGATTTCTTTAGTAGCGAACACCCTGTTTGAAACAGCGATGGCTCAATTTGTATTGATCGACGTGAGTTAGAATCCCTGCAATGAGCCTGAGCTTTCGGTGAAGGAAAACATTGTGATATTTATGTCAAGACTAACCAGTACTGCATGCCATCAAAGTACACGCGGCTTTTCCATCACTGCACACGCAAGTGTTGCAGTCATTCTTCCACGTCGTGTTCGGAGCACAGTCCCTTATTGGATCTGGAAATAACCACACATATTATTATTATTATTAGTGTATATAAATTAAAAAAAAAACCAAGTAATTCATATGTTATTTATGCCTAACGTCAAATCTTGTCAATGCTTCTTGCAGTTTTGGATATATTCAATATTTGGATATTTAGTAAGCATCTATATTATTTACCTTTGACCTCTATTGTGTAATGGCTATATTTCACCAATAATTTGCTTGTTTTGATAATAATTCGGACATGGGCGTAGCTAGGTGTGTACCTAGTAGTACAATAGGGACTATTTTTCATTAAAGTAATAGATTGTTAATATAATTTATCTAAACGAAAAAACATACCAGGTTCGTTTCCCGTACACATTGCACGAGTGCAAGCTGCCAGTCCACTATCAGTACACATGCAAATGTTGCATTGGCTTTTCCAAGAGCTACCCGGAGCACAATTCTTACCAGAAGGAAGTTCGTCCTTTTTCGAAGCTGAAAATAAATTCATCGGCAAAATTATTTTAATATCTAGGGTATGCATCTACAAAATTTTAGTAGGTATTTAATAAATTTACATAGAAATTGTATTGATTTTTTTCGAAAGTAGCAAACTATCTTGCGGTACACTTTTAAGAATAAATGTCGGATTGCCAAACCTTTAAAAACCCGATCAAACCCTTCTTGAAAAACCTCATAATAGAGTCTCCTAAAATTCTTGTCATGGCTGCATGCATTTACAATAGGAATTTCGACATTAAAGTTGCCAGATAGAATAAATAAGAAGAGCAAATAAGTGCCACTTTGAAAGAAAGAAAAGTCAAAGCTATACCCATTTTAAATTATTTTATTTGTCCGAACTACATATTTTAGACAAAATATCATCATTTCTTTACGATTAAAAAAACCAGCAAGATACATCATCGCACTACATGCGTTTGAAAAGGAGACCACTCGGCAAATGAGGTATAATACTTTACGAAAAACGAGGATTATCTATTCCATTTGAAAAACATTCGCTAAACCTATTCGAGATCATTCAGTATACTGTCGATATATCCAGCAACGTAGAAACCCCTGCCTTGATATCTATATGTAAACCCTGTTGGGGTCATGATGAAGTTCTTTGCTAGTTTAGTTTAATCTCTTGATATTGGCCGGGTGTTCTTAACCTGAAGTATACATATACCAAGGGAGCGTCTATTCATAAAGTGAGTTCAAAATGTGGGAGCCGGAGGGAATCTGCAAAATCTTCCCAAAATTGTATTTGAATAAGAGGAGGTCAATAAAAATCTCACGCCATCTTATACATTTACAGATTCTATATAATAATACGTGAAGCAAAAGCTTTCTACCCCATTTTTAAACATATTTCGTGCATAGAAAACTGTGAGATTTGGCATGGTTAAAGTTTATATGGAAGACGAGTGCAGTGCTAAAATTTATCTATAATATCTGTTAATAATATATTAAATAAAATAAATTAATACTGCGAATTATAATCCGTCAAGTGCCATTGAACTTAGACCCTTCAAAATATTGACATTTTTATTCAACGAAAAGTGACAGCAAGTGATGTAGATAATACTCCTTGTTTATGAACTGCAAATGTCAAACAGAAAGTAGTCCATGATAAAAACGTCGCTGGTTTAATTTCGAGCTTAGGGCCATCGCTAGTGTACATTATTATATATACATAAAAAGTTTTGAATTAAATATTGCATAACCCCAGGTTTTCTACAGATGTTGAAAAAAGAAAGAAAGTACATTTTAGTTATGAAAACACGGACATACACACACAATAAATAGAAGCCATGAACCTATCATAAACGAACGCAGCGCGCTAGTCTGTGGCAAATTAACGAAATAATCTATTCTCCGTTTACTGAGGAACGCATTTACTATAAAAACATAAGCTATGTTGGTCGTTTGTTCTATATGTAAGCTCCATGCCAAGCCTTTCGTGAAGCAATGAATTTGAAGCAATGATGGCACAGTGGTAACCTGTACGAACACGGAGTCGATCGACGTGAGTTCGATTTCCTGCAATGAGCCTGAGATTTTGGTGGAAGAAAATATTGTAATGAAACCAAAGCATGATACATTTATGTTTAGACTTACAAGTTAAATTGATACATTCCATTAATGTACACGCGGCTTTTCCATTAGTACACCAGCAAGTGTTGCAGTCATCCTTCCACACCGTGTCTGGAGCACAATCCCTTAACGGATCTGGAATTAATCAGACCTAACAATATTATCTATGTCAATAAATCTTTCTGTCTGTAAATGTAATTTTTTTCCAAATTCCCATACATACACACAGTATGAAGGACATTGTCACGAATGTCATTAAAAAAAAATTGTCTGTCTATTTGTATGTCCGGATTTAACTCAAAAATGACGTGAGCGATTTTCATGAAATTTTGTACACGGCAAGTAAAAATCATTCGATAAATGATGATAACTATAAGAATTTTCAATAAAACATTTAAGAATCGTAAAAAAATAGTTTCCAAAAATATGAATGTAATTAATTCCTAAAGCATTATGATGAAATATTGTACACGGGAGTTATAACTAATTACATAATTCATGAGGTATTATAACATATCTCAATATTACTTCTAGAAATTGCAAGAAAAGGAAATTCACATAATGAAATTTTCATCAACTCTCAACCGATTCTGATCAAATTTTGTTGACGGAAGCATATTATATCATATCATACTTGAGAGGTTTTAAGAATCGTTGATAATACACTGGAAATCGTAGAATATATTAACAATTTTCACAATATTATACACGAAAATACACGCAATTTCCCATACAAATAGACTACAATATGAGTAGAAATAAAATGAAATAACTAGTACGTAGTAACAAACGCGTGCAGAGCCGCGGGCACACTGCTATACTTTACAAACAAATGGAAAACCTTTCCTCGGTAGTCGTATTTTATATATGTTGAATATATCCAAATCTTGTCTATGCTTCTTGCAGCTCTACATATATTCCAATTTCCGTAAGATGGTTCAGTACATATTATGGTATGGTAATTACCGTAGTTACCATCAGATGCTGCGTATCATATTGGCAAATAGTATAAAAAATTACTTAGTATAAGTTTTCCTTTGCCTGGGCTCTTTATGGCCAAAATCCTGGCTACGCGCATTAATTGGGACAAGTACAATAACTACTTCGCTTAAGATGCTTAGTGAAGATTTATAACTTTTTTTAGCATTTAAAAATCCTTACCACCTTTTAAAAGTAATAAGTAGATAGTAAATAAATTATTTGCCTTTATTGAAGAACATACCCGGTTCGTCTCCTGAACATTGTGCACGAGTACACAATGGCAATCCGTCATTACTACACTTGCAATCGTTGCATTGGCTTTTCCAAGAGCTACCCGCTGCACATACCTTGCCAGAAGGTAGTTCGACGTTCTTCACAACTGAAAATAATTTCATTGACAAAATTATTTAAACATCTATGGTATGTATCTATACAATTTTAATATTTAATTAACTTACTAAGAAATTAGGCAGAGGTATATTAATGTACACCCACAGTTTGCCGTGTATGTTTTTAGGTTCCATGTAATAGGGGGCGAGCCTATTGCCATTAATCGGGCACAAAGCAAAACTCCGAGCTGCTACTGAGAATTTCATATAAAAAACCCAATAACACTTTACTCGTCATGAGAATCGAATCCAGGACCTAAAGCTTAGCCTAAGTCGCGCTTACGACCTTTATGATAATGAAGCAGTTATTTTTATAGCTTATTAATTTAATTTAATATTTTTACCTCAAAGATAATAAACAAGCCAGCGGAACACATGAAGCTAAACGGTGAGCATAGCATATGGACGCTCGCAATACCAGAAGCATCACTTGCGTGTTGCCGAATATTTAAAAACCGGATCAAACCATAAGGTTTATAAACCTCATACTGTAGTCCCCTGGAAATGTACTTAGTGTGCGTGTGAGTGTGTAGGTGTAGGATCGTATGCTCGTGAGTGAACGCATATGTGAATTGTATATGTATGTATGTTATAAGCAAAAGAGTAAACTGAGTCCTTCCTTTGTTCTTGTTTCACATCCATGATGACTATTTTAATGTGTTTGAAAATACAGACTCAAAGTTTTTACACAGAAAATTAACATTACACTGAACAATAAAAATTAAAGAAAAAAATAGTTAAGATAAAGATGATAAAGATCCCAACCACCATACACATAGTAATAAACCCATTACCGATTTTTATTTCAAGAAGTTTCACTTTTATCAGGTGTATGTGCAATTTTTTGATACATTATTTATATAATTCGTACTAATTCTAAATTTTAAAAGTTTTTATTCTCTTGTGAGTAAAAGAGTGTTTTATTCAGTGATATCGATGATTAAAATGCCCTTTTTCGATTGACAATGGTAAAAAATAATTTATTACTTTCAACACCACAAATAGCAGCGATGAGAACAATTAATAGAATCACAAATTTCGACATTTCTTATGTTGTTATCGAAATACGAAAAAATATCGAAAGACTTATCAAAGAGACACCTTTCATAAGTTGCAAGGTTAATATGGATGGAAATCACTACTGCGCAGTAACAAACGTGGCCAGAGCCGCGAGCACACCGCTAGTAGGCTAGAAAACGCAAAAATATCTTTTCAAATTTGACTGGTAGTTCCATAGCGATATTCCTTAGCTTAAACTACTTTGCTTAAAGCAAAAATATCTGACAATAACCTCCTTCTTAATAATATAAAAATAATTTTTTACCTTCAGCACTGCAAATAACAGCGATGAAAACAGTTAATAAAATCACCAATTTCGACATTTTTAATGTTGTGATCAAAACACAAAAACTATCGAATACACTTGTATACTGCAGTCAAGTCGATTTATATAGGTACTCTTATCAAATAAATACCTAGTTTACTTACAAAGGCTAAATAAAAATATTATCAGGGGTTATTAAAACGAGATAATGTATATCTATACTAGCTGTGTCCTACGGTTTCAGCCGTATAGCCTAACATTGTTCTCACTTCCAGTACTTGCCTTATAATACAGCTTTCTAGGATTGCTTGACTTCCATTGTTACTGCTCATCTCCTTAGATTCGTAGTGTGAAGTTTTATAGGCCTTCTTCAATAAATAGACTATCTATACTTAGTAATATTATTGTCTATATTATTATAATAAAGCTTAAGAGTTTGTTTGTTTGGTTGAACGCGCTGATCTCAGCAACTACCGCATTGAAGGGAAAAATTATTTTAGTGTTAAATAATCAATTTATCTAGGATGGCTATAGGCTATATAACATCACGTCACGGCCAATAGTAGCGGAGCATAAATGAAAAATGTTGCAAAAACGGGGATAATTTATTCCTTTTGAGAGCTTCCATTATGTGACGCAGACGAAGTTTTGCTGTTTATTTGTATAAGCACCTAATGTCTGGAACTACCAGTCGGATTCGAAAAACTTTTTATTGTATATGATAGCCAAATTCACGAGGAATAGTATAGAATATCTAACATATAGCTACATCACTCAGCTAATCGTAAATATTGATTTTTGTTAAGTAAGTCGGAAGTGGAAGTACTCCTGCACTGCTTTATTCATGTGCGCTAACATAATGGTTAATGATACTTAAAAACAATGTTCTACAGAAACATTGGCCTTCATTATATGTAAAAAATGCCCGTAATGACATATTCATATGTCTTAGACTTAAGCCACAATAAGATAGGTATTTAGCGATTTTTTTTTGTTGAAGATTAGGCATGGCATAATATCCCTTACGAACAAAACTTACTTCATCATAAACACAATTTTATGAAGTTAAATTTTGCCCTTTACAGCGTGTTATTTGGGCACACAGTTTAGAAGATAATGAAAAATTAAAATAATCTGTACTTGCGGGAAGTGAGAAAAATTATGATAGGCTACACCGGCTACACGGGTGCGTTGGCGGCGCGGTGTATATTAGATGACATTATGACCGTTTCTTATGATATTTTGTACACGGAAAGCTTATGGCAATTGATAGGCTAATAAGAAATTTCAATAATATTTCTATAAGTAATAAAAAAAGGAAATAAAAAAAATATAAGTACCTAAAAATTCTTAACCGGTTTTGATGAAACTTTGTACACTGGTATAATATGTCATTTCTTAATTGATAGATTAAATGCATTGTCCATAATTTATGTAAATATAAAAATGCGGAACTCGAGCGGTGCCGCGAGCATACTACTAGTACAGATTAAAAAAAAATTGTATTTAATTAAACTTAAAATAATTTTTTTTGGAGTTTGATGATTCCAGACGTTCTTTTAAATAATTAAAAGCTATGATAAAGTTAAGTCACAAAAAAATACGTCCAGCATAGCGGATAGGTACCAGGTACTATGTAATAAAATAGTAAGTTTTTAGTGTTTCAACTCGCATCACTTGATAAATACGTCCAGCAAGCGGATAGGTACCAGGTACTATGTAATAAAATAGTAAGTTTTTAGTGTTTCAACTCGCATCACTTGAGAAATACGTCCAGCAAAGCGGATAGGTACCAGGTACTATGTAATAAAATCGTAAGTTTTTAGTTTCAACTCGCATCACTTGAGAAATACGTCCAGTAAAGCGAATAGGTACCAGGTACTATGTAATAAAATCGTAAGTTTTTAGTGTTTGAACTCGCATCACTTGAGAAATACGTCCAGCAAAGCGGATAGGTACCAGGTACTATGTAATAAAATCGTAAGTTTTTAGTTTCAACTCGCATCACTTGAGAAATACGTCCAGTAAAGCGAATAGGTACCAGGTACTATGTAATAAAATCGTAAGTTTTTAGTGTTTGAACTCGCATCACTTGAGAAATACGTCCAGCAAAGCGAATAGGTACCAGGTACTATGTAATATAATCGTAAGTTTTTAGTGTTTCAACTCGCATCACTTGAGAAATACGTCCAGTAAAGCGAATAGGTACCAGGTACTATGTAATAAAATCGTAAGTTTTTAGTGTTTCAACTCGCATCACTTGAGAAATACTAAGCCAATTTGAATTTAGTTTCCAGATTAATATAGGACAGAACCGGAGGAAAGATCTACGCTACATATTATTATTACGCTTTCTGATAGGCGTTAACCAGTATATGATCAAATTACAATAAAAAACTGTGATACCAGACAAATAATACTCATAAGTATATTCCTGAAACTTCAGCTGGTCTGATTATATAATAGTATACACAGAACTGTTTATACGTTTATTCGTTTAAATCAAAATTAGTACTTGGTAGGTTAAGTTTCACTTTCCACGGTCATCTCAATTGATGTTAAGTGACATTGTGATTGAAGACAGTAAACGCTTTTGCGAAGAGGAAATGCGATCGACAGGGCTTTTGAAGAATGCATTTTAACCAATGACGTTTTATAAATATACGCGTTATACTTTTACTAGAAGCTATTTGAAAACGTTACAAATTTTGTTATCGGCATGTTGAAACAAAAGAGATAGGGAATCACACAGCGTAAGGCGGAAATTCTGTTGTCAAATAAAGATAAGAGTTTCTTCTCGTTCACGTCGGTATCAAGTCGAAAGTGAACTGAGGGCAATTATCCATCATTCACGATGGCATGTAAAGAGCGTCAAAGCCGTATTTACTTATAAAATATCATTGATTTGAATTGTTATTTTAAAAGAATTGTTTGTTTTCCTTTAATAGCCAGCCAGCTGCTGTTAGGCGTGCAGGCAAGCGTGACAGCGACGACCAGAGTTAAATTGCCGATCTGTAGGTGGTCGTCCTTGTTTTTGGATTGTACTATGTTTTGACTTTGCACAGACTTTAACTTGATACTGTTTAAGAAAAACTGAAGGATAGATTAGAATAAACGGATTTTTGCGTTATGCTGTATAGGTTTCATGGAACAACAAAGACCGTTCCTTAGTTCGACGATAAAGCCAGGTCAAAGTTGTAACACATTGATGAAAATCAGAAGCATTATCAATCACGAAGCAGGGTTAATAAATAGTTCACTTATAAAATAAGATAGTGTAACAAAAAATTTAAATATCTTTCCATTGCATCATCACTGATACGAATAATTATATAATGAACTGTTGTTTTTGTTGCATAGTATAAGATAAGATATTAATTATTTTCATTTTTTTCTTTGTATTATTTTTTTACGTTTTTTTCCATTACACGAATCTGTCTGGGCAGGATAGTAACAATAATATTTTATATTTGCGATGTCGTGATCAAGAAAACTAAAATTAATAAGATCAATGATTTTTTTACTGCCATCACATGTTTTTAGGTACAGTACAACCTAGGTATGGCATTGATTACCGAGAAACGAAAATTTACTAGATATGTAAATAAATATGAGTTAGCAGCAATTTTAGAATTATTATATTATTGATAATTTTGATTGCCTATTCAATTGGGAATGGTGTACTTTCTATCTGTATAGTGTATCTCAATTTTTTTATTATATTAGTTGAGCCGTATTTGTGTTAAATCCAAACATAATATTCTTTTTCTTTTTATCGTAGCGCGAAAAAGTGTCTACACTTTACATGGTGGTGAGCACAGTGCGATCCGATAACATCGGTGATTACAGTGGGAACTACAAGCCATCATAACCAAAGCAAACCAAATCAGATTGTAGGAAGGATGGAATAAACTGGTGGGCCGGGAGACAGTTCCACAGCTTCAGAGTATGGCAAAGATAAGACGTAGGAAAATTCTTTGTTCGTGCCATAATGGAGTTTACCGTAAAGCTCTGGCTCTAGAGCCCAGCGCGTGTGGTTCTGTTATAAAAGGGAGAAGAGGGAATTAGGTTGAATAGCTCTTCAGAATAAAATAGAGAGACAACATTTTTATGTCTATTCGTGACCAGTTTCAGTTGGATATCTATCATATTTGTCGGAAAAAAACAACAGATTTTTTTTTTCTTTCATTAATAATGGGCTTTGTCGCATTTCGACTATGACGCCCCATAAATACACCACGCACATTATACAATTTTCTAATAAATTTGAAACATAAATAATAATTCTTATGAGCTAATTTTGCGATTCTATATAATATTTTCGCAATCTGAGGCAGAGAGTTTGATAGCATCAAATTATTGCGTGAAACCATGGATGGCGTTTATTTTAAGTAAATTTCTACAATTTTCATACTTAACACATTCCACTAAAATGTGATGTAAATCCTCAACCACACCACATATCGTGCATATCACCTATCACCTACACAAGAGCGTACCTGTGCTTGATACAAGCTTAGAAGCTGGTTCGGTGTGAAATACCGTCTAACCTAGTAGAGGAAGCCCAATTTCTTGGCAGCTGTTCTCGCCTTTATCTCGGTCGAACGCCCAAAGTTGATATCAGATGTTAGTTAGACACCAAGGAGCTCATGGTTGTCAACAATCTGAAAGGAAGCCCTCCGAAAAGTAGGAGTCAGGAGAAGCGGACTCCGTTTAGCTGAGAACAGATACGCCTGAGTTTTTCAGCATTAAACCTGATCAAGTTCACATCACCCCAGTTGGATACGAACCTAAGGCTCTGATGCAAGCGTTCGACCATGGCCTCTCTCTCATTATGGGTTTTTCGGATTTGAAAATAAAAAAATGGAAATCAATTGGTCAAGTTTCCTGTCCTAACTCTTTTGGTTTTGAGACGGCCCGTTTTGCGGTGTATGCACGAGTGTTGACATGAGGAAGAAGAGGACTAGAATAATTCACAAGCCTCGGTTGTTTGACAGCGAGCGTGCCATCATCATTCGCAATTCTTCACAGTGTACCTCTCTGTATCAGTGTATCTCTCAGTAAGGTTTGCCTTCCTGCCCTGTATCTAACCAGTATAACGGACGTTTTCGATTATCATACACGATCTAATTTGTACCATATGTGACAATCCAATTCAGAATTCTCTCATTGTGTGTCCATTCCACAAGTTAAATGTTATCTGTACGTGTTCAGTAAGTTCATATACTTTACATGCTTTTTTATCTTTCCAATTTCATATCAATATTTTTACGATACTGAAACTCATCGTCCAAGTCCCAGAAATACATTTGTCGGTGCGTAAGTCAATTCAGCCCTT